>CM033404.1:8560202-9989860 GCA_019426215.1 Buddleja alternifolia
TTTTGGATTCTCCAAATTCATTTCAATTCATACGAGAGTCAATCACTGCTCAACAATTCGCGACGTTGGCTTCACAAGCTAGCGCAAAACCAAGCAGATTGTGATGTTACTATTGCAGTGTTTAATCAAGGCTAGCTAACTAGTGTGGAGTGTCTGGGCTGGCTGGAATGGAGCTATGATTCTTAGTTTGGTGGTGAAATACAAAAAAGAGGAGGAAAGATTGATTGTTTTATATTTTGGGTGTGACAAAATTTTAAATATAAAAATTTTTGTAGGCTAAACATTTTCTTAAAGTTGGGTGGCGAGAGCTGCCACCACAAGCCCCTCTCTCGAGGTCGGGGTTCGTTCCAAACTAGCTAACTAGCGTATAGTCAGCCCATACTGGTGTTGTACCTTCAGAACATGATAATATCAATTATTCTAATTGTAAATTATGGGTTTGAAGTCAGCCCATATTGGTGTCGTACCTTCAGAACATGATAATATCAATGATTCTAATTGTAAATTATTGGCTCGAATCCCATATAGAAACTATTAGGAAAAATTGCAATATTCATACACTATGTTGGCGTGCACGTTTTTTTAGTACTTTAAGTTGGCCTATTGACAATTTGGGTACATTAACTTGCAAAAATCGACAATTTTGGTACAAATTGCACCGAAAAATTGAATTTGGCCTGAAAATTTGGGGATTTTGACTGAAATTGGGGATTTTGACTGATTTGGAGTTGTTTTTTTACAAAATTACCTTCAAAATAGTATTTTTATTAAAATAATTATTTTTATTAAAAATAGTGTTTTAATAAACTTAATTTTATAAATTAAATAAAAAAGAAAAAAAAGTGGGGGGTGGTGAACAGTGTTGCCCACCCCACCCCACGCGCCCACACATGCACAATTACACACACATAGTCACATATATATATACACACACACAGCCATATATATATATATATATATACATATACATATACATATATATACACGCAGGGGGTTTTGGGGGTGGGGGGGTGTGAAACATGATCAAGGGGTTGGGGGTAAGGTGGGTTTTTTTTTTTTTATATGAAATAATAATTTTTTTTTAGTTTATATTTAAATAAAAAATTTAAATTTAAGTCAAAATCAATTAAAATTTTCAATTTAAGTCAAAACCCCCTTAATTTAAGTTAAAATCAGTTTAAATCCCCAATTTCAGTCAAAATTCCCAAATTTTTCGGCCAAATTCAATTTTCGGGTGCGATTTGTATCAAAATTGTCGATTTTTGCAAACTAATGTACCAAAATTGTCAGTAGGCCAACTTAAAGTACTAAAAAAATGTGCACGTCAACATAGTGAATGAATGCTGCAATTGTTCCGAAACTATTATGATCCTAATTGCGAAATATCAAATCAATAACGATTTGCAGCTTATCCTCCTCCTAATTGCTTTTCATTGGGTGTTATTTTTTTCCTTTTTAGTGGAATTACAAAGACGAGAGTGAAGTAGAGATTGATTCTCGACTCTCGAGAGGTCGGCCGATGCCACTTCACCAATAATAATTGGCTCTTTCCCTTTGGAGGTTAAGACGGTTCTTTTCCCACCAAATTTTATTTTATCCACTTCCAAACAAAAGAGAAAAAAACATCGTCCCCTGTCCTTATTCTCTCTCTTCACTCTCTCTCTCTCTATCCACAAAACACACACGCATACCACTAATTATAATCTTACTATATACAATTATGTATCGTATAATTCAGTGACCCTTTAGCCTGCATTCAGCAATGGCGGATCATCTCTCTTGCAGTTTCATGGATTTTCGATCTTTTACTGCCAAATATTATAACTTGCATTCCTTTCTGCCTTCAAAACATTACTCTTCTGCACTTGTTCATTACCACAATTCAAGAATCAATAGAAGAATAAAAAGAAGCCCACTTCATCTCAATTTGATCTCTAAACCCTCTTCCCCTATACCTTCCTCTTCAGAGCTCGACGTCGTTTCGATTCACGGTAATCCTTGATGTTTTCTATTTCCATTGATTTCGTTTCATTTGAAATGTTAGAGCAAAGACGAAGATAAAAGCATAAAGGATTAAACGACATAACAATTCACGTGATTTGGCAATTGCCTGCGTCCACTGGAGAGGACGGGTGAATTTCACTTGTTAATATTGAGGTACAGAGTAGAGTACGCTGTATGTCAAAAGTTCTTACTAAACTTGGTCCCTAATTATATCCTATACCGCGGTGGGCAAGCCTATTGATGATCTTGGGCGTTTTGCTTAATGGATCTTGACATATTCACAACAATTTGTTAGATCAAATATAAATGTTATTGATATGGGCTTTTTTCTTTATTTAAGATGTTGTTTACTGACACTGTTGTTGCTTCTAATATAGTAGATAATGTTTAGTATCGTATTTCCTTTATTATATTTGGTGTTGTTTTGTATTTAATCTTTATAACAATGCCGGTAGTAAGTTCATAAGTAAGAAAAATTTGGAAGCGATAAAGATGGTTATCTTTAATGGGGTTCTTGTTTAGTTAAAATTATTTACGATCTTTATGTTTTTTGGATGATTGTTTTGGTAGAGCATTCGGATGGCAGTGTTTTGTTTCGGTTTGGGGATCCAAGTGAAGTTGCAAAAAATGTCGAAATAAATGAACCTGAGACCATAAAGGAGGAGATAGAAAATGAAGTCAAAGATGAATATAGCTTGGTGAAGGTTTTGGATGGCGAATATGAAAGCGAAGTGATGGTAAAGAAATTAGGTAGAGAGGTGAAGGTCTCTAGCTCCATTGAGTTAGTTGATAACACTAATTCAGTAGTTACTAGCAGTGAAAGCGTTGCAGTTGTTGACGAAGAGAATGTCTCGAGTGAGGAGTTATTCGAAGATTCAAATGAAATAGAAAGTAAAGAAGTTGAGATTACTTCTATTCCTGACACTGGAAATGTGGAGGAAATTGTGATTAAAGAGAATGAGGATTCAAGTCCACAGCACGTCTCTACACTCGATGAGAGTTGTGAAATCAAGAATAGTATATCTATAGAGGAACTTCCAGAAGAGGAAATTGTTGATGTGGCCACACTGCAATCAATTTCTTTGAAGCCCGGCCCTGTTGCTGATTCTGAACATCAGAACGAAGTAACTGAGTTGCAAACTGAAGAAACTGAGTTGCAAAATGAATTAATTGAAGATAGTACAAACAGTGTTTTTGGTGAATCGTTGTCTATGGCCCCTCAGTTGGAACCAGCTACGAATTTGTCTGAAGCGGTTGAGGCTCAGAATTCGATGCAAAACGTGACAAGTGGAGACGGGAGTGAAAACGATGAAAATGATATTGTGACTATTGGGATGCATACTGTGATAATTGGTGATGGAAATGGAAGTGAGGTGAATGATGTTGTGGCTGAGGCTGAGCCTTCTGAATGTGGGACCGAGGAGCGGGATGAGATTGTTGAAGATGGAAGTGGAAGTGATGTGATTGAGTTAATGCCCGTTTCTCCTCGGTTGGAAGCTGAACCGACTTTTGATGAGTCTAACATTGTCAACACTGTGAAAGAATCCTCTCCACCTATCAACATTGTGGAGGAATCCCAGGGAAAAGACGGAGTTGAGAGCCTAACCATGGTTAGTTGAATCAAAACCCAACCTTTGTGATTGAGAACTCATTTCAGTTCTAACCAAATTTAAGAACTAATGAATGTTTAGTTTGTGTTTATACCTTCCAAAGAACCCTTTGCTTTGATTCCACTTAATAAGCTTGTCTAGTTTGAATAACACACACGCACACAACAAAAAAACCTTCGATGTTGATATTTGAATGTGTAGATGTGGCAAGACTTCTTATTGTCTGCTTTCTACCATCGTTAAAGAATCTAAATGTTTGCAATTGTTTACAGAATAACCAAATGCCTCCGTACTCGATTTCTGAATCAGAAACGACCGAAGATGTTGACAATGTGGGCAGTAGAGACCTCATAAAAGCATCAGTACATGAGGTGACAGAGCTGAAATCTACTGAATCAGCTACAAATAGGTTTCTCACTCACTCTGTTTATTTTTCTGCCTCGATATCCAGTCAATGGTGTTTATTTGATGCAAACTTGTTTATATATTCTTTTAGTATTTCACCATCAGTTCATTAGGTTCGTCAGTAACAGAAAAATGTTAAAGGATATTATTTGCTGTCTGCCGCCTTTGTTGAATCATATTACTGAGTGCGATCATTTCAAAAGCTGATAGTAATTTACCGTGCATTATAATATTTGATCAAGTTTGATAACTTCAAATACAATTTTTCTCAACAGCCAGGAAGTCTTAACAACGGACGTTGTTCTGTCTTCTGAATGTGGGACCACAGATGGGGATGAGAGTGTTGAAGATGGAAGTGAAAGTGATGTGATTGAGTTAATGGCAGTGTCTACTCGGTTGGAAGCTGAACCGGCACTTGATGAGGACACCGGTAATGACATTGTGGAAGAATCCACGGAAGACGACAATGCTGAGAGCCTAACCATGGTTAGTTGAATCAATTGTCCATAAGTGCAAGTCATTTAAGAAACTAATGAATGAATATTCTCGGATCATACATGTTCAAAATAGTTAAGATTTTTAGTCATTAAGGGGATTTTTGAGGAACCCTTTGATTTGATTCTAGTAAATAAGCTTGTCTCGTTTCAATAACCACAAAAAAGAAAAAAAAAATAAAAAAATCTTGGACGTCAACATTTGAATGTGTAGATATGGCAAGACTTCTTATTTTGTACTTTCTACCATCATCGAAGATTCTAACTATTTGCAATTGTTTACAGCATAACGAAGTGCCTCAGAACTCAATTCTGGAATCAAAAAAGACTGAAGACGATGACAATGTGCTGAGTAGTGAGTCTAGTGACCACGTAAATGCATCAATATATGAGGTGACGGAGCTTGAATCTACTGAATTTGCTACAAATAGGTTTCTCACTCACTCTTTCTATTTTTCCACCTCGATGTTCAGTCAATGGTGTTTTCTTGATACTTTTGGAAGTTCATTAACTTAGAAAGATCAGTATAGTATTTTACCGAGCATTATAGTATCTCATTAAGTGTGATTACATCTAATACATTAGTTCTTAACAGCCAGGAAGTCTTAACAACTAACTTTGTTCTATCCTCCGGTGCTGCTGTGCTGCCACATCCCTCTAAGGTATCTCATAAATATATCCTTACAGTAAAGCCTTTGTTTTGGATTTCCTCTTCAATTGATTCCCCTGCAAACCGAGAAAACGTCAAAGCCGTGGGTTAAACTTGAGTTACCCTTAAATGAATAATATAGGTAACTTCCCTAGTGAGTCCAAAAAGAACCTACAATAGGGCTTCAACCAATTTATTGTGAATAAATTCAAAATATTGAAAATGTGTTAAGTTAATTATCTTTTTGGCGCCACAACACGACGAGTGAGTAATTCAAAAAATTAATAAATTCCAGGTATTGACAGGTGGTGAGGATGCGTATTTCGTCGCTGGTCAAACATGGCTAGGTGTAGCAGATGGGGTTGGTGAATGGTCACTTGAAGGTATAGCCATTTTCCTACTCTTTCCTTTTTTTCCGAAGAAGATATTTTCCTTACAATTGGTACTTAGTTTTCTTCACTTTTATATTTATTGTTTGGGATAATTTTATGTACTTTCCTCACTTATTGAGTAATTACGACGAGCCCCTAGAGGTTTGCAAATTACCTAGACACCCCTACTCCAAAAACAGGGGGTGAAATTGTAATCTATTTTCCTTGACAGGATTTTTCAAACTTCGGAACGTTTTCCATTGTTAGAATTTTATGCAGGGAGTGTTTATATAATTTGTCCTCATTGTTTCTATGGTGCCCCCTTCAATGTCCTAAATGTGATGAAATGACTACATACTTTTGTTTAGGGACCAGCCCGGGAGTTTATGCTCGAGAGCTCATGAAAACTTGTGAGAGACTCATTTCTGATAGCAACGGCGATTCAATAAACGACCCTCTGGAATTGCTCAAGCTCAGTGTTGCTGAGACACACTCTCCTGGATCCTCAGCAGTTTTGGTTGCTCAATTTGATGGCCAGGTATTAATATTTCAGAATTTACTCAGCCTTATGTCAACAATACCAGTTCACCTTCCTGGTTTGAATTGTGTTTATGGAAAATTGAATATCAATGTCCGACAGGCTCTTCATGTGGTTAACATTGGAGACTCGGGATTTACTATATTACGTCATGGTACTGTTTACAAAAGGTCTTCTCCTACGGTCCATGGATTTCATTTCCCGCTGCAAATTAAAAAAGGCGAAGATCCCTCTCATCTTGCAGAGGTATGATCTTTTATAAAAGTCCTATAAATGGTTCCATAAGCTATATATGATCACAATGTGTTGCTTTCTTTTGGCTTCAGTTGTACAGATTTGATTTAGAGGAGGATGATGTGATTATCACTGCAACGGATGGAGTTTTTGACAATTTGTATGATCAAGAAATTTCTTCGATTGTCTTGAAGTCACTCGCTGCTGATAGAAAACTCGAGGTAATATAAATCTTTTGTTGAAATTTTGCAGATTCGTTATGGATCAAATGATTCCACACGAGCTTTGAACTTAAATGAGCAAACTTGTGCCAATAAGAACTTGAAATTTTTGACGCGGCAATAAAAGGATTTGATGTTACTTAAATGTTTCGGGCCAAGACTGCAAAAGTCGCGTTGTAACATAGGGGTGGCAAAATTAGTCCTAATATAAGTACAATAAATTTTCGAATTTTTGCAATTCAATGACAAATTCCACCGGAGTCAAAAAACGTGGACGAAAAGTGGCACATGTTGGTTACCTGACCATCTAATTTGGGGATTTTTCAATTTGGCGGTGAAAATAAAACACAGTGTGTCCATGAGGACCAACAATGTGACTAACTTATCAGCCTAAAACTGCTGTTTTCTCTTCACTTGCAGGACTAAATTGCAATGCACCTAGCACCAAATTGCAATTTCAGTCCTGTAGGTTATATAATAAGGGGCATTTTTTGGTCCACACACAATAATTTAATTCCCAAATTAAAAAGGGTATGCGTCCGGTTCAAGAATTTTTTTGATCAATTTATCAGTTTCCGGCAATATTCATCCACAATCAACAAAAGTTGGATAGTTAGTGTACTGAAATTGCTAGTATTACGATTTACAGAACTAAATTCCACGCCCATATAGTTACAATACGATTTTTTGCACTTTTGCCAATGTTTCCGTCTCAAGTAACATGCTGAAAAGGTAGTCTAGAGAATCGGCATATCTTGATAGAGACAAAATCAAGATAGATATTTTGACTCGCGTGGCAAAACAGTTTATACTTATGAATGCTTACGTATACTAAAGTCACGTGATTTCTTTGGATAATGCTCGATATGTTGATGATCATATCCTAACACCGTCTTCATCATGCGTAGTTCTTCAAATATTCACGACGTTCTTTCAACTTTGCAGGAAATCGCGGTGATATTGGCAAACAAGGCACAAGAGATAGGTAAGTCCGCATCTGGCAGAAGCCCGTTTGCTGATAATGCTCAGGCAGCCGGGTGCGCAGGATACACCGGCGGTAAGCTTGACGACGTGGCTGTTATAATATCTGTGGTTCGGAAAATATCCAACTCTCAAAATTTGTGAATAAAAATACCTTTGGCGCGTTTTAATATTTTGAATTTTCTCAACTACTTGGTCCTTGTATGAGCATACAATTTTTTTTACTTTCTTTCATGTTTTAGCATTTGTATTATTTAAGAGTGAATGTGATACTTCTCTTTGAGGTAGATACTGAAAAATAATTGACAAAATTAGACATTGATAGTTTCATGGTTATATATGCCATCTAAATCTATATCTTGCTTGCCAAAATGATCATTTTTTATTCAAGGAAGAGAGAAATGAAAGGATGAGATTTTAAGAAAATGATAACCACTAAAAATAAGTTTGATATTTGGAGAGGAAAACGAAGAGAGTGTTCGGCTAAGCTTATAAGCTCTTTAAAACAGCTTATAAGATGTTTCAGAATTTATAAGTTCTTACAAAGTGTTTGGTAATTTTTTCGGTGGAACAACTTACAAGATCTTAAAATAAGATGTTAAGAGCTGATGAGCTCTTAAAAAATAAGTAAGGGAACCTCAACTTATTTTTTAAAATCTTATAAGTTAAATAGTTTATAAGCTCTAAAAACATTTTATAAGCACTAAGAGATTATAAGCTCTTTGAAATAAGTTTAGCCAAACACCATCGAAATGTATAACATATAAAGTGCGAAGTACAGTACTTCAAATGAGAAAAATATTTTTCTTGATTAATGCTTTTTTCATCGGAATTTAAGAATCAAATATTATTTAAGTAGAACAATAAAAGGAGAAAGAAATGAGAAACACTATAAATCAACCGTTAATATTTATTGTTTTTTCAGAAATCATTGATTTAAAAGTAACTCATTTGAATCAGTCAAATTGCTTGATTGTACTAATTTCATGGCAAAATTGGGGGATGTGAAAAAAGAAGTGAATGGCACTTTGACTCAAGTTGCAAAATAACTTGTAATATGGCATTTTTGTCCCACATAGAAAATATATTTAAGTATAGTACACTTAATAAAGAGATGTCTAAGACAAGTTTGACTTAGAACATGGAGGAAAAATTGAAGGGAGACCAAAATATATATTATATTACTTTATATATTTTTATTTATTATTTTCAAAATTAATTTTTAAATATTTTTTTGAATAAATAATTATTTATTTTCTAAAATAATTTAAGATTAATTCTGAAAAGTTGTGAAAATTAATTCTGCAGAAATTCTATGAAAAGTTGTCTGCTTTAAAATTCAGAACTTTGTGGATTGTTTATATATCTCAAGGCCAAGACATAAATCTACACTTTCAAAATTTTCTTTTTGCATTACTTTATCAGTTTTTCTTCTCAGTTCTCGAGGGAAGTTTTCGAAATTGTTATTTGCAAACTTCGGGTGGTTTGTTATATCGTAAAAGTGAATTGTCATTAACCTATTAGCAAATTCATAGTTAGATCAATTATCATTTTAAAAAAAGTGTAATCACACCTCAAGTTCACATCTTATCCATGCTCAAAAGTGGAATTTTCTTCAATCTTCATGTCAATGGGATTTTGGTTTTGAAAATTGGTAAGAAATAAATTTTGATATAATAACTTGCCCATACTTCCATAGTTCCATACAATATAGTTAACTAAACTAAAAGGAAATAAAAAATCATGAAACTAGTACCATAAAGTTATTACACTTTGAGCACAGTCAATAATATCTGAATAAGTCGATATACATCAATTATCAACAACAATAACAATCAATATTTAGAAAACCCATTAAGTTGTGGAGCTAAAATTAGAGGGTTCAATAGAAAATGAATAATTCTATTTTTGTTGTGTTCTCAAGTAGGGAATTGATTAATTACGTTTTCTTGTCTTGGAAAAAGACAAATTATATAATTTATTATATCCATAAATTAATTGTTCCGGGTTTTTAGAATATTCTGTAAAAAATAATACAATAGGAAATTGTTAATCATTTGAATAAAACCAAAAAATGGAAAAATATTGATGATCCTAATTGTTACTCGCATTAGAAAAATATTGATTGTTGATACTCGCGTTGTTAATAATTGAAATCCTAAGTTTAGAAAAACCAATGAAAAATAGTTCATTGTTATAGTTTTCTTAATCGATGATCCTAATTATTTAATTGTTATCGTTTTTCTAATTAATGATCAATTTTAGAAAAACCCTAACTCTCACTATTTACTACTCGAATTATTCTATGATAATCCTAATTTATTATAATTAATTCAGATAAGCTATTAAATTAGAACCGATAAAATAATCCTTACAACCACCACCCTTCATAATTAACCGTATTAAAACAATCTACTCCAACGATACTGGATGAACCGAGGCTAACGCTCCACCCAACAATCACCCTATATTAACCCCTCCCTTCACCACATCTCATTCACAGTTTTTTGAACTTCCAAATCCCCAATTTGCAAAAGTTCAAAAAACAAATCTCAAAAGACAAAAACGACCTCAACCAACTCCCCCCCGCCACGTGTCCCCCTCCTAATTCCCATTTTTACCCTCCCAAACTCCTCATTTCCACCACTACCCCCCTCTTATATATAACACTTCACTCTCTCCATTTGAACACTATACAAAAAATGGCAGTGAGCTTCAAAACTCCGATCATCTGCGTATTTATCGCCGTCTTCGTCGCTGTCGTATCCGCTGCGCCTGCAGCGCCGGCAGACTGCTCGAGCGTTATACTGAACATGGCTGACTGTTTGTCGTACGTGACGCTGACCGGGACGGCGCAGAAGCCGGAGGGGAGATGCTGCGCGGGGCTCAAAACTGTGATTACAACGAAACCTGATTGCCTGTGCGAATCGTTTAAGAACAGCGCTAAGTTAGGAGTCACGCTTAATATGTCCAAAGCGTTGGGGCTTCCGGCTGCATGCCAAGTCATTGTTCCTAATGCTAGCAACTGTGGCGGTAAGTTTAGTTTCTTCATCTTTTTCTTGTTCCCTTTTTTTTTTGTTGTAGCTTTTTCCAAATGTTTTTGATGGATTTTAGGGAAATTGCAATATTGATCGATGTAGGGCGGAGTCGGAATATAGGTTTCGGGGGTGAATACAAAACAAAGGGGGTAAAACTGGATATTCTTTAGATTTTTGTGGTCGAAATTTTAAATTTAAAAAATTTATAGGGTTAAAAAGTTAAGTTTTCAAAGTTGAGGGGCACCTGCCTGCTCCGTCCCTGTGCTAGGATATGGTTGATTGCAATTTTAGTCTCATTGTTTACACTTTTGTGAAATGCACGTGAAGTGGACGTGATCAGTACTAATAAAAATGCATGCACCATTAAATTTCGTACTGATCGACCATTTTTGAATGGTTGAAACTAAAACTACAAAAGATTGCATTCTATAAGATTAACTTTGCAAATTCGTAAACATTAAAATGGAAATTGCGATAAAACATGTTATATGACACTAATTCTGAAAATTTACCTGAATTTTATTTGGCGTGTTTCTCGTTTGTTTTTCGAGGGAAGATAATTTTGACTCGATAGAGAGTTTTTAGCACAATTTTTGGGCTTCTTATATTTTTCTTTTGTCCCCATTTAGCCGGTTTGAATGGCTTTTATTGCTCTAGTGTTTATTTTGCGGGAAAAACAATTAAAACTAGCAATAATCAATTTATTAGTTCTATATATATGTACATATATATATATATATATATTGAAAATAACATAATAATGTATTTTGTTTTTCCTATTTCTCCTTCCAACAGTGAGCGTCGGCACCGGTGCTGCTCCAGGTACATTCAGATCCGATCATCTTTCGATTTTCGACTAATTCCATTGCATTTTTTTATTTTTTATCTAGCAATTTTTTTTTCTAAATAGATTCATATAATCTGAATTGTTGCGTAACACAGTCATATTATAATTTAGTTTGGAAGTAATTTAATTTACTCTGTTCTGTCTTTATTACTTCTTCTGGAATTTTTAATACATTTTGAGATGTATTCACCTGGATGTTATTTATTATTCTGGAATAGGAAGGCGAGTCAAAATTAGTTAAGTCCCCATGTGAATTTTATGATTCATTTCATCAGTTAACTGTGATTGTTCTTTTCATTTACTTGGGAAGTTGAGATAATTGACATGTGTAAGAATCACTCTTACGGTGTGTAAGGGCGGAGCCAGGAATATAAATTGGTGTGGGGGACAAAATTTAAATTTAAAAAATTTATAGCTAGGGTATAAAAATATTTTTTCAAAGTTGAGGGCACCAGCCCCCGGCTCTATTCCTTCTTTTCAACGATTTGAACTCTGTAATGTGTATCTGTATATCACTGGATGAATGTAAATGAATAAAGTACACGAGTATATATATACAGATATAGAGACCCTAACTATACAGATTTGGGTCTATCTATATCTAATAGAATATATACTAAATATCTATCTATATCTAACAGAATATACACTAACACTGATGATATGATTTCCCGAATTGGAACATTCTTGTTAGGAATCAACGCGCATAAATGAAATTAAAAGCAAGAATCAAAGCGAGAAAAACGACGAGACAATATTTACGTGGTTCGGCCAATAATGCCTACGTCCACGGACCTTCACTAGAGAGATTTCATTTCTTTATATGAGATGCAATTACAAGAGGTAGAGAGCGTATATATCAATTCTTTTGTACACCTCTCTCACACACTAATTACATAGCAACATGGGAGATATATATAGGCAAAGAAGAAGTCCAAAACGCGTCCATAATGCGTCGAGTCATCAAAGACGCGTGCATAGGTGTCAAAAATGCGTCCAGGCCATTCTGCCGTTTTGTACCGCGGCACATTGCCGCGGTCCAAGTCTTGATGCCGCGGCACGGCGCCGCGGCACTCCTCTGATGCCGCGGTCCTGTGCCGCGGCATGCTTTCCTGATGCCGCGGTCCTGTGCCGCGGCATGCTTTTCCAGAATCCGAAATCAGCCCGTTTCCACCGTCTTCTTCTTCTTTTGATCCATTTGATTTGTCTCCACACTTTATCCCATCAATCTCCCACTTGGAGGCCAAACTCAAAGTTGAAAACACAATCCCATCATCCCGATCATTCAATATATCTTCCATTCGTCCCTTCACTTTTCCCAAGTGAACCTCAATCTAGTCGTCACATCCCCAATCCCATTGGAGATCAAATCCGTCCCTAGTGCTCCCACTTGACAGACTCACATTGTGAACGATGTTCCCCTTCTTTGAACCTCCGCCACTACCATATTCTTTTGGTGATCAGCCAACTCCTGAATAGCGTGACTTATCCATCTTGGTCCAACTGACCTCGGATATAGGTTACTCCCAAGACCCGAAACATGTCTCACAACCCCGCAACTTTCGTTGCCATCCTCCTCACAAGAGGATAACCACCTTGGTCAACCTGTCTCTCGACATCCTTACACCAAGGACTTTCCCGCTTTGGTCAACCTGTCTTTCGACATCCTTACACCAAAGACTTTCCGCCTCGGTTATCTTGTCTCTCGACATCTTTACACCAAGGACTTTCCATTGACTATCTTGGATTCTTCCAACATATCTGCTCCCTGCCAACTGCATGAGCTATGTCTGATCCTCACGCCAATACTTTTGGTTTTTCAATGGCAACTCGGATCCCCCACATATCTGCATAATGCTCCCACTACACTAGCTATGTCTGATCCATCCGCCAACAAAACCCCGGCTCCACGAATCTGCCTAACCCGGCTTCGCGCTCTACCCCGACTCAGCGAATTTGCCTAACCCGGCTTCGCATCTTGCCCCGACTCAGCGAATCTGCCTAACCCGGCTTCGCATCTTGCCCCGACTCAGCGAATCTGCCTAACCCGGCTTCGCATCTTGCCCCAGCTCAGTGAAGGCCTAACCCGGCTTCACATCTTGCCCCCAGCTCAGCGAATCTGCCTAACCCGGCTTTTCGCATCTTGCCCCCAGCTCAGCGAATCTGCCTAACCCGGCTTTTCGCATCTTGCCCCGACTCAGTGAAGCTGCCTAACCCTGCTTTTCGCATCTTGCCCCCGCTCAGCGAATCTGCCTAACCTGGCTTCGCGTCTTGCCCCCATGACTTCCGGCTCCACGGTCAACCCCTCTTGGCCCCGTTTTCTGCCTTCATGGATTATCCACGTGGTCACGCCTCCGTAATTCCGCCTCCCCGGTCCCCGGCTTGCTCGTTCTTCCGCCTTCTTGACAACACGAGTCTGCCCCTTGACCTCCGGCTATACGAATCTGCTCATGGCTCCGTAACTCCGCCTCTCCGGTCCCCGGCTTGCTCGTTCTTCCACCTTCTTGACAACACGAGTCTGCCCCTTGACCTCCGGCTATACGAATCTGCTCATGGCTCCGTAACTCCGCCTCCCCGGTCCCCGGCTTGCTCGTTCTTCCGCCTTCTTGGCAACACGAGTCTGGCCCCTTGACCTCTGGCTATACGGTTCTGCTTTTGGCTCCGTAACACCGCCTCCCCGGTCCCTGGCTTGCTCGTTCTTCCGCCCTCTTGGCAACACGAGTCTGCCCCTTGACCTCCGGCTATACGGATCTGCCCCCGGCACTGCAACTGCTCCCACTGGCTTCATGTCTACCTAACCCGACAACATAAACCTGCTCTCGCTGCTGCGTCTCTGCCTCTGCATCTGGCACCACGATTTTCCAACGTTTTCTCGTTAACGTTCAACGGGATAACCCCCAGAACTTGCAGCATCTCCTGCAACTCTCAGTCTGCATCTGTCACCTTTTCAGGCTTTTTCCCCGACTCTTACTTTACCATCTTCATACGCCATTGATTCGCCCACGGATCGCTGTAACCCGTGCTCTGATACCAGTTGTTAGGAATCAACGCACATAAAAGAAATTAAAAGCAAGAATCAAAGCGAGAAAAATGACGAGACAATATTTACGTGGTTCGGCCAATAATACCTACGTCCACGGACCTTCACTAGAGAGATTTTATTTCTTTATATGAGATGCAATTACAAGGGATAGAGAGCGTATATATCAATTCTTTTGTACACCTCTCTCACACACTAATTACATAGCAACATGGGAGATATATATAGGCAAAGAAGAAGTCCAAAACGCGTCCATAACGCGTCGAGTCATCAAAGACGCGTGCATAGGTGTCGAAAACGCGTCCAGGCCATTCTGCCATTTTGTGCCGCGGTCCAAGTCTTGATGCCGCGGCACGGCGCCGCGGCACTCCTCTGATGCCGCGGTCCTGTGCCGCGGCATGCTTTCCTGATGCCGCGGTCCTGTGCCGCGGCATGCTTTTCCAGAATCCGAAATCAGCCCGTTTCCACCGTCTTCTTCTTCTTTTGATCCATTTGATTTGTCTCCACACTTTATCCCATCACATTCTTACCTGGGAAATTCGACCACGTCCAATTAATCATACACGACACATGCAATAAAACTTGTACACTAACCACACGGCAATCGCAAGTGTAATTTACTTGCTTAATTGTTTTAAGTGCCATAAATAGCAATTTGCGCTAGAAATTTCCAGAATCATGCTAATACTTATCAAACAAGCTGTCTTTTGTAGTACATTATTCAGTATCTATATAACTATAAACATAAGAGGGTGTTTTGCGTAATTTCACCCTAGCTACGTCAGCGTAGTATATGCAATTTACCCTAAGTCATTCGAAAACTTTAGATATATATTTTTGTTCACGTAATGTATAAGTAGGTGTAATTTTTGAATTGGATACTCGATCATAGTCATCTACCGGTGAAAATAATGCTAAGAATAATTCTTTTGATATTGTCACTTGTTATTTTGTCACAGCTGTTCCGGCAGTATCTCCTACCCCTGCTACAGGGGCTCCAACTACTACTACTACTGAAGCTACTAATGCACCTGCTGCACATGCACCAACTCCTGCTAGCTCGGGTTCTTCTGCGCTCGCTACGTCTGTTGTTTTGACCGCGGTAGCTACCGTAGCTTCTGCTTTATTCTGAGAGCATATATATGTTTGTTATATATTAGCAGGGATTATTTACTGAAAATATTACTAGTCTTTTGAGATATATATATATATATATGTTGAGGTTAGGGTGTATATAGATCCAATCTCAGCTTCTGCTTCTTGTTAGTATTAAAAATGTAAAGACTTCTTATTTATGGTTATGAAATGTTTTGATTTATATTAATTAGCTCTTATTCTATACTTGTTATGAATTTAATTATGGATTTTCACATTTTTTAATCTTTTAAAAAGTTAAAAAAATATATTTTTAGATAACCATTATGCTAAACTCGAAAAATATTTAAATTATTTAGTATTAAAAAATAAAATTGATTTTTTTATTATAACTATTTAAAAAAAATAAAATAATAAATTCTATAATAAAAGTTAATCGATCAATTCTTAACTCAAGAAATCAAGAGCAGATTAGTCCAAAAAGCTGTTAATCTTGTTTTTTCAAACGAGCGTTCACCTAATGATCTCAAGTCAAGTATCGGTAGATTGGTTCGACTATCATCTCTAGATCCAATGTCCACAAATTTCATGATTTTAAATAGTTTTAAACTTAGTATTTTGTAGGTCGTCTAATCCATTTTTGAATTACTAAAGTTTCCCTTTTTTGTAATATAATTTGTTATTGTTTGCAAACACAATTGCTTATTTATAAGTGATTATTAATAAAAAAATAACCAGAATCGGAAGTGGGTAGTGTTTGCCAACATAAGTAGAAAATGAAAAATAGTTGTAATGGAGCGTTTGCATACAAAAGTGATTAAAAATTAGCTTATTTACCAAAAATACAATATTAGCACTAAAAACATTCATGTTTATTATAGAATTATATTATAGATTGAACATTTCTACCAAAAAATAAAATAAAAATAGATTGAACAAAAATTTTCTTGAGTTTTTTGAATGTAAAAATTTATTTTGGGTTTTTTTTAGGGATAAATACAAAATGTCTCCTTGAACTATTCTTACTGTCGCACATACCCCCCTAAACTTTAAAAGGTACCAAAATAGTCCCTCGTGGAAATTTTTAAGAAATTCCAAATACTTTAACCCAAACATAACCTTACAATATTTAAACACCAAATAAACTTAGTTAATTCTTTTTTCATTGAACTTATATGATTTGTAAGAAAATGCAAATAGATTTAAATAGGATTTGTTGGTTGATACGATTAAATAACTTATAACTGAATATGATACAATTAGAAAACACAAATCTTCGTAGTTTAAATCTACAATTTGTTAATTGATAATTTGTTAATTTTATTAATTTAAATTAAATATTTTGTTAATTTATAAATTATAAATTTATAGATTACAAGATTTAAATGATTTGTTAGTTGATAAGATTTAATTGAAAAATATTTAAACAATTATAATAATTCTTCATAATTCTTGAATTAACAGATTACAAGATTCAAATGATTTGTTAATTTTGAAGACTTAATTTGATAAATTCATTTATAAAAAATGAAGACATCATCGGTTAAGTTAATATAGTGCTTAATACTGTAAGATTGTGTTTGGATGAGAGCATTTGGATAACTCATGAATTTTCATGAGGGACTATTTTGGTACCTTTTAAAGTTTAAGGGGGTATATGCTACATTAGGGATAGTTTAGGGGGCATTTTGTATTTAGCCCCTTTTTTTAATGCCTACTATCTAATTTTAATATTTTCTGTTTATAAAAGAGAAAAATGCTGAAAATAAAAAAACTCAAACAATTTCTTTTAAAAATGTAAAGACTTGCTCATTTATGGTTAAATCTTGTTCTATACTTGTTTTGTGTGCATGATTTTACATTGTAGGCGTAAATGTTTCACTATTTAAATCTCTTATAGATAACTGATATCAATTAGTATGTTCTTAACTTTGGATTTTCGGATTTTTTAATCTGTTAAAAAGTTGAAAAAAATATAATTTTAGATAACCATTATGCTAAATTCGAAAAACATTTAAATTATTTAGTATTAAAAAATAAAATTAATTTTATCAATATAACAATTTAAATTAATAATAAAAATTCTATAAAAAAGTTTAATGAATCAATTCTTAACTCAAGAAATCAAGAGCAGTTTAGTCCATAAAACTGTTAATCTTATTTTTTTGAATTGTTTGGAATAAAAAGATTATAGAATTATAGATTGAACATAGACTTTCTTGAATTTTTTGGATGTAAAAATTTATTTCAGGTGGCTTTTAATACCTACTACCTAGTTTTAAAATTTCCTCTTTATAAAAGAGTAAAGTGCAGAAAATAAAGAAAAAACTCAAACAATTTCTTTTTATACACACTTGTTTTCATCAACCAGATAAATCTGGGAAAACGAAAAAAAAATTAAAAAATTACAATCATGTAAAAATCACAGTTATAGTATATATCAATCCACAAGCAAAAAGCAAAAATAACACCATGCATGCAAAGCAAAAACAAATTAAACGTAAATCAAAGTTTATCAACACATTAATTAGCAGCTTTAAAATCTTAAATCTTCACAAATCCATGTATTATTCAATATCTCAATTCACATCTTCTTCCTCCATTCACACACCAAACGATCCATCGTCTCAAACACGTCTTCACTCTGAGAAACTACGATTTCTCGATCCAACAAAAAATTATCTAAGGCTCCAATCTAGGTGCCAAAGTTGTGATAGCATCTCCAACAGTGAGGAATATCTTGTCGTCTCCAACGGTGTTAGCAAAATCAGACGCGTGGAGCTTGTCGAGCACCGCCTGCCCCGGATTTGCTAAAACGAGCTGCACGTAAACAAGCATACATAATTGGAAATTATAAGCTAGGCATATCCTTTTAAGTGATTCTTTAGGCTTCTCCAGGTCACTGGACAATCACAACCGTCCGTGCAGAACAGATCGCATGTCATTTCTGATTATGATTGTCACAGGGACCAGAGTTTCGGAACCTTCTAAGAATAATCCTAATATATGTGCATGTAGACAATGAGTAAATTACCTGTATCTCTCTCTTTTGCAAAGTCTTGTACAGATCTTCCAGAGCATGGATGCCACTAGTATCTATATCCGTTACAGCTGAAATAGAAACACCATAGGATTTAATCTTAGTTTCTATTGCGCTTAATACTGTGAGAAATTGTAGGATTTTCGGGTTAAGGATTTCGTACGCGACATTTCAACTATCAAATACTGGATTCTTGGTAGGCTGTTTTCTTTAAGTTGCTCCTCTTCGTCGCTGAGTAGTCTAAGTAGCCTGCAAATATAAGCATATCTTCATTAGTACTAGCCAAATCCCATGTCAAAAGAACCTCGGGTAGATTTTATTAAAAAATTTGTTAATACCAAGTCGTATGTCAGTTTAAATCCTCTGTAACAATATGCATAGATGTCAGATGTGCGACAAGTCTATATACGAATGGTTAAGATGTGGAGATAGAATTTCAAGTTTTTCCCACTACAGCTTATTCTCTCTCCACGTCCTAAATAGTTGTGTATACACTTGTCACGTATCTGTGCGTGTAACAGGAACAGGAAGTTTTACACGATTATTTCTGGCAGGATGGGAACCCACTAGTGAGACTATCACACAATGGGATCCACTGGTGACTAGTTCGTGCTCGATATCACTTTGCAGTTAGTAACTAATCCAAATTTTCTCATACAACCGATATGGAGTAACAATATAATTGAAACGAATACGATATAGACGGAGTCCATACCTCTCCCTAATGTAATTGGAGTTGGAAAAATAGATAGCAGAATCGACTCTCACAATTACAACACCGGGAACCTTCTTTGCTTCTGGATACTGTTGAATATTCCTGTATACCGTAGTCCTCGGGATCTTACCGAGCACTGCAGTTCTAGGCCTTGTCACTTGGAGAAGAATCTTGGCGAAAGATATAATAACCTATTTTTGCATCAGGAACCATACAAAACTTCAAAAACGTTCAAAATGTTGTCCAAAAACCAGGATATAAGGATTGCATAATTTTTTTCGCTATTTTCACTTACCGCGATCAGAAGGCCGATCTCAACAGAACCGAAAACAACTCCAAAAAAAGCTCCCATGCAAGCAACAAAGTCAAATTTATCTATCTTCCATATGAGAATCATTGCATCATAGTCGAGTAATCCTACCACGGCCGATATGATAATCGAAGCCAATATAGCGTTCGGTGTGTACTTAAACAATGGGGTGATGACTAAAAGAGTTAGTAAAACCACAATAGACATTACAATGTTTGACACGGCCGTGTTACACCCGGCCATGAAGTTCACAGCAGAGCGCGAGAAAGACCCTGAAAAAAATCAAGAAGAAACGTTTTGTTTGAAGAAATTAAATAGTGTGACAAAATGTGTATAATTTTATAATATACTATTTTTAGTTTTAATTTTTTTTACCTGTGGCTACGTAACACGATGTCATTGAGCCGACTATGTTCATTGTTCCTAAGGCTATCATTTCTTTGTTACCATCCAAGTGATAATCCTTCATTGCTGCAAAGGTTCTACCAATTGCTACAGCTTCCTATTATATATATAATAATGTCAATTACCTTTGCCAATACTATACTAAAATGGGAATTTATTGAGAATTTTCTGGGGTTTTTTTCAACTTACTGTCAGTGCAATCATCCCTGCAACGACCCCGATTCTGAAACCCTTTGTCATATAGTTGCCAGTGAAATGGATTTCATTCAAGGACGGAGGATTGATGCCTCTTTCAATATGTTTCACCTTCATATACGGAAAAAGAAGTAACAAATTAAGCTACTCGATATTTGATTTGCATGAGTTATGTAGAAAATAATTGTCTTTAAATACTCACAATTGCAACACCATCCTTATCTGCACGGGTAATGTAAACACAGAATGTCGAAATGATAACCGAGATCAAAGGAGCTATTGCAGGAACCCAAAACAATTTCTTGTTCTTCTTTCCCTGCTCGAATAAAATTGTAGAAAATATAACAGTAAGTCACGTGGTTCGTGGAAATTAAAAAGATCGACTACAAAAATCATGGTTCTTACAATGTGCTTGGCCAGGAGTAGGAAAATCAAGAATGTGACTCCTATTAAAACAGTCTGCCAGTTCCACTGTAAATTGAAAGAGAATCAAATCAAGCTTCACAAATTATGCATGGTTCTTAAAATCTATCAAGCTCGAAAAAATGGAAACGGAAGTTCGCGTATATATATATATATGTCACTTTTGGTCTCTCACGATTAATGTTAGAATAAATTTACACTTTCGCATCCGTAATGTTCAAATTTGGTTTCACTTAAGTCCTTATCAGATATTTTTACCCTTGTATTATATTTTTGTAGTTTAATACATACTCACATTTAAAGGTAAATATGTCAAAAGGATCTTAATAAAACCAAAATTTGAACATTAGAGATGTTAAAGTCACGATGTAATCATGAGTGACTGAAGTGATTCTAACATTAAACATGAGCGAGGATAGAAAATGACATCATCTCTTTTACTTATATGAAAATGATTCTTACCCCATGATGCGCATTCGTCCACACGGAACGCATCACAGAAACAATGTCGGTTTTCTTGGTGAATGTCTTGATCCCGAGCAAGCCTTTGAGCTGTTGAAGGCTGATGGTGATGGCTGCTCCCGCCATAAACCCGACTATGGCAGCATGAGAAAGGAAGTCGATCAAGAAACCCAATCTGAAATCAAATGGAAGGGAGATTGAGCTATGATCATCAAATAGTGTGTATTTTTAAGAACAATGTAGCATATGGAAAGAAAAGAAAAGAAGAACACCTGAAGAAACCAAGGACAAACTGAGTGAGCCCCGCAAAGAATGTAGCTGTAAAAGCGAGGCGTTCATATTCGTGTTTGTGTTTGGGATCAATCTCAGCCTGAAGCAAACTTCCAAGCAAGAGAGACACCACAGCCACCGGTCCAATAGCGATATCTCTTGAGCTTCCCATTGCGGCGTAGATCAGAGGCGGAACGAAACTACTATCTGCAATCAAAACAAAAAGTTACATATAAACAATGATCAGAAAATCTCAATTTTTGTGAGTAGAGAAGGAGCCAGAGGGGCGGGATGGATATTTTGATTGACTTAGGAGGGTGAGGGAAATTTTAGGTGTTTAAAAGAGGGCATTGAAAGTTTGGTCCCATAAGATAGAGCTTATTGTAAATTCAATTCATTATTACCAAAATGGCAAAAATAGTCTAATAGGATTCTTCTTTTTGCAATTTTGGTCACAATCGTTAAAAGTGGATGGACATTCGTGCTTGGCATGCACGCCCTGTTAAGGGGTTTAGGGGTTTAGGGTTTAATTAATGGTCACGGGCTTGGTTTTCGTCCAATTTTAACGGTTAAGACTATAAATGCGAAAAGAAAAAAAAAAAGAAAGTCATATGGAACTAATTTGCAAGTTTATAAACAATATGTCTGAAACTGCAAGTAGACTTATCCTATGAGACTGATATTGTAGTTTTCGTTAAAAGGATTTAGGAGATTGTCGGGTCAATCCCCTACTGTCTCCTAATTTATACGTGAGGACATAATGAAACTTACACAGTCCAAATTGTGGATCCATATATGCAAGTTTTGCATATCCAATGTCCTGCATGGAAAAAACATGAAGAAACATAAGAACCCGGGAAAAAAAACGAAAGCTTATAACAAAACTCGAGGCGAACAAGAATTTTCATAAACCTGAGGGATGCAGAGACTAGCAATGGTAAGTCCAGCAATCAGATCACCTTTAAACATGGAAAGCTTGTAACGTCGACCCCAATCAAGTATCGGGAAAATGGCTTGAATTCCAAGCATTAACTTTTTCGATACCGTTTGGTCCTTAAAAGGGCGTAAGGGATCGTCATGGAAGAAAGTCTCCTTCAGAGTAAATTTGATCTCCTTAAGGAGGTTTGGCTTGGGGGGCACCCCCACCTTGTGGATATACGTCGAGTTATTATCTGCATGGCGACGTGAAGAAGCGCCACTTGCTATATCGGTGTCTGCAATACGATTGCTACTCATCGTGCCTCGAGAACGAGATCACCTCTGAAGGAAATATCAGAGGATTTGTTTGTGAATATATATAAAATGTGGATTTTGAGATAGAAGTTTCAGCTAATTATATATAAGCTGATATACTCTAAATGTCAACTTTGTGACAATAGAGATGCTGTCTCAGATAGGAATGAATCTAGATGACATATAATACTGTATTCAGATTTGAAAGTATGATTTTGGATATAAGTGGTAAGTTTAATGTCTACTATGTCTTTCTGATTAATTTAATTATGAACAACTCATCAATGATACTCTTCTCTCTCCTCGTCTCTCTCTAAACCCTAACCTTCTTTTTCTTCTATATTCCTCCGCCGACGATGGCTTGGTGAAACAGTCGTCTTCTTCACCACTGTTACCACCACCACCATCGTCGGCGGGTTGGGTTGGAGCACCCTTCTTCAACTTGTACATCACATCTTCAAATCTGACGAGACGGCTATGGATCTAACGAGACAGAGACGATCTGACGAGATGAAGACGAGTGATGCATAAGTTTTTATATAGCGTTTTAGATTTTTTGCTTAGTATTTTACTTTCTCTCTCGTATGAGAGTTTGTTTTCTCTCTCGAATGAGAGTTTTATCTCTCCTTGAATAGGAGTTGCACAAGAATTTCTTGTGTTCGGTTGTGAGTTCTTAAGATTTGTTATCTTCAAGAACTTGATAGTTAGTGTTTCAAATGTTCTTACTACATCGTTTGAGTCAATATAAATTGTATTGTTCCAAGCGTTGTAAACTTTCGATTGAATGATATATAAGACCGATTTTTCTTTAAAAAAAAAAGATTAATTTAATTATGAAAGTGATTATTTAATTATGAATGATTGAAGATAATACTAATCTAGAACAAGGTATATCTATGATTAGGGATAAAAAATAAATACTCTGGACGAGTTGACTTTATCAAAGTAATAAAAGTGTATACTACTCAATTGTCTTCCTTTTATTTTCATTTATTTAGGATTCTAATATTTAAAGTTTCTGGTATTCCCCTCTAATAATGGCTCACATTGTGCAAACTACAAAATAAGGAATAAAATACAGCTGAAATGACCCTTCAGTTTTGTCAAAAGTCTGAACACAGTCACTTGTTTTATTGAATAGTTGAGAATTAGGAAGCCGAAAACGCAATTTTTGGCAATAATAGGCCTTAGAAATATTATATTGGGAGAGATTAGAGATGCATATATAATTTATATTGTGTGCTTCAAATTATCCAAATGACATAAGATGATGATTGACAGCAAAATAATGTATATATTATACAGAGAAGGAGGCATATTCAATTAAGCTTATGAAGGGAGATGGATAATGTTGAGTAGTGTTGCAATTTTAGTCCTATTCAGTAGGAGAACCACTATAACAAATAGTAATGTTAGTGATAAAATTTGAAGTGACAATGTTAAAGTTGTCACTAGATATATACAATGAGTGACAATAATTTTTTATGTGTCACAATAAGGGTTTTTAGTGATAAGAGTTTTTTTAAAGTTGTCACTATTGACAATTAGTGACACATGATTTGCATTGTTACTAAGTTGTCACTATAGGGGTGTCACTAATTATCAATAGTGACAACAATTTTTTTGTCACTAATTATTAAGAGTGACAGCTTCTATACAAATCTTGTCACTATTAAACATGTAAAACCTATTTTTGTGACAAAACAAAAAATTCTTGTCACAAAAAATTTACAATTAGTGACAACTTTGACATTGTCACTTGATTTTTTGTCACTAATATCTTATTTTTTTGTAGTGAACTTTGATCCCAACTCCCAAGCTTTACTGGCTCTGTACATTTAGGTGCATAGTTTACAAATCGTTGCACACTTGGTTCCTTCTGTTTTCGAATGAATTGGCCATGTGGGTGTCGCGTGACCGTTAGTTATGCTGATTTGGTGTGAAAAGCTCATGCAAAAGGTGCATGAGGGCTGCAATAGTGATGTTTTCACATGAGTTTTTCCAACTAAATTGCGGACGCTTTTTCATCTCTAAAGCCATCAACTGTCTTTTATATGAGTTGCTCTCACAACAAAACTTACGACACTTGACACTCACGTGACTAATTATGTCAAAAAACTAACGATGTAGATCAAATATGCAAAAAAAATTAAATCTTGGGACTAAATGTGTAGAGCTCATAGAGATTGGGACCAAAAATACTCATCACTCTATCTAATAGGATAAGAAATGCAATTTGACCTATTCTGAATCTATTGTAGAAAATATATAAGACAATAGAAAGGAGGAGCATGAGTTGATTTTCACAAAATTATCAAGTAATTGTCAACTTATTGGAATGATATTGTACAATTAAGCACATAGAAAAATACACTTAATCTTCTTCGTAGGATTAATGAAAGAAAGGGAAAATTATATGGTTTGTTTTAAAGTTTTCGGACCAAATAAGGCGTTTTTTACCCTCACCGTAGCTAAAATAGGCTTTATTATCGGGACTAGCTAGTTAGCAAGAAATGATTCTCAGGAGCTCCAGGGACTCGGAGCCCTGTATGTACACAAACATTCATGTATACCAAGGATCTCACAATATTAAGGCTACTGATTGTTCTACGATTTCGAGTCCTGATGGTAAGTTTGAACGGGATTATCAAATTTTTAATAAGTTATGTATTTTCTTTGTATATTCTTGTAATATGGACATAGTTCGATTTGGATGAACCACATAATTGTTTTTGCATCTATTTTATTTGTGTTCTTGATTAGTGTTCTAATTAAGAGGAAATGATATTGGAAAAGAAATTAGACAAGTAAGAAAGCAAAGATTGACACAATACTACATTATAGCTTCTCAAAAAGCGAAAGAGAAATTGAGACTTTGTGAAAAACTATGTGGGGCACTATGAATCTTGTGGATTCTGGATTCTCAATAATTGCAACATAAATGTTTTTATTATTAAATGTTTTAAGTATACTATTTAGAATGACAATAGAATAGCAAATTACTAAAATTATTTTCATATATAATATATAATTCTGTTCAGAGCTTAAGTATCATATCCATAACTTGTTCTTTGTCAACATTTAGGTTGATATAACGAGTGATTTTTAAGGCGTATCGAGTACATAGCCATAACTTGTTCTTTGTCAATGTTTAGGCTGATATAACGAGTGATTTTTAAGGGGTCTCGAGTAAAATGTCGAGTATATATGTACAGTGGACTTTATAAAGTCAAATTATATGAATGATTATTATTGCTTTAACACACGAGTTCCGAAGCTTCTAATAATGACCAATTCATTTTGTTGTCTAATTTGCAACCAAACATAAATGATCAATGAAAATTTAGAAAGGTACTTGGGCCAAATAGGGACGGGTCCAGGATTGAAGTATAAGAAGTGCCAAACCTTTATTATCAGACATTATTATTAGTACAAAAAAAAATCGAACAATTTTTATAACGAGATCTACTATCAATCAATTTAAATTTTATTAGCAATTAATGATCGCCAAATACTAAGAAAACATATATGAGTGTGTGTATATATATATATATATAATGTTTGGTTTACATTGTTTTCTTGATTATAACTACTTAACTAACTGATGATAAAATGATTGATTTAAGAATAATCAATTATTTTGTATTCAAATAATTATATAACAGATTGTTTCATTAATTATGTTGGTCAGGAACTCATAATCAAGGATTGGATTTCATGAGACAATTTTTTGACTATTTACATAGTAAATAATCTTCTCAATTTCTCAGAAAATCAATTAAGGAATATCAGAAAAATGATTACTGGTAAGATTTGAAAGCGTAACAATATACCTACACACACACATATATATATACATATATATATATATATGTTATGCACTTCATATAGTATGTACTGGAAGTAGTAAAAGTGAAATGATAAAAAAATAAAATGTTACCTGCATATTAGTGCAAGTAGGCTTGGTCAACGGAAAGATAAATCTCTGCATGGATGCCACAAAGCCACCTGTTTCAATCCCCTCGTCTCTAAATTCTAAATTATATCAACTGGAGAAGAAGAAGAAGATACACTCAAATTCCGTCCAGGTTCAATGAACTTGAATGCCGTTGAAAATTTATCATCAATATATATATACACACACACACATATATATTATTCTCATATGTATCATCAATATATATATATATATATAAATTAGAGCTACAGCTGTAAGCAATGAGAACACGTCTTATTTTTCTGCGGAAAAAGAAAATAAATGAAATCTTGAAGAATTTAATGGCTTTGTAATTGGACTGAATTGCAGGGAGAAGGGAAGGAGAAGGAGAGGATTTCTTTTATTGTCTTTGTTTTGTTTATTTTTCACACGACATTTTCAATAAATACATGAATAGAAAAGCATGGTATTGTCTTCTCTGCCTCTTTATCACAGTTGATTACAACAAGAAAAGTCATTGGGATTACTTATTACTATAATTTTTAGAAAGTGGGACCCTACGACTCTACGGGTACTTTGATGTACTATTAACACTTGATGATGCGATACTCTTCTCGTCGGGTCATATATATAATTGGTCGCTCTTGAAAGTTCAACTCTTAGTTGATTTACTCTACACATATTTTAATATATGTGTAGAGGTCCACCATTACATATACATATATGTGATGGTGGAGATCAAATAAAAAATTACACTCTCGATAGGGACGGATCCAAAAATGAACTATTGGGGGGCCGAATGCAAAATTTTTGAATAATTTATAAGTAAATATTCAAACTTATTTTAGTTCTAATAGATGAGTAAAACAAGAAATAACATTACATGTTAAAAAAAAAATACTAGCTTTCAAATAAATTTATGGTAGGTTAGAAACATATAAACAAATTCTTACAAAAGATTATCGATATTATGCAAAGCGTTCTCTCATGTCATGAAATTCATTTATGATTGATAGAAAAATTTCTAATATTTTTCATTCTACTTTATTCTATCTACTTTTAATTGGAGTTAGTGACCTTGTCCATTTAATTCGTATATACAAGTAATTAGTTTTTTGAAAGAATTTTTTTTTAGCTTTGTTCATTACAAATTAATGTATAAATAATTAGCATAAGAAAGTAACTCAATTGCAAAGTTAACAAAATTACAATTACAAAAGAATATAAAATAACAACTATTGTTTTATTAACACTAATGTTATCACTTATGCAACAACAAAATTTCAGCAATATTATAACCACGACGTTTTAAAAGAATATAAAATGACAACTATTATTCTATTAACACTAATGCAATCAACCTTATGCAACCAAAAATTTCAACACTATTATAAGGATAATTTTTCAAAAGAATTTTTTAATAAATAAGTACTAACACAAATGTGTAGAATTTTTAAAAAATGTTAAGAGTAATTTACGATTCAACTTCCTTTTTTTGTTTTATGGTAGTTCTCTTTTTAATTGAATATAATAACTTTAAGTAAAAATTCTATAAATCAAAAAGGGAAAACAAAATAAATAATGAAGTTATGAAGAATCATCCCCTAATTGATGATGGTCACTGATTGTGCCCGTGCACAGCAAAAGGTCAAGTAAAATTGGTCTAAAAGGTCTTACTTGAACAAAAAAAGTTGTGCTCCTTTGCCAACTAAACTGCTGGCGTACTTGTAACATTTATAAAAACTAAAATGTACATATCCGCTTTTTTTTTTTTTTTTGGGTTTGGGGTGGGGGGGGGGGGGGGGGGGCGTAAATTCGTCCCTGACTCTCGGGAGCCCCCAAGTATCACCCCTCCCCGTCTTTGGGTATGTGGCGTTTTTTAAAATGAAAATATAAATATCATATCCAGAACGTATCTGTAGACAATTAAAATTTGTAGCCAATTAAATGGCGACACGTGTAAATTAATATCAAATAAATTCATTTATTTACATTTAAGGATTTAATAAAATTTTTATTCTTAAATTAAATAATTAAATAATTGATATTTAAATACTTATTGTATTGACCAATTATGAGGTGTCATGTGGCAATTTTAATCATAATTAAATAATGGTGATTATGAAAAGTCTTCCACCCCTACAACTATAAATAGGGGTTCAAATTCAAGGATTATTGACCAATTCACAAGTGTATTTGAGCAAGAGAAGACAAGAGAAGTTCCCAAATTCTCTCTACAAGTTCTTCAAATTCAAGAAGGCATTCAAGGCAAACTTCAAGGCGTTCTTGGCAAAATTCATCAAATTATAACATTCAATTCAAGATTAAAGTGCTAAACCTTCGAATAAACGTTATAGAAGTCCAAATTAAGTTGAAGGAAGATCAAAGCGACGAGTCAACCTTGAAGCTTTCAACCTTCCCAAATCATTTACATCGTTTGATCCGAGATTAAGCTGTCGAGCCCTTGCGTCAACGTTATAAACATTCAAATCCACATTGGAGAAGATCAAAGAAGAATCAGAGGATAAATAATTAGAGATTTGTACTCATTAAATCGTTTGATTCAATTAAATATATTTTGTACAACATTTCTTGTTTGTTAAATTGCAGACTTAAAATTTGTTGTTTACAAATTTTGGCACGCCCAGTGGGACAATCTCTACCTCTCATCTCTTCACTTAATCAAAAGTTCAAAGTTTCACAATGAATGCCCCGAAGAACGCATCGTTCCAAATCGCCGCTTCAATTTCTTCAAGTGCTACGGTCAATGGTATCGGCGTCGTGACGAGGAGCATGTCCAAAAGACTTCAAACATCTTCTGAGTCGACTCATTTCCTTGGATCTGTTGAAAAGGAGTTGCATCATCTTAGCAACATACGCGATGGTGATGAATCTCCTCCAACCTCCCCTCGGTCGACATCAAGTTACTCATTTACTTCAAACATAGCTCCTGTTATGATGACAAATGCTACAACTCTGGAAGAACAAATGGCCAACTTGACAAAAATTATCGAGGGATTTGCCAAGCATATGGAAGAACAAGATTCTCAAATCTCAAAATTGATGAATAGAATGGATAATAGCGAGGCTAGTCGCTCACAAGAAAAACAACCAGAAATCCGCGATGAAGCCGAAGCATCTGAAAGGCAACAATCAAAGAGAAATGAGAAATCTCCCATTGAAGATTTTCAGGTATCGTCAGATGGATTGATCCCCATTGATCAGCTGAAGGAATTTATCATGGGAACTATCAAGGATAAACTCGATGGAGGTTCCAAGTCATCGTTGGCTTACACGAAGCCATATACCCAAAGAATCGATAGACTCAAGATGCCGAATGGTTACCAACCTCCCAAATTCCATCAATTCGAAGGTTTGGGTAACCCAAAGCAACACGTAGCCCATTTCATTGAAACATGTAATAATGCTGGGACTTACGGAGACCATCTCGTCAAGCAATTCGTCCGGTCACTTAAAGGGAATGCATTCGACTGGTACACGGACTTGGAAGCTGGATCAATTGATAATTGGGAACAGTTGGAACATGAATTTCTCAACCGCTTCTACAGCACCAGAAGGACTGTTAGCATGGTGGAGCTCACTAACTCTCGCCAGTGGAAAGAAGAGGCAGTTATTGATTATATCAATCGTTGGAGGAATTTAAGCCTCAATTGCAAGGATCGCTTATCTGAAGCATCAGCCATAGAAATGTGCATCCAGGGGATGCATTGGGGTCTTCGGTACATCCTTCAAGGGATTCAACCCAAGACATTTGAAGAACTAGCTACTCGAGCACATGATATGGAACTGAGTATGTCATCAAGTGGAATTGGGGGACCACCTATCCAGAATCCTCAGAAGGTCGTAGAGAAACAAGAATTCAAGAAAGAGGGTAAATCATTTTCCAAAGCCCCAAACAAAGAGTCTATGGCAGTGAATGCAGCACCCATCAAGTTGCGAGCCAAGGCAAATGATGAGAACGACGGAAAGAGAGATACTTCGCAAGATAAAGTGCAAAGAAGATCAACTCTGAAAGAAATGCAAGCAAAGCAATACCCGTTCCTTGACTCCGATGTCTCTGGAATATTTGATGACTTGCTTAATGCAAATCTCGTTGATCTGCCTACGATGAAACGACCAGAAGAAGCCGGGCGTATAGATGATCCTAAATATTGCAAGTATCATCGTCTATTGGGGCACCCAATTCACGACTGTTTCATATTCAAAGATAAAGTGATGCAGCTGGCTCGTCAAGGAAAGATATCTCTTGAAGAAGATAACGTAACTGCCAACATCGTATCTGTCACGTTTGGGTCATCTAAGGTTATGATAGATAAAGACGCCAAATGGAGTGCCTGCGAAGAGCTTACTGATGCTAACTATCGCTCATGTAATGCAACACATGAATAAGAAAACTCTCCAAAAGAAGATAGTTTGTCTGAGGTAAGGTCTTCTGTTGACACTGTTTGTCAACAATCGCTTTTACGGATGAAGATCTGTTACTTGGATCCAACCCTCATAATAGGCCATTATTTGTCACTTGCTACACTCATGAGCAAAGGGTAAATAGAATTTTGGTTGATGGAGGGTCTACGGTCAACATTTTACCTTTGCATACATTGAGAAAATTGGGGATTTCTGTTGACGAACTTTCTAGTAGTCGTCTGATGATCCAAGGCTTCAACCAAGGGGGTCAAAGAGCTGTCGGTATCATAAGGATGAAGCTAATGATGGGAGAGATGTCGTCAAACGCATTGTTCCATGTTATAGATGCTAGAACCTCTTACAACATGCTTCTAGGACGACCTTGGTTGCATGAGAATGGTGTGGTCCCTTCAACTTGGCACCAGTGCTTCAAATATTGCCAAGAGGGAATAGTAAAAAAGGTGTTGGCCGATGATAAACCTTTCACTGAAGCTGAGTCGCATTACGCCGATGCTAAATACTACCTTGAAGGACCAAAGACCACAAAGGCAGAAGCGTCACTTGATAAGAAACCAAGAGAAGAAAATCAACAAACTACAAGGGGTGAGGCGACTGATTCTCTACATTCCAACGGTGAAAATCACTCAAAAGTTGAATTGCCTCTCGTCAAAGATGAGTCATTAGAAGAATTGATACTACCTATGACGAGACTTGATATGAACAAGCCATCTCATCCGCCTCTTAAAGGATTTGTCCGCCCAATTGAAGGTGCCAAAGAAGAACATGGAGGAATCCGTACCGACAAGTTCTTCGATCCAAAGGCTTACAAACTCCTTACCAAAGTAGGGTACAACCCAAAAGAAGGCTCTATTTTGGGAAAACTCCCTCCAGAAGTCTCTGGTGAACAAGTTCATGGACTCAATGCTACTCAGATAATGCTTAGAGAAAGTGGGCACGCTATTCAGAGCCCTCGAATCGGTCTTGGGTTTGTCCCCCAAAATCCAATTCGCATCGCAATAAGAAGAGCTAGTAGCAACTATGTGAATGAAGAAGCATTATCCTCAACAGAGTATATCTTTGACGAAAGTGGAAATAAGACGCGACGCATATCTGTCTTTGAAAGACTTGGTCCTCCAATGAAAAATGGCAATAAGAGAAACGATAGACGAAGGTGGGGTGTCTTGAAAAGGGCGAAGTACGCTGTCAAAGTCAACAAATCACGTGCCACTACGAACCTTCGTAGCCTGATACCGTCTCGCATGGGATGCGCTGATTTGACTATATCATGTGGTAAAGTCTTGAAAGCTAAATGGCAAACTATAGTCTTTACTCAAGTCCAGTACTATGATGAGGACGATAAAGAGAGTGTGGCGTCATCATATCACATCACTTCAAGAGAGGAAGATATTTTTGAAGAAGAAGAAGACGCAGAGACGGCACCACCTGAACTTGAAGAAGGTGTTAAAGCCACGGTCGACAAATTGAAAGAGATTAACCTCGGTGATGCCAACAATATTAGGCCAATCTACATAAGTGCTTTACTAACTGTCGACGAAGAAAAAGCATACATTGAGTTGTTACATGAGTTCAAAGATGTATTCGCATGGTCGTACAAAGAAATGCCCGGCCTAGATCTAAAGGTAGCAGTCCATCATCTATCAATTAGAAAAGGGGCTCGTCCTATCAAGCAAGCCCAACGTCGATTTCGACCCAAGTTGGTCCCTTTAATTGAAACGAAAGTAAACAAACTCATTGAAGTTGGATTCATCCGTGAAGTCAAATACCCTACATGGATTTCAAGCATCGTTCCAGTGAGAAAGAAGAATGGACAAATCCGAGTGTGCGTTGACTTTAGGGACCTTAACGGAGCATGTCCCAAAGATGACTTTTCATTGCCTATCGCTGAACTCATGATTGATGCTACTGCCGGCCACGAAGCTCTATCTTTCATGGATGGGTCGTCCGGATATAATCAAATACGCATGGCACCAAAGGATGAAGAGTTAACGGCATTTCGTACCCCAAGTAATGCCATTCGGACTAAAGAATGCAGGAGCAACCTATCAAAGGGCCATGCAAAAGATCTTTGACGACATGCTTCATAAAAATGTAGAGTGCTATGTCGATGACTTGGTTGTGAAGTCTAAAAGGCGAGTAGATCATCTCGTAGACCTAAAAAGGGTTTTTGAACGCTTACGAAGATATCAACTGAAGATGAATCCCCTAAAATGCGCATTCGGCGTAACATCGGGAAAGTTTCTTGGATTCATTGTTCGGCATCAGGGCATAGAAATTGAACAAGCAAAAATTGATGCAATCGCGAAAATGCCTGAACCCAGAAATATCCATGAGCTCAAAAGCCTGCAGGGGAAGCTAGCATATCTTCGAAGGTTTATCTCAAATTTGGCCGGTCGATGTCAACCATTTAGTCACCTCATGAAGAAAGGTGTTCCATTTGAATGGGATGAATCTTGCAGAAATGCCTTCAAAAGCATAAAAACATATTTGATGAAGTCACCCGTGCTGGTTGCACCAGTCCCAGGACGCCCATTAATCCTTTACATTGCTGCTCAAGAACGTTCTGTGGGGGCATTACTCGCACAGGAGAATGATCATGGGAAAGAAAGCGCTTTGTACTACTTGAGTAGGATGATGATGCCAAACGAGATGAAGTACTCGCCAATTGAAAAGATTTGCTTGGCTCTTATCTTCGCTATCCAAAAATTAAAACATTACTTCCAAGCGCATATTGTTCGCCTTGTTTCAAAGGCAAACCCATTAAAGTATGTGATGTCGAAACCAGTGCTCTCCGATAGACTTGCGAGGTGGTACCTTCAATTGCAACAATTTGAGATTGTCTATGTTCCCCAAAAGGCTGTGAAGGGGCAAGTTCTAGCTGACTTTTTGGTAGATCATCCTATCCCCGCCGAATGGGAGTTATCTGATGATCTACCCGACGAAGATGTTCTACTGGTTGAAGTTGCTCCCCCTTGGAAGATGTATTTTGATGGAGCTTCTCATAGAGAAGGAGCTGGCGTTGGAGTAGTGTTTATTACGTCTGATGGAGAAGTGTTACCATACTCCTTCACTCTGACTGAAAACTGCTCAAATAACGTTGCTGAATATCAAGCTCTGATCCTTGGGTTAGAAATGACTGTCGATATAAAACAATTACACCTCAGAGTATTTGGAGACTCCAAATTGGTGATAAATCAATTAGAGGGATCATATGAAGTGAAAAAGCCTGACCTACTTCCATACTTCAACTATGCGAGACGACTTGTTGGATGGCTTGGGGATGTGACGATTGAGCATGTGCCGAGGAAAGACAATAAATAGGCTGATGCATTAGCAAAACTGGCTTCTACACTCGCCATGCCTGAAAAAGAAGCACGAGTTCCAATATGTAAAAACTGGGTCATCCCACCAATCTTTGAAGATGAAGATGGCGATGAAGAAGAAAATCACATTGTCGAAGTATTTGAAATAGGAAAGGAAGATTGGCGGCAACCACTGGTGGATTACTTGAAATACGAAAAATTACCTGATGATCCACGCCAGAGAATCGACGTTAGACGTCGAGCAGCCCGCTTCATCTATTACAAAGACACCCTTTATAGGCGCTCATTTGATGGGGTCTTCTTGCGTTGCTTAAACGATGATGAAGCCATTCAAGCCATGGAAGAAGCTCATTCCGGAGTTTGTGGAGCACACCAATCTGGCCCGAAGTTACACTTTCGCATAAAAAGAATGGGCTATTATTGGCTAACAATGGTTAAGGACTGCATGGATTTCGCTCAGAGGTGTCAAGCTTGTCAATTTCACGCGAATCTCATCCACCAACCACCTGAGCCACTACACCCTATTGTTGCTTCATGGCCTTTTGATGCATGGGGATTAGATGTCGTCGGACCTATGATAAAGTCATCTGCTGGGCACTTGTACATCTTGGTTGCAACAGACTACTTCTCCAAATGGGCTGAAGCGATACCCCTCAAAGAGGTCAAAAAGGAAAATGTTGCTGATTTCATCCGTATCAACATCATATATCGGTACGGAGTTCCTCGGTATATAGTCACCGATAATGGAAAGCCATTCTCCAATGCTCTGATAGACAAGTTGTGCGAAAAGTTCAATTTCAAACAGAGAAAATCTTCAATGTACAACGCCCCTGCTAATGGCCTAGCTAAAGCCTTTAATAAAACTCTCTGCAATTTACTAAAAAAGGTGGTTACAAAATCAAAGCGAGATTGGCATGAAAGGATTGGAGAAGCTTTATGGGCATATAGAACCACCTATAGGACTCCGACACAAGCAGCTCCTTACTCGTTAGTGTATGGAGTAGAAGCCGTAGTTCCTCTTGAGCAACAAATCCCTTCATTGAGGATAGCCATACAAGAAGGACTTACTGAAGATGAAAATGCTCGTTTACGACTTGAAGAGTTGGAGGCCCTTGATGAGAAGAGACTAGAGGCACATCAACGACTTGAGTGTTACCAAGCTCGTCTTTCTAGGGCATTCAACAAGAAAGTTCGATCACGCTCCTTTGAAGTTGGTGACTTAGTCCTCGCTGTAAGAAGGCCCATCATTATGACGCATCGGACCGGCAACAAGTTCATATCAAAATGGGACGGTCCCAATGTCGTTAAAGAAGTTTATACCAATGGCGCGTACAAGTTGGTCGCCGAAGATGGCTTAAGAGTTGGCCCCATAAATGGGAAATTCTTAAAGCGTTACTATCCATGAGTTTGTACCCTAACCTTTCAAAAAAAAAAATCAAAAAAAAAAAACATAAAAAAAAATAAAAATAAATAAAAATAAAATTATTGAACTACGTTATGACTTGATCCCTTTTATTAGGGTACGTAGGCAGCTTAGATTCCCTCTAAGTTCAGTCATAAAAAATAAAACAATCATGTTTCCCATATGATCCCTTTTATTAGGGTACGTAGGCAGCTTAGCTTCCCTCTAAGTTCAGTTATAAAAAAATAAAACAATCATGTTTCCCATATAAAGTGATGTTATTCATTAAAAATTAGTTGTACAAAAAAAAAAAAAAAAGCTCAAGAAAAAATATCTATGTTCTTCAACTCCTCTTGGACAGATGCCAGGTGCGTCATCGAAGTACTCAAAATCTTCGCTGCTTCATCACTCAAGGGGGCAGTCTTCTTAAGAGTAACAATCTCATCCTCAATACCATGAATATCAACCTCGGCACTTTTAAGAAGTTATTCCTGGCTCTTTACGGACGAAGATAATTTCTTCTTGCGACGCTTCAAATCTTTAAGCTCTTTCTCAACGCATGTCAATTCCTTCTTGGTAGATTTGATGTGATCAACCTCTTTGCTTGCTCTAGTCTTGGCTTTACCCAGACGGTCTTTGGTATCCCCGAGCTATTGATCAAGAAGATCCTTGGATAGCCTTTCTGAAGATGAGGATCTCGCGGCATCATAGGCAGCTGCCTTATAAAACAATGATTGCAATAGTCCGTCAATGTGAGAAACATCTATATCTTTAAAGACCTTCATTGAGTTATAAACAACTTGAACTTCGTCCTTCAAAGATGAGATGTCATCAACTTTTGCTTTTGTGATCTTATCCCGAATAATACGCCATAAGCTCTGAACATGAATGTGTTGCTGCTCAAGTACATATTTCATCCCCACAAATACTGAAGCCTCAGGAGAAGGTGGTCTCTGTTCAACACTAGCAGGTTTGGATGTCTTTTCTTGACTTTTCTTACATGCTATGGGAGCTACATCCGGTGAATTGGATTCATCTTGAGATTCCTCAGCAGCATTCACATCTAAAATTTCTTTATGTAACTGAAATAAAAAAAAGGCTACATTAGAGAAAGTTTCGGAAGAATTTTCAATTGGAAGAGTAATAAATCAAGAAAAGAAAGGAGAAGAAAACCTGTTTGGAAAAATCCAATAATGATAGATTACTCAGAACATCGGCATCGGTATGTCGCAGTGGATTTAGATCTTTCTTTTGTCTCTTCCAGTGTTGGTCCGCGTTGCTACTACGACTATCCTCCAAGTCGCATGAAAAACTTCTCTTTTTACTCCCCTCAAAAGCTTCAGTAGCTGGTACACTACATTCAATAATAAGGGATGGAAGACGAGAATGTAGAGGATTAGGAGTAATGTCTTTAAGCATGCAATCTCCTTCAATGTGTTTTTTGTCTTTAAATGGGGTTTGCTTTAAACCATTCAAGAACGATATGTTCTCCTCAAGATATGTGCCATGAGTCTTTGCCCACCATTCTTTATAATTCTTTGAAAAGAGCTTCTTAGCATTTGGGGGAATAGAAAGAAGCATCGCCTTAGAAAGGGACTTGGTAAAAGTACACAAGCGCCAATAACGAAGAACCTCATCTGATGTAACTGTTCAGACATTATACTTGATAACACCAGGAACCTCCTAATAGTAGCCAAGTTGGCGTCCAAATCTATGTGGACTATAAGGCTCAACAATGGACTTTTCACCCTGTCTCAAAGACAGATAGTGCGAGTGAATGGACATGAAAAGATTCGCCTTAGACTCCCCGTATTCGCCATCATCAATAAACATGAGATCCTTGCTCGTCGTGGTCATTAGGCAAGTCCAAGCAGCAGTCTCTCCCTTATGGATGCGTCGTCGGGCCTCTGTTGGATCAAAGTATCTTGCACCCCCTTCGCCAGAGAATTTCACCATCTTAGGACCACACAATTCACGCCCAACTGGGTAGTGAGTCTTGAAGTAATAAGCCAACCAAGCATATACGAAATGGATAGGGAACAAAGTATTCGCTTTAGTTGGTCTCATAGAAGTCGAAACTTCATTCAAACCTTTGCAAATGCTTGCCAAAACAGGGATCGTCAAGCTAACTTGTCGACCACTAGCCATAATTGCAGCCATCTTGAAAGTACTTGGCCGTATAGTGTTAACATCTCTCCCAGGAAGAACAAAGGTATAGAGCCAACAAGCCAAGTGAGCCGCCAAGTAAGTCTCTTCCTTCAAAGTTTCCCTAATGCCGAGTTTGGAAAATATTGCCTCCTCCGTAGTCGACCACTTCTCGTGAACACCTAAATCTCCAAGGGGGTTGTGAGTAGACGCTAGGCGAGTGGACTTCTTCTCCTTACGAATAGGAGTTTGGCTATATTTCACCTTCTTCTTGGACCAAAACCTCACCCATTGGTCAATAGACACTTGGGAATATTGATTCACCTTGGAGCCTCCTAGAAGTAAATGGTAAGCGCGGAATAAGTATTCACATGAGCGAGGGAGAAATATGTGCCCCTTTTCGTCAATACCGGTGAGCTTCGTAGCATTAGGGATGACTTCGTCGTAGAAGAGTCCAGTCATGGGAAGACCTGCTAGAGCGTATAAATCCCACAGAGATATCGAAAACTTGCCAATGGAAGTCAGTAATGTATTCGTAGTGGGACACCAAACCTCGGAGAAGGCTTTCACGATGTTCGTGTTTCGATCATAAGTATACATCGAGGCATACACTGCATCGTAGATCCTGACAGACAGTAACTTATCTTTGCACCGGCTAAGGATGTCCTCTGTCCACTCCCAGTAGCCTTTGATGTAGTGAAATTCACCAAGGAATTTGATGTCGTCTCCAATCCACTTTGCCTTGCCATCAATGATGTTACGCCCCAGTGTTGGCAAAATAAGTGGCTCATTCGACGGTTGGTGGTGAGAAGATCGCAGACTCCATGCCTTAGTTGTTTTGTTCAAATTAATTTCTTCACACCATTCCACCATGGACAATGAGTTTGTCAAACTTGGCCACCATTTTGCCTTTCGACCGACAAGAGAAATATGAACCGATAGATGAACACCTTCCTCCATAGATTGGTTCTCGTTGTCAAGAATTGTCAAGTATTGATCTCCGGAAGGGGACGAAGTATCTTTGAAAAAAATCATTGTATTACCTGCCAATGTACAACGAAACAAAGTGTTAACGAAAGTTTGCAAAAAAAAAAACAAATAAAAAAAATAAAAAAATTCAGCACGCAGTGCACAACTGTGCAGTTTTCGTACACAACTGTGCAAAAGGTTCGCACTTTTGCAAAAAAAAAAATAAAAAAAAATGCAATGTTATATGTGAAATCCTAGGAAATGAGAAATCAAAATATGATATACACATAACTTACCAAGTTGAAAGAAAAGGAAGAGGGAGAAGAACATAAATTGTTTGTGTGTGTTTCTAACTAGAACTCAAAGCCCCATTTTATAGTGTGTTATGAAAAGAAAAATGAGAAATAAGATAAGAAAAGGTGAGGAAATGGGGAAAATTCTTTTTCTTAATAAATTCAAAAGGTCATACAAAGTGAAATTTAAAGCAAAGCACTACATAAATAAAGGGAAAGTTTTATTATTTTTTTAACTAAAGCAAGCAAAATTCTCTTCAAACTCCAATTTTATAATGTGTTATGAAAGAAAAATGAGACATAAGATGAGGAAAGTTGAGGAATTAAAGGAAAAGTGGAAAATCCTTTTCTTTGTAAATTCTAAAAGTCATACAAGTGCTACAAGCACTACATAATTGAAGGAAAAGTCTTGCTTTTGTTTATCTTTTTTTTTAAAAAAATAAATAAATAATAATAATAATAAATATATATATAAAAAAAAATTAACATATTTGTAAAAGTTGGCAGACCACAAATATTTGATTGTGCAAATGGGCCACCTTTGAGTTGAAATAGTAAAAAAAAAAAATCAAGGCCTCTATCCACAAATTCACTTGGACTACTAAGAAATAGCTATATTTTGGGCCCATATTCAAGACCCACTTGGGCTTTCAAATCAAATTGTACAAAAAATCAAAATGTCCCGACTTATCCACTCAAGACGCATATTCAAGCATCATTCGTGGACAAGTCTCGAGGGGGCATTTGTAGACAATTAAAATTTGTAGCCAATTAAATGACGACACGTGTAAATTAATATCAAATAAATTCATTTATTTACATTTAAGGATTTAATAAAAATTTTATTCTTAAATTAAATAATTGAATAATTGATATTTAAATACTTATTGTATTGACCAATTATGAGGTGCCATGTGGCAATTTTAATCATAATTAAATAATGGTGATTATGAAAAGTCTTCCACCCCTACAACTATAAATAGGGGTTCAAATTCAAGAATTCATTGACCAATTCACAAGTGTATTTGAGCAAGAGAAGACAAGAGAAGTTCCCAAATTCTCTCTACAAGTTCTTCAAATTCAAGAAGGCATTCAAGGCAAACTTCAGGGCGTTCTTGGCAAAATTCATCAAATTATAACATTCAATTCGAGATTAAGGTGCTAAACCCTCGAATAAACGTTATAGAAGTCCAAATTAAGTTGAAGGAAGATCAAAGCGACGAGTCAACCTTGAAGCTTTCAACCTTCCCAAATCATTTACACCGTTTGATCCGAGATTAAGCTGTCGAGCCCTTGCGTCAACGTTATAAACATTCAAATCCACATTGGAGAAGATCAAAGAAGAATCAGAGGATAAATAATTAGAGATTTGTACTCATTAAATCGTTTGATTCAATTAAATATATTTTGTACAACATTTCTTGTTTGTTAAATTGCAGACTTAAAATTTGTTGTTTACATACCAAGTCAGAACCTCGAGAAAGACTTCATTGCTCCCAAAAATATGTGTATAGTATTGTGGTACATGATAGAAGTGGTGATGCGAGGGTTAGCCTTTCTAACGATGATGGATAAATTAATGACAACCTGACATTAGGATGATAAAATAATGCACAAGAAGTGGATTATACGATAAAAACTGAGGAACAAGTTTTACCTTTAGTTTCAGATCAACAAACTCTTCATTTATTCTCAAAAGCCTTTGTTGCTAAACATATAAAAAATGGTTATAAATTTTTACATATTGCCTTGGTACAAATTGCTATAAAACCACTAATAAGAGAAGGACTAGATACTAGTATTTTTCTTGCATTAAGAGATTGTGGACATTTAGATTTTCATGATTCTTTACTTGGACTAATTAATGTATGTGAAGCATGATTGATGTCTTTTATATTAAAAAATGTCTCTCTCTCTCTCTCTAAACCCTAGTTTTCTTTTTTCTTCTATTTTTCTCCGCCGACGATGGCTTGGTGAAGCAGTTGTCTACTTCACCATTGTTACCACCATTGTCGCTGGGTTGGGTTGGATCATCCTTCTTCCAGTTGTACATCACATCTTCAAATCTGACAAGACGAATATGGATCTAAAGTTACATCTCCAAATCTGACGAGAAGGATATGGATCTAAAGAGACAGAGACACTAGATCTGAAGAGATGAAGACAGACGATTCTTAAGTTTTTAATTTTATATAGCGTTTTAGATATTTTGTTTAGTATTTTATTTTCTCTCTCATATGAGAGTTTGCTTTCTCTCTCGGATGAAAATTTCATCTCTCCTTGAATAGGAGTTGCACAAGAATTTTCTTGTGTTCGTTTGTGAGTTCTTAAGATTTGTTATCTTCAAAAACTTGATAGTTAATTTTTCAGATGTTCTTACTACATCGTTTGAGTCGATATGAATTGTATTGTTCCAGGCGTTGTAAACTTTCGATTGAATGACATATAAGACCGATTTTTCTTCAAAAAAAGAAAAAACTTGGACTAATTGAAACTAGTCTTTGCAATAGCCCAATTTACTTTAATAGTTTTCCCAATTTCACCGTTTTTCTTCTTGATCCACATATTTTAGATATTCTTACATTAAATGTTCAAAATTATAATTTCAATATGAAAACAGGATCTCACATTTATGAGATCTTTTATCGTCTTCATTGCAAAATTACTAACACAGGATTAAATGTTAATGTTGTTTCTCATATGAAATCTCCAGGACAAACTCATGTCTTTTGGAAAATTAATAGAGCAAAATCTAATTTGATGGTTCCAAAAACTATCGAATGGAAAAATGTCATTTTACCAGAAACTTGGGATTTGCCCCCTGGTTTAAATCCTCCGTTCCAACAAATAGAAAATTCTGAGATCGATCATACTATTCAGCATCCTAATGGATTTGTTGGAGTCAAATTCTTTAGACAAAATTCCTAAAGAACCTGAACTTCATAATTTTTCCATCCTTCACAGGCATTCTGTCTCTATTTCTTCTGAGGCAACTAGACCGCGTAAATCTTCCTTCCAAGGAATTCATATAGACCATAATCTTTCTCAACACATTTACCAAGATTATGAAGATTCAGATCAACCTGAATCCCCTAGATTTGATCTTTCACAAATTAATACTATTAAAAAGAAATTTCTTATCAATAAAGATTATCTGAGAAAAGACTTTCTTTCACAAGATAATTTCTTAGATCGAAAATGGTTCATGGAAAATTTTGATAAAATACATAGAGATCAGATTCGTTCAGATTGGTATGAGTATATGACACATACTCAACAAAATGTCCCATTTTTAACTCTTTTTTTTTCATACTTATGGAGAAAACAAACTCCTAGTAATTCAAAAAATAAATCAAAAATGGACAAAAACAGATGGATCTGTTATTTCTAAAGAACATCCACCTCTTGAAGAAACATGTATTATGATAAAAGATATAAAAGTATCGTGCTTACCTATTTCTGATATTGACCAAAATTCTTTAAAAGAACATGTTTCTATCCAAATTAGACAAAACAATTTTACTAATCTTAGACTTCATTCTTTATGTGAACAACTTGATAGAATTGAGTCTAAAATTGAAGATGCAAAAGATAATATTTTAAGTCCTTCCTCTTCCACCTCTTTAGTTAAAAAAGATATATCTCTACAAATTTCTGCTTAAACTCTACCATTTCAAATTTCAGATTACATACGTAAACTTAATTCTGAAAATACTATACTTTCTTAAATCCAAGGAAGATTAAGAGATCTTGAAAAAGATAAGGTTATAAACACCTTAGGACAAGATCAAAATATTATTTCTGATGAAAAACAAAAATCCTTTTTTCACAATCCTGTCCAACAACGACTCCAACATCTCAAAAGTCCTTATCCTAGACCAACACCTCTTGATTTACAATTAGAAGAAACCCAAAATTCAAGGTCTTTCAATGGAAATTCTATTTACGAATGGAATTTGGATGAGTTGTCTGAATATCATATTCTTAGCCTTTGTAAACAAATGGTGATGGTCGCCAATATTTACAAAGAAAGAGTCAATCTCACTGATTTAGATGCAGCCAAAAATCTTATACTTGGTTTTAATGGCCAACTCAAAGGATGGTGGGATAATGCCATGACCATAGAAGCTAAAAATCAAATCCTCCAAAATGTTAAACGAGACGAACATGGGAACATCATAAATAATGATGAAGGGCAGCCTATCCTTACCGCTGTTTCATCTCTTATTTACACCATTGTTAATCATTTCATAGGAAATCCTGAGATTTACCAAGAAAGAAATACCGAATTTTTACAAAATTTAAAATGCAGAAAACTCCATGATTACATATGGTATAAAGATATTTTCTTATCAAAGATTTATGAAAGAAATGATGCAGATAGTTATTTTGGAAAGAAAAATTTATTTCTGGTTTACCTAAATTATTTGCTGAAAAAGTTCGAGAAAGAATAAAAGAAAAATATAATAATGATATCTCTTCCCTTTCATATGGAGAAATACATAACCAAATTAACCACGTAGGTTTACAATTGTGTAATGACTTATGATTAAAAGCACAATTGAAAAAATAAAATCTCACATCCAAAAAGGAGTTAGGAAGCTGGTGTGAACAATTTGGATTTCAAAAGATTCATTCTCCACAGCAAAAAATAAATCTTTGAAACATCACACTTCAGCATCCAAACACAAATCTACTAAAAGACATTACAAAAAATATAATTTTCAATCAAGACCTTATGAAAATTTCCAAAGGTCAAAACCCTAAGAAAATTTTCAAAGAAGACGATTTACTCAAAAAAAATCCAAAACCTCTTATTTGCCATAAATGCAAACAGCCACGGCATTATGCCAATACCTGTAGAGTTAGATAAAGAATTCAAGAGTTAGCACTATTAGATGATATTACTAACCAATTGTTAAGTCTCCTCGATGAGGAAGAATTAAAAATATCCGAAAATAATGAAGATCTCCATATTTCAGATGAACAATTAAACCATATCCAACCAGAAGAATTTTATTCTTCATCTGATGAAAGTTCTGAAGAAATAGAACAAGAAGATCTTATTAACGAGTGTTCTGGATGTCCTCCAAGCATATGTCTTTGTAGTAAACAGATTGCCACATTAACAGATCAATTTTCTCTAATTCTTGATTTAATTGATAAAGTGCAGAGTCATGAAGTAAAAAACATATCTTCATAGACTACAAGAAATGATTTCTCAAAATAAAACAGATGTAAAAATTTCATAACAGCCAATTATAGATTTCAAAGAAATTATGGGAATGTTTTCATCTCATGATAAAAAATTGTCTTCTTCAGATCTAAAATATGAAATTAGTAATTTGAAAAGAGATATCAAAAGCCTCAAAGACAACCAAGAAAAATTAGAACAAGATGTCTTAATCCACAAAATTCAAACCCAAATTACTAATGAATCTTCCATAAACAGCCTTCTGAAACTTACCTTTGAGAAAGAAGAAGAAGACTCTTTTGTCAATACTCTTTTATAGGTTACATACCATAAATGGTACGTAAAAATTAATTTAGTTTTTGAAGATTTTAAACTTCAAGCAATTGCACTTATGGATTCTAGTGCAAATATGAATTGTATTTAGGAAGGATTAGTCCCCACCAAATAATTTGAAAAAACAAAAGAAAGACTTTCCACAGCAAATTGTGCGAGTTTAAAGATTAATTTTAAACTATCAAAAGCTCATATCTTTCTTTCTTTTTTTTTGAAGGGAACTATTACATATCATCCTATTGCAATTAACATCAATTGCAAGAGAATATCTATTACAAGTAAGCATCATCAACAAATTTTATAATAAACTATTACAAGCTACCATATAGGTAGAGAAAACAACCAACATACACTAGTGGGAGTCAAACCCACAACCTCTTGGTTATGGGGCCTCAACCTTGATCAACTAGGCTAGGCCTCATCGGCTCAAAAGCTCATATCTGTAATAGAGGAATTTGTTTTAAAACAAGTTTTGTTCTTGTCATAAATCTAAATACACCTATTATTCTAGAGAATCCATTTTTACACATGCTTTGCCCTATTCATGTTGATGCAGAAGACATGAAAACCATGATTTTAGGAAAAGAAATGTTATTCCAATTTCAGTTTCCTGTAACTCAAACAGATATCAAAATCGTAAAAGACTCTTCCATTTTTGAGGAAACTATTCAAAGAAAAGAAAAATAAATTTTCTTTTTAAATGAAGAAATTTCTTATCAAAAAATTGAAAAACATATCTCTACACCTTTTATCGAACAAAAAATTCAGAATTTTCAAAAAATAATTAGAAATTTTTTTTGTGCTGATCTTCCAAGTGCTTTCTGGGAAAGAAAGAAACATGTTGTTACTCTTCCCTATGAAACCGATTTCTATGAAAGAGACATTTCTACCAAAGCTAGACCAATTCAAAAGAACCAAGAGCTTTTAGAATACTGCAAAAAAGAGATCCAAGATCTTCTTGATAAGAAGATTATTAGGCCATCAAAATCCCCTTGGTCTTGCTCCGCCTTCTATGTTCAGAAAAATGCTGAACTAGAAAGAGGGGCACCAAGACTTGTTATTAATTATTAACCACTTAACAAAGCCCTCAAATGGATTAGATATCCAATTCCTAATAAATTCAATCTTCTCAAAAGAATTTATAATTCTAAAATATTTTCAAAATTCGATATGAAATCAGGATTTTGGCAAATTCAAATAGATGAACAAGATAAATATAAGACTGCTTTTGCAGTACCATTTAGACAGTTTGAATGGAATGTTATGCCATTTGGATTGAAAAATGCCTCGTCCAAATTTGAAAAAAATTATGAATGATATTTTTACACCATATACTTCATTTACACCATTGATGACGTTTTGGTGTTCAGTGAATCTATACATAAGCATTGGAAACATTTACAAATATTTCTCAATCTAGTCAAGAAAAATGGACTTGTTGTTTCTGAAAGTGTTGCATGCCCGGCAAGCCATATGTTGGCTTGAACACTGGATCATAAACACAGTGTCAGTCTTATTATTTAGATTGTATCAAAACTGTTGGAATGCTTCTTTATTGTCGACTACTCAGGCGAGTATAGATAAAGATCCTATGGATTACATTTAGTTATGGGAGGCGGTCAGAATACCTATGGAATGCTCTCAAAGATCATAATCCTAAAACATGTTCTAAGTCATAGAAGTTGTGAGATGTGGGATATCACTGGCCTCGCCAAGACTTATTCGTGCGTGTAACTCTCCCAAGAGGTTGATGTTGGGTTTCGTTCGAAAAAGCATAAACACAGCGAAAGGGATTTCAAAAATTAAAACGAAAACCCAATTGGTACTCTAATTCTCATAATTGAATCTAAAAGCGTATAACGAATAAAACTTACTCGTTAATATGAATATGATGATGGTGAAAAACTTCTTCTTCTCCAAACTCAAAATATTGAAGCTTCCAAATCTTCAATCCTTTGGTTTGATTCTTCAAACTTGAACTTGATCCGAACAACGAAAATACGTCGCCTCTAAATTGTCACGCACGGATCAACAAACGAAAAATCCCCTTTCTTCTTTCTCTATGGTCGACGGCTAGGTATAGAGGAGGGGAGGAATATTTTTTTTTTTTTTAGAGTTATGTGAGTTGTGTATTCTCTTCTTTTCTTACTTGTTCTAAGTCAAAGAGTCCTTATATACCTCATGACTTATTGAACAAGTCAAAACAAAAGAGCCCTAATATGTGGCCTCTCAAAGACGCCACTTTGAGGCCTCATAGGCGTCCAATTGGACTCCTTATTTAGCCCCGGGATTTGTTTTGTTTAATTAATTTATTATTTCAATTAATAATTTATTAATTCCAATAAATAAATTAATTAATTAAATAACCAAATTAATTAGATAAATTAATTCATTAATATATTTCACAAAGAAATTAATTAATAATTAATCTTATCATTATACTTAATTATTTCATCTAATGAATAATTAATTATTTAATTTATTCAATAAATTAAAACTCCCAGAAGAAATAATAGAAATTCCTTTTTTCTTCATTTTTCTTTGTCAATCGTTTAGCGCGACTCTTTAGATTCGTTTCATTTGGCAATGAGAGAAAACCAAAGGAAGTGGGTAACACCGAGCCAGTCACGTGGCTCATTTCGTAACCCAAACGAAAACGAATGATAGGATCATTTCGAAACCTTCCAATTGTAAATACCGTATATGTATAAACCCTTTATTCACGTTCCCCGATCAAGTGAGAGTCATGGTTATGTCAAACTCACCGAACTTGGCCATATGTATAAATCATAATAAATACGAGATCATTGAAATCGATTTAGTGCCAAGCACAATCGTCTCGTTTGCTTTGGCCAAAGATTTTGATCTCTATTTATCTATAATTACATAGGGTACATACTCATTCACTTATGAGAAAACAAATCCCATATTAGATATCTGCTAAGATTACCACTTGCCCATCAAGTCCGCATTTCGAGGTTGACCCCACCAAAGGGTGAATTGGGTCTAACTACTTTAGTGAAATACTTGACGTCACAAGTGCATCTTCAGCCTGATACTTCAGGTCAAAAGTTCACATATACCTATTACGCATAATCAGTTCCGTCATTGACAGTCACAGAGTGAAAACCCATGTGACAGAACCGATGTGAGTCGTGTTCAAACATATGAGTTCTACTAACGTGTCTACGATCTTAATCTCCTATCATCCCATGATACCAGACAGACACTCCCATGTCGGAGCTAAGATTGTACAAGTATTCGAAATCTTTATTTGTCCATTAAAGACTTCATATTACTTGCGAACTTATTTTAGTAATCAAGATCGATCTCTCTAGTGCCAATCTTCCTATCCCATAGGAAGTAGAGGGATCGCACTGAAAACATGGACAAAACGTTTTACACAACTTATAGATGCAGATAAGAATTAATTGAAAACTCAATAATGTCTTTTATTTAAGAAGAGTTTAAGTTCAATACAAGATATATGCCCTATACATTTTATCCTCTATGGAATCTGAGGGCATAATCCTAACAGTTGACGCATTTCATTGTCAATGGCTAGTATGTCCAATACATGCATGAAGATTCATACTATGGGTGAGTATGGAATTGAACGGTCCCTCTAGGGATTCCTCGTTGGTACTGTCGAACTTGGAGTCCTTGGGTTTCGTAGTAGGAGATAATCTTTAGACTTGAGATGTCATTGGAAAGGGTACTACCCACTATACTTTGATGTGCACTCCAGGAGAGTCATACGGTATGTATGTTCTGTATAGTCTAGTAGTACAGTGGAACAAGTGGCAGTCTTCAAGGGATCCATCCAGGGCTATCTGCCTGGCATTTCCTATGTTGTTTAGTGAAATTGAATGATCGAGAAAAGTCTCTGGCCAGAGCATAGTCTTATAAGTGGGATTGGTGATTTCTGCTTAGAAGATCAGATCATTAGTGGAACCAACATAGTCATAGTTTCCGAGGCTTCTAGGGTTTCGACAGTTGTCAAACCCTAGGCATTAGACGGGAAAAAGATGGAGGGATTCGACTCTCATGAAGATCGAAATCTGGATAGGTTTGCTTTTCATCGTTGACATCTAGAAATTCGTGGCGACGTTGCTAGACATCAATTCACGACCGATAGGTGCCTTGGGTTAATTGGTGAAATTAATCCAAGGCTTAGTTAATTATTATGAATAATTAAACTAGCCTATGGGAGGACTTATTGCTAGCTTGTTAATGAGCCTAAGGGGTCACACACTTAACCTAGTGTAGTACCTATTGGCTAGTTAATGTTTTGTGAATTAATGGAGAGATTAATTAATTGAAATTAATTAATCGGGAAAAAGGAATATATATTTAATTAAGTGGTCTTAATTAAATAATAGTCTTATAATTTAATATTGGAATATTAAATTGGGAAAGACTAGTTAATTAATTAGTGGTTTAATTAATTAATGTGTGAAAGAGGAAAATGAAATATATATATATATATATATATATTTCTTTTTACACGTGGGGCGTGTATGTGTGTATGGATTTGGTGGAGGATTTTATCTTGTTTACCAAATCTATGAATATATATAATATATATCTTATAATATATTTGGTAGGGTCCATTCTAATTGATTAGATGACTAACTGATATGGAAACATATTAGAAATATATTAGGATCGATATTGTGGATATGGTAAGATCTATTTATTTAATTAGTTGACTAATTATATGGAAATATCTTATTTGGATAGATCTTATATATTTGGGAAGTATCTCAAATATATAGAAAGATCTTGTTAGTTAATTAGTGGATCTAATTAACTAAGGAAGAGAATTAAGATAGAAGGGAACTTAAAATATAAGTATAAAATTTATATACATACATACATACATATATATATATATATATATATATATGGAATGAATATACACACCCATATTAGGTGTGTATATACATGTGTGTGAGTTTGATTTATGGGGGACTCTCACTCTCTCTCTCTCTCTATATATATATGTATTAATATTATATTCTTAAGTTAAGTTAATGCAATTCATTCTACACAAGTTTGTCTTGTGAAAATTAAATTTATTTATCACAACTAAGAGTTGTGTGTTCCTTTTCTCTCAATCTCTATCACAAGAACTTCTTCTAATTCATGTGTTGAGTACGAAGAACACCAAAAATATATTCCTACCCCTTTTTCTCATAAGCCGAATTTCGATATTCTCTTGGCTAGCATTGGTAGAGATAATCGAGGGTACGAGCTAAGGTGTGGATAAACTTAAAGGCGTATCACTTGGGCGCTAGAGCAAATCCATCCGGAGAGGTGTAGCAGGGAGTTGCTTAAAAAGACATTGATGTTTTTTGTTTTTCAAGAGGTAAACACGAGAAAACTCACCTTTTAGTTAGTTTTTGAATCTGACGGTACAATGTCTGCTAGCCCTAATTTGGGGATGCCGGATTTTTATTTAAATCCATGTTCTTCGGCTGCGCCGGCATCCCCGAGGTTTCCATCGATCCTAACAGTTTCAGCATCCAAAATAAAACTTTTTCAAACTAATATTAGATTTTTAGGACATCAAATCCATCAAGAAACTATTGTTCCCATACAAAGATCATTAAGTCTTGGAGATAAATTTCCAGATCAAATTCTTGATAAAAGTCAATTACAAAGATTTTTAGGATCTTTAAATTATGTATCAAATTTTTATCCCAATCTTAGACAAATCTGCAAACTTTTATTTGACAGGTTAAAATCTTCCCCACCTCCGTCGACTCAAGAAAACACAAATATTGTTAGAAAACTCAAAATAGAAATCAAAGAAATTCCTTGCCTTAACATTTGTCACCCAAAATGCACCTAAAATAGTTCAAATAGATGCTTCTGAAAGTGGTTATGGTGGTATACTTAGCCAAAATATTATCAGCAAAGGAGTTATTATTCATTACTATTCTGGTTTATGGAAAACCACAATACAACAAAATTATCCTACTATTAAAAAAGAAATTCTTGCTATTGTTTTATGTATTTCAAAATTTCAAGATGATTTATTAAATCAAAATTTTCTATTAAAAATAGATTGTAGAGTTGCAAAAGATGTTCTTACAAAAGATGTAAAAAATCTTATTGCAAAACAAATTTTTGCACAATGGCAAGCTATTTTATCTGTATTTGATTTCGACATTGAATACATAAAAGGCACCCAAAATTATATCCCTGATTTTTTAACCCGAGAATTTTTGCAGGGATGTCAAAAACACCAGAAGGCCAGAAATCCAAGGTAGTACCCTTGGTACAAAAATGTCCCCAACAAAATCCCCAAATTGAATATCCCCCATTACGAAATCCATTATGTGAAACCAAATTAGCACAAATGAGACCACAAACCTCACAAATACCGCAGATTGATACAAGATTGGCACCTCTTAGACCTCAAATACCACAAAACCCAAAACCTTTGAGGATACTACTATCCTCAATGCGACCCACAAACTCCCTCTCACAACAAGTACCAATAACCATTTCAAAACCACAAACTGCACTTGAAATTGCCAACAAATTTATTCCTCTTAGCAAACCAATTCTATCAACACCAACAAGATTGACCCAAACTTACAAAGACACAGTTCAAAAATCACCTACTTCCACATCCAAAAATGCACAAACTGTATCCCAATCCTTCCAAGAACCACAATTTATTGCAATTTCAAATATTGAAGGTGAATGGATCAACGAGGAAACTCAAAGAGATCCCAGTGAAATGGAAAAATATATTCTAGACGACAGATACCTACGGGTCTATGAAGACCCTCAAAAAACCCAATAATACTATGAAGATATTCTGGTCTCCACCAGATCAGTTTTTATTCTAAATCAGCCACCCAAAGGAGCCCCAGCCAACTGCATTGAAATTGGCTACCGAAAAATTCATATCAATTCAGTCCTTACAATTACAAATTGGGGGGGGGGGGGGCGGGGCAATCCATATCATTTCAAAGAAATACCAAATAAAAATCACCTCTTAGCCTCTTATTGGGACTATAAAGACGCTTGGTTCAAACTTTTATACAAACAAATTATTACAAATTCCCTCTCATATTATATCCTCATTAACAAAAAACTTATTGACCAAGCCAACAACTTCTCAAATTGGTTCGTGGAATGCTGGGATAATTTCGGACCAGTTCCTCAAATCCTTCCAACAAATATCCAAGTATCATTCAAATTGTTCTCCGAAAATTTGCAAAAAACCTCATTCCCAGGAGCTAACATTTAAAATCTTTTAAAATTTTACCTTCAATTCAATATAACCTGGATACTTAAAGTTGACCCAGATTTTCAAATGAAACAATTCGAAGATGGAGTCCAAATTTTTATCTTGGGCAAGAGAGCGTCAGTCAAATGGTGGGACAAAATGGACATAACAAATTTTCAACTATCAGCTATCAAACAGTGGTTCATGGAGAATCCGAAATACTGCAAAATTACATCAAGCTTAAGGAAAGAATTAGATACACAACAACAATTTTTGTTGAAGAAACAAAATTTGGCAACAAAATTGGCACAAACAACAAATGAAGACGAATTCAACAAAATTTTACAAGGTCATCAAAGTGACAAAGAGAGTTCCACCGGATCAGTTTATCTTGCAGACGACAATGAAGATAGCTGCTTTGGAATTTTCACTCAAATTCCATAAATAAATAAATTTTCAAAAAAAAATAAAAATTGGACAAAAATAGTAGGTAATAGTGGGAGACAAGAGATGGCTCTCCATACCTACTCATCATAAAAAAAATAAAGAATAAAAAAAATAAAAAATTGGAATAAATAAAAGCTGATAACTTTGGACAAATGGAGTATAATTCATCATCCACCATCATCACAAAGTGGACAAGATTGAAGAAAATGGTATATGACATGGCATTTTCGGATTCAAGATACACAATTTGGAGTCCGAACAGTATAGGAAATTTTCCTATATGTAGACCCTCAAAGGAAGGCTTGAGCACAACTCACAAGTGCTTAGAAATCTTAGTTTTCATTCCTCATCATGTATTCTTTCATATTCTCTTCAAACACTTTACATATTCACACTCATTTTTAGAAGATGTCTTTGATAATTAATATCTCTGTACATCGTCTTTCAATTCCTGTATCAAGATCATAGCCATATTGTCAAGATTCAATAAAGATTACAAATTTTCAGTAAGACCATCTTCTACATTCTGAATTTATTTTATTGTTCCATTATCTCTATAAATTTATATTTCTATAATTTTGAACTTTTAATTGTTGTTTTCATTCTGTATCTTTAAATTTACATATTGTTTCAACAATGAACAATATATGTATTAACTCTTGGGTATCTTTGGTACTATATATATATATATATATATATATATTTCATATTATTTGATGTGTTTAATTCTTTTATTAATTTTTTTTGGAAAAATCAATTTCATTAAAAAATAAACCATTCAAAGGAATGCACAAGGTGAAAACCTTGCCACAATCAACTAGCCAACAACGACTAGATACAAACAAAGAAGCGATCCTAACATTTTATTAAAAGACGAAAGTACCAAATCAGAGTGAGAACGCTATAACTCGTGCAATGTATTCACCAATAAGCCAACTAACTAATATACCCTTGTAGCGAGCTCTAGTCGATGGTTCTCTAACCAGGCGGTTTGGAGACCTCAGGTGTTAAGACACCCCTACGGACCTTTACTCGAGTATAATAGGGCTCAGATAATACAAAGGTTCTTATGCTCGCACTTTGCTGTCATTTTAAACTTCAAACTTAATGGTAGTTATACACGCTTCAACCTCACACATTACCACAAAATAACAAACCTTACTAATATCCAAAAACCTTACCATATGCTATTCTCCAAATTCTTTTAAGCACTACAGATTGCAAAGACTCTTTAGGCTTGAGAGATATAAGCCAATTTTGGATTACTTCTAGAGCTTGAAAAGCTACTATAGATGGAATTGTCGACCTATTCTTGAAAATCCTAGAGTTTCTTTCTTGCCATATACCATACACCAAATTCGCAAGAAAAATATGATACGAAACATTAATTAGGTGTTTTCCTCTCCACTTTCGAGCAACTATACTTAACCCGTTACTCCATGTCCCGGATGGCCACACAAAATTAACTTGATTCATAAGAATAGACAAACAATGTAAAGAGTAAGAGCATTCAAAAAAATAAATGATCATGAGTTTCAACATAATGAAAAGGGCAAAGAACGCACTAACAATTCGAACCTCCTGTCCATGGTTTATCTAAAGTCAATAAACGCTCACGGATAGCTAACCATATAATATAAAATTATTCTTAGGTATCTTACCTGGACCGCTTAAGAGATTTGTCCATTCTTTTTTCGGTTCACGATACCTAATTGCATACCTAGCCGACGCCGAAGAAAACCTGCCAGTAGCTGAAGACCCCCATAAAATATGACGTCCTCTTGTTTAGAATGAATAACTGGGACAAATTCCATAATATTAAGCAATGCCAGACCTCTTGAATTCGGTCATCTTCATGCACCATCAGTTATCACACTTGACAATAAAGCATCCCTATCAATACACGTGACAGCTGGACCTCTAGGATATATATTAATTAATACTCCACGTTCATGCCAAGGGTCATGCCAAAGAGAAATCTGATTCCCATTGCCGATCTTGAATTGCAACAGAGATTCCGTCATACATCTAAGCTTAAGAATTTGACGCCGACTCCACGAACTAGAATTAACGATCTTTATACTCCAGAAAGATTTAGAACGAAGTCGATTTGCATAAATCCAATCAACCCAAATAGTTTTTTCATCATATCATGAGTAGCAACAGCCCATACATGCCGAAACATTAACGCAATGTTAGAAGATTCAAGGGAAATAATTCCCAGGCCACCCTCGTTCACCGGCATACAAACTTCCTTCCAAGAAACCTTGACATATCCCTTATCCTGATGCCCACACCATAGAAATTTCCTAATAATATTCTCAATATCATGAAGAATTCCTTTTGGCAGCATGAAAATTCCTGACCAATATATATGAAGAGCCGCAAGAACCGATTAATCAATTGAAATCCTTCGGCAAATGACAAGCTCCTACTAGTCCATGAATCAATCCTTGACTTAATTCTAATGATCCGCACAATCAGTTGTAGATAACTTAGAAGTGATTAAAGGCACTACTAGATATTTTACAGAAGTGAACCCATTAGACATCCATCCACTGCTTGAAGAACACCTTCATTAGCCTTCGGCTTTGCCAAGATGAAGAAGTTACTCTTATTTGGATTGGCTTGAAGTCCTGAAAGTTTAGTAAAGAACTCCGTTCCCTTTTTAAGCACACTTATAGAACGGATATCTGCATTACAAAATAATAGCAAATCATCAGCAAACGAAAGCATGAATAAACGTGTTCTAGAACATAGCCAATGAAATTTAAATTCCGAAGACTCCTTGATCATAGCATCAAGAATTCCATGCAAAACCTCCATAACAAGCACGAAAAGGTATGGAGAAATTGGATCCCCTCGTCGCAAACCTCTCTCTCCTTTAAAATATCCTTCAGCTGACCCATTAATATTTATGGAGAACGCTGGCGAGGTTATAGGCCCTAACCCAATTGACAAATCGAGGATGAAAATTCATATACTCTAAGGTTAGAAACATAAAATCCCATTCTACCGAGTCATATGCTTTCATAGGATCAACTTTGAATGCACATCTCTCCGGCTGATTTTTCCACTTATATCCAGCAAACAATTCTTGTGCTAACAGTACATTGTCACTAAATTTCCTTCCCGGGATAAAAGCGGTTTGAGACTTATCTACTAGCTTATCAAGAATGGGAGTAATTCAATTGGCCTTTGAAATGATCTTGTAAAGCACATTACAACATGAAATTGGCCTAAATTCGCTAGCTTTTTGGCATTGCTCAACTTTAGGAATGAGAGAAATGAGCGTTGAATTAATAGACTTAACCAATTTCCATGTCTCGAAAAAATTCAAAAGAGCCTTACTTACCTCAGGGCCTATAATCGGCCATGCATTCTTAAAGAATGCCGAAGTAAAACCATCTGGTCCCTGAGCTTTATCATTAGGGAACTCAAAAGAACTTCCTTAATCTCTAACACTTCAACCCGACACACCATCCATGCGGGTGGAGTTAAATAGTTTTATACTTTTGTTTGAATTGTTTGATGGTTGCGTGGAGATTAAATAAGGTACATAATTATTATAAATATATTAATAGTCGTATTTTTGACGTGTCATATCCTAAAATTTTGAAAACACTATACCGTTGTATCCGTATCAAATTGTATCGTATCCTTATCGCGATATTTGCAACATAGTACTGAGACCTAATCGTTCTTTGTTCTTTCTTTGAATTTTTGTTCCAATAAAACTTGATAAAATATGGATATGAAGGTTTATTTTATTTTTCCCAATACTTGTTGCAGATCCTCTTGAAAGGATTTCTTGAGATGAGCACGGTGTAGACATCAGGAGCATATTTAAGTGGTAGTTCATAATTACGTACCATGTATTTTGTATTTGAGAGGTATTTATACGTGAGTTCGACGCCCATAAGCATTATTTCAAATTTTTTATTCTAAACTGATATATTATCTTGTATTTTTAATTTTGTATACAAATATAGTGCTAAGTGAAATGGAATACCAGATAAAGATTGATTTGCAACAGAAAATCAAAAATCAATTAATATAGATTTTTGCCTATGTGGAATTTTTCTAAAAGTAGTCCAAGGGTATTCATATCACTACAAGAAAATTGAGTATTGGCAATGAAAATATATGTTTCATTATTTTAGTAGATAAAATCTTGGAAAAAGAAGGTCTCCCTAGTCCCACTGAATTCTCTTTATTAAGTTGTAGTCGCCGCATAGTTTTTTTCATAATAATTCATTAATATGAATTAATAGCTTATATTTGAATATTAACAAATTAGAGTTTTAGAGTTTCAGTGATATATGTAGGTTAGATATCTCTCTAATGGCTTAAAACCGTGGTCTATAGCGGTCTAAGCTCACGGCTAACTTGGCCGTGGTAGATGTTTCATATAGCCACACTAAAGTTAGCCATGGTGAAAAAAAAAATGCTAGCTATTTTAAGCTCTAACTAGCCAAAAGTTGAGAAATATTAACCTAACACTTTTTTACAATGGCCAAAAGCCATGGTCTTTATAATGAACAAAACATTGACCATGACTATAAGTCATGGTAAATGTTTTGGCCATGCTTGCAAATAACACGGCCAAAGCCGTAGCAAACCCGTGGTCAATTGGTTTTAATCATGACAAAAGAACTTTTCACCTTGGCATATTGACATGGGCAATAATCATTTTTTTTAGTGTATGTATATAATGATTGCGCTTCGGTATTTATAATATAATTTAGGGAAAATTACTCAAAACCCCCTAAAGTAATTTTTCATATCAAAAAAACCCATGAAAATATTTGTCAATATCAAAAACTCATTCTACAAACTTTTCATTCCAAAAACCCCAAAAGTGAGGATTAACAACTTTTTGAACTAAACTGCCCCTTCATTTATTAAGTTAGTAATTGATCAATTAATTTTTTTTATTGTATCATCTTGTTTTAACTATTTCAAATTGATGAATCATAAAATACGGATTTTATTTTGTAATATTAAATTTTTTAAATATTTGTATATAATTTATTTTTGATTTTAATATGGTAATTATCAATAAATATATGTTTTAAATTTTTTAAAAAGATTAAAAATCTGAAAATTTAAAACTAAAATCTTAATTAGTATCAATTATCAATATGACACTTTTAAATAAATAAATTTCATTGCATAACTACAATTGATTAATTTTTAATTTAGAAGACTAAGGACAATTAAGTTCATAAATTTGTTAACTATAAATATTGGGTTTTTTGGAATGAAAAGTTTATTTTAAGGGTTTTTTGAATTGTCAAATATTATTATGGGATTTTTAGATATAAAAGTTTATTTAAAAGGTTTTTTAGTAATTTTTCCTATAATTTAACATATATGATATAATTAACTTATGGGTATAGTTGGAAAAAGACAATTTTGTTTTCTACATTAATTTTAGGCACATCAATTAACATTCATTATTCTTGACTTATTAAATAAATATTGTGCAGAGTCTGTAGACCATAAAGTGGATCAATTGATGATAACAAAGCTTTATATTAAACTGAGAAGTGTTTGGAAATTTGTGTGAAAATGATTGCTATTCTTTTATCATTTTTGATTTAAGAGAACTTGAAATTGAAACGTAATAACCATATTTCCTTAAATTTCCTAGATTAGTGTGAACTAACATTTTGTTTATATTTGAGCTAGACTATAACATTTATTTTGTTGGAATAGATTTTCTGGTTATTTTGTATAGCAATGTTTTTCTTCTATATTTGCCATTTTGACCTTTTTGTGAAAAGCAATAAGTCTATAAGCTTTTAATGGTTATTTTTAGAAACAATTTAATAAATCCGCCACTAATCATTATGATCTCTAAAATTCTAAATAACAGGAGTAAGTATTGGAATATAGAATACATGTCAAGAAAAAAAAAATCGAAATGAATCTGCAAATCCAGAGATACACGAAAGAGTAAAGACAAATATTATAATAATGACGATAGCTATAGTGATAATGCAAAAATTATCACTATTGTGTAAGTTAATAGACAGAGTATTTGATTGTGATAATTGTGCTTTTAATAAGGTTAATAGCGATAAAACTTATTCTAAATTTTCAATATAAATTATTAGATACAAATACACGATTTAGATAATTATCTACTAATAATTAATAACACATACAGAATAGAAAAAGGTTGTTAATATACTGGTACGTACCGTTACTGGATATTTATTAAATATGTGTCAATAATTATTGAAAATGACAACTTAAACAATAAAAAAAATCACTATTAATTATTGTTGTGGCAAAACAAGAATAGTTATCATTTAATACATACTTTTTGTGGCAATTTTTATTTTTCTTGTAGTGATTAGTGATACGTATCAAAAATATATAAATAGCAATAATTACATATCGACTAAGTTATGTCCTTTATTTTTTATTTTTCAGTACAAATAAATTCATTTAGTAATTAACTCAAAAGGGTTCTTAGGTCGTGAATTGTTGAGGTTAAATCAAAAGAAAGTCGCCAAAGTGTAAAAAGTGTCTCCATTTTATTGATTGGTCGTGTTTGTCAAAAAGCGTGTTGTCGTTTTGTCGCGTTTTCCCGAACCTGCCGTTAGATGTGCATTGACTCGCCACGACTTTAGGGAAAATGCCAATAATCATTTAAACAAAGAATTAAGGACACATTACAAAAATCTCTTCACAATAAAATTGGACTCTTCGTTGTCCGGAACTCCGGATGTTAATGGACTCTTCCGAAAAGGCTAAGTCAATATTGATTTGTTGTGTGCCCCCATATGTAACGAGCAACTTAATGACATGTAAAAGATTTTCTCGGCATAGCTCATCCGATATTCAAGTCAGATATTACTTTGAAAGATTGAGTACATAATATATTTGTTATTATAAGACATGTTGGCAGCCGCTGATCACAGTTGGGACTGAAATTTGGAATGGGTGCACTTAACGACATTAATCTTTCGCAAAATAAGCGCTCGTTTTGTGGACATTAATCATTTATAATTTTTGAGATTGCTTTCTTAGCTTTCTCGAAAGGTAAACAAAAAAAGTTATGTCCCTACTTGGAAAATTCTAGTAGAGATTTGATTTCATCGAAACTAAATGTAATTATAAAGTGAGTGATCAGCCACATGATAACTCTACTTGAGGTCACTTGTCAATCGTATTTGGGCTTAACTAAATTAGATCCACACCAAAAAATTTCATCCCTATAATTGAATGCCCATGCACCAATACACGTGGACCTCGTCACATTGGACTAACAACTTGGACATGCTATTTGCTACTCCCTAGTCACACGTATCTTAGGCCCAACACTGGACTAACAACCAGAGCTGTGTTGAGGCCATAACTATGTCCAATACATGTCCGACACTGCACAAACTATTGTTTTTTTTCTTCTCTCAGAATTTCCGTGCACTATAACATTACACTTAGGAAAGATATGGAGAACTAAATTCGTCCTTCTCTCGCATAATTAGGAGTATTGATTTTTGTGTTTTATGGAATCTCGATTCATGTGTTCCAAAAAGGTATCTTGTTTTATGATTTGGACAAGAAATTTTTCACACTGCTAAAAAATGAAGATAGACATCTTTTGAAATATAAATGAAGATCTTATAAGACTAATTAAAAATAATAAAAACATAATTAATTATATATATATATATATATATATATATAGGATATGGATCAAATGCATCCATTGCCATTAAGTAAGATATAAGATCCATTCTAGGCCTTTGATTCAATTTGATCCCAAGGTCTACATTTTAACACATTTAACTGATTTAATAATTTATTTTAATTATGTAAAGGACATTTTAGTCATTAAATCACAGATTCAATTACATCACCCCTACCACCACCAGATCCACCACCTCAACAGCACTTGTCGCCGCCTTCTGATGGAGTCGTGGTGGCGGCAACTAATCCACAACGGCTTTAACCCCGTTGTATCGAGTTTGTCGATGAATGGCTCCACTCATCGTTCGAGATGCTATGTAGAAAATATGCCTTGTGGATTTCGGTTTCAGCCCAGAGACGTTGAATTAATCGAAGTTTATCTCAAAAATAAGCTCAAGAATGAAGCTTTGCCATTGGAGTTAGAGAATCTGATCTTTGATGTCAAGCTCTATGATCATAACCCTCAAGAACTCATTGGTATTAATTATTTCTTGTATGTATATATATATTTACTGGTTCGTCTAAATGAAAATCAAAGAATTTATTATTATACACTACCATAACAAACCATTATACACTACAATACAAACCATTATACACTGTGAATTTTATACACAAATATATAGAATGGTATAACAAATTGTAGATTAGATTCATTATTATACACTACAATACAAACCATTATACACTGTGAATTTTATACACAACTATATAGAATGGTATAACAAATTATAGATTAGATTCATTATTATACACTACTATACAAACCATTATACTATACAATACAAACCATTATACACTACAATACAAACCATTATACACTGTGAATTTTTTCAATCTCAAGTTGGAGATTTCAGAAATTTCAGATTTTAGATTTTGAGAAATTTTGAAATTTCAGAATTTTAATTCAATCAATAACTGATTCTATTAATTTTCTGTGATTTAATTTTGGCAACAAATCGAGAGATTGTAGGGGGAGATTTCGTCAGTTTCAAATGGAGAGATTTTAGGAAAGATTTTGTCCCTTTTTTTTGGTTGGTTAAATGCTGTAAAATGATGTCATTGACTGTTATACCCCTTGATACAATTGGAGCCAAATATCCAGCCTATTTATTGATTAATTGTGGATTGTTGGATTTAATATATCCAATGGTGTATATTGGGTCTTAGATCTTATCTAAGAGAGAGTATGTATTAGATCTTAACCCTATATATATATATATATATATATATAATTGAGCTATAGCTATAATTTGATATTTATTATAAATATTATATCGTTTTTCATTGTAGAGGCTGTATTCGATTTCGATTTCATTAAAACTTGTTCAAGCCCGATCGACTCAATTCGTAATCAAATCAAACTCAAATACAAATAATTAAATTTGATAAAAATCCAAACAAATTGAACAATACCTTGTTCGGCTTGACTAGAGTTACTCACATCTTATTTTTTTCTCATTTTCTTTTTATGTCGTGTCTTGAAATGGGATTACTAACTAGTTGATATGATTTTTGAAGAAAAGAATATACTAGCTATCAATTAAAGTTCCATATTAGACGATTCGAATAGTACGTACTTTCTATATAAAATCAACATCGAATATTACTACACTCATTTTAATTTAATTAGGGGACCATCGAATTTTCATAATTACCTAACCATAACGAAAAAAAGAAAAAGAAAAAAGAAAAGCACCTTATTCTAAGTTTGCTCATTGGACTTGGCCCTTTACATTTTTCAAGTCATCAACATGGCCAGAACTCTGCCTTCTTCACCTTTGATATGCTCTCCAGCACACCAGATGGTGACACGTGTCCCATCACTGTCACCCTTTTGCTCTCTAAATCAATGCTGAATGACGTCACGCCTTCAATATTTCAACGAACTTTAATTACATGTCAAATGTCAAAAGAATAGTCTAACAGTTTCACTACCGTCACAATTACACTTATAAATGTACAATAATTATATATATAAAACATTCATCGATATACTTATATGTTCAGAATTAGATTAGGCTTTGAACTTCTTAGCACGCAGGCATCCCAACCGACCCCGAAATTATACTATATATTATTGATTATTCCCTTTTTCTTCAAGAAAATCACTTTATATTTTTCAATGGACCCCAAAATTTCTGCGAAAAATTAATGTGATGTGTTGTACAAAATTAAGTTATTAACAAGTTTTGGTCCAAAAATTATGTTGACCTGACCAAGAAAGACAACTATATATATAGAGAATGTACATCCTTTCACAAGAGAGAACTAGGGAAAAAATACAAAAAATTGTTATATGCACCGTGTTTTCTTATATACAATGGTTCAGATCATGCCACATTATGTTGATGTGCAACATCCAAACAGTATGATATTGTTCAGGATTGCTTCATAATTCCATGCTAGAAATTTTTCGAAAAATGTGTTTACTAATATATAAATCTTTGAATCCCATTTGTGCACTATTTTGAGAAATTTGTTTGATATATCTATCTTGAGCCACAGTGTGATGATGTGGCACATTCAGATCGTTTGGTGTTCGGGACCATCGTACCGCTTCATGATTCATGCAAGAATTTTTGAAAAAATGTGTTGCTGACGAATCATATCAAATATTTGAATTAATCGTGCACTATTTTTAGAAATTTGTTTGATATATATCTTGATGTACTTAAATTAAAGAACAACAAAATGTGTCACCTTTAATAGAAGAATGTGTTAATTGACAAAATATATCCGGGTCCAATGTTCAACAGTATACATCCAAATTATTAGAAATAACCAAATTTGCTGATGTAGTAAATTTGAATGCTATGGGGAAAAGATTATATTTATACATATATATATATATACACACATATAGAAAGATTTACTAAGATATGAAGCTTGGAACATAGAGAAGTACCTTCCATTTTAGATATATGCTTCTTCACTTTACCAGCACATCCTTGACAATGAATAGAGACTCTCATCACAACCACCTATGCCCAAACAAAAACTTATAATAATCCTCAATTTAACACAAATTTTCAAAAAGCAAAATTACAATAATAATAATTAACCTGGAAGAGATTATCAGATATTGCTAGTGAATTAGCAGCTTCTTGAGGCTTATAATGATTTTCTTCATCTTTTTTCAAAGATGATGAAACAGGAAATGATGATCTCCTCACAAACTCGGGAGTTCTACGACGTTGCTCCCCTAATCGAATATACTTCGTGTTGTTGGCCAATCTAACTTGATTTCGAGGCACGATAACGGAGCGATAATCGTGTGCCATGCATATAGCAGTAGAAGCTTGAGAATGGCACATAAAACCCTTCATTTTCTTGGATGCCTTCATGTTCATGGACATTTGTTTTTATATAAAAGTGTATATATATTGAGAATATGTTACTATATAGTGTGTATTTGTAAGTGTAAAGTGAAGTTTTGAGGAATGTAAGTAGGTACAATGAGGAGGGCTTTAGTATTGTTTGTGGAGGGGGGAAGAAATGGTATATTTATGACTTAGGTAAAATAGGTGGAGGTTGGTTTGTTGTATGCAGCATCAATTGTAGAGTACAAATGCTAATATTTTGTTAGCTAAAATATTAGATGGATGCATGCATGCTCCTACCGGTCAGTGGGATTTACTATTGCAAAATTATGATTTATATCATGTGAATTTAAGGGGTATTGATCAGTAATGTTGGTTATGTGATATTTAGGCATACATCAAGTATGTGGTTTGTTAGGCATGTGGTATTTAATTTACTGAGGAAGTCGAGTCCCTAAAATATTAAAGGTACTGTGTTCGACTATCACCAATGTGTGGATCTTTTTCTATTTCGATAGTAGTTCTTATTTTGTAATAATTGTTAGTTGATTGTAAATGTTTATTAGTTGATGTTAAGGGAAAATTACATATAGAACCCCTCATTTATTGTGTAACTACCAAAACATCTCTTCACTTATTGAAAATTACCAACGCCCCCCATCCCAATGGGTCTATATGTAAGGTTTATAGGGAGTAAAATTGTAAGAACTTTTAAAAAACTCAAGGGGTGTAACTGTTAGAAATGCATTAACATGAGGGGTGTGTTGGTAATTTTCAATAAGTGAGGGAAGATTTTGATATTACTCAATTAATGAGGGGATCTGTGTGTAATTTTTCATAATGTTAATGACGCTTATCACATAACCAATATATATATATATATATATATATATTGGCTCAACTTGTACAAGTCAGCCACAATTTCCCAACAAGAGGTTGAAATTCAAGTGGTATAAGTGGCCCTCATGAGGCATATCTACATCTCAATGCTCAATTTCACAAACTTTGATCAACAGGTTATAGGTTTGAGTTGAGTTTGATGCCTTTGGCCATGAGGCGTATCGTTGACATCTTTAAATTGAAGCTCAATCATATCTAGGGGAGATTGGAGGTAATATAGTCTTAATAAAGCAAGAAATTAAAAACATTAAAAAAAAACACTAAAATTTACGTGATTCACTTAGATCATACTACATTTATGGATGAGTAACAATATATCTTATCTGAAAATAATATAAAGAGATGAGTCAAAATGAGAAAATTAATCTTATTCTCGAAACTTATCCCCATATTATAAGGTATTGTACATTAACACGTATTTTTAACTTCGCCCTCCAAAAAGACTTCCTGATTTGGGCTCAAAATTTTGAACCCAAAAATTTAAGACATACCATAGTTAATACAGTGCACCCCATACACACACACACACACACACACATATATATATATATATATATAATTATATATATATATACACACACTTGAAGTTTAAGTTGCAATGATATATACACCTTAAAGTTCATGTTGTTGAGGAATAATGATGAGCGTCTTTTTATTGATGTAATTAATTCAGGATGGAGACCTTGAAATAGACAACCCTAAGTAATTAAGTGCATGAATTATTCTACTAGTTGTATTATATATATTGGCCTACAGCTCATAATTAGATAGAAAGGAAATAAGGAATGTTTTCAAATGAAGTGTCCCACATTAATTAGTAAAAAACACGAAGAAGCAATTATTTGGGCAATTTTATTTATTGATTGTGGCTAAAAAATATGTCATAAAAACTACTTTATTTCTTAGATATGGTTAATAACATAACACTTAATAATGAATAATTGAATTTGAAGCCCATATGAAATATTAAGTCGATATTTTTTTTTTAGTGGGACTTGCATACATAGCAAACTTTGTAGATTTCTGTATATTGAATTTATTTAATTTCTGTCTCTAATTAATGTAAAGATATCCTCAAGGAATCCTCGGACCACCACGAAAGCTACAAGACTTGAAAATTAAATGGAAAATTGGTAGGGGCCATTATATTTTAGAGAAAATAGCAGATACCTCCCAAACTATGAGGTGATGTGCGCTTTGCCCCCAAACTATTAAAAATTGCACTCAACACCCTAAACTATCATATATGTGCACTTTGCCCCCTCGGTCAGCTTCGGGCAGCACACAGGGGGCAAAATGCTACAAATCGCATAGGTGAGAGGGCAAAACGTACATCACCTCATAGGTGAGGGGGGCAAAGCGCACATGTACTAATTTTTTTATTTTTTAAATTTTTTATTTTTATACTTTTTTTCATTTATTTTCATGTTTCTGAATTTTTGAATTGTCTTTTTTATTTTTAGAAAATTATGAATATTTGAATTTATACTTCTTTTCATTGTTTTCTTATTTATTTTCATGTTTTATTTTTATTTTTCTTATTTTTATATTTGAAAATTATTTATTTCAAGTCTAAAAATAATATTTCAAGAAAAATCCAAATAAATCCCAATATGCATGATTCAAATTGAACGATGAATGAGTAAAAATTTTCCCGAAGCTGACCGAGGGGGATTAAGTTAATATTAAAAATATTTGAATTAAAAAAAAAGAGAAAATATATGATAGTTTAGGGTGCTGCCCAAAGCTGACCGAGGGGGCAAAGTGCACATATATGATAGTTTAGGATGTTGAGTGCAACTTTTGATAGTTTGGGGGGCAAAGCGCACATTACCTCATAGTTTAGGGGGTATATGCTATTTTCTCTATATTTTAAGCCCGATTGGAACACAAATAGTTGCATGTGGAGGCCCACTCAACAACAATAATAATAATACCATCTGATGGTGGAACCAATGGATATCACATGGTATCCTGAATAATAATTCCTATACTTATATATGTTTCCTATATATTTAGTATTTATGTATTATATATATATATATATATATATATGTATATTTTAATTAGTAATTAACGTCGCATTTGAAGTCGAAAAAAAATCAAAATTGATTTGATTTTGAACCGAACAGAGCAATTCGTTCTTTCGTTGCCCGAATTTGAATTTGATTTGGTTCAAATTGAATGATCTTTATTGTGATTGCATTTAACATGTACTTAGTTTGGATTAAAAATTTCCTATAGAAATTTGCATGTTCAATAATCATGTTCAAAACAAATTTGGTCACATTTAAACAATCAGAAATCTATCGTAAAATACTTTGTAATTGACTGCTCTGTACGCTAATCACATGATCATCTGAGCCCGGCCTTCTATTCGAGGTTAATGGATTTTAGACTCTATTATTATCTAATTAATGGGCTCGCAGGTCCGTGACGTGGGAGTAACTCAGGACCACAATGAACTATAACTTTCTCTGCTCAAACTGCAGCAAATGCTAAAGAATTGCCGTTATCTACCAGATTTAATATGGAACGACACAGTTATAAAGTATTTCCTCTTACCATCAATGCTTTTACTGCCTACACATTAATTATTAAGGCTGCTTTTGTAAATTCTAAATTCAGTACGATCATATACTAATGAGTAATGGAGGTTGGCGTATGTGGAAGAGGTTCGAGAAGTTTAAATGAGTACGCCATGCTAATGTGCCTTGGATGATCCACATTTCAGGGTCAGACGCCAATGAGCACATTGATAAGAAAAAGAAAAAACGTGAACCGGGATTGGATTGATGATAAAATAGAATCCTGGGTCGTTAACAATGAGTCGATTGATGATAAAGTCTTATGTTCGAGTCTTTAAGTTCGTGAAAAATTTCATTAAAAAAGGCGTTAATTAGAAGAGGTGTTCACAATGGTGCCTTGACGGCTTGACCCTATTTGAAAAAACCCTCACCATATATATATATATATATATTTAAAAAAAAAAATTAGAAGAGATCTTCACAATCGCGCCTCATACCTTGACCCTATTTAAAAATACCCTGACCATATATATATAATTGATGCCACAGTTTAACAATATTTGCAGTGCAGTAAATGCAGAGACACTACATCAGAAAATAAATAGATTTAGTTGGTATCAGTTTCTTATTAAATTGCATTTAACTATGTTACTAACTTGCTACAAACTGTTCTACTGAATGTGAGAATGGCAAGATGTACGGAGAATTAGTTTCAAAACTGATAGTCCTCTTGAAAATTGACCGGATTTTGAGATAATTAGTGGTGGTTTTATATTCTACTTCAAAAATCATGTATTTTTCAAAAAATTAATTTTGTTGTAATATTGTTTTTGGCGTTTAACAACCTAAAATAGTATTGGACACGATCGCTTGAGACGAGTTTGTCGAAGTGTCACTAACTTAATTTTCGACACTTCTTAAGAGCATCAAATATGCAAATTAAATGAGATACAATATGATCAATTTTTTCTTATCACAATATATATTATTCATATAACAAGCGAATTATGTAATTCACATACATTCGGCAGAAACCCGAAAACTAATTTGGATTCCCAAACCCCAAAATTAACTAAATCCATATAATATAGGACTTAACTAGGTCTATTATATTGTAACAAAACACCATAAATTTAGAATAATGGCCCAAACCTTCTTCTCTTCTCCTTCAACAAAGCACAAATGAAGAAAATGGGCTTGAAACTTTGTTTATAGAACAAACAATATAATAAAATTTGGGGGTCATATTGAGTTTTAGTGATCTCGTTAAAGAAACCCAATAGACAAAATTGTAAATCATTACATCACAAAATATATCCTATTACTTAATATTTTGGTCAAAATTAAATGGAATGGACTAGTTGAAATTGTTAATTTAAATTGTATTTTTCAATCTTCTAGTGCTCCAATTGTTGATTGAACAATAAATTTCTTCTAACTAAAAACACGAAGATTAATATGCATCGGGTCTCGAACACCTAATTGTTTGGATGATGTTCTTATCTTTCATTTTTGTCAATCTCCTCCTAATACCCAAAAAGAATTCTTATTCTTATCTCTTCCTCTCATGCCATTGGAGACTCTTCTCAAGAACATAGCCAATCTTTAAAGTCACGAGGTAAAAGAACAAATTGGCCCTCTATCATTTGTAGTTTGAACCGTGAAACTTTTAGCAATTCCTCGGTTTGTACTAAACTCGAAAATTTAGCAGAATTCTTAGTCATTTCAATATAAAATCTTAAAATTATTGCAAATATGCGAACTGAGAATTTGTTCGAGTCAATGATTACTTTTTCCTTAAAACTTAGTTTACTTACTGTGATAGTTCAACAAATAAGTCCCAAAATAAAAGGTTGAAAGTATTCAAAAGTGGTATAAGAATACATTTGAACTTGCATCTACAGAGAATTTATATTTCGAATTTGAAATCAATACTAAAGGAGTTCAGGAATCTGTTATTTGCAGACGTTGAAAATCACACAAAAAGGTTGCAATGATTCGAAAACAACTTTGTTCAAGCTAACGATTCTTCATTTTTAATTCTTTCTTCCTTCTCTCTCTCACGGCGCATGTTAGCTGACTTGTGTTGCGGCTATGGCCAAGAGAAAGAAGGGGTTAGCTAAGGCAGGAAAGGAGTTCGTACTCTCACCACCAACACAATCACCAATTGTAATCACTGAAGAGGGATGCAGTAGGGCAAAATCGAAGGACCATCAGCGAAGGGATGAGGATAGCGAGTCTGAAACGGGCAAATTAGGGCAAATTGATATGATACTCAACAAGATTAAATCTACTGTGAAGGATAAACTACAGGATGCTGAAATTATGAAGGCATTGGAGGAATGTATTGAGAAGATTCAAAACCCAGAAACATCACCTGGGCACTTGGCACAACAAGAGGAACAGGGGCAAACAAAAGGAATTGGGACTCCAATGCAAACTGGGACTATTTGGGATACTTTCGATGTCTCTGAATTAAGGAATGCAGGAGGTAAGCTCAAATTTATGCAACCAGAGACAAATCAAGGTCACAAAATTGGGCGTTTTGCAATGGATGATGTGCAGCCTGAAATTGAATACTAGAGGTCTTCCCTTGTGTGTTATGTACTAGGGGCGAATCCACCGTTCCCTATCATGAATGGTTACATAAAACGAATATGGGGAAAATTTGGAGTAGATAAAGTGTTAATGATGCATAGTGGTATGTTTATTGTTCGTTTTCACTCAGAAGAGGAAAGGGATAAAGTGCTACAAATAGGTGTGTTTCATTTTGATAGCAAACCCCTCATTGTGTCCCCTTGGTCTGAAACCCAAGATTACAGTAAGAAGACCATAGAAAGAGTTCTTGTTTGGATCCAGTTGCATGATTTAGACCTCAAGTACTGGAGTCTAAATGCCTTGAGTAAGATATCTAGCCTAGTTGGTGTACCAGTAATGGCAGACCCTATGACCGTGAGCAAAGAGAGGATCAATTATGCTAGATTACTAGTGGAAGTAGATGTGAAGTTAATGCCAGATGTGGTCTACTATGAAAATGAGAAAGGTATCCTGCTGGAACAAAAAATACAGTATGAGTGGAAACCAATACGGTGTAATCACTGTAAGGGGTATGGTCATGAGGAGAAATTGTGTTGAAAGAGGAAGGGTAAGCAAGTTTGGGTTCCAAAGCAGAGTCAACCTCAAACTGAAGCAGAGGAAAACAAGGACAAGTCTGAAATGCAAGCTGAGAATGATGTAGCTGGGCAAATACTTAAAATGCAAAAAAGGCCAGATGTGGGACAATTAAATGGTGCAGGGTGGCACACTGTTACAAGAAATGGTAAACAGATAGCTGGAGGGGAAGGTTCCTCTAAAGGGAATGATGATACAATTAATAGATACATACAAAATTTTCAAGTTGAACCAGGAGAGGTAACTATTCTAGTTACTGAAAATGACTAATATTGCTGCATGGAATGTAAAAGGGCTAAATAGCCCTGGTAGATAGAGGGAGGTACTTACCCTCTGTAATAAATATAGTGTGGGTCTTATTGGTATTCTAGAACATAAAATTAAAAAGCAAAAACAGGAAGTGGTGGCCAAAAAGATGTGTCAATGGTGGAAATATACAACAAACATTAATGAAAATCCTAGGGGTAGGATTTGGATTATGTGGAAGAGAGATCACTATGATCTTAAAGTCCAGAAGGCTACTGCACAACTTGTCCATTGTAAGGTCTGTCAAATTGCAACTCAGAGGTACTTCCAAGTTTCATTTATTTATGCCTTTAATCAGGTATCAGATAGAGAGGAGTTGTGGGCAGATTTAAAAGGGTTATCAGTTGCTATCCAGGGACCATAGGTGTTATTGGGTGACTTTAATAGTGTTTTGCAGATGACAGATAGGGTTGGGGGGAATCCTATTACTATAAATGAGATAAAAGGATTAAAAGATTGCCTGGATGATTATGAGTTTGAAGAAACGAGATGGAAGGGTTGTTTTTACTTAGAATAATAGTAATGAAAGTGGAGAAAGAATCTACTCTAAGATAGATAGAGTATTAGTGAATCATCAATGGTGTATTGAGTATCCTTTGATAGAAGCACAGTTTCTGCCTGAGGGGGTGTCTAACCATAGCCCAATGGTCATTAGTTTTAATGGTCAAGAAGAAATAAAGAAGAGGCCATTTAAGTACTTTAACATGTGGGCTGACTGTCCGCAGTTTGAGATTATAGTAAAGAAGTGTTGGGAGCAGAATATACAGGGGACTCTTATGTATAGAGTAGTTCAAAAGCTAAAAATTTTGAAAGGTGAGCTGAAGAGACTGAATAAGAACCATTACAGTAAGATAGAGATGCAAGCAGAGGTTCCAAATGATGTAATGCTTAAACTGCAAGAAAAGCTAAATAAAGACCCTATGAATGAAAACCTCCAGCAAGAGGAGAGTATAGTTAAGCAGCAAGCAAAAGAAAAATTTGTTGCATTGGAGAAATTTCTGGTACAGAAATCAAAGGCAACATGGCTTCAACAAGGGGACCTAAATACAAAATATTTTCATGTGATCATAAGGAAGAAACAATACAAGACAAGGGTAATCTCCATAACAGATACATCAGGGTATCTAATTACTGATTATCAACAAGTCACCCAGCACTTCGTTGAGTACTACCACACTCTATTGGGGACTAGTAGGGAAACTATTGCAGTTGAGGATAAAGTTTTTGAAGCAAGTCCTAGGCTTAGCTGGGAAAGCCAAATCGAAATGACTCGACCATTTAGTAGAGACGAAGTCAAGAAAGCTTTGTTTGAAATTTGCAGTACTAAGAGCCCGGGGCCAGATGGATATGGGAGTGGCTTCTTCAAATCAGCCTGGAAAATGATTGGAGAAGACATTACCTCTGCTGTTTTGGAATTTTTTGAAACAGGGAAGATGCTAAGGCAGGTAAACTGTACTCTCTTATCACTTATACCCAAAGTGGATAGTCCTAAGTTTGCCACTGAATTTAGACCCATAGCATGTTGCAATACTGTTTACAAATGCATCTCTAAATTGTTGACGAATAGACTAGCACATATTTTGCCTTTGTTGGTTAATGAGAATCAAGGGGCATTTATAAAGGATAGGTCTATTATTGACAATGTGTTGATAAGATAAGAACTCATCAGATTGTACAATAGAAAGAATGTCTCCCCTAGGTGCCTGATGAAAATTGATATAAAAAAGGCATATGACTCCGTGGAGTGGATTTTTGCGAAAGACCTAATGGATGGATTCCGATTCCCCTTGACCTTTAGAAATTGGATCATGGAGTGTATTTCTACAGTTTCATTCTCTGTTGTACTTAATGGGGAGTCACATGGTTTTTTTCAAGGTAAAAGGGGTCTTAGACAAGGGGATCCCATATCCCCTTTACTATTTGTTCTTGTGATGGAGTATCTCACAAGGAGTTTGAGAATTTCTGCACAGGACTTGAGGTTTAGGTTCCACCCAGTTTGCAAGTCCCTTAAACTCACAAATATATGCTTTGCCGATGACTTGATGATATTTTGCAAAGCTAACAAACAGTCAGTGCAAATTCTTTGGAGTGCTTTTCAAAAATTCTCTAAAACTTCTGGGCGCTATGCTAATCAAGAGAAGTCTAGTATATACATTAGTGGTGTTGCTCAATAGGTTAAACAGGAGATTTTGCAGATTACAAGCTTCAATGTAGGTGAGTTCCCTATAAGATACTTAGGCGTGCCTCTCTCACCTACAAAATGGACCAAGACAGATTGTAGTACCCTGGTAGACAAAATCACAACTAGGCTTGCATGTTGGGCCTCAAGAAACCTTTCATATGCTGGACAAACACAACTCATTAATTCTGTTTTGTTCTCCCTCCATGTGTATTGGTCCTCAATCTTTGTGCTTCCACAATCTGTGGTGAAGCAAGTGGAACAGAAGTGTAGAGCTTTCTTATGGGGTCAGAAGGATCAAAATCAAAAAATGTCACTTGTTAGCTAGGACAGGGTTTGTAGTAAGAAGAAAAAAGAAGGTCTCAATATCAAGTGTTGTAAAACATGGAATATTGCATCAGTGGGTAAGCAGGTGTGGGCATTAGCTCAGAAGAAGAATACATTATGGGTAAAATGGATAAGCACTGTCTATTTAAAAACTGGAGATTTCTGGGAACACACCATTCCTTAAGATTGCAGTTGGGTTTGGAGGAAATTGGATAAAATCAAAAGGAAAATAAAGGATGGGTTTGACCATAACAGATGGTTGTTTAGGAAGGATGGTCATTATACTGTGCAAAGCTTCTATGAGTGGTTGAGGGGTGGCCAAACAGATTTCAGAGAGGCCAGGTTTGTATGGAATACCTTGAACATTCCAAAACACTCCTTTATTTTATGGCTTACTGTCCATCAGAGGTTACAAACTCGAGCAAGATTGATCCAATTTATAAATATTCCAAAATATTACTCGTGTATTATGTGGTGTGGAAATAAAAATTGTAGAGCATTTATTCTTCAAATGTTGTTGGTCAAAGGGATTAATACAATTGGTTATGTTGTGGTTAAGAGGGAGAAACTGTCCTGATCAGTTTGTAAGATGGAAGAGATGGCTTGGGTATGCATTCAAGACTTGGAAATCCAAACAGGGAGTCATAAGTGCTGGAGTGGAAGGTACAATTTATAAAGTTTGGGAGGAGAGAAATAGAAGAATATTCGCACAACAGACTAGAAGTTGTGAAGAGGTGTTTACAATTTTGAAAAAGGAGCTGTTATTGAAGTTTACAGATCAGACAACTAGAAGATTGACTTGTAGAGATACATCTTACTTTGATAGTATTTTAACATACAATGTATAGTGCTTAGTTCTGTGTTGTTGTAGTGTAGTTTGGATTGTAGTAGATGAGTGTTCTGTTTTGTGGGCATAAAGTTGTGACATGAGGACATACTTTGTGTGCTAGTTTTGGTGTAATAGCTTGATTGTTGGTATAAAGTATTTTACTTTCACCTAAAAAAAGAGAAAAAAACTTTGTTCAAGCTAGGAAGTTGTGCATGTTCATTTGAAATAAACGGACACCAACAGTTGAGCATACCAGTTTAAAAACAACGCTAAAAGTTTCTACCCCGGAATTCTCAGCTCCAAAGCAAAATTCAACATCGAATTCTCAGCTCGAAAGGAAACTTTCCAACTCCGAATTTCATCACCAAAGTCTAATCTTTCAATTACAAAATAGACCTAATGTAGCGCCAAAACTCAATCTGCATCCACACACAAGAAGTGACCCTCCTAGCTTACTTTGTTCTAATCAAGTCTTCAATGAAAGCAAAATGTCTATAGACAAAATTTTCATATCTATAGGATCCCTATGTAGGACAAAGGAAAAATCTATGTTAAACCGAATGCAATGGTCCTAATGCGTATTTTTCTCACACACTAAGATATATTTTGTGTGATCTCCACACACACTTATGTAAAAGAAATAAACACATAATAAACATTCGGGTCATTGTACTCGATCTTGTATAGAACTATCCATAGTACAAGTAGTTCTTTTCGTAGGAGATAAAAAATGAACTCTTTAAATAAATGTGAAAAGTAATTCGTTCTCTTATCTTTATAACGTAGAAATCAAATAAAAATTCGATTAGAGAATACATAACTCCTGAATCCCAAAAATTCCATCACATATATAGTTGAGCAATGAAGTGGTTTAACATCAAAATTTACAAGCTTCTTGTCCTACGACTCAAACCGAATTCGGCACCAATAGATCCAAACAGTTTCTTAGCGAGCTAGCAATAGAAAAGTTTATGCTAGATCAAGTTCAATGGTCCGAGCGTATATCTCTCTCATTCAATAAAGTGAATTGTGAGAAGTTTTCACACACATGTATGAATAAGATAGACACAGAATATATAATCGAATCATTAGACTCGGTCTGACATAAAATCACCAAGCTAGCAACCATTTCCATTCCTCACTTCAGCTACATTTCTTAACCTTCTAGGCCTCCACACAACTATCCCTTTGTTCTTAAACCTCTTCTCCATCATCCTCACTACATTCCCAACAACAACAATCCCCATAACACCACACCACAAACCCAACCTAAGCTCATGCTCAATAACATCCGTTAACGACCTCCAATGCCGTTTCGGGGTCACAACAAGAAGCGCTATCGTATACGTCGCTGCGATCGAGGTCAAAGTTAAAGACATAATCACCCTCAGAATCCACATGAATACGGGGCCCTTGAGCCCATTGATGAGGAGCATGATAGTAGCCATTGATGTGACAAACGCCGTCGTGTTGGCAAAGATGAAGTTCTTGTACGCTATTGGACATCTATAGGCTATAGCGGACTCTCCGGCAAACTGTGGATGGAGTAAGGGCTTGCCACTTGGATCTTCTGTTAAGTTGTCTTGTCGGACGCCACCTGGAGGGGGGACGCCGGCTTGGAAAGCCATTGTCGCTGTTAGGACGGCGACCACCATTATGGCGTCGCGTTTTTTGCTTAGCGACTTTGGTGCTTGAGTTTGAGTGGTGGTGGTGGTGGTGTGGAGTTTGGGGGTGAGGATGCTTATGATTTGTGGGTTTGTTGAGTGGTTTGGGTTTTGTTGTAGGATGTCCATTGGTGTTTGTCCCTTTGAATTCTTTGCATTCACATCTATATTGGAATTTCCCACCAAGTATTGGATAATCTGGAAGAATTTTCATTCAACTTTGACATATAGAGTGAATAAAAATAAGAGTAATGTTTTATACCACCAATTTCATACCATCGATTTTTTATAGAGGAAGTGTCGATGATATAAAATCAGTAGTATATAGCATTACTCTAAAAATAAGAGATCATTATAGTGATTTCTTGGGTATAGACTTAAATACAATCTTCTTCCATGACTTATGCACAATTATCAATACCTCCCTCTCGCAGTATATGACTTAGTATAGTACTTACAAGTTAGTCCTTCCGTTAATCTTTTTTAGCAAAAAAGATGATGTCATCGTCAAAAAAAATTTAGGGATAATTGCAAAAAAAAAACCTGTGTTATTTTGAAAGTGCTAAAAACCCTCATGTGTTAACGAAATAGGTGAAAACCCCCCTGTAAAATGTAAAAACATTGCACACTCTCCCCCACCATTAAATAGGCTTTAACACAGTTAGTTTCTTTATAAAATGTCTGTTATACCCTTATATTACTAACCATTGGATCTAAATCCATAAGATCAAAAGCTCATGTTTTTTGAGGTAAAAAAAAAAGAAAATCAAAATATTTAAATAAGACAATTAAAAAAAAAGGGAAAATTTGAAGCCCCTCAAAAAGCTGGGGTTCTTCTTCTTCTCCTGTGAAGAAACCCCCCAACCTCATAATCCCAACCTCCCTTAATTATTCTCCTGCGAAGTGGTTGGTGGCGGTTGGTGGCGGAAGTGGTAGTGGTGATTAGTGGTATTCTCCTGCGAAGTGGTGGTGGTGGTGGTTGTGCGAAGTGGTAGTGGCTATGTATGGCCGGTTCAATCGCGGTGGTGTTGATGGATTCAAATCGCCGGTGATTGTGCAAAGTGGTGTTGGTGGGTTCAATCGCGGTGGCACTGGTGGGTGGGTGGCGGGGCTATGGTGGGAAAACAAGATGAAGAAGAAGAAGAAGAAAGGGAAAAAAAATGGGGGGTATAATAGACTTTTAACATGTGAAAACCAAATAAAAAATTTCCAACTCTCATTACACGCGCGTGCATTTCATACTCCGTTAAGTTTGACGGAATGGGGGGTTTTTTGCAGAACTTTTACATCTCACAGGGGAGTTTTCACCTATTTCGTTAACATAGAAGGGTTTTTAACACTTTCAAAATAACACAAGAGTTTTTTTTGCAATTGTCCCAAAAATTTATATATAAATCGATCAAGCAAAAAAAATGTTGATTTTTGTTTATATAGATTAAGCATTTTGAACATTATCCTTACTCGACAAGAATAAGTAAATTGAAAAAATCACATCAATATATGTTTAAAGAGAAATTTTATAGTTATATCACCGGTAATTATTTACCATTTTGTCATCGATCCTTGATATGATTAGATATGTATTTGTTATGTTAAATATGAGTTATGAAATTCCAATCAAAAGCATTTGTTGCTGCCATTTCTTACTTAAATTAAAAGAAGTGACAAAATGGTGAAAAATAATGGTGGTATATAGCATCGCTCCATTGACTTCATAATACACTCGAAATAATCGATAATACGTTGGGACTGCACTTGGTGAACTACCAAACTTACTACGTACTTAAAGATCAAGTCTAACGCAAATCAATTAGAAGTATATATATCGAGTTATCTTGTCGTGTATATACTCCAATGATAGCCAAAATTTACAAGGATAAATACTCCAAGGTCTAACATTCAAGGTATCAAAGAGAAAACATGATGCTTACAAGTGAACTAAAAATATAAATTTTAATGCCAAATTATTTCTGAAATGGGGTATTTATAGTAGAGGTGGCAAACGGGTGGATCAGATTGGGTTTGAATCGGTTTCAATCGGATCGGTTTCAAAATGGATCGAGTCTAAAACAATTTCAAACATATGGTTCCAAGATGGGTTTGGTTTGGATTGAGTTGGATTTGGTTTCTACTGGATCCTATACAAAGACCCATAATAGACCCAATATGAACCCACAATAGAACAAACTTTTACTCTACAATGCACAACTTGTTAATGAACAAATTGTGAGCCAAGCTTATTTCTGACAATTTGTTAATGGACAAATTGTAAATAAATCTTGTTTTTCTGTTTGTGATTAAACTCTTTAGATTATTTCTGATTTTCTTTTTGTGTTGACTCTCAATTTTTGGTTTACTCAATATAATTCATGAAACAAATAAATTACATTTCTCATATAATTAATCACCCGACTTTTTAATTATACTTGTAAATAAATCGAATTCAAATTAGAATTTTCACTCGTCGATCTATTAGAATTAGAAAATGAAACCCAGCCCCCCCCCCCCCCATGTTAATTTTATCTATAAAAATATTAAATGAATTCTTAATTCTATTTCTAGATAAATAAATATTCTTGTGTTATAGACCCATTTTGCTTTTTCATAATATGCTTCTATCATACATTTTATCTGCAATTGCAAAAGAAATAAGTAATAAAATGTAATAAATAGTCAATAGCAATGCCTTTATCATAAAACTGTAACTGACAACGATGCTTAATTTTTTTTATTGCAATTATTATTAGTATTATTATGCACACACACACACATATATATATATATATATATATATTATATAATGTACCAGTATAAAGGAAGACAATGATTCTCGTTTCATGAGCAGCGATTAAACTCATTCATGCGGTTTCTTCATAATCTCCATTCTTATCTTATTATATAATTATAACTTAAAGATTGGGTTGAAACCAAGTTGGACCAAAGTGGAACCAACTTGGACCCAAATTAGATCCAACCTAGAACTAAGGTGGAACCAAGTTAGACCCAACCCATAAGAACCCAATATGAACCAACCCAACCCAACCCAAAAAAAAAAAAAATCTAAGGAACCAACTCAACCCAAAACTAGTTGGGTTGGGTTGGAACCATGGGTTGTGAACCATTTTGCCCCCTCTAATTTATAGGTTTCTCCATGGCGTACAAACCAATTAACTGGACCTTATTTGTTTAAATTATACCATGTAGATATGATCAACGACCATACCCCTGGTCATCGAGTCGGGTTGTATGTATGACTCGACCCGCATTGCCAATAACACAATGATCACGTCGTTTGGTGCAATTTTGATATGCCTGTAGGGACCTTTGTGTAAATTCAAAGGGACTATTTTGCAATTATTAATTATACCTGAAATAAAGGTGTCAAACAAGCCTAACAAGCCAAGCCGGCTTGGCCCCTTTAGCAACAAGCCAAGCCAGCTTGGCTTGTGAATGACTTGCTAGGCTTGTTTGGCCTTTTTAGCCCTTCAAAAAATGCTTATCAAAGCCAAGCCTAACAAGTCATTCATTATTTAATGTATTATATATTTATTTTCTTTTGTTAGTTATTTATTTATGTCATTTAATCTATTGTATATTTATTTACTGTTGTTAATTATTTATTTAAGTTATTTAATCGAATACATCTTTTATTTAGTACTTGTTATCTACTAATTTTTTGTAAGTGAAATATAGAATGTGAATAATAGAACCAATATTAAAAAATTTCATTGGTAAAAAAAAAATTAGTGACTAAAAAAAAATTTGAACTAATATTATATTTGTTGAACTAAATATAATGAATATATGATTGATATAAAGTGTATAAAGTAGAGTTTGATAATATTGAAATTTTTGTAAGAGATTGGAAGAGTTTGGTGTGAAAAATATAAATCAAATGTGATCTATTTATAGGAAATCATTCATGAATTAAATAAATAATAATAATAAAATATTTGGACAAGCAACGGTCAGAATCCGACCATTGCAATCTAAAATGTTAACACCAACGGTCAGGAATTGCTAACCGTTTATATTTTTTTTAAATTTTTTTAAGGGAAATTCACACCAATGGTCCCCCATGTGGACACATTGTGTCACTTTAGTCCCTCATGTCAAAAAATTAGCACTTTCATCCCTCATGTCATTAAATTGTATCATGTTGGTCCCTCTTTTCAATTTTCTCCACAAATGCAGGGGCATTTTCGTCCTTTAACCTTTATTTTTGGGATATTCGCTCAAATTGTGTCACTTTATAACTTAGTTGTGCGCGTCTTCACGAGAAAATTCATAACCCATTGTAGAAAACTCGGATTCATGAACCGTTTTATTCCCATGAAACTAGACACATAGGTCAATCCACACGTATATCCCACATAATCAGGAGAAGTTTAGAACAAATCAAGTTTGTATTCAAAATTAGATAAAAATCTATCGGCTGTACAGGCAGCTGTGCGCGTCTTCACGAGAAAATTCATAACTTATTGTAGAAAGCTCAGATTCATGAATCGTTTTATTTCCATGGAACTAGACACATAGGTCTATCCACGCATATATCCCACATAATTAGGAGAACTCTAGAACAAAGCAGATTTGTATTCAAAATTAGCTAAAAATCTGTCGGCTGTGCAGACAGCTGTGCGCGTGTTCATGAGAAAATTCATAACTCATTTTCGAAAGTTCGGATTCATGAACCGTTTTATTCTTATGAAACTAGACACATAGGCCTATCCACTCGTATATCCCACATAGTCATGAGAACTATATAACAAAGTAGGTTTGTATTCAAAATTAGCTAAAAATCTGGCGGCTGTGCAGACAGCTGTGCGCGTCTTCACGAGAAAATTCATAACTCATTGTAGAAAGCTCGGATTCATGAACCGTTTTATTCCCATGAAACTAGATGCATAGGACTATCCACCCGTATATCCCACATAATCAGGAGAACTCTAGAACAATGCAGTTTTGTATTCAAAGTTAGCTAAAAATCTGTTAGTTGTGCAGATAATTGTGCGCGTCTTCACGAGAAAATTCTTAACTCATTGTAGAAAATTCGGATTCATGAATCGTTTTCTTCCCATGAGACTAGACACATAGGTCTATGCATACATATATCACACATAATTAGGAGACGTCTAGAACAAATCAGTTTTATATTCAAAGTTAGCTAAATGAAATTGAAAAGAGGGAGCAACATGAGGCACTAAAGTGACGAAAATGCCCCTGCATTTGTGGAGAAAATTGAAAAGAGGGACCAACATGATACAATTTAATGACATGAGGGACGAAAGTGCTAATTTTTTGACATGAGGGACTAAAGTGACACAATGTGTCCACATAGGGGATCATTGGTGTGAATTTCCCATTTTTTAATATTTAATATTATATTATTATATACTATTATATTTACAAAAAAAAAAATTACATGGGCCTCGCTACAGGCAAAGCCAGCTAGGCCCGGTGGACTAATGGGCCAAGCTGTTAGAGCTTGGCAAGTCTTAATGAGCCAAGCCTTAATAAGCCATGCCCAAAACGAGTGGCTTATTAAGCCAAGTCTTAATAAACTCCTATTACAAGCCCAATTTACAACTTTAAGTCAGTCTTACCTCAATTCGTCTATCCCTGACAGCCATATGCAATATCGTATCACCATCATCATTTTCCTCACCAAGGAGCCCATTCAAGTTTGGCACCAAAATCTCCAAAGCCTCCAACGTCCCATATTTAACGCACAAATGCAACACGGTGTCGTTTCGATGTCCGACCTTCTCTCGAGATGCACAAGGAACTGCTTGAATAATCTCTGCCAAAACCTTTCATGGCCGCAACATGGAGAGGGTTCCTCCCTTGGCAGTCACGTGACAGGCACATGTCAGGCGCGGCCGACAACAGTTTTCTCGCGATTTCGACGTGCCCTTTGGCAATATCTCAGGTATGTCCAGTGTAATTATCCCTATATATATATATATATATATGTAAATAGGGAAAAATTCACTTTTGGTCCCGTAGGAACCGGCTCAAAACACTTTTAGTCCCGTAGGACTTTTTTTGACACTTTTAGTCCCATAGGAGTGAAAAAGTGACACTTTTGGTCCCGTAGGAGTGGCGAGTGGATTTCACTAGCCATTAAAAAAAAATTAAAAAATATTAATAAAATAATATTAAAATAATCACTATTCATCTTCTTCTTCACCCCCCAAACCCGCCCCCCGCCCCCCCCCCAAACACACCCCATCTCCCCCCCAAAAACACCCCATCTCCACTGTCCCCGCCACCGACGGCGATGGTGGCGGTGGGGCAGCGGGGGAGGGGGGCGGTGGTGATCGGTCTTCCCTCCCCCCCAAAACATGACCCCCCACCACTTCTAAACACTCGACGATGGAGAAAAGTAAACCATGATCTACCGACCTCGATATTAACCTGCTAAGATTAGCCATTCTCCCCGCTAATTTCTGGACATACTTCACTGATTTTGGAGATTGCATCTCTATCACCGTCTTTATTTTCTCAGGATTGGCCTCTATGCCTCGTTCTGTGACCATATAACCCAAAAAGTTTCCACCTCGAACGCCAAAAATACACTTCTTTGGGTTTGACTTCATACCATATACATGCATGATTCCAAAAGCAGTTCGTAGACGATCCAGATGACTGTCTTCCTCTACACTTTTTACCAACATATTATCAACATAGATCTCCATGGTCTTCCCTACTTCATCTCAGAACATAGTATTTACCAGCCGTTGATACGTTGCTTTGGAATTTCTCAAATCAAAAGGCATTACATTATAACGATATACCCCCTTAGCAGTAATAAAAGAGGTTCTGCCCCTATCTTCTGGAGCCATCAAAATCTGATTGAAGCCTTATTAAGCATCCATCATACTTACAAGAGCACACCCTGCAGTTATCAACAAGGAAATCAATACGAGGCAAGGGGTACGGATCACGATGACACACCTTGTTTAAATCTGTGAAGTCAGTACACATAATTGACCTTTAGGCTTCGGTACGTGCAGTACATTTGGCAACCAGTTCGTAAACTGAATCTCTTCAATGTAATTTACTTTGAGCAACTTATTTACCTCTACCTCTATGATAGCGTTCCTTTCCGGTTCAAAATTTCCCCCCTTCTACTTCATTGGATTTACCTTTAGATTTACATTCAAATGATGCACAATCACTTTGGGGTCAACTCCTTTAAAATTCGAGACCTGCCATGCAAACATTTCAGCATTTTTCCTGAGAAAATCAATCATCATCTCCAATCATTCTGTCATTTGAGACTTTATTTTCATGGTCTTCTCTGAATTTTCTAGGGAACAATTAAATTGTATTATGCTCCATCGGTTCTACCCTTCCAGATTCCATTCGAGGCTTTTTCCATGCATCTTGCTCCATCTTTTCAATTGGTGCAGTATTGTTCTCGACCCCTTTTATCTTCGTGTTCTTCTCATTTCATTCTTTCCGTAAGAATGTGGTATAACATTCTCTAGCGGTTCTCTAACGGCTGATCATATCATACGACTGCTATTCCACCACTAATCATAAACTTCATATTCAAATGTATTGTAGATACTACAACTCCGAACAAATTTAACTCAGATTGACCAAAAAAAACATTATATGCGAAGGGTACATCTACCACCAAAAACTTTATCATCACTGTTTTTCTCACGGGTTTGTAACCCAACAAAGCCGGTAGGTCCATGGTTCCCAAATGAGCAACCTCTACTCCCTCGAACCTCATAAAGGAGTATTCACTAGTGTTTGTCTCCTTTCATCAAAATTTATCTTTTTCAATACATGCAGGAATAGAATATTTGTCGAACTCCATTATACACTAACACTTTGTGAACTGCAAAATTTGTAATGTACACTGTAATCACCATCGGATGATCATGGGGTCGTATGACACCCTCATTGTCACGATCATCGAAGCTAATGGCCACGTGATTCATAGCCACATTCATCACATACAGTGCCTCTCCCCTTTCCTCATAGGCTCGTGCATCACAAAAGTGTCTTCTCCATGCGCTCTGGGAGTCTCCTCATGAAGGACCCCCTGCAATTGTAGGAATTTCTCCCCATACTTGCCTATTATCTTGAACCTCGTGGGTTCGTTCATCATCCTATCGAGGTGGGTTTTGTTGGCCATCATGATATCTGTTATCATCACGCTCATGGCTCCTTCTCATTTCTCCTTCTTTTTATTTTTCCCGGGATTGACTTCTTGACCTTCGGTCACGTCGTGTCTCTTCGTTTTTGTTTCTTTGCCTCGGCTTTGTGAGCCTTATCAATGAATTCAAGAAAATAACCTTGGCTAATCAGCCGTTCAATCTCATCTTTTTGCTGGAAGCAATGCTCAGTATCATGGCCATTGTCCTTGTGGAAGCGACAATATTTGTGACTATTTTTTCTCTTGGGATCGTATATCATCTTCTTCGGCCAAACAACCAATTTTGAATTTACAATAGCCATTAAGGCCTTGCCTCGTGTGGTCTTCAGGGGAGTATAACTTTCGAATTTTGCATATCGCAATTGCCATTCTTGATCCTTATCGAATCTCGGCGCTCCACGTAGCTCTTGTTGCTCCTTATCCTTGTTTCATTTCCATGTTTTCTTCGCTGCTCTCTTAATTTGATAAATCTTCTCCTCGTGGATATATTGTCTCATCATAATCATCATTCCTTCTTGATCCACTGGAGGATTTCGTATCAACGCTCCAGCCAACGGTCCTTCTTTTAAACCATTAATGAACAACTGTTGAATTACTTTATGCTGTACGCGCTGTATGTCCAATGCTTCGTCATTGAAACTATCAATGAACTTCCTCAATGTCTTTTCATCCCACTTTTTTATCCCTAAGAGAGTAGAAACAGACTTTGTGGTTCGTGCTTTACTGGAGAAGTAATTTTCAAATTTTTGAACAAACTACTCATACGAAGTAATTATGCCTGGAGGCTGACTGATGAAACATTCCAATGCGCGGCCCACAAAGGTTGTTGGGAATATCTTTGCATTCACCGCATCACTTAGATTATGTGAAAAAACTAGTTCAATACGCTCAAAGGTTGTTAGGAATATCTTTGCATTCACCGCATCACTTAGATTATGCAATACCATCATTGTTTCAAAAGTGATAACATGCTTTCGAGGATCTCTAGCACTTTGAAATTGAGCGGCATACCTTTTGATAAAATGTTCATATGAAATGGAGAATTACGATGATGTAGTGCCGAGACGGGGACAATTCGTCTCTGTGGCACCTCGTCTTGCCTAACCTCCCTAGGTTCCAATTTTGACTCCACTTCTACCCAAACCCTGGCACGCTGCCCCGAATTTGCATCGCTTCATGCTTCGTGTGGGCTCCTTTTCCTTTACTCTCTTCTATCCCTTTCACCTTGGCTTGTTTAACCCTGTTCCCTTCGAAGGTCAGGTTGACAAAATAGTCATCGGTGTGCCCCCCGTGTTGCGGCTATTTTCCTCTCGTGCTCTTTTCGGGTCGAGTTCCTGGAATTGCCGTCCTTGAGGGCTAGGGTAGGATGGGCAGTTCCTACGTTTGGCTTCATTGGCATCTTTGCCAATTGTTCTTGGAGAAACTTCTGCCCCCACTCCTGCATTCTTCTGTTAAGCTCTGTTTCTATCATCGTTATCATCATCTCTAGAGGTGTCTCCACTTCGGGATTTGGTGGAGATCCCCTAGTTGGTGATCCTTGAGATTCAACTACCACAACCTTTCATTTCCTATGACTCATCCTTGAGTGGCTGGGGTAGGATGGGCAATCCCCACATTTGGCGTCATTGGCATCTTAGCCAATTGTTCTTGGAGAAACTTCTGCCCCCATTCCTGCATTCTCCTGTTAAACTCAATTTCTGTCATCATTATCATCCTCTCTCGAGGTGTCTCTACTTCAGGATTCGGTGAGATCCCCTAGTTGGTGATCCCTGAGATTCAACTACCACATCATTTCCTTTCCTATGACTCGTTTTCTCCATAATAATGAAATTTCCAACAAACCTAGAACAAAGGTTTTTCACAGACGGCGCCAAATGATTTAGCTCAAATTTCGTTGGGCTAACTCAAACCGAATCAATGACCCAGATGGGCCGAACCAAAATAACTATCAAATGAGATTATAGACTAGACTTGACAAAGTCAAGCTGTCTATGTACCTAATTGGATAGGATCAAGTCTAACATAATTCAGAGAAATGGGTTGATATATATATATATATATATATATATATATATATATATTTGCTTCGTATATAACGAGGCAAAATACCTAACTTAATACGACTAAAGTATAGTAAAACGAAGTAAATTTAGAGATTATTATGTGAGAATTGATTGCTCATCCCCCTCATAAATGAGTTGGAGGACTATTTATAGTGAGAAAGGTGGTCACTATTCTTGAAGTGAAATCTGGGCCAGGTGGACTTGGGCACCTGTCGACTGTTTTGTTGACCTTTAAAATTTGGGTTGTCGGTCGGTATATCGGGTCGGGTTACGAATCTAAAAAGGATGCGGATCCACCAATAATACTGTAATAAATTGTCTTCTTTAAGGGAATGTTTGTCATTTGCTTTTAAAGCGGGTTTTTGCCTTATCATTATGTTTAATATAATCGTGTATAAAGTGTTTGAATGCTTGTATATATTTGTTGTATTTGTAATTTTATTATACTTTAATTCATATTTTTAAAATACTTTTATGTCAAAACTAAATAAAATTAATTTGAAGAACAATATTGATATATTATACATAACTAAGTCGTCTAGCTTTACTATTATAAAAGTATGGGTGGTTTCTTGAAACATTTGATGTACTTAATGCATCCCTATGCAAGTCACTTTTTTAATGCCAAAAGAATCAAATAATAAATAAATAAAAAGTTATACATATCTAAAATAATAAGGTGTAAAATAAGGTGTATGTATCCATAATACCAAAAACGAATTCTTATTCATATTTCCTCTCGCGCCATTGGAGACTCTTCTCAAGAACATAGCCAATCTTTAAAGTCACGAGTAAAAGAACAAATTGGCCCTCTATCGTTGGTAGTTTGAACCATAAAACTTTTACCTAGTTTGTACTAAACTCGAAACTTTAGCAGAATTCTTAGTCATTTTAGCATAAAGTCTTAAAATTATCGAAAATATGCAAACAGAGAATTTGTTTGAGTCAATGATTACTTTTTCCTTAAGACTTAGTTTACTTACTGTGATAGTTCAGGAAATAAGTCTCCCAAAATAAAAGGTTGAAAGTATATCAAGTGGTGTAAGAATACATTTGAATTTGCACCTACAGAGAATGTATACTTCGAATTTCAATTTAATACTAATGGAGCTTAGGAATCTGTTATTTGTAGTTGTAGAAGGTGAAAATTCACACAAAAAGGTTCCAATAATTCGGAAACAACTTTGTTCAAGCTAGGAAATTGTCTGTTCATTTGAAACAAACAGCAAACGACGATTGAAGATACCACTTTAAAAACAATGATGAAAGTTTCTACCCCAAAATTCTTAACTCCAGAGCAAAATTCAACATCGATTTTTCAGCTCGAAAGGGAACTTTCCAACTCCGAATTTCATCACCAAAGTCCAACCTTTCAATTACGAAATAGACCTAATGCAGCACCAAAATTCAGCTCCAAAGCAAAACTATTGATCATAATCCCCGACGACCAAACTCTGATTGGCACCGACGGGAGGTTGTCCACAATCCGCATCCAGATACGAGAGGTGACCCTCCCAGTTTACTTTGTTCTAATCAAGTCTTCGCGGAAAGCAAAGGCAATGTTTGATTATATTTCCATACCATGTTTGGTCCAAAATTCTCACCAAACTATTTGGTTAAAAATACACTACTTTTTTGGTCCAAAAAAACCATAATAATTATTTTTCATCTTTCTACACCTATTTTGTCCTTACACTCCTCTCTTATGTGCTCTCTCTCTTCTCTCTATTCTCTAACAAACAAAAACTTCATGATTTGACTGCTACAGTAACTTTTGTTCCATCTGAAAATAAAACCAAACATTATCTCACCAAAAAAACACACCCAAAAATCAACTCCCAAAATAAAATCAAATACAATCTCATCAAACACGCACGTATCCCCATAAATTTCTCACCGGTAATTCTCACCAAAATACCCTCCCAAGACATAACCAAACATAGCCAAAATGTCTATAAACAAAATTGTCATATCTATAGGGTCCCTATGTAGGACAAAGGAAAAACTTATGTTAGACCGAGTGTAATGGTCCTAGTGCCTATTTTTCTCACACAGTAAAGTGTATTGTGTGCGGTCTTCACAACACACTTGTGTGAAAGAGATAGATAAATAATACACATTCAAACTATAGGACTCGATCTGGTATAGAACTACCCATAGGACAAGTAGCTAAAAAATGTAAAAAAAAAAGAACTCTTATAATAAATGTGAAAAGTAATTCGTTCTCTTATCTTTACAACAAAGAAATAAAGATTCGATTAGAGAATACATTAACTCCTGAATCCCAAATTTTTATAAGCTTCTTGTCCTATGACTGAAGTTGAATTCGGCACCAATAGATCCAAACAATTTCTTAGCAAGCTAGCAACAGAAAAATTTATGCTAGATCAAATACGATAGTGCTAGTGTCTATCTCTCTAATACAATAAAGTGTATTCAGCCTGACATAGAATCACCAAGCTAGCAACCAGTCCCATTCCTCACATCACCTAAATCTCTAGACCTTCTAGGCCTCCACACAACTATCCCTTTGTTCTTAAACCTCCTCCCTATCACACTCACTACATTCCCAACAACAACAATCCCCATAACACCACACCACAAACCCAACCCAAGCCCATGCTCAATAACATCCGTTAACGACCTCCAATGCCGTTTCGGGGTCACCACAAGAAGAGCTATCACATACGTCGCCGCGATCGACGTCAAAGTTAAAGACATAATCACCCTCAGAACCCACATGAACACCGGGCCCTTGAGCCCATTGATGAGGAACATGATAGTAGCCATTGATGTGACAAACGCAGTCGTGTTGGCAAAGATGAAGTTCTTGTACGCTATAGGACGTCTATGGGCTATAACGGACTCTCCGGCAAATTGTGGATGGAGCAAGGGCTTGCCACTTGGATCTTCGGTTAAGTTGTCTTGTCGGACGCCACCTGGAGGGGTGACGCCAGCTTGGAAAGCCATTGTCGCTATTAGGACGGCGACCACCATTATGGAGTCGCGTGTTTGGTTTAGCGACTTTGGCTCTTGAGTTTGAGTCGTGGTGGTGTGGAGTCTGGGTGCGAGGGTGTGTATGATTTGTGAGTTTGTTGGGTGGCTTGGGTTTTGTTGTAGGATGTCCATTGGTGTTTGTCCCTTTGAATTCTTTGCATTTACATCTATATTGGAATTTCCCACCAAGTATTGGATAATCTGCAAGTATTTGCATTCAAATTTGAGATATACGATGAATAAAAATATAGGGAAAATTACACAGACCCCTCACATAGTCACTTATTGGAAATTACCTATGATGCACGAAAATGCAACACTGAAACAGACACGGACACAGAACACGTTAATTTTTTTAAAAAATAGGATACAGACACGGCTCGAACACGACTACCCATGTTTATATTTTTATTTCTCTCAATAACTGGACATGGACACTGCACGGGGTGAATTTTTTAAGTGTCTGATACTACACGGTAAATTATTAATACACCCCCTCAGTGGTCTATTGTAAGGTTTATATAAGTAAAATGATAAGAATTGTTAAATACACAGGGATATAATTATAAAAAATCTTTTACATAAGGAGTGTGTTGATAATTTCCAACAATTGAGTGGGAGTTTTGGTAATTACACAATAAATGAGGAGATTCATGTGTAATTCTCCCAAAGATATATAAGGAATCATTATAGTGATCTCTCGAGTTTAAGCTTAAATAGAATCTCCTTCCATGACTTATGCTCAATTATCCTTTAACAATACCTTTCTTGTTGTCAATCTCCGTCTTATAAGTTAGTTCTTCCATTAATTTTTTCAGTGAAAAAAGATGATGTCATCATAAAAAAAATACATATAGATCGATCAAGTAAAAAAAATGCTGAATTTTGTTTATATTGATTAGCATTTTGAACATTATCCTTGCTCTATAAGAGAATAAGTAAATTGAACAAATCACATCAATATATATTTAAAGAGAAATGTTATACTTATATATCATCGGTAATTATTCACCGTTTTTTATCGATTCTTGATATGATAACATATATATTTGTTATGGTAAATATGAATAATGGAAAGAAAATCCAATCAAATGCATGTCATTTCTTATTTAAATTAAAAGAAATGACAAAACTGTAAAAAATAATGGTGGTATATAGCATGACTTCATACTCGAACAAGTTGATAATATATTGGGATTGCACTTGGTGAACTACCAAACTTCCTATGTACGTCAAGATCAAGTTTAACGCAAACGATTAGAAAAATATATATATCGGATTATATTATCGTGTTATACGACAATGATAACAAAAATTTATAGGGGTAAATATTTTTGAGTCTAGCAATTAAGGTATCAAACAGAAAATGATGCTTACTCAAGTGAACTAAAAATACAGATTCTAATTAACGCCAGACTAGTTTAAAATGAGGTATTTATATGTTTCTCCATGTCGTACACAGTTGATTTGTTCAAATTATAGCATGTGGAGATATGATCAACGACCATACCCTAGGTCATCGAGTCAGGTCGTATGCGTGACTCGACCCACATTGCCAATAACACAATGATCATGTCATTTGGTGCAATTTTGATATGTTTGTAGGGACCTTTGTGTAAATTCAAAGGGACTATTTTGCAATTTACTAATTGTACCCGGAATCAATGGGTATACCACTATTCCTTGTCAATGTTAAAGTAAGTCTTACCTCAATTCGTCTATCCCTAACAGCCAGATGCAATATCGTATCACCATCATCATTTTCCTCATCAAGGAGCTCATTCAAGTGTAGCACCAAAATCTCCAAAGCTTCCAATTGCCCATATTTAATGCACAAATGCAACACGGTGTCGTTTCGATGTCCGACCTGCTCTCGAGATGCACAAGGAACTGTTTGAATAATCTCTGCCAAAACCTCAACATGGCCTTTCATGGCCGCAACATGGAGAGGGTTCCTCCCTTGGCAGTCACGTGACAGGCACATGTCAGGCGCGGCCGATAACAGTTTTCTCGCGATTTCGACGTGCCCTTTGGCTGATGCTATGTGAAGGGGCGATGATAGTTGTGAATCTAATTCTTCTGCAAGCTGAGGATTGAGATTCAATATTTCTTCAATGAAGGGTAATTGACAATGAATTGTTGCTATGTGGAGAGGAGTTTTATTTGGAGATGTAAATGAAACTCTATTGAGAAGTAATGGATCTTCTTGGAGTAATTCTTGTAAGGAATTTGTATCTCCCGTTGACGCGGCGTCGTAAAGTCTCTTTTCAGCCATCCCGGCAACGCTCCCTTCCGTTGTCTCTTTTCACTCTCCTATAATACATATATATGCATCTATATATTATATATACGTATTGTATGTTGGTTGGTTGATTTACAATGAGTTTCGTTGCAGGCTCAGTGAGTGATGTTTCTTGGTTTAGTCGGCATTTTCAGCAAAAAAATATGATGATTACTATGACAATAAGACTTTTTCGGTGAAAGGTTTATCGAGCGAAATTACTAGGAAATCGTGCATGCTTTATGTTGTAATGATTAAAAAAACAAAAAACCGTGTAAGTTTGTCTATGGACTATTGTATTTTGGACTTTATTAATGGGTAACAATTTTGGTCAAGTAATATACAAAACTTGCTGACGGGACTGTTCGAAATTGTTTATGCAAAAAAACACTATTGAATGTATTTTAGGACAAATTATATCAACATCCGCTACTATACACAAACTTAGGGCTCAATTGGATGAGGTTGCATTTTCCATTTTTCAAATTTTGTCAGATAAAATCTATGAGAATTGCATTTGGATGGGCCCCTTGGAAATATTTTATAAGAAATATGAATAGTGATAACTCTTCAAATGCTAGAAGATATCAGATACAAAATTGATTTTCAGAGATTTTCTTGGAAGAAAATCTCTGACAAAGTAAAAAAAAACGGCTGGAAAGTGAAAAAAACGGATGAAAATGTATTTAAAGCATGGTCTCTACAGTATTATGGATTGATAGATTAGATTCAACACAAATTTATCTCCATTTATACATTGTTATGGGTCTTTATTTTTCTTCAAGCGTAGAGCTCTACAACTCCTTCCTCTCACCACAACAAACACATTCGACTGCCATTTCAGGCAAAACGGCGATCTTCGACGAGGCATCGTCAACCAATCTGGCCGCCAAGCGCTGTAAGGTATGATTTAAGACCCATTTGCCCCATGTTTCGCCACCCAAATCCATGGGTTCTGCTGGCATGGTCTCGGGGTCGACTTCTCTCTTATGTGTTTGGCCTGAAATTAAGTTCGGCCATGCCTATGGATTAATGTGTTTATTTTGCTTTCTCTTTCTCGTAAATTTGGTTGGTGAATTTGGTGTAGTTTTAGCAATTTTTTTTAATGTATGTCTAATTTCTAAATGAGTTTTCAGTATTGTATAATTGGGATTAATTTGAGCTTTGGTTTTATTTTGAGTGTAAATATGAACTCTTTATTTAGAATTTCTATAATACTGGTATTTCTTCTAAACTGATTTGTTTTTTTTTTTTGGTTCTGCAAAATGGAGATTAGTAATTACAAAACAAAAATACTCAAAAACTAGTAGATGAGATGGTTTTCATGAGATTATAATAGCATGAGATGATAGACGTCCACAGAGCTACAGATAGAGAATGACAAAGATACATATAATTATCAGCAACATTATATTCATTAATATTGCATACTCTCATTTCATTTTAGTTAAATCATGTTTTTAGTATCATCCAACCACATTTGGTTTAATTAGACTTGAAATGGATGTATAGCAACCATGTGATAATGCTGCGTAAATAGATATGTGTTTGTGTATACAATCAAAAGTATTGCAAGGGAAACACGTTTTCAACCTTATGGTTTATGAGATGATAATAGCAGTCAAAACTTGCAGGGAATGCACCTATTTTTCCATGCTTATATGTGAAAATTAAAAGACATTTTTTAACCCTTCCATCACCACAAATATACTTAATCTAGGTAGTGTAGTGCGCTCTTTGTTGGTTCAATTACCTGCTACTTGTGTATCTTTTTTGGGTTTGGACTTCTTCCATGTTAACCTATAGTCTGTTAAGTAAACTTTTGTATGTGAATTAAGAAAATAAATGTATGACAAAAAAATGAAAATATATGTAGTATATGTAGTGTACTTGTAAGTATATATAGTATAACTTTTGAGGTTTCAAGTCCATACAAAGAAGAGGAGTCGGAGAAAATAGCAATAAAAGAACACTTTGGTTGAAAAAATACAACTCCTGCGCATGCTTAAAATCTCTTTTGATGTGTTGAACTTTAGTTAATCAAATATGCAATTATGGATTTAGTATGGTAGGCTTAAATGAGTGGGGATTTTTTCTGTGTTGGTTAATGAATGTTTTTTGATGTAGTAAAAGAGACAATAAATTAATTTAGCCTTGGTTGTATATAATAAATATATACCATCCTGATTGGCCAACTTCAAACATTTTAGGTGATTTACATAGTATTTTTAGGTCCAATGTATACACTAATAGCACTTAAAACTAAAAAAAAATTCTTTGTAATTATAGATCATGTCTGAGTCGCATGACACGAGTCAGTTCAGGGGTCCCGGGCATAGTGAGGATGCGAATTGGCATACGGAATCCCTCACTTCCTTTATCATGATCATGCATGACGAGGTGCTACAAGGCAACCTCGTCGGAGCAAATTTCACCAAGTCCAAGTGGACAAATATTCATCTAAAAATGCAACAAGCTTGTCCACGTATTCAATTTACTGTAAAACAGCTTCAGGGTAAATTCACACGTCTGAAAGCAAAATGGAAACGATACCATATTTTGCTTACCTCCCAAACAGGCCTTGGGTGGGATGACCGAACTCATAAAGTTGTTGGCACTGATGAGCAATGGGCTAGTTGGTTGTTGGTGCGTACTTTACAAGCCTACACATTATATTTAAAATTACAAAATTAAATTTTAAAATTGTTAAAATATGAAATTAATTATTGTATAATGAATGTAGGCTCATCCACATGATTCGGGAATGAGGAAGAAGGGGTGCCTACACTATAGGGAGCTTACCACAATTTTCTTACCGTACACGGCAACGGGACGGCTAGCGAGGGCCTCCACTATGGCCCCCGCGCCTGGTGTTGGTAGAAGGGAGAATGTGGGTGTCACTAGCCTTGGAAATGAGATTGAGGATGAGGAAAGCCGTAGTGGAACTCCCCCACGTACTCAATCTATCCATACCCACACCCAATCTCTTCGTTACACAAATATGACTAACACAATTGGAACAACATCCCTAACAACTAGGGCTTAAAAAAACAAAAAACCGTGTAAGTTTGTCTATGGACTATTGTATTTTGGACTTTATTAATGGGTAACAATTTTGGTCAAGTAATATACAAAACTTGCCGACGGGACTGTTCGAAATTGTTTATGCAAAAAAACACTATTGAATGTATTTTAGGACAAATTATATCAACATCCCCTGTTATACATAAACTTATTCACTATAATTGAAAATTATATGTATCCTCCTACGATCAATTTTTTTTATGACGTCATTATATAAATTTTCAAAAATATCTCTGTCCAAATCTTATTTAAGAAAAATTGCACCAATCTCCCTGTTATAATGTGTTCAGAAAAAAACTCCCTCCTATTTTTGAAATTACATAAACCTCCCCTTTTATAATGCACTTCTTACAATCACCCCCCTATGTATTAAAAAAATCTTACAATTTAACCCCTAAAAACCTTACAATTAGCGGAGGGTGTTGGCAATTTCAGAATCAAGAGGGTTTTTTTGGTAATTGCACATTATAAGAGGGGGTATAGCAGTAATTCATTTTCATCTCTTCAATATTATTCCAATTTTTCATTTAATGATTTAAGTGAAGGGCAAAAATGTCATTTAATGCTGTTTGACCATTTATCGAGGGTTTTCAGGGGGTAGATATAATTTTCAATTATAGTGGGTTAGGTATTTGTAATTTCATTTCTAAAAGGGTAAGTTTGTGTAATTACCTATTACAGCAATCGGTGTTGGTGTATGTTTCCTATTTCTCTAATATCCAGCCATAAATTGACATGATATGAACTGAAGTAATGTAATTTAAGCAATGATATTTGTCAATATATATTTAATATTTTTTTTTGGTTATAATATATATTTAATATATTAATCACGTATAAAATATTTGAATACTTATTATACTTATATATAATACATTAATATTAATATATATGTTTGATAAATTGCCAAGAAAGGGAAAAAAAAATTCTTTTCCGGGAAAATTGCATCTTTTGTCCCATATGTTTGCCTTTTTTTAAATTTTGGTATCATTCATTATGATATTCTCACAATATGTCCTATAACTTATAAAACTTCTCACATTTGGTCACAACCAAATTTTTTGTCCAAAATTTAACATTCAACACCGTTAGCCAACATTTTGACCATTTTTGGGGGGAAATTCGTGTGTAAATGCACTCACACACCGCTTATATTCAATATCACGTGCTGTTCACACACAAAAACTACCAAAATAGCTTGTCAAAATATTTACTAACAAAGTTGACCGTTAATTTTGGAATAAAAATGCGGTTGGACCAAATGTGAGAACTTTCAAAGTTATGGGATACAATGTGAAAATCCCCTAATGAATGAAACCAAAATTAAAAAGTATCAATCCTATGAGACCAAAACTGCGATTTTTCCATCAATTTTCATTGTTTGGTTACTAGATAAAATGAAAAGGGAAAAAATAGAAGAGAAATTCTAATACTAATTTGAGATAATATATTTTCCTTATCATTTGATGGGGAAAAAAATAATTTTTCTTGTGTTTTCTTTTTCTTCTATTAGCTATTTTCTTAAATCAAACAGAGTGTTCATGAAATGAGATGCTTCATTCATATTGACCGATCATTTCTTAGTTCAAAATTGGCATGAGGTCGACTCGTTTGCTCATTCGAGCTCGAGATTTTGGCCCGTTTACAAGCTCGAACATTTTTTTTTACTAAATGAACATATATTTTAAATCTTTAGATTTGAACAAAAATTACCCAAAGACGAACGGATAATGGTAAGCACACGAATCATGAGTAGCGAAGGAAACTTTTTTAAAAAAATTATTACTTACAAAAATATATGCATACAATTGTGAAATCCGAAATGAATATATGACAAAATGAGCAAATATACTTAGTGTTCAATGCAATAGTTAGATTGGATTCGTCTGACTGAAAATTGTACTTTTATAATTTTTTTTAATATATTATTTCGTAATTACTTAGTTATTATTATTTCATTATTTTTCATATAGTTTGTTATTACTTCTAAAAGTAATAAAAGCATATTACTAATACATATATATATATATATACATACACATGTATATGTAAAAAGTTGGCACTAAACACGTGAAATATTTATTCAATATCATTTGATCGAATATAATGTGTAGGAGCAAGATTACAATAAATTGAATATAATATCAAGTGTGTGTGTGTGTGTGTGTGTGTGTGTATATATATATATTATATTAAGCTCGTGAGCCGGCTCGCGAGCTTATAAACACTCAAATGTAAGCTTGAGCTCGAGACATCTCTAGCTCGAGCCGAGCTTTAATTGAGACGGCTTGCTCACCTTACACCCCTGCCCTCGATTCCAACGAGGATTTAGATTGTAATAGGGCACTAAATTGTATTATGCATACTTTTATCTATTTATAAAAGGGCATTTATATTTTGTTCATATAAATCTTTATGGTATTGAACAAACGGTCCATGTGTATCATGACTGACTTTCCACTCTTTATGGGATAAGGACATAGATATTGGAAGTGTCTAGAACTTGAATACTTAAAGGGGATGGCAAGTTGATAAATCTTAATCGGGCATTAAAATTCGACTTGTATGACACATGCTCTGACAAGAAGCATCAGTCGGACACTATAGGATAATGGGAGCTTGTGCCATATAATAATCCGATCACATGGGTATTTATGATAGAATTCTTAGGGGCGTAAGATAGAAGAATTCTTGTAGAAATGTATTTGTATATTTCTTGATGATGTTACAATGATACAAGCATATGTATATATAGAATAAAACGTAGCCCTAATGTAGCCCTAATTATACAAATGGGCCGGACTATAAGCTAAACAATAGATACAAGAATATATACACTAACACCCCCCCGCAATCTGAGCAGTGGGACCAACGCAAAGATTGGCCCGAAGTTGGGAAAACTTGGTAGTTGGTAAGGCTTTGGTGAAGATGTCGGCAACTTGTTCAGCGGTAGGAACATACTTAACCAAAACATCGCCGGTGGCAACTTTTTCCCGAACAAAATGGTAATCAATCTCAATATGCTTCGTACGAGCATGAAAGACAGGATTAAGAACAAGATATATGGCACTAATATTATCGCAGTAGACCCGAACCGGATGCGAAAGGAAGATGCCCAAATCACGCAGAATAAAACGTAGCCAGCAAGACTCAGCAACGGCATAGGCAACAGAGCGGTACTCAGACTCTGTACTGGATCGGGAAACAGTAGCCTGTTTCTTGGCAGACCAGGAGATAAGGTTATCACCAAGATAAACAGCATAGCCTGTGGTCGAACGACGGCTGTCTGGACAACCAGCCCAATCAGAGTCAGCATAAACAGTCAGGGAGTCCACAGTGGAAGGACGGAGGAGAAGGCCATAATCAAGAGTACCACGAATATAACGAAGAATACGCTTGACCATCTGAAAATGAACATCACGAGGCGAGTGCATGAACTGACTGACAAGTGTGACAGCATATGCAATGTCAGGCCGTGTATGTGTAAGATACTGAAGACCACCAACAATACTACGATAAAGTGTCGGATCTGCGAAAAGATCACCCTCAAGAGCGGAAGGAGTAGACTTTGCAGAAAGAGGAGATGCAACAGACTTCAAACTCATCATGTCAAAACGCTGGAGCAGTTCAGTGGCATATTTTGTCTGCGAAAGAAATAGACCAAGCGAGTCTCGAGTAGCATGAATGCCCAAAAAATAGTGAAGGTCACCAAGATCCTTCATAGCAAACTCCTCAGAGAGACGAGAAATAAGAGCAGAGATAGCCAAGGAATCATTCCCTGTCAGAATGATATCATCCACATAGAGAAGAAGGACCAAAGTAACTGTGCTGGAGCGGTAGACAAACATAGACATATCAGCCTTACTACAGATGAACCCGATACGGAGCAGATAAGAACCAAATTTCTGAAACCAAGCACGAGGGGCTTGTTTCAAACCATAGAGAGCCTTTTTCAACTGACAGACATGGGAAGGATACTGAGGGTGAATGAAACCACCCGGCTGAGCCATATAGACAGTCTCAGAGAGATCGCCATGAAGAAAGGCGTTCTTCACATCCAATTGTCGAATAGACCACTGACGGGAGATGGCAATAGACAAGACAGTGCGAATGGTAGTAGGTTTAACCACGGGACTGAAAGTTTCACCAAAGTCAATGCCCGCCTGCTGCTTAAACCCCTGAGCAACTAAACGGGCTTTATACCGCTCAATAGTACCATCAGATCGTAATTTCACTCTGTACACCCATTTGGAACTGACAAGATTTTGAGAAGGATCGGGCGGCACAAGGATCCATGTGTGATTAGCTTGAAGAGCATTAAACTCTTCAGCCATGGCAGCACGCCACAAAGGATCCTTAGCTGCCTGAGTATAACATGTTGGTTCAAGAGGGGGAGAGATGGCAGATAAAGAGGGGAGAATACGGGGTTTACGAGTGCCAGCACGTAAACGGGTGACCATAGGGTGACGAGAAGGTAGAGGAGAAGGACTAGGAGAAGTTTCAGACGAAGAAGAAGAAGGATCAGAAGTTGGAGACATGGAAGAATGCGACTCGGTGGATGGAGGTGAGGTAGGTACAGTGTGGGTAGAGGAGGATAGACTCAGAGGACTAGCTGTGTTACAAGGGGAAGGAGGACTTGAAGGCGCGACCGATGGGATGGATATGGAAGGGGATGAAGTATCTGACGAGGGAGGGCAAGATGGAGATCCAAGGTAGGGAGGATGGGGAAGGGTAACCGGAATATGAGAAACAGTAGACGAAATAGGAGTAGAGGTCGGAGCGGAAGCAGAGGTCAGTAAAGAGTAGGGGAATGTTATCTCATCGAAGACAACATGACGACTGATGTGAACGGAACCTGAAGCAGGTTCGAGACAGCGATAGCCTTTGTAATCTGGGGCATAACCCAAAAAAACGCAAGAGGCTGAGCGAGGGTCAAGTTTATGAGAAGCGCGATGACTCAGATGAGGAAAACATGCACAACCAAAAACACGAAAGGAAGCATAGTCAGGGGAGCGACTAAAAAGGACCTCATAAGGGGATTTTTGGTTAAGCAAAGGTGTGGGTAGGCGGTTGATAAGAAAGATCGCGGTGTACATGGCGTCATCCCAAAAAGAAGAAGGCATGTTGGCGGTGAGCAACAGAGTTCTGATTAATTCAGAAATATGTCGATGCTTGCGCTCAGCGATGCCATTTTGTTGAGGAGTGTAAGGACAAGAGAGACGGAATTGGATACCCTGAGTATGAAAAAGATTTCGAAATTGAGAGTTGTCAAATTCACGACCACCATCACTTTGAAAAAATTTAATTTTTGTTGAGAAAAGGTTTTCGACTAAGTTTTTAAAAGCACAGAAATGTGTAAAAACTTCAGATTTAGAACTCATAGGGTAACACCAAGAAAAACGAGTAAAATCATCAACAAAAATAACATAGTATTTAAAACCTTTGATAGATGAAACTGGGGATGTCCATACATCAGAATGAACTAAATAAAAGGGCACGGTACTGCGCTTTTCAACATGCTGAAAGGGCAGACGATGCGAACGACCTAATTGACACTGAGGACAAAAAGAAAAAGAACTTGCACTAGAATTAAAAACACCACGACGAGATAACTCCTTAAGTGTGGAAGAACTAGGATGCCCCAGACGCCGATGCCAGATATCACCAGAGACTGCTCGGGCAACAAAGGCACTGGTGGACGGGGACACGCGGCTGGAGGAGAGAGGGTAAAGGCCACTAGCTGAAGGGGACTCCAGAAAAATTTTCCCCGTTGCTTTGTCCTTTAAAGAGAAACCATTGTAGGAAAATTGGATTAAACAATTATTATCTTGACATAATTTGCGAACAGAAAGAAGATTATGTGATAAGTTAGGTACATGCAAGACATTAGACAAATGTAGGGGACGGGTAGAAGTGTGTAAAGTAGAAGAACCAACATGTTTTATAGGCAAGAGTGCACCATTACCAACCAATATCTTATTAGTACCAGTATAAGGAGTCAGATTAGAAATTTTACCATCGTCAAGAGTCATGTGGGCGGAGGCGCCACTATCAGGATACCAGGCAAGATCAGAAGTCTCAGCAGTGGATAAGGCAGAAAAAGACTTTGGTAATTCCTCAGTAACATAGGCGTGGTTATACCGTTGTGTGCACGAGAGAGCCAAGTGTCCAGGAGTACCGCAAATTTGACAAGTCTGACCAGCAGAAGGAGTTGGAAGAAGACCAGGACCAGAAGAATACTGTACACCAGCGGGCCCGGATGGCCGATGATAACTAGTGAAACCAGAGGAATGCCGAGGGTGGTGTGTCTGAGAGGGAAGTTGCCAGGACGTTGAAGGGTTACCACGACCACCACGACCTTTCCCACGGCCAGAGCTATGACCACGACCATGATTATTTCCACGACCTTTTCCACCAGAAGTGTTATGAGAAGAAGAATGAGCAATAAAGGCAGGGGATGTGGGAGAGGAAGGATGAGTATGGCGAAGGCGTTGCTCATATTGTAAGAGTTTCGCCCGAAGATCATCGAATGTGATTAGACGAGATTTAATGGAGACAGTAGTGACGAAGGATTCATATTCTTGGGGTAGACCATGGAGAGCTTGAATGACAAGATCAATGGGAGTAATAGGATGATTTACGGCTGCAAGATTGTCAGCAATAGATTTAAGCTTGCGAAGATATGCGTCGCATGAGAGGTCTCCCTTTTTGATGTTAGAGAATTCACTCTTAAATTGGAGTTGTTTGGCTATGGATTGTTGAACGAAACGTCGTTCAAGCGAGACCCAGACATCACGAGAAGATGGAAGTGTATGAACTTCTTGAAGGATATCTTGAGTAAATGTGGCATTTAACCACGAATGAATGCTTTTATCAGTACGAAGCCACGATGAATAGGCCGGATTTGGCACGAGTTGGCCAAAATGATTTGCCATGAGCGATGGCGGACAAGGAATTGAGCCATCGACATAGCCCAAAAGATCGTAACTTCCAAGAATCTTTTCGAATTGGGATTTCCATAATAAATAATTGTCGGCATTTAATTTTGTCGACATGAGATTGGGAAGAGTGGAAGGAGGCGAGGGATGTGTATTCGACACCACGTGAGGTGGTGGCGAGGGAGTGGAAATAGGGTGGAAGGACTCGGGTATAATGGGTATGGAGTTATGTGGTTGAATAGGTGTATGTGTGAGTGAGTGAGAAGATGATGATGAGAGGGGGCTGCTGTAACTAATGACAGCGGGAGTGCTGATTTTTGGAGGAAGAGGTGCTGCCACGTTTGGATTAGTGAAAGAATTAGAGAGTGAATAGGGAGAGTTAGGGTTTGCATGAATATGGTAAGTGTGAGAATTAAGAAAATCTGTTTGAGGGTTATTATATGCATGAGGCAAGACAGGAGGCGGCATAGATGGTATAGCAGCAGAGTCACTGCCGGTGGGGTGAATAGTGATGGCCGGAGCAGCGGCAGATATAACAGCGGCGGCTTGAGCGGTGGAGTAAGAAGAAATTGCTGATAATGGAAGTTTTGTGGAGTAGAGATGGGCGATTTCTTTTGGGGGCAGATTGTATGGTGGATTTAGAAGAATATGGAGGAGATTGAAGGCAGCAGACATGGATGAATCCATGGTGGTGGCCGACGCTAGTGAGGAAGAAGAAGCTGCCATTGGCAGCAAGCTTTGGCCATCCACGGTTGACAGAGACGAGAGAGATGAAGGGAGAGATGAGAGAGAATCAAGAGAGAAGGTGGACTCGGTCGAGAAAACGGCGGCGGTGGTGAGAGCGCCGGACAAGGCGGTGGAAGTGGTGGTGGTGAGAGGTGCCGTGAGGGCGGTAGACGAAGTCACAGGCTCGGTAGTCCCGGTGACTGATACCATGATAGAATTCTTAGGGGCGTAAGATAGAAGAATTCTTGTAGAAATGTATTTGTATATTTCTTGATGATGTTACAATGATACAAGCATATGTATATATAGAATAAAACGTAGCCCTAATGTAGCCCTAATTATACAAATGGGCCGGACTATAAGCTAAACAATAGATACAAGAATATATACACTAACAATTTACTCTGTGATTGTCAATGATTGGATTACTGATCATAGTAGTATGTGTGAGCCTTAGACCTGAGGGGTCACGATCAATGTGTTTGTAGCATTGGATCTGTTACTAAAGTAGTTTGACTCAACTCACTAGTTGGTGCGGTCAACCTCGAAGTGCGATCTCAATGAGCCAAATAGTAGTTATGAAGTGATAGCAAAAAAAGGAATTCACTGTCTCGACAATAAACGAGAATGTATCATATGTGATCATAAGTAAATGAAATGACAAGTCTTTAGCCAAATCAAATAAACTAACTCGTATGGAACACAGACGTTAGTTTGGTAATTTCATCCTTTCATGATCTATTGCACAATATCAAGTCATGTGAGTTTAACATATTACATGACTCTCACTCAATCGAGATACGTCAGTGAAGGGCTTATACTCATGAGGTATTTATGATCTAGAGGTCCGTAATAACTCAATCATTTCGTATTCAATTGGATTATGATCTGGAGGCACAGGACTGGCTAAGTATCATTCACATGCTTTGAAATCCTCCGATTGCCAATCGGGACGAACATAGAGAGTCGCGCTACAAGAAATAAAGTCGGGCTACAAGAAGTAAGCGGAATATCTTTTTGTATACGTTGTTGGGGCGATTTGGTAATTTGTCATTAGATTGACAAACTAATTAGTTGGATAAATTGATTTAACTAGTTATTTAATTAGATTAAATGACAACGAATTAAATTAATTAATTCAATTGTTTAATTAATTAGATTAAATTATTATTTGATTTTAAAGAATTATTTAATTGATTAATTATAAATTTAATTGGATTAAGATATGAATGAATGAATTAGAAGTTGACTAATTTGACTGGGCAACTTAGCTCACCTTGACCATCCATTGGGCCTTAGAGGCGCCTACTACTGGACTTATGGTTTTCAGGATTTATTTGATTCTCAGATTCCTAAGTTAGTGATTATTTTCTCTTCTCAGCCTAACACGATACAAAAAAGAAAACCCTTTCCCCTCTTCTCTGCCTAGATGTCATTCACAAGAAGAGAGGAATCCGGAGTTTCCAAGCTAAATTTACGTGCATCTCAAGATTATATTATGTCTTGCAATTAAAAAGTCAAGAAGCAATCAAATTGTGCGATGAGGATAAATCAAATCATGTTCAAATCAAACGATATTTATATCTTTGAATTAATATAAATATTAAAGAGATAATTCAAGATCTATATTCAAACAACACACGATTACATTTAATTTTCTGAATTATTTGATGTAAACAAAAGCATGTGTTAAAAAAGAATGATTTACACTATATATTGGAAGAAACATCAGTAGTCAATTCATACAACTTCAAAATCAACAAGGCATGCAAGCTGCGGTATGAACGTCCATGATGAGAAAATAAAACCAAATTCAATTCCAATATTGATTTAAACAATTTCTACCAAGCATTCCCATTTCCTTTGTTCTTCAACCGCCTATTTATAAACCTCTATATTCCCAACAAGAACAATTCCCATAACACCACACCATAAACCCAGTCCAAGCCCTTGTTCAAAAACAACCGACACTACAAGAAAACATGGCATCAGCTACAGCCATTTTGTAGCTGTTGCTCATGAATTCGTAGCTATTGCAATGAAATTTCCGTAGCAGGCCTCCGTTGCGGATACCCCGTCGCTAAACGTGGCTACAGAATTAGAAAACTCCGTTGCTATCACTTAGCTATGAAATTCCATAGCCGTTTTCGTAGTTATGTTAAGCATTCAACTTTCGTAGCTATTTTCTAGACATAGTGTCGGAAACTTTGTAGCAAATATGGTTGCCAGGCCAACGGACAATACATGTCGTTGCGATAACAATAGAATTTCCATAGCACATGTCATTGCAATAACAACAAAATTTTCGTAGCCACATATCATTGCAATAACAACAGAATTTCCGTAGTCATGGCCACAAAATTTCTATAGCAATTTTCATCACCACAGTGACAAGATATCTGTAGCAATGTTTATTGCGATAGCTACAAAAACGTTATAGTTGATTCATTGTTATAGCAACGAAAAGTGTATAAGAATTTCATTGCTATTTTGAAGCCATGATGATGGATTGTTGTAGCTATTTTTATACCAAACCTGTTGTTAGCTACGAAATACCATTAACAATCCCAATAATAAATTTCCATAGCAATGACAACAAACATACATTTGTAATCCAGCAATCCAAAAAAATCTTTTAAAACTAAAAAACATCCACAAATACGACTAGAGAATAATCAGACAAATTAAATATCCAACATTTAATAAATTAAATCAGTTTAAACATAAAGTAATCAAACTACTCATAATATGCTAATTACTTGAGTATAAAAATAAGCTAATCATCCATCCCTAACTGTCATCTTAATACTCTAATTGTCACCATCATTATCACCCTCATTTGCATCGAATACATCATCATTGCTTCTTGTGTTCTCACTATCATCTCTATCACTATCATCAAGACTACGATACCTTCTACCTTCGCGGTGACTATCAACAAATTCTTGTTCTCGCAACCCTGATCCACCAGCGTGAGTGTGGTTCGTCCATTGAATTTCTTCTAACATTTGGCATATATTATCTGGGAGATATTGTTCGAAAATCTTAATAATCGCGTGATTCTGACCTTTTAGTTGCTCCATATCTTTCTGCAATTTGGCAAATCGCTCGTCTGATTCTTCTTGTGCACATTTGTATGCCTCCCTAAGTTTGGATTTCGAACTCCCACGATGAGAAATGTCACCAAGAATTCGATGAGGAGACTGACTCCCGAATCCGTATACACGACCTTTAGGCACACCGCCAGATGCCTCAATGCACGTAGCAGGGTCAAAAATTGGTTGAGAAGATGAATTTTGAGAATTATTTTCCACCAAACTATCATATTTACCCTACAAAACCAATGTTATTCAAACATATATTAAGTCATATTACAAAAATGGTGTAGCAATAAACAGTTTTAGTTTGAGCGGAAAAGTAAACAAGGTGATAAACATCATATAGATTAAATAAAGAGAAAATTGTAATTAAGAGATTAGGAAGTCTTCAAATTCATACACAATTACTTTTAAATATTTAAAAACAAGGATTCCTGAAGTGTACATTTCATTAAAAATCTAAATTTTAGCTTCCACCCCCGCTTTGGAGTCACCACAAAAATGGCTAACGCATACGTCGCCGTGATCGACGTTAATGTTAAAGACATAATTACCCTCAGAATCCCCATAAACACCTTGCCCTTGAGCCCATTGATGAGGAGCAAAAGAGTAACAATTGATGAAACAAAGGCTATTGTGTTGGAGATGAAGAAGTGGTCATATGCTGTTGGTAGTCTATAGGCCATAACGGACTCTCCGGCATAATGTTGATAGCCCAAGGGCTTGCCAAGTGGATCTTTGGTCAAGTCGTCTTGCCGGAAGCCGCCGGGAGGGGTTACTCAGGCTTGAAAAGCCATTGTCGCGATTAGGACGGCGACCACCATTATATGGCGTCGCGTTTCTTGCTTAGCGACTTTGGTTGAGTAGTTTGAGTGGTGTTGTTGGAGTTGTGAAGTTTGGAGGTGAGAGTGTTTATGATTTGTGGGTTTGTTGAGTGGTTTGAGTTTTCTTTGCATTCACATCTATATTGGAATTTCCCACCAAGTATTGAATAATCTGCAAGTATTTGCATTCAAATTTGAGATATACGATGAATAAAAATATAGGGAAAATTACACAGACCCCTCAGTCACTTATTGGAAATTACCTATGATGCACGAACAAGGAACACTGATATAGACAAGGATCCGTAACTCGTTAATTCTTAAAAAAATTAGGATACGGATACGGCTCAAACACGACTACCCATGTTTATTTTTTCATTTATCTTTATCAATAGCTAGACACGGACACTGCACGTGTCCAACATTGCACGGGATGATTGTTTGGAGTGATCATAGAAAATTATTAATACACCCCCTCAGTAGTCTATTTGTAAGGTTTATAAAAGTAAAATTATAAGAATTGTTAAGTACACAGGGATGTAATTAAAAAAAAAAATTAACATGAGCAAGTGTGTTGATAACTTCCAACAATTGAGTGGAAGTTTTGGTAATTACACAATAAATGAGGAGATCCGTGCGTAATTTCCCAAAAATATATAAGGGATCATTATAGTGATCTCGAGTTTAAGCTTAAATACATTCTCCTTCCATGACTTGTGCTCAATTATCATTTATCAATACCTTTCTTCTTGACAATCTCCATCTTACAAGTTAGTTTTTCCATTAATCTTTTAGTGCAAAAAGATGATGTCATCATAAAAAAATTCACATAGAGATCGATCATGTAAAAAAATGCTCATTTTTGTGCATAAAGATTAAGCATTTTGAACATTATCTTTGCTCTACAAGAGAATAAGTAAATTGAACAAATCACATCAATATATATTTAAAGAGAAATGTTATACTTATATATCATCGGTAGTTATTCACCATTTTTCATCAATTCTTGATATGATAACATATGTATTTGTTATGGTAAATATGAATTATGAAAAGAAAATCCAATCAAATGCATTTATTACTGTCATTTCTTACTTAAATTAAAAGAAATGACAAAACGGTAAAAAATATGGTGGTATATAACATGACTTTGTAATACATTCGAACAAGTTGGTAATATATTGGGATTGCACTCGGTGAACTACCAAACTTCCTACGTACGTGAAGATCAAGTTTAACGCAAATCAATTAGAAAAATATATATATCGGGTTATATTATCTTGTTACATGACATTGATAGCCAAAATTTAGAGGGTTAAATACTTTTGAGCCTGGCAATTAAGGTATCAAACAGAAAACGATGTTTACTCAAGTGAACTAAAAATACAGATTCTAATGCCAGACTGGTTCTAAAATGAGGTATTTATAGGTTTCTCGATGTCCTACACACTTGATTTGTTCAAATTATACCACGTGGATATGATCAACGACCATACCCCAGGTCATCGAGTCAGGTCGTATGCATGACCTGACCCGCATTGCCAATAACACACTAATCATGTAGTTTGGTGCAATTTTGATCTGTTTGTAGGGACCTTTGTGAAAATTCAAAGGGACAATTTTGCAATTTATTAATTGTACCCGGAATCAATGGGTATACCACTATTCCTTGTCAATGTTAAAGTAAGTCTTACCTCAATTCGTCTATCCCTAACAGCCATATGCAATATCGTATCACCATCATCATTTTCCTCATCAAGGAGCTCATTCAAGTGTAGCACCAAATTCTCCAAAGCCTGCAACTGCACATATTTAACGCACAAATGCAACACGGTGTCGTTTCAATGTCCTACCTTCTCTCGAGATGCACAAGGAACTGTTTGAATAATCTCTGCCAAAACCTCAACATGGCCTTTCATGGCCGCAACATGGAGAGGGTTCCTCCCTTGGCAGTCACGTGACAGGCACATGTTAGGCGCTGCCGACAACAGTTTTCTCGCGATTTCGACGTGCCCTTTGGCTGATGCTATGTGAACTATAATACATATATATATATATATATGTATATATTGGTTGGTTGATTTTGACAATGAATTTCGTGGAAGGTCAGTGCGTGATGTTTCTTGGTTTAGTCAGCATTTCCAGGAAAAAAAAAATATGATGATCAGTATGACAATAAGACTTCTTCGGTGAAAGTTTTATCAAGAGAAATCACTCAGAAATCGTGCATGCTTTATGTTGTAATCATAAAAAAAGAATCTTGTAAGTTGTAAGCTTGTCTATGAACTATGGTATTTAGGACTTTATTAATGGGTAACAATTTTGGTTAAGTAATGTACAAAATTGCTGGCGTGCCTGCTCAGAATTGTTTATACAAAGAGATTTATTGATATATTCTATATATTCAACCATATATTGACATGATATGAAAGTAATATTACTTAAGTAATAATATTACTTAAAACGAGGCAATATACTTGAGACTTAATACGACTAAAGTAATGTAAAATGAAGTAAATTTAGAGAGCATTGTGTGAAAATTGATTGCTTGTCCCCCTTATAAATGAGTTGGAGGAACTATTTATAGTGAGAAAGACGGTCACTATTCTTGAAGTGACATCTGGGCCATGTGGGCTTGACAGCTGTCTACTGTTTAGTTGACCTTTAAATTTTGGGTTGTCGGGTCAAGTCGTAACCCGACCCGAATCTAAAAAGATGCTGATCCACCAATAATATTGTAATAAATTGTCTTTTTCAAGGGCATGTTTGTCATTTGTTTTTAAAGCAGGTTTTTGCCTTATCATTTAGCTCCCCAGTTCAGATGTCACGACGTGTGGCATTCCTGACAACGAACTATAGTCACAGATAAAGGTGTAAATTGGGTTTGTCATAGGCCAAGCTTGTTAATGCTTGGCTCATTAAGGCTTGCCAAGCCTTAATGGCTTGGCCCATTAGTCCACCAGGCCGAGCAGGTTCTGCCAGTCAGTGAGCTGGGCTTTTTCGGCACACGAGCCGAAAAAGCCCGGCCCGTGTAAATTTTTGTTGTTGTTGTAAATATAATAATATATAATAATATAATATTAAAAAAAAAAAGTATAAATGAGTGTGCAACGTGGCATTGGTTGGGTCTGGCCCAGACCCAGACCCAATCTGTTTTGTCTTACTTTCTTTTATAGTTATATTTTTGTTTATATTTTTTTATTTGATATTTAATGATTTTATTTAAATATGTAAATATTAAAATGTATGTTGTAGAAATGTAATTTGAATATACACACACATATAATACGTAAAAGACATTTATATATATAATATTAAATATGATATCTTAATATACAGATTATATATATCCTGCTGCATTAATACATATACATTCTGCTGAATAATCATTCACAATCAGTACTCCAACAATCAAGCAAAGCTAGTTACAGATAAATTGAAAGAGAAAAAAAATGAGCGATCAATACCCAGACCCAAAGCTAGTTCATATGTCACGACGTGTGGTATTCCTGACAACGAACTATAGTCATAGATAAAGGTGTAAATTGGGTTTGTCATATGCCAAGCTTGTTAATGCTTGGCTCATTAAGGCTTGCCAAGCCTTAATGGCTTGGCCCATTAGTCCACCGGGCCGAGCCGGCTCGGCCAGTCAGTGAGCCTGGCTTTTCGGCTAGCGTGCCGAAAAAGCCCAGCCCATGTAAATTTTTTTTTTCTTGTTGTAAATATAATAATATAATATTAAATATTAAAAAATAAAAAAAAAAGTATAAATGAGTGTGCAACATGGCATTGGTTGGGTCTGGCCCAGACCCAAAACTTTGGGTTTGTATGGGTCTTTGCCTAGACCCAATCTGTTTTGTCTTACTTTATTTTATAGTTATATTTTTTTATTTGATATTTAATGATTTTATTTATTCAAGTAAATATTAAAATGTAAATTGTAGAAATGTAATTTGAATATACACATACACATATAATATGCAAAAGACATTAATATATATAATATTAAATCTGAAATCTTAATATACATATATTTAATATTAGAAAAAAAAATATGCAAAAATATACTAAATATAAATACTTAGTATTATAATAGAAATATGAAAAACTGTTAAATCTTTTAAAAAAATTATACTAAATATAAATCTGTAAAAAAAAATTATGCTTAGTATTATATAAATCTATTAAAAAAATTATATATACATTATATAAACATATATACAGACTATATATATTCTGCTGCAGAATCACTCACAAAGAAAAGCTAGTTACAAATAAACTGAAAGAGGAAAAAAAAATGAGCGATCAAGACCCAGACCCAAAGCTAGTTCGTATGTCACGACGTGTGGCATTCCTGACAACGAACTATAGTCATAGAAAAAGGTGTAAATTGGGTTTGTCATAGGCCAAGCTTGTTAATGCTTCGCTCATTAAGGCTTGCCAAGCCTTAATGGCTAGGCCCATTAGCCCAACGGGCCGATCCGGCTCAGCCGGTCAGTGAGCCGGGCTTTTCGGCTCGAGTGCCGAAAAAGCCCGGCCGGTGTAAAAATTCTTTTTTGTTGTTGTAAATATAATAATATAATATAAAATATTAAAAAATAAAAAAAAGTATAAATGAGTGTGCAACGTGGCATTGGTTGGGTCTAACCCAGACCTAGACCCAAAACTTTGGATCTGTATGGGTCTTTGCCTATACCCAATCTTTTTTGTCTTACTTTCTTTTATAGTTATATTTTTGTTTATATTTTTTTATTTGATATTTAATGATTTTATTTATATAAGTGAATATTAAAATGTATGTTGTAGAAATGTAATTTGAATACACACACACACATATAATATGTAAAAGACATTTATATATATAATATTAAATCTGAAATCTTAATATACATATATTTAATATTAGAAAAAAATATGCAAAAAATATACTAAATATAAATACTTAGTATTATAATAGAAATATGAAAAACTGTTAAATCTTTTAAAAAAATTATACTAAATATAAATCTATAAAAAAAAAATTATACTTAGTATTATATAAATCTATTAAAAAAATTATATATACATTATATAAACATATATACAAATTATATATATTCTGCTGCATTAATACATATACATTCTGCTGCATAATCATTCACAATCAGTACTCCAGCAATCAAACAAAGCTAGTTACAGATAAACTGAAAGAGAAAAAAAAATAAGTGATCAAGACCTAAACCTCCAAGAAATCCAAGAAGAGGAAGAAATTAGTTACGCCGCCATGTACCACTCCGCCGCCGCCGCCGCTCACCACCTCTCCAACACCACCTACGAATCACCAGAGAAATACACCACCACCACCACATACAAATCACACTCACCGTTATCGTTTCAAGAACCATCTCTGAAGAAGAAAGCCACTCTCGATCCCTCTTCTTCCCCCACCACGGCCGCCGCCGATAATCACCTCTCACACTATTTCCCCATCGCCCCACTGTCGCCTCTCCACCGCACTATCTCCGAGCCTCTATACTCTGCTAACACCACCATCAGTCCTCCATTACAAGATTTCTCAGATCTAAATATTAATGTTCAGGAATCTGTTCAAAAGTATAAATTATCTTAAAAAGATTATATATACATATTATTATATATAGTATATATAATATCATATATATAAGTAATAGACTTGAAAAAAGGGGGGGGGGGGGAAGGGCAGCAATAGGATGAGCAGCGGCTGATAGCGATAGGACGAGTGACAGCGGCGGTAAAAGGAGGAGCGGCGACAACGGAAGGAAGAGCGGCGGCGGCGGAAGGAGGCTAGTGGAGGAGAAGTGAAGAAGGTGGATATGGGTGTTTTGGTGGCATTAGGTTTGAGGAGGGAGAGAGGGTATGCTAATATAATAAGTTTGGGTTTGGGCTTTGGAAATTTTAGGCTTATGTTTTGGGTAAGTCTGGGTCTGGGTTTAGGTATAGTTTTGGATCTGGGTCTGGGTCTTGACCCAAATAAATATTTAGGTTTGAGTTTGGGTTTAGACCCAAAGTTTTGGATCTGGGTCTGGATCTGGGCCAACCAATGTCAGGCCTAGCAACGACCCCATTCCAACGGTCAGCAATTGCTGACCGTTGATGTTCAAACAGCCAGCATAATGATGGTCATTTGAACATTTTGGATTGCAACGGTCGGATTTCGACCGTTGCATGTCCATATTTTATTTTATTTTTGCTTTTTATTATTTATTTAGTTATCTCAAAATTTCCTATAAATAGATCACATTTGATTTATATTTTTCACACCAAACTCTTCCAATATTGTCAAACTCTATTTTACACAATTTATATTTATATCAATCATATAATTCATTATATTTAGTTCAACAAATATAATATTAGTCCAAATATATTAAAAATGTGCTTTATATTATTTTTTACGATTGGCGGAGGCGTAATTATACTTCCCAAATTGAAGTTGTAGAGGTCTCGATTTTGCAATGTTTGGCGGAGGCGTTATAATCAAATCGTAATATCGGTGATTGGTAACATTTAATTATTCACAAGTTTTGATATTGTCATTTATTTTGTGTGAATTTATTTTCAATTGTTAATTGAGTGTTAATTTCATATTTCATTGTTATTGTTATTTGTGTGATTTTTTTATCTACGATTATTTTATCAAATCCATAAAAAATGAACCCTCCAAGTGAAAGTAGTTCTCCTAGGCGTAAGGGTAAAAATGTAATGGGAACCGAAACTCAAAATTATTTAAGACCCAAAGACACCCCTGAATGTTTTCAATCCCCACCACCATTTAATATACCCGAGATTTATACGACTTTTCAAAATATCCCCCCAAAACACAAAACTTCATCTAGTGTGAAAAGATCAAGGGGAAAAACTAGTGACGTTTGGGCATTTATGAAAAGATTTGATGATGATCATTTTGTTTGTGTGTGGTGTCCCCATCAAAAGTTTAAACACACGGCGGAATCCTTGGGGGGGGGGGGAGGGGGGAGGGTTTAGTATCTCAAATGAGAAGACATTTAGATAAACACCACCCGGAATGGCTTAACATACTATTAGAGAGGAAGGAAAACCCGGAAGTAGACTTAAGTGCACCTCATACCATTGAAACTTTTGTTTACGATGAAGAAATTATGAGAAGAGGACTTGCTCAATTAGTCATTCAATCCGAACTCCGCTTCTCATTTGCAAAAAACCTTGTGGTTGGAAGATTTATACAGCAATGTATTTGTCCACAATTTAAACGTATATCACGAAACACATGTTTGAAGTATGCTAATAATTTGTTTAACCAAGAGGTAGTTCATTTAAAGGTGATCCTTCAAGACTTAGGCTCAAGAGTTGCTCTAACTTCCGACATGTGGCGGGGTAGGGGTGGCGACTCATTATGTTTCTGTAACCGCACATTGGATTGATGATGATTTTTTCCTACAAAAAAGAATTATTGATTTTGCACAACTTAAACATCCTCATTTAGGAGGTATGATTGCACAGTCCATATATAGATGTTGTACTTATTGGGGAATTTTAGAAAAAAATTATGTCTATATCTTTAGATAATGCAACTAATAATACTACTTCTATATCTCATTTAAAAAGGTATTTAAATCTGATCTTAAGTGGTGCATTTTTTCATATTAGATGTATTTGTCATATTATGCATCTTTGTGTTAAAGATGGTTTGTCTAAGATAGAAAAACATATAGAAAAATTTAGAGTTTGCCTAACTCATATTTGCATGTCAACTAGAAGAACACAACAATTCAATAAAATGTGTAGTGATGCTCGTTTAAAAGAAAAAAGTATTTATCTCGATATGCCTGTTAGATGGAATTCAACCTATCAAATGTTGACCGAAGCACATCCGTATCCTAAGATAATAAATAATTTATGTAATAATAACATGATTGATGAACACAACATGCCATATATATTAAATGAAGATTGGGATGTTATTCATGTAATTGCTCCTTGTAATGCTACGAAAAGATTATCCGGTTGTTATTATCCTACTTCGAACATCGTATTTGGTCATATGATGCATATTGCTCAAATATTTAAAAGACATAGATCTGATGATAACATTTCGTCTATTATCCAAAGTATGGGGGGGAAAAGTGGCTTAAATATTGCCCGTGATGTACTAACGTGTCAAATGTCTACAGTTGCTTTGGAAAGTTGTTTTAGTGTAAGTGAGAGGACAACAGCGAATAAAAGATCTAGAATGACGAAAGAAACTGTGCAAGTATGCATACTCTATAAGGATTGGCTAGATCAAGCATGGAGCGAACAAGAGATTCGACGAGATGGTCGGAAATTTATACTACCAATATTCATGAATGAAGAATCAAGCGAAGATGAAGGCAACGTGGTAGTCGACGATGAAGACGACGATACAGAAGATGACGACGAGACAAAAGAAGCCAATATCCAAGACTACTATCAACGCTTAAATGGTGCAAACTAACATGACGATGTATTTCCAACGCCAGATATTGGGGATGATTTTATAGATGCTATGAACAATTGAGAATTAATAATGTTCCTAGCATAAATGTATTTTACAATAAGTGGTAAATGTATTTACTAAATTTATTTGACCATTTTAATGAAATCAAAGAACTTAACATCTTTAAATATATATTGTCATTAGTCACTAATTTTTTTTATTTTTTTTACCAATGAAGTTTTTTAATATTGGTTCTATCATCCACATTCTACATTTCACTTACAAAAAAAATAGTAGATAACAAGTACTAAATAAAAGATGTATTTGACTAAATAACTTAAATCAATAATTAACAACTGTAAATAAATATATAATAGATGAAATGACATAAATAAATAATTAATAAAAGAAAAAAAATATGTAATACATTAAATAATTAATGGCTTGTTAGGCTTGTTAGACTTGGCTTTGATAAGCTATTAATTGAAGGGCCAAAAAGGCCTATCAAGCCTAGCAAGCCATCCACAAGCCAAGCCGGCTTGACTTGTTTGCTAAAGGGGCCAAGCCGGCCCTCTTAGCAAACAAGCCCAGCCTCAACAAACAAATTCGGCTTGGCTTGTTAGGCTTATTTGACACCTTTAATCACAGATGGCACCATGAGTCAACTCGTATTTATCACATCTTCCCATTTTTCGAGATGACTAATTGAATATATCAGTTTGTGGGTATGTATAGATCACTTATGGTGTTTCATACGGGCATGACCATAGGGAGAGTAGTATCACGCGCATTTAAGGCAGCTAATTAATATTATATAGATGTTTACCATTGACCGTTGACTGAATATAAAGGTAAAAGGGAAGGATTATTCGCACTCATCACTTATCGTCATATACATGATTTTATTATGTTGATGCTCTCTGGGGTGTTGCAGCCTTGTTAGCCCATTTTTTGGAAACCTTTAAAATCAGTAGGCCAGGTATATGGGATGAGGGCTTCTTCTATTTGTCACCTCGTAATCCTCGTGTGCGTATTTCTAAAAAGAATATCTTCTCTTATCGAGATAAGTTTTTCTATTTCGTCAAGCCTAAACTTAAAAAATGGAAGGTTCCTCATGAGTGGAGGTTAGATTTACCTCGCCCCATAGATGTAGGTGAGGCTACCTAGGGTCTGCACTTCATTAACGAACACTTCCTCCATTTGTACAATTCTGATAAGTTGCTGACAGAGAGTGTGCTTGTTCGATGCCGGATAAGTCATGCACCCATCAAGTCATCTAGTGTGGGTAAGCATCGTACTTACTCCGGTTCGTACATCGTTTATAGTTTTATATTTTCTAATGTGTTTTTTATTAATTTGCTTCGTAGCTATGGCTGAGAAGGAAGCGAGGATGGTGAAGAATTTGGCCAAGAGGGCCACTGGTAAGGTTCCACGTCCTGCACAAGGTGCGGCCTCGATTGCGAAGTCCACACCTTGTGTGCAGGTTAATGTCGGGGATGTCACAGAGCTAATTCCTCCTGGTTGTCTTTAACTTCTTCTATAAAAATTTTCTTCCGCCCCAGCAATATTCCAAAGATTTATGGATAATATTTTTAAACCTTTAGATTTTTGTACACGAGTTGATGGAATTCAGCCTTGCACAACCCTGTTACAGTGGAAAGGAGAGCCAAATCAGTATTGAATATTCCTCCACTGAGCGAAACAAGGCCTGTCCTTTCAACTGTGGAGATAAGTGAGGGTTCGCTGATGAACCCCTCTTCCCCAGTTGATTCCACAGCTGAAAACTTGAGGAAGAAAAAAAGATTCGATCAGCCTGGCTATAGCCCGAGCCAGGTTATCCAACTATATAGAAACTCTACGGAACATCGGTTGCTCAACTTGTCGACCAATTCAAGGCTATTTGGCTTCGTGATCGTGTTGAAGGTATGGGAAACCGTGATCACCCACCAGTCATGCAGTCGAAGCTGGCTATGAGTCTATCCTGGAACGTGTACGAAAATAGCTCCATTCTTGGCAAGGATGGGGACCTCGTAGCGGTGGAGTTAATCTAGAACATTATCCTCCCAAAGGATAAAGTTCTTCTGAGCACTGTGTGCATTATGTCGTCTTCGAGAACGACGAATTTGAATCAGTAGCCAAGGTAATATTATGCATTAATTGGTATTCATTTTATTGTCGTTATATTCATCTCTCATTTATTAACCACTACTTCATTATTGTAGACCGCTTTATACATACATCAACTCACTCTCGGCCTCTTCTATTGGTGCAATGAAAAGATTTCTCTCGAGAAGCGCCGAGTTGGGGCCGAGATGAACTCGCCTTCGGAGAAGGCCAAAGAGGCTGAGTTTTTGAATAACGGAAAGACGAAGATGCAAAAGGACTTGGATGCCAGAATTTTTGAAGTCAACTCTCTAAAAGAGCAGTTGAAAGAGGTGTCCGAGGCTGTGAATCGTCTTCAGACCGAGCTGACTGAAGTAAAAGAGATTGAATAAAAAAGAGGACTCGACAACGGAAAGAGTAAATTTGTCTCGTCTGAGGAATATCATCAACTGCTTCGTCAAACTTGATTCATCGGGGTGAAGGATTTTTCTAGATCCATTGCCTTTGAGCGTCTCGTCGAGAAGAAGGAGTCTGAATTTATTTATGACGGTTTTGTTAAAGCCTTGGATTACTTAAAGAAGGACGGGACTCTACCTAAGGACTTCAACGATGAAGATTACACAAAGCGATTTGTGGCAGCTCCCAAGCTTTGCGACTCCATTGCTGGTCCACCATCTCCTGCTATCCCCTTTCTTGAGTTCAACTCTCTTAGTCTTTCCTCGGATGATGATGAAGATCACGAAGTTGCTCAAGCTTCGGTTGCTGATAATGTTTGACTAAATGTTTGTTTTTTATTTTGTCTATTTGAACCATTTTTAATTAATGCATCGTGTATGTCCATATGTGAATGATGAATCTTGATTGTAATGTTAAGATTAATTTCCTTATTATTGGTTCTGCTTTCTCCATTTATAACACTGTGTGCAGAAACGTAGCATGTTTATAATTTATAACGAAGCAAAGAATATCACACGCCAAAATGTGTATTCATTTAAAGTAAAGAGATGAATACATTCGGGCAAAATATGAGTCCCCAAGTACAAAAAGAAAGGTAGACTACATTCCTTTTTAAGAATGGAACCTGCGTAAGTTCTGGATATTCCAGGGACGAGGCAAATCTTTTCCATCGAGATCTTGTAATCTATAAGTACCTTTCTTCGTAAGTTTTGTAACCTTAAAAGGTCCTTCCCAGTTCGGATCGAGTTTACTAACATGCTTTGATATGTTTTCCTTTTTTAATACAAGATCCCCGACTTGAAGATTTCTTGATTTTACCCTTTTGTTGTAAGCTCATGCCATCGTATCTTTTTGCATAAGGATTTTGGCATAAGTTTTATCTGTTAACTCTTCAATAACATCTAACTCATACATCCTTGCGGCGGTATTCTCCTCATGATCATAGGATCGTACATGATGAGACATCATCTCGATTTCAATAGGTATTATTGCCTCTGAGCCATATACGAGGATAAAGGGTGATTCACATGTCGAGGTCCGTGGGGTCGTACGATACGCCCACAACGTTCCAGACAACTCCTCGGCCCAATTCTCCCATTTTCCATCGATCCCAGTCTTGAGGTGTTGCAAAATTATTCTATTCACTACCTCGGTTTGCCCATTTTCCTGTAGATTGCCAACCGATGTGAAGTTTTGTTGAATCTTTAACTCTTCACACCACTTTACCAAATTTTTACTGTCAAATAGTGTCCCATTATCTGAAATTAAAACACACGGGATTCCAAATCTACAGACAATATTTTTCCACAAAAACTTCTTAACCTCATGGTCCGTAATCTTAGCAACCGCCTCGGCCTCGATCCACTTCGTAAAATATTTAAGGGTGATAATTATAAATTTTCTTTGCCCCTTGGCCGGAGGAAAAGGACCCAATATATTAATCCCCCACTGATCAAATGGATATGCTATTTTGATTGGCTCCATTTCAGATGCAGCAGGTTCGAGTACATTTGGCACTCCTTACATTTCTTCACAAATTCAAAAGCGTCTCTTACTAATGTAGGACAATAATATCCTTGCCTCAACATGTTCCTGCGCTAAGGCTCGCGCCCCAGAACGATTTCCACAGCTTCCTTCTTGGATCTCTCTCATAACGTACTCCGCCTCGGCTGGAGTGAGGCAACACAATAGTGGGCCAGTCGAGGATCGTTTATAGAGCTCCTCGTCAATTACTGCAAACCTTGAAGCTCTATATACTATCCTATGGGCCATGTTACCGTCTCCAGGCAATTCTCCTTTCAATAGATACAACTTGATTTCATCTTTCCAATTTGCTTCGTCGGCTGCAACCATCACTTCCGAAGCCACAGTTGGCGAAACTCTTAATCTTTCTACTACCCACAATGTGACTTTTCTACTCTTCACTCCCTTAATCAGATTTGCAATTTTTATCAAACTCGTGGGATTTAATATATATTTATTTATTCGAATCACAGTATTAACTCTTTTACTTTTTGTAAATACAAAACAAGGCTTCTTTCCTCGTCTCGTACGAACCTGCAATTAGATTTGCTACGAGCTGAGAGTCCATATAGGCATTCAACATTTTCACCTCCATGGTTTTTTCCATTTCCAATCCTGCTACTAGAGCTTCATATTCCGCTTCGTTATTCGTTACATCAAAATTGAGCTTGATGGCAAACTCATGATCATTGCCTGCATCGTTGTTGATAACTTATTTATAGAAGAGGGAATATATGAAAGCATTCTTGACATATTATGCGAAACAATTTATTTGAGCAAGATGTTTGCACAATTTTAGTATTTTGTGCAATGTTTATGCATTGTAATTGTTGTACCTTTTGGATCTCGTAACCATACTCCTATGCTCCCCTTTTGGGTCAAGGATGAGCCATCTACATGGAGCATCCATGGGTCAGAAGTAGCTTTTTCAAGTTTGTGGTTTACAGTCATTTCAACGATGAAGTCCGCCAATGCTTGTGCTTTTACGGCAGTTCGCGGCTTATAGTCAATGGAGAATTCTTCGAGTTCAACAGCCCATTTGACGAGGCACCTTGAAATATCAGGTTTAGCTAAAATTTGTGGCAATGGCTGAAAATCTATAAGTACCACAATATTATGTGACTGAAAATAGGGTCTCAACTTACGAGTTGCAGTTATCAGGGCTAATGTCCATTTTTTAATTTCAGTATAGTTTCACTCAGCTCCCTGCATCGTGCATCTGATGTAATAAATAGGTTTTTGCTTTTCCTCCTATTCGCGATGTAAAACAACACAAATTGCCTGGTCTAACATTGTCAAACATAATATAAGAGGTTCTCCAACAACTGGCTTCATTAATAACAAGACAGATGTTAGATACCTTTTTAGCTCCTAAAAAGATTTTTCTCATTCATCTGCCCATTCAATTTTTTTTACCTTTTTTGGGATTTTGAAGAAATGTAAACCACGATCTGCCGACCTCGATATAAACCTGCTAAGACTAGCCATTCTCCCAGCTAATTTCTCGACATCTTTCACTGATTTTGGAGATTGCATCTCTATCACCGTCTTTATTTTCTTAGGATTGGACTCTATGTCTCGTTCCGTGACCATATAACCCAAAAATTTTCCACCTCGAACGCCAAAAGTACACTTCTTTGGGTTTAACTTCATACCATATACACGCATGATTCTGAAAGCAGTTCGCAGATAATCTAGATTACTGTCTTCCTTTACACTTTTTACCTACATATTATCAACATAGACCTCCAGTCATGCAAACATTTCAGCATTTTTTCTGAGAAGATCAATCATCATCATCTCCAATCTTTCTAGTATTTGAGACCTTATTCTCGTGGTCTTCTCTGAATTTCCAGGGAACAATTCAATCGTCTTATGCTCCATAGGTTTTACCCTTCCAGATTCCATTCGAAGCTTCTTCCCTGTATCCTGCTCCATCTTTTTAATTGATGGAGTATTGTTCTCGACCCCTTTTATCTTTGTGCTCTTCTCACTTAATTCTTTCCGTAAGAATGTGATATAACATTCTCTAGCGGCTAATCACATCGTACGACTGCTATTCCACCACTAGTCATAAACTTCATATTCAAATGTATTGTTGATACTACAACTCTAAACAAATTTATCTCAGGTTGACCAAAATTAGCATTATATGCGAAGGGTGCATCTACCACCAAAAACTTTATCATCACTGTTTTTCGCACGGGTTCGTAACCCAATGAAGCCAGTAGGTCAATGGTTCCCAAAGGAACAACCTCTACTCTCCCGAACCTCATCAAAGGAGTATTCACTGGTGTTTGCCTCCTTTCATCAAAATTCATCTTTTTCAATACATTCGGGAACAGAATATCTGTCGAACTCCATTATCCTCTAACACTTTGTGAACTGCAAAATTTGCAATGTTCACTTTAATCACCATCAGATCATCATGGGGTCGTATGACACCCATATTTGTCACGATCATCGAAACTAATGGCCTCATGATTCACAACCACATTCATCACATACAGTGGCTCTCCCCTTTTCTCATAGGCTCGTGTATCACTAAGGTGTCTTCTCTATGTGCTCTGGGAGTTTCCACATGAAGGACCCCCTGCAACACTATGAGTTTCTCCCCATACTTACGTATTAGCTTGAACCTTGTGGGTTCATTCGTCATCCTATCTAGGCGGGTTTTGTTGGCCATCATGATATCTATTATCATCATGTTCGCGGCCCTTTCCCCTTTCTCCTTCATTTTATTTATCCCAGGATTGACTTCTAGACCTTCGGTCACGTCGTGTCCCTTCTTTTTGTTTCTTTGCCTCGGCTTCGCGAGCCTTATCAATGAATTCATGCAAATAACCTTGGTTAATCAGCCGTTCAATCTCATCTTTCTGTTGGAAGCAATGCTCTGTATCATGACCATTGTCCTTGTGGAAACAACAATATTTGTGGCTATTTTTCCTCTTTGGATCTTATATCATCTTCTTTGGCCAAACAAACAATTTTAAATTTTCAATGGCCATTAAGGCATTGCCTCATGTGGTCTTCAGGGGAGAATAACTTTTATATTTTGCATATCCCGATTGCCGTTCTTGATCCTTATCGAATCTCGGCGCTCCGCGTAGCTCTTGTTGCTCTTTATCTTTGTTCTGCTTCCATGCTTTCCCCTCTGCCCTCTTAATTTGATAAATTTTCTCCTCGTGGATACATTGCCTCGCCATAATCATCATTCATTCTTGATCCACCGGAGGATTTCGTATCAACGCTCCAGCCAACGATCCTTCTTTTAAACCATTAGTGAACAACTGTTGAATTATTTTGTGTTGTACGCCCTGTACGTCCAATGTTTCGTCATTGAACCTATCAACGAACTTCTTTAATGTCTTTTCATCTCGCTGCATTATCCCCAAGATAGTAGAAACAGACTTCGCGGTTCATGCCTTACTCGCGAAGTGATTTTCAAATTTTTGAACAAACTGCTCATATGAAGTAATTATACCTGGAGGCTGACCGATGAACCATTCCAATGTGCGGCCCACAAAGGTTGTTGGGAATATCTTTGCATTCACCGCATCACTTAGATTATGCAAATGAACTAGTTCAATGCGCGACCCACAAAGGTTGTTGGTAATATCTTTGCATTCATCGCATCACTTAGATTATGCAATACCATAATCATTTCAAAAGTGATAACATGCTTTCGAGGATCCCTAGTTCCATCATACTTGGGCAGATCTAGCATTTTGAAAAGATATTACCTTCCGATAAAATGTTCACATGAAAAGGAGAATTATGATGTTGTAGTGCCGAGACGGGGACAATTCGTCTCTATGGCACCTCGTCTTGCCTAACCTCCCCAGGTTCTAATTCCAGCTCCACTTCTACCCAAACCCCTGTATGTTGGCCCGAATTCGCATCCTTCGTGCTTCTTGTGGTCTCCCTTTCCTTTACTCTCTTCTAACCCTTTCACCTCGGCTAGTTTTGCCCTATTCCCTTCGAGGGTCAGGATCACAAAATAGCCATCCACGTGCCCCCGTGCTGTGGCTATCTTCTTCTCGTGCCATTTTCGGGTCGAATTCCTGGAATTGCCGTCCTTGAGTGGCTGCGGTAGGATGGGTAGTCCCCACGTTTGGCGTTGTTGGCATCTTAGCCAATTGTTCATGGAGAAATTTCTGCCTCCACTCCTCTATTCTCCTGCTAAATTCAGTTTCTATCATCGTTATCATCTTCTCTCGAGGTGTCTCCACTTCAGGATTCGGTGGCGATCCCCCAGTTGGTGATTCTTGTGGAGATCCCCCAGTTGGTGATTCCTGATATTTAACTATCACAACCTTTCCTTTCCTGTGACTACCACAGCCTTTCCTTTTCTATGACTCATCCTTGAGTGGCTGGGGTAGGATGGGCAGTCCCCACATTTGGCATCATTGGCATTTTAGCCAATTGTTCTTGGAGAAACTTCTGCCCCCACTCCTGCATTCTCCTGTTAAACTCGATTTCTGTCATCGCTATCATCCTCTCTCGAGGTGTCTCCACTTCAGGATTCAGTGGAGATCCTCCAGCTGGTGATCCCTGAGATTCAACTACAACAGCCTTTCCTTTCCTATGACTCGTTTCCTCCATAATAATGAAATTTCCAACGAACCCAGAAAAAAGGTTTCCCATAGACGGCGCCAAATGATTTAGCTCGAATTTCGTTGGGCTAACTCGAACCGAATCAATGACCCAGATGGGCCGAACCAAAATAACTATCAAATGACATTATAGATTGGACTTAACAAAGTAAAGCTGCCTACGTACCTAATTGGATAGGATCAACAAGTCTAACGTAGTTTAGAGAAATGGGTTGATATATACATACATATATATATATATATATATTTGCTTCGTATATAACGAGGCAAAATACCTGACTTAATACGACTAACGTATAGTAAAACGAAGTAATTTTAGAGAGTATTGTGTGAGAATTGATTGCTCGTCACCCTCATAAATGATTCGGAGGAAATATTTATAGTCAGAAAGGCGGTCACTATTCTTGAAGTGACATCTGGGCCAGGTAGGCTTGGACACCTGTCAACTATTTGGTTGACCTTTAAAATTTGGGTTGTCGGTCGGTATATCGGGTCGGTCGTAAAAAAGACACGGATCCACTAATAATACTATAATAAATTGTCTTTTTTAAGGGCATGTTTGTCATTTGCTTTTAAAGCGGGTTTTTTCCTTATCATTATGCTTAATATTAATCATGTATAAAGTGTCCGAATGCTTGTATATATTTGTTGTATTTGTAATTTTATTATACTTTAATTCATATTTTTAAAATACTTTTATGTCAAAATTAAATAAAATTAATTTGAAGAACAATATTGATATATTATACATAAGTCATCTCTACGTCTACTATTATAAAAGTATGGGTAATTTTTTGAAACTTTTAATGTGTTTAATGCATCCCTACGCAATTCACTTTTTTAATGCCAAAAGAATCAAATAATAAATAAAAAAAAAGTTGTAGATATCTAAAATAATAAGGTGTATGTATCCCTAATACCAAAAAATAATTCTTATTCATATCTCTTCCTCTCGTGCCATTGGAAACCATGCTTCGCAGAAACGGTCGCGGCAACCGTCGCGGACACCATCGTTCCAGTTCCATTGCAATGTCGTTTTCCCATTAAATTACTTAAAAATTTAATTTCTAAAACAATTGAAACATTTATAATTTCTATTATTGTCTAATTAACAAAATTTAAAACATACAACATTCAAATTACGAAGTATATAATTCTAAAAATTATGCTTCAAAATTTGTTGGTCTATTTTATCAAGTTAATTCATGTTATCCCAAATTTGCTATAAAATTAAGACATTGCATTCAAATTCTCACAAATCTCAGTTGACTTCAATTCATTTTTTCCAATATTGAACCCAAAATTTAAAGCAATTTTACATGTGGAGTAGTGCCCAAAATTTTTGCAATTTAACATAATAGAATATTATTTAAAAGGGAATTATAGGTCTAAAGTCAAACTATCCTCTATTTTCCTTTCTTTTTATCTTCCTCCAATTTTCTTTTTCCTCTTTTTTTCCTTTTCTTTTTTCTTCTTTCTTTTTAACTAGTCGCCTTCTTCGCCTTTTCATTTACTTCCCCAGCGAGTCCGAGATGGCCGTTTTGACAGCCGTTCCACTCCGCGAAATCGCTGGAACGGCCGAGTTGAACCGATATCTTTGTTGTCTCTCCGATTTCGCGGTGTTACCCCTCTGAACCATGCTAAACCCACGACAACCTGGAAGTTTGGAATGCCGGGCCCCGTTCACATGCCGGAACGGCAGTTCCGACCGAGATCCCGACGTTCCGACGAACCATGTGTTATAGGGAGGAGGTTTAGGAACAAATGGATAGTTGTGTGGAGGCCTAGAAGGTCTAGAGATTTAGGTGACGTGAGGAATGGGAATGGTTGCTAGCTTGGTGATTCTATGTCCGATCGAATCCAATATTTTGATTATATATTCTGTGTCTATCTTTTTCACACACGTGTGTGAGGACCACTTACAATAAACTTAATTGCATTAGAGAGATAGACACTAGGATTATTGTACTTACTGTAGCATGAATTTCTCTGTTGCTAGCTTGCTAAGAAATTGTTTGGATCTATTGGTGTCGAATTCGATTTCAGTCGCGGGACAAGAAGCTTATAAATTTTGATGGTAAACCACTTCATTGGTCGACTATGGAATTTCTGGGATTCAGGAGTTAATGTATTCTCTAATCGAATCTTTATGTGATTTCTATGTTGTAAAGATAAGAGAACGAATTACTTTTCACATTTATTATAAGAGTTCTTTTTTCTTCTCTTAACTAGTTGTCCTATGGGTAGTTCTATATCAGATCGAGTCCAATGGTTTAAGTGTGTACGTATCTATCTTTTTTATTCAAGTGTATTGTGGAGACCACACACAATATACTATACTGTGTGAGAAAGATAGACACTAGGACCATTGCACCCAGTCTATCATAAATTTTTTCTTTGTCCTACATAGGGATGCTATAGATTTGAAAATTTTGTATATTCTAAATAACAGATTCCTAAACTCCGTTAGTATTAATTTGAAAGTCGAAATATACATTCTCTGTAGGTGCAAATTCAAATGTATTCTTATACCACCTAATATACTTTCAACCTTTTATTTTGGGAGACTTATTTCCTGAACTATCACAGTAAGTAAACTAAGTTTTAAGGAAAAAGTAATCATTGACTCAAACAAATTTTCAATTCGCATATTTTCGATAATTTTAAGACTTTATGCTAAAATGACTAAGAATTCTGCTAAAGTTTCGAGTTTGGTACAAACCAAAGAATTGCTAAAAGTTTTATGGTTCAAACTACAAATGATAGAGGGCCAATTTGTTCTTTTACCTCGTGAATTTAAAGATTGGCTATGTTCTTGAGAAGAGTCTCCAACATGGTTCGCCGGAACGCCGGTATCTCGTCCGGAACGGCCGTTCTGGCACGGGAACGGAGCCGGCGTTCCAAACTTCCAAGTTGTCATGGGATTAGCCTGGATCAGAGGGGTAATGCCGCGAAATCGGGGGGACAGCCGAGATATCGGTTCAACGCGGCCGTTCCCGCAATTTCGTGGAGTGGAAAAGCTGTCGGAACGGCCATCTCAGACTGGCTGGGGACGTAAATGAAAAGGTGAAGAAGACGGCCAGTGAAAAAGAAAGAAGAAAGAAGAAAAGGAAAAAAGCGGAAAAGGAAAATTGGAGGAAGATAAAAAAAAATAGTAAATAGAGGATAGTTTGACTTTAGACCTATAATTCCTTTTTAAATAATATTCTATTATGTTAAATTGCTAAAATTTTGGGTGCTAATGCACATGTTAAATTGCTTTAAATTTTGGGTTCAATATTGGAAAAAAGATAAACTGGAGTCAACTGAGATTTGTGAGAATTCGAATGCAAAGTCTTAATTTTATAGCAAATTCGGGGTACCATGAATTAACTTGATAAAATAGACCAACAAATTTTGAAGCATAATTTTTAGAATTATATACTTCGTAATTTGAATGTTGTATGTTTAAAATTGTGTTAATTAGACAATAATAGAAATCATAAATGTTTCAATTGTTTTAGAAATTAAATCTTTAAGTAATTTAATGGGAAAACGACCGTTCCGCAACATTGCAATGGAACTGAAACGGCAGTGTCAATGACGGTTGTCGCGACCGTTCCAGCGAACCATGATCACAGGCACTACATTCCCAACAACAACAATCCCCATAACACCACACCACAAACCCAACCCAAGCCCATGCTCAATAACATCCGTTAACGACCTCCAATGCCGTTTCGGGGTCACCACAAGAAGTGCTATTGCAAACGTCGCCGCGATCGACGTCAAAGTTAAAGACATAATCACCCTCAGAACCCACACGAACACCGGGCCCTTAAGCCCATTAATGAGAAGCATGATAGTAGCCATTGATGTGACAAACGCCGTCGTGTTGGCAAAGATGAAGTTCTTGTACGCTATAGGACGTCTTTGGGCTATAACGGACTCTCCGGCAAATTGTGGATGGAGCAAGGGCTTGCCACTTGAATCTTCGGTTAAGTTGTCTTGTCGGACGCCGGCTGGAGGGGTGACGCCGGCTTGAAAAGCCATCGTCGCTATTAGGATGGCGACCACCATTATGGCGTCGCGTGTTTTGTTTTGCCACTTTGGCTCTTGAGTTTGAGTGGTGGTGTGGAGTCTGGGTGTGAGGATGTCTTTGATTTGTTGGTTTGTTGGGTGGCTTGGGTTTTGTTGTAGGATGTCCATTGGTGTTTGTCCCTTTGAATTCTTTGCATTCACATCTATGTTGGTATTTCCCACCAAGTATTGGATAATCTGCAAGTATTTGCATTCAAATTTGAGATATACGATGAATAAAAATATAGGGAAAATTACACAGACCTCTCACTTAGTCACTTATTGGAAATTACCTATGATGCACGAACACGGAACACTGATATAGACAAGGACCCGGAACATGTTAATTCTTAAAAAATTTAGTAGGGGTGTACATAAACCCGCCCAATCCGCTCAACCCGAGCCGATCCACCAGAAAACCGCAGGTTTAAATTATTAAATAATAGTGGCGGATTGAAAATATTGCAACTCGCCACTTTCGGGTCGGGTGGTGGGTTTAATAATTGTAACCCGCAACCCGACTGCTATTCATTTATGTTACAAGTATAAGTATATATAGTTAAAAATCATATATACTCTCTAATAAGAATGGTTTGTTCATATTCATGTAACATACTTTATTTTTTATTTGAGCAAACAAATTGACTCGTTTGAACACTTATTTTTATTTGATTTGAACGAAAAATTTATATGTATATGTATATTTTGATGATAAATTTATAAAAACATTAATATTATTATTATTTTAGAGTTTTTTCACTCATTAGAAATCATGATAATATGAATTTTATTTAATAACACCCCTTATTTGTGTATTTCTCATCAACTCAATTTTTTTAGTTAAATATACAACAAGTATAATATTTCATTTCTTACTTACTAGTTATAACTAAAATTAAGTTGTAAAAATTATAACTATAATTTGATAACCCGCCAACCCGCCCGCTAAAACATTAAATCCAACCGACCCGAACCACTCGGTTTGAAAAGATAATTATGCATTTTTAGTTTGATATTTTGTCAACCAGCACTTGTCGAGTCAGGTTAATTTTTTTTTCTAAAACCGCCCGAACCCGACCATGTACACCCCTAAAATTTAGGATACGGATACGGCTCGAACACGACTACCCATGTTTATTTTTTTAATTTCTCTCAATAGCTAGACACAGACACTGCACAGGGTGATTTTTTGAAGTGTCCGTGCATCATAGAAAATTATTAATACACCCCCTCAGTGGTCTATTTGTAAGGTTTATAGAAGTAAAATTATAAGAATTGTTAAATACACAGGGATGTAATTATAAAAGAAAATTAACATGAGCAAGTGTGTTGATAATTTCCAACAATTGAATAGGAGTTTTGATAATTACACAATAAATGAGGAAATCCATGTGTAATTTTCCCAAAAATATATAAGGAATCATTATAGTGATCTCTTGAGTTTAAGCTTAAATACAATCTCCTTCCATGACTTATGCTCAATTATCCTTTATCAATACCTTTCTTGTTATCAATCTCCGTCTTATAAGTTAGTTCTTCCATTAATCTTTTCAGTGAAAAAAGATAATGTCATCATAAAAATTTTTACATATAGATCGATCAAGTAAAAAAAATGCTGAATTTTGTTTATATAGATTAGCATTTTGAACATTATTTGCTCTACAAGAGAATAAGTAAATTGAACAAATCACATCAATATATATTTAAAGAGAAGTGTTATATATCATCAGTACATATTCATGATTTTTCGTCGATTCTTGATATGATAATATATGTATTTGTAATGGTAAATATGAATTATGGAAAGAAAATCCAATTAAATGCATTTATTACTGTCATTTCTTACTTAAATTAAAAGAAATGACAAAACGGTAAAAAATATGGTGGTATATAACATGACTTCATAATACACTCGAACAACTTGGTAATGTATTGGGATTGCACTTGGTGAACTACCAAACTTCCTACGTACATGAAGATCAAGTTTAACGCAAATCAATTAGAAAAATATATATATCAGGTTATATTATCTTGTTACACGACAATGATAGCCAAAATTTACATGGTTAAAAGCCTAGGCCTTGTTTGTTTATGTTTTCAAATTCCATTTTCAATATTCTGAATCACAAAATTCTAAAAATTCATAACACAAACAATTTTCATTTAAATTCTACTTAACTTTTTCAATTCTCCATATAACTACCTATCACTCACTATATCAATCATTTCACACATTTATCAATCAACATCATTTCCTCCAATCATTATTTTTCTATTCAATCTTCCACTTTTACTATATATTAATAATAAATTTCAAATTTCAAAATATATTAATATTAAATTAACTTTATATATCTATCTATCTTATTTTATTATTTATTTATTCACATAATCATTACACAAATAAATAACTCAATTATTTAACTCATATTTTACAAATCTCAACCACTATTTAAAAACATAAACAAACACAACACACATCACATCAATTCTCACACGAATCCATATAGTACGCATTTTCCGAGAAATTTTCAGAATTTCATCTCAAAAACATAAACAAACAGAGCCCTAGCAATTAAGGTATCAAACAAAAAATGATGCTTACTCAAGTGAACTAAAAATACAGATTCTAATTAACGCCAGACTAGTTTAAAATGAGGTATTTATATGTTTCTCCATGTCGTACACACTTGATTTGTTCAAATTATAGCATTTGGAGATATGATCAACGACCATACCCTAGGTCATCGAGTCAGGTCGTATGCGTGACTCTACCCACATTGCCAATAACACAATGATCATGTCATTTGGTACAATTTTGATATGTTTGTAGGGACCTTTGTGTAAATTCAAAGGGACTATTTTGCAATTTACTAATTGTACCCGGAATCAATGGGTATACCACTATTCCTTGTCAATGTTAAAGTAAGTCTTACCTCAATTCGTCTATCCCTAACAGCCAGATGCAATATCGTATCACCATCATCATTTTCCTCATCAAGGAGCTCATTCAAGTGTAGCACCAAAATCTCCAAAGCTTCCAATTGCCCATATTTAATGCACAAATGCAACACGGTGTCGTTTCGATGTCCGACCTTCTCTCGAGATGCACAAGGAACTGTTTGAATAATCTCTGCCAAAACCTCAACATGGCCTTTCATGGCCGCAACATGGAGAGGGTTCCTCCCTTGGCAGTCACGTGACAGGCACATGTTAGGCGCTGCCGACAACAGTTTTCTCGCGATTTCGACGTGCCCTTTGGCTGATGCTATGTGAAGGGGCGATGATAGTTGTGAATCTAATTCTTCTGCAAGCTGAGGATTGAGATTCAATATTTCTTCAATGAAGGGTAATTGACAATGAATTGTTGCTATGTGGAGAGGAGTTTTATTTGGAGATGTAAATGAAACTCTATTGAGAAGTAATGGATCTTCTTGGAGTAATTCTTGTAAGGAATTTGTATCTCCCGTTGACGCGGCGTCGTAAAGTCTCTTTTCAGCCATCCCGGCAAAGCTCCCTTCCAGTGTCTCTTTTCACTCTCCTATAATACATATATATGCATCTATATATTATATATACGTATTGTATACATCGATGTTGGTTGGTTGATTTACAATGAGTTTCGTTGAAGGCTCAGTGAGTGATTTTTCTTGGTTTAGTCGGCATTTTCAGGAAAAAAATATGATGATTACTATGACAATAAGACTTTTTCGGTGAAAGGTTTATCGAGCGAAATTACTACGAAATCGTGCATGCTTTATGTTGTAATGATTAAAAAAACAAAAAACCGTGTAAGTTTGTCTATGGACTATTGTATTTTGGACTTTATTAATGGGTAACAATTTTGGTCAAGTAATATACAAAAAGTGCCGACGTGACTGTTCGAAATTGTTTATGCAAAAAACACTATTGAATATATTTTAGGACAAATTATATCGACATCCGCTGTTATACATAAACTTATTCACTATAATTAAAAATTATATGTATCCTCCTAAGATTAGTTTTTTTTATGACTTCATTATGTAAATTTTCAAATATATCTCTGTCCATATGTCATTTAGAAAAAATTGCACCAATCTCCCTGTTATAATGTGTTCAGAAAAAAACTCCCTCTTATTTTTGAAATTACATAAACCTCCCTTGTTATAATGCACTTCTTACAATCACCCCCTATGTATTAAAAAATTCTTACAATTTAACCCCAAAAGACCTTACAATTAGCGGAGGGTGTTGGCAATTTCAGAATCAAGAGGGGTTTTTTGGTAATTGCACATTATAAGAGGGGGTATAGGCCTGACATTGGTTGGGTCTAGGCCCCTCTTATAATGTGGTAATTTTGGTAAATTACTAGGGGTATAGCAGTAATTCACTTTCATCTCTTCAATATTATTCCAGCTTTTCATTTAATGAGTTAAGTGAAGGGCAAAAATGTCATTTAATGTTGTTTGACCATTTATCGAGGGTTTCCAGGGGGTAGATATAATTTTCAATTATAGTGGGTTAGGTATTTGTAATTTCATTTCTAAAAGGGTAAGTTTGTGTGATTACCTAATGCAGCAATCGGTCTTGGTGTATTTTCCCTATATTCTAATATCCAACCATATATTGACATATATTAGACAATCTTTGAAACTTTCATTTGTACGGGTGTGAGCCCGTCTGAAAGTTCATCTTATGGGGGTTTTTCCGTCGGATTTTCGAGATTCTTGGGAAGACACCCTTGTTGGTACGGATCTCTGACCAGATTTATAAGATCGGCCTTTAGATTTAGACGACCAAGACTTTCGCCTGAAAAAAGATCGCCTTTTGTTACTGATGGCATCAGAGCGAACAAATTGCTTCATCTTCTTTCTCTGTTCAATTGATTCTCCAATAATTGTTGGAAAATCATTATTATCACAACAAGGAGGAGTTTTCTTAATTTTTCCTCTTAGGTTTTTCATGTTCTTTTGGATAGAGGCTTGTTGACACCAGTCTTTCAGCTTGTCTTTCAAGAAAGACATTCGTCTAGCGACCATATCAATTTGCCCTTCCGGGATCTTATAGGAATGAATTAACATTTCCCTCCAAGGACTGCAAATTTTTGCAAAGAACATCGGTGCAGCAATTTCTGCACTGACATCCGTATGGAAGAAATATTTTCGAAACCAATAGATGTATTCATCTATTACACAAATATTTCTACATCCAATACCATAGAGTGCTTGTGAGTACTCTCTAGTTTTTTCTGTATTATTTTCGCCGAAGTATCCATCTCCGATAAAATGTAATTTTATTAACCTTTCAAATCTGTCAGCAATTGTACTTTTAGATTCTCCCGCTAAAACTTCTTGCTTAGATGTATCCAAGGTGCATTCCCAACCCACTTTTACAGATCCTTCTAAGCTTAACTTCATTAATCTTATGAAGTTTTCTTTCTCGAGTTCCAGTGTAGTAGCGGCTATTTTCATAGCGGTTACCCATTCGTCGATAAATTTTTCGATGTTTCTGAAATCGATAATATCCAAATTTAGGATAGTACCATATGGATGCAAGGGTTGTGACATAGTCCTTGCCCAGGGTGTATTTTCTAGTACCCTATTTGGATTTCTAGCGTGATTTACTCTAAACGTTCCTCCCAAAACTGCAGGGGTTGCGTTTATATGTAAATCTCCACTTTCTCGCATCGGTTCATCCAGTGGAGGATTATGTGATGTGGAACTTTCTCCTGGCGCTGGTAACGTCAGAACTGATTCATTGGCTTTGATATTAGCCAATTCTACAACAGCTAGTTGAGAAAAAGATTCAGCTAGCTCTTGAAGATCAGAAGGATCCACTCTTGATATATCCCTATTATTTTATATTTCTAAGTATATCAATGAGTAGTTCTTCCTAAGTCTTAGGCTTTGGAATTTCCTTAGCCTTTCCCTTCTGATGTAGAAGAGGTACTCGTCCAAGGGCAGTACCGATCCTATCCTTTTTTGTTTTGGATGTTTCGGTTATACCTTGTTTTTCTTTCAGATTTATGACTATTATTCTTAGATCTGTTATAGATCTGGAAGAATCTTGAGGATTTCCTTGAGTTTCTGGTTCAAGTTTTCAATTTTCAAAGGTAGATGTTCTAGCCTATGTCCGTAATCTTGAACTGTCTTTTGGATTTCTCTAAGATCTTTAGAAAGCTTAGAGGTATCCGGTTCAATTTCCTTTCAATTCATAAAGTCATTTGAAGGAAAGATTTACCTGTATTTGGTTTCCCGGGCCATTTGCCTTGGATCTCTGCGAGTTGAACATTACTCGCAAGATTACCAATAAACTTGTCCTGAAGAGCTCTCTTCCTTTGATAGTATCTTAGCTATTCTTCTAAGTCTAAGTCTACCATAGGTATTTTCCCTTTGGCTATCTCTTGTTGGATTGCGGTTCCAGTCCTTAATGCCTTTCGAATTAGGATATCAATCCGCTTATCCCTTTGTCTTTCTAGAATTTGGAAATACTCCTTGTTTTCTTCATAGATCGAACTATTGTTCGGTTCCATTCTTGTTTAATTCTCCTCCATTAGGGATAAAATAGATTTTTGTAACATAATTAAATATTTTGTCAATAAAACCTAGGCTCTGATACCATTTTTGAGCGCGGATCATTTTTGCTGTATAATTTGGGTAAATAGGACTAAGATTGCTAATTTAGAAGTTAAAGAACTAAAATTGTCAGGATTTTAAAAGTTAGAGGATTAAAACTGCCAGTTGTCAAAGTTAAGTGACTAAAATTGCTACCCCCTGATAGGTACAGGATCAATTTTGCAGTTCTTTCAAAAGTATATTACTAATACATATATATATATATATACATACACATGTATATGTAAAAGGTTGGCATTGAACATGTGAAATATTTATTCAATATCATTTGATCAAATATAATGTGTAGGAACAAGATTACAATAAATTGAATATAATATCAAGTGTATATATATATATATATTATTGTAAGCCCGTGAGCCGACTCGCGAGCTTATAAACACTTAAATGTAAGCTCGAGCTCGAGACGAGCTTTAATTGAGTCGGCTCACTCACCTTACACCCCTATGCATTGATAGGATTGTGCCCTCAATTCCAACGAGGATTTAGATTGTAATAGGGCACTAAATTGTATTATGCATACTTTTATCTATTTATAAAAGGGCATTTATATTTTGTTCATATAAATCTTTATGGCATAATAAGTATTGAACAAACGGTCCATGTGTATCACGACTGACTTTCCACTCTTTATGGGATAAAGAAATAGATACTGCAAGTGTCTGGAACTTGAGTACTTAAAGGGGGTTCGCAAGTTGATAAATCTTAATAAAGCATTAAAATTCGACTTGTATGATACATACTCTGACAAGAAGCATCAGTCGGACACTATAGGATAATGGGAGCTTGTGCCATAGATATGTCAATGGAATTGATATATTCGAACACGGCTCGTAGTAATTCGATCACATGGGTATTTACTCTGTGACTGTTAATGATTGGATTGCTGATCATAATAGTATGTGTGAGCCTTAGACCTGAGGGGTCACGATCAATGTGTTTGTAGCATTGGATCTGTTACTAGAGTAGTTTGACTCAATTCACTAGTTGGTGTGGTCAACCTCGAAGCGCGATCTCAATGAGCCAAATAGCAGCTGTGAAGTGATAGCAAAAAGGGAATTCACTGTCTCGACAATAAACGAGAATGTATCATATGTGATCATAAGTAAATGAAGTGACAAGTCTTTAGCCAAATTAGATAAACTAACTCATATGGAACATAGACGTTAGTTTGGCAATTTCATCTTTTTATGATCTATTGCCCAATATCAAGTCCTGTGAGTTTAACATATTACATGACTCTCACTCGATCGGGATACTTCAGTGAAGGGCTTATACTCATGCGGTATTTATGATCTAGAGGTTCGTAATGACTCAGTCATTTCGTATTCAATTGGAATTGGACTATGATATGGAGGCACAAGACTGGCTAGGTGTCATCCACATCCTTTGGAATCCGGATTCGATTGTCAATTGGGACGAACATAGAGAGTCACGCTACAAGAAGTAAAGTCGGGCTACAAGAAGTAAGCGGAATATCTTTTTGTATACGTTGTTGGGGCAATTTGGTAATTTGTCATTGATTGACAAACTAATTAGTTGGATAAATTGATTTAACTAGTTATTTAATTAGATTAAATGACAACGAATTAAATTAATTAATTCAATTATTTAATTAATTAGATTAATTAATTATTTGATTTTAAAGAATTTTTTAATTGATTAATTATATATTTAATTGGATTAAGATATGAATTAATGAATTAGAAGTTGACAAAGTTGATTGGGCCAACTTAGCCCACCTTGACCATCCATTGGGCCTTAGAGGCGCCTACTACTGGACTTACGAATTTTCAGGATTTATTTAATTCTCAAATTCCTAAGTTAGGGATTCTTTTCTCTTCTCAGCCTAACACTATACAGAAAAGAAAACTCTTTCCCCTCTTCTCTGCCTAGACGTCATTCAAAAGAAGCTAGAGAGGAATCCGGAGTTTCCAAGCTTATTTCACGTGCATCTCAAGATTAAATTATGTCTTGCAATTAAGAAGTCAAGAAGCAATCAAATTGTGCTATGAGGACAAATCAAATCATGTTCAAATCAAACGATACTTATATCTTTACATTAATATAAATATTAAAGAGATAATTCAAGATCATCTCTATTCAAACAACGTAACACGATTACATTTAATTTTCTGAATTATTTGATGTAAACAAAAGCGTGTGTAAAAAGAATGATTTACACTTATATTGGAGCATTAACAACGTCATGTAGAAGAAACATCAGTAGTCAATTCATACAACTTCAAAATCAGCAAGGCATGCAATTAAGCTGCGGTATGAACGTCCATGATGAGAAAATAAAACCAAATTCAATTCCAATATTGATTTAAACAATTTCTTGGCTATCTACCAAGCATTCCCATTTCCTTTGTTCTTCAACCGCCTAGTTATAAACCTTACTATATTCCCAACAAGAACAATTCCCATAACACCACACCATAAACCCAGTCCAAGCCCTTGTTCAAAAACAACCGATAGTGATTTCCACCCCCGCTTTGGAGTCACCACAAAAATGGCTAACACATACGTCGCCGTGATCGACGTTAATGTTAAAGACATAATTACCCTCAGAATCCCCATAAACACCTTGCCCTTGAGCCCATTGATGAGGAGCAAAAGAGTAACAATTGATGAAACAAAGGCTATTGTGTTGGAGATGAAGAAGTGCTCATACGCTGTTGGTAGTCTATAGGCCATAACGGACTCTCCGGCATAATGTGTATAGCCCAAGGGCTTGCCAAGTGGATCTTTGGTCAAGTCGTCTTGCCGGACGCCGCCGGGAGGGGTTACTCCGGCTTGAAAAGCCATTGTCGCGATTAGGACGGCCACCACCATTATGGCGTCGCGTTTTTTGCTTAGCGACTTTGGTTGAGTAGTTTGAGTGGTGTTGTTGGAGTTGTGAAGTTTGGGGGAGAGGGTGTTTATGATTTGTGGGTTTGTTGGGTGGTTTGGGTTTTGTTGTAGGATGTCCATTGGTGTTTGTCCCGTTGAATTCTTTGCATTCACATCTATGTTGGTATTTTCCACCAGTATTGGATCATCTGCAAGCAATTTTCATTCAACTTATGTTGTATATATATGCACATAATAATAATAATAATAATAATAATAATAATAATATACCCAGTGTGAACATGATTGCCCTAACTCAATGTGATTTAGGGACACCGGTAGTTTAGATAATAAAAAATCCTTTTTCTTCTTATTACTAACAAAGTCTCAAATTCTGAAATGCTAAATAAACTCTAAAAAAGGTAAATAAATTTAAACAAACCAATTAGCCAACACAACATTTCAACTCGAACCAAGCCTGGTCAAATTGTTTGGCTCGAGCTCGAGCCTTGATCAAGTCGAGTTGAACTAAATTTTTTTTTTTTTTTCTTTTTTTGCTTATTTATATATATAAGAACAAAATGCAATCCAACCATGCGTCAAGATGATGAAATGATTACAAGATCAAACAGATGAGCTTTTTTTTTTTGTTGTCCACCCGGTTCACCGGAGCTTTGTCTCGACTACATCCGGATCCGACCCGGGTCGCACACCTGGCAGTGGTGGATGAGTCTCCCAACAGAGATTTTCTGCATTCACAAGGTCTCGAACCCGAGATCTTGCTTAAGCTGAACCGAGCTGCTTACCATTCGGACCAACCCCCGTTAGTCAAACGGATGAGTAAACGGGATTTTTTTAAAATTAATGTAGCAAATGTAGAGAAATATATATGTAAAAGAAAATCCTTATTAATATATAAACGGATGAGTAAACGGGATTGTTTTTAAATTAATGTAGCAAATGTAGAGAAATATATATGTAAAAGAAAATCCTTATTAATATATATATATATGTATATTATTAATTTTTTATTAATATATAAATATTATCAAATATAATCAGATAAATATTAAATATATAATTTCAAATATATTATTATTATATATATTAATAAATATTATATTATAAATATGAATAATAATAAATAAAATATTCTTATGGACTCATGATCATACAATCACAATAATTCGTCGTCATATATACGTGGGTCTTATCACAATAATTAGTGAGCTGGCTTGACTCCTAGGCTAGGGGTGTTCATGACTTTTCAAAATCGTATTACACTGGCCGTACCGTATCGAGCTGTACCGAAATTACAGTTTTGTCCTATAAAAATTTAGATTTTGTATGACCCAAGGTCGTACTGATTATTTTGGTATGGTTTTGGTTTTAAAACTTGTAAACTGGTAAAAAAATCGCACCGGACTGTATATTATATATGATAATTAATTATATTATTCATGTTATATATAAGTGATTTTACTAAAGAAACTTATAGAATGTATAAGGACAAATATACTAAGAATCAGATTTATTATACAACTAATGTGTGATTTTGATGATTTTAAAAACTTATGAATTTAGAAATTAGTTAATAGAATTTATCGCGCAACTTTCCTTATTTGATTCCTATTGAATTTATATTTTTAACTAAATTCTGGTGAAGTAGTATTATTTTGTGTTGCTTTCAACTATAATAATAAGAGTTTGATTCTTATTTGATTTTTATTTTTCATTACCTTTATTTTAACGTTAATAACTTTCTTATGTTTTAGTGTATCATGTAAAATTTCACTAACTCAATTCTTTTCGAAATCCATCAATATTAAATAATAATACTTACTAAGATATTCATGTGACTTATAACTAATTTTTTTGTATATACTTTTTATTTGATGATATGTCAAATCTAAAGGTCTCTTATGTGATAAAGTCGTAATTAATGAGTATAAGATAAATTTTACTAGACTTTCATGCATAAAAAGGTGGAAATAATACTATGTGGGTAAATTTATAAAAATATCGCAAAATCGTACCGTATCGAACTGAAACCGCATGATACCGGATGCAGTGGTACCGGTTTCAAAAGGTCCAGTTTTGGTATTAACTGTGAAAACACCATAATTATTGATATGGTATAAATTTAGTGGAAAATCGCAAAAACTGAACCGTGTGCACCCCTACTCTTACCTCAGATCGTCTATCCCTAACAGCCATATGCAATATGGTATCACCATCATCATTTTCTGCATCAAGGAGATCATTCAAGTGTGACACGAAAACCTTCAAAGCCTCCAACTGCCCATATTTAACGCACAAATGCAGCACGGTGTCTTGTTGATGTTCGACCTTCTCTCGAGATGCACAAGGAACTGTTTGAATAATTACTTCCAAGACCTCAACATGGTCTTTCATGGCTGCAACATGGAGAGGGTTCCTCCCTTGACAGTCACGTGACAGGCACATGTGAGGCGCCACTGATAACAGTATTCTCACGATATCAACGTACCCTTTCTCTGATGCAATGTGAAGGGGCGATGATAGTTGAGAATCTAATTCTTCAGCAAGATGATGATTGAGATTCAAGATTTGTTCAATGAAGGGTGGTTGACCTTCAATTGTTGCTATGTGTAGAGGAGTTTTATTTGGACATATAAATGAAACTTTATTAAGAAGCAATGGATCTTGTTCGAGTAATTCTTGTAAGGAATTAGTATCTCCCGTTGACGCGGCGTCGTAAAGTTTTTCAGCACCCCCGGCAAATCTCCCAGCTTCCATATCTCTTTTGATTCTTCCTTACTCAACGACCCACAGAAGTTATTATTATGAAATGTTGCTTGGTTGATTTTGATAATAGGTTTCGTGGAAAGGCCAGTGCGTGATGTTTTGGTTTAGTCAGAAAAAGAATACGATATTACCTTGAGTATGGCTCATTTCATGCCTGCTTATATTGGCAAAATTCATTTTTTTTCAACATATAGATTATAGAATGTCATAATCATAATACTTGTAAATATTCATTGTATTTATAATTATATTATATTTATTATATATTTTTAAAATACTTTTATGTTAGAAAATAAAATTAATTTAAAGAACAATATTCATAAATTATACATAACTGTCATACTTTGAAATAATCAGTTAAACAACTAGAAGCATGATTAAGTAGCTTTTTGATGTGTACCTAAGGGGTGGATGCATTAATGGTTTACTCCAAGCTTGCGAGTTTGAAATTTTCTAGCTACCAAGTCGGCAATTTCCGAAAAAAGAATAACATATTACCCATTTCTGTATATCTAAATTGCTACACATAGCAAAGTCTAAATCTAGACATGGACTGACTAACAGAACAAAAAAATAGTTTTAACCTTACATTTACAATCTATGATGTTTCCGAGACAATTTTCGAAAAATTTCTAAAAGTTGACTGCTGAAATAGCTTCCTACAAATTGAACTTTGATCAATGCTTACCAATCATCCCATTCTAAGATTATCTAGGGGGGGAAATGAAAAAGCAAAATCTAGGTATATTACACAATACATAACTATCATAAGCGCGCCAGATTAAACAAAGAAAGCCAATCTTAAGCAAAAGCAACGTTCCCAAAATAGACAGTAATTCCTTTTGAGTTGCCCCACACAAAATTTTCTTCCACCTGCAAAGATAAACGAGGCTACTCTGCTATAAAGACGACTCAACAAGAATTCGACTGCGAGTGATAGCATCCAATGCAAATTGTACCTCAATATCCAACGGAGGAGAAGACAACCAAGAAAGCTCGCTTGCTTGGAGCAAGTCAATATTGCGAGGCAAGTACATTATAATGTTAGGTGTTATTGCCTGAGCTACTTGAAACAATGAATAGCTGCACATATGATATGCATATATATGCAAGGAGCTTGTCAATGAAGAAAGATTTTAACTTTGCAAAACAAACTGATCTCACCACATACCCATCTTTTGGCTTCAGCAAGTCGAGAGTAAAATTTTCTTTTGCCTTATACAATGGCCCTCCCCAAGGTGGCGAAAGAAATACTACATCTCCCTAAAAAAGGTCATCAACAACTTGAGCTTAGAGAAGATAATACTATCTCATAAACACTAGCAAGACAATCAAGGAAGGCGCTAGATTATACAACAATGAATAATGGGTGGACTAAACTTTATGGCTTGATAATTGTTTCTATTTCACTAACATATTTTGACCTTTATTCAACAATATACATAAGCTTTTTATTTTGAATTAATTCATTTATATCCAGTTACAGAGGTCATAATCTAGTGAAGGGTTAGTGATTGACCATCAAAGTTAAATCACGAGAATTTCTTCCTTTAAGCACGGCGACAAGATATATAACTGTATTCTGATACATCAGTCTAATGGTACGAATAGTTGACTCAATTTTATAGGGGAAACGTGATGATTTAGAAACATAAAATTTTTGCTTACTACCATCTCAACGAATTGAGAGGCAAAACACATGGATAGCATCCACTTTTTGATATTTTTCAAGTTTGTAATAAGTATGTCTTCATGATACGAACAAATAAAATCTAACCATTAGTCAAACCTATATTTCACTATCAAAGCCTCATATTTCTGGAGGAGAGAAAAAATATTGAATACCTTCAAGAAAGGAGCAAGCTGGAAAAAGTCTCCCACAATGAAATCAATACAATCTTCTACACCATAGATTTTGGCATTATGGAATGCTAGAGCAACCTTGTTTGGGTCAATGTCGATTGCAACAACATGTTGGCACCTGAGAAAAGGATTATCGGTGTTAATCAAGTGCTTCTAGTCAGTAAAGATTCTCCTTATGTAAAATGACAAGTAAACAAAGTTTCAAAATTTTATCGGAAAAAATGTATTTTCTCTGATGGCATCAACATGATTACACCATGCAGAATTAACTATCCACTTAAAAATGGATGTAACATTTGTTCACAATATAATCCTAAAATTCTAAAAAAGCAGAAATGGTATCCATGTATGGTTGCTGAAAGTTTAAAAAGAACTCCTTTATCAGATAAACATGTTTATCTCGTCTCCTCGAAAAGCTCTACTATACTTTTCTGCATTTTTCTTATAAATCACAGAAAAGGACACAAACACCATACATCGTATCTTCTTGTTAAGGAGTGATACCCCCAACAAAATAGAAATTAACACAAATCTCCTCCTCCATGACTGAGAATGCTCTCTTAACCACTATATGTACTTAGATGCCTTGGTTTCACATGCTATGTTCAAATTTAGTTTGCAAAGGTCATTTTCTCGATTGGGTAATTTACGAATTATAAAAGAACATCCTAAACATGGATTTAAGTGGACAAGGGTGTCGGTTTTACCAGCAAAGCCAACTCAACATATTGACCAATGCATCCATGAAACGAAACAAGATCGAAGTTAAAACGGAAACAAAAAACAAGTGTAAATAGACATAGAAGCAAAACTAAGAGAGTTAATACACTAATTCACTATATTTGCTCTTCTTTCTTAGATCTCAAAACTTCTATTACTGTATATGCCAATTTGTTCACGAACTCATGAGTCGTCAAAATCGAAGAAAAAGCTTCAAAGTAATCTTCTTCGCAAGAATGCTCCGGAAAATTTAGACACAAACAAGAATATAATCTCTCTTGTAATCTAAAGAAAACAAAACAAAAGTAACTAGTGCAACTTACTAATGAAACTTACACTTTAGCAAACTGAATGGCATTTCCTCCAACACCGGCGAAGGCATCAATAACAACTCCAGCACCGGCGCACCGCCGTGCCTGACGGACGGCGATCTCCTCCGGCGTGACGGAGAACCATCCTTCTTCATCCAGTTTAACGCCAAAATCGTATTTCGAGAAAAGATCATATCTCTGAATCCAGTATTTCTTCACGAGCGGAGTAACATTTTCCTTTTCTTTAATCTTTTCCGACTTTTGTGCTCTCCTTCTTCCCTTGATTTTCACTATTACAATTTACATACCAAAATCAAAACGTCAAAAAAGAGAGAATGAATTTCAGTTCAACAGGAGGAATTTGTGATAGAAATTTAGGCCTTTTTTTTTTATCAATTTCAACTGTTTTTTAGGGTTAGAAATTGTGTTACCTTTTCGTTTGAAACGCTTGCGCTGTTTTCTTGTTGATGGCGGAACGACGGCGGAGTCTTTGGCCGGAGACATTTTTTACTCCGATATAGATACATTTGTATTGTATGTATATCTGTGCAAATACATTACTGTATTCGTATCACTCCATTAACCTAGTGAATACTGAAAAGTGAAGATGGTGGATGAATTGAGGGGTGAAATGAAATCAAATTATATGGAGCTCTATTTTTTCAGCAGAATTAATTGAAATTGGAGTATTCTGTTTCAACTTTCAATGAAAGCCAATTGGGCCACTTGATAAATTGGGTAAGTTAGCCCAAAAGAGTAAAGCCCAATTGAACCCAACACCCAAATAAATTGGGTAAGTTGGGATAGAACAGTAAGCCCAATGGAACCCGACACCTAACACGGACGGGAACGGATGATTGGCGTCTCGTCTCGTTTCGCTTCATATTATAAAATAGAGGAAGCGTGAGATAAATTTGTGTTTAAGATATATAAAGATTGATTTGAGTAATGTGTGAAAAATACATGATGATCTTTATTAGCTAAACATATTTGATTGTAAGATGTTTTATTGAAATGAAATTTTTGTAAAGCAATTCATTTTTATTGATTTTCTTTTCTTTTTGCTAAGATTTCATGTTTTATTGTTATTAAATCAATAGTCGGAGTACGGACGATGATGTTTCTCTTTTTTCCTTATATTAAATTTGAGAGATAATCGCAGCAATAATGATCTGCACCAAAAATGTCTAAAGGCGTTACAGTAATTAAACACGTCCCCGACTCGGGCCGGGGCACCACCCGTGGGTTAAAGTCCTTTGGCAAATTTCAATGAGAATCATTATATTTCCCATCAATTTCATCTTCATTCGGCACTCGCGCAATTTGCTTTCATCACCATTAGCAAGTAGTTTATTCTCTATAAACGTCAGATACGCCACACGTTGAGCAACAGATTGGTGCAACGTCGTGACAACATCCTTCTCGAATTCTTGATCTTTTTCCCCGTACAAACTTTCTACGACACTTTTCCTCCACCCAGCCGCGACAACCAGAGTCACAAACTCAACCAAATAGCCATCCTCTGCATACCGCCTAATCGATTCACAAATCACCAATCTTCGTATACCTTTCGTGAGCATCTTCACAACCAGTTCAAATTTTCTATTGCAAACGTTGTTACAATCTCCTATTACACTTCATATATGAATGACATGTGTAAATATTATTTCATGGAATATAAATTTATTATGGATTAAATACACTTGTCGAGCAGGCATGATATGCAATACGAGATGCAACACAATTTCAACACTCATCAACACAAGATTTGCATCTCCAAAAAAGGACGAGCATTAGGCCAAATGCAGATCATACTCGAGTCCGTTCTATTCTCGGTGTGAGTTCTCTAACAGGGATGTGGAAAGGTAGCACTGGTCGCCCCCACCACCAACACCATCCTCCTCCTCTAATTTCGACATCGGTTCGAGCTCCGTGTTCGACGAGTAAATTTAACAAATCAGGCAACAAATGATATGCTGCGTGATAGATTGGTGTCAAATTATCAGGAAGAGTACGCACATCTACCTCGAAACCAGGTGCCTCACCTTCTAGCAATGCTTTGGCACAGTAAAATGATTCTCTACGGCAACATTCAAGTAATATATCCGCTGCACTCATTCTAAAGTTGTTTATCTTTCCTTTTTCACTCAACAGCTTCAAAAATACATCTTTCATGTCTCTGTATATTGCATAACAAAGCTGTTCCTCTGATGCAGATAATAAGTTTGAATCTTCAGATGACTCTGTATCTTCATAATCGTACGACATTAAGTCAGATGAGTACTCTATATCTTCTTCTTGTGGCGGCGGCCGCCGCCTAAATCTGTTGCGATAATCCTCCATCGCCACCCACAAATTGAGAAATTTTGATGAGTTGTGAGTTTATAATAGTCTGTCTGTCGTGAATTTAATTTGTTTCTGTTAATTGTTGTTGATTTTTTGTTACGGTACGGTGTTAGGTATGTCAGTGGAGTTTTGCCGTGTTGCACACGCACAACATATACTTCATTGGGTGATTCTACGTCAGACAACAGAGCCACTGCACTATACACTATTGGATACAGGAGCAAGATAATAAAACACATTTAAAGTACATACATCCAATGATAATAAATGGATCGGATTCAAGTTCATTGGACCCAATCCATCTTAGAATTTTCCTCCTTCATGAAACTGAAAACAAATAGCTTTTCAAAAATATATGAAAATTGGGCTCGTATAAATAAACAATAAAATTGGGATTTGGAAGTTGTCAAAGATACTTCAATTTTTGTTATTGACACTCTAAATCTCTTTCCATTTTATCTAATAGTCAAAAATACCCTTCATTATGGGATATAAAATTCTTGAAGACAATTATATTTCTATTAAGAACTTTAATGGAGCATTATTGCAGTGTTTTTCCTTTTTTGCAATTTTTTTCTTTTTTGTTCTTTAGCAGATGATACACGTAAAATGCATAGTTAAAGGATATATAGTCAACTAACAATGTTATTGATCTAACAATGTTATTGATATGATCAAATTTTGACAATTTTTTAAACTATTATAAGACTAAATAACATATCAAGCAACACATTGAACAAAACCTTAACTTTTATTTGTAAGAATTAATAAAATATAAATACAAAGAGATAAAGAGTTACAAAATATGAAAAAATAAAATTACCAATTGTCTTCAAAGTCAATCCAGCTCGAGCTTGAGTTCTTTGTCGAGTTGAGTTCGAGCTTTTTTATTTGTTCGAAATGCCACAAGCCGCCTCGCAATCTTTATAAAATATAAAATATTTTAGATTCTAATTATATTACGTATTTATATTAATAATAATTATGTTGTTTTATATAGATAGGACTCGAGTATTTAAAACTAGGCTCGTCGAGCTCGACATGGTATATTTGAGCGCCAGTTCAAGACAATAAATTTTATCCAAACTCGACTCGATTCGGATCGTTTTCACCCTTAATCAATAGATTGATTGGGTGATTGATAATATTCTGAAATTTTCTTAAAGTTTTTAGTGTTTACAAGTTTTAATGTTTCAGTCAACTCCACCGAATCATGTTAATTGCTTCTTTGGTCAATGTTAAAAGTCATCAAGAACTACAAATGCAACAAGTGCTTGATGATTTTTTCTTTAAACAGTGGGAAACTGAATAATTATTTTGTTTCATCCTAACTTTCTTTGGAACGAAAATTGAATCCTTTTTGGTATGATGGAGGGATAATTATTTCTTGAATTTTTTATATTCTTTTGGCATTAATTTTAATTTTGTCCTTTGATGAAATGAGAAGGGAGTTGGAGTGCCTATAACAAAAGTTGTAGTGTCTTTTAACAACTCCCATATAAATTATAGGAAAAATTACATCATTAATATGTAATTACACAAACTTACCCTCTTATAACTGAAATTACAAATATCTAACCCACTATAATTAAAAATTACATTTGCCCCTGGAAACCTTAGATCAATGGTCAAACAATGTTAAATGATATTTTTGCCCTCGCTTAAATTATTAAAAAAATTAAAAAAAGCTGAAATAATATTTTTGTTACAGTCGTACCCCCTCTTATATTGTGTAATTACCAAAAACCCACTCTTATTTTTGAAATTACCAATACACCCCTACAAGGGGCTAATTGTAAGGTTTTAGGGGTTAAATTGTAAATTTTTTTTAATATATAGGGGGTGATTGTAAGAAATGCATTATAATAGGGGAGGTTTGTATAATTTCAAAAATAAGAGGGGAGGTTGGTGTAATTTTTTCTAAATGACATTTGGACATGAGCATTTTTGGAAGTTCACATGATGACATCATCAAAAAACTGATCTCAGGGGATAAATGTAATTTTCAATTATAATAGGCTAAGTATTTGTAATTTTAATTATAAAAGGGTAAGTTTGTGTAATTACCTATTATAATACTGGGTGTTAATGTAATTTTCCCTAAATTATACTAGTTGTAATTTCATGCTTTCACACGGGATATTAATTATGTAAAGACTAAGGCAAAATTCAAATGTTAGTCCCACAGGATATCGCAATTTTAGTTTTAGTCTCATGCTTTACGGGATTTTAGAAATAGTCCTAGTAATTAGAAAAAATTATAATGTTAGTCTTTTTTTATACAACATTAGTCCCATACTCTAGTTCTATAATGGAATGTATTGTAAAAATTGCATTTTCCCCTTGAACTATACAAGATGTATTAAACACCCCACTAAACAAATATTAAAGACACTTACCCCTGAAAATTAAGTGAAATAAAAATATGTTTAGGGAGTAAGTGAAAAAAATATATTTAGGGGGTAAGTGAAGAAAAATATGTTTAGGGAGTGTTTGGTACAAGGTATATAGTTTCAGGGGGCAAAATGCAATTTTCAGTTGCCCATTCCTTCAAAATTTAACTGAAAATATTGTATGGGACTAACTCCATCTAGAAAAAAGACCAAGTTTGCAACTAATGTGAAATATTGAGACTTTTTTTATAATCCCGTAAAACGTGAGATGAAATACTAAAATTACGATATTATGTGAGACTAAAATTGAAATTTTGCCTAAAGACTAATAATAACAAAATATATCAATATATAATTTATTTATTTATCATCTGCAAAATGAAAAATTTGATTCAAGTTTGGCAACTATCATTAAAAAAAATTATATATCAACCATATCAATTTAATATTAACATGATTTTACTTACCACAAAATAATAATTTTAACATGATTTTTAAACTCAGAAAATAAAATTTAAAAATAAATGATACAACTAAGGATGCTCCTGGTGCCTATACAGTCGGCAACAGTGAAAAAGCCCAACGACACAACAGCGTAACAAAAAATCTATAATAAACAAGTCACACACACACACACACACACACATATATATATACAGCCTTTCTGCATCTATATTTCTCGATTAGATTCTTCAATTTCTTATTGCCTTTTGTTGTCATCTGTAACTAGGTAATCGAATAATTTCCGTAATAATTTTAGTTTTTTTTTAAAAAAATTTATAAGTTGTTGATTTTGATTTTGTGGATGTGAATTTGGTTGAATTATAGTTGATTGGGCTTATAATTTGATTTATGCTAGCTTGGAGAATTTTAATCCCAGGATTTTCATACAGTTTAAACGAACAGAAATTTACGATTTTATTTTTAATCTCGAAAGAAATATTGATATTCGTATATGTCTACTGGTGCTCTGTTGATTGTGAATTGAAAGTTACTGTTCGTGTGGTTAAATTTTCAGCTAAAATTTTGATTGTCTTTGCAATTCATCAATTTACGATGTTTTGAGTGGTGAAATGTGAAATTATTATTTTTTTTGGTGCAATATTAGGGTTTTCAGGTTCTGAAATTTATGTTGCGCTTGCTTTGTGGTAATTTCAGTTTTTATCTTCTCTTTTACCACAGAATTATGCAGAAAATTTTCGAAGTTCGATATTCAATCGAATTTATGACTGATTGTGTCCAGAAAAGCTAATTCTTAATTACAAACTGTTCAATTCTTAATGCTAGTCTTCTAAAAAATGAGTTCCGTTTTTGCTATTACGTTGCTACTTGTATCTCTAATTGCGAGTGCTGTCAAATGATGAACTGGATTTCTCATTACTAGTGTTCTTTATGGATGTTTATATTTCGTTTTGTCTGCTATGGGATTTGGCATTTCTGAATTGTCAATGTCGAATATGCGATGTTTTGTTTTTCGTGTATCACAACACGCACTTGAAACACATACACTCAAAATCTACGTTGCTATTCCATGAGAGTGGTCATCAAAGCTGAATTATGGTTTTGCTTCTTCATGTTGCGCTTATTATTGTCCTGATTTTATCTTCTTTATCTGATCATTGACTTGCTGTTTTGTGATTTTAATTATCCAGAAAATGGGACAGATGACTTAGATGATTAAAGTAAATTGGGTGGATTCTCTTCATTTTTACTAATAAAAGGTAAAGAAAGAAATTCATGGGAGCTAGGCTGAGTTTGAATAACCATAAAGCGACCAACAGCGAGCAATCTGAGGTTTTGCAAAGCGAGCCATGTAAGAGACAAAAAACATCTTCCACCTTTTGGGATGAAAATCCACGAATAATTCCTACCCTTCCCGATGAGATATCAATTCAAATTCTTGCTAGACTCCCACGAATTTCTCATTTCAATGCAAAATTGGTCTCAAGAAGCTGGAAAGCCGCTCTAACGAGTGGAGAGCTTTACAAATTAAGGAAAGAACTTGGCACAACAGAGGAGTGGCTCTACATTTTGACTAAGCTTGATGGTGAAAAGCTTATGTGGTATGCCCTGGACCCCACGTCCCGGATATGGCAAAAGTTGCCTTTAATGCCAAATGTTGCTTCTGAAGATGGGACGAGACGGGCCGCTCGATTATGGAACATGGTCGGTTCAAGCAGTATTGCAGATGCTATAAGAGGCTGGCTTGGGCGTAAAGGTGCATTAGACCAAATCCCATTTTGTGGTTGTGCTATTGGAGCCGTTGATGGCTGCCTCTACGTCATTGGTGGATTTTCCAAGGCTTCAGCTACAGAGTGTGTTTATCGTTATGACCCAATTTTAAATTCTTGGAGTGAAGTGACTCCCATGTCTATTGGCAGAGCTTATTGTAAAACAGGCATCTTAGACAACAAGCTTTATGTTGTAGGCGGTGTTACTCGGGGACGTGGTGGACTAACTCCACTTCAATCAGCGGAGGTTTTCGATCCCTTTTCAGGGATATGGTCAGAAATACCCAAAATGCCCTTTTCAAAAGCGCAAGTTCTACCAACTGCCTTTCTTGCTGATTTACTCAAGCCTATTGCAACCGGGATGACATCATATAGGGGAAAACTTTATGTTCCTCAAAGTTTATATTGTTGGCCCTTTTTCGTTGATGTTGGAGGAGAGGTCTATGATCCTGAGATAAATTCATGGGTTGAAATGCCAGCTGGCATGGGAGAGGGGTGGCCCGCCAAGCAGGCGGGAACTAAATTAAGCGTCATTGTTGATGGGGATTTATACGCGTTGGATCCATCTAGCAACTCAGATAGTGCTAGAATTAAAGTGTATGATCATCAAGATGATGCGTGGAAAACAATTGAAGGAGAAGTGCCTATCCGTGACCTCACTGATTCTGAGTCTCCATATTTGCTTGCTGGTTTTTTAGGAAGGCTACATGTGATCACTAAAGATGTGAATAATAATATCACGGTTATGCAAGCCGACAGGCAAAATCGACTTGATTCTACCCCGTCTACCTCAGCAGCTACTTTAGGTGAATCCTTACAAGAGCTTTCTGAAACTGTGTTGGGATCATCAGACAATATTTGGAAAGTCGTTGCAACTAGGAGTGCTGGATCAGCCGAGCTAGTTAACTGCCAGATTCTTGATATCTAGCTCTCGTGAGGGATGTGGTGGTCAACTCCTGTAATCTTGCTTTGCTGCTTGGATAGGTCAGTTATTGAATGTCCCAAGTGTTTTTATGAATATTATACCTAAATTTCAGGCGCCTTAAAGTTGTAAATATACCGTTGATCATATCATAATTTTTAATATCTTCTTGAAACGCACCATATATGTTGCTTTTGAATAGCTGGAAGAAGAGATTGCTAATTCATGGATGTTTGATTATATCTTGTGCTATTAATTTATAAAGTGGCTGCAAACATGCAAATCAAGCTGTTCGTGCTCTTTATGCAGGAGCATTTTTGTTTTCTTGTTTACTTGATTTTTCGTTATTTTGTATCTAAGTTTTAGTTATTTATGCGAATTCAGCATTTTTGTCTTTATTTAGTATAATGTTTACTTGGTCAGTCTTGATTTTGAAGAGAGAGGATCATTTATTTGTAAACTTCTGCCAAACTACCAATATAAACTGTGACAAAGGAATCATTATTCCTTTACTGTAAGACTATGCTCTAAACAATAACTATTCTTATTTTTCTTCGTATGTGGGAGTTGGGACAATTTTTATTGATACAAGCCAAATTTACTGTTCATTTGTCTTTGAGAAAAGACTTCTAAGCCTTTTTGAAGCTTCGACGATGTTTTCTCTGTGGCCAAAAGCAGTAACCCTTATAAACTCTTTGCCTGCTGGCCCGAACCCACTCCCTGGAACCGTTATTATGTGTGTTTTCTCAAGAATTTCATTAAACACATCCCAAGAGTTCGAACCCGGAAAGTGTACCCATAGATAAGGTGCATTTACGCCTCCATAAGCTCTTAATCCAAGTGAATCGAAAGTTTCCAACAAGATCTCCGCATTTTCCTTGTAGTAATCAACAAGAGAGAGTACAGCCTGAAAAGAGACACAAAATGACTCATAGTACCAGAATATAAGCACTGATTAGAAGCATCATATTTGGTGTTAGAAAACTCACCTTGAAGCCTTCTGAGGATAAACTAGCTAGCCCACCAGCCTGAGCTATTCTTGAAGCACCATTAAAGCAGGTACATACAATACGATTGAAATCGTTTATAACAGGAAACCCGTTTGAGTATAAGAGCCCCTCAGGGACTACAGTCCAACCGAGACGAACCCCTGTGAATCCAGCAATCTTGGAAAACGATGAGACCTCAATAGCTACCTGGCACATTGAGTTCTAGGTTATATGGAGAAAGTTAGGTTGTTCTTAAGAAGTCTCAGGACAATTATAATAATCCATCTTCCATCATACAGAAACGTGTGTGATTGTCTTGAAAGTCTTTGCAATCCATAAGAATCACTCTAGGAAGTTGCGGTGTGCCCTAAGTTAGAAACACGCTAATTTGGAGCGATATATTTTAGGAATAATTACATGCAGACTCCTCATTTATTGGGTAATTACCACGGGCCCCTTGATGTTTTGCAAATTGTCTAGACACCCTCTGTAGATGTTGACAACTCGAAAATAGCAGGGAGTCTCTGATGGTTGCAAATTATTTAGACACCCTATGTCACCCCATGTGATCTGACAACTCGAAAAAATAGGGGTGATTGTTTTCTACAGACAAAGAGTGAAATTGTAATATGTTTTTACTAACAGGGGAAGTCTGATGATTTCTCAAACCTCGGGTGTTTTTCGTAATTAGGATCTTAAACAGGGCTGTCTAGCATATTTTACCTTATTGGCACCTGGAATTTCATATATTGATCGAGGTCTTCCATCATCCGTGATATAGACAGCATAGGCCGAGTCGTATACAATAATTGATCCGTTCTTGTGTGCAAATTTCACCAGTTGTTCTAATTGGTCCCAAGATGCTGCATGGCCTGTTGGATTATTTGGAGAGCAGAAGAAAATAATATCTGTTCGTGCAGTTCTGGAGAGGTCGGGGAAGAAACTATTCTGAGGTCCACATTTCATGTACTCAATGTTCTGATAACTCCCTGATTCTTTCTCGACATCACCGGTCTGGCCAATAATCACGCTCGAGTCTATATAAGCCTGCGTGGGATCATGTATTGTAAGCAAAGATTCATGGTTGATAAGTGATAGTGTTGAAGCAAACAAGTTAATGATAACACCAAGGGCTCGAGTGATTCGTTTCTAGGACTGAGATTGAACACTATTCAAGACTAATTTGTGCAGTCGATCCTATGTTTTTGTTTTGCAGAATTATAGTTTGGCATATCAAAAGTAGTTATGTTTCCGACATATGTTTTGGGTTCGATATCATAACCACAACCGAAGCTCAAGCTCAAACAGGGTTGTAAATGAATTGGGTAGAGCTGAACAAGGTGTAGTTCAAGCTTGTTTGAATTATTATCGTTCTTTAAAATTTGTGTTGGAGCTTGGTTTGATTTTAAATTGACTTGAGCTCAAATGGGCTTTAATCGTACCGAACATAGAATCGAACTTGAGTAACTTATATTTTTGCACATATTTTTATCATTTTTTATTAATCAACTCGAGCTTCAATACCTATCAAACAAAATTTTAATACTTTAAGCTTGGTTTGTTATGACAACAAATCGTTCAATTCAAGTTGATTATTAAGCAGCTTGATTTGTTTCCGAGCCCCATTTGTCTAAGGATCGTAGATTCTAATCTACAGGGTATCCTGTGCCTCGATCCAACAATCCAAACACTAGACAGAGTTTTATAAAACGAAATAGTCAATCAAGCTCGATCCAAACAATCAATCGAGCCCTAAGTGATGAAGTTTCGAAGGATCACCGGGAAAATAGGATCTTGAACAGCTACAGACATGTTGGACCCGAAAAGCAGCTGCAGGGAAACACAACAAACTATAAATCATTAAGCTGATTCATATACGTTAAAGCATTATATGTACAATACAGTGACAGTTAAACACAGAACAGCAAGAAAAAGATGATAAATCTCAAAGTTTTAGTGGTAATGCTGATGTATTTGTCATATATATGTATATATACACATACATACATACCTGCAGACGAGATATATCGCATTGTGCACCATCTGAGACGAATACCTCTGTACCCTTTATGCCCATGTCTTTGTAAAATCTTTCTGCTATTGCTTTTCTTAGTTCCTACAACATTAAACTTTGAGTTATCATATCCATGAATATATTACATGATTAATATGAATATAATCATAATTAGCTAGTAGTATATATCCGAAGTTTTTTACCTTGCTTCCTTGTTCTTCTCCATACCCTCTGTAGCCTTTCGGTGTCGAAAGTCTCTGTGCATACTGCAAATTTATGATTGCGAGGAAGAAAATAGTTCGAAATTATTGAAAAAACGACGATGATTAGAGATTTTGAAGCAAAAGTTGAGTTTGTAAACACTTCAAAGTAACTTATTTCGTAGTGCGAGACTGAAAAGAACTTAAAAGGGGGTCAGACTAAGTGTATTTCAAAGAGTTTATAAGCTCTTCGTGTTGTTTTCGGAGCTTATAAAAATTATGTTGAAGTTTCCTCACTTATCTTTTAGGAGCTTATAAGCTCCTCACAACGTATTCTAAAAACTTATAAGTTGTTTTTTAAAAAATATTACTAAATATTTTGTAAAAGGTTATAAGCTGTCACACAGCTATTTGAAGGAGCTTATAAACTCAGCCGAACGCGATAAATAAAGACTTGTATTATTGAATGGGATAAAAACATTAAACCATCCGAACTTTGGCCATTTTCAACTTTTTCTTTTTAGATTTTTTTTTTTTTTTTAACTTTACCTCCTAACCTTTGCAAAATTAACATTTTTTTTTATATATTTTGGCATATTCGGCGGAATATTTCGCCGGAATTTTGTCATGTGTCAAACATGTACAATTTTAAAGGGCAAATATGTCATTTTGTCTTAAAAATTTAATTAAATAATTTAATTTATGAAAATAATATAAATATATATATATATATATATATATTTTGTAAAGAAGGACAAAAGAGTAATTATTCAAAATTCATCAACTAAAATTACAGATTTGCCCTTAAAAATGGCACATGCATGGTATATAACAAGATTTCGCAGGAATGTGCTAAAATATAAAAAGAAAATGCCAATTTTTTAAAGATTGGGATGTAAAGTAAAAAGAAAAAAGAAAAAGGTTTATAAAAAAAAGTATGAAAACAGCCAAAGTTCGAATGGTTTAATGTTTATTGATAACTTACATTAGCCATGCTCGAAGCTACAACATCTGGTAATGGCTCTGTGGTGTCACCAATCCCAAGGCTTATTACTTTTGCATTTGGATACTTTTTTATGTGTTCAAGTTCCCTTGCAGAGATCTGTAATATAAATAGCTTATAATATTAAATTTATAATAATTAAACTATATATCAAAACATTTTTACAATAATAAAAATGATGATGAGAACGAATTAAACCATGAATTTAGACAGTCAATTTGATCCAACAAAACCATTAAAAAAAAAGAAAGCAATTTGATCCAATGAATTTTTATGGAAAACTGAATTGCAAGAGCTTTACTATTAGAAGAAAATGAAAATTAAATTATTCACATGGGAAACAAATAGAGAAATAACAATAATCTGCATGAGAATTACAGAAGTACCAACCTCTGGAAATAAATAGTTGTATTGTAGCCTCTCCATTTTTGGATTACGAGAAACTTTTGAACGATAATTGGTAACTGCATGAATAATAATAATAATAATAATATCAATTTATTATTAACTTAAGGAAGTAAAATTTCATAAACATCTTACACCAAATGTGATGATCATGATACGTACCATATCCATTCTCTTGTGTAGAAATGCTGCATGAAAATCAATTGACATCAATGAGTTATATTAGAGGAATTAAAATTAAATAATTAATCATGAAAAAATAAAGCTTAATTAATATAATACATTACTACCTAGCTCTAGTCTGCAAAAGGGTTTTGCAAGGCATGAAACTTAAAGACAAAACCTTATACATTTTCTTTATCTTGCTATAAAGACACTCTTAAAGATAATTTGAAAATACTGAGTAGGAATGAGCATATCGCGCGAATTTATACTCGTGCAAAAATAATTAATTAGAGCTTGTGTCACTCTCAGCTTGCATTAGCATGTCTAGTCAAAATAGACACATTTATGTAGAACTAGAAAGATTTACCGGTCCTTTGTATGTGTACATGTGTGAAATAGTTTGATTTTCAAGTCATAATCCATGCTATCTTTTCTTGATAGTAGTTGGATTGTTGCGTCCCCAAGTAATTTACAAAATTTAGACTAGAAGATATAAGGATAGTTTTTTAGAAGATTTTACCTAATTTCTTCCTTAAATTTTGTTGTTATTGTAGACCTAAATATAGCATATATATGGAAAATAGTTGACCATATACTCCATGAGTATTCTTTTGATACCTTCATGAGTTGCTAGATAATTAAACGGTTTAGTTCCGCATGATTAGACCAAAGCATTTCCTATATATATATATATATACACACGTACGGACACAGTGGTTTTACTGTGTATAGAAGTTTTTATTTCTAGAGGTGACAATTTTTTCTATCAAGATTTTAGTTTATTAAATTGAATCTGATTTTATTGGCTTTGAAAGTTTGAATCAATCCAAGAATGCTATTGAGATGTGATTCTTTAGTGCATTGGTATTGGGATTTCATGTCCAAAATGATGGACCCAAAAGTGAGTTACATTATTTTATATAAATGATTTTAATTGTCTTGAACCACTTGATTCGTATCGAAATGCAACTTTAGATTGCCCACCCTCCATACATGGTCTTAAATTTTGGTTGATATTCCGAAATTTCGACCGAAATTTTGAATTTCTGGGGATACCGAACTAAAATCTCACATTCAATCTAATTTTGCAGAATATCTGCCGAAATTTCCCAAAATTCTCATCGAAACTCGAAATTTTCCGAAATTTAAAAATAATATCAAACTATTTTGCATTATATCCATCAAAATTTTGCCAAAATCCGAAATTTCTATTAAACCCCGAAATCTACAATAATGTTTTTTTATATTTTTAAATATTTTAGATTTAAAAATAAAATTTAAAATTGGTGCACACCTGCCAACCCTTCACCCATATCATACACATATCTCCTGCTATCCAATTTTCAAAAAAGAAAAAAATGTTAATTTACTATCAAATTATATTTTTTTCATAGTTTTCGTAGCAAGTTTTAGTCATATCATTTAATAAGACTTACTATACATTACAGTATTATAAATATAAAAGATGTATAATTATGATAATTAAACTTATCCAAAGTTTAATTGTAAATGCCCATATATTTCGATAAATTTTCAAGATTTCTTTAAAATCGAAATTAAAATTTGGGATATGTCTAAAATTTCTATCGAAATTTTCGTAAATTTACTACCCCATATCTATACTGATACCGAGATTTTAGACCTTGCCTCCACCCACCCTAAATCTTACCTCTTGCGAAAGAATTTGTTAGAAAAGAATTTTAGTCATTCAAAATTAATCATATTCACTTATCATCAACAAAGGTGGTCTAGAAGTTGAGTCTCTAATTTTCCATTTAATTTAAATGTCACTAGTACGAGTCTCGCTAAAGCGTAGAATTCGTCGCTTTATGTGGTTGTATTGTAGGCTGGTGCCCGACTCATATTGCATGATCAAGTGCTTCGAGAGGGCTTATATTTTAGTGTGTTGATGTAGTTGTGCTCAAATTGAAGTATATGTTGCATCAAACTTTGATGAGAGGAACATTTTGTAGTGTTTTGATATAGTTCTATGGTAGTCACCACAAGTTTCATCCAACGTAATTTGTTTTATTTTATTTTTTTTCAGAAAAGAAGACCTTCTACATTTGATGAAGATTAAAGAGATACATTCACGAAATTGTAAAATGCATCTTTTTGTCTTTGAGTGATTAGCGGTCAATATATTACATTCAATAAACAGCTTACAACGTTCAGAACAATACAACTTAGATTGTCTCTAACGATGTAGTAATAACAATTGAAACACCTAATGTTAAGTTTCTTCAAGATGACAAATCTTAAGAAGTAACAATTAACAAACGCACACAAGAAAACTCTTGTGCAATTGACCACACTCTTATTCAAGAAAGGCGAAACTCTCATTCGAGAGAGAAAGCAAACTTTCATACGAGAGAAAAAATAAAATACTAAACGAAATATTTAAAAGCTATATAAAAAATAATGTATCGTCCGTCTTCATTTAGTCAGATCTATCTCTGTCTCGTTAGATTAATCTCCATCTCGTTAGATTTGAATTTGGAATACATAGCTTGAAGGAGGGTGTTTCAACTCAATCCACGACGATGGTGGTGACATCAGTAGTGATGAAGGTGTCATTCACCAAATCATCATCGACGTAGAAGAAGATAAGAAAATAGATAGGGTATTGAGAGAGAGGGGGAAGGGAGGAGGCGGCTGAGTGTGCTAAATAACTTTAATATTGTAAAATGCATCTTCCACATGTGAAATGTCAAGGCAATTTTGTCTTTCTTTCGTTCCCATACATCAAAGAAAATTAAAATTTACAAGGTCACCAGCATGATTCTGACTTTTCTAGTGTTCAGTAAATGGACAAACAAATTGACAATGTTTTTCCACACCTTTTCTTCTGCACTAATCAAAATACTATAGAGCATTGAGGACCTAAACTTTTGGGTCAAATGCAATTTAACCCCTGTGCTTTTGGAAATGCACAAAAGAACCCTTGGATTAAAAAATAGCCACTGAGGCCTCTAAAGTATAAGAAATATGCATTTTAATTTCAATTTACGACGTACGTATGTATAGTGTTTTGGCATGTTTAATTTTCAATTTGTTACTTTTTATATCAATTACTGATTTAGTTTGATAGAGAGACATTTCACACTTAAGAACTTATAAGATCGCAATGTATATTAAATATATAAATAAAAACAATTGCAAACTGGTAACTGAAAAGTAAAATAAAATGAATAAAAAAGAGAGAAAAACTACTTAAGATCGAAGACATCAAGAAAATATAGTGCATTTCAATCTTTACATAGTAGAATACAATAATTTAACTTCTCAAAACATGCGGTGAGCATTTTGCATAAGAAGATACGATGGTGTAATAATGATTTCCCATTTGTACGAGGGTCTTTTGTTAATTTCTAAAGCATGAGATATATTGCATTTAACCCCTAAAATATATGGTGCGAGTGTGACCAACTTATATATAGTATATTAGTATACAATAAAAAAGTCATGTTTTATTCACACTAGTAACCAATTACTTTTGAAGCCAATAAATAATGAATATATTGACTAAGAGACATTTGATGAACAAAAACTCTTATATAATAATATATGGAAGAAATAAAGGTCACCCAACACTAAACCGCTACGTGTGTCTAAAAGTCTAAGCACACTTCACCATTTGAATTAGAATTATGTTGACCTAAGACCATCTCGAATCCACACTATTTTGGATTGGAAATGGTCATTTTGGCTCACGTTGGGCTCTTCAAGTCACGTTATTATTTGCACTAAATTTGATGTAAATGAACAGTAGCACACTATATTTGGCGTATAATTGTTCATCTGCATCAAATTTGGTGCAAACTCATCTTTTTTTTTATTTGTTGAAATATAGATAATAGTATAAAAATAGATATAAAAAAGAATGTGCATTCTCCCTAGACCAAGACCAACACGCACACATATACATGTATCTAATTACATAATTGGACCAACGCGCACACATACACATATATCTAATTACATATATATATATTGACTTTTTCATTTTTTTGGCAGAAATTGTTCTTTACTGAAATGTCATGTTCTTTAGAGGAAAATAATGAAAGACCAAGTTGCATAAATACAAACGGGTTCGCAAGAATAGCACCTGCTCCTAAATTTAATTGACCACATAAACCAACTTCAGCATGTTTGACCTTTTGTTAGCAATTATATAAAAAGAAGACCAAGGTTTGAGAATATTAAAAATGTACTAAAGATTAAAATTTACACACGCACACACACACACATATATATATATATATATATATAAAGAGTCAAAACTAAGAGAAAGTGGCAACACATAGAAGTTTGAACATGTTATTAATAGGGTTTAGATATATAAAAGTAATGAAGGATATAGAGAAGATTGATGTCCATATCCGAGCATGAGACAGTATTGTCAAGTTTCGGAATCAGTCTTTAAGTGAAAAATTGATGGGATTATGGAGACTTGATAATAAAAAAAAAAAAAAGTCAATGTGGAGCCAAATAAAAGACAAAATTTGAGCAATAGGAAATTACAACAACCATCACGATTGGCACTGCAGTGACATGATGGGTAGCGCAGCATCTAGGTGACAGTATGTCACTCAATTTTTGTCATGTTGGCATCATGGCACAAAGGGTCGGCATGCATTTCGGGAATGGTCTCGGCCCAGCGACAGCCGTTGGATCCCCCACATGGTGGTGGGAGGGGTTTAAATTGCTAAATGACCCCCCCCCCCCTATTAGGGGGGGGATCCAACGGCTGAATGGTCTCGGCCCAGCATAGAACAGCCCATGGATTTCGGTTTCCCACACGATTTTGGATCAGTTTTGGCCATTTTTGATTAGTTTAGGATTCCATATGTATCAATCCAAGAAATGCAATAAAAGACGTCTAGCTAGTGTAGTTACAAAAATAATCAGTTTTGAGTGAACCATGTTAAATCTTTATGTTTTGCATCTTGTGAATTCTTTATGTCATTTTAAACTTGAATTGTTTTTGTTTCTAATTTTTTCCACTTATATTATCTGTTATTGCTAGTCGAATCTCTAACTCGAGCAATTATAATTTCATTAATTTATTACATGTCATAATTGTAAGGCATTATGCATGTCACCATTCCATTAGTTTTCGTCAACTTTTAATGGAAAATAAAATGTGAAACTAACGTGTAATTTTTTCAAATGATTTGGGTAATTTTTAAAATATGGTAAAAATTGTGGTATTGAAATTAAAACGGTCCTTTCTCGTCGGACTAAATTTACAATTTTGACTCTCTATGATCTACAAGATGTCACTCTATATCAGGGACGGATCCAGGATTTACTTGTTGGGGGGGGAGGGGAGCGATTTACCGGTTAAGTAAATTTTTTGACAACGTTAGTGTATAATTCTTTTTTTTTAAAATTTTTATAGATAAACTATCATATGTAAAAAAAAAATTGACTTTCAATAAAATTTATAGTAGTTTTTAAAATATATAAACAATTCTTTAAAAAAATATTAATTTTTTTTTTGGGTAAATTAGAAAAAAAAATTGAATTGGTACTAGAAGTTCTCTTTATATATATATATATATATATATATATATATATATATAATTGTACTAGACGTTCTTTAGTATCTATTTATCGTATGGTTGAATAAGTAAATAGTCATAAATACATTTGAAACTCTAATTTTGAACCTAATTGCTCATATGAATACTCATTGTATTAATTGTATTATCAAGAGCTTCCAGTGATTGAATAATATTTAATTTATTAGTACTGAATTTTTTTCCCAATATTATTCAACCTACTTGATCTCCTGTCTCATTTTATTTGGAGTTAATGATTTTGTCTATTTAATAATTAGATGCAAGCAATTGATTAAAAGAAATATTTTATCCATCATAAATCAATGTACAATTAAGTGGACTCAAGAAAATAACATCAAATGAAATTAAAACAAAAGATTAATCAACCACAAATTTCAACTATATTACAATATGATATTTTTTTCGAAAAAATATAAAGTGACATCTGTTAACACTACTATCATCATTTTATGCATATTTGTTTGTGATAAACTCTAAATAATTTATGGTGATAGACTTTTTCTTGTCTTTTTACGAGTTGAGTTCTTGTATTTTTACCTTATCAAATATGTTTTTATAGGCTTTTAAAAAGACGCTTTTAATTTTATATAATCATTCCTTTTCAACAATTTTTTATATAAATTTTAAGATAAGATCTTATTAATTTTAATTAAAAAGAAGGTAGAATTGTTCACAATTTAGCTTTATTTTATTTTGGTAGTTGCTTTTTTCCTTCATAATTATTTTGTTAAAAGCAATTGTAGTCTAAACAAAAATGAAAAAAATAAAATGTGGTGGAAGAGGCCCATCAGATTCGAACCCATAACCTAAGGGAACAATAATTCGGAGCTCACCAACTCAACTAGAGGTGTTATTTTCTTCATTCTAACACCTTAGATCTATATTTTTGGAGGGGCCATACAACAAAAACATATATACTCGGTAATGAAAATGTAAATTCTCGCCCCCCCCCCCCCTAAATCCGTCCCTGCTCTATATGATCTACAATTGTCAAAAAGTAGGTTTAAATCTCATTCCAAAGTTATGAGGATATTCTTTGTGATTGATGATTCAGGGGAGTTGGCACCATCACCACCTTCCTACTATATACAGGGACGGATTTGGGGGAGGGGGGAGAATTTACATTTTTATAATCGAGTATATATGTTTTTGTTGTATGGCCCCTCCACAAATATAGATCTAAGATGTTAGAATGAAGAAAATAACACCTCTAGCCGAGTTGGTGAGCTTTGAATTATTGTTTCCTTAGGTCATGGGTTCGAATCTGATGGGCCTCTTCCACCACATTTTATTTTTTTCATTTTTATTTAGACTACAATTGCTTTTAACAAAATAATTATGAAGGAAAAAAGCAACTACCAAAATAAAATAAAGCTAAATTGTGAACAATTCTAACTTCTTTTTAATTAAAATTAATAAGATCTTATCTTAAAATTTATATAAAAAATTGTTGAAAAGGAATGATTATATAAAATTAAGAAACGCCTTTTTAAAAGCCTATAAAAACATGTTTGATAAGGTAAAAATACAAGAACTCAACTCGTATAAAGACAAGAAAAAGTCTATCACCATAAATTATTTAGAGTTTATCACAAACAAATATGCATAAAATGATGATAGTAGTGTTAACAGATGTCACTTTATATTTTTTCGAAAAAAATATTATATTGTAATATAGTTGAAATTTGTGGTTGATTTATCTTTTGTTTTAATTTCATTTGATGTTATTTTCTTGAGTCCACTTAGCTGTACATTGATTTATGATGAATAAAATATTTCTTTTAATCAATTGCTTGCATCTAATTATTAAATAGACAAAATCATTAACTCCAAATAAAATGAGACAGGAGATCAAGTAGGTTGAATAATATTGGGAAAAAAATTCAGTACTAATAAATTAAATACTATTCAATCACTGGAAGCTCTTGATAATACAATTAATACAATGATTCATATGAGCAATTAGGTTCAAAATTAGAATTTCAAATGTATTTATGACTATTTACTTATTCAACCATACGATAAATAGATACTTAAAGAACGTCTAGTACAATTATATATATATATATAAAAGAGAACTTCTAGTACCAATTCATTTTTTTTCTAATTTACCCCAAAAAAAAAATTTAATATTTTTTTTAAAAATTGTTTATATATTCTATAAACTACTATAAATTTTATTGAAAGTCAATTTTCTTTTACATATGATAACTTTTATTTTATTTATCTATAAAAATTTTAAAAAAGAATTATACACTAACGTTGTCAAAAAATTTACTTAACCGGTAAATGGGCCCCCCAACAAGTAAATCCTGGATCTGTCTCTGACTATATATCTTTCTAAAACTCTTTTAACACTTGGTGTAGCTTATTTTTTCATTTTATTTTTTTAGGTAATTAACACTTGTAGGTAGCTTAATTTGGGAAAATCTTAGTCCACTCCAGATTCGTCCGAACCAAGTCTATTTCACAAAGTGAGTACTGAATTACACTTGCCATGTTATTGGTCGCTCACTTTATGAAATATACTTAAGTTTTTCCTAACCAAGATCGGACTAGAATTTTCCGTTAATTTGTTCTTACATGCATGCTTGAAAAGTGAACCTACACATTTGCATTTTGCAATTTGTACAAATTCCACATTTTGGTAATTGATCGGTCAAGCAGCCTTCCACCCAGAATGCATGACTATATTTTCCTTGCATGCTGGAAATTTTTATATCTCATAACATAGAAAACATGCTATTTTCACCCTAATATACATAAATGAATTATATGATTCGCTAATATTATATGATTCACCATGTTACGTGCCATGACCAAAAAAATGTGGTTTTGTTTCTTTCCAACTTGTCCCCGTATTTTCCCATCCCCGATTGTTCCAATGGATTCCTATAAAAGAATACAACCAGAGATGGAGGGGGGTCCCTCAATTTTGAGAGAAAAAAAACATTACCTACAAGATTTTAATTTTTTACATTTTGCCCCCTTAAAATTTTTGATTTCTGACATTTCCCCCCCCCCCCCCTCAAAATCTAAAAATATTAAGATTTTCTCAAATTTTTACATTCGCCCCCTGAGCTCTGAATCTTGGCTCCGTCCCTGAATACAACATTATAAAGCACGTCTTCAACTCGGCCCAATCAAGTATATATATGTTAATTTCCTACATCATATTTACTTGACCTTTCTTTTTTCTTTCCATTTATTCTCCATTTCTCCTATTTTTGGCGCATGATATATGAATAAATGTAATAGAGACTTAATTACATTAGTAATTCCAATGTTGCACTGAGATGCTAATGTTTTTGTAAATTAACGTGCGATTATTGAGAGGGGTAGCATGAATTATAAACATAAATAAAATACGATACATATATATTTATAATGTATGTATATATATATATATATATATATGTTAATCTATAGAAATTTCAAGAAAATAGCATAACATTGTCGAGCAAAAGTGAGAAAGACTTCTAATGTAAAAGACGTGGAAATTTAGATTGTGAAAGTTGCATTATTAATAATGGAGGAGAATCTTATGGAAATTTGATGAGAAAATTCAAATTCTTTGCTATAAAAACTTCCAAGAAACTTGCCAGAAGAGATCCAAGTGCATGAATGAACACAAATTCTTTTTCGAGACGTGAGAAAATTGTGATGTTTTAGCAATAAAGAAAACGATGTTAGTGAAATATATTTCACTATCTTTCCCTGCTTTATATATTCTTTTAATCCCCCTTTCTTCTACGAAGAAAACACGAAAAACGTTCATTGTATATAATGATAGTTCTCGGTTGATGTGCACATATGAAGATGCATTGTGCCGTTGTTTCTTTTACATACTCTAAATTTAGTCGACACTGTAACTGAGGAATAATATAATTTGGTCCAATGACAACATGTATCTTATTATTATTATTCTTTTTTTAAACATATTATCACCTCTTTTTACCGAAAATCAAACTACCAAAAAATAAAATAAAAAAATTATACACTGATGACTGAACCATTCGATAAACAGAAACTACCAAAAAATAAAATAAAATAAATCATACACTGAACCATTCGATAAAAAGTACTGCATAGAGCAGAGGATATACCCATCGCCGATTAGCTTCAAGCCAAAATTTACATATTCAACCATGATGAAAGGAAATAGAAAGCCCAAGTACAATATACTTAAAATGTTTAGCCTTTCCCCCGACTAGGAGTGAAAGACGAACCAAACTACTCGATACTCGACTCAAGCTCGATCGCTAAAAGCTCGTTTGAGTTCGGTTCGTTAACATATCAAATCAAGCTTGAACAATTTTTTGTATTTGATAAGTTTTGAAGCTTGACTCGAGCTCAGCTTGATTAGTAAAAAATAATAAAAACATGTACAAAGAAATCAAACTACTCGAGCTTGACTCGTGTTTGGCTCGATTAAAGCTCGTTTGAGCTCAACTAGATTAATAATCAAACAAGCTCAAACACAAATTTTAAAACTCGATTGTGTATCAAACAAACTTGAACAACATCTCGTTCGGCTCGACTCGACTCGTTTTCACCCCCGACCACTTATTAGTCCACTCCAAGCCCACATTGAGAGAGGAAAAGGGACGACGCAAGCCCAGCCCAAGTAGAAAGAAGGGCAAGCTAAAGCCCATCAATAACAATCCATGAAATCCATCGCAGATTTATTATTACTCTTAATTACTACTTATTTTTCACTTTTCCAAATTTAAGAAATGTAATGCTTCATCGAGTCAATGCCGATTATGTGGTCATGGAGAGGAAGATAGCTTGCATGCCTTGCGTGATTGTGCTTGGGCTAAAAGCATCTGGAGTTCTCTTGTTGCACAGAAATTTCATGGAAAATTCTTCACCTTAACAGTGAAACAATGGATCGATTGGAATCTGTCAAATGCTTCAAACAGGTATAAATGGTGCGATAATTGGGGTGTCTCGTTTATTGAAATAGTTAATTTTATGTGGCAGGAACGTAATACAGCTGTGCACAAGGATGTGATCGATATACCCCAGCCAGATATGATGGCTATCAAACGATGAGTCATGGAAGCTAGGCGAATTACACAAGGAAATTGGGACATATTGGAAGATAGAATATGTTGGATGGTGCAAACCGAGCCAAGGGGTGACTAAGATTAATGTCGATGGGGCGGTCCAGCTGAGAACCGGCCTTGAAATGGGATCGGGCGATTTTGGATGTGTGATTAGAAATAGTCACGGTATTTGGCTCAAAGGATGTCGAGATAAGGCGAGTAACACAAGTTTTCTGAAATGTGAACTAATTGCCATTCTTGAGGGCCTGCTGCCAGCTTGGGAGATGAAATTACCAAAAATCATACTTGAAACTGATTGCTTAGAGGCTTGGGAATGCATAGATGGGGCATCTCTTTCCCATAAATGTTTCGTTTTATTCACAAAATTCGGGAGATGCTCCACAGGAAATGGAAGGTGCAAGTTCACCAATTCCACGAGAACCGAACCAAGTAGCTGACTCGTTGGCTAAGAAAGGAATAAAATATTAATAAATAAAGAAAATAGAAAAAAGATCCCCTAACTAAATTAAATCAAACTATTTGATATTCAACTCTTAAAAATAAAATACAAACTGAGCCTGAAGACCCGGTTCTGTTAATAAGATTTGAAATTTGGCTCGAGCTCGATTCAAAGGTTAAAAAATAATAAAAATGTGTAAAAAGACCAACTTACACGAGCTCGACTGGTGTTTAATTCAGTTGAAGCTCGTTCAAGCCCAATTTGATTAATAATTGTATCAAATTATTTTATTTATTTTTGAATATTTTGATTATATGATACAATATGAATATTAAATACTAACAATTTATAACCAACTAACAACTATTAAAATCAATATAATCAAATAACAAAATAAATGAAAGTAAAGAAAACTACGCGACTCGCACACAAGACCTCTAAATATAATATTTTGAGTTCACCAAAATTTTCAAATTATTGATTAATACGTTGTTTGACTTTGACTCAATTTTTTTCACTCTACCCTACCCAATTAACAAATCGGGTAAATGGCCCAAGAAAAGCGGGTAGCGTTTGTAATTATAGCTTTTACCCAACGCTAACAAATCAATACGTACATATACATATATATATATATATATACACTCACTTACAATACAGTTACAGCACTGTAATTTTTCCCACTTCCTTTCAATTCGAAGAAGTTCTCTCTGTAAAGAAATCTCTGAATATTCTTTTACCTTTTCAGATTTTCTTTTGAAAGAACTAGGGTTTAACAAGAAATTTAAATGGCTACATTTGGCGCTACTCCCACTACCGCAAATCCAAATCGTTCCACTGAGGTAATTGTAATTTTTATGCTTTAAACTTCGATCAATTTTAAACCTAATTACATTCTACCATGTTCGTTGATTCCGCATTGAAATTTGAAGTGTGTTCCATGTTTAGCTTGATTTGTTTGCTCTTTTTTTTTTTTTTTAATCTTATTTTGGTTTTGCTATAGGTTGTACAACCGCCAACTGATTTAGTATCAAGCCTGAGTTTCAGTCCTAAGGCGAATTTTTTAGTCGCGACGTCGTGGGATAATCAGGTATTTTTCTGTCTTTTGGTTGCTATGCCTTTTAATCATGTAGTTACTTGTTAGTTGCCTTTTGTTCTTAGTTTACATAACGTCGATGAATGAAATATAGAAGGATTGAGTTTATTATCTGGAGAATTTGAGATCAATTTTGCACCGGTCCGTTATTTCAGACATTAGTTTGATTAAGGTAATATGATTCAAGCCTTCACATTCGATCAGAGATGTATTATGCGACTATGTTGTGATATTTGTTAGACTGCAGTCACTCCAGTTTAGGAATTTTTATTTTTTCTTCATGTGAAGTTTTCTTGTCATTGTTTGTCATGTGTTCTTTTATAGAGGGGTTAAAGTGGGGAGTTTCACAAATAAGTGTATGTCTTTAGTTTCTGTAATAGATAATGTAGAACATCGCATGCCAAATTCTTTTTAGGATTTGTTGCTTTAGGAGTATCTTTTAATCAATGTAGTTAATTTTTCGTTTCGTATTGATATGCTATAGAAGGATTTTATTTCATAATAGTGAGACTAATTGTGCGCTGGTCCCTCACGTCAGACTCAGTTTTAGTATGATTAATGCAATAAGATTCAAGACTCCACATTCAATCAGAGATGTATTGTGCCGCTATCTTTTAGTGCTTGTTGGACTGCTGAAGCCCCAGTTTAGGAATTTATTTTCGTCATGTGAAGTTTTCTTGTGATTGTTTGTCATGTGTTCTTTTATAGAGGGGTTAAAGTGGGGAGTTTCACAAACAAGCATGTTCTGTAGCTTTCGTGTCTGTAATAGATAATGTAGTACATCTCATGCCAAATTCTTCTTAGGTACGATGTTGGGAGGTAATGAAATCCGGAACGAATGTCAACACTGTTCCCAAGGCATCAATGGCACATGAGCAGCCGGTAATATCTCGTTTATGCAATCCCTCTTACTATTCTCAGATTAACTTGTTTTGTCCGATGTTAGTTACTTTATAATTTTGGCAGGTGTTATGCTCAGCTTGGAAGGATGATGGAACAACTGTCTTTTCTGGAGGCTGTGACAAGCAAGTTAAAATGTGGCCATTATTGTCTGGTGGCCAAGCTGTAACTGTGGCTATGCATGATGCTCCTGTTAAAGAACTTGCTTGGATCCCCGAAATGAATCTCTTAGTCACAGGAAGCTGGGACAAGACACTAAGGTAGCTGGTCGATGTCTTTCATAGTTACTATAATAAATGTTTTAAGTACCTAGTTTGATTGGTTTGGTGCAGTCCTACGTGTGTTGTTACTTTTTTGAATCATGATAAACCTTGTTGGTGATTAGATTAGGAGAGGCATGAACCTTCTGTACATTTACATGTTGAACGAGGTCATTCCCAATGGCCTCCTCATTCTTGCTTCTAGGGCATTTTGAAGAAGACTTACGTTACCAGCAAACAGTCGTCATCTAGCTCACTGCTCATATCTATTTGGGCACAAAAATGAACATAGGATTTCCGTCCATGAGAATAATCTCGGGCAGTTTCTGTTGTGTATGTTTCTCAGTATAATAGTATTTTAATATTTTTTATATTAATAGTTCATGGTCTACATATCAAAATAGTAAACTGCTGGATTTCCTCTTTTCTAGTGTTGTTGTTGTGGTATATCATTTTAATGTTTCATCTAACAGGATGTGGAATTGTATCTGAGAGAACTGGGCCACTGAGAGATTCATGTGTGTTGTTTATACCGATCTTGACGAACACCGGTCCTATCTCATTCACCTTTACTTTACAAATTCCTGGGGTCCATAGTTTTTTCATCCAAGAGAAAGTTAATTATTGATCCAACGATCCATTTTAAATTGTCAGATACTTCTCATTTCCTTTCTAATACTAGTTGGTATCATTAACATTTCCTCTGTGAAGTATTTCCTCTTTCAGTTCTATCAGGTCTGCGGCAATCCGATTAATTTGATCTGACATGTAATTTTCTTACAGTTATATAAGGTGATATTCAATTTCGTTAAAAAGCTATTCATATTCAGGTATTGGGATCTGAGACAGCAAAATCCAACTTGGGTGCAACAGCTTCCTGATCGCTGCTATGCACTTTCTGTTAGACATCCTCTTATGGTAGTCGGCACTGCTGATAGAAACCTTGTAATCTTCAACCTGCAGAACCCCCAGGTATTCTTCTATTTTATGAAATGTTGGAGATCATTCTAATCTGTTTCATGAAACATATGAAAGATCTAATAAAATTCCAATAATATATGAATTTGAAATTTAGTTATTGAAAAAGCTTAAAAGATGAAATAGACCTCCTTTGAAGATTTTGATTATTTTTTTTTAATTTCTTTGTAGAGTGTAAAGCCTGTGGCCTCATTTAGATTAGCTAAACCATATACTCCAAGATGTTTTATGTCTTGTAGCTATTCCTTGAATTGAAAGTCAACTTTGTTTTTAACCTGCATAGGTATGAGTGAGATTTGAGGTTCCTATTATATATGACCGAGGGAGCACTTTCGGGAAATTGTTTATAGATGGAAGCAATCTCATGCAACTAAGGGAAGAACCAATCCCAGAAAGGGTGAAAAAAAATTCCGGCATTATCTTACATCTCCCTGAGGAAGTCATAGTTACAAAAGAAATCATCTCCTGAAGTTGATTTTTACTGTTGGATATGTTCTTTGAACATTCAGCAAGCTAGTTTCATTTCTGTACATGTGAAAGTTACTGAACTTTGAAGTCCAAATGATTTCACAAGGCACTGCACAGGAAACAGATTGGTGATATGGATTTCATTATCTTTGAGGAGTTTGCTTTACTATGATAAAATATCTACTGGAGGGACTTAGCATGTCGTTTTAGGAAAATTGCTTATATATACCAGTTCTGAGTTGATTGGCTGTTTCATATTCTTTAGTTAATCTTGCAACTGGTGAGCTCATTTTAGAAGGCATTGACTCGCAAAGACTGTATTAAAAATGTCAAGTATTATAATTATATCAGTTGCCGTTATATCAAGAGAAGTTCGATTCAAGTAAGCCTGGTATGTATTTTTGGTAGGTCTCAATTAATAAGCCACGTGAAAGATGGTTGATATAGCCTTTAAACCACTTTATGTTCAATCTATATGCCTCTTATCTTACGGATGTTTTCTAGTCACCATTTTCTGGGGATCCAGGCTTTGCTTATCCGCAGCTATCATAATGCTCGTGTATATATCAGACTGGCATAGCTCAATTCTTAAAGAGGATTGTGAAAAATTCCGGGACAATCTCTTTCTTCTACCCAAGTGCTATAGCTGACAATTGGCACAACATACTTTTTCTTTTATCTTGCTGCTATAGTCTTCTGTATTTAGTTTCTTACACTTTCCTGAGACTGAGTTTCAGAGTTGGAATTTTGTGTATATACTTACCTATCTTGATTGACAAATCATAGCTACGAGAGCGATAATGTACTGAGTTCTACAAGCACATGATCAAAATTGCTTCTGGAATATGGCAGGCTGAGTTCAAGAGAATTATGTCACCCCTGAAGTACCAGACAAGATGTGTGGCTGCTTTCCCTGATCAGCAAGGCTTCTTAGTAAGTTTTTGAGTCCTTGAACTATTACTCCTTGTTCTTGTTTAGTGTGGGTGATACTTATTATGATACTGCCTGTGGCATGACACAACACAAATGTCTGAAGATGTCAATCTATGTGCTGAGATGCGGATTTTCATGCAAATTCTTGATTGATTCCATCCAATTTTCTTAGAGCTGGAATGACAGTCATCTTCAAGAAATCATATCATATTGCTAGTTGATTGAACTCAGATATTTCCATCTGCATTCAATTTTTTTGGGATTGTAACTAATATGAAGTACGAGGTGAGGAAAATAGCCTCTAAATTTCTATTGTGTGTTTAAGCTGCATGTTTATGTTTGTTTTGCTGTTGATTAATTTGATTGAGAAACACATCCTGGTTTGTGGTTTATTCTGGATTTACTTTGTAAGTTTCAAGTTTATCCCATGTTTGCAGGAAATATTCCATTTTTTTGGTTTTTCGTTTTCCTGAATTCTGTTTAATTGCATGCCAGTTATTCAAATATTTGAATATTCTTGGTGAGTATGTATAAGATTGTAATATCTGTTCCATCCATAATTTGCACTTGTGATTAATCGAATCAGTTTATAGTGAAGTAGTTCACTGTAATATTGTCACATTTGCATTTCTTTTGTAGGTTGGCTCAATAGAAGGAAGAGTTGGTGTACATAATCTTGATGATTCTCAATCAAGTAAAAACTTCACTTTCAAATGTCACAGAGATGGCAATGAAATTTACTCAGTCAACTCACTGAACTTTCATCCTGTAAGCTATTTTATTTAAAAGTTCATTGAGCGTGTTGTGTTGCCATTTCCCCTTTGGTTTTCACTTCACTTCTTCTTGACTTTGCCTTTTGCTCTAAAGTCTGATGGTGAAATTTAAATATTGTTGGTGGCATGAAAGTTCTTACTACTTAGTAAATCATGTATGTTTGCCTGTACCGTAGAGAACCATTTGTCCTTTAACTTATCTGGGAAAGAATATCATAATGAACCTATAGTTCCAACATCCAATAGTATATGCCCGTAGGAATGTGCATCTTTTATTTAGGACATCATTATGTCATATGAAATGTGAAATTATGTTTCATCACTCATACAATCTTTTTTGTTTCCATGGGGATAGCTTGAAATAACCATTGCATGAATCCAAATAGAGTTATTCATGAAGAAAACTAAGACTTATTTACATATAGAAAGAGGCATCAATCTTTGCCATGCGTATTTGATATTATAATGATATTTTTAATGATGAGAAACATGAAATTTTATAGCTGTTTCTTGTTATTTGGACACTTTGATTAAGCAAACTTAAAAGCTGTCTCTGAAAAATTATGAAACAGAAGTTTCTCTCATTTGCCAATGAGGCCAAGCTCAAGTGGCAACGCTGAGGCCCCAAGATTCGAGGTTTTGGGCTCGAGTCCCACTAGAAGTGTGGGTATTAATCTACATATTAGTTTGTTGTACGGACTTTAATACATGATTATTTAATCTTCTTCTTAGTTATTGATTGATATCCTGATGTACTACCATTCCACTTTTGAAAAAGGGGTCTCTCAATTGTTTTGTTTATCTGTTCACTCTTAACATCACTCATATAAGTTCTTTTACATTGTTTTCTCTTTAAGCTTTGTGAATCATTTTATCATATCCAACTTTCACAATTTTTTAACTTTAAAGGATGTCTTGCAGAAAAAACTGTTATTCTTTTTTTTCAAGTCAGTTCTACGGATTAGAGCCGTAGGTGGTTTGACGTGTCTTCTTTTGCAATGGTTCGTAGTACGATCTGTGCATTAGTTTCTGCACTTCCCTGCTAAACAGTTCTACTGTTTGCCCCATCTCAGGTACACCACACATTTGCCACTGCCGGATCTGATGGAGCCTTTAATTTTTGGGACAAAGATAGCAAACAGAGGCTCAAGGTACAACAAATTTCTGCATTAGTTATCAATTTTTTCTAGAAATGCAAACTTTTCAATTAAGACATTCATCTTACTACTATTCATTATTTTGGTAATTATTCAGGCTATGCAAAGATGCAGTCAGTCAATACCTTGCAGCACTTTCAACAACGATGGCTCCATATATGCATATTCGGTATGCCTTAACTATTTCAGTAAAATATTTTGAAGAACAAAACAGATGATTTTTTTTCAGAAAGATCTCCATTTGTTATTTTATCAGCAGTTGAATGTCCTCGATTTGTCTACTGTTTCAAATTCAGGTGTGTTATGATTGGGCCAAGGGTGCTGAAAATCATAATCCATCAGCATCAAAAAATTATATTTACTTACATCTGCCACAGGTACCCTACCTTCTTTTTACCTTTTCGAAATGAGTTTCTTTTATTTCTGAGATTAATGCTGTATCTGCTGCTGTTCTTGGCAGGAATCTGAGGTCAAAGGTAAACCACGCACCGGAGCAGGAAGAAAGTGATACGTTTATCACTCCATTTCAGAGAACAGAAACAGTACATGGAACTTTTTGATTTTAGTTTGCCCTCAAGTATACAATTGCAATTAGGAGATCATGATATGATATAAAAGGTTGTAGTCATCTAGTTTTTTGTTGAGTCATTCTTTTATCTGCTTCCATGTGATTGTGCTTTTTGCTAGTTGGCTTTTGTTAGTTTGTATGGAGATATTTCATCAATCAGACTGTGGGTTGTAGATGGCATTCTTTGTTATATGAGCAACTAATTGAGTACCCAAAAGTTGTTATCATTTACTGTTTACTTAAAGGGATAGTTACATGCACACCGTCTCACTTATTTAGTAATTACAATCGAGCTCGCTGAGATTCTGCAAATTATTGAGACACTAAGATCCTGCTAATTTCGAGAAACAAGGGCTGAAATTGTAATTTGCTTTTATTAACATAAGTTACGTAATTTTTCAAATCTCATGATATTTTTCGTAATTAGGGTCTCAAGCAAGGGTTCTTTGTAATTTTTAACCTCTCTTAAATTTTGATATGTGTTATTATTTAAAGGGTGTGATACGGAGACATCTAAGCCCATCCCATGTAAGTAAAATGCAACTTGAAGCTAATCGGATGTCTCATAGACTATCCTCTGAATTCCTCTTTCTTGAACCCTAGCAGACCCATTGTTGAACACCAAAGAGTTTGGATTCTACCACATTAACAGTGATATATATATATATTTTTTGGTGTTAACCAAGGGTATCCTCCAGCCAGACGCCGAAGATTATTCCCTCCGAGACGTAGAGATCACCGAAGTGGGCTTTGCCTCTCCCAACAAAGTCTTTTCCTTGCACATCGCCAAAAATCGAACCCTGGACAAATACTTAAGGAACTTAGCTATCTACCAACTGTGCTGAACCTTGTTAGTACAGTGATATATATTATATGTTCAGGTGGCATAGTCTCAACTCTGAACCCTTTGATTTATTCAACATCAGATGAATATAAGATTTTTTTGGAAAGTAAGAAAAAAATTTATTCTCATATGAAACAGGAAGACTACAATTGTGGAAATGAACCTGCTTATTTTATTTTTTCAAAACAATCTTTGGCTATTCAACACATTACATTGGAGTACATTGGTAAAACATTGGTGCTTCCATAGCAAATCCTGCTATTGATTTGATCGCACCCGAAAATAACCTATAGAGTTAGACACATTCTCCGTATCATCAAAATTCTCGCAACATCAACAAAACAGGGAAAAAAACAAGGGACAAAAAAAAAACAGGAAAAGAAAAAAGAAAATCATATACAACTATGAATACATATGAGTCAAATACAGAGGGCCCCTCATCATCTTGGCCCGGATAATTCATCAGCTCGAATATTATAAGTGGAGTCTGGAACAATCCAATCGGTGTTAGGATGATACGTGTGATTGAACTCTTGACGGAACATTTCTTCCTTCTGCCACTCCTCCCACCTCTCAGCCAACCCGTCACCTTCCAGCATTCTCACAACATCCGACATCTTGGGACGTTCTGTTGGAGAGCTCTGTGTGCAGAGTAAAGCTACTTGGATCAACTGCTCCACCTCTTCGTCTATGTAATTACCCTGAAGATCTGCATCAACTAACATTTCCAACTTCTTCTCCTTCAATAGTCCCTTCACCTGAATAAAGAACAAATCTTGATTTGTATAAAATCTTCTTTAATTTCAATTTTGGGATAATTACATGCATACTCCCTCACTTATTGGGTAAACTACCAGGAGGTCCCTAAAGTTTTGCAAATTATTAAGACACACCATGTATTGCAAATTACTAAGACATACCCTGTGTCATGAACAGGTAAGGATTTGGAGGTGGGGAAATTTTGTAATATGAAGAAAAAATTTTAACTTCTCACTTTACATCCTAATCATCCATGTATACTTGGAGTGTGTGCGTGTAATATGAGTATTACACAATTGTGTTGTTGGAGATCCTTAATGGAACCAAACACAGCCAAAGAGTGTAGTTTCTATGTTTTCTATTGGATTAAAGGATTTGGATTTGAAAAAAGGATTTCAAATGACTAATTATTCAGGCAACTCGAAAAAAAAAGGGTGAAATTATAATAAGATTTTTCTGACAGGTGAGGAATTGTAATCTGCTTTTAGAGGAAGTTAAGACAATTTCTCAAATTTTGGGGTCATTCCATAATTAGGGTAGCAGGGGCGTCTATGTAATTTACCCTTCAACTTTTCTACAAAGACTGGATAAAAATCTCTCGGGATATAGAGTATGAGAAACGGTAATACTCACCCAATCAAGTAACATGACATCATCATTATTGGCAAGCCGAGCAAGATCAAAAGCCCTCTGTCCAGTGATGAGCTCGAGAAGCATGACCCCGTAACCGAAAACATCGGTTTTCTCTGAAGATTTACCAGTAGAGAGGTACTCGGGAGCTATATGACCAATTGTGCCCCTTACAGCCGTGGTAACATGAGTATCCTTGTAGTCCATGAGTTTGGCCAACCCAAAGTCACCAACAACTGCTTCAAAGTCCTCATCCAACAATATATTCGCAGCTTTGACGTCCCGGTGAATGATTTTAGGGTCACAATGGTCATGCAAGTAAGCAAGTCCCCTTGCTGAACCCAGCGCTATCCTTTTTCTTATTGGCCAATCAAGTGGAGGTTGTGATTCAGGTCTCTCTACAATAAATGCATCAAAAAGCTAGTGAGAAATACTCTCTCCGTCCAACAAAGAATAATGGGTAATCTTTATTGGTTTCTCCCAATATATTTGTTCAAGGGATTTATTTGTAATATGTGACTATTCTGCGTTTTGAACTTAAAACTATTAAATTTTTGCCGTAATGTATAGAAGCCAACACATACCAATCAATTTAAACGCATACCATATATTCTACAAGACAATCAATTTGGGTGACTTTTAAAGAAAGTGATACAAATTTGGCTTTTGTTAATTCTTTAAAAAGTCAAACAGGATATCCTTTGTTGAGTAGAGGGAGTAATACTCATAGAAATCAGAGCCGTAAAGAATTTGATGCACTCTATAGAGTAGTCAAATTTGATGCCCAAAAAGTTACATATGACCAAGCACACATGGAATATGACAGATAAAAGCCTACCTCTTAAGCACGATGCAACACTTCCGTTAGCCATGTAAGGATAAACAAGCAGCCTTTCTGTTGGCGTCATGCAAAAGCCACGCAAACGAAGTAAATTTCGATGCACAGCCATGCTGATCATTTCAACTTCTGTTTGGAATTGAAGCTCTCCACCTTGAGTTCGTTCTTCTTTTAATCTTTTAACCGCCACCAGAGTACCATCAGCCAACCGACCTTTGTAAACCTTACCAAATCCACCTCTGCCAAGAATGTTTTTATTGCTAAAATTATCTGATGCAACTTGGAGTTCACGTAGGGAAAATCTTTTGAGCTGTCCCAGATGAACTTCCGGATCCTCCTCCGCTGAAATTAGAATAAAATACAAATAAATTTGAGATTTGAGAATATAGGATACATGATTACATATTAAGCCCTTCTGAATACACTAACCAGGAACATCAAAGAAATGCTCCTGTGGTTTCTTTCTTCGATAATATGCAAGTGCTATTGCAGGTGCAGCAAATAGAAGGGCTGCTCCAGCGGCGACCCCTCCTGCAATGGCTCCTGTAGCACTGTTGCCAACTGCAATGGTAATATACTGATAAGCCTATACTGTTTCAGATGATAATTAAGTCTAAAAAATACTAACCCATTTATATTATTGGTAAAATTGTGGCATTGGTCCCCTAGGATAGATCTCCTTGAATTTTATTCCTTAAACTCATAGGGTGCAATTTTTTGCATTTTTTGTCCGAAATGTTAAAAGGGAAGGCAACAAATCGTTAGTTTGGTCATGTGTCTACAGGCAGTACTCAATTTAACAGCACATGCATTCCACGAGCGAAATTCTATCCATTTTTTAATGGATGGGACAAAAATTGCAAAAAAATGCATCCTATGGGACCAATTTTGCAAGTAGGTAAACAATGGAACTTCAATTGCAGTGGTCCCTATCCTATTGGACCAATAGTGCAATTTTCCCCATATTATATCATCAAGTTAGGTGACCAAAGTCTCACTTCCCTCCAGAATGGACAATTGAGAAAAGTAATAGATGATGCAGCAGAGGGTTCACAAACCTCGAGAAGGAGATGGAGTGGTTGGTGGAAGCGGAGGTGGTGGAGATACAGGAAGAGGTTCCAAGTTATTATTGGCAAAACTGAAATGAAAGAAGTTAGTCAGCAATAACGCCAAAATGAATCACTGTCTACCTTCACAATGGAAAGCAAGTAAGTGAAGTAAACCTGATAGGAGTGAAGAGCGAAAAGGATCCGTTGACTGGGATTCTTCCCGTAAGGTGGTTATTTGAAAGATCACTATATTTATAATAAGGAAATGCATATTAGTTTTCCAAAACACCAAAAAAAAAAAAAATAATAATAATAATAATAAAAGAATAAAACAAACACCAGATAAAAGAAAATCCATGGACTTCACTTACAGGACTTGAAGCGTGAAGACGGTAGTCAGAGATGAAGGAATTTGTCCACTCAAACTGTTATTGTTAAGCCTCCTACATAGTTCATACGGTAAATACGCATTGTTAAGTTCCAGAGAAGAAAGCAACCACTGATAAGAGGAGCCAATCCAACTTTCTCACTTTCATTGAAATAAAGAAGTTAAAAATTGATATGCTTATTTTATTTTTCAGGATTTTCTAGTTAATTTGTAAAAGAGCCATTGCCGATATCCACTGCTGGGAAACATTTTTCTTTGTTCCCCGAGTATTTTAGTATCCCCATTTGTTCTACTATCTATTTTTGCTTGGATAAAAGCTTTTTCCAATAAAACGGTGGTACATCCAAGTCCATGCAACTAACAACGAAGTATAATAAGAAGTCTTCGACAAAAATGTTAGCAATTTAATAATATACATAAAAAGTTTATATTAACTATCAAGTCCAAAGAGCTACTCTTTTTGTACGGACGCTAAATCTGTTCTTTTAGCAAGCAGCCAGTGCAACAACAGAATCAAAACATTGACATAATTATCCAATGAGAAAAATTGAGAGTAAATGATAATTCCCAAATGAAACTACTAATACAATTAACACGAGAGCCCAAACTCAAACCTATTAGATTAAAAAGAAACATGCATGGTAGCGCCCTTTTTCTCATTCTTTAACTTCATTATGGAAAATAATTTACAAAAATTACTTTACAGGAAGCATATTGCAAGACTTCATGAATTCTACATCTACCCAATACATATGCAATGCATTACAAACAAATAAAATCCCATATAAAATCTATCTCGTGATGTAATATCCTACTAAGGAAGCAGCAAAGAAATCTCAAAAAAACAAAAAAAAAGTAAAGACAAAAGTTCTATAAAGAGAAGCCCATACAAGAAGCGCAGTCTCTGAAGCCGTCCCAATGTGTCGGGGATTGGACCACTTAGGCTGTTCAGATAAAGATCCAAGCTCACCAAGTTTGTTAAGTTTCCAAGCTCATTCGGGACTCTTCCACTAATATTATTACTGTAAAGCTCCCTGCCAGGAGAGCAAAAAAGAGAATAGTTGGATGGAGTATTTCTCAGATGATAATCTCTAATTAAAGATATATGACGTTATTAACAAAGAGATTTAGTCTAAGGAGTATCCATAAGGATGCAAGACCGAGCATTAAGCAGCCACAGATTTGAGACAATGTTTTACAGCTTGACGGATTGAACTCAATGGCCACTTCTTTGAATCAAATAAAATCAAGTATCTAAGTAAGTTCCATTCCTGATGTAAATAATGGTTAGCACGAAAACTTCTGAGAGGATTTCATTTTTATGTCTACCAAAGGAAGTTGCGCAAAGAATTTAAAATTCTTATTTCAACACATGCACATATTTAATCTCAAACTGATTTTCTGTTAATTGAAATTATTAAACATAATATAGCATGAAGCCATGGACTCCAGGATAGCACTATATCTATATCCTATGCACAAGCGATCCTAAATGGGTTCTATAAACGATGCTCAAACTTATGTTAATTCTTTGGCAGAATTAGGAACATCAGTTTTTCCCTTGTCATTTCTTTTTTGTCAATAGACCATCATAAGGTATTTGGTCTTTCTCAGACCACAATGACTGGAAGGAATCACATGAAGTATAGAAGGGGCGGTGACCATCATAAAATCATTAAAACAGACGGACACTCCAAGAGAGAATAACCAGATGATAGCTGAGCATAATCACTTATTGAACAAATTAGTTCTGGAACTCTACAAGGCTTCTCAATAACATTTTTCTTACTTCTCTCGCAGCAATCAAAATACTCATTAGGTCTATCGTCGAAGCTGAACTAGACCACATATCCATGCATGTTCAAGATCCAATCATGACTTTGTAATTGTTTCAGCTTGTGGATTAAGTTCAAATTGTCAACACATGCACTAATTCAGCGCCACAGGAATCCATTCAGACTAAGACGTAAATCTTTACAAACTGATATAGATTTCAAAAATCGAAATCAGAGTTATCTGCGCTGGAAGCGGGCATCACCCAATATGAAATTAATTTTTCCCATATCAATCAGTCCCTATACAGCTTCACAGCTTCAGCAATTGTCTTTTTCCCACCCGACAATACATTCAACAACTCGGGATAAACAACTAGCATAGTAATGCGTCATATTGGCCAAAAATGCTCAGGCTCAATATTCCATGCAGCTATTATACAAACCTTTATCGCCCACAAATGACATATGGTGTATGTCACCCTCTTTTTATCAAGGATAGATCTTCACCTTGCAGAACAATGAACAATTGGCATGTAGCCAGCCTAACTAACTGCGAAGGGGTTTGCTAATGATTCTTCTCCACAAAATATGGAAATATGCTAACCCTTCCTTTTCATTCTTCTGAGTTGCTAATCTTGCTTTTCCGGTTATTCTTATTATATTATAGTTTAGAATCCCACTCTGCCATGGTTAGGTTTTAAGTGCACAAAGGCTTTACAACAGATATTTAAGGTAAAAAGAAAGAAACAGAAGGAAAGTCAGGAATTGAGGTGTGAAGTAGTAACATAAAAGAAAGTTAATAAGGTGAAAAGTTTATTCGCAAAATTATGACATACAAGTACTGTAAATTTGGGAGCAGACCAAGCTGTGGAACCAGTTGACCAGACAAATTTGCGTTGCCAAGATCCCTGTGCATAGACACAAACAAAAACTCCATAATTTATAATGCTAATCTCGGCAGAAATAAGCAGCTCAATTCGAAAGAGATACAAGCAGCTTACACTCGTGTAACACTATTGTCGCTATTACATGTGACGTGAAACCAAGTGCATGGATTGACAAGGGTCGGATCCCAACTCTGAAGAACATTGTTAGGATCAGCCAAATTGCTCCTCAGTGCATTCAAGGCATCCCCTGCTCCAACGAAGACATATTAACAGCTCTCAAAAACGGTTCAATTCAAAGATTCCCGTCTAGATACGGTTTAAATACAAGTAAACAGCACAACATTATCAATCAAAAAGCAAAATGTTGAACTTCCTTTGACAACAACCAAAAATTAAAAGAACTCATTCAAAATTTCATCCATACTGAAAATAGTGTCCATTGATCACTCTGTTAATATGACAGTTATTTGTCATAACATCATTCAACAAAACAAAGTAAAACATTACTCCATCCACACAACAGTCCTTTAAATGATATTTCCTTCCACAAACAGACTTAAAAATCACAAAAATTCCAGTAAATTACCACTCAATTCAAGTCAACGTCCATTCATTACACCAAATTCCGCGAAAAATCAAATCAGACGCAAACAGAATAACCGAAACAAATTATAACAGCATATACCTTCAGCGTTAGCAGAAACGCGCGAAAATCGCTCCGCAACAAGAACAAAGCACACAAAAATCGAGCACAAGATCGTCGCAATTGACCGATCCATGGAACAGTTTGACCACAAAATTCACCACCTAAAAACCTAGATTCTTCATCAAAAACCTACACAAAATCCCCAATTCTCATAGTTTACACTGCTAATCATCCACCTCACTTCGTTACTAAATTCAAAAAAAAAAAAAAAAAAAAGTAAACGATAAATATTAATCAAAAATTCAAAAAAATGATGTTAGATGAATCAAATCAGGCTGAAGAAGTAAGAATTGAAATCAGAATTGAAAAAGGAGAGAGCAGAACAGAGCAGAAGAAACAAAAAGTAGTGATGTAGAATTGATTTTTGGGGAATGCAAGCAAGAGAGAAAATGGGAGAGTTTTTTTTTTGTTTTGATTTATTTTTCATTAATTGTTTAGTAAAATACTATTGGGGGGCAGAGTATTCAACATAACCCATATTTTAGTTTGAATTATAGGTAAGTTGAGGTATCCACAAATAAAATAAATGAAATTAAACTTGTTATTTCAAGATAAATAAATGGCCATTTTAAGGGAGACTCACCTAATTTAGGTCCTTAACATTCATCCGGATTGGTAACACAATTGTGTAACATTATTTGTTACACGTGTAAATATGTGACGTATATATATCAGTGATTAGAATGTGACTAGAAAAAGGGTTGTGTAGTGAAGAAAAAATTTCAGACTTCACGTCTTTAATCACTCATGTTTATGCTTGTCGTTTTTATTTGTGTTTGTAATAAGGTGGCAATGTGCTACAGATTATAATACAGAGGATTTGAATTGCTTAAATAGTATACAGTCTAAACAATGTTACATTAATTGTGACATAATTACTGTGATGATGTGATATCACATATCTAATTTGAGATAAATAAGAGAAAGTACATATAGAAAAGGGAAAATGATACATACAAATATTTTCATATAAGCATTTTTCACTTTCCTTTAATTTAGAAAGTATTGAAATGTTAAATTTATTAAAGGTGACTAATTGCAAATTTATTAAAGGTGACTAATTGCAGTGATCTCTTGCCAAAGCTAGAGGAAGTGAAAAAACAATAATAAATAAAATGTGGTATATAGTATTGCCAAAAATAATTCAATTCCAAAACAAATGTAATTATAATTATCTTATATTTGTTAGTTTTGTTTTAGTTTCTCGGGGTGTCCTTGGGCCCGAAAATCCAAGACTAATATCTCTGGACTAATGCAAGGACCTCTTCTAAGGAAGTTTTCGATGTACAAGGGTTTAAATACGAAATATCTTGTTAAAATGGCCAAAAACCCTTCCACTCATGTAAATCTCTTTTGGTTATATTAATTAATTTTTGATAAATCATATTGGAACAAAAATTGTTTGAGGAGAAAGTGGGGTAGGTAGGAGGGGTGGGGTGGGGAGGGGTGGGGGCGGTTTGAAGTCAAAGGCAATAGATGGTCAAAGGTTCTGTTGCTCTGTCATTTACCAGTTGAATAATTCTTTAGTCTAGAGTCTAGACATTGAAAACGAGAGGGAGTGAAGAATGAGTATCTTATTATGCTATTTTTAGTTATTGTTGTTTTAGAAGGGTAGAGATGTAATTTTAACTTGGAATATTTTTGGGATTGGGGTTTTGCCAAGTTTCAAGGATGAAAATAATACAAAAAATTGGAGGAAATAATACATTCCGCGCTGATAGTATTCCGCGCCACGTCAGCGCGGAATTGTTCCGCGCTTAGATTTTTTTTTTTTTTAATATTAAATGGCATTCCGCGCCACGTAAGCGCGGAATGGCAGGCCTCTTTTTCTCTTTCCACTTTTCTCTTTCCCCTTTTTTTCCGATTTTGTGTTTTCGGGTTTCGACTTGAATAAAAAATGTAGACTTGAGCATAAACTACTTTTTAAAACAAGAATTGGGTCTTTCATGCTCGAAAAGAAATATGGCAAGAAGAAAAAAAATAATACCAATTTTTTTAATGAATCATTATTTTTTCCGACTCATTTTTCTCCATTTTTCGTGCGTTTTCGGGTTTCGACTTGAATAAAAAATATTGAATATACTTTTTGAAACAAAAATTTGGTCGTTTCGATGCTCGAGTAAAGAAATATGGCAAGACGAAAAAAAATACCAGTTTTTTTTAAATGACTTTTTATTTTTTTCCGACTTTTTTTCTCCATTTTTCGTGCGTTTTCTTTCGACTTGAACATAAGAAATGTAGACTCATAAAATACTTTTTGAAACAAAAATTGGGTCTTTCGATGCTCAGTAAAGAAATTGGCAAGAGTCTTGAATTAGATTGGATAAGAGCAGGATTGCTATCAAACCCATATTTCTTTACTCGAGCATCGAAAACCCAATCTTGTTTCAAAAGTAGTTTATGCTCAAATTTATGTTCTTGAAACGAAAACGCACGAAAAATGGAGAAAAATGAGTCGGAAAAAAATAAAAAGTTTTTCATTAAAAAAAACTGTATTTTTTTTTTCGTCTTGCCATATTTCTTTACTCGTCGAAACGACCCAATTTTTGTTTCGTAGATGCTATTTCATCGAAACCCGAAAACGCACGAAAAATGGAGAAAAATCGGAAAAAAAATAATGATTCTTAAAAAAACTTATTATTTTTTTTCGTATATTTCTTTACTCGAGCATCGAAACGACCCAATTCAAAAAGATATTAGTTACATTTTTTATGCAATCGAAACCCGAAAACATACGAAAAATGAAGAAAAATGAGTCGGAAAAAAAGGGGAAAGAGAAAAGCTGGAAAGAGAAAAAGAGGCCTGCCATCCGCGCCACATAGCGCGGAATTTCCGCGCTTAAATGCCATTTAATATTAAAAAAAAAAAAATTAGGCCATCCGCGCCACGTAAGCATGGCCGAAAATTTAAAAAAAAAAAAATATTGATTCCGCGCTGACGTGGCGCGGAATCAGCTTGATTCCGCGCCACGTCAGCGCGGAATGTATTATTTCCTGATGTTTAATTTTTTGTGTATTATTTTCTTAATTTGGATTTATTTTTGTATTATTTATTTAAAATTCTCAACGTCAAAAAGCATCCTTACATTTTGTGTAAATAAAACTTGAATTTAGCTCAAATATGTTGTTGTTTCTTCAAATATATAATATGTAAGTTACATATAAATGTAACTTGTTTTCTAATACTCGATCTGACTCAAATTTAATTAGCAAAAAAAGAAAAAAAATCTCTCAAATTTACTTCGATTTTAATTTTGTGATGTCTCGGATTATTTCATTTCCTTATTGTATGTTCAGATATTAGTTAGCAATAAACTATCAAACAATTCTAATTAACACTCAGTAACATAATATATACACAAAACTTTTACTCTTTTTACTCAACGTCAAAAATCCTATTAAAGAATGAAATCATAATCATTTTCTTTTAACAATCCAAGTTTGAATACTTTCTCAGATTAATTATTACTTCAAATTTTTTTGTTTGATGAGTCAGTTGCATGTATCAATATATCACCAATATCAATAATTATTTGACATTGAACAATAATAACATTTTTGAGTTTGTAATCAATGAACAACTATCACAATAAAATATCAATTATTAAGCAACTAGTGAAAGTTTTACATTAATGAGAGTAAAAACAAATATATTTACTATATTAAAACATCAAATTCTTCGGTAGAATTTGGCTTGATTGGCAATTGTAAACTTGAAACTTGTTGTGAAGATCTAAAAATATGACGCAAGAATTTAATTTATTTTAGTATTTGACTAATTTATCATATTGATCTTTTCAGAGTTTTAAAGTTAATATTATTTAAAATTTATCGTATATATAATGTTATTCAATTGATTTTTAAAATGAATAGTTTTATTATTATTGCACTGAAATAATAAGTCAATGAATAGTCAACGGTAGTAAAGTGACATTTTTCTGAAACAGATGAATAATATGAATAACGAAATAGGAACATATTTGCAACATTTATATAAAGCTACTCAAAAATTCAAAGCCAAACTGACTAAAAAGTGTTTAGAAAATGGAGTTGAAAATTTTCGGACATAATAAAGTTTAAAAAAAAATAGAAAGAAATATTTTTCTTCAATATGTAAAGAAAATGAATAAGAGCCTTTCTTGAAAATTGACATGGAGTTTATATGCCAAAATCCAAATTATTGACTTTCTTCTTACAGCATTTTATTTTGAAAATAGTTAAATGAAAGATATCGGATCCAAAAAGCTACTTTGGCTATGTATGATTGTGTTTTTGGGATCAAATTTTTATTTTTTGGATCATCAGAAAATAAAAATACTTACATCAAACCAAATTCTACAGAAAATGTCTCAGATTCAAATCCTACCACACATTCCCCTATATAACTACTTGTGATTTTATCAATTCAGTCACTTCATTCTCTCTTTTCATTAATTATATAATTCAACTATACAACACATTCTTTTTCTTACTTTATTATAAACAAAATATTATTATATTTTTTTCTCCTATCATCATTACATATATAACTAATTCAATCAACTTTATATCACATCTACACAATTTCCAAATATTTCTCAAAAACACATTTAAACAAACAAAAAAATATATATATATTTTCACACGAATTTCTATAATACCCATTCTCCAATAAAAACTCAAAATTTATTTTTGAAAACACAATCATATGGAGTTTTTACTTTTTTTATTTTCAATTTTTCAGTACAAATACATACATACATATATATATATTTAAAGTAAAAATGTGGCTTTTAATTCTTTTCCTTAGAAAAAAATAAAAAATAGAAATGAGGAAGGGTAAAAAAAGGGGTTCAAATTCGCACGCACGGGTTGGCCCCACCACACGCCGCCACCAAATGGGACACGGAATGACAGTGATGGTGAAATCCGTTATACTTTTCTATGCCATTATTGTTGCTTTAGACATCAATAATGAAAATTACCTTAACTCTTTTGTGTGTATGTGTGTATATATATATATATATATATATATATATATTTTAAGAAAAGTTTGACACTAGTAAAAATTAGGTAGTGTTGTCACATACCCGAGTCGATCCAAATATTGTCAAATCAAATTTGATTTGTTATATTAATTAATGAAGCTCCTACGAACTTTTTAACAATGATCTTGACTTTGACTATTGAAATCGATGAAATTTAGCTCCATTAGTAAAGTTAAGGCGTCAAAATAGGGCTGTGTTTGTTTTTATTTTGAAGGTTTTTTTTTTGGAAAAATTTATTGTAAGTTGTGTATTTTGATGAAAATATATTTGATTTTGTGTTTGATTATATTTTTAGAAGAGATAAAAGTTATTGTAGCAATCAAATCATGTAAGTTTTTGTCTAAAAAATTGTGTTTATAATTCGTTAATAATTAAAAAATATAATATAATATAGATTTTAAATTATTATAATATTATGGTTATATATATATTGTAATTGATGTAAGTAGTAGACACCCTAAAATAGACACAAATAGGGAGACAATAACTGACAAATTTTTTGATCAAAAAAGTCCTTTTTGGTAAAAAAAAAACATAAAGCAATCAAGTTTTGATTAAAATATGTTTGAAAACAAAAACAAACACAACCTAGGATTCTTGGATTCTACTTCCAGCAAGAGAGTGTGAGTCTTTTTCTACTTTCATAATAATTTTTTTTAATAATAATTCATAGTAGTTGTAAATGATTATAATAATCACCAATTGATTGTAAGTTATCAATATTTAATTTTTTATGACATGTATCATGTATGATGTAACCAATGTTAAAAAATAAAAAACTTAATTCATTTTTCAGCTCTAATCTTTATATACTGTAAATTGGTAATTTATCATTCTTACTAGTGCCTAAAATCATTGTTCTTTTGGTTATGGGCCAATTATAGTGGACTTTGGCCAAGTCACCATAAAGCCGACATGCATAATTTATTGTTCTTCTTTCCAAAAAAAAAGGTTTTCTTAAAGTTTTGTTACAAATTAACAGAATTTCGATCTTATGAACGGGTAAGTTTAATGCCACCTTGACTGTTATACTTGGTTTTTAGATTTTTAAATGTGTTGCAGAAAATTATTATATTTGTTTTGTTTTTTTAAGCACAAGGGATAAATTCACATTAATGTAAAGGAAAGTTAAATGTCAATGTTAAAATTACCACTTATAGATATATATTGACTATGATTATTATTTTGTCACAGTTTTATTGTTCTACGCATCTCAAAAGTTGCAAAAAAATTTCTAAAAGTCATTTATGCTCATTAGTAATATATGGTGTCTATGATGCACGGACACAAACACGAGGAACGACATTTTAAAAAAATATAGGACACGACACGGCTGCCCAATTTTTTTTTATATATATATATATATATATATATTATATAAATTCGTTGCGCGCCCACTTTCTCTTTTTTCCTCTACTGTTGAAGAGCTTTACCCCTTTTGAGACAATCTTTTTCCTTTCAACAGCAGACCAATTGAATTTCCTTTACTTTCTTAGTAAAGGAGTAATTAGACTCATTGAGTATATATATTATATAAATTTGTATTTTACTTATTTTTTCGTAAAGCTATGTATATTGCAAATAATTCAACTACTTATCAATAATAAATGCAGAATAAAAAAATAAACTAAATATAACAATAAATATGTTTTCAATCCAAAACATGATATAACAACAATAAATGTTTCATTATTCAAATCTGTCTTATAAAAAGTTGGTAATTTCTTATTAGATTTAGAAAATTAATAAATTTTTATTTACAATTTGACCCCCCCAAAGTTTTAGTATCTTATAAAAAGTGACCTAGCCGTGTCCAGGTCGTGTCCTAGCCGTGTCTAATTTTTTTTTATTAGGGACACGTGATATCCGTGTATGTGTCCGAATGCGCATGACACCGCCCGTGGTATTTTTGGGAGTGTCCATGCTTTATAGGGTGTCTCCAACTACTTGTATTAATTGACCATAGAAACCAAGAGTAGGGAGGGAGGGAGTTGGATCGGGTTAGTTATACATATAGTGGTGGCCCAATTAGGGTAATTTAGAGTTAAAAAAATGGTAAATTAGGGTAAGTTAGGTTTAGGGTAAATTAGATTTAGGGATTTTGATAATTTGGTTTTTTGGTTTTGGTAATTCATGTACTCGAAATATGAGATTTAATAGAAGAATATTTCTACTTGATTCCAAACCAAAAAAGAGTATTCAGGAATTCGAACTACTTTAACTCGAGCCAAAACCTGAATTACCTAAATCATTGGCGCATCCTTACTAGCATATGACGTGCAATAACGCTGCTAAATGAGATAATTATGGTCAATATTTTTTTGGGGTTGTGAACTAAAAGTAGAAAGATCGAAGCATACACCTCTTTAGTTAAAACGTTATTATTGAAGAAGAAAGTTACGGGGGAAAATTTTAGCCCGCTCTCGGCTCTGTCAAACCTATGTGTATTTTTAAAAATAACTTATCAATTATATGGCAAGTGTAATACACTCTCCTTGTGAAATACACTTGAACGCGACTAAACTGGGTCTGGGCTAGAATTTTCCGAAAATTGCATATCGAATTATTCGTGATTAGAGCTCGGTTTCTCTTATTAGACGAGGAAAAGAAAGGGGAGCTCTTTAAATAATACTAAGCCCATGTTTGTTTATGATTTTTAATACTATTTTCTGTTATTTGAATCATGAATTTCAGAAAATTACAAATACAAACCATTATCAATCAAATACATCGTTTTCAATTTCATTTTTTCATTCCCCTAAAACTACCTTCCAATAAATACATCTATCATCACATCATTTTTACAAAAACCTAAATTACACACTCGCTCAAAACCTTTCTGAAAATTACAATAACATAGCCTTTGTGTCAAACATTGAGTTGCACGATATTTTTTTTTTGTTGCTTAATCATGAGTTGTACGATATTAATAACAATTGCATCAGTACATATGATCTTATTACTATGTTTTTTCTTTTTCTTTTGAGTTTATTAGCAACATTAGTGAACTCCAGTCCGAGTCTCTCGTAACGCTATTATATAATATTTTTTGTTATATGCACAGATATACAACACATGTGTATACTAGTGATTTTGATGTGGAAGAAAAAAAATTGTGATCTAGAGGATAATTCTTTATCTACACATCCTAACCCGTGTACGCAATTGTCGCATAAATATGTGCGACAAAAAGTGTTACACAAATTTGAATTGAGTGAACTCACCCGCGGTATGTACTACTATAAAGATTGTGGCAACGGAAATTAAACATGATTTTGGTAAGTAAATTCTTCCAAGGAGTCAAAAGTCTAATTAATATTCACTTTCCTAATTGTTAGAGAATAGAATATCGCTAAAATTTAAAACGAGATTACCTTCTAAATTTATCACTAATTCAAATTGTAAAACTGTAAAACTGTCATTAATTGTGGCAGATAATGAACAGTGCATAGGAAGCTTAAAATAGAAAATCATTAAAAATGATTGAATAATATATACGAATAGAAAACAGAAAACACTTCTGTAGAAATGAAACCGGTATTCAAAAACTGTCCAAAAATTGCTGAAATGTTGTCTCTCTTGTTCTTTCTAGTAATTTTTCTTCAAACTACTGCTGCCAGAATTCATCACCATAAATTTGTGGTACGTTCAACTTTCTACACTTTGCATCCCTTGAAACACCCCACCCCCAAACCCGTCTGATATCAGTGATTTCGAGACTCCAAGTTCCAATATATTATAATCATTGTATATAATGAATTATGTACGAGTCTCTATATAGGGTCCCAAACTTTCTTAGAAGGTTCTGGAATCCTATTTAGGGTCTCGAATCCTGTCACATGTATTATCATGATGTTTTGGGACTCTGTGTCGTGCGACCTCCTAAGAATAACCTAACAATAGACTTTGTACAAGTCTTATTAATGTATATTTGTCTTTATAAACTATGCATGAGTTCTTATATAGGGTAGTAGAACTTCTTAGAAATATCTATGATCCTATTCAAAGTTTCGGGATTCTGTGTCACATGGATTGTTCTGATCATGACTTTCTAAGAAAAACCCAACAATATATATTTCACATGAATTTTATCATGGATGATTGCACTTGTATCAAATCTCCAAGTCCTGCGAGCTCCATGATTAAAACCTCATTGGGTTACAACCTATCACTCCCAGCCAGCAACCGACATCAGTTATTCTTATAAAACTTCGAGACTACAAATCTTAATTTAAATATAATCATCCATGTATAATGAATTTTGTAAAAGTTCCTATATAGGGTTCCCACAACTTCTAAGAAGGTCAATAACCCAATAATAAAATATATACGAGTCTTATCACGTAAATAATTGCAATTGCACAGAAACTTTGCAAGCTCAACGATTAAAGTCTGATTGGGTTTCATTACATATAATGCAGGTGAAGTCAAGTCCATACACAAGACTGTGCAGCACAAAGAAAATCCTGACAGTAAATGGAAAATTCCCTGGCCCAACTCTAGAAGCTAATAGAGGAGATAAATTGATCATCAATTTCTACAACATGGCTGAATACAACATAACCCTCCACTGGTATATTTATATATATATATATATATATATATATATATATAGTTCCTTCTAATTTTTACTAGGATTTGCATAATTCTGAATACTTTTTAATAAAAATATTTTAGGCATGGAGTGAGACAGCCAAGAAATCCATGGTCAGATGGTGCTGAATATATAAACCAATGTCCTATCAGGCCAGGTAAAAAGTTCACTTATAAGATTCAATTGACAAATGAAGAAGGAACAATTTGGTGGCATGCACATAGTGGGTGGGCAAGAGCAACTCTACATGGGATGATCATTGTTTATCCAAAGGATGGGACAGGTCATCCTTTCCCCAAGCCCTATGCTGAGGTTCCCATTATTCTAGGTAAGTTTGACGGGAAATTCCTGTTCGAATCAGATTTTGTCCAATCTAAGTCATTTATATGACTAGTGAATTATATTTATTGTGTGATTGACGTATACTCTAAGAAAATTAAAGTGACAAATTACACTTGGCCAGTGACTAGTGATTAGTTAGGTTTTGATAAAAATTCTTATGTAAATATGTAATTTAAGTTAATTATGAAAAATAATAAATATATGCATTTGAGCTTTAAAGAGTTTGATAAATTGCTTCTTTGTAACGGTTGATACATATGAGATAGTTTGGGATAATTCTTGGTCTTTGGGTATGGTGGTAAAAATCACTTCATTCACGCTAACTAGTGGTTCATGCTGAACTGACTCTATTGATCTCAGTTCACCATAAAATAATCCATCACTTGAGACTGTTAATTTTTATTCTATGTGGTTCATAACATAGGCACAATGTTTAAGTGAAATAACAAAAACAAATCAAACTAAAATCATGTTATACTTTATAGCAAGATAAATCTTTTTGATATTTTCATTCCAACAATATTTCATAATAATTTATCTATTTAAGGAAAGGGTAATTTCAGAAAAACAGCGGCATAGAATTGACTTTTGTTAATTCCTCCCAAAAGTCAAATGTGACTGTTGTTGGGCAGTGTCAATACTTAATTTCTGATTACTAATTATTCGATTTCGCAATATATGTAACCGTTTCACTAAAAAAGATACCGAATGCACTTGCTATATGCAGGGGAGTGGTGGAAAAAGAATGTGATGGACATTCCAGGAAATGCAAACAAGACAGGAGGAGAACCAATACTGTCGGATGCATACACTATTAATGGACAACCTGGTCATCTCTATCCATGTTCTAAACAAGGTGTCCAACATTTATAACAGCCTTAATTTCCCTCCAAAATATCACTTTTAAAAAATCTTAATTCATCTCCACCATTTTTATAGGAACATTTACAATGGAGGTGAACCATGGAAAAACCTATCTCCTCAGAATAGTTAGCGCTATCATGGACGAAAACGTCTTTTTCTCCATCGCTGGACACAAACTTACGCTAGTAGGAACCGATGGATTCTACACTAAACCATTTCAAACAGAGTACATGATGATCACTCCAGGCCAATCATTCGACGTTTTGTTAGAAGCAAATCAAGCACCTAATAGTCTTTACTACATGGCTGCTAGATCATATTCGAGCGCATTTGGTGCTGGCTTTGACAAAACGACTACTACTGGGATTTTAAAGTATCAAAATGACCATAACACCCTTTCTTCGTCTAGTTTATTCCCAAATCTCCCTCCGTATAACGCTACTCGAGCTTCCACTGATTTTTCTAGAAGATTGAGAAGCCTTGCTAGCAAAGATCACCCTATTGATGTTCCAATTAAAATAGATAATCATTTATTCTTCACAATTTCAGTTAATCTCCTTAACTGCATTGGGAAAACGTGCAATGGACCCTTTGGCAAGAGGTTTTCGGCTAGTTTGAACAATATCAGTTTCGTCCCACCTTCAGTAGATGTCCTCCAAGCTTATTATTATCATGTAAATGGTGTTTTTGGGATGAACTTTCCGAAGAATCCACCTAAGACGTTCGACTATACGGGGAAAAATTTGCCCGATAATCTTCTAACACCCGATTTCGGAACAAGGGCCTTGGTTTTGGACTACAATGCTAGTGTTGAGCTGATTTTGCAGGGGACTAATGTGCTAGCAAGTGATAATCATCCAATTCATTTACATGGTTATGGTTTCTATGTCGTTGGCTGGGGTTTCGGAAATTTTGACCCGGAAAAGGATCCATTGGGTTATAATCTTGTCGACCCTCCTCAGGAAACGACGGTAGGGATACCCAATAACGGTTGGGTTGCAATCAGATTCAGAGCAGACAATCCAGGTTAGGTTTTTTCGTATCTTTTCCATATGTCGGAATACTTAACTAAGTACTATTATTTGTGTTTTTGGTAACACGTTATTGAACTGCAACAAAAGAGTCGAATATATTAGATACTTTTTACATTTCGTATTTTTAAAGATATTTGGTGTTAGATGCACATTGACATGACCTTAAATATCTCATATCTAAGATCACTAAAATGATCTTGAATTGGGTTAACATATGGGTAGGATAGACCCCATCTAACCAATCATATAAGGAGATTCGACCCTCAATCTACTCGGGTCTGTTCAAACCAGTTAATACATATGAATATTCTCCTTGAATTGCAAGGACACTCGCCCCTTTTGGATAGGCCCACGTATACGATCAATTATAACATGATGTAACCTTAAACCTATAAATACCAAGCCTTTTGGAAAGACCTATTCGCAATTAACTACATTCAATACACTTTCCCAGCTTTATTCTCCATTAGCAATACAAAGTTTATCCAAGTCACATATTACTAATGTATTCTCGTCCTTTAGCATATAAACGATACTTTGGATTTAATAGATAACTGCGACAAAAGAGTCCAACAATAGGAACGACTCCAAATCCCGATATAATTTTCCTATGTTACATCAAAATCTTATTTATTGTTTGAGATACTTATGTGTATGTGATGTGCAGGGGTTTGGTTGTTGCATTGCCATTTAGAGAGGCATCAAAGCTGGGGAATGAGTGCAGTTATATTGGTGAAAAATGGTGTTACTACTCAAACTAAAATACTTCCCCCACCTCATGATTTACCCAAGTGCTGAGATTATTACAAACTCATATGTATTTCTTACTTTATTTTTCTTATAATAACTTAATTTAATGTTTCATTTTAATTTGTTTTTTTTTCATTTTTATTTGTTATCTGCCTTTTAATAATTTTTTTTTCCTCCCTATTTTGTGTCATCTTATATATACAAGTTATAATGCCTCATGGGCTGGCTAATGGCTATGGGCCAGGCCTGTATCCAGCAGGCCAATGTATCAAAAATGTCCACTAAAAATTAAAAGGTTGGGCTTTGAGATAGAAACTTTTACCAAGAATCGATTAATTATACACTTAATTAATAATGTTAAAATTAAAGTAAAACTCAAATTTAATATACATTTATCAAAGAATTAGAAGAACTTGTTGAATAAATTTTCATTAAATGTTCTTCATTTCATTGACGCAATAAGATGTAAATATCCTCTTTATTTATCATTTCTTTTGTTTTGTCTTAATTACTTAAACTAACAGCATTAACTAAAAAATGTGAAGTAAAATAAAATATTATAGTAAATTAATATATCAATGCAAAGATTTTACCTTATATGGAATCATTAATACAAGTCTTTTAAGAAAAATATCACATTTCATAACCATAGTAAACATCATTATGTTTATATCTTAATTGTATTTTAAAATATGAGTACTAACATCTATAATTAATAGTTATATTAAATAGTAATATTATAGTTATTACTGTATCAAGATTCCAAGTCCGAGGAATGGATGGTAGCAAATGGGAATGGTAGCTTTCATTTAACATTTCATTATCGAATCATATTTACGCATCCCTCCAAAAAAGAAGTTCAACATAAATGGGACAAATTTTTTTGGACCAGATAAATGCATATTTGACATTTGAAAATTGATGTTTAATGATATCTTGGCCATGTGAATCTCCATGGATTTATCCGGACTTGTCTTCTAACACATTATTTCATATAAAACATTAAAATTTCAGTTTCCAGGATTTAATAATTAATCCGAGCTTGTTTCTATTATTGGAGGAGTTTTTTTTTTATATATAATTAACTTCACTAGATTATATTGAAAATGGAGAAGACCCGAAGAAGGATACAACCTAACTTCTTGCTACATTCTTCAAGTTTGTCAAAAACTAATACAATCAGAGTTAACATTGAGAATCACACCATAAACGGGAAAAAAAACGAAAGAAAGAAAGATAGGTACGTAGGAAAACAACTCAACTAGAGAAAAGAAACAATTTTGGAGGAAGTTGCTATCTCTTTCTTATGTACACATGAGTAATTTCATTGTTTCTTCTCTACTAAATCAATTATCAAATTTTATTGCTTTCACCAAAATTGTGCAAAGGTTACCTTCAAATACACTGAAATTGCAATTTTGGTGAAATTTGAAAAGGTGATGAGTACATTATTGAGAGTTCTTTGTAGTATTGTAAAATAAGTGTCTATCCCTAAACCAATTTAGAATGTAGGCATGCCCTATTTAGAGGGCTGATTTGTCACTACTCACTAGTAGAACATAAGGAGTGAAAGTTGTAAAATTCATATACCAAGAAAGAGCTAGTAACACCCCGTATGAAAAATTCTAGTTGAAATTTGAAAGGTCTAACTTAGATAATACAGATTGGGGCATCAAAATTTTAGAATTATTGCATTTTCAGTTTGAGTTTCGGCAAATGTATTACTATTAATTTACCTTGAAACAAATTTCACGATTAATATTTGGTATATAATAATCGTTCAATTCAAATACTGTTTTAAATAAGAAAGTAAACAAAATAAAAGAACACAAGTATACATTTTTATTTGCTAACATAACAAATGAAAGGCAAGTGTATAGAAGATTTTTTAATATAATTTATACGGAAATATAATAAAGGATCCAAAGGGCTTAAACAACACACCATCATCCTTCCCCTTACCTCCACATCCATGGACGGAGCCAATGGGAGGCTGGTGATGGTACTCGCCCCTCTAAACTTTGAGAAACTTATCTTTTATCCTATAAGTTTTGGATATTTGAAATATCACCCCCTCAAAATCTAAATATACCAACCCTTGTCATCTTTTTATGTATTCAACCCCCGAACCAAAATTCATGGCTCCATCCCTCTTCACACCCAATCCACCAAAACATATTACAACTAATGGACTCGATATGGAAAATCTCCATATGCATCGTATCCTTGAAGCAAGCTTTACAACTCCATCACTTAATGGACCCGAAGATCCAGGACCGCCAAGTATCACCCTTTATTATCTGGCACAATGAGAAGTTGGCTTAAATTTGACAGATAGAAGCTCAAGTAATTTTGCCCAAATAAGCAGTTTGCTTGAGTTGCATATCACCAGACCTTTGCCAAAATTCTGTCCCCTTTTCCCTTTCGTAACTCTCAAATAAACAAAATGGTCCCTTAGATTTGGTACTATATATAATAATCATATAACTCAACTTTTATATTTCAATATATATGTATTCTTCAATCGCAAGCATGGAGTGCCCCTCGGTAATAAGTACATGAAATAATTATACTTTCTTGTTTTTCTTTCCAATTTCAGTCCCAACTTTAAATTGTTCACTGATAATTGCTAAAGTATGATGCATTAATTTCAGTTAATATAAAAGACCAATGTTAGCTAAAGCTCTGATGTCGCTTACATCACAATGAGCTAATCTCTACCTACGAAACAGTACGTTGGATCTTTTATTTTAAAGGGTGTTCTAATTTATTTACATACATTACGTGTATAAAATTCATACAATTATTATATTTGAAAAACAAAACTATATACACATAATTTACATACGAAAACTAGAATGCCAAGATAAAGCACCATCTGAATTTTTAGACAATTAGAATTATGTTTCATCCTATATTTGAAACACGTGTCTTTCAAATATCTCGTACGTCATGAAAGCTTTTATAAATACTCTTAATCACAACATTTATGGGGTCAGACATTTGACATTCCAATTCTCCAACTAAACATTGTATTTGATGTTAGTGTCCCTTCACTCTTACATTCGAGCTAGTTTCTTACAAACTGAAGTTTGGTTAAGCGTGCTATGCCACAATCCTATAGATCATTACCTTTTATAACTTATGAACTATGCAATGACTTGATCCTCTAAGTAGGTATAAACAATCATAATTCAAGTAAAATTCCAATCAACCGAGACTGAGGTCCTTATAGCTTCTACTGACGAGGATCGATCCTACATATTCGACTCATATCACATTATATGGTATAATTAGTTACTTAATGAGAACTTTTAATTTGGCGTAATCTTACCAAAGACATTTAATTTCTACTTGTTTAACACGTCTCTAATAAGTTTCATTAATAATATTGCAACCTGATTGAAACTAGTCTTTTAATATTAAGATTTATGTGGTTGCATTCTAGCAACAAATATACCAAAATTAGTTTGAAAATGGAACATAGTGGTTTTATGCAAGTATAAACAACCCCTAGTTTACATTAGTAATCAAAATTTGCACTGCACTCCGGGTCGAATCATCTCTATTGCAATATTGTGTTTTACTTCGAATTCTATTTAACCTATTTACGTCAAGTCCAGTCCGGATCTTCTATTTCAAATGATGTTGCAATCTCTTATTGCATTTTACATATGAATGACATCTGTATACAATATTTTTTTAAATATAAATTTAATATGGATTATATATACTTGTCGGGCAAATATGATATGCAATACCATTTTGTAATAGAAGATCTCGTCTGAAGTCAAGTGTATTAACAATTTTTCAAATTATAATATTGACACTATTTACACTCGTTGAGCAGAGAAATTGGCATACAAAATTACACCATTTTGATCTATAAAATTGCTATGGTTTTTAGTTGATACAATTATTAATCATTTCAGTTAATGGTTGCGTCAAATTGAAGTATGCTTGTGAAACTTATACCTACCACTCCACTGATAAAAGTTTTTAACCGATAGTCTTGCCACATACGATTTGTACGACGATAAGTACTATATATCATAGTTGTTGGATGATCATATTTTTAAAAGTACTAGCTTAAAGTACGTGTGTTGCACCTGAACACCAAATTATAATAGTATTATGAAATTTTTTGTTCAAATAATATAGATAATCTTTTGAGGAACATAAAGATCAAATTAGAAAAATTGTAGTTTGATTATAATAATTTTTAAGTAAAAGTTCATTTGATACGGAGACCGATGTTTAAATCTTATAAAGTTACAATGACTACGTAGTGAAACATATTATTTCTCCTTGTGTATAATATTTACTCTCCGTTTGGTTCGAGAAAAGTGCAAGGAAAAGGAAAAGAAAACACAATGAAACCATTTTTCTTTTCCCACCATTTTCATTATTGCCTCAAACTAATATTAGATTTTCTCTCCTATTTTCTTTTCCTTTTCATTTTCTCTAGTAACCAAACAATGGAAATTGTTTTCCTTCTATTTTGTTTTCTTTTCCTTAACAATTTACTTGAATCAAACAAAGCATTAGACTCATATATTTGAAATAAGCAAGAAGAAAAAAGTGTGCAATTTCTTTTATCTATTTGGTATATAATACATCTTTGGTGTTTATCCATGTAGTATAAATTTTACGAAAAGAATGTAATTATAAAATTTCAAGCATATTCATAATTGGAAACATTTATATGAGCATATTCATATCCATATAAATTGAGTTCCATTCTTAATTAGTTTGTCTGAAATTTAAAAAAGTGAAAGATATTCAAACGAATATAGAACACACCAAAAGTTCTATATAATTGGGAGCTAAACAAATTAAAATGCTCTTTTATCTTCTCCGGTAATAATTATACAATAATTATGTCCATGAAAATAATTGAATCAACACAGAGTATGATATGACATTTTAGGATTTCATTTTCAAGGTAATAAACTATGAATCATAAGATTTAATTGACAGACATGCTAGGAACTAAGTACACTAAATGTTCAACTCAAAAATTAAGGATGCCAAGCTTCGTATCTCACCAACTATCGTCGTGCAAACCAGTCGCTTAATGTGACTACGTTGTTTGAGATGATATTTACTTAGTAAATAATTGCAGTAACATCATCTTGTGTGCGTTTAGAAAGGTCTAGCAGTTAAAATTGCCAACATAATTTCACATCGAAGGTCTAGCACTAGCAGCTAGGTTGTGAACAACTTCTTCGTTGCAATTTAGATGCTGGAGTAGGAAAAAAGAAAGAAAAAAAATAGAAAAATGGTGCAGCTTAAAAATATTTTCAAAATGCTTAACATCATGATGATACAAAGTCACATCCTTCAATATGGAAATAGCATTGCTGCAGGAATACATAAGCATGTTTTATAACCATTTTCATGGATCTTTCGAGTAGCCACAATAATTGAAAATAACATTATATTAATTGTCTTTAGCCTTCAACTATCCAGGAGTTACTATAGTTTGGAAACGTGGTTTTGGTCTTTTCATTCATCATGGGAGAGCCTAGCTCTTTTATTGACTCACAATTATCACTATCTATTAGCTAAGGAAGTTATGTATTGAGGTCAAATATACAAAATAATTGACAGTAACATTAACATACAAATATAAATAACTAGCAACAACCATTAAATTTATACTAATCATAATAATATCATAATTATTAACAATAATATATGTAATAATCAAGTTATAATAAAATTATTTAAGGGTAATAATGTCTTTTCACAATTGAAAAAAACACCTTCCAAGATTCATACTTTTATAGTCGTATAGATAAATTTATTAGCTAGTTACATAATAAATATAATTCAATCTTCGTTAAATTGACATTTGTCCGAAGAATTTCAATATTATTCAAATGAAATTAATATATAGGGTATGGATCAAATATATCCCATTACATTGGGTAAGATATAAGACTCAATTTACACCATTGATACCATTTGATCACAAGGTCTGGATTTAACCCATTTTTCAGATTATATAATTTTTCTTAATGATGGCAGGGGCATTTTAGTCAATGAACAATTATACTCTATTACAAAATCCATTTTACCTCCCAAAATTCTGCCCTCATGCTCCTCAAATTTCTTCTTTAATCTCAAAATACGTAATTAAGATTTAACGATTTAGGATTATACCAATTCCAAAATACAATTCGCAATCCAAATCTCACATTCCTTTCAAACACTTTCATGTCTTGCCAACATTCCAGAAGACATCTTTCATGTCTTGCCAACATTTCCTCTGTAAATATATACATATATGTATATATATGTATCTATCTATGATGTAAGTACACACAGATACACACACAGACACACATACACCTCCATATCCAGATAAACATATAAATCCCAGTTAACATACATAATTAACATAATTATTTCACCAAATGGATCCTCTTTTATTCCAATTCTCGTAATTTGATCTGGAGTATAATATGGGGTATTATTAAGCCTGAATATACTTTTGTTTTGCCGCACTGGAGAAGAATTGTAACTAATCACTCATTATATATTTTTTCTTGATTTAATGTTATATTTATACAGTATAATGGCTTATAATATATTATAAAATGTGTTATACCATACTGTATAATGTGTTATAATATACTGTATAATATCTTATAACATACTGTATAATGACTTATAAGATACTGTATAATTGAATATTTTTAATATATTATAAACACATACTGTATAATGAGTTATAATATACTTTATAATGTGTTATAACATACTATATAATGGCTTGCTGGATTTCATGTTGCTCTAGCATGATCTTTATTTATTGTAAAGCTGGTGTTTCAAGTTTGATTAGAAAACAAGTGTTTACTAAGCATGCTTAAGCTGTTATTCGATTTCATGTTGAAGAATTTCATGTCTAAGCTGTTATTCAATTTCGTGTTGAAGAATTTCGTCATCAACAAAGCTTGTCGCGCCATCCTTGGGAAGGAAATACATTAATTAATTAGCTGTATCATGTATGTATATATATGTTTATCTATGACAAATCCCTTGGAGTTTCAGGCAATGGCTGGAAACAACAAAATTGAGTAATAAGCCATTATTGAATGTTATATACAATATTTCTAATTACTATTTATATGTTATATAGTTCATTATCTAATATTGTATATAATATACTGTATAATTGAATATTTTTAATATGTAATAAACACATACTATATAATGAGTTATAATATGTTGTATAATGTGTTATAACATACTGTATAATGACTTATAAGATACTATATAATTGAATATTTTTAATATATAATCTTATAAACCACTATACAATATATTATAACACATTATACAGTATCTTATAACCAATTATACAGTATGTGCATATTGAATTCTCTATCCAATTGTAATTTACACAGAGTTAAAGTCATACAATATGCATCAGTGCTTTACGACTTGTAGCTTTTTGCAGAAGTAAGTAAAATGGTGGTTTTTGAATTAGTAAAATAACAATGAGTTATATCTCACTAAATCAATTTTAAATGTAATGAACTGTTATAAACTTCAATTTTACTAAATCCATTTGAATTATTATTTGCAGAGCATCGTCCAACCTAATTATGGGAGTGATAATTTGAGTTCGATTTATGATTGAAAAAGAAAAAAAAAGGAAGAGAAGAGAAGCAGTGAAAGACCAGAGAAGAAGTGAACATGAGAGAGAAGATGATGAAAAAGATATTACAGTTTCTCAGAAGTGGGTTTGTGGGCTTTGAAAAATGACATCATTTAACTATTATACCTCTGATCCAATTGGAATCAATTTTTCCACCTGTTTTTTTATTTCTTTTTGGACTGTTGGATTTAATGGATCAAATGGTATAGATTAGGTCTTATATCTTATCTAATATAGGGTATGTATTAGATCTTGACCCTTAATATATATACACCATGATGATAATACTATATAAAGTTTTTATTTTTGCGTTCTATATAACCTCGTTAATTTGGTCTGTGTCTTCTTGCAATATAAGAAAATTAATGTTGATTGAAGGGACATTGACAATAAAAATGTAGTCCCGCCAAAGTTATACTAAAGTTTGGGTGATACTTGGTAGCTCCTGGGAGTCTAACTCTCAGAAAATATCAGCCACAAACAGTGTTAAAATATTTTTGGGGTCCATCAATATATATATATATATATATTTTATTGTTTTAATACATTTTATTTGGTGAATAGACTCAGAGAGTTGGACTACCCGAACCACCAAGTATCATCCCTAAAGTTTGGACATATCCATGCAAACATTTCAATCAAGAAATGACACTTTTTTGTGGCATTCAATCAAGATAGAGAATCATGGAAGTATATATCAAAATTAATTAAGGTCGGATATTTTATTAAATTTTAGGTGATTTGTCAAAGGGTGTTAGTTACAAACATGTGGCGTAGACAACTTTAATTTATCATGCTACATGGCTACATGCACTTCCACGAAGTAATCATGGGATCTTAGGTGGTTAACTATCCTTAATTATGGATGGATGGGTATGTGTTGATATTTTCAAAAGAGAAGAAAAAGAATTATCATTGCTAGTTGGAAAAATTCTTGTCAAAGAGTGTTCCTTCAAACGCAGTCAATCACACGGTAAATAACTTATGATTGCTTTTCACTATGATTTCTAGGGAATTTTGAAATACATATCCTTATATAACCACAATTTATATGTATACGTAGATTTCACAATGTCCAGCATATGTGTGATTTTTTTCCAGATTTCTAATGTCAGGTGCTACTAATTAAAGAACTATCTTTTTTTTATATTATATGACAAGTGTAATTTATTCGCGATCAATCATATGGGTAGCGCGAATTCCATTTTTTTTTTTAATGAGGTAGCGCGAATTCATAGCCACATGATTGGACTAGATTTTTCATATGTTGATCATGTTCTAATAATATAAGTTTTTGTGGCTTAAAACAATAGATGAAGTGATTGTGCTATCTCATGTTTACTTAGATCACCTTCTTTTTGTTTATGACCTCAATCAATTGTGAGAATCTTCATAATTGTAACCAGTTTGCCTTAAAGGAATAACATAGTCGTATATTTATATGCAATTCCAACAATATATATATATATATATATATACACACACATATATACTCACACACATATAAAAATTAAAACAAAGGTGCACTTGCTTAGGATTTTGGTAAGAAGGCAACTTTACAAAGGACAAAACCTTTGGTACAAAGGACAAAACCTTTGGTGGAAAAGAAACAAAATAAACAACAAAAAATGTACTCCAATATAGATTACATATTTATAAGATCATTATGCTTAGTACATCAAATTGCAGTCAGCAGCTTGTGGTGTCCCGTGAGCATGCAAATTGCACAATGTCTAGCTGTAAAATGATGGACTTAAAGTGCAAGTGTTGATTTTTTATGTTCCGACTCTTTTTGAGTCGGTGCACCCCATATCGTTAAATGCAGGAGTAAGATAGATAAAATACTTAACTAACCATTTCCAAATGGAATCTCCGATGGTGCCAAAGGACCGGTAATTGAGAGGCATATTGGGATGTCATATGGTTGTGGACAGGTAGCTTAAGTAGTATCAGGGGTCTCGAATTTCAGTATTATCACAATCATAATTATTGAATCATGTATATATGAATAATAGTGTTTATTCCGAAATATTGAGTCCTAAAACCTCATTAAAATTACTTCTTGTGAAGTGTAAGCTCTTTTAATTTCTCGAAATAGGAGGGGTATTAACTATTAGTTATATATATATATATATATATATATATATATATATCCCTAAAGTCCTCTTTCATTGCTTGATGAACTTGGATGTATCATGTATTATTATAGTCCAATGATATTTTTGAGTGATGAAGATCTAGTACTATGAATTTGGCCAATATGAAAAGACCAAACATTAATTATAGAATGCATGTCAATACCCAAGATATAATAATCAAACTTCGAAATAAAGTGTGAAAAGAATGTGAAATCTACTTTTATATAGATTATTAATGGATAACGTAATCCTAAATCTTCATATCAAATATGATTTGAACAGACTAAATAACGGGAAATTCTAGCTCGCTCCCGACTCGACCAAATTTATGTGTACTTTACAAAATAACTTACCACTATATATGACAAGTGTAATACTCTTTTTGTGAAATACACATGAGTACAGTCAAACCAGATTTGGAATAGAATTTTCCTTGAATAACCAACAATGACCCTTCATTTTCATCAACTAACCTATTAAATCTTAATCACATCAATCAAAGTAAGTGCTGCCTATAGTGTTTCATCTTGCAACATCTCTCCTAAAACTTGTAATTTGGTTTTAGTGACAATTATCCTTAGAGAGAGAACATGTGATTGAATATGATAAGCGAGTTGGTTCAAGATTAATTCTAGACAATGTGTGAGGTTCAAAATTTTGACACCCTCATTTACGAATGAATCTTTTTTTGATCAATGATAACTTAGAAGGAGTTTATCATTGTCGCTCTCATCCCGAACAAGATTAATATCTCTTTTTCACTAATTTAACTGGATTAGGAAATTTCGAAGTAATTAAAGTAATCTCACATAAGAATGAGACAATAAATAATTTTTATTACAACACTTATTTAAAAATTTGTCCATTTTATCACTACATATCTAAAAATTTCGAGGGAGTGGTGGACTTAAAATCCTAATTATTTTTATACTTGATGAATTTTACATAAATTCTATCATAATTAATACCATATGAAACTCATACAAAACAAAAAACTCATACAAAACAAATCCGTAAAATGAAGAAGCTATTTAAATGTATATATATAATGAGGCCCAGATCCCATGATATACCTGCCCGCATGCCCCACATTTTGCCTTCGGAGGCCAAAAATTACAGCTGGTAAAATGTAAGCCAAAAGACACCTAGAGCTCAGCTCAACTGACCAATCACGGGCAACCCATATCCACAATTCTTTAGTGCAACGGGTATTGAACACTAAGTAATGTATATTATGTTATATCAACGTATTATCATATTATGTTCTGATGTGACACAATATACACCTATTGGTTTATGATACAACCGGTACGCTAAAAAAATTTCCCTTATTGAACCTCTCATATGTAAAATGGAGAAATTGAGTCAAATCTCATTGGAAATTGAAAAGTGAGAAGAACAAAAACATAATTCTTTTTTGTAACATTATAGCCATAAACATAGTAGTTTGGATCATATATTTAGATTTAATATTTAATTTTGTATTCTACTCACTGCACAAAGTTTTTTAAAAACATACAATTTGTCTGAATTAATTGTGTACACTTGACGTTCAATGATAGTGCAAAATATAAGATAAAACACTCAATTAAAGAGTAATTCTTAGAAAGTCCATGACTCGAAATGTTTGTCATCCTTGTATAGTCAACCAACATGAGTCCATCCCGTCCTATGAATTATTACACCTTGTGTTGAAAGTCGCAAAAACTCATAAAAATAACATAAATTGAAAAAGGCTACCAGTGTGCAAACATAACGCTTGACAATCCGTGAAATCATTAGTTTAAATGAGAAAATTGTTTCTGAAAAGAGCAATTTCAATAAGAAATGCAATATATAATTGGCTATTCTTTCACCATTTTTTCACGTCTCCTTTATAGAGAAGATATAAATATATCTAATTGAAAGATTCCTTACAAACATTAGGATTTTTCCAAGGTACGAACATAAGGAAATTAGTCTCTCTTTATTTTGTGTCATTAATTGCTCTTTTTAAGAAAATTAACATGATATTTAATAACATTGCTCTTTTATTAAAAAAAATTATACTAACATGATATTCAATAATCCTTAAAAAATAAGCGCATATGTTATATTTTTATCATCGTCATCTTTCTCCTGTATAGTGGTCGAAATTTTTTCTTTGTTCATTGTTTGTTTTTCTTTTGTATTTGAAGTTCTATAAAATTAACAGAATGTGGTCATGGGGATGTAGCTCAATTGGTAGAGCGCTCGCTTTGCATGCGAGAGGTACGGGGATCGAAACCCCGCATCTCCATATCTCTAATCCCTTTTTGCTTTTTGCACAATTTCATTCTCTTTAGAAGCACAAAAGAAAGTGAAGTAAAATGTTGATGCTCCATAAATTTGATCAATCCTTATCTTAAAATTTTTGCTTTCTCAATATAATTTTATTTTCCCTATTATAAACAAGATATTCTCTCTTTACCTATGGCCATTACTTTTATCACTATCCACTTATGCTTTAACTAAAGCAAACTTTTTCCAGTACATGAATTAAAGAGAAATTAAATGATACCATGCACTCAATTTCCTTTGCTTACATTTTAAGGGAGAATTGCACGTTTGCTCCCTTAACTTTACTTCTAAAATAATTTTGGTCCTTCATTAATTGGATTGACAAAAATGGTTCTAATTGTTCCAATTTAAAAAAAAATTGGTCTCTGTTGTTACCTTTCGATCCAAAAACTGACGGAACGGTAGCACGCGAGCTCAAATTCGAGGGAAATTAGTAAATATTGATGGTGAAAATATCAATATGCACAATCTACCTCCACTTCGTCAAATTACAGGGAAAAATCCGTTATTAAGGTTTATAAAAATTGAGGATTTTTAAAAATTAGGGTTTTGTCAAATTAGGTTTTACAAAAATTTTGAGAAAATTTGGGTTGGATTATGGCTCGAATGGTGTGGTTTTGGGAGAATTTATTGAAACACTTGGAAAATTGCTAGGAAAAAGAAAAAAAAACACAAAAAAAAAAAAACTATTTTCCATTATTTGGTTACTAGAGAAAATAAAAAGAAAAAAAAATATGAGAAAAAATTTAATACTAATTTCAGATAATACCTTTTCCTCGTCAAATGATAAGGAAAATGGTCTTCCTTTTCATTTTTTCCCTTCACCTACCAACTTCCCTAAACCAAACAGAGTGTTACAGCCTTTGCTGAAAGAATGAAATGAAGTGAAGTGACCCATTTACCCCCCAATTCGAGCTCATTTTGTTAGTTTTTAGACTGAAAGTTAACGACATGGATCAAATCTATTTGAAGTGGGAACATTAGGACTAAATTTGTTGAGTGTAATAAAATATGAGACCAAAACTATTTTAGTGATAAAAGTTCATGGACAAAAACTATATTTACTATAATATCCCCCATACATTATATTATCACACAAAAGTAACAGAAAAATGATTAAATCAAATCTACAATAGTGTATAAGCAAATAATTAATAAATAGAAAAATTCTTGATCCCTTTAACCCTTTTTCCCTCCACGGCTTGGCTGATATGAAACTTGAAGCCGAAAAACCAGCCGGCTCATTTTCACGAGTGTTATAGTCTTACAGACAATAAAACTGAAACATATGTAAATCTTCTGTATGAGCACCAGCCGCACTCTTAGGTAGAAAGTGGCATACATACCTACATATATATACATACATACACATTACAGCTGTATCTATCACCATCCCTTTTTGCCATTTCAAGCACTGTTTTTTTTATCCAAGAAGCTTAAGCATATATCTCTGTTCCTTTCTGCAGATAAACTTCCAAACAAAAAAGTTCTTATTGAAACTCGTAAAGTAAACGCAACAAAAGGTCCCCACAATTGCGCCTGACAGCATTTTAGTGTACTAGCCTGAAGCCTTCGGCTTGAGAACACGGGAAATCCAAAAGATAAAAAAAGAAAGTATCTTTCACGGACTAAATTTAATTGTCCTGATTTACTATACATACACACACACATATATATGTGTATATATATTACAAAATCAAGGAATTTTGAGAGAGAGAGGGAGATTCTCTGTGTAGATGTGTAAAGAAAGTGACTTTTAATGGACCCTTGCATTTATCAATCACGGGTTTAAATTTAATAATACTTACATAATCTTGTATTTAAATCTCTATAAATTCCCACTTCTCAATATCACTACAATCACATCAACATAACAAATTTCAATGGCCACTGCAAAACACTCTGTTTTGCTCTGTTTCTTCCTCCTCTGTTTTTCTCTGTTACATTTCATCCCGGTTATCGCTCAAAAAAAGCCCGTTTTCGCCTGCGACGTGTCGAGCAATCCCGGGCTGAAGAATTACAGGTTCTGTGATCCTTCATTCGATGTGACAACCCGGGTCAATGATTTGGTGAGTAGGTTGACATTGCAGGAGAAAATCGGGTGGTTGGCAAGTGGTTCGAGTGCAGTGAGTCGTCTTGGAATTCCGTTTTACGAGTGGTGGTCTGAGGCTTTACATGGAGTGTCGAAAACCGGGCCGGGTACCAAATTCTCCGACCCGATTCCGGGGGCTACTAGCTTTCCTCAGGTCATTCTCACTGCGGCTACTTTCAATGAATCCATGTTTGAGACCATTGGAAAGGTATTATTATATGTGTTTGCTTCTTTTAATCACGTACATTTTGATATTATTCCATCTCTCTCTCTCTCTCTCTCTCTATATATATATATATATATATTGTAGGAAAAATGGTGTAGAGAGTAAAAGCAGACAGTTTTAAATCCAGCATTAATGGGTTATCGTCTGAAGCAAATGTAATTTAATATATGTGGTTTGTAGAGATTGTTTTGTTGAATTTATGAGGATTTTCATCACTTTCTGATTGCTTTAAATGAAGTTTTAATAATTATTGTTGATTTTCAGCCCTTCTGTTCAAGAATTTGTATTCAACTGCTCAAGTTTTAATGAGCAAATGCACGTTGCTTTCGCTCCACTCTTTAAGTCGTAAAAATCGAATAAACTCACGTCTATGAAAATAACGTTAGTGTGATTAAGACTAATCAACGGATGCATTTTGATATGTCTGCAGGTGGTTTCCACTGAGGCAAGAGCAATGTACAACGTTGGATTAGCCGGATTGACATTTTGGTCCCCGAACGTGAACATATTTCGCGACCCCAGATGGGGACGAGGCCAAGAAACTCCAGGGGAAGACCCTTTGCTTTCGAGCAAATATGGCGCAGCTTATGTAAGAGGTTTGCAGCAAAGAGATGATAAAGATAGACTCAAAGTTGCTGCTTGCTGTAAACATTACACTGCTTATGATGTTGATAATTGGAAAGGGATCCAGAGATACACTTTCGATGCAAAGGTACTAGTTAATCGCGGGCTTCAAAAATTCGTATTTAGTTAGTCACGGGCTTCAGTGTTCATGTTTATTGAAAAAATGGGTTTTTATTTTATTTCATTGATTAGGTATCGAAGCAAGATTTGGATGATACTTTCCAGCCCCCGTTCAAGAGCTGTGTTCTTGATGGAAATGTTGCTAGCGTGATGTGTTCGTATAATCAAGTGAATGGCAAGCCGACTTGTGGCGACCCGGACTTGTTGACCGGTGTGATTCGAGGCGAATGGAAATTGGACGGGTATTTACTATAACTTCTGTTTCAAAGAAGATTCATCCTACGTGAAATTAGAAATTGCCATAATTTTCTTTGTCATTAAAGCATATTACAATTATGTTTTTCGAGTTGTCAAAATCTGACGTATCTTATGGGGCTAATAGTAATTACCTTGTAAGTGAGGGATGTGTATGTAATTATCCCTAAAACATATGTAGCTCATGTTTTGGTTGCTGCAGGTACATTGTTTCGGATTGCGATTCGGTAGAAGTAATGTTCGATAGCCAACATTATACGAAAACTCGAGAGGAGAGTGTGGCTTTGGCTGTGAATTCAGGTGAGTACCGTGTAATTGTATACCTTGCAAAGATGTCATATAAAGGCCTGTTTGCTGCTTGTAATTGGACGTGATAGATGTCTTATCACATCCAATTTCGCGTTTTTATCGAGACACTCGACCCATAATTATTTCTGGGCTCGATACAACAAAATTTGAGAGTAAGGATCACGCCCCATGGTGTGATCCGTTTTCCCTAGTTCTTGGTGAGCTTTAACTAAAATGTGAAAAGATGATTTTATCCTTGTCTATAAATATACCATTTGCAAATCCTATAACATCATCATTTTACCATACAAATCAAAATTTTCTCTATAGTGATCACTTCTCTTCATGCAGGATTGGACCTTAACTGTGGATCTTTCGTGAGGGACAATGCTCAAGCTGCAGTGAGTCGTGGCCTGTTGAACGAAACGGTGATCAACAGAGCCATCTCGAACAATTTTGCAACAATGATGAGACTGGGATTCTTTGATGGCAACCCGAGCAAACAACTCTATGGAAATCTCGGCCAGAAAGACGTGTGCACCCCAGCAAACCAAGAACTTGCTCGTGAAGTTGCACGACAAGGGATTGTTTTGCTCAAGAACACCAAAGGCTCGTTACCCTTATCCCCGACTGCCATCAAGTCGTTGGCAGTGATTGGCCCCAATGCTAATGCAACCAACACCATGATTGGAAATTATGAAGGTATTCTCAACTCTTCAGGAAAAATCGCATTTTTGGTCCTATAATTATGCCCCTGTACATATTTGATACAAATATTTTGTCCTCATATTGTATCTCGTATCTCATTAAAAATGTCACGTTTGGTCCCAGACGTTCTCTGTCAACACATTAATGGAGCCATCCATGCACGTGCAGCGTGCATGCCCATGAAATAGAATGGAAGTCAATGGCCACATGCTTGGCTCCTTTATTTTTTGAGGGAAATAACGTTTGGGACCATATATGAGATTTTTAATAAGATACAAGTTGTAATGTGAGATAAACCAAACATTTGGACCAGATGTGTACAGCGACATACATATGGGACCAAAAGTGCAATTTACCCCAACTCTTCGAGATCGCAACACTAATCATATATGCTAGATATTCTTCATGTTTTTTGTTGGCCTTTGTGGCATCAACGGCCTTCGTTTGCGGGCCACTTTTAAAACGTGGCGCTTGAACAACTGTACTGTATAATTATTTAAGTTGCATGTTGCTGACTGTTATAGCTTTCAGTACAACAACAAACGTTTGTTGCATGAACATTATGATTAGCAATAATTTTGGAAGTTTAATTTAGTTTCGTTTAATTTGCAGGCATCCCGTGTAAATATACTACCCCATTGCAAGGACTAACGGTCTCCGTCCCAACGGTTTATCAGTCGGGTTGTGCTGACGTCAAGTGTGGCTCTGCTCAAGTAGATGCTGCCAAGAAAATAGCAGCTGCAGCTGATGCTGTAGTTTTGGTTATGGGTTCGGATCAGTCCATCGAGGCAGAGGGTCTGGACCGGGTCGATATTACTCTTCCCGGACAGCAACAACTTTTGGTAACAGAGGTTGCAAAGGTATCAAAGGGGCCTTTGATTCTTGTTATAATGTCTGGAGGGGGCATGGATGTGCAGTTTGCTAAAGATAATCCCAAAGTTAGCAGTATTCTCTGGGTTGGTTTCCCAGGACAAGCTGGTGGAGCTGCAATTGGAGATGTGATCTTTGGGAATTACAATCCAAGTAAGTCTTTCAAATAATTTCTTTGAAGTAATATGTTTTTAGGATAGTACATTCTTTTATCTTAAACTGGTATGTAGATTTTAAAAAGGGAGAATTACACGAACACCCCTTCGACGATAATGGAAATATCGGACGACCTCTCCCCTACAGTTTATACATAATTATGCTAACAAAATGTAGTTTGAAAGAGCGGAAAGACAGATTTCACCCTTCCGTTCTTTAAGGTTGAATTTTGAGAAAAATTGTCACGCCACGTTTTACTTGCGTACTATTACGTTTCGTATATGAAATCTAGTCCAATAACATGGTTACAAACTCTATGAACTGAAAGTACAAGACCACCGGTAAAATAGGAGATGACAAAAGCTGAACTTGTGCTTCACTTGTGGTGGTGCAGGTGGAAGACTACCAATGACTTGGTATCCACAATCATATGTTGAAAAGGTTAACATGACTGACATGAACATGAGGCCGAATTCTGCCACGGGTTACCCTGGTCGATCGTATCGTTTCTACAAGGGACCAACAGTGTACCCGTTTGGACATGGGTTGAGCTACTCCAAATTCAGTCACAAATTAGTTAGAGCTCCAAGGCTCGTGTCTGTGCCCTTAGAGGAAGGGCATGTTTGTCGCTCATCAACGTGCAGGTCTGTTGATGCTGTCGAGCATAGTTGTAAGAATTTAGCCTTCAATATTCATTTGAGTGTGACAAATGTTGGAAAATTAAGCGGAAGTCATACTATTTTCTTGTATTCGAGTCCGCCACAAGTGCACGATGCACCTCAGAAGCACTTGTTAGGATTTCAAAAATTACTTCTAACACCGCACGAAGAAGGGCTTGTTAGATTCAACGTCGATGTATGCAAGCATTTGAGCGTCGTGGACGAAGAGGGCAACCGGAAAGTTGCCTTGGGAGAGCATGTTCTTCATGTAGGAAGCTTGACACATTCCTTGAACGTGAGGATTTGAAGAACTCCTCATGCTCATTCTTATTGTTCCTTCTTTTTTCCTCAAAAAGGAAAAGAAGGGAAAATTATTATAAGATTGGAAAAAAAGAAGTCATAATACAATTGTGACAAGTTTGTTGTATTGATTACTTAATATGCTAATTTGAGTAGTCAAGAATATTAATGTCAAAAGAAAGGAATATTATGATTTTACAGATTCATTATCATCTTTTTGCTTCAGAAAAATTTATAAATGATTTTATGCAATAATTTTTTTTTATATGAATTTACCTTCAATAGTGCACTTCCAATTTACGTGGACCTCAACTGGGCCATCATATCTATTTGGGCCTGCTGTTATTACACAACATGTTTAAGAAATAATGCTATATGGGCCAAGTATTAGGCCTTTTGAGATATTTGATCTGGGCCGAAACAATTTCTTTTTTATCCCACTAAATACTTGCTTTTAGTAAAAAACACAAAAAAAAAAAGAAAGTAAGTTTGATTATAATTTGAACAAGGAGGAAATTATATCATTAGTAATTAGTGAATTAATTGACTTTCTACAGTATCTTTAATAAAATCAGGTCCGTTAACGGCTCTACTCATATTGATATTGAGTTTTATACTTTTAGATCATTAAATATATATATATACAGTATTACGGGCATTGCCGAACTACTATGTATATCTATATATATATATATATGAAATTTGCCACTCTCTAGTATTTTTAAAACTAACTAAGTTGGGTACATGATATGTCAGCTATTATAACGAAAGTTTTATTTTGGTCACCAAGTTAGTTGGGTAAGTTGGGTCTACAATAAAATATTGCACAATTTTTTTTGTCCATCAATCTTGCTTGAATGTTCTCACTTCCACATTGTTCACGATTTTTCACTTTATTTTTCATCTTACTTTTATTGCACTTGTATATTATTGTTTGTACTCAATTGCTTAAAGTCATCAAGGACGGGGCAGGAATTTTAATGAGTGGCAAAATTATTGTGATATAGGTATACATATTTTTTGGGCAGATAATTGAAGGAGTCAAAGGGGGATGCGCCCCCGAGGTACAGTACGCTATATTTATGGAGGAAAATATAATAAGAAACTAGGTTCAATTACAACTTTTGACATACTTTATACTCTTATATTTCTTTTGTTATAAAAAACATGATATTTTTCAATTTTGAGAAGGAGCAAAATTCAAATATCAAATATTTTGTAAGGTAATTTTTCAAAATTGAGGGGGGCGACCGCACCCTCCAGCTCCCTCCCCCCCTCCCCCCCCCGGCTCCGTCCCTGGAAGTCGCAATATTTATTGTTCTCTTGAATGGGTGACCAATTAACCTACCTTCTCCATTAATAAGGAAGAAGATCGTAAAAGAATAATCTGTCAACGCAAACAATTAAAATTTATTTTGACCCAGCAAACTTTAAAAATATGGTAAAATATTAATTTGTCATGGTAAATATTAATACGAAAAATCCAATCAATTGCATTTTTCAATCAATATTGTCAAATCCTAATAAGTGAAAATGACATATATCATTAGTTTTAAAGAAAGAGTACTTGGATGCCTTGCACAAAGTCTTGTGGCATTGGCCACCACATAAAATCATTGCAAAATTTGCCGTCAATTAGATACCATCACCCCTGTTTAGATTAATAAAATTATAATTCAAAAATTAATTATTATTATTTTTGAACAGTTGAAAAATTAATTAATATATTTCCCAACTCCCAAGTGCAGGCAGCCACAGGCCCTCCTTGACTTTCTTATTTTGCATTTCTCTATTATTTTTAAGATTCATAACCTTTGACATAAGCTAAGTGGCATAACGAGTTTAGCGCATTTAAATTCTATGATATACGAATTATTGTAATTATATTGAGTTTTTATAACTCATGACTCCCTTAAAGATTGCTATCCGAGTCTCCGTTAAAGTCACTCCTTCGAGAAAGTTCAACGATTTTGGTAAAGCGTTTTTGAGATTTAATTTTCATTCAAATTATCTCGCTCCTTGAAAACTTACAATTATTTAATCACGCACTAACAAAAGAGTGTTTGACTAAGCTTATGAAGATCTGAGCATACACAACATTTTTGAAGGTTATAAGATTTTAATCTAATATGTCAGTAAATTACCGATTTATATATCAACAATAAGAGTTATTTGAGGTTCTAATTTAGAACTAATTCGAATCAATAAATCTCATAAAGTTTTGAAATATATAATAATCTAAGGTGCCTTTTATTTTCTTCAAAGAACTTAAAACACTTTTAACATATTATGATCTTTTGAACTAATGAGATCTCAATTAATATTTATCAAATACCAGTATTTTTTAAGGTTTTATTTATAATTAAGATTGTTATGAAATGTTATATTAATTATCAAATAAAAAATTAATTCTGATTAATCGAAGGGGTTTGGTTGGGCAAGACCACGACAGGCCAAACATCCACTTAGGTAGGATTATTCAAAAAAATGATTAAATATAAGATACCTCCCAATATTACAATAATCGATCGGGCTTACGTATGCATCTTGGTTGAATATTCTGCAACTTGGTATCATCAGAAATTATTTAAAAATGAAATAATTTTTTTTATTGGAATGATGTAACGCGGAGGAATGTAACCTATGATACGTATTTAACTCCCATTTCATAAATGATGATGATGCAATTATGAATAGTCATTCCTCTCTTTTTCCTGTCCACTAATTTTGACATGGTTTTCCACTATTATATTGGTCAAAGATTAATTTTATTTATTTTTTAATAAAACGATTACATTATTACATCAGATATCGAATTAACAAGCGTAATCAGTAATTTTTTATTACCAACTAGTAATAACGAGTTACAAACTAAAAATAAAGAACTGGTGGGATCGATCCATGACCTCTAAGTCATGGGAGCTCATTTCTTACCACTAGGCTAAACATCATGGGCATATATTAAATTAATTTAATGACTCCAAATTAGTGTTTCTTTGTGCTGAAAGGACGTGAATTTTTTTTAAAAAAAATTGTTGACTTTAGTGGATTATGTGAAAATGAGGGAAATGTTACATTATAAATTGTTTCGAGTTGTATATACTTCTCTATTGAGGTGGCTATGCATGTTAGGATTAGAAATTGGGTGTCTCGTTAATCTTATTTAACTTTTAATAAAATAAAACAGGTTTAATTTTACAAACAATGTGTTTGAGTCCGTTTGAATAACTTTTAATTTATTATAATAAAATACTTTTGAGTTATTTTTGAAGTATTATGTTGAGCTGGAAATCATTTAACATTCTTAAGTCATAATTCTTTCTTCGAATTCGAACAACTCTATTAAAATCATTTTTCAGTAGGCTGATGTTGGTAAAATATTCAATTGGCCATTAATTTACATAATTAAATATTTGGATAAGCTAACTATTTTCAAACTCAATAAACTTATGGTAATTAGGGTTCCATATATCATGTTATTGACATATACAAATATGTTTATTTCTACTATTTAAAGAGGATATATATATATATATATATGTATATTCTTTAATATTGTACGTAAATTTCTCTGTATCGTACCCGACTTAAGTGTCGGAGGGTCAACGCGGGATCCAAGGCGTCTTCTAATGCTTTATCGGAAAAATTATGCAGATTTCCTGTGGTGCAAAACCATATACAATTAGTTGGAGAATTTACTCAAGGTGCCCTATCATGATGAATAAAGTTTTCTAAAAGATAATATGATATGAGTGAATTTGTGTTTGCTTCAACAAGGGAAATTATATTATACATTTGCATTCCTTTTCCAATGAACTGAAGTATCAATGCACCTAATAAGATAATCTATATTAAATTTTATCCAATTCAAACGAAAAACAATAATAAGATAATCTTTAGATAACTTAATCCAATCTATGAAAATGCACCTAAATATTTAACTAATCATGTTTCATTTCTAGACAGCAAATTGCATGTGCAAAACTGCTCGAAAAGTACATTCTTGTCAAACCTCGTGCTTTGAATAACTTAAATCAAGTTGCAGTTTGCTTTGGCTAAACAAGAATTTGGACACCTAATACTATAAGCCATAAATTTAGAGAAAACATAATAATTACGGGGCAATTATTATCGGAAATTCTTTGATTAGGGAGAACGTAATTGATTTAAGACTAATTGTCTGACTCGTGGTGCTTATGGCTGCTCAACCATCAATACGACATTTTTCAGTGCTAACTTTATAAAGAAAATAAAGTTACGCTCCAACTAACAACTATGATTTTCGACTTCGTAATAAAATTTTAACCTTGGCAATGAGGCCTGGTCCTATAAGTGAAAATGAGATCTTAAGATTTTATAGGCTTTGAGTTTTACTTTCATTGATCCGAGAATTTTTCTCTATTTTTTTAGTAGTTGTTAAATAATTGTAAATTATTTGATGACTCATATTCAGGGTGTATTTTTACATTTAATTGATTTACTAAAAAAAATGAGCCCTCAATCCTAACAATTGGTATTAGTGTGAGATCAAGGTGGGGATTGATGACAATTATTGTCTACACTATCATTTGTCTAGATTCATCCAAATTCAAATGGTATTGTGATGTCTTCTTCTCTAAAGTCTTGGTTTAGACTATAGGTAATGTAGGCTACAACTGTTCATAAGTTGTTCGATCACAAAAAGTCAAATCAACTACCGAAAGAGAGAGAGAGACTCAATCTGTTACCATGACTGATAGAATGATTTTTCTCGTATGTGGGACTCTCTATCTTCTTGGGTAGATAATCGACTGTCTTTCATTTGGATAGTGAGTCATTTTTATAATAATAAGTCAAGTCAAGAATAATAATCGAACAAGAGGAGCTTGCCAGGATGGCTTGGTAAGCAAGCTTCCCTTCGATTTGGGTGAGTTCACGAGTCAGATGGAGAGCTACCCATGCTAGGTATGAGTCAGGTGGACACTGCAGAGCATCTGCTTAGGAAAGAGTCGGGATCTTCTAATGTACAAAGATCCCCTAAGGTAATTTCTTTAGATACTGCTCCTACGGATAGGATAGATAGTTAGCTCTTGCGTTTAGAGAAAGTATCTTGAATCATCTTTCGATAAAATAAAAAAATTAACTTCTGACTCAACTTGAATCTCATATTTATTTTTAGGATCAAGAATAAACTTTACACAAAAATAACTCAAATATGATTCAATTTTGAGAAGAGAAATCCAATAATATCAAGTCGACCGTGAGTTTATAGCTTAAGTCGCGATCCATTTTTTCGAGCTTTTTTTAGGGTTGAGTTTTAACTTCCAATTATGGGGAAAAATATATGTTAGTTTAAGTTTAATGATTCTAGTATTTATATCTCTCATAAGAGCATCTCCAACTCATAAACACAAAAATGGTGCAACTTTTGCACTATTTTAGTGTTGAAAAGTAAATTTACTTCAACCCACAATTCTATTTTTAACACCAAAAATAATATTCTATAGAATATTCTTTTTTACATCTATTTTTATACAATTATCCATATGTCAATAAATAAAAAAAAAAGATAAGCTTGCATCAAATTTGGCGCAAATGAACAATTGTACGCCAAATATAGCGTGCTATTGTTTATTTGCACCAAATTTGATGCAAATAATAACGTGGATTGGAGAGTCCAACGTGTGCCAAAATGACCATCTCCAATCCAAAATGGTGTGAGTTGGAAATAGTCTAAGGCCATACAATAATGTTTATTATGTGTGGTTCACATACATTTGTGTGAAATAAGATAAATACATAATCCACGCTTAGATAATTAGACTCGATATGATATTGAATTGCTCCCGTCAAGGTAATTGTGAGCTTAATAAATTAAAGGGGTTAGTGGGCTCCGATGCGTTGTTGAGGCGTCACACAGCGTTAATTTCCTCCAAACGTCAACCAATCATCTTCGCTTGCTTTGGCCAGTCAACATTGTTTTCTGCGACCAACTACGTGTTTTTTTTCCTTCACTTGTAGGTTTAATGTAATTTTCTTCAAAGTATTATATTTTTAAAATTCCCCCACTTTCAAACGACGTGGGATTAGGTCTATTATAAGCAAATTATTAAATATCGATTTCGTTATAAATTTTGAGGTATTAATTTTACAAAATTTTGAGAATATCTATAATTTCAATTTCGATTCTAGAATATTCATGAAAATTTATAGAAATTATTGAAAATTTAAATGATATTTTGGGTATCATTAATTTACATTATTATGCATTTTTTACATTAATAATATTGTGTGTATAATGTATATACATTGAGTTTTGTTAACTAGTATGAGTAAATTTGTGGCGAAAATTTAAAACAAGTAGTATTTGAAACTTCACTAAAGCAGAATTTTAAAGTACTAAATAAGTAACTTTAAAACTTCACCAAAGCAGAATACATACAATTTTCATAAAATATATTATTCAAAATCCTATGGAATTTATAGGATTAAAATCATTATACTCCATCTAACATTTACTTTTCATACTTGATGATTGTAATCCCAAAAAAAGAAAAAGAATATATAAAATTAATTTTTATATGTTATAATTAAACATAAACATTTAAATCAAATATAAATAATTTAATATTACTTTTAAACTTCGGAAAATTTTGGGTTTCGGCCGAAATTTCGGTGAATATTCTGCAAAATAATTTAATCTTATGTTTAAATTTCGAAAAATTTCGAGTTTAGATGGAAGTTTCGAAAAATTTCAGGTTGTGGTTGAAATTTCGACGGATATTCTGCAAAATTGGACTGAAATTGAAATTTCGCTTTGTAACTCTAGAAAACCCGAAATTTCAGTCGAAATTTTGAAATTTCAACTGAAATTTAAGACCGTGAGTACAAGTTGAAATTTCACATTATTAAGCACGCTAATAATGGGAAAAATTATCTCTTTTTACTAATACATCTTAAGTTTTATGATTATGATGGCTCTATTGAGATTAATTATATCGGTATTTTGTTGATTTGGAGTTGTAGAGGTGAAAAACATCTAAGTTGAAGTCGTAAAGTAAATTTCACAAGCGTCATGATAGACCATAATGCCCCCAAAACTCTAATAGACACTCTACCCAATCAATTAGCCATATAAGTTTATGCGCAACATGCTGATCAGGACGAACTCATATACAAACTTGTGTCATTCTATGTTGGATCGAGACCATTGGTCTCAGTCCATAATTCACCATTGGATCCCCCAACAAAGGGGGTCATTTACTAAAATACCCCCTCATCCAATGATATACACTACACCGGAACCATTGGTACCGGTGTAACATTGAATTTCCCTACAAACTTGAATTGTATGCGGATGACCATTGATGGAATAAGAGATGCATTTTGTCAATTCCAAACTTCAATTTGAGAGCTAATTTTTTCGAACTTTTACTTTATTTTTTTTAATTCTAGATGAAGGGGGTCCTTCATTTTTAAGGGAATGAAGATATGATAGTAAAAGTGTATCTAGATGAGTTTATTTTGAGGTTGTATTTAGTGTGTCCCAGGACCTAAGGTTCCGCCTCCCGAGTGATCTTCAATACTTATATGTGTATACACCTGAGAGCCCATGTGTTGTGAATATACATATGGGAAAGAGTGAAGATCACTGCGGGACCAACGGTATTTTAGTTATTGGGTGACTATTTAATTATGAATAGTAAAATATCTGAATTTTCAATTTGAGAGAAATACCAATCAAATTCATCTTTTAAGGAAATTCAAGATTTTTATTAGAAAATATTGATCGTAACATGTTTTGAGATATTTTTAAAAAGTGAAAATTGAAAAATAGGTTGTCATCCCATCGGGCTGATATGTCCACTTTTGTCCCTTTATCCAAGAAAAGATGCCATCTCACTATCCAACACTTTAAAAGATAATATGGACACCACTTAAGGCAATAATCTCAAAATTCAAGTTTATTTGCATGAAATATAGCTTATCAACAATTATTTTTAGCATTTACTGTTTACACTTGATTTTCACTGGGTTATTTAAAACATTCTATCCGAATCAAAATTTCAAACATTTTACGTATCCAAACAACTTTGTCTCCAATATTTTTTAATGTTCTTGATCCGCATAGCAACAGTCATTTGTTACAACTTCAAAATCGTAAACATTACAAGTGTATAAAATATATCTTTAATCATAAGCCTAAGACCAATTACATACACTTATCTCACATAAGTATATGTGTATACGAGAGAGACGCACTTTTAAAATAAAAACAAAATCTAATATAAATCCAAGGTAAGTGTATATACCCGGTGTATATAAGAATTTTTCGTCAAGTAGGGAATTCTTGTAAGAGTTCACCAACCAGGAGAAGACACGTGGAGTTGCACGAGATTCCATCCAATGAAGAAATTCTATTGGATGCTGCAAACGGGGAGCGGGGAGTGCCAACACCAAAACATTCCCATGTTGATGCGGGTCAACTCAGCTCCACTCGGCTTCGATTCTTTTTCCTTGGTTGTGTTCATCTAATAACATGAAAATTATTCTTTACTCATAATTGTCATTATAGTATTATCATAAATTCAATGTTAATATTACTTTGAGCCCATTATCGCGTTTAATTATAGTTAATAATTGCACGAGTAGATGTTATATTTACATTACATTACAAGGTTCGCGAGTTAATATAATCCTGACCGAGTCGACCCATGACTCAGATTCCTAGCCGTCCACAATCACGAGGTGTCATCATCCAGATGATCCGTTTGCACACTCATACCCGTACGACATGGATATTTATAAAATACCCCATCTCAGCACATATTTGAGTTACAATCTCTATTGATAAATTTCTTTGTATTATCTAATATTTTGATTATAGATTTAGAAGTAAGTTCCCTATATATAATTTTTTGGTACTTTAGGGTCGTTTCACACGAACCTCAACTGGAAGTATATTAATTATGTGAATTAAATTAATTTAGATTTGATCCTGAAGTAGGTAGGTAGACACTTTGATTATATCCGAGTATAATCTATAATCTTAATACTCATACTTCGTGTGACGATTCGAGACTACTCAAACTGAGTTAATTCGATCCCTAAAATCGATCTAAATCAATGGTGACATTCTTTTTATAATTATTATTTTTTAGAAAATTGTATTTATTATAGACTCCTTTACCTCTTAAAATATTCGCATTATGAAAAAAAGATAGTATTACCTAAAAATGAGCATCCAATAAAAAATATCAATCAAGTTATGCTTAACTCAATGCATACCAATATCATTATTGAAAATATTTCTCTTATATAAAAGAGAGAAGGTAAAGTTGAAAAAAAAATATGAAGCCAAGCCAAGCCAGCACAAAGTGCTTGGCCAGCTGGAATACATGTGCCAGATTTTTGTAAGCCACAAAATGGTTGATTGCGTAGTTAATTAGGAAGGTCCACGACAATTTAAACTCCACCACTAATTTCCCTACCCAATCTCTTCCTTATGCCATTTTAGGTCGACCATTATTAATATCTATATATATTGTCCTAAATTTATGATCTTATTTTATCTCTCTCTCTCTCTCTCTATATATAAGTTAATAAAATTAAGATTTCAATCGTGTCATATCATTAACTTAAGTTGGACTAGAGTGTACTCGAGCCGAACTTTATGAAATTTTTAAGGTTAAACTTTTTTTTTTTTGAGCTTGAGTTCGAGCTTCATAACCCTGTCCATCCAACTTAATTAATAATGTGATACAATTAACTTCAATCACTACTTTTAAAAACATATATTGTGACATTACACAAAATCTTTTTTTTCTTTTTAACTCTCATAAAAGAAACTACGCCACGTAAAGAGTGGTAATCAAAATATTAGAACAGGTGTTTACACCATAAAATAATTTGGGCTTTCGAATTAAAGAGCCCAAATAGCCTAAACTGGGGAAACACGAAAAATAAGGAAATGGGTTTACAAATAAACCAGACAAGACCCATTAAATTCAGAAAATAGCGAAGACAGGGGCTGAATTGACAAAAAGCCCAAGAATCGAATCTAAAACATAAAATGAATCCAAAAGCCTATAATCTGCATTCAAGGAAGACGCGCCAAGTTGAAGATATTTGAAAGAGCAGTTGAAGAAGCGGTTGAAGACGGTTCCCGAAGATAAGGAACGGGGGTTGAGAACGGTTCTGAAGACCTATATATACCAGCCGCGCCAGACATAGAAAAACATCGCAAGATCACCACACTTCTGCATTTTCGTTTTCTTAGGAGTAGTTCATAGCGTAATGTAGGAGTAGCTCTTAGCATAATTTAGGAGTAGCCGTAATGTAATTTAGTATTAGACTCGAAGGAATTTGCCTTTTCAAGGCTTGTATCGGCATTCGATTGCCTGTAATTTTTACGAATCGAAAACTTTTATGGAGGTATAGATTACATGCTTTCAGATTTCATTATTTGACAGTAATTTGTATCTTGACCTGAGTTTTCTATTCATTTTCATCGTTTTAAGAAAAGAAGATTCTCACGTAAGTATAGAATTATTTTGTGTCGATTTAAGTATCAGAGAAATAATTCTTACCTGTACTTGAATTGTTCTTTTATAGTATTATTGTGTCACTCGAAGAAGATACATATTTTCATCAGCGGTCCGAACAACTAATTTAAACAACACATCGAAGTGTTAAATTCTGAACCACCGTCTAGCGTATCGAACTCGAGCGCGGGGGTTGAAAGATAATTCTAAGTGGAGAATTATCACGGGTTTGGAACGACTATTCGAAATCCTTCCCTAGTCTAGATTGTTTTTTTTTTTACGAAACAAGTTTTGGCGACCACAGTGGGAGTTGGTTCCTGTAAAATCAATTTTTCGAGATCATTTAAGTCATTCTGCAAGACCGATAATGACAGACGAGTTCACTCGTGATGACTGCACCGAGGATTTGGATATCCAGCCGGTGACGAAAAATAAAGTCAGAGCGGACAAAATGTATGAACAATTTGTTCGACTTATGAAACAAACTCTAGCAGATGCTCGAGAAGATCAAAGGAGAGAATTCAATGATTAATATCAAGCACTGGCACAAGAGTCCGCCCGAATATTTACGGCAATCGTACAAGATATTGCGGTAAGTGCTCGAGATGGGCTGGCTTGAGAAGTTACTCGAGTGATTACAGAATTGGGTGAAATCTGCAACCAAACTTGTGACGTTTTTTCGAATATGATAAACACGCAAGCAGTTTTGGGGCTCGAGCCTTTAATAAGTCAACATAATGTTTCCTAGAAAAGTATCTCAGTTAGTGTCGACCAAACCTAGGATTCGAACTAGACACGTGAACTCGAACGAAATTCCTTTAGGTTGTCCTCGAGATACTCGAGTTTGAAATGTTCAATTCTAGGTTGGCCAAACTTAGAATTCTATACCCCTCGGGGAACAAAATTTTGTAAACCAACAAAATCCTGGGGGGCAACCAGGAGTAAATCAAATAAATACTTATCAAATGCTGACTTATCCGGGAGTTTCAAACACTCTTTTCCCTATGGGAAACCATGGGTTTGCGAACCTATCCAGGGGTCAAAGAATTCCCACGTTCCCGAATAATATTCAAGTACCATATGCAGGGGGCAAGATGGGCCAACGAAATTTGCATGTTTGAGATAAGGCACACTCGAAATACTATGTGCTCGAAATGAGGCATAATCGAAACACCATGTGCTCAAAATGAGTATACTCGAAATATTACAATTTCGAAATATGATGTTCTCGAAAAAAATGTGTTCAAAAATAAGAGGACTCGAAAAACTATGATATCGAAATTTAGTGTACTCGAAATGCCATCTTGCTCGAAACTTGAGGTACTCGAAAGAAAGACATCGAATATGGTCTTGCTCGAAAATGTCATGTTCGAGATCAAGTATATTCGAAATCAAGTAATGCTCGAAATCAAGCATGCTCGAAATCAAGCATGCTCGAAAGAGCCACCTTCAGAATTAAGCATGCTCGAAATCAAGTGATGCTCGAAATCAAGCATGCTCGAAATCAGTAAGGCTCGAAATCAAGCATGTTCGAAATCAAGCATGCTCGAAATCAGTAAGGCTCGAAATCAACCAGAGCAGTTAGAGAGATAGAGAGTATTTGAAACAGAGATCCCTATTAGTATCAATTTTAATCTTGTTTCATTTTCTTTAAGTCGAATTCCTGTTAAATTGCGGTGAAAATTGATCGGATTAGGGTTTCGAATCGAGTAAAATTGGGAGTTTTCGAGGAGAATAAAGAAGAGATTGAAATCAGTAATGCCGATTCTGAAACGGTGTCGTATTGGGGATTCGGTTGGTGACGACGACGATTCATCTGCGAATAAGAAGAGACGAAAAATCTCAAACGTTTGTTATCCTGCGCATCTCCTTGGAGATGTTGCCGCCGGTATAATTCCATTCAACGCCAGCGGAGCAGCGGCGGAATCGAAGCCGAAAGTGAAGGAAGAGTCGTGGCCGCCATTAGTGAGGACTTCGAGGGGGAGGATACATGTATTGCCGTCTCGATTCAATGACTCTGTTCTTGATAATTGGAAGAAAGAGAAGAGTTTTAGTAAGGATGCTCTTCGAAACATAGGAGGATTAAGGATGCTCTTCGAAACAGAGGAGAATTAAGGATGCTTGAGCTGAGTCAGCATCTCAATAGTTTTTAATATATATATATATATATATATCTAATAAGTAGTAAAGAAACTTTTTTCAAAGGGCATGAGGACTTGCTCGAGAGGCATAATCACTTGCTCGAAAGGAAGTATAGCTATGTCTTCTTTTATTATACGTATAAAATTATTATAATGGCATAAAGTGGTAGGCCATGTCAAACCTTTTGAGCATTATTGCTTGGACTTGAGCTAGGGATGCTCGAGCAGGTCTTCTTTTATGTCATTCATTGCTCATTTCGAACTAAAAAATGATTGCTCATTTCGAGCTGAAAGACGTGTCTTTTAATATACATGAACTCGAAACGTTCATATATATTAGGGGGGCATTTGTTTACACCATAAAATAATTTGGGCTTTCGAATTAAAGAGCCCAAATAGCCTAAACTGGGGAAACACGAAAAATAAGGAAATGGGTTTACAAATAAACCAGACAAGACCCATTAAATTCAGAAAATAGCGAAGACAGGGGCTGAATTGACAAAAAGCCCAAGAATCGAATCTAAAACATAAAATGAATCCAAAAGCCTATAATTTGCATTCAAGGAAGACGCGCCAAGTTGAAGATATTTGAAAGAGCAGTTGAAGAAGCGGTTGAAGACGGTTCCCGAAGATAAGGAACGGGGGTTGAGAACGGTTCTGAAGACCTATATATACCAGCTGCGCCAGACATAGAAAAACATCGCAAGATCACCACACTTCTGCATTTTCGTTTTCTTAGGAGTAGTTCATAGCGTAATGTAGGAGTAGCTCTTAGCATAATTTAGGAGTAGCCGTAATGTAATTTAGTATTAGACTCGAAGGAATTTGCCTTTTCAAGGCTTGTATCGGCATTCGATTGCCTATAATTTTTACGAATCGAAAACTTTTATGGAGGTATAGATTACATGCTTTCAGATTTCATTATTTGACAGTAATTTGTATCTTGACCTGAGTTTTCTATTCATTTTCATCGTTTTAAGAAAAGAAGATTCTCACGTAGGTATAGAATTATTTTGTGTCGATTTAAGTATCAGAGAAATAATTCTTACCTGTACTTGAATTGTTCTTTTATAGTATTATTGTGTCACTCGAAGAAGATACATATTTTCATCAGCGGTCCGAACAACTAATTTAAACAACACATCGAAGTGTTAAATTCTGAACCACCGTCTAGCGTATCGAACTCGAGCGCGGGGGTTGAAAGATAATTCTAAGTGGAGAATTATCACGGGTTTGGAACGACTATTCGAAATTCTTCCCTAGTCTAGATTGTTTTTTTTTTACGAAACAACAGGTGAAGTACTTCATTAGTTTGAAGATTATATATTTGTCTTATAGTGATCTTGAGAGATGGCAATGGGACAAGTATAAAATGAATTTGACGAAACCCGCTACTTGCCCCATTTAATTATATTGAAACCCAAACCCCTCCTCCCTCCACCTTGCCAAATACCCGGTGGGGTCGAATTTTACCCATTAAATCCAAATGAGTAATGAAAATTCATTAATTCATCCAATCTGACTTGACCTGAATCCAAATAATCCAACAATTAACAAACTTACAATATAGACAAATATAATGAAATTTCACACAATAATAATCAAATCACATTCGTAAGTCCAAATTTAACACTCATATCAATACGATACTACACCAACTGCATCCATAGCCATGTACTTCAATTCTACTACATGGCCATGGATGTTCTTTCTGAGACTTTTCAACTTCACTGATCACTTTTGGTTCACAAGTAAAATATAATCAGAAATGTTAAGTAATGCAAACTTAAGCAACTTACTTATGCTAAAATTATTAAATAAAAAATTTATTTACTAAATAACATTAGCGGGGCGGGTTATAGGGCGGGTTGCACCAAATTCACTACCCATTTCATACTCGGGCAGGTCATAAATTTAATATTCATAACACTCCCCATAACTCATTTGGTGAACCCAAACCCGTCCTAATTGGGACGAATTCGGGGCGAATATCTATCTAACTTGTCTTATTGTCATCCCTATTCTTGACCAAACTGTTGCATATAAAAAATATGGAAAAATTAATTATTGTATAATTGATTGTAAAAAGCCAAATTTTCAATTTTACTAAAACGTGCAACGCAAAAAGAAATTCCAATCGTGATTACTGATTATACTAAAGAAGATTAAATACTCATCTCAATCACTTTTACAGTTCAAATACAAATGTATTAAAGGTATAGGTTGTTGTTAGTGCTCATCAGTCAACCTAATTATCATTCTAAACATACTTGGGTAATATTTCCCCATTTAAAAGGAATAACTATATACCACTTCTTAGCTCAGCATTTTTCAATTTCGGTAAGAAATGAATGCTGTACTTAATTGAATTTGTGTAATTATGTTTAACATAACAAATTGATATCTTGAATGCTGATTTATTTTTTGAAATAATCGATTACAAGATACATGTCATAAATATCAAATTGCGGCACTACTACAATCATGAAAAACCCACACGCTATTGGTGGGAGTCGAATTCAAAATCTGTAACATTTTGGGGCCTCAACTTGCTAGTAGAGGCTAGAGCTAGGCTTCATCTACATCTTGAATGCGGACTTATGACATATAATTTTCTCGCAATATCTAACAATATAATTTAATTATATCAATATTGTCAGAGATTGAATATATTGCCAAAAATGGAAAATTCAAATTTGGATTGCAAAGATGAGAGGGAGTAGTCTGCCGGTCCCAAAAATTGGTCGAGTTGGTTTGGTAAGGTCTTACCAAGGTAACTCGGGTTCAAATCGCTCTTGGGACATAAGCCCATCGCACAGTGTTTTTCTAATGTGACTTAACCCCCTTATGTGGTTTGCGGACTATTGCATAAAGGCAGAATTTACCCAAAGCGCACTTTCGAGTTGCGGCTACGAATTCCCTAATTAAAAAAAAAAAAAAAGGGGGAGTAGTCTGCCCAACAAGGGTAAAATTGTCAACTAAAATGGCCGTCCCTTTCACCAGAAAGTATGCATATTGTCCAAATCAGCGGTCTGCATGTGTCATCAAGGGGCATTATCGGTAATTAAAATCCATTAACCTGTTAATCATAGTTAATGACGTGCCTAAATAGAATACTTACCTCTATTTAACTCTTCATCAGACTTAATTAACCCCCCCCCCACCCCACCCCACCCCACCCTTTTTCTTCATCTCATTTTCTCTACACTTGTTCATATTCAACTGATAGTTGCAGTATTCTCTCTCTCTCTCTCTCTCTCTCTCTCTATATATATATATATCTATATATCTAGACTAGATTGGTGAAACTGGGTTGTTGTGCAATGGCTCGAGAATTCACATCTCTGCAGAAATTTTGCTTCAAAGGGTAAATTTATTTTCCTATTTATTCATTTGCTTATCCAATTTGATTTTTGAACTGAAATACATTATGATGCAGCAAAAATGAGTGTATGCAATTCTGTGCATACTATCTATGTGGGCCTATTCATATATATACACACATACACACACACACGTACATATTTGGGGAATTGACCAGAAATGTCAATCATTTATATGTCCATTTTCCATGTTTTTTATGCACTAAATTTGGTTCATCGTAAGCTAGGATTATATTTTTTTTGGGTGTTTAAAAGTTAAGGACCTAAGCATGAGCTACAATTAATTCACTATTTTTTTTTAATTGAAAAGAAAAGAAGAAAAAAAACTAAAATTTGTGTTATGAATATGTCATATTTTCAGAGTAGGGGTTTGACCCTTTAATCTTTTTGTTTGTTATCTTTGATATAAGTAAATCTTTAGATCTCATATTTTATTCTTGAATTTTTTGTGTAACTCAGATTGATAAATAAACAGAATAAAAGTCTGAATATTAATTTTTGAGTTATTAGAGATAAATACTATACAAAATACTTAATACAGAAACTGAATTCTCAAACTTGTATTTTCAAGTTTGAATTAAGTCAACTTGCCTTCAGAAGTTATTGTTCATTTATTTTTATTGCTGTGTACAGATTGGAAGTGTGTAGTTTCTAGTATCCCTGTATGACAGAGAGAATACAAAAGTCGGAAATCTTATTATCTCTTTGGTTGTAGTTCCTGCGTCGAGTCGGATAATGAGTGACCAAGGCGACATCTCTATTGAAATCCATAGAAAAGATTGCTGGAGTGTTGATGGACATAAAATAGAAACTTTTATGTTTATGTGGTATAAACCGTTAAAAAAATATTCAAAACGAATTGCATAGTTATTTTTCCTTGCGACTTTCTTCTCTCATTCTTATTGTTTAAGAAACTTCTTGTTTTGTATTTTCGTTGAATCCGTAATCTGTATTGACCTGCATTTCACCAAAATCACGATATGTTTGTTTTGCGTTCCTGCAGTTAGTTGTAATGCTAGCCTAGATGTTACATAATCTTAATGTTTGTTCTTTGAGCGAATATGTTAATGGTTTTGTATTCAGCATCTCGAGTATGCTTGCACATTTTACTTCTAGCTTTAGTGCTGAACATTTACGATGCTACTCTTCTAGCTCTCTAAACAATCCATTCATGCCATTTGTTCTCTTCTAACAGGTGGATTAAACGACTCTATACTTAGTGGCTGGAATTGCATCTTCATTTGGATTGAATTTACCATAGCTTCTGATATTATACTCACCATCAAGGTTCCTTCGTAACTACAATGCTTCTCCAAGGCCACTAATATTATGGATAGATCCGATACATCAGGTTTCGTGAGTTGTGGAGGTGGTTTGCATGTTTCTCTTGTTCAAATCATTGTAATTTGTGGGTTCTCATACTAGTACTCGATAGAATTCTTTTCTCGACTTGCCCATTTTTCAATCAAATTTAATAGTTATTTCATTAGTTAGAGCAAGAACAAAATGTATTCCTCATTCTGTGGTGACTTCACTAAGAAACGTAATGTCGGTGATACTACCTTGAGATTGGATTGCTTTGGATATGGAACACACACATTTGGACACGGTCAAACTAACAGTGGTGGTCAGGGTACTTGCACAAACAGTACTGATGATGGGTGCAAGTTAGTGCTTGGATTGGGTCCCACACCGAGTGCATATTCTGATGAGTATTCCCCTTCAACGGCCAACAAAACCAAAGATCTTACAACCATATTTACACAAGGGGTGTCATCTCAACGTGATTCAAGTTTGAAACTAGGTCTTTCTGGTAGCATTGACGCTGTTTCCAATGTACTTGACTTTTCAGCTTCCACGCAAAGTCATTTTGATGCAATTCATCAGCTTGATAAAATATATTCAGATTGTAACAACAAATTTGCACTTCCTATTGTCGATGAGGGTTCTACGTCAGCCAAGAAATCAGGTGGCTATATGCGGGGACTTATTATGGCCCCAAGAATGGAAAAAAACCCTGAGATTTTGTTCTCGACAAATAGTTTTCCAGAACTCGGCGAAAAATCTCATTGCCAAGTGAGTTCAGAACCTTCAGCTGTTTCTAATTACTCCATAAGCACCATATCTGAGCCCGGAAGTGCTACATTATCTTCAGATCACAAAACGAAAAGATGCAATTTCCCTGGTTGTGCAAAAGGTGCACGAGGGTCGACGGGTCTTTGTATTGGCCATGGTGGTGGACAGAGATGCCAGAAGGCCGGATGTGATAAAGGTGCGGAGAGCCGAACAGTCTTCTGCAAAGCCCATGGAGGAGGAAATAGGTGTCAGCAACTTGGATGCACCAAAAGCGCTGAAGGAAAGACCGATCATTGCATTGCGCACGGTGGGGGAAAACGTTGTGGGTATTTAGGAGGGTGCACCAAAGCAGCACGTGGAAAATCAGGTCTTTGCATAAGACACGGTGGGGGAAAGAGGTGTAAGGTGGATGGATGCACAAGAAGCGCCGAGGGAGAGATTGGTCTTTGCATATCTCACGGTGGAGGACGGCGTTGTCAATTCGTCGGGTGCAATAAAGGTGCACAGGGAAGTACCGTATTTTGTAAAGCACATGGTGGTGGAAAACGATGTGTGTTCGCGGGGTGCAATAAAGGGGCCGAAGGGAGTACGCCACTTTGTAAAGGGCACGGTGGGGGGAAACGTTGCTTATTTGATGGAGGCGGGATATGTCCAAAAAGCGTGCATGGGGGTACAAATTTCTGTGTTGCCCATGGCGGGGGGAAAAGGTGTGCTGTCCAGGGTTGTACCAAGAGTGCCCGTGGGAGGACGGATTGTTGTGTGAAACACGGAGGTGGAAAACGGTGTAGGTTTGAGAACTGTGATAAGAGCGCTCAAGGTAGCACGGATTTCTGCAAGGCTCACGGTGGTGGAAAGAGGTGCAATTGGGGTGAGGGGAAATGTGAAAAATTTGCAAGGGGAAAGAGCGGTCTGTGTGCGGCTCACATGACCGTTGTTCACGGGCAGCGGGAGACGAATAGAGTGGGATTGATCGGGCCGGGCCTTTTTCATGGATTGGTATCTAATAGGAGCAACTTTGACAACACTTGTTCATCATCTGGTGTAAGTGTGATATCAGATTCGATTAATTCACTTGATAAGCCAGCCAAACGACAACAACTCATTCCTCCTCAGGTATTGGTTCCTTTGTCAATGAAAGATTCTTCGTTTTACTCAAGACCATTCGATTCAGAGAAACAAGTAGAATGTGGTGATGATGGGAAGAGCTTTGAGTTTGGGGTGCCCGAGGGGAGAGTCCATGGCGGTGGGCTGATGTCGTTGCTTGGAGGAGATCTCAAGAATGCACTTCATGGGATTTGAACCGGGCTCGACCTGAATGGATCAAATTGTGAATAGGAAAGTTATTGTTGTATCATGTATGCAACTGAATGTTCAATAAAACTTGTAAATTATGCTTAAAGCTACTCCTATTTATTAGCACTTTTGCCATCAAAACGTTCAAAATACACTACAATAAGCAAAAGAGAAAAATGCAAAGTCCTGTAACTATAGGGAAAGTTACAGGGGCAGTCAAAATTGGTCCCGTATTATTTGAATTGGCAAAATTGATCCTGTAACTATCAAAAATTCGCAATTTGAGGACAAATTTGACCGGAAATTGCCACGTGGCATTCAATTTGGGATTTTTTTTTATTTTTCGGCTGAATTTGCCATGTCGATTTTTTCCCAAGTTGGCAACTTTGGAATCCATCTAAGCCAATTTGACCTAAAAATCAAAAATCCCCAAATTGAATTGGTCATATGCATGTCACATGACAATGTCCCCCCAAATTAGGGCTTTCTAGTCAAATTTGTCCTCAAATTGCGAATTTTTGATAGTTACATGACCAATTTTGCCATCCCCTATATATACAGAACTAATTTTGCATTTTTCTTATAAACAAAATATATTACAGTAAGTATAATATGTCCAAATGCACAAAAACTCTCTTCTATGCACTACAATACTCTATGACAAGGGCAAAATACTCAAATTTACCTAAATGTTCTCGTTGAGACAATGTTTTTAGCTTAGTATTTATCCTTATAAACCTAAGGCATTCCAAATGTTATATTTCTTATAGAATGATATATGCTTTCTATTGTATTCCATGTATTAACCATCATTACAATATGTCAACTCCCAATGTGAAGAATACATGTTGTTTTGCGGGAGCGACCATGCCACGTTAGCACAATGTGAGTTTGATAATTAATTTTTCGGCATGCTCATTATTTCATTTGAAGAAGCGCGGTGTAAGTAAGAATTTTATTTTATTTCATCACAGTTGATCAACTTATAGGCTACAACATAGGGTTCTAAACAAATCGAGTCGAACAAGTTGTTGTTCAAGCTTTGTTTGAATAATTATCAAGCTTCACAATTTGTGTTGACATTAGCTTGATTGTTAATCGAGTCGAGCTCAAATGAGCTTTAATTGAGTTGAACACGAGTCGAGCTCGAGTAGCTTAGTCTTTTTGCACATATTTTATCATATTTCACTAATTGAGTCGAGCTCGAGCCGAGCTTCAAACTTATTGAAACACAAATTATTGTTCAAACTTGGTTTGATATGTTAATGAATCGAGCTCAAACGAGCTACTACCAAACGATTTCGAGTCGAGTATCGAGTAGCTTGACTCGTCTTTCAGCCCATGTACATAATTTTGTGGTTTTAAAAAATAATAATAAGAGAGCAAAAATTAAAAAAGAAAAGAAAATACCCGTATTATTCCTCCCGTCCTCCGTAGTCCATCTCTAACAGAACACTATAAATACCTCATGGACTTCACAGACTTTCAGATTATGGCGCGAAAGTGAAGAGGCGAAGTAACAAAAGCTTCCATTGAATTCACATATTTTCACTTCATTCCTCTGATTTTGCTCTCGATCAACGCATTCAAATTGATTCAATCACAGCTTACACCGAAAGCTCTCGATCTCAGGTAACATTCAGTGCGGATGATGATAATTCATTTACATTTGCAGAATCTTGAATTTCATTTTTGTTGCTTAGTTTCGGATTTCGTCTTGATGTAGTGAATTTCGATTTTATGCTCTCTATCAACGGTATCAAATTGATTCGATCATTTCTACACCGAAAGCTCTCGATCTCAGGTAATATTCAGTGCGGATGATGAAGATTCATTACATTTGCAGAATCTTGAATTTCGTTTTTTGTAGATTAGTTTAGGATTTCATTTTGATGAAGTTAATTTCGATTATATGCTTTGAATGTTATCGACGTAGTCAATTTGATGCTTTTGAACGGCGACGATTCTTCGGTTTCGCGTTTTCTGTTGATTTCTGTATGAAGTTTTTGTTTCAATTTTTTTTCAGTTTTCAAACCTAGAAATGGCGCGGAATTGCATTAATCAATTCTTGTATGAATTTCATTTTGATGAAGTTAATTTCGATTGTGTGCTTTGAATGATATCGACGTAGTCAATTTGATGCTGTTGAAGGACGATGATTCATCGTTCATGTTTTCTGCTGATTTTCGTATGAAGTTTTTGTTTCAATTTTTTTCAATTTTCAAACCTAGAAATGGCGCGGATTCACATTAATCAATTCTTTGAAACTCACCTCTTTAGCCGAGTCTGTTTCTTGAATTTCCGACTGCAAGTCAATTCTTTTGTGATGATTCTTGAATAGTTTCGGTTGAGAATTTTACTGATTGCTTGGTTGAATGCGCACTGATTCTACCTTCAATTTTCTCCAGAGAGTATTTCCATGGAAAATCAGCGCGACTCCAAGGCTCCAAAGCCGAAGTCCTCAGACGGCTTCAACTCACCGATCAACAACAACGTGCCGAATCCCGCCGGTGCTCCTCCCTATATTCCAGGATTCGATCCATATGCATCTGGCAGCTCAAATCCTCCTTCTCCACTGATGAACTACCAACGCTTTATAGATCCAGGAGCTGCCGCCGCTTCCCCACCGGTGTACACTACACAGGTGAAGACCGAGGACGGTGTGATTGTTATGGATGCAGTTAATGAGCGAAATGCCAACAGAGGAGGCGGAGAAATCAGACAGGGGTTTACTCGGCAGCCATCTGACTACGGCACTGGGTATTACATTGGCGGCATGCCAAATTCAACTAGGCCGTCATCATCTGGGATTAGCGTTGATATTTTCAGAAACAAGACTATGATGTGTCATACTTGGAATACTAACCATACATGTCGATTTGGTTCCGACTGCAAGGTCAATTCCTCTTCTCCTCCTCAATCATATCGAGTTATTGTGACTATTTGTTAAAAAAAATAGGGAAAAAGAAATGTGTGTTCTAAGAAGGTTTGTTACTTTCTATCGAGATTTATCTATGGGTGAGGTGAAGACTTATTTGCTTAATTTGTGAATGTTAGTGTGGTCGGTGACGAACGATTTAATTTGTGTATTAACACTTGATTTTCTGGACAGTATGCACACAGCATGGAGGAGTTGCGTCCCACTCGTTTATCAGGCCAGCAGGTGTTAATCTAATCTCTCTCTGTTTCGTTTTCTATTCTTTTTTCGTGAATCTATCATAATATTATTGATGAGGAATGCACGAGAAGGAAATAAATATTCTTAAGATATGAAATTAAACTAGCAGTTAGAATTTCTTGATTTAGTTGTGTGATCAATTCTATTTCCTTTTTTAGATTAGGACAAAGCTCCTATTGATGAACTTTGATTATGAAGGATAGCTACTGAATTTGATGCTTATTCCGAAACAGAGCATGATTTCTTGTATGTTCCCAATTACGTTTCTGCGATTTGCTTAGGCACATATGTACAGACCGCACACCAGCTCGGAGGGATTAAGCTCACCATCATCCGGAACAAGACCTCCATTAAACTTACCAGCACCAGTGTTCTTTCCATCACTGCTAACACGACCGGCCGTCCCTACGACAACCATCCAAGTAAAACGACCTTCTGCAAGCACCATTAGCAGCTCGGATGGATCAAGGTCACCATCATCTGGTACAACATATCCATTCAACATAGCAGCAGAACCCTTCTCATTGCCATCACAACAAACACGAACAGCTGTCCCTACAACACCCATCCAAGTCAAACGACCTTCTCAAAGCACCATTAGCAGCTCGGAGGGATCAAGCTCATCATCATCCCGTACAAAAAATCCATTAAACATAGAAGCAGAACCGTTCTCATTGCCATCAAAACAAACACAAACAGCTGTCCCTACAACGCCCATCCAAGTCAAACAACCTTCTGAAAGCACCATTAGCAGCACGGAGGGATCAATGTCATCATCATCTGGTACAACATATCCATTCAACATAGCAGCAAAACCCTTCTCATTGCCATCACAACAAACACGAACGGCTGCTCCTACAGCACCCATTCAAGTCGAACAACCTTCTGAAGGCACCGTTATCAGCAGCACAATCCCGGGTACTAAGCCACTTGCATCTGATTGGATTCCACAGGATGATGGAATTGAGTTTCCTTTGCCTTCTTCAATAGAGGATCCCAATAGGGAAGATGTGATTGCTTATATGGATCAACAATATGGGACTAGACCCGGAAAGAGACTACCTGTGTTTGAGGATACTTGCCCTAGCGATGACAAGAAGCCACGTTCTAAATGAATATGAATTAGTTTTGGCCACAAAAATAGAAATAGCAAAGACTTATTACAAATAAATGCAGAATGCTGCTGATTCAGATTGAATAATTGTTGTGTGCTCTTTACTTTTTTCGCCTTCAAAATATTACGGTAAAATTGTATAATTCTCGAACTATGACTCTCTTATAAGCATTTCTCTTATGACTACCCTTAGTTCCACATGTATTGCTATGTGGGTTCAAGTTTATCATTCAAAATTTCATTACTGCTATCTCTTTCTTCACCGCCTACAAATATTTGTAACTTGAATGTCTGTTTCTTTCCCCCGATGTTAATATACCACTTTGATTGAATCTCTCTTTCAAACGCGTAACTTGTCATACATGGGAAAACAACATTTGTAATAAAGGATCTCGTGTGGTCGAATTTCCCCACCCCTCCCCCCCAAAAAACCCCAAATTGCTCACTTAGACTTAGACTTATTTAACTAAATTGTCCCAAATTGACATAAATATATGTTGCGTTTCAATATATATTAAGAAGTTAACAAGATATTACAAAATTATAACTTGAAGGTTCATATATTATATCCTTCTAATTTTCGAGAATACATATTAATTTTTGGGTTATTTTGGTCAAGAAAAATAAAAATAGCCTACGCGATAGCAAAAACAGGAATTAAGTATATATAAATTTGTTATGACGTCAGCAAATTTCATTGATTTATTTATAAGAGGTGAAATGTAAAATTATTTATAATACACAGATGTGTATTAATGCACATAAATAAGTGGCTCATAATATAATGTCGCGAAATAAAGAGAATAGTAAGTAAAATCAACTTTCCACGACATTCATTACTTTTAAATAATATAGATAGAATAGATATGGAATTAATATTGGCACTCCACTAAGTAATATATGCACTACACTTGAACTTTTATGATAAACATTTGGCAAGATTGCCTATGAATTTAAAAAAAAATATTAATATAAAATAAGTATTTATTCTTCTATTTATCTTATGAACTCTAATCCTAAATAAATTAGCATAATATTTACTCAATCACTAATTTAATGTTAATTAGGACATGAATTCTAAATTGTACTTTACAATGTAACTAAATATCAATTTTCCTTCATTTGACTAAATTAAAATGGTGATAGTTTTTTAATGATAATAATAATTTTATTCACTGAGAGTACATATAAATTACATTCTTTAACCTGCAAAGGAAACGCAATACTTTTAAAGAGAATTTTTCATGATGTTGAGAAACAATTCAATTCAAAGATAATCAATTACACTGATGAAATTCAATATAAAGTACATAATTACTTAGCCTACAATTGAAACAATACATATATTAGTGATGTTGCACATTTTGTGGTAGAAGTGCTAAATTTAAAAAAAAAATTAAAAAAAAGTGATGTTGCACATTTAATCTGTGCGGTTAAACTTTAAAAGTACAAAATTACAATATTTATTTATTTTTATGATACTGTAATTTTTTTATTGAATATAATGTATTTATTAGTATTTATGATATGCAAAAGAAAAAAATTCAGATGAGACGATGTAAATGAAGAAAAAAATATGTGGAGAGAGATGTTAAAGAAGGGAAAATAGATAAGAGAACAACCATTCTTTTGCTATGTTAATTTTTTATCAATTCATTGAAAGTGTAATGGAGAAGAAAATGTGGTCACTATTAAGTAATCTTATGTAAGGGTATTTTAGTAATTTAAGATAAAAGTACTTTTATACGTTGGAATTTGCTAATGAAATTTCGTTATAAGGACAATATTGACAAAATAAAAAATTTCAAGGATGATTTTGACAGTTGGTTGAAACCTCAGGGATGATTTTAAATTGCCCCCAAAATTGAGATAAAAATCCAAAATAGGTTTTTTTATGGGACCAAAAACACAATTTACCCTATAGTGTATCCAAAAGAAATACTACGGGTAAAATACTTTCAAATGTACATATATTATCAATTAATGACAATGCACACATGTAAGTACTTTATAGTTCATATTACACAAAATGCCCAAGCTAATGATACATTCACACAGATTCCATTAAATTTACGAGGCTTGGGAGCCCACTAATGCAACTACAAATATCTTACGAATTCAAGGTAAAAGGTACATAAAAGGTAAAAATTTCTTTTAATACGCTCTGACTACAGTCTTTATAAAATTCTCTTTGAAAGCAATTATAACTTGAGTTGATTGTTTGAGGGACTACATCGGAATATCTCCTGGATTGTCCATAACATAATGTATAATTGTATATCAATACACATATTTATCAATTTGGTTCAAGCTCGAAGGGAGCCTCGAGATTGTGAAGCTTAGCTCGAGCTCATTTCTAGCCAACTTGCGAGACAGCTCGAACTCGAAGAGAGCCTCGAGCTCGTTTTGAGCCAACCCACGAAGCTCGTGAGCCGAGTCCGCTCAAGTTGCGCCCCTAATTGAAATTGTTGAAATAAGTACAAGATATTAAATATGGACTATTAATCTAATAATTATTATAAAATGATACAAGTATAAACATATTTTAAATCAAATTTATTTATTACTGTTAATCCGTATCAAGTAAGTCTAATGGTTATTATAAAAACATAATAATTCAATTTAAACAAAGAATGCTAAATCAACGCAATCATGCGAGACGATCACGAGCAGCAAGCTAATACGACAATTGTAGGTGGGCTCATCCCAGACAGCCTTCGGAAAAGGATTAGAGGTCTCAGTGAATCAATGGACATGGATACTATAATCGGAGCAGAGTTGCAAGCCATAATTAGCGGATTGGGGTTGGCATGGAATCTGAAAATTGAAATCGAATAATATTATTGTCGAGACAGATTGCTAACAAATCATTAATAGCATTCGGGAGGGGTCTTTCTCAAACAAACACTTCGAAGATATAACCCGGACTCGAAACAAGTTAACCTTACCTTGTGTCACAGGGGTAAATTTTGAGCCTTAATTTGCGCCCAATTTCACCACTGCGCGGCCTGGTTATCACACAAACCAGTCAGCCAATCTCTCCCTTTCCACACTCGTGTTCAATTCAATCAATAGACAAGTCAAAGCACACACAATGTACGGAATGTAAAACAACACCACAATTACGAGCAATGCTCAACTTGTATTATTCACCAATCTTAATACAAGAACATACATTCAACAAGGCTTGCACACAATACCCCAAAACGTGCACCTCTTGCTCAAATATACATAAAATAGGTTACAATCAGTTTTCCTAACCTCTAGGACAAAGGGCCAATCGAATGCTGCCAAGTATCGGGCGGTTATGCTGAGTAATCAGACCACAACCGCCGCCCACGTCTCGCACATGTCTGGTAACCGCTTAGTAACTGCCTCGCGGGCGTGCACAGGCGCCTTGTTCGCCCGGCGCGCCAATTCTCTGCATTGCCCGCACACTGTCGAGTTCTCTTGTCCCACTGACGAGTAACTTAGCCCACTGCCGAGCGTTTTACCCAGCCTGCCGAGAAACTTAGCACACTACCGAGAAATCACGCAAGCTGCCGAGAAACTTCACACGCTGCCGAGGAATCCCGCGAGCTGCCGAGAAACCAAGCACATTGTCGAGCCAACCCGCAAGCTGCCGAGTTTTCTCGACAGTGCCACTCAACCCACATTCCGGTCCGGCCATCCCACACTGATTGCACCAACCTTGTGTCATATGTTGCCACAACAACTCGTGCCACGACACTAGCACATTCCCGAATGTCGAGTCCGACCACATATCAAACCCGACGTGCATAGGCACGCAAGCCTGCCGTGCCAATGCACCCGACGAACTAAGGGGTTAACACCTTGACACATGGATATTTATCACGTTTGGATAGAAAGCCAATAAGGCTGCGGATGCTCTTGTTACGCATGGTTGACATTCCATCAGCTGACATGACGTACATTATCGAGCAAGATCATGCCGACGTCACTTGGACTATATATACGACTCTACTCAAATTCGTCGATTTAGATTGTTAAAGTAACACCCCTCGTTGTACTCAAAAGAATATTTGAAATCAAATTTATTTATTATTCCCATTGATCACATTTTTTTAACAGGAACACCACGAGAATATATTACATCAAACAAGCGTATAAGTCTTTATACAAAACTGTCTCTGAGGTACAAGCCTATATACAGTACATACAATATCCCTATGCAAAAGAGGGGTCAAAAAATCGAGGCACGTCACATAATACGCTTCAATATGAGGCTGCGAGGCTCCTGCCTTCGCTAGATGATCCGCGCGCCACCATATTTACATCGCGGTAGCAGAGTGGATTTGTTCCTATTGATCACATTTGGTTCATATGTTACATATCTATATTTTGGTAGTGGCCCCATATAAGTGGATAATGTGATATTGATAAACAAAGAGCTATTATCTATCCCCACAAAAAACCAATAGCAATACCCAAATGTACTCTTTTCCCATCTCTTCCTCCTTCTATGCCTACTCCTCCTCCTCCAATTTCAAATCATTCAATTTCAAACCAATCAATGCAACCTCACAGTACATCTCCCTGGACCCCTCCACACCCACTAAAAACCCCTCTCCTCAACAACCATCCAACAAAACCGGCGTCATAGTAATCGGCGCCGGCCTAGCCGGCTTAGCCGCCGCCACTCGGCTCCAAGCCGAGAACATCCCCTTCCTCCTCGTCGAAGCCGCCGAAGCGGTCGGCGGCCGCGTCCGTACCGATCACGCCGACGGCTTCACCCTCGACCGCGGCTTCCAAATCTTCATCACTGCATATCCTGAAGCTCAGAAGCTCCTTGACTATAATGCCCTCGAACTTCAACGATTTTACTCCGGCGCGCAGGTTTTCTACGGTGGACGCTTCCACACCGTAGCGGATCCGCTGCGGCATTTCTCCGACGCGATCGGATCGTTGACGAATCCGATCGGTACGGTTGTTGATAAGCTGTTGATCGGATTGACTAGAATTAGGGTTTTGATTCGGTCGGATTACGAGATTTTGATTGCGGATGAGGTGAAGACGATTGAATTGTTGAGGAGGATCGGGTTCTCGGATACGATTTTGGATCGGTTTTTTCGACCTTTTTTCGGGGGGATTTTCTTCGACAGGGAGCTCGAAACGACGTCGCGTCTGTTCGATTTCGTGTTCAAATGTCTTGCTCTTGGAGATAACACGCTGCCGAAGAACGGCATTTCTGCTATTCCTGAACAGTTGGCTCGTAAATTGGATCGAAACTCGATTATGTTGAAATCGAGAGTTGTTTCGATCGATCACGAATCGGAGGAGTGTTTAATTGTGAATTTAGAGAATGGAGAGTCGTTGAGGAGTGATCTCGGAGTGATACTAGCAATCGAGGAATTCGAAGCTTCAAAGATTTTGGCGGGAAAAATTGACCCGGGAAAGACGAAGGTGCCGGTTCGGAGCACGATTTGTATTTATTTTTCGGTGGATGGTGATAAGGTTCCGGTTAAAGACCCGGTGTTGTTTTTAAACGGGTCGGGTGGAGGGATTGTGAATAACATGTTTTTCGCGACGAATGTGGCGCCTTCTTATGCCCCGCCGGGGAAGGCTTTGGTGTCCGTGTCGCTTATCGGGTTGTACGAGGGTGTGTCCGATGAGGAGTTGGTGGAGCGGGTCGTGAAGGAGTTGTCGGGTTGGTTTGGGGAGGCGGCGGTTGGGTTGTGGAGGTACTTGAGAATGTATAGGATCGGGTTTGCGCAGCCGAATCAGTGCCCGCCCACGGATTTGATGAAGGATCCGAGAGTGAAACCCGGGTTGTATGTATGTGGGGATTATGTGACAAGTGCAACTTTTGATGGGGCGTTGGTTTCTGGGAGGAGGGCTGTGGAGGCTTTGTTGAAAGATAGGGCGAAAGCTAAAGTATGATCTTTAGAATTTTCAAATTGCAAAATGTTTTGTGAACTAATTCTTTTTGTGTATGTATTGTTTATATTGAATGTGGAACATGATTTATTAGGACGTTTATATTTGGACCAATTCAGTTTTACCTGTATAGATTAGTTGTATGGATTAGTGGTATTATAGTTAGATATGCTTTGGCTATTCATCCAGAATTGGCGTGACGGATGGAGTCAGGATTTGAGATTCGGGACGAATAAAAAAAAAAAAAAAACTTTAAAAAAAAATTAGATGTGGGGATGGCCAAATATCAAATATTGAAAGAAATTGAGAGCAAAGTTTTTTTCCCACGAAGTTGAGGGGCCCTAGCTCCGTCTTTGGTTGACGTGGATAGCTCCGGATGTTAAGGGGCTAAAATTTGGGCTATTCAATGCCAGCATAGAATTTTCCCTAAAATTTTGGTGATGTCCCTATACGCCATCCATTTTTTAATACTCAAGTAAGGGGTATGAATCTTGGATATATACATGATGTTGTATATAAATCGAAATAATAATATTATCATGTATCATTTAACGACTCACAATATACATTAGTGCATATCAAAATGGATGACATGGAATGAGTCACGGTTATTTTTGTTCCGCAACGATGAATTCATATGTTAGCATTTCATACTTGAACGTAATAAAAAGATCTAGTCTCAACATATGTTAGGGTTTCTTTACTATTTGTCGGTTGTGAATAAAAACTAACTAATTAATTATCAGAAGAAAGAAAGAAGTGAAAAAGTGGCACTTCTTTCTTGCCTTTTGTTGTGAAATGATCAGAAATGTTTGTTTCCAATTAGAATAAGATGAATGGAAATTGGAAAGAAAAATAATCTGTAATTAATCTTCACAATCATATTATATTACATGCTAGTGTACCATTAGTCTATTACATGTTTTCAAGAACAGAATTTACTAGAGATCAGCAACGCATATTAGGTTCTTATAATAATCAAAATAAAATGCCTCGTCTGGTCACCAAGTCGTTGTAGTATAGTGGTAAGTATTCCCGCCTGTCACGCGGGTGACCCGGGTTCGATCCCCGGCAACGGCGAGTGTTTTGCTTTTTTTTTTTTTTCCTTTTTCCTTTTCTTTCTCCCCCCTTTCTATTTCCATGGACAGTTTAGGTTGTAGGCTTGCAGCTGTTTATTTATGAATATGTATGCATATAGATTACTATTATATGAGTTTGATGTCTACAAAACGATGTCGTTTTTAAATTATGCTTGAGATAATTTGTAGCCACATATTTTATAGCTGGCTCACTTTGTACACATTATCGTTTCTTTCTCTTCAGATCCCAATTTAAGCTATCAAAACCTCTCAAAGTTTGTTCTGTATATCTCGAAAATACGTTCTATATCCCCAAGTAGGGGTGGGCGTCGGGTGGGTAATTCGGGTTCCGGTATTTCGGGTTCGGGTAGCAATTTTTGCTACCCAATTAGATACCCGAAATTGTCGGGTACCCGAAAAACCGGGTACCCGAAAGTTCGAGTTTCGGGTACCCGGTTACCCCTTTCAATCTGCTTAATAGCTTTGGGAATCTTTATGAGTTGGTTGGATGTTCAAACTTTAAAAGTAAAGTTCCTTTACTCTTTTTTATTTTATATTATATTTAACCTCAATCAACTACATTTTGGCATTATACAGAATGGAAATTTTTGCCTACATCAACTTTTTCTCTCTCCCAAATTCCACCATTCTCCGAAATCTAGTCCAATACTTTCTCTCTCTACCCTCTCACTTGTGATCTGAGTCAACTCGCTCATTTCATCTTCGCAAACTCACCTACGATACGTATACACACAAGATCCATACACGCATCTATACATACATATACACGCAGGTGTTTAATTAGGTTAGCGTAATTAAACTTGAGCACCTCAATTTTTAAATTTGGGGTCAAAACAGAGGCCTGCGACTCTGTTTTGTTTTTGCATTTTGCAAGCTAAAGCTGCAAGCAAAAGAGGCTTTAGCTTGCATTTGTTTTTTGTTTTTTTAAAATATTATTAATATTCATTTAAATGTGAAATTAAGAAATAAGTTAAGATTTAACAATTAATTAAATTGAAATTGAATGTAACAGGTGAAGAGTTAAAGAGGTTTTTTCTTTTGTGTTCTGCACGGTATATGTATCAATGTATGTGTGTGTATATATATATATATATATATATATATTGCTTTGAAACTTGGGTACCCGATTGGGTAATCGGGTAGGAAGTAAACCCGAACTGTAGATCGGGTTCGGGTAATACCCGATATCCGAAATTTTTAAAAAAACTGCTACCCGAATTACCCGAACCCGATCGGGTCGGGTGGGTACCCGAAAACCCGACCCGAACGCCCAGCCCTATCCCCAAGTGTTTCTCATACTTCATAAACACTCTTTCACTTCAACTCTACCAAAAACAAATCGAAGATATTCGCTCTTCTCTCAATTTTTTCGGTGAAATCTTCACGAATTTTAAAGCTAAATCCACTCTTTTCTCAGATTTTCAGGTGAAATTTTCATAAATCTTTTGAAGAGAGAAAGAACGAACTCCATGAATCAACTCTTCTCTCGGGTTTTGAGTGAAATCTTCATTAATCTTAAACATAATCCATTTTTCTCCTATTTTTAGATGAAATTGTCATTCCGGGAGTCGAAAATCATCGATTTCACCTTTAGACTAAACCAAAGGATGTCTCATTTCATCTGAGTGTCCTTCCATCAAAATTAGAAGCTAAATTTGGTGTGAAGAGTTACCACTTGAACCGAAAATTTATAATTGGAGCCGAATTGAAATCGAACCAAACAGAATTTTAGGCACCGTTTAATCAAACAAAGGGAGCGTTTGCAAACTCTACTGCTTATGGAGAAGTAGTGAAATATAAGCAAAAATCACTTGAGAAGCAGAAATGGGCAGTGTTTGCAAACACAAACAGAAACTGAAAGTAGAAAAAAGCTGCAGGGAGCGTTAGCAAATAGAAGTGATTATAAATTTGTTTTTTTTCATAAAGTACAAGATTTTCAACGATAAAATTGCATAAAAAATTATTTTAATTGCAGGAATTTTAAAAACAACTAAAAGCACCACCTATCCTGCTTGGAGCTTTTGGTTTTTATGACCTTAATTTTAGAGAAGTAGAAGCAAAAGTAAGATTTGCAAACGCTGCAAAATTGCTTATTTTTAGCTAAAAACTCAAAAATTACTTTTGTTTAGAATTTGCAAATACTCGCTAAATATTATATCAGGGAAACTAGGTTGTCATAACACTATTTCTCCTCCACTTTCGATAGAATTTGCATTTTTACTTCTTTTTTTAAAAAAAATTCGGGTTGGAATTTTGATTTAACTGAAATTAAGCTGAACTGAGCAAATCAATTCAGTATTCATTGAGTGCACATTCTTCACTCCTAAGCACAATTAAACATATAAATAACTTAATTATTGAAAACAAAACGTATGGAATCTAGGACTGATAATAAGCACAATCTGACTTGATGCTTGCAAGCTCGACTTGGAATTTTTTAAGTTTGAATAGAAAGTTATAACTCCATTTCAAATTCAAGGCAAACATAAACGAAAATAGACATAGCTTCAATTGAGTTTAAGCTTGTATAAGTGATATATATAAATATATATTACATATGAATATTATAAAATAATATACTAATATGCAAAGTTATATAAACACCACTCATAATCTCTACTATTATAAAAGTATGGGTGATTTCTTTAAACTTTTGGTGTACCCAATATATCCCTTTGTAGTTCGATTTTTTAATGGCAAAAGAGTCAAATAATAAATAATAAAAATAAATTTTAAGCATTTAAGATGTACAATTACATTAAAACTCTTTAATGAAATTACATATAAATAATAATAAGATGTAGAGGTACATAAGGTTACTCCTACTTAATTATTTACTAGAAGAAGAAGATTAAAAAAAAGAAAAAAGAAGAAGCTGTATATGTGTATATACACGTTTCCGACAAAGAGTGTCAAGTTTTTTTTTTGTCTTTTCCAATTTGATTTATCATGTTAAAATAAAGTTTTTATTGTTCAAGCATCTCTTACACCCTCTAATCTCAACAAAATTTTGATAAGACATTTTACTTTATTCATTTAAAATATAAACTTAATGCTGAAGTGCACGATCAACGGGTAAAGTGCACAATTTTTAGGTCAGGGAAAAAAATGCACGCGTCTCAAAGTATCTGAATATCTTCGACGGAATATTTGCGGAATACTCAACCGGAAACAAAATCAGAGGGTATTGTACAAAGAAAAAAATTCAAAGATTAGGATGTCAATTGATTTTTTTTAGAAAATAGAAAAAGAGGCAAAGTGCGAAGCTCCTAATATGTCGAAGGGAATCTGCCTTTTAACCTTTAAAATATAAAGGACTAAATGAATATTGTTCTATACAAGATCCGCATCTTGCATAGCAAGTTCTCGATTTGGTGACTGACAATATATGTGGATCAGTGGATGCCTGGTAATTGCATTGAAGCTTCACAACAATACAAACTCTTTTTAAACTTTTCTTCCAGATAATAATTAGATGTAAAGTTATATGAAAGCACTTCAATTTATTCATTAAAAGAAAAAAAGAAGATAAAAAATGCTTAATTTGTTTTACCTTAATTATTTTGCATTGATCGAAAAAATTGAGTATCATTACAAATGATAAACAAAATATAATTTACCATAATATAATATGTAGAATTACTACAATGCAAACACACACACACATATATATTTGTATATTTTTAGAAATATGTTTACACTAAACTTCTAATAATATAGACATTAATTAACTCTTTCACTATATTTCTTTATATAATATTAGTTACTATGATGTATGAGCATAAATATTTATATTATATCATTTATACTATATTATTATGTTATAAATTATTTGAAAATCTGAACTTCAATGTTGATATTTTTTTAAATTTTTTATACACTTTACTATGAAATACATATATGGATTGTTTGAAATTTGTACATGAAATTTTATTTTTTGTTAATTTACATGTATGTAATTATTGACTCAACAATTTTAGAGAAAGTTGTAGGGTAAATGTTTTGATAGTGGCTGTAAGTATTTATCATTGTTAATATCCGATATATTAATTTTGTCATTTTTTTAATATATATGTTTGATTATATTGAAAAATGATTAAACAATTATAATCATGATAGCTTACTATTAAAAAGTTATTTATTACATATATAGAAAATAAAATTTCGAATTTTGCAAAATCACAATTGCAAAATCAAACAAGAATGAGCTTCTAAATTGAATTTTATCGTTTTTACATTTCAATTTGATTTACCAAAAAAAAAAAAAAAGAACTTTCCAATTTATATAGATTCATAGATATCAATTAATTCGTTGCTAAAGTCTAGCTTTACTGACAAAAGCTGAGGCCCCAAAGAAATTGACGGTCTTGGTTTGAGTCCTACCGAAATTGTGTGGGCTTTTCTCTACTATCATAATAGTTGTTACATGATTGTAATAGTTCTTAGATAGTTGTAAATTATCGCAATTTGATATTCATGACATGTATCATGTAACCAATTCATTAAACAAATATTAGTTAATCTAATTTGATGCTTTATGAGTTTGTTTACAATAATCTTTTCAATAAATAATTTAAACCAAATAGGCCTCCATTTAATACTAAGATATTAAAATCGATACTTATAACTAGAAAAATAGGACAAACCATCCAATATAGATGATTTCTGAGTCGCTAATAAATATTAACAAAAGTAAAATAACATACTTATTTAATTAAGAAAAAAATAATTTTCTATGATATTTTTTCTTTGAATTGTAAATTTTAAATTTATTGAGCATATAACTTAAAATTTAAAATCTTTATCTCCAGGTACATACTTATTAGGAACATGTACTTTTTCATATTATGTTGAATTCTGAATAAATATTTGATAATATAATTCATGTTAAGTAATCATATTAATTTTATGAATTTCACATACATACATAATATACTTCTCAACTCATAATTGTCCAAGATATTTGTATATTAAGTTCGTTGAGATTATGAATTTCTTAATTTGCTTCTTCAACGTTATTTTCATAAATTTTCAACATTGAAAATGATATATAATTTTAGAAAATGACATAATATCTAAACATTAGATAAAATGATTTCAGAAAATACTGGTATTCTTTTGCTTACAATTTCATTTCATTTCAACAATTTAACACTTTAATAGAAGAAGAAAAATCACACCAATAATTATTTATTGAATGAGAGGAAATGATAACTGAATATTCATGAAGATAAATGAAAACAAAACTTTATTAAACAAAGTTAAAAGCAACATCACGAGTCGTCAAGATAAACCAAGAGAATTATACAAAACTTAAGATAATTATAGTTTATGTAGTAAGAATTTACTTAGTCGAAATATAATTTGGTTTTTTTGAATGTTCAATAATTTAAGTTCTTCAAATATTATAATTAAGAATTATGTATATATATATATATCGATGTTTTTTCATTTTATTGCCTTCAAATATTTTAAATATCCACTTGATCGGTTATAGTTTTGAATGCTTTCATAAAGCTTATATATTATACTAAATATATCTATGAAACTAAATCATTAGTGTTTGCGGAAGGCTGTTTATTGCTTACGTCTTTTTTTAGGAAAAAATGATATGAATGGAATCTTTACGTTTTTATTTATTTTCTCTATTGCATCAAGCTTTTTACGTGTCATATACATATCTTTTAGTTCCATTACATTTCTACCTATAAAGTTTAATTTTATAAATGAAAAACATACATTTCCATGGTATCAAAGCAAACAAAAAGGAAAGTATTATCTAAGCCAAGTGCCATCATACTTTGATTCAGCAAACAATTTAATTGAGGTTCAAAATAAAGGCACATCGATGATCTTGTGCAGAAATATGTTGCGGTTGCTTTGGAGAATAGATCTAAAAGGAAAAAAAATAATTAAATAGATATCAAATTTGTGAGCCAAAATGAGCAATGAGACAAAGAAGTCAAAGAAAGAAAAGAAGAGGTGACCATATGATCCATAAAAGATAAACAAGAAAAGGAATAAATGAATTATGAATTTGCATAAGAATTTTAAAATTTCAATCAACTTAATTCTCCGTATTAATTTAGTCTTTCGTGTCAATCAATTTTTACTTTTTCAAATAATCTTTATTTATTGAATAATGGTTCAATTAGTTAAAATATTATTTAAGGTTTGAATACATACTTTTTTAAAATTTGACAATATCTATATACATAAAGCACTTTAACAATTCATATAGTTGCACGTGTCATTTACTAGTTTATAAATAAAAGTTCATATTACAAGGATAATATGGATAGTACAAATTAGAAAACAAACAAATGAGTCAATTGTGTTTAGTTTTAAATATTTTGTGGTAGAAAAGCAATTAGTGGTTTGACCTTTTGGAATTAGATTAACGAAATTTGGTACGGATATAATTTGTTGTAATGGTTTTGAAGTGTTTTTGTTAGATTATTCTTTTCTGTTTAATAAATTTATCTTATTAATTCAAATATAAAAATATTAAAACTCTAGAGTTTAAGCCGGCCTGCTCGAATCAAAACTCGCCAGACTATGTTTGGCTAGAGTTATTTAAAATATCTTATAAGATATTATAGTAGCTTATGTCAAAAATAAGTTCTTAAGTCTTTGGACAAAATAAGATGTTGAATCTCATAAAATTTTTGAGTGTTAATATTTGAATTTTTTTGTAAACTTTGGAACTCAAATACTGTGTTAATTAAATGTGGTATTTTGTCCTATAACAATAATTGTGGACTGTGTAAATATATTTCTATTGTGTGTAATATGTATAAAATATGTGCGTCATGTGTAAAATGTGCACAATGAGTGTATAAAATGAGCAAAGTGTGTGTATAAACATGTGTGTATATGTATGATTTGTTAAGATTTCAAAAGTAAATTGAGAGTTCCCAACTTATTTTTAAGTAGCTTATAAGTTCTTCACATGTCATTTTTGGGAGATTTTATAAGGCCTGTATGGTTTTGTTTTCATCTCAAAATCTCAATTCTCAAATTTTTTGGGAGCCCAAAACATGTTTGGTCCATGATATTTGTTTCCTTTTCTTCGGTCTCAATTCTCATAGATTTTGAGAGTCATACTTAAAAAAAATGAAAACAAATCCAGCAGTTGTACCTGAAAGAGTAGATGAGCTGTACGAAAAAGAGAACTTTGCAGCAGAGTTTAAGGGGAAATCAGCTGAATCTTTGTACCGGAAAGAGAAAATCAGCACAATTTGGATCTCTTTCATCTTTTATATATGACAATATTAATTAGTGGATATTATGCACTTAAACACTTAAATTAACTATTATCATATAATATTTGTTTTTTGTTGAATTTTTTATGCCAATAGATTTATTATTAATCTGTCATAATAATTATGTTATTAATTTTCTCTTAAGGATATCAACTATAACTTTACTTTTTTGACAGTTTCAATAATTAGGGGTAAAAATGACGAATAAATGTATTGCAAAAAAAACAAAACTAAATTATATAAAATTAAACATACTAACTACACATGAGTCATGACTTAAAATGCCTAATATGTTCATGCTATTTCATGTGTTTGAAGAACGTGCTATTTTGTAATACGGGTGCGGTAGTTCAAGCTTGTTTGAATTAATATCGAGTTGTAAAATTTGTGTTTGAGTTTGGTCTGACTGTTGTCGAGCTCAAACGAGCTTTAATTGAGTTAAACATGAGTCGAACTCTAGTAGTTAATTTCTTTTTAATGTAATTTATCATTTTTTACTAATCGAATTGAGCTTGAACACAGCTTCAAAACTTATAAAACACAAAAAGTTATTCAAACTTATGTCAACGAAACTAGCTCAAACGAGCTTCAAGTTATCAATCTCAAATCCATTATCAAATAATTTGGTTCGTCTTTCAGCCCTAATTACATACACTGACCACACCTTTTTTAATGGGTTACAACTACCACACACCAATAAACATATACATGCTTTTATTTTATTTTTTTAGTACAATATACATGCTTTTATGTATATCCTTTATATAACATTGGTTCATTTGCCTCCAATGGACCTAATAATTTTTTGGCACAGTCAAGTTAACTCGAATAGCTGACAGATGAACTCACTTCAAAAGAGGCAACTGAAATCCCACATAAGAGGTGAATAATGGGATTTACCTAGCTGGGAAGCATTTGTGGTACTTTTTCTTCATTACTTCTATTTATTATACAGTTTTCGGTGCCATAATAGTGGAAGCATGTTACTTGATCTCTCAGGAATATGTAGTATTGTATTATTATATTCAATTTTTGTTCCTTCAAAGTGTATCTACATGGATTGACGAGAAAAATAAATAATATGTATGTGTGCATATTTTTAACTAATTCATTAATTACTCAATAATTTTACTTTATATCAACTCAGTGTTACAATTTCCTATTCTACTTATCTTTCCAAAAATATTTAACCAAACATATTTTCATTCTCAGTACGTCTTTTCGTAACAAAAACAAATTCATCCAAACATATTTTCATTTATAACACGAAAACCAATACTAATTTGAAAACTCAATTTTCAACATTTTTTAACTTTGAAAATGAGAATTGGAAATGAAAACAATACCATACAAGCCCAAACTTCTAGACATCTTACATGATGTTTTGAAGAGTATTTTAATTTACTCAAACACTCTCTACATAAATAATATATAAATACAAAAACTCATCCAATATAAAATTTAGCGTGACCAACAGGGGTTGGTCCGAGTGGTAAGCAGCTCAGTTCTGCTTAAGCAAGGTTTCGGGTTCGAGACCTTGTGAATGCAGAAAACATTCGCTGGGAGACTCACCCACCACTGCTAGGTGTGCGACCCGAATCGGATTCGGATGTAATCGGGGCAAAACTCTGGTGAACCGGGTGGGCAACTAAAAACAAAAAAAACGAAACTTAGCGTGAACCTGAACAAACTTGACTAGCCCTCGACTTACCTCAAAGCACAATATTATTAGGGAAAATTTCACTTTTGGTTCCATAACTTAGGCTTTTTTCAATTTTGGTCCCATTGTTTACGGGTTTATCATATTGTATCCCATAATTTGCAATTTTTAACGATTTTCGTCCAAAAATTAACGGAGTTGACTTGTGCTCTGTTAGTCAAACCTTCAAAAAAAAAAAAAAATCCTAAAAACCTATTTTTTATTTTTTATTTATTTTCATTTTTTCTTTTTTCTTCATCTTCTTCCCCAAAAATTATACCCTAAACCCTAATTTTTAATCTCTACACCAAATCCATACCCAACATCATGAACACCACCTTCTCCCACCACCTCCACCGCCGCCGCCTCCCAGACTGTCGCCACGACATGCTGCACCATCACCCTCACTCGATCGCCGCCGCCACCACCCACAAGCAATCGCCACCGCTGCCACCACCATTCTCACCACCAGATCTACCGCCACCACCATTTTCATCCCCAAAATCCACCACCCACCACCACCAATCTCACCCCCCACACCCCCGCAGCCGCCACCCTCACCAATCGCCGCCGCCACCACCCTCATCACCCCCAAATCTGCTTCCACCACCACCAATCTCATATGTATAGACACACACATAGATATATATAATATGTATATATACACACACAAAATTATATAAAATATTATATATAAAAATTAAATAACAAAAAAAAAAACTAAAAGTCACTGTTCATCGTATGTGAAGATGATGAACAGTGACGGATATAAAAAAAATTAATTTTTTTCTTTATTTATTTATTTATATATATATATAATTACTTATAAAAAAAAATTGGCCTTTCACTAACTGACACGTGCCTTCTCCGTTAGAAATTAAACAAAATTGACGGATGAGACAAAAATTGAGAAAAAATACAAATTATGGGATACAATATGATAAATTCGTAAATAATGGGACCAAAATTGAAAAAAAATTAAATTATGGGATCAAAAGTGAAATTTTTCCTTCTTATTATTTTATCAAAAAGGGGAACCAAAAAGTCCAAAGTCCAAAGTCCAAAATCCAAAAATATTTCAAAACCTCCAAAACACTTTATGATAAACACACACCTTATAGTCACACACTCCTCCCTCCCTCCCTCTACTCCAAACGGTCCAACAAAAGACACACACACACACACACAGAGTGATGGAGGAGGAGAGAGACAACAACGGCGGCGCTAGGTCATCGGAAATGGAAGACGGCCAATGGAAGCTCTACGAGGCGTACAATGACCTGCACGGTCTAGCGCAGGAATTCTCGACGCCGTTCGACGCGCCGGCGGTGCTGGTGGTCGGCCACCAGACTGAAGGCAAGAGCGCGCTCGTCGAGGCTCTCATGGGGTTCCAGTTCAACCACGTCGGCGGCGGTACCAAGACGCGCCGCCCTATCACTCTCCACATGAAGTTCAATCCTGATTGCGATACGCCTCTCTGCCACCTCTTATCTGACTCCGATCCTTCAATTGCTCAGGAAAAATCTCTCGGCGAAATTCAGGTTGCATTCGCAATTCACACTTTGTATTTATTCACTTCTGAATTTGTTACGGTTGGGAAAAAAGTATAATGCGGAGGTATATATATATGTTTCATGTAATTTAGATGCTGTTGGCTAAGAATCACGTTAAAGGTCTAAATTTAATTTTGAGCAATGCTATGTACCACTTTTTATGTACCACCGATTTTTCACCTCCTCCTAGTTTTGGTAAAAAATCACTTGCAATTAATTGATTTTAATTGATTTAATACTTCATACTTTCTAAATTAAGAGGTGGTGAAAAATCAGTGGTATATAATATAGATACGATGGTATATAGCATTTTCCTTTAATGATGTACGGAGCTCATGTCAAACAAGCTAAATATCGAACTTGGAGAATTGGAAGTTGAGACCAAAAGAGAAGTTGGTAAACGGAGCTTTGATGTTGTATTTTATACTATTTGCACTACTGTACACGATGAGCAAGCTACCAATTTTGTTCTTAGCCAAGGAAATATTGAAGAATCTATAATTGTTGCGGGAAAGGGAAAAAGTTCCACAAAAATTGAACTAGGTGCTGTATGTAAGCAATATTTTGAACTCAATTTGAGTTTATAATTGAATAGTATTTTATTGGGTGAAAGTGTTGCATATAGAATTAGTAGAAAATGCAGTTTAATCATGGCTGTAGCGGCTAGTTAATGAGAATTCTGAATATATGTAAAGGCCACCCTTTTTCCCATTCTACTCCTGTATATAGCTGCAATAGTTTGTGAATTTCATAATAATGGTATTTTAAATCCCAGCTTTTGATAAGCGGAACATTGAGATCTATAAACATTTTTTTCTGGAAAGCTCAGCTGTCATCTTTTTTGTGGAGAACGAGCTTAGCATTGTATTTTATGTAGCCCCTTACAAATTTTGGTTATCATCGCAATATAATCTATAAATGAAACCAATGATCTGCCTGATTCTATAATACCCCAGTAAATTTTGCATTTCATGCAGGCTTATATTGAAGCTGAAAATATGAGGCTGGAGCGAGAACCTTATCAATTCTCTTCACAAGAAATAATAATCAGAATAGAGTACAAGTGCTGTCCAAATCTTACCATTATAGACACTCCTGGACTTATTGCCCCAGCTCCAGCTCGAAAAAGCCGTGCATTGCAGGTAAATTACTAGTTTCAAATAATTTATTTTTCACCTCAGAAGCACTTGTGGCTGAATGTTGACAAACTACATGTGACAGAGTCAAGCTCGTGCTGTGGAGTCTTTAGTGCGGGCGAAAATGCAGCATAAGGAATTTATCATATTATGCCTTGAAGATTGCTGCGATTGGAGCAATGCCACAACTCGGAGAGTCGTGATGCAAGTATGTTTCAGTTTGTGCCATCACCCTCAGTCCTCACTCTCTTCATTACCCACAGAAAGCAAATTTACATTCTTCTTCTTTTAAAGTGAAAGATTGTTGTCAGTTTTGTGCCTTTTTGGGTGATCCATGATAAATTGTACTAATTCTTTTAAATATCCTTACATGTTTACTTTGTTCACAAAGGTGGAACTTTTGGAGCGAGGCTGTTGAGTATACATATTCACCCTTAGACACACATGTGCTTATTTACACACTTGTACGCCAGAGATGAAGTGGAGAATCATTGAACTCGAGAACTAATGCGTAGAATAGATGCATAGGATTGGGGCAAAAATGCAAATTTTCTAAAATTTTCAGGACTGTGATTTCCTTTCCTAGCTGAATGCTTTCAATGCTTTTGCTATTCTGCAAAGATTGATTTCATACTGCATTTCTATATAGATTGATCCAGAACTATCAAGGACTGTAGTTGTCGCAACGAAGCTTGATACAAAAATCCCTCAGTTTGCACGAGCTTCAGATGTAGAAGTTTTTCTTTCACCACCTGCAAGCACACTTGACGGGTTCATGTTAGGTGATTCGCCTTTTTTCACATCTGTACCTTCCGGAAGAGTTGGATCTGGACATGAATCAGTCTACAGATCTAACGACGAGTTCAAACAGGTTAGACTCTTTTTTCATTTTAGCTTTGCAATATATTCACTGGCCATTTATTCCTTTAAAATGTTAAGTTATCTGTTGCCATGATGCCTTATTCTTTGTCAGGCTATATCTTTGAGGGAGATGGAAGATATAGCAGCGTTGGAGGAAAAGTTAGGTAGATCACTCTCAAAACAGGAAAGGAGCAGAATAGGTGTTAGCAGCCTTAAGTTGTTCTTGGAAGAGTTGCTGCAGAAAAGGTACCAAAATTATATAACCTCTGAAATATCTTTTGTGCACTTGATGATTGCTCTTTAATGATATACTTACAATTATGTGATGTTACCTTTTCACTTAGGTATATGGACAGTGTACCACTGATCATTCCACTTCTTGAAAAAGAGTTCCGGAGCGCAACAAAGAAGCTAAATGAAATAAATCAGGAACTCAGGTTTGAAATGTTTTATCATGTAACATATATTGAAAGCTACTTTTTTCGTTGTTACAGTTAAACCAGATTGAGAGTTTAACAGAAAACCGAAGATGTTTTCAATTCACTTGTTAATTTTTCTTTATTTGCTTATCTGGGATATATGATTGGGGGTTGGTCGAGGAGAATCCAATGAAGTCTTTTCCAGTATCTTCCCCAACGCGTTAAGTTGACGTGAGTTGCTTGATATTGTGTCTTTTAATTTGATAATCTTTTGGTCTTTTCTCAGCACTTTGGATGGAGCAAAGCTGAAGGAGAAAGGAAGAGCTTTCCATGACCTGTTTTTGACCAAGGTTAATAGATATATTCCCTAACTCATGTCTAATATCATCTAATTTTCTTTTGAATTGGCTTATCTAATTGCCTATCAATTTTAATTTAGACATGTCTTAATAATATCATAGTAGTCTTAGATTCCAGTTTATACTTTTGTGCCCTTGGAGGATAGGAATATCCTACATACCAAGCTTCTGGCTTGGCTAGCTTTAATCCCTCTTATAGGTGATGGTTAATCGAACTTCACAAATTAAGCTGGTCTAGAATTTGAATATTTCTTTCCACGAATAACAATAATGGCATTCTCCACTGCGCCCTGTGTCAAGTTACTTTTTCCACTTTTGTGCACTAAAATTAAAGTTCTTAAGACTAATCAGGCGGAAGACTGTATTATTGTTCATGTCACTAAATTACGGAGCACTCTACCAGAATCAGGTGTTCATTTTGAAGCTTATTGGTATAGCGACTTTCACATTTTTAGTTATAAGTTGCTAGTGGGATTAAAGTTCCTCTTGTTGCGCAGTTATCACTACTGTTGAAAGGGACGGTCATTGCACCACCAGATAAATTTGGTAAGATCTATGCTTCCAGCTAACAGCTTCAGCACGTAGAAATCTTGTCGTTCTAAAAATTTGAACCAAGTAATGTACACTTGTTTTTATGCTAGTTAGACCAATTTCTTATCCATTCTCATTTTGAAACTCTGTGTTGAACTGTTGCTACAGTTATCATTGAATGTTCTAAGATGTCATCTTGGGACTTGTTTGAACTGATTATAGACACATTTTTGTGACCTCTCTCACCGAAGTTGGGTATACCACCACTGTATTACGAAGAATTATGTAACCTTTACAGGGGAAACACTACAAGACGAAAGGGTTAATGGAGGTGCATTTATTAGCACAGACGGTCTTCAGTTTCCACAGAAGTTAATACCTGTAAGTCATCATATTTCCGGCACAGTTTACCTTGTTGTACTGCCTATGTGTTGAAAAAGTTACCATATTTAATGCTCCCTATTCCTTTTCTTCTGATACCAATTTCCTTAATCTTGGAGTACTTCGAATATTCCCCAGTGGATGTAGCATTCATCGACGTAAAACGACATGCGGGTTTGTGCTAGCATGCTATCTAAAGTGCATGTCTTCAAAGTTCGAACCGCTTTACCACGTTTTTCTAGCATAACCATTTATGCCCCGGGAAATTTCAACTGCCACCATGTTTAAACTATTGATGTATCTGATATTATCTCCCTAACATAACATGCAAACCCCAACTGCGGATCATGTGATTGGGTCTTGCATATTATTCGGACTGAAGAGATGTGGGGTGAGAATATCGGATATATTAATAGTTTATATGTGGTGGCAACTGAGGATTCCAGAGGCATAAATGGTATGTCAGGAATTTGGTGTATCAGTGTGAGAACCGTGTTCGTGAATGTAAAACCCGTTTCTTTCTATCCATCATTTTCCAGTTAGAGCATCTTTTTCTGGCTGAAACTATTTCTGGTGGTGCCTATTTGCATAAAGACAGAAGAACTGCAGGGATGATTTTAGTTATTGAATTAAATCAGATTTTCCTGTATTTATGAATAGCATGCTTGCGTTTTCCCACCCATCTCTCTTCGGTTTGACGCACCAGGTGTGTTAGCGTTTGACTGCCTTTCATTCTTTGTTTTCTAGCTAGCTGATTTTATGAATTAATGGTTATTTCGTTCTTAGTCAGAAATTGGTGAGATTGTGTTATGTGAACCGTTGCAGATGAGAGATCACTTCAATTAATTCCAAGAGCAGCTCCATTTTTTTTTCATTCTAACATCACTACCTTTTGCTTATTACTGAACTTGCAGCCTTCAAAATTGTAATCAGTCACTGTTCTTTAGTTGAACCATTTACTTTCTTTATTGTAATTTGCATGGTCATCTTACTTTCCTTATTTTCTTGTAGTTTACTTTTATACGTTTTCTGACTTGGGAATAACTCAGTTTCCATGATGTCTAATTGTAATTTGTCTGTAGTAACACTTAAACTCTGTGTTGTTATTCTCTATTCTGCTGTGCAGAATGCAGGAATGCGTCTCTATGGAGGTGCTCAATATCATCGTGCGATGGCCGAGTTCCGTTTCGTTGTTGGAGGTATCAAATGTCCTCCTATTACGCGTGAAGAAATTGTCAATGCTTGTGGAGTGGAGGACATTCATGATGGAACAAACTATTCAAGGTATTAATTGGTTTCTAGCTTATTCTTAAATTCATGCGATCTAAAATTGACTTTTCTTACAAATCTTTGTTACTTCCTCACTTTGCATTTCTATTTCTTGAAATTTGAGAGTTCAGGACAGCTTGCGTAATAGCTGTCGCTAAGGCTCGTGATACCTTTGAGCCTTTTCTACATCAGGTGATGAATCCAATGCTATGTGTCACTGTTTTCCTTTAATTTCTTATTATATTTATTATTTTATTTAGATCACCCACTATGATGTATTAAAATTTCAGGGACATAATTAGGATGTTGGGTTGTGAAATAGGATTGAATGAGATTAGTCATTTATAGTCATATTTCATGTTATTAGGATCGAATGAGATTAGTCATTTATAGTCATATTTCATGTTAGGATTGAATGAGTCAATTATCAAAATTTAGACAGTTCGGGGTTCAGCTAAATTTTCGCTTAAATAAATGCATATTGTTTTACTGTCAACAAACAATTAAGATCTGTGAATTAGTTCAAACTGACTTGGTCATACATCGAAATCAGTTCTCTGTTTCGGATTTAATGTTTCTGAGTTGATATTATAGCCTGTTGTGTTATATTGCTTATTTGATGTATCTGACATTAATTTCATTCCTTGTTTTCATGTTACCAGTTGGGTGGAAGGCTGCTGCATATTCTAAAGAGATTGCTTCCTATCTCTGTTTTCCTTCTCCAGGTACAAAATTTGTTGCTTTGGAGGTGACTGGTTCAGCACTTAAAATAATATTCATATCTCATGCGAATTAGCAAGCATTTAACAAAACATAAAAAAATAAAAATAAAATAAAATATACGTATATATATTTTCATTTTAAAATTTACTTAAAAAAAGGGAGTTCGGGTAGCAACTTTTTCGAAGAAACGGCTACCCCAGTGCTGTTTCTGGCATTTTTCTTAAAATAGTCTGAAAAAGGAGAGATGGATGAGGTTTTTCGTACTGTTCTAGATTGGTGAAAAAGCTTATATTTTATATCATGCTAGGCTCACAAGGAGTTCAGCCTCCATGCAAGTTGTCCAACTCCTATTCTATAGAGAGTGAATGATTCTATTATCATTTCTGAAAACTTTGGGCACAGCAACTTTGCACTATTCGTAATCCGAGCTTAACATTCACTTGATTGAATTTAAGCACGATTCTTGTTTATTATCATGCAATAAAGTGCAGGGTAATACTTTATCACTCTGTAGCTAAAATTCGTATTGTGTACTTGTACAATATTCATACATATAAATAATTGAAAAATGCCTTTATTTCTCGTTCGCATTCTGAACTTGCAAATATTATTTGTACTTTTGAATTGAAATGTTTAGTACATATTATATGTATTTTGTTTTATACATATATACTAAATGGATATACTCTTGACATAAATAATTTGCTATTTTATTTAAAACGTGAATATTGTAGTAAATTTGTTAGAAGTATTATAAAATACAAACATAGTTATAAAATTAAACATAGTTATAAATACAAATTTTGTGATTATAAACTTTAGGATACATTAATAACTTATGACATCATTAACATTCTCAAATAATTATTTGGGATAATAGCAGACATCCCCCTCAGTTATGGGGTGATGTGCACTTTGCCCCCTAACTTATTAAAATGTGCGATTTACCCCCTCACTTATCAAAAATGTGCACTTCACTCCCTCGGGCAGCTCGGGGAGGGGCAAAGTGTTACAAAACACATAAGTCAGGGGGCAAAGTGCTACAAAAACACATAAGTTAGGGGGCAAAGTGCTACAAAAACACATAAGTCAGGGGGCAAAAGTCCAATTTTTATGATAAGGGTAGTGCCTGAATTTGCCCGTGTTGCCCGAAGGAGTGAAATGCACATTTTTGATAAGTGAGGGGGTAAATCGCACATTTCAATAAGTTGGGGGGCAAAGTGCACATCACTCCATAACCGAGGGGGGTGTCTGCTATTATCCCTAATTATTTTTATATTTCCTGATAACATAGATTAAATAATACATACAAATTGACTTTTCCGTGAACAAAAGTGGTACAAGTATGATACCTATAAAAGTAATTTCAAATTAGAATAATACTCTACCTATAGAAATAATAAGTTATTTTAAGAATCGAAAATTGTATTAGATATTAGAAATACAAAAAAAATTATAAACACAAATCTTAATTATAATAAACTAGGAAATAGAAATCTTAATAATTTTATGAAATATTCGTTGAGTTTAAATAGTTAGAGTCATAATTATATATGAATAATATAGAGGCACTTACAAATAGGTTCTCTATCATTTAAAATGTGCAAGCATGATTCGTATAAAAGTAATGTAAAAATAAGTTGTATTTCTACTCATGTATAATTTAGTATCTTATACATATATGTACAAATCCATGTATTACCCGTCTCTGTGCTGTTGTAACCTATTTTTTACCTTAACGTTTAACAAAAAGTTGTAATATACTCATACGTAATAAATCCCAAATGTTACGTGTCCGTATGTAATTAACTACGCTCTATTATTTGACTAATCTTATTAATCATATCATACTGCCCATTGTCTGACACCCTAGCTTTCCTCGTGTATTATGGAACTGAGGAAATATTGGTAACTGATATATTACAAGAAGATTGCATGAGTATAGATCTCCATCTGAAAAGTGCAAATCTCAAGTCGAAGAAACATATTTGAGCAAATATTGATCCTAATTTCCAGTAATAGCACAATGCCCTGGGACTAAGATGGCAGTAAAGATACACACTGATATTACACCATCAAACGTAAATTCCTGCAGAAACAAAGAAGAACATTAAGAAGGAACAAAAATGTAGATAGTGGTAACATGGATGCCATTTTTCACTTTCAAAAGCAGCACCCTTGTTATTGTTTCCCGACTTAATTTGGTAATCAGGTAATTGCAGAACAGAGCCATGTTCCCATTTTCAGACTATTAAATATAAATTTTTTTTGCAAGAAATGCATTGGGGTAGCCTTTTGCTGTTCTATGGTATTTTAGTAAAGGATTTCAAAATTAGGTCTTTTTTTTAAAAAAAATTTGGTAATATTTTGTTGAAAGAGACCAAATTGGTATATATTGTTTTTCTCTGACAACTATGTTTATACTACAATATTTCCAACAGAAAGATGGTGAATATCTTAGCGGCCATGAAGTTTTCCTAAATCGTGTTGCCTCTGCCTTCAACAACTTTGCTGAATCCACTGAACGATCCTGCCATGAAAAGTTAGTATAACTACCCCCGTTTTCTTTTTACGTACTTTTTTTGGGTAATTTGTTTTCTATATACTTTTCATTCTTTCAATTGGCAATTCAACTTCTCATGAGGTGCCTGTAAATTGTTAGGACTAGCTGTTTAATAAAGGAACCCAATTTAAGTATCTCCCATTTGCCTCAAGTTTTCAGTTTTTTCTTTGGTACGTATTGAGTGTAATTATAAAATTTAGCTGAAATTTCAAACGTCAATATCCACCTGGTAGTATTTATGATTCTTCTCCGCTCACTTAATAATGATTTTTATTTTTAGTTTCTTATTTGGAACTTCTTTTCTGTTTAGTGCTGTTTGTTTCTTGACACTCTTGTGTCTTCTATTCAACCTTCCAGGTGTATGGAGGATTTAGTGAGCACCACTCGATATGTTTCTTGGTCGCTTCACAATAAGGTAGTTAAACTTCCCATTTCGGGACTAAGCCAAAAAAACCTTCCCATTTCAGGTCGAGAACAATTTAATTCATCCCATTTCTTCTACCTTTTCACACATTATCACATTTCAGAATCGCGCTGGACTACGTCAGTTTTTAGATTCATTTGGTGGAGCAGAACAGTCTACAGTTGGTGTCAATTCCGCCAGTCTTTCGCCAGAGTTGTCTTCTGGTTTTGTATCCAATGATAAGCAAGAGGCCAAGTCAAGGGCGGATATAAGACTCAACAATTTGGGTTCGGGAAATGATTCAACGGGCAGTGGTCCAACAACTGAGACTAGGCTAGCTGACCTTTTAGATAGTACTCTATGGAATAGAAGGCTTGCCCCGTCATCTGAAAGGATTGTTTATGCTTTGGTCCAACAAATATTTCACGGGATCCGAGAATATTTCCTGGCATCCACAGAACTAAAGGTTCATATATACTTGCATCCTATCATAAATTGAATTTATCTATTTAAATCGGTTAAATTACATAGACACCCCTGTGTGAGACTCTAATTACGAAAAACAAACACCATGGAGTTTGAGAAATTACCATAACTTCTCCTATCAGTAAAATTATATTACAGTTTCAACCCTAGCAATAAAAAGCAGATTACAAGTGTACCAATTATTTTTCGATTTGTAAGGATCTGACACATGGGGTATTTTGGTAATTTGCAAAACTTCAGGACCTCATGGCATGGGCATGTAATTATCCCATTAAACAATGAAAATTATAAGTATTCTTTTTTAAAATGAATTCTCATTTGTGTTTTTTTTCTTTCTCGCCTTTGTAAATTTGCAGTTCAACTGTTTTCTTCTCATGCCGGTTGTTGATAAGTTGCCTGCGCTTCTCCGAGAAGACTTAGACTCTGTATTCGAAGATGTAGATAATGTCTTTGACATTACTACTATGCGGCATTCACTGGGACAGCGAAAGCGCGAAACAGAAATTGAGCTTAAACGGGTATCTCATTGTCATCTTTTTACATTGGTTGGCCGTAAATGATTTAGTCGCTTTCTTTTCCGTTTGCTTAAAATGGTCATCTTGATATGCAGATACAAAGGCTTAAAGAGAAATTCAGACAAATTCACGAACAGCTTAATTCCAATCAAGCCATGTTCAGGCCATAGCGCCATTATTTTCTTCTGTGAGTTGTCTTTTGCATTTTCTTTAAACCTCTAACAGTTTGTCATACATAAGATTGATGTCTAGTTTTGTCTCTTTGGTTCATTGTTGTACTGCTGTTCATTTTTCTTGTTTTGTAGGAGTTCTTATGTCATCGGGGCAGGGAATAATAATATTATAAATGATAAAAATAATATATGTTATTGTTAAACTTGAAGTTGTGCCTTAAGTTGTCTCTTGCTTATATTAGTTTTGAAATAAGTAATAAATTTCTCTTATTCGAGATGCATAACTTTTATCTTCTGTTTTAAATTGGTGTTTTATCTCGTATTTTATTTATGATTTACACATTTAGTGTGTAAACCTTTTACCTTAAATGTACAAATGACGTAGTTTTTACACACGCATGCACATAAAGTACCAAATGAAACATTTGAAATAGAGGATTCGATGTGCACTTTCTTGGCCTAATTATAAGTGATAATTATTAGGAGATTAAATTATTCTCAAAAAATAAATAAAAATAAAAATGTGTAATGATATTAGCACTCCGCTAATTACTATAAGAGTTCCATCTTTAACTTTTAATTTAAAATATGACAAGAATGCCCATAAATTTTAAAATGCATTAATTATAATTTTCAAGATTTGAATAAGAGCAAAATATTGTCAAGTTGTAGATGTTTTATTTAGTTCTTTATATCAAAGTTAGTCATTAAAAATATAGAGCATCATCCACAAAACAAGTACACAGTGTGTTAAATTTGAAAAAAAACTATTATAATATGAACCAACAAAAACCTAAATTCAACTAAAATTTACTTCACTCTGACTTCATATCAACTCCTAGCAACAAGTTCAAATCTTCCTTCATTCGATAAAATACACGAGCACCAATTACACAAAAAAAATAATTCAAATAAACATTGCTTCTCTAAATGAAACAATAACACTGATAGAAGTAGTTGGTACTTTTTTAATATACGACAATGCATATAAATAAACAAAGTATACGAGTACTTTGTATTTGAATACACAAAAAAGTTTTAAAATATTTTTCTTTGGTGATGTAATGTTCATTTTGTATATGGATTTTATGCATGAGTAAAAGAACATATTTTACACCATTATGCGGTTCATAAACATTTTATTTAGACAAAAAGAAAAATGCTATATATGTTCATAAAAAATTATGGTGGAAAAAAGAAGATATATGAGGAGGTATAAAGATTTAATTGATTATTAAAATATATATTTATTTTGTAAATGTTAGGCTTTTATTTGTAAATGGGTATTATAGTCATATTCTTAGAGAAAGAAACAAAAGAGAAGCGCTCCAATATCAATTCTCAAAATGTGTCCTTTTGACTTTCCATTCACTTAATCCCTAATTTTTCGGTTGTTTGTGGCTCTCTTCATTGCTTCCACTTCAATATGTTATTAATATTTAAAAGAGGTCCATTTCTAGAGCCATGTAATTGATTTCTTTGTACAAGTCATTTTGTTAATGCTTATTGTATTTAAATGGAATTTTCTCTATTTACTTGAACTTTAGTTCTTGGTGATTTCAGATTGCTCGAGTATAAGGAATACTTACATGGGACTCCTTGCTACTTCAAATTTTAAGTATTCATATGTTTAAAATTGGGAATTGTTAAGGGCACTTCAACTTTTGTTATTAGTGCTCCACATTCCGTTTCATTTTTTCAAAAAGACAAAATTATCCTTAATGCTAAAAGAATATAAATTAGTGCAATGCATAATTGCACCTTGTACTATGAGAAATACATAGAATTCCAAGATAAAAAATGTTAAACATGGGGAAACTTTGTTCAAAAGACAGAGAGAGGGAGCACTTCAAACTTTTTGTAAAGAAATAAGTCTTCTTTTTTCTCAACTTTTTAAGATAAAATATTCATCCACTAGTAGTTGCATATATTTTGGTTCTTAGTTGCTTTTGAAATTAAATCAATTCAAATTGTATTCGTAACAAAAAAAATTAAATTTTAGCAATGGACAACCAAATCAATGAAAATGATTTAGAGGAGTTGGAAGAAACATTAGAACTTGTAAATATTAAAACTTTAGGAAATTTTAAAATATTATCAATTACTAATCAGCCCATCAATAATACAATTAGTAATTTTATTTTGTCACAGTTCTTCAATTCTTTTTATTTAATTACATTTCGAACATTGTTGACTATTGGAAACAAAAGTTTGGGGTTTTGTTCAATATTTTGCTTGATGAATTATTTCTTTTTAGAATAGTTTAAGATGTTAGTTTTTTCTCAAAACTTAGTTGATTTTTACATTTTTTTTTACCATTTACAATATTATATTTGTGTATTCATACATGATTTGTAGAGTTTTCAATTGAAATGGATGATAAGGAATAAAATCATTTCCGATTTATTAGGTAATAATCTAAGTTTCAATCAACTTATCTTAATATTAAAGGACGGAATTATTTCTTATTTGTGAGGTCATAATAGAAATCTCTATGACATTCTTCATATTGTCTCTAATCGTGTTTCTAGATATTGTAGGTTGAATTGACTTTAACATGTTTACACTAAACATGTTTCCAAATCAAGACCTTTTTTTTATACAATGAAGGGCTTTTTGGTCCTTTTGGCTAAATAATATGAAAATTGGAGTGTCTTTAACAATTTCTTTAAAATTGTATTATCATTACTTTATAATCTATATATACATATGACAGTTTATTCAAACGGAAAAGAAAAGAAATATATTTCCTTCCCAGGTTTTCATAGTAAAGTATGTGGCAAAATATCAAGCGACTTGAGATTGAATCGATTAACAATTAGATCGAACACAAAAATAATTTTTCAAGTTTGATTAAAATCCAAATAAACTTAAACTTTACTTTTTCAAGTTTGATTGAAATACAAATAAGCTTGAACATTATTCCGATCGAATAACACCCTTAATTGCTTCTCTAAGTTTCAAATGCTTTATTTGAGGCAATATATTAAAAAGTGCTGATTTTTTCCTGTTTCCAACTTTAATCACCTTTACATAATGCTTTATTTGTCTTGATCTGTTTCCTTAATTAAAGTTAATGCTCCATTTCCATTATTAAACTTGTAACATAAGGCATGCAATGCATTGTTCATTTTAGATTTTCATCTTAAAATGGTGCATTATTTCATAGGAAAGTGTTATATACCACCGTTTCTATGTCACCGACTTTTCAGTTTGGATCTTCTATTATAAATCTTGTTGCAATATCTTACTGCACTTCATATATGAACGTCATGTGTATAAAATATTTTCCTGAATATAAACTTAATATGAATTGTATACACTTGTCATGCAAAAATGATATGTAACACAAGATGCAACACTATTTTGCAATAAAAGATCTCATGTGCCGATTTTTCACCCCCCCTTGATTTAAAAAGTATGAATGTATTAAATTCATTAAATCAATTAATTTTAATTGATTTCTTACCAAAACTAGTGGAGGTGAGAAATCGGTGGTATATAAGAGGTGATATTTTATATTTCACTTCTTTTATGTACGATACACACGCATAAAATTCATGTCAACTTTATATTATTGAAAAAAATTAACATCGTGTATTGCTTATGTAGAAAATAAGCTAAAACATCATTTTACAATAGAATATCGGAACGGTGATTGATGAAATCCAACTAGTTAGGCAGAAAAGGAATGAGCATGACATATGCATATCATGATCACCAAAGCGATAAAGATGAGTTCAAGAATGGAAAGTGGCCTCTCATAGTGTGTACAAACCCTATTATGCAGTCATTAGATGATCACTTTCAACTCTATTACGGCTCTTAATATAATTAGGATAACTCCATCACAACTCTCCCCTATATGCATCATTGACTTTCTTACTCTTTACTTCTATCTCAAAAAAGAATTATATGAATGAGAATTGGTAGGAAAGAAGTTTCAAAAATGATTTTGAATTAAGAAAATTGAAAGGGTGATTGATTTTGTGCTCTAATTCTAATCTTTGACACACACATATACATATATATATATATATATACACACACACATTGGAAATTGTAGTGCATATGGGAAAACATTTTTATAATTAAAGATGGGGTCGCTGATAAATAAACACAAATTCCAATAGAGAAGTTGCATAAACCGCACCAATGACATTTAGTGAAGTATATATGCATCCAAAGATGTATCCAAAGACTTCATCTGGCAGAGATGTCAAATACTTCGCTTCATATATGTGCTGTGAGAGTGCAGGGACGGAACCAGGATTTCATATCTAGGAAATTCAAAGAAAAAGGGTAAAAACTTGATTTAGGGGAGCAACATTTCAAATATAAAAACTTTGTAGGCTAAATTTCTTTTCCCATCCCTCCCCCGCCCTCCGGCTTCGTCTCTGGGTGAGACACCTTCACATGCAAGTGGACATACTACGACAGAGGTGTTAAATACTTCGATTCATATAGGTGCGGCGAGGCACTTACAAATACAAGTGAACATATTGAAACGATATTCATTATAAGGACAGGGACAACCCATTTTTCACATTTTTTCTCTAACCAAAAACAAAATAAAAAAAGAAGTAGTTTTATATAACCGAACAAAAGATGATGAAAAGTAAAGTTTAGCTTGTAGTTAGGTCGTGTTTGTTCTTTTACAATAATTTGAGAGCTTTAATGATATGTGATTTGTTTGTGCCATTATTGGAGTAAACCTAATGTTAGGAGCAAATCATATTCTATATTCTTGGTTAAGGATATAGGTCCGGAGGCCGTACATATTTTTAGGTAAAAAAAACGTTGTGAATTTTTGTCCAAATTTGAGTGACTTGGTAGGTAACCTTTCGATTCAATCCTCAAATCATACTTCAAATCCCTAACATTTATGACCCCCCATGTTTATTTCAGTCTTTTTTAATGATTATTAAATAATTTGATTGACCTTCAAAACATGCAATATATTAGATCATGCTAAGATAATTCACGATGAGAAATATTATTCCAACAAGGCAAAAATGTGATTGTGATTCAATATTTCTTTGGGTGATTTATAGACACACCCCTCTTATAATGTGTAATTACAAAAAAAGAAACGTCGTTTTTTAAATTACCAACGCCCCCTACATGGGCCTAATTGTAAGGTTTTTAGGGGTTAAATTGTAAGAATTTTTAATACATAGGGGGTAATTGCAAGAAGTACCTTGCATGAGGGAGTCTTTATGTAATTTCAAAAATATGAGAGAGTTGTTGGATAATTACACAAGGGGAGGTTTGTGTAATTTTTTCTCTATTTCTTTTACTTGATACTTTTCATTTTTATTGATTGAAAACCATATTTTTATGAATTTTACTCAAGTTAGCGAGTTCTCTCATTTAAATTAATCTCTATGTGTTTAGACACGGATTCAACGTAAACCTCTATTGATTATTAAATTTATCATGACGGGGGAGGCTTAGATTTAGAGAGACGAGAAGCTCTACTAACATCCATTATACTAATTTCTAAATTTAAAATATTTTATATCACCGACTAACCCTTCACGTTTCATCATGACCGTGTAAGCTAACATTTATATGGTAAACATTAATTACCGTTAGAACAATTAGGATAATAAAAGCATAAAGATTAAACAACACAAGAATTTACGTGGTTCGGCAATTGCTTGCGTCTATGGGAGAAGAAAGAAAATTTCACTATTAACGAAAGAGATTCAGAATACAATGAATATCAAAAGTATGAACTAAAATTTAGCTCTGAATTTCTCCCCATAAATATAGCGTACAGAAGGTTGGGCCTTTTGCAGATCAGCTTTTCAATTATGGGTCTTCTACTAAATTAGGGTCTAGAACTTTAAGACATATCAAAACAATTACGCAAAGTCGATCAACTTTATTTTATTATTGCATTTGTTTCTTACAAAAATAAAACCTTCCTTAGGCAGGTAAATGGACACACACCAAACATATTGAGCAATTTTCAGAGGAAGTGCATGCCAATTAATAGTGATGGAAATATGAGTGATTTGATTTATAGTGAAAATAAGTGGCAAGAACATTTGAGAGAGACTATGACTGCGCAAAGAGCATCTTTCTGAGTATATTTTCCAATACAAAATTACAAATGCTGCCATGAAGTCTTTTCCCTATGTTTCACTTTCCTAGTCCTTTCCTCATCATGTAATCTATTGATCCCCACAAATCCTATGGTTTCATGCTTGAATTTAACAAGTTTTTCTAGTTCCAACAATTTGGATATTGTATGGTAGGGGTGTATGTGGTCGGGTTCGGGCAGTTTTAGAGAAAAGAAACAACCCGACCCGATATATGCGAGTTGACAAAATCTGAAACCGAAACCACATAATTATTCTCTCAAACCGAGCGGTTCGGGTCGGTCGGGTTTAATGTATTTAGCGAGCGGGTTGGCGGGTTATAAAATTATAATTATAGTTCTTACAACTTACTTTTAGTTTCAACTGGTAAGTAAGAAATTAAATAACATATTTGCTGTACATTTAACTAAAAAAAATTGAGTTGGTGAGAAATACAAAAGTAAGTGGTGTTATTAAATAAAAATCATATTTATCATGAATTGTAAACTCTAAAATATTAATAAAATTAAATTATCTTATAGGTTTATCATCAAAATATACATCTACATTTTCGTTCAAATCAAGTAAAAACATATGTTCAAAAGAAATAATTTATTTGCTCAAATTAAAAATAAAGTGTTTTACATTAATATGAATAAAACCACTCTTATTAGAGCTTATATATATATGCTATATAGTTTTCAGAGTTTAGGGTTAATCTTTAACTCTCTCTCTCTCTCTATATATATATATATATATATACTTATGACATATACAATTAGCGGTCGGGTGACGGGTTACAATTATTAAAACCACCACCCGACCCGAAAGTGGCGGGTTGTAAATTTTTCAACCCACCACAATTATTTAATAATTTCAAACCGGTGGTTTTCGGGCGGATCGGGTCGGTTTGAGCGAATCGGGCGGATTGAGCGGGTTTATATACACCCCTATTGTATGAGCAAAGGAGAATCTAGGACACTAAATTTCATGGAATATGGGCTGTAAGAAATCAATGGAGCTTGCACTATTTGTGGGGCTGCAAAATTGCTATTGGAAATGCTCCTAGGCATCATATCTAGGAAAGGATTCAATGTGAAGTATGTGCCGCATTGAGGCGAAATTTCGTGGGACTCTAGCGTTATTTGAATAGATTGTGAGACGTTAGATAAAAATATGATGATGTCATAAATTGAACTAACATTATCATGTACATTTTAATTCCACACAACCTTGCTTGTAGAAGAGTGAATAGTAACTTACGAGATGCGATAAACCCCATTAACCTTTTTTCTAGTGGGGATTTACTTAATCATTTTGTAGGAATACACAAGTCCAACAAGTTTACATGATCTAATCACCCAAAGTAGACTTTTAATCATGTCTCTTGTTGGACTCAAAGACAGTCAACTCGAGTGATTTTCATAAAGTATAGGTTTCAGGCTAGCTACTGCATAATCACAATCTTTCATATACAGGAAATTTTACATGTATCTCACTATATTGATAGTTTTAATTCTCCTGAGACTGAGCATCAATAACTCCAGAAAATGATTTATTAAACTTTCGAGCATCGATAGCATCGGTAACTCCAAAAAATGATTTATTGAACTTTCGAGCATCAATAGCTCCTAAGAATGACCTATGAAACTACAAAAGTAATTCATCCTTTACAATACTATTTTTTTTACTTAAATAACGCTTTTTTTTATGAATCATCGTATGTTTTCCTTAAAAGGGATTAAATATTTCAAAGAACATACTCATTTAGTTTATGAAATTACTCGGGTACTTCTTCAATTAAGTTGCGCTTAGATTAATACAATTAAAAGGATCTAGAAAGATCTTTAAAAAAACATGCAATTTTTATTAGATTTACTGTATAAGCACTAGCTTTACTTATTATCTCTAATTGGTCAAGTTGTTTGTGGTTAATCCACATGATTAACCCTGTTCGACTATCTTTATCTAATATGAGTGGCGAATAAATCACTAACCACTCTTGATATCATAAAAGATTTACATACCATCCCATCAGAGGATCGAAACTAGGACTAGGGCCATGAGAATTTTGTATAACCGGTATCCCAATTATTTTTTTGGAGATCCCAATTATTTTTTTGGAGATCCCAAAATCCCGAATCGTAGTATATTAGGATCAAACACTTATTATTGAGCTTAAAACTATAGCTGATAAAAGAAGCGCAACTTTATTTTCTTATATATTTGGCAGCACTAAGCATCATAAGATGAAGAGGTGGCTATGCCCACATAAGTGCCGAGGTCGGGCAGTAAATTCCAACACAATCACAGTGTTCAAGAGTCAAAGAATGGTGTCGTCAATAAACGCACAATCATAGTACTACACATCACAATGCTAGTAATAAATCAACATACTATAATCGTTGTCATTCATATCAATAAATGGTGCTTAAATTACATCAAATAAATGGTGTAAAAATTCAAATTGAATACAACTTACAAAGAATGACCCTTTATATCCCTAGAACTTGCGGCTATATTGTCAAATCATTAGTCTCAACCTCATTAAGAGGGAAACATCAAACACACAAAATTGAGGTAAAACAAGGTAAGAACTAAGAACTCAATAATTTTTGAACAAACTTAATCATGGTAATAATTGGTTTATGGGCACTCCCAATCCCATTAGGTGGGCCCTTCCACCTAGGATTAGATGGCCCACAAACTCAATTCATGCCACGTGGACAACATGAGAGTTTGATGATATAAGCATGAAGTGTGATGATCACCCACATTATATCAAACAAAACAAAACAAATAGTACTCCTTACATAAGTCCTATAGACTATATATACATGAGTACATGAGATATAACCCTTATATATACATACATTATAGATACATACAATCCCACCCCCCTCCCCCTACCCCTACAAGATCTCAAACAAAGTTCCCTCCAAAGACAACAGACCCCGTTACTTGAAAAGTATCCAACGTTCTGCTACCCGCCGCCTTGGAGTGGGAAGGCAGCACACCACCCAACAATAATATATATATATATATATATGTACACACACACACACACTTCGTTAAATATCCCAAAAACAAAATCAAAAAACAAATCCATGCTTAATTCAATCTCTCATGGTGCTGGTGATCAAAACACACACACACACTCACCTTCCGTTTCACGTCAATCCCTTTCTCTCTCCACTCTCTCTCTCTCTCTCACTATAAATATCATAACTTCACCCTTTCACACCACCACCATTTAGTTTTCTGCATCCATCATCTCAATATATATATTTATACATAATAAGTGTTCTTGTGTAGTTACTTATATATATATATATATATATATACACAACTTATTGTGTTATCTTCTGATCAAATTAGAGTTTAATTAATTATCTAATTACCTCTTCTTGATCACTATTTACACTTGTGTTGTGGTGTATTATGGGAGATAATAATTTCAACATGCCACCCGGTTTTCGATTTTGTCCTACTGATGAAGAACTCGTGGTCCATTTCCTTCATCGTAAGGCTGCGCTTTTACCTTGCCATCCAGATGTCATCCCAGATCTTGATCTCTATCCCTATGACCCTTGGGACTTAGATGGTATATATATATACATATATATATGTTCTTTTTCTTTTTTCTCATAATTCTTTATTCCTTGTCATTCTTAGAATCTCCCGAAACATCTTAAAGCAGTCGCATCCATCCATATAGCGGAATATAAGCAGGGTCCATCTTAGATGGATGACTGTGATTATACAAACGCTTCGAGTCCTAATCTAAGAGGAAATTGTAGCATTGGTCTCATAGGCCACGTTTTTTTAACATTTTAGTGTAAATTTACAAAATTAGTCTGGTCACTGCCTTACATGCGATCAATACTTAATTTAACAGTACGTGCATCCACCCGCGGAATTCCATCCTTTTTTTGACGAATGAGATCAAAAGAAAAAACATTTGAGAGTAATTTTACAATTTTATAAACAATGAGACTAAAATTGCAATAATTATCTTAAGAGACGAATATTGCAATTTTCCCTCTAATATATTTACATATAAAGTAATTATGTAAATAGGTAGTTATGTATATATAATTATATATATGTAGTAATGAGTTTTGTGATTGAATGGTGCATGTAGGTAAAGCAATGGCAGAAGGAAATAAGTGGTACTTTTACAGCAGGAGGACACAAAGCTGCAGGATAACTGGGAGTGGATATTGGCAGTGTATAGGGGTTGAAGAACCAATTTACTCAAGTGGCACTGGACAAAAAGTTGGGATGAAAAAGTGTTGTGAATTTTACATTGGTGAGCCTTCAGAAGGTGTTAAAACCAATTGGACAATGCAGGAATACAGGCTATCTGATTCTAGTTCCTCTAGTAGATCATCTAGAAGAAGAAATTCCAAGATAGTAAGTGAAAAAATCATTAAATTTTTCATTATGTAGCTTCATTAGGGAAATCGAAGACACCACTGGGTCACTGAATTACACCTGTCGTATGATATGTTCATACACTGATCAACCATAAAGCAATTGTTTTTTTGGTACTTGGCACGTGGTTTAGTCGGGTGCTCAAATCTGACCGTGCAGGAATTTTCCATGTAGCTTATTATAAAAAATAAGTTTTATTTGGATACCTCTCGTTGTGAAATTCTAATCTGAATCAGGTTTGACTTGTCAAACATAAGACAAGTGAATTACACTTTTTTATGTACTAGAGTACAGTTCAAAATCCCACACTAGTGTCACACTGTTCTTACTAATCTTCTTTATTTCTGTGTAGGATTATGGTAAATGGGTTGTTTGTCGGGTTTACGAACACAACGACGATGGTGACGATGATGGTCTAGAGCTTTCATGCTTGGATGAAGTTTTCCTGTCACTAGATGATCTTGATGAAATTAGTTTGCCAAATTAGGGAAAATTCTAAGGTGGATTGGGAGTGTTGCTCCCGATCCATTTTACACCACACATTCAAAATGAGGAAGGTGGTTTTCACACCTACCTACCCTGTGTAAACCATCCTACCCCAAGTGTTTGTGTGGTGAAAAATAGACCGAGAGCAACACTCTCGGTCCACCATAGAATTACCCGCCAAACTAGTTAGGTCCTATAAAGAAAAGAAATTAGCTAGAGGTCTAATTATGTTGGCCTAGCTAGCTAGCTTTATTTTGTACAACTTAATTCCAAAGATATTGCTCTTATTAGGAAATGTTGTAACAATTTACTTCCAGAGTGTAATGTGACAATTTAAATGCAAAACTTAAGTTTAATGTTTCATCTTGTATATTCACTTCTGATCATATACACACATTGTCTATTATACATATAATGATATAAAACATGAAGTTAGAAACTTAGAATAAAGAATCGGAAGTGTAGGTGACATGGAATGCTTAGTCAGCAATTTCTACATAAATGTCACGCCATGTGGCGAAACCATGCAAAGGCAACCACAAGAATTCCACATCAAGATAAGATATGAATCAAAATGAGGCAAACTGGATGGCCTTGTGACCCAATGTTGCTTCAAATTTCTGTACACTTGATAGTCCAAATTTGATGGTTTTGTTGGTGGGGTGGGGTGGGGGGGGGGGGGGGTTGCTCACGTGCAGAGATTATTGGGGAAGAAAGAAGGTGGGGTAGTAGGGCACAATGAGTTATGTTGGGTTTGTGGGACATTTTCTTAAAACTATATATATATATATATATATATATATATATATATAAGTTTTCATCTTCATCTTTGCTGATTACCCCTTTTAGCTTTTGTGTGGTATGATGGGTATTTGGTAGTTGTCTTGTATCACAAAGCTAAGAAAACATTTTTCTTTATATTGGTGGCTGCTTATGCAAGCATTGAGTCATTTGTGATGCAAGCACATAAAAATGTCCATTTGAAATAAACTTGGTATTTACCATTGAGAAACTCCCTCCATTACAATTGAATTTGGAATTTATATTTAATTTAGTACTTCTTTATGCATTCAATTACTCATACGTCATGTGTATAAAATTCAGGTCATATATTCAGTTTCGGCGCTATTTTAAATAAAAGTTGAAAAAAAAATGAGACATTTGTGCATTTCTTTCACTACTGCCTCCTAAAGTTGTAGTTAATAACTAGTGACATCACATCAATTAATTACTATAATTCATATTGTAGTGTAGGAATAAAGAAACTTTTAAAAATAAAATAAAAAATGAGCTTGATTTGAAACGTTACAGAAAAGAAATATGATGAATAAATTTGGAGCATATAGAACGTTTTTGTTAGACCAACACAAAATGAAAATAAGTACATTTTCCACAAAGGAAGACGTGTATTTTATTTACATAGACGGATATTTTTTCATGATTGATTACGATTTCAAGATAAAAAAACCTTGTTATTTCATATTGATGTCTCATCTCACATACACGAGGAGACGAGACTATGAATTAATCCTTAATCAAGATATTAAATGTCTTGCCAGAATACATTAAAGATAATCCCTTAACACTCTTAAATTCAATGTGACAAATGAATAAGTGATGGCCCTTTGAGTAGATGAATAAAATTTGACAGTTAACAAAAAAATCAGTGGCTCATAAAATCATAATAAAATTGTAATAATGATGGGGACATAAACCTTAAATATATATATATATATATCAAATTTAAAAGCCACATTATGTTCAAAATAAAATATTAGAAATGATTAACAGACAAGTTAGTGTAAATAAGAAGCTATTATAGTACAAGTCAGCAAATCTGGCTGTAATTTTCAAGAATTTACAGCCGTAGTCCACAATTGACCACAAAAACTATCTGGATAAGGCAAAATAAACATATCAATTACCCAATACCACATGCAAGTCTATAGGGCCAGCCACATTACAATTTACATATCATAATTCAACCTTATAAGCACTTTTAAAAATCTAACCACCTCCAAACCTTGCAAGTTGCTTTCACCATTATACCTTTTCTTTTTTTTTTTGGCCTTTTCCAAAGTATTCTCATATCGAAAACTCAAAACCAATCTCTTAAAATATTATCAAACGCGATTATGGAGACATCTTTTAAATACGTATCTTACATACAAAAGTTCAAACTCGATACATTTTTGATTACAATCAGAATCTCTCCCATTAATCTTTATCCGACATGATACATGCTCCAAGTTGTTTTAGTCAACTTTATTCTGGCAATAAATCACTAAAGTATCTTTCCAGCAATCACTTTTAACCTTCCTCCTAATTTCTTGTCTTTTTCAGTAGAAATAAATGAGAAAAAGATTCATAGAAGACAGTGTCATCCTGTACTTTCTTTTACCTTCCTTAATACTTCAACCTATTCAGCATAAAATAGACATACTTGCAATAACTTTATGGTTAAGTAAACTTACTGATATTTTTGTCCTAATATCAAATTAACTATTGGCATGATAGACATGCTTCCTGCAGTTCCTAAGTTCAGAATGGGTGATACTTGGTCACTCCTCGGGCCTGGGCTTCCGAAAAACCTACACCCTTAATCTAGATACATACATAAAGGGCCCATGTAAACAATAGATGAGGAAATGTGTATTTCATTCTGGAAACCTAGGTCCGGAATGACTAAGAATAATCAGTTGAGAATGTTCTAAAACTCCCTCTTTTCTTTTCTTTTTTTAATGGGATTGCACGAAAACCTAGATCTTGTGCTTTGTCTAATTTAGATATGTTGCTTACAAGATTAACAAATCTCTGCACCAGCGTGGATATTTTACTTACTTTTTGTCTTATACATAGACAACAATTTGGTTTGCACTTTGCACACTTTAAAATAGGTTCATTTGTCACTTTGTACTTTAAAATTGAATTTTAAACAAAGTGCATACTTTAAAACAAAAGGTGTTTTTGACATTTTACAGTCTAGAAGATTTCGGTTAATTTTTTCACGAAAAATGTTCTTTGCACGTGAAATGAACGGTATCATTGCTCAATGTCCATAAATCATTTTATTTTTCGAAAATAAGTTAATAGTATTAGAACCAGTTTTCGCGCATCGCAATTCAATCAAATCTCTGAGACGTTCATTCACATAAGAAAACTTCGATCCCCAATAGCGAAACAATCAAATTGGTTCCTTAAACACCCAAGCGGTCATGTTGGTTATGTGTATTGGGAAGACGACAACAATTGTCTCGTAGACTTTTTACTAATTTATATTTTTCTCGAGATCTCTTTTTCACAGTTTAAAAACCCACTAGAAAGTTGGAGGGCGTGAATTGTCAAATGACCTTATTTCAAGGTTGCAAAATGTCAATCACCCATTTTGTTTTTCAAGAATTAAGTAACTGGTGTTAGAACCAGCTTTCGAGCATCATGTCAACTAAATTTCTGGGGCGGTTACTCACATAAGGGAAATTCGATCCCCAACCACCACCACGATCATGTGGGTTACATATATCGGCAACAATTGTCTCGCAAACTTTTGTCATAACTCAGTTTATACTTTTTTCGAGATCTCCTTTTCACACTTCTGATTGAAAAATCCACCAGAAAGTCTTTTAGGAAGAAAAATGCCATAAAAGCCTTATTTCAAGGGTACAATCTGTCAAAAATTCAATTGCAAGGCACGAAGTGTCAAATGACCCTATTTCAAGGTTGCAAAACGTCAATCACCCATTTTATTTTTCAAGAAGTAAGGTAGTGGTGTTAGAACCAGCTTTCGCGTGTCTCAATTCAACCAAATCTCTGGGACTACGGTCACACATAAGGACAATTTGATCCCCAATCGTGAAACAATCAAATTGGTTCCTTAACCACCGAACGATCCCGTGGGTTTATGTATATCGGCAACAATTGTCTCATAGACTTTTGGCATAACTAGTTTATATATTTTTTTTCGAGATTTTTAAAGAACGCGAAACAAAAAAAAGAAGGGTTAAACTTTGTCCTTAGATGTTAGAAAACAGTGGAAACCAATCAAATTGTATAATTCAGATCAGAAGAAGATAATTGAAACATATAAAATCTTATGGTAAAAACGATGTCATGCTTACACACTAAACTCCGTGAGAACAAGGGATATTATTTTAAAAGAAAACAAGAAACACTTGCACGTAAAATAAAATTATTTCGTTGCTTAATGAGCTCGTAAGCACACGAGGATGATAATCATCTCACCCATATTACGACTCCAACACAAACAAAGCACATGAGAGAGAGAGAGAGAGAGAGAAAATTGTGAATGTATAATAAGTGCACACTTAATTTGTGACCAAAGGCAAGTCCCATGTACAAGTTTGATGGTTTGAACTTTGCTTGGAAATGACCAAATCAAATTGAAAGTCATTATGATTGCACAAGACATGCCTCCTCATGGGCCGATCTCAACTTGTTCATAAAGTTTTTTTAGTTTCATTGATAGAGACAACAAACGGAAAGATATTGACATGAACACAAGCCACACTTTTTTTATTTTATTTTTATTTTGGGGGACGATAAGATCAAAATTACGACCATCACTTACCAATTAGTCACAACGAATAATGACATAACAATGTTCGTATCAATATAGAGTGAGACAAATACGTACACGTCTGGTGAGACTTAAATTCAATATCTCAAATGAAAATCTTGGGCAGCCTCCAACATGTGGCCATTGGCCAATACTATTTGCTTGTCTAAGGATGATGATTCTTAGTAAAATATCTACTTGTCTAAGGATGATGATTCTTAATAAAATATCTACTTGTCTAAGGATGATGATTCTTAGTAAAATATCTACTTGTCTAAGGATGATGATTCTTAGTAAAATATTAGACACATAGAAAACTACTAAAACTGAATCATTGTTGGCCCAATATATGTAGCTTTCGAGTAAAGCCAATTATTCTAGTCCAATTTTGTCCACAATAAAGGTCAAAACAAAAGCTCAAACTGAGTCAACACCACTTCTTAGGTTAAAAGTACCTGGAGAATAGTGTGTGAAGAGGGGTTTGGCATTCATGAGAAAGAAACTTGTGCAAAGTGGAGATACCACTAGTAGCTCAAATGGACAAACCTCAAGTGAATTGTTGGGTCCCTTTCCATAACTTTGACATAACTCAAGTTGTTCTATGGCAGTAATACATCTAAAATTGGAATGAATACATGCCCACTAACCTTTCCAACTTATCATTAATTGCACTAGTTAACTATAATATTAATATGACGGTGGTAGCATAACTGGTTATTCTTAGGAGCTCTCAGTACTCTGAATTTCAGGGCAGTCAGAACCATGACAGCATGGGATCCATGTGGGGTCCATTATACACAAATTATTGCAATAGTACTGAGATTTAGAGTTCTAGTACTCCATAAGAATCTCTTGAATGTAACCTTTTCTATAATAAATATGTAGGTGGACTTTAAGCAAATGACTTTTAAGGTCAATAAGATAGCACAATTAAAGGCTTGAATAGTTGCCAGAAAAGGTGCAGTAAATCTTGAATATGAAAAGTGAGGTTTAATAATCACTCGATTAACTTTTGACCCTTGGGCATTTTCCCACACTCTAAAAAAAGCTCTAAAGTTATATGTTCAGTTTGAACTCAAATGGTTTCATCTTACAGTGTGGTAAACATTGCGCAACAAGGGATTGACACCTGAAATTATAATTAGAAGAGGAAACAGAACTCTGCGGCTGCTCTGGTATTCCAAAGAGTAGTTATAAGTCTTGGTTACAAGTTGTCGAATAACCAAACATAAGTAGACCATATTTAGTTCCCGTAAGTCTAACCATATTAATCATATTATACATGAAACAACCAGGTAGTCTAATGTTATTGCAAAAATACAATTTGAAATCGAATTCAGCAAGATAATTTATGTACCTGGTAATGTTCACAACAGAAAAGCCTTCCCAATAATCTCTCCCACTTGAGCCCCGTAATACCAATCGAAATTCTTGTAAAAGCAGGTATCTTCAATCAGAATCCAGGTGATCAATACACAGATTGTAACTACCAAACAACGCAAACCCACAGATGGCAATCCTCAAGCATATCTTATTCAATAGTGAGTTCCATCTGTCAAGTAGATCACAGTTAGCCTCTCAAACTCTTCCCTGGTCTACTGCATATAAGAAATTTCCTATGCATGGAGAGATAATGCAGGAAACGACACAAATATCATTACGTTTGTACAGAACAAGGGAAAATAAACACAAACTTGACACTCTCAGTCCCATTTGCCACTCTTATTTTGAATGCTCCAAGGAATTAATAAACCAGAACAAAAAAGATGTCAACCTTCTTCTGTTACACCATTTTGCAACGGTTGTCCTGTTACTTGATGCAGCTATAACTAATACTCACTGCATTTTAATGTAGTAAATCACTTATTAGAATGAGGAGTGCAGAATCTAGACACTCTATCGATTGATTTTTTATGAAATTAAACAAAAGTGATAATCCAGAAACAGTTGCTATAATGTGAAAATGAAAGAGGTGAAAAAGTTCTTTTTCAGATGACCAAATTACTTACTACTCTCTGTTTTCTTTTGTATATGAATGTTCTGGTCTGGTTTATTGCATATTGATGACAAGAGGCAACTGCAAATGAGGAACCACTTCTTAAAGCTGAAACATAAGATTACTACTCCTGTTTTCTGTTTCATATCCCCATGTTCAGTTCTGGTATATTCACCATATAGAGGGAAAAATGTAATTTTAGAATGAGAACCTCTTCTTAAAACTGAACATAAGATTTTCCTACATTCCTATATAAGACCCAAACGGAAAGTGAGTAAATCAGTAAATTAAGGCTGATGGGGAGCGCTACACTCAAAAGCAGATCGTGAGAGGAATTTCTAGTTTTACAAGAGCTATTCTAGCCAGTATCTCGCATGGTACAGCGAGTTAATGGCAGGTCATGCCGATCATCATCTACAGAACAGCTAGTCGCTTTTTCTCGATTCTTCTACCATTTTTGGGGTTAAAGAAACACCTTTCAGTTTTAACATTTACCAAACAAAATCTTGTGCTTGCCCTCGGTTGATACAAAATGAAGATCACTTGTTTTTCCAGAAATTTCGGGACTGCATATATATAACATGTCAGATGCTAGGATAGATGTCTTGGGACTGCAAGTAATGTAGTTCGCTGAGGGGTTTAAATTAGGTAATGTGTTCCAAATCGTATATTTGGGTCCCTCTTTCAAGTGAAGAAGTACATCAAATACTTTTGAAATGCTGGCCATCATTAATGAGATAATTTCTTGTATCGAAACAGCTGCTTCAGCGATGAAACAATTGGTGCACACTGTAGATACCAAAAAATATCAACTGTGTCTTAAATTAATTTTAGCGAACAAGATTAAGATGTAGCTTTATCGAGTAAAAGCTAGTCAAAATAGCTATGAACTAGAAGTATGTTTCTTCTGAATTGTCACTGAATGATCTGTCCATGAATGGACAAAATCTGAATGTTAGGGTAACAGGAAACATAAAGATATTGGCACTTTAGGGCAACAGTAATTTGACGTAGATAGCAAAAAAGACTAGTTAAACCGCAAATATTTTTTGATGTCCACTCATTTGCAGGATCTTGATCTCTTCAAATAAATCAAGTCAAATTTTGCACTCAATGACAGTACAAGTTTGCAATTTAAACATGAAGGCTATTTGCTCTAGTATATTCAATTCAGCCCAAGCTAGAGTCTAATCTAAAATTTCTTGCCCATGACATCTAAAACCACGTGTTTTCCCCATTTGTGGTTGTTATATTCTCCCTTAATTGTTGTCTCAATTTCTGAGTGACAACAAGACCTTTACAACATTTCTATCCTGACGTTTTCCTATGTTTTCTACTTTCTACTATTTGGAGTACCTTTTCCTGTTTGATGCAATTACTCATGTAAACTTACTTTGATAAGATGCACAACACAAAATACTGAATTGAATTTCCTCATAGTAGGTGTCATTGTGAAAGAGAGGTGTTAACATGAAAATGATATTATCTTTAACTTCACCCAAGTTCCTCCTTTGGAGGGTTGGGAAAATTTGCTAGCTAACAAATTACATGACTATCGTTATAAAGCCGGACTCTACAAAGAACAGGAGCCAAAGTTAACGTCCTTCTAATACTGGAGCTAACCTCTTTTCACTAGAGCACATAAGCTCAAGCATGAATACTGGAAGATTATTGAGGGGTATAACTGTAATCGCTTGTCCAGCAGACAATTACAAAATCTACTCTCAGACTTAGAACTCGTATCTGGACTTTGAGAGTATCAAGTAACTAGTATCACAGACCCTACAGAGAGGCAACTGCATGAACTGCAAATTTCTTCTTCTTCCACAATTCATCCATCGGGATAATTACGATGCGTTGTTTAGTTGAAGTTCAAAACAGGATATTATTATATGTACTTTCTCAAATGTTCCACATTATCAGGAAGGCCAAAGGTTATTTATTACCTTCACGCACTTAAATTCAGTGTTCCTTCCATATTGTACAAGTTTGGCATGCTTGAAAAATTTACGTTCTATTCGCACTACTAACATTATACATGGTAGGTGTACGTAAATCCTAGACGTGAAACCAGTAAGCCAGTCAATGGAAGAGCAAAACATGAATATCATAGGGAGTTAGATATCACATTTTTATATTTCTGTAAAGAGCTAGAAATTATGCCAGTGGCGCAAATGCCTTTGATAGAAAAGAATAACCACATTTTTAACATTCTCAATGAAGTTGCTATCGTATTTTTATCGATTGTCCACCAAAACATCCTCTGTTTCCCTCTTCGACATCAGAAATTAGTAAGTATATCACTCAATCAAACAGAGCAGTCTGATGTTACCTTCAACTCACAGATTGTGTTTGGAAGACGCACATTTCCATCGTAAAAACAGTTCTTATTAAGTTTAAGACGGTGATTTTCTCGCGATAATGATCAGGAGATTCTTCATACTTCAGAAAATCACGAACACGAGCATTTCTAGGCAATTTACAACAGCGACGGGGGAAAACAATGCAAAATTCCTATGATCGCGTAAGCGAAAACAAGATAGCCAAAAATAATAACAAACAAAAATTTGGCAACAGAATCATGATTTAAAGGCATTACGGCATAGAATCCACTATCAGTAAAAGATTGAATCTCATCAACATGATTATTCATTTACTTAGAACTTTGATCAAACAGGTGGCGTGCCACGCTGCCGAGGACTGCAAAAATCTCAACGCGCATCGAGATTCAACTGCCATTGTTATTTATGAACGCAAATGGAATTAAAAAGTGTGCTTATACCTGGAGCATCACCTCGATAATTTTGCTTGCAGCAGTCTATTACTCAGTTTATGCGTTCAAAATGCTGTGAATTGTGTGTGAAGTTTGATTTTTAGTGTGTTTAGAAGGGTGATTCGGCGCGCTAACGTAAAAATATTGATGGTTGAAACATTAGTATCCTTTTTTCTTAATTCTAGAGGACAACCGAATAAATTTGAGCCGATAGTTTTTTAATCATGGTCGCATAAATCTTGTATTAAGGAGAAATCGGGTCAATAATTTTTTAATCATGGACCAAAAAAATTTTTGATAACCTGGAATAGAACCCAATACCTCGCCGTCAAAGTGGAAGTTGATATCACTAGACTAATAAGTCTTGAATTGAAACATCATATATACTTCAATGATTTGACAGTGTATTTTGTGTCTATTTTTTTTACAAATGTGTGTGAGGATCAACATAATTTCTAAAAAAAATAGACACTAAAACCATTTGAATTGACCTAACATGCATTTTTTCCTAACCCATGCTACCTCAATCCGGTATAAATTGCTCCTTTACTATATTTAGCTATATAAATTATAAAGTCGCTATTTTACATTAATTTCATAACATTGCACTTATTACAATTTAGATTTTATATTATACTAGGTATAATATAATATAATAACATAGTCAAATAATAAATTGATCAAAAAGTAATTACGTTGACTTGGTATGATTTAAAATACGAGATGGAATACTGAAATGTGATAAAAGATCTTAATCGAATCTAAGCCAATGTCTGGTCCATGAACCTAGAAAATGTATGTCGTTAATTTTTATATGATATAACCAAGATCCTAGGGCCTTTCCTTGCAATTCTGAGTGGTGAACTGCCTGGACGTCGTAGCCGATTGATTGTGGAAAATTTTGATTAGAGCATCTAGTTTTGGAAGGAAATCGATTCACAAATCGGCTGGCTAAAGGAGGGATAAGACACAATATGGAAATCTTTGATGAGCCGGGTGAGGCCTCTCGACAAACAAACGCGCGAGTAGGACATGAATGACGTCAAGTAGCCTCGAACTATGACTATTGGTCTGGATTTATCGAACTAACACAACAGGAAAGCCCCTTCTCTTGTAATAATAAAAAAAGGTTACTCATTTAATACTTCATCAAGAAAGTGAATCCCTAGCTTAACAGTGCTCTATCACACTGAAATAAGGCGCCACAAAATGTCGAGAGTGCCCACAATTGCCAGGTAAGAAGAGGCATATAACAAAAAAAAAAAAAAAAAAACCAATGCATTTATTATACACTTCTATATATAACCAAAATATTGGACAAGTAATTAAGACACAAGTTCCTCAAACGTTTAGTGTAGGCGGTTCATCTTTTCATTGGCAAGAATTTATGAACTCGATCATACTGACTTTTCGTCGAATGCTGCTATAAACGCAATATAAGAATTCTTGTTCCAGCTGCTCCCAACTATCAATTGAGTCAAGCTCTAAGTCAGAGTACAAATAACATGCATTGTCCTCCAATTATCGAACAAACTGATTGACCATACGATCACCATAAGTCGCAGCATTATTGCTTCACTTGGTGTGAGCCGAATGTTGTTTCGGATTGCCTTCGCCATCAAACTGTTGAAACCAATCAACATTTCAAGATTGTCAATTTTTTTAGTGTTTAGTTTAGCGTACTTCAACTTAGGCCTCCATCGAACTTGTCTTTAGTAGTCCATATGATAAACTCCTTTAGTTGGTCCATATGAATCAGCTCATCACATGAGATTTGAAACTTCTTAGTTCAAAACTCCTCATTTTTACTTGATTGTTGCTTCGTGGATGCCGTAATGAATTTTCGATTATTTCACCATTATGTGGCTTGTGGTTGACATCAGTACCATGCATCTTGTTCTTTTTTTTTTTCTCTTTGAATGAAGCGATTACATCATTACGTTACACCATTACATGAGTATATCAAGATACAAGTAACTAATATCAATGAGTCCTTTTACAAACTATTATAAATACCATTAAGATAAGAAACAACTCACACGTTAGTGGAAATCAAACTCATAATCTCTTAATTATGAGACCTCAATTTGACAAATTGAGCCAAACATCATCGACACCAACCACCTTGTTCCTCAACTTTGTGATTTGATTTTCTTTGCTCTTAAACATGCTTGGTAAGTTATTCAAGGACCTTTGTCATGTTGGGAATCTGTTCTTCTAGAGTTGTAGTATTCACCATGACAGGTGTTAAATGATACTTAGACTTTTGATAAAGGGAAGAGATGAGAAGTAGTGAAGTCTCACTTGCATACCACAATTCGTAATCAATAAAGTTCAAATTGGAAATTAACAGACAAGAAAAATCGTACAAAAGAATTTTTATCGAATCACAGGAGATAGTGGATACAAATTTTTAATAATTCTTATCATTTTATTCTTCACTTCAAAAATACGATTTTTGGATTTGATATCTTGAAGGTGACCTTGACATTTTGATTTCATCTAAACTTTGATATTCCAATAACGTCAATTGGAGGATTTCGCACGACAATATCCATTAAACCTTATACTTTGGGAATATTGACCGTGGATCGGATGTTTTGATCTCATCCTAACTCAATTTGAACTTCTACAATGTTAACTCATAGGTTTAACACCATGATCATGAATTAAACGCTATATTCACGAGTTTGATACAAAAAGCTTTGAATGTTGGCTAGAAAGTCATTGATCTCATTGAGTATGAGTTCAGACTATTTTGAGACATTCCCTAGTGTCTCTTTTGCTCAAATACATTGTGGATTTGTGTCTAGCTCTTCAAATTAGGATTCTATTTATAGTTTTAGGGTTTGAATTTTTTTATCCATAACCACCTAATAAGGTGACGCAATTTGATTGGGTCCAATTATTTCATAGAAATTCACTTCATTAACTTGAGGATTTGATTTGTTTTAAGGCTACTTTTTTTTGTCAAGGAATGAAATTCAAATTGAGAATTAGATATCTGGTAATCAGATTCCCAATTATCTGATTCCATAATAGTGTTTGGTTGTGTTTAGAAAACTAAATAATTTTTTTTAAAATGTTTGGTTCATGGACATTTCGTAAAAACTTTCATTAAATTACCTTATTTTTTAATTAATTGTTTGTATATGTTGTGTCACACAAGCTTGTGAAAATTTTATATTAAAAAAGTATTTTTTTTATATTAACTATAATTTTTTACTCACAATTATTAAATAATAAAGCGAGTAGTTTCACCAGGACACGTCAAAATAATTAATGAGTCCAAAATATACCCAAAACTTGTAGTACAAAAAAGTAGATTACTCGCAAAATACATATTTATAGAAATATATACATAATTTTTTACTTACAATTATTAAATAATAAAGCGAGTAGTTTGACTAGGACACGTCAAAATAATTAATGAGTCCAAAATATACCCAAAACTTGTAGTACAAAAAAGTAGATTACTCGCAAAATACATATTTATAGAAATATATATATATATATATATATATTATGTAAAACAATAAGAATTAAATAAAATATATACAAATATACATACATATTGATTTATATGGTATATTTTCTTATAAGATGAAATATAATCATTATATATATATATACAAAAAAAAATTATAGAAAAAAGATATATATAATATGGAGAGTAAAAATATTTTGCAAGTTTTAATTTCAAATTAAAAAGGGAATAAGAAACCCTAAAAAAAAAAGGATTTAGATTCCTTATGTTGGGATGGATGATTCCCTACTTTGAGAAATCTGATTATTTTCTTATAATTTAAGTATTATTACCAAACACAATAATTTAATGTCAAATAACCATTCTCAATTTACATTTCATTTCACATTTCATTCTCTGTCAAACAAACGAAGCTTAAGTGTGATCAATTGCAATCATAAAATTTGAGTGCCTATGATCATGTGATAATAACTTAACTAGAATGACCCTAAATACGTGATTTGAACACATGATATCTTTTAATTGGCCAATAAAATGTATATGAAATTACTCCCACTTAAATTCCTAAATATAAATAGGAGGATTTTAAATTGACATTTAATTGGCCAAGAATTTCTTATGTCTACGTAATCATCAAAAAGGAAAAAACGATCACATTGTGAAAAATTGGAGAGATAAAGATAGAAAATGTTAACAGATAACAGTATATAAGATAGAAAGTATAATACATTGTCGTAATCTTACTTTTGTGAGAATATTTTTGTCACTTCATAAAAATATACAAAAGCCAACCAAAATTCTCAAGTTTATTCAACAAATAATAATAATATAGATATAGATAATGTATCTGGAATCAATCTTGGTTAATTGCCAAAATAAAAAAGGACCCTAATCTTTGGTTGACGGCACGCATCCTCAAAAAATACAGGTGGATGGATTTTTTCAATTACTACTGATATCCCACTTACAGGTGACATCCCGCACTTTGTATGGCCATTAAATGAAGAAAAACATTACACACAGATCTCCACTTATCGTGTAATTATTAAAACCTCTCATCATTCATTGAAAATTACTTAATGCATCTATTTGTAAAATTTATAGAGGTAAAATTGTAAGAATATTTATATACAAAGAAAGTGTAGGGTGTGTTGATAATTTATAATAAGTGACGGGAAATTTTAGTAATTACACACCGGAGGGTGTATGTGTGTAATTTTGCCTTAAATGATCGACAAAAACATAGGACAGGACAGGACAGAACATCCCTTCACCACTACTCCAAAAGGCAAAAAGTCAAACTTTATTGATTGCTACCTTTAAGTATGGATAAATTATAATTTGTTCCTTGAACTAATGGGATAGAACAACTACCACTCAAACAATGGGAAACTTACAAAATTGGTACACTAAAAAGACCCTTCACATTGTTTTAAACAAAAAGGGTGGCACGTTGGCAATTTCAGGTACACTCCAATGAAAAATTTGACATTTTCAATGCAAATTTCATTGAAAAATCTAAAATTGAATGCATACACTTGAACTTTTTGTTTCCGCACTTAAAAAAGAAGAACTTTTTGTTTCCGTAAAACAAATTTGTGATCACAAGATGGTGATATAGCAATATAGATTCTTAAGACAATAACACCCTTCAACGAAAAGAATTCCTTTTTGCTACCAATGAAGGGGGGTCACCCTATTAACCTAGTCCGACAAACCCGGAACAATAATGATATGCTTGGGCCACTTGGTGCCAACTACATGTTGACCCGTAGGCTTGGCGAGCAATCCCTTCCTTCGCTAGTTAATCAATTCTACAATTAGCTTCTCTATAAACATGGACGATTCTAGCTTTGCCAATTCCTTGTGAGCATGTCTCGAATCTGTGCTATGGGAAACATTCAAATTACTGTGACTTTTGTTTATATTTAACTTTGCGAAAACATAGTGGACGCCTCTCTCTTTCTCCCCATATCTCTAAACCTAGTCTTCTGTTTTCTTCTATTTTTCTCCGACGACGATGGCTTGGTGAAGCAGTCGCCTACTTCACCACTGTTACCGCCACCATCGTCGGTCGGTTGGGTTGGAGCACCCTTCTTCAAGTTGTACATCAAATCTGATGAGACGGATATTGATCTAAAATGACAGAGACGGATCTGACGAGATGAAGACGGGTGATACATAAGTTTTCATATAGCATTTTAGATATTTTGTTTAGTATTGTTTTCTCTCTCGTATGAGAGTCTGTTTTCTCTCTTGAATGAGAGTTTCATCTCTCTCCTTGAATATGAGTTGTACAAGAATTTTCTTGTGTTCATTTGTGAGCTCTTAAGATTTGTTATCTTCAAGAATTTGATAGTTGGTGTTTCAGATGTTCTAACTACATCGTTTGAGTCGATATGAATTGTATTGTTTCAGACGTTGAAAACTTTCAATTGAATGATATATATGACTGGTTTTTCTTAACAAAAAAAAAAAAAACTTTGCGAAAACATATATCATATATCTTTTGCATTAGGAGTCGTATTTTCCTATACTCCTCCTTTGCTTGATGAAAATAAAAAATGAGAAATAAGTCATTTCATTTTTATAGTAGCACTTTCTAATCTTGAGATTGAAAATCACCTTTTAAAATAGAGAAAGCAAAAGAAGTTACTTTAGTGAATTTAAATTATATAAAAATCTAGCACATGTTATCATCTTTTAAAACCATGCAAATAGTTATTATTTCTTACTCATCGAGACAAAGAGAAAAAACAAGAAGAAAATATTAAGAAACCCTTAAAATAACTTGTGCCCACAAAATCGACGACAATAACTTTTGATGATGGTAAAAATGGTCAGACAATGGATGTTACGTGATTGACCATGTGGAGTAATGGAACCGATCCAACGGACAACAAATTAGGTTAAGGGTTGATTAAGTTATAAACCGCACTCGATTGTGTCGAGCTGCCTACATACCCAAGGTATGTGCGATCCAGTCAGTTCGTAGTTCTTTTGTGGGGTTACTCTCAATAGCCAGTGAATTTTTACTGGGGGAGTAGATAATGAGCCTCTCTCAACTCCTCTAAAGTATTTATAGGGAGCTGGTAGTGGGCTATGGGCCATGGGCCTAATTCAATTAATAACCCACCAGGCTTAATGCCTAGTGGTATTATTGTCTCTTAATATAACCTCATTATCTTTGGTGGGTTTTCAATCCTTTTCGGACTTGCATAGCGGGTTATCCACGGATGTTAGCTCGCGGGTGGCGACCCGACCCGGCTTGGGGACACGTGTAATTACCATAATGCCCTTGAATATTTTTTGGTGCACATCAACCTTCAATTGAAAAAAATTCATTGCACCTATAATTAAGGTTCATAAATTTATCGACTCATTGTCATCGACTTTTAAATTACACATTAACTAATTGTATTTTTATTAGAAATTTACTATTTAAAATTTTAATTGATAATTGCTATTAGTTACAATTTTAAATTCAAATCAGGGATTTTTAAACTTCTAAAAATCAAAGAATATACTTTTAAGATAATTAACGCATTAATTCAAACTATATATGCAATTTATCAATTTAAAAACTTCAAAATAAAAGATTCTGTTAGAAAAATTGATTGACTAATTGTTAAGAAATGTCAAGTGTAACCTAGTTCAAAAAGTTAACTTCATATTCTAGTTTAAGAAAATGTTAAATTTAAGAGTTGAGTTTATTCGATGAAATGGTTTAGATTGACAAATATTTTATGAATTTTTTGGCTATAAAAATTATATATTAGGGAAATATTAGTAAATTTCGTAAAAAATAATGAACAGAGTTAAACTGTATAATTGGATTACTCAGGGTCATTGTTAAACGAATTATAGTTGTGGACTTGTGGGGAATAAATTGTATTTTACAATAAACATTTTCTCTGGTATTTTGGGCTTAAATTTTAATAGAATAATATTTCCATTTTTCTCATAACCAATTTTTAACGGATATTTTTGTGGAAATGAAATCAAGAGCTAAGGGTTTAATTGGATGGCATATTCATTTCGGAAATTATTTTTTCATAACAAGGCATATTCATTTCGGAAATTATTTTTTCATAACAAGTGTGAGAAAAAGTGTTTTTAGGGATAAGAAATGTGGTACTAAAATTGTGTTTAAATGAATTTTTTTTTAGAGAAAGACATGTAATGATTATGATTGATATGATATATATATTGTGAGAAATGTGTCTGGGTGTGGTAATATATATATATATATATATATTGTGAGAAATGTGTCTGGGTGTGGTGATCACATTTCATTTTTCATAAATATATTTTAGTGAAACTCATCAAGTTAGAGATAAAAAAAAAATGGTCAAAGTGGATCTTATTTCAAATATTATGTTATTTTGAATTAAAATATGTAAAAACAAGTACTTTTTCTCATTTTTTGTAAAATATAGATTAAAAATTGAGACCTTTTCTTTTAAGAGAAATTATTGATAGACATACCATCCAGGTGCGTTTTTCAGATAATTTTATAAGAAAAATGAGAAGAGGTGACCATCAATTAAGGCCTAAGTATATACTTTGATGTTTCCCCGGGTATTGGCAACTTCACCAATAATTGAGGGGGCAAATTGCATTTTATATCTAAATAATTTATAATATATATATTTTGGAGGATTCATGTCATAATCTCAAACTAAATGTTATGTTTGTGGGATTAGACGGTGGATTATATCCTCCAAACTTGATTTGAACTTCTATAATGTTAATTCGTATGTGTTACACTGTAATCATGAATTAAACGCTATAGTTTGATGAGTTCCGCTACGAACACCTTGAATTTCAGTTAGAAAGCCATGGACCTTCCTCAGCTGTTGAAACAATTTTGTGACATTTCTCAATATCTACTTTGCTCTAATGTAGTTGTGAAGTTGTGTCTAACTCTTTGAATTTGGATCCTATTTATAGTTGTACATTTTGAATTTTTGCCATAATCAGCTAATAAGGCGGGGTGGTTTGATTGGTCGCGATATTATTATCGCAAACCACTTCGTTAACTTGAGGATTTGATTTGCTTTAAATATGATCAATCGTCCCAATCATATGATTTGAATGACTATGAACACGTGATTCGAGTGGCCATAATGACCAACCGTGTGATCTTTCACGTGACATCTTTTAATTGACCAATGAAATATATATGAAATATCAATTATTTAACTATTTAATTTATGAATCAAATTGAATAAATTCCTAAACATAAATAGGAAAATTTAATTGGACATTTAACATATTATTTTACACATTGTGATTTTAATTGGCCACAATTTTTTTCTTGTCAACAAAAATATCAAAATGGAATAAAAGATCACATAGGTAAAATATTAGATAGAAAAACACAAAGAAAAATGTTAAGGGAAAAATCTAAGGCCTGTTAGTCTAATGATATTCACTTGTTATTTTATGTGAAAGGTTTTGAGTTCAAATCTAGACTGCCATAATTTATGGCTATCTCTTCTTTTATGGGGGTAGACAGAGTTTTTATGAATTATGATTATGACTATTATCTAAATTTGTCGGACTAGATATTTAGAGTATATCTCTTCGTCTTGAATTAAAAAAAAAAATATTGAGAGAGAAAAGAATAATGTAAAAAGTCTTTTCCTTTTTGGGTGAGAATAATTTTGTTAACTATATTTTCGCGGAAAGGAAGCTACAGCTACAGGAGCTAAGTATATACTTTGAAGTTTCGATGGGTATCCGCAACTTGACCCATAATTTAGGGGGCAAATATATATATATGCAAATATATATATATAAATATATATATATATATATATATATATCACTATCTATATCAGTACGAGTCGTTGACTCTGTAGAGCATATAGACGGAGTGAGGGGGAAAATGGGGCATGGAACTTCCAAAAGTGAAAACATGGATGAATCGACGGACAATTCCGGTTCCACAACATCAAGAATTCAGAGACTCCGGCAGCGCCTCCACCTCCACCGTCCTCACTTCCGCCGCCACCGCCGTGGATCAAGTTCCGATTCCAACATCCGTAAACTACTCAAGGATGAAGACTTCGCCGGAATCGCACTCCTCCGCCTCATCGGCGTATACACTCTATGCCCTACTTTTTAAACCTAATTCTATCATTCATGTAGAAATCTTAACGGTTTATTTGTTGTTTGGTTGCGTTATTGAAGGCGGAGATGAAATGCAAGGATAAATGGCTTGCATGCGTTTCTCTTGGAGAGCAGACGTTTCGCACCGCCGTTTCTGATCAGTTAGGTCTTTTTGTTTGCTGTTTATTTTCCTCTCAGTTTTCGAGCCTGTTTCATGTACTGATCACAATGTTGTTGTTAATTGCGTATTGTTTTTGGATTGGTAATTTATTTATGTTAATGACATTGTTACTATCCTTATTTGAAAGCACAAAAATGTGAAAAGAACTTTCGATTTTTGACTGACTGTATTTGGCAATTCTTTCTAGCGCCTGGTTATGGAACCAGAGTTTAAGTTGATAAAGATGTTGCTGCTAATAATTTTTTGATGGTTTTTTCTTTCTTTTAGTCATATAAGTTTAATGAATTTGGAATTGCGAGGTCATGAGAGGTCTTTATCCTGTGGCGGGCCTCTATTAAGTAGCCTCGCACAATGAAAATTAATTCAGCGCTGGATGGTCATAAGACAAGGGGACATTAAAGTATACTTGTTTCAACTTTCGAGCAAATATAATACAAGGAATTGATAAAGCTTGTGGGGAAAGAAGTTTAAATGTATAATGAGCACGCGAAATAGTAGTGACTTAACTATAAAATCGCCGAGCAACTACAATGAGCAGGGTTATGTGAATTTAGTCTTGCATATTTAGATTTTATTGATATGGAAAGAAGGTGAAATAACGAAACTTCTTGCGCCTTCTTTTTTTGTAGTTTAGTATTTCAGTCATGTTATTTCTGGTTACTGTTTATCATGAGGTGAATTACTCTGCTTTCTCCGCGCAACAAAGAAATAGGTTACTCCCTCTCTTGCTATAATTTTGCTGCCTTTGGGGTCTTGTCAAACAGGACAATCAAGAATGTAGCTTTTATGAAGGTAAAAATTTAAAAAGTTCACCTCAAATGATACAAATTTTACCATGTTCTCCTTTGTGCATCATTTACCTGTTGTTTTGGTGGCTGATATGGAATAGAACATGTCTTATCGTCACAGTCATCCTCACCCGTTATTGTTTTTTGGTTTAATTGAGTTCTCAATCGACACCATAGTTTGCGCTTGCATGCATGAGCAACATTATCCTGCTACCAAATTGTGGTGATCATAAGATTTGGCTCTTGATCCAAATGCAAAAGTCGGCAATTCAGACAGTAATGAGCTGAATAATGGTTGAAAGAATGGGGATTGAATAGGAACAGTGTGCAGAAATCTTGTGCTTATCTCCCGGTCTTACAAACAATGTTTGATGCACATCCTGGACTTATAATTGTTTTCCATTATGTTTTATAATGGAAGATTTAGTCCTTTGGTTGTTGTGTGCATGTTTGTTGAAGTAACATTAAATTTCTCTATGGATGAACTCTGATCAAATTTTACTGGACCATTGATTCGTACATCTCAAAAATATTTCCGGAGATGACCAAAGTGCTGACGATGAATATTTTCATATGATCTCATCTTTACTTGTCAGTTAGTTTTTATGGGAGTGAGTGCCTATGCATGCTTTGATTCTTATATATTGGATCGATTTCCTCTTTCGTTCTTGTTCAAACGAGATCTCTTTTTATCTATCTGCAGAAGGAAACTGAGGCAAATAACAGATGCTGTGTTCACTTGATATGTACAATACAGAAGTTCTAATTGAAAGGAAAAATTTGTTAAAACAAATCCTTTCTGACATCATGAATTTGTTAGGGAAATTGTTTGTTAAAACAAATCCTTTCTGACATCATGAATTTGAGGGAAATTTGTTGAATGACATCACATTTTGGTGAAATTGTTTGAGAGGCCCTTGCTAATGTTTCATGTGCATGCAATTTTGTTTTTACGAAAAGTTTTACTTTCCCTAGATATTATGTCCCTATCCACAGGCATTGATTTGTTTCTTTCTTTTTGTGCAGAACTGACCAACCTGTCTGGAATTCTGTGAGTATTAGCAAACATTATTTTCATTTGATTCATGATTCTTCTATTCAAGTGCATGATGCTTCAGTTTTTCTTACAGCCACATCATTTAGTTGTTACATCATTCCTATCAGTCGGCAACTCAATTCTCTTGTTTTATCTTATCGGAGATTCCTTTTTGTTGTTTTTTGTCTATCAGAGTTATAAGATCTATTATGTATGCTGCAAATACATTCTCATACTTTTTGGAGGACTATAATATGGTTTATGACATCTTTTGGGTATTTTTTCAACACAGTGTAACCAAAGTTTGATATTTGGCCCAGTGATTTCAATATGGCCAAAAAACTATTTGTGAAGATGTTTCTATGGTATTTTAAATCCACCTTCGAGTAAAATTTGTCAGATTTTGTATAATCCGCATGTGCCTGGATTTATATCATTAAATTTGTGAAGATGTTTTTATGGTATTCACAGGAACATATCATTGACTGTATTAACCAGTATCATGATAGGCATATAGATTTGGTTTGTCTAATTTCTATTATTAAATGATAAAGAACCTTGGCTTCTGCCAAAACAGTTCTTTCTCCTCTTCTTCACGTGCCTCTGGTAGTGTATCACGAACAAAAAGGTTCTTCATGACCAGGGTTCGCAATCAACTAAAGAGAAATGTGTTACTTTTTTATTGTTTTTATTGTAATAATTTTTGTAAGGTGATCAAAGGCTTCTTTCTATACAGGAGAAAAAACTTCTTTTGGAAAGAAACGGGGCACATGTTGCAAGAATATCTGTATTTGAGGTGTGTAGTATATATGCTATTGTAGACACCATTTCATGAATTTCATTTCAAACAGGAGAAAAAATTTCATTACCAAACTCCATCCCATCCCAAACTTCCCCCCCAACTCCCCAACCCTTTTGGTCTTATAGTTATTTGAAAAAATTGTATGATCTTTCTCAAGCCATTTTAATGATGTTTCAATGTTCTATCTTAATATACAAATATGCCTACTCAACTTTACCTCATTCTTTTCCTTTCTTTTTGGGTGCAGACTAACAGAATGTCCAAGAACAATCTTATTGGTTTATGCGAGATTGATCTATATGATTTTCTTACTAGGGTGAGATGTTCTTACAGGTTTTGTTGTTTACTATTTTGCATCCTGGACATATTAGTAGAATGCAGAAGTCTTCTAAATATATATTTGTTGATGCATGTGTTCTCTCTTGAAACAGAAAAGGAGAAGTGAACGAAACAAATTTCTCAGGTTAACAAGGAAGAAGAATGTTAGCCTCTTAAACACTTTCCAAATCCAAATCTGGGATCTTTGATGCTTTGTTTCACAAACTTATAGAGGAATGCTAAACACAAATCTGTTGGAACTTGCTCATAAGAAGAATCATGAGAATAGAACCAAAGTTTCTATAAGTGTTCAAAGGAATTAAAATGTAGAGAATACTTAGAAAATAAAATATAGCTTTCTGTTCTAGTGTGCCTCTTCCTCTTTGGTTCTTATATGTTCTTGGCAGTTCAGCAAGCTTGTTCCGCTTCTGAGTTTTGTATTTGAGTGGAGTATCTATGGAGTTGTTACTGGTATTGGGCTGGTTTGGTGGTCGGTAAGGAAGCTGATGATAGCGGCATGTATAGTTGCTTCAGTAGGGGGATAGAAAGAGAGAATGACAAGTGTCTTTGAAGGAAAGGGATTCGGTGCCTGGAAGAAAGGGGGCAAGGAGTTGGTGATAGCGATTTGGTGGCTATGAAAATTACTCACTAGTTAAGTTTCATAATATTTCACCGGAAGTGGGTAGTTGAGAGAGTTAGATGTCAATAATGATGAAGAGATGGGATGGAGAATGGAGGAAGAAGACAGGGAGACAATTGTACTTTTGACCTGTTTGAGGGTTTTCATTGAAACCTGATGTTCATATCCAATTATTTGGCAGACCAAGACGATAGATCTTGTAGGAACAAGAGATCCGATATTTTTGTAGTTAGCCTAACGTTTGACTCAATGTTCCTGCTTGTTCATTAATGACAACAATCAAACTTGATTTATAATAATATTGATGATGATGATTAGAAAACAGCAGAATACTGACTGATTAATAATGTATTAAGATAAGTCATTAAGAAGTCTAACAATGTGACCATTGCATGTGTAATTACGTACATTTTTCATTTTCGCCTTGCAAAGTCATGTGTGTATTTTAAGTTTTATTAATCCATTCATATAATCGCAAGACACCCATCATTTTGTAGGATATGGATTCTGACATTGAAGTACATGACTTATTAGATCCAACATCTACAGCCGGAGTTGTTGGCAAAATAAGTTTGTCATGTTCCATTGAGGTGCAAATGTGCATGATACCTTTCATTTTGCAGGTTATATAAATTTATACGTCTGGAACTCACATTATAACGTTTGTAGGACCCACTGGAAACAGAGAAGAGTTTTGCAAAACGCATTTTGTCTATAGTGGTATGTGGTTACTCTTTCTGTCCACCATGCTCAACACATGATGTGCTTCTTGCGTTGCTAAATCATGACTATGAATCTGAATTGTTTCTGGTGTTATATTGGGAGTTTCACAATAGGCAATCCTTCAGCATGTTATACACAATCAGAATGCTTCGTTACTGCACCTTGTAAATTTTAAGATTTCAAAGAGGCTGGAATCGAAATTACACTCTATAAGTATCTTAAAATGCAAGGATATCTACAAACATTTTGCCTCCTATCTGAAGGGATATATATTTACTTGTAATTTACCAATGCAGTTGTATCTGTCGTAGTCTTTATCTTTGTACAGGATTACGACGAAGATGGAAAGCTTACTTACGCTGAGTTCTCCGAGTTAATTGATGCGTTTGGTAATCAAATGGCAGCCAACAAGGTTGGCAACTGAATTTTAGTGTCTTTGATTTTCTATTGACTTTTTCTAAGTTTCTCACACCATTGTAATTGTGATTTATTGCTATATTTAGATGCACTGTAGAAATCACACTCTACTTTCCTAGTACCCTTCACATTCCTTCACCATTCAGCTTGAGACTTGGGAAGGGTTTTCTCTCCTAGTGATGCAGCTTGGTCTAGATCTCATTCTGCGCCATACTGCCCCTTAGCAATTTAGAATAAATCCTCTCAATAATTGTATATTCAGTGATCAATTGGAAAAGGGGGTGACTTTTCTTATATTTATTCAATTCGACATATTGATATAGAAAAATGCTCTTCTTAATGGCGGAGTTACACTCAGTTAAAAATTGTTGCTTCCTTGGCCATAACATTTGTTGACATTTTCATTCTAGCAAGTGATTCCTATTCAGAATTAAGTGGCATATCACTATATCAGGGCTCTAAATGTATCTCTTTACAGTTTACATTAATCAAGAACAACTCATTTCTCCTGCAAGAAATCAAAGCTATCAAATATAGAGGCATTCTAAGATGAAAGATTGTTTTAGTTGAATCATTGTATTTTTCCCTCTCCAAGAAGTATAAGATCCACGTGTTGAAGTTTATGGATATAGCTCGAGATGAGAATGTGTATCTTCATTTCGTTTTCTGCAATACATAGATGCTGTGAGCATTAAACTGAACACCAGAACCTCTTGAACTGCAGAATATAATTATAATTATGTCACATGATCTCTTTTATCTTATCAGTCATTTTACTTTTATCTCTAGAAAGAGGAACTTTTCAAAGCCGCTGATGAGAATGGGGACGGCGTTGTCAGCATGGATGAGTTGGCTATGCTTCTAGCTGTTCAACAAGAAAAGTAGGCTCTTAAAAGTCCTTTTAATTTGGCAACTCATTTTTTTTATTTCTTTTAAATTCGTTATTTCACTTCCATGAATTTCTCCAATTAACTCGATTGTATGCTTAACTTTGCTTAACATTTAGGCCCCAGGTAGTTTGTAATTTCGTTGGTGCTGGTGAGCCCTGGGATTAGTTTAAATCCTTTGGCTGCCAAGTTGACATAATACATAAGATACAGTTGAGAATGATAAGATATGTCAAATCTAGTTGGCCTGGTTCCCACTACTATATAATGGACAACAAATATTTGATTTCAATAATATAAAACCTTCCGAGTTTTCATTAGATTTTCTCACAGCTTTTACATTTTTCCGTTACCTTTTCTGACTGCAGGGATCCCCTTATTAATTGCTGCCCTGTCTGTGGTGAAATTCTTCAAATCGCAGATAGGTTGAATAGTATGGTTCATTTGACACTGTGTTTCGATGAAGGGACTGGAAACCAGGTTATGACTGGAGGGTTCTTGACTGATAAGCAGGCTTCAACCGGGTGAGGACTTTCAATCTTGAATTTCTCTTGCTTCTAAGTTCTAACTATGACTTGCATTTACCTTCTGGCATAGGCATAGATAGCGATTATTTTGAAAATGTTAGAAGGAATTATAGGATACAGGATATCATTGTAAAGGAATAAAGTTGCAAAGAGTGCGAGGATACCAGATCTCATATGTCTGTCACTTTCCTAATTAAACAAATTACAATGAGATTCCCATTCTTAATAACGTATAGAAATTTGATGACTGCTCTTGCATAGGCATTGGATAATGCTATGTTGAGATTGAGTTTAGACATGCAATTTTTTCAACTTGTTTATGAAATGTAAACGTCATGGTGGAGAACTTTCTGTTTTCATTTAATTTTCAAAGACAAATCTTCTCTCTGCAGGTGGATGTTCAAAGTAAGTGAATGGGCTCACTTTTCGTCATATGAAGTTGGATTGAGGTCTGGATCAAGTGCTTCACATATTCTGGTATTCTTTCTCCCTCAGTTCGTTTTCTTGATTATATCTGCTTGTGCCCAGAAGGATTTTGCGGGTGTACATTTTCTGTCATTGAAGTATAATCTCGCTAACTGAGAGGAAACTTAAGCCTTTGCCCTTTGGTCTGTTCTGACTAGTGAAAACTAATCCTATTCGGAATTTTTATTCTATTAAAGCATTAAATTAAATTATGAGGAGCCCCTCAGGACACTCTTTTTGATGCCAGGTCTTTGATCGGCAAAAGAAGAGACTAGTGGAGGAAATAATTGATGCTAAGATTGTTTTATCAATGAGAGCCATTTATCAATCTAAAGTTGGGCTCGGCCTCATGGACAAAGGTGCGCTTTTAGTTTACCTTAGCTGATAAGACATTCTGAACAAATACATTTCAGTTGCTTTCAGAAAACATTCAATTATTTAACCCACTTTCATACATCTTCATATATTTCATCGTATTTTAGGTCTTGATAAAAAAAATTCATAAATCTTGGGTAATTCAGTATATTTGGTTATGTTAATAATTGGTTTCTTGTTCAAGTGTTGTAATTTAGTTCATAAATTCACCTTATACACATCCTTGATTGTGGGATACCTGTTTGGATGCAGGGGCGAAGGAACTCTTGCAAAGCATCTCAGAAAAGCAGGGCAGGAAAATGGAGTCAGCTGAATCTGCTAAGGATATTCCAAAATTTATTGAGTTATTTAAGGTATGATTTCCATTTTGCCCTAGTGCCGCACTAGATCTGATTGCCCCTTGATTTTGAATCAGATGTTCTTGGTACTTCCTTCTCTTCTAGTTTCTAATAGCATCTTTCCTTAGGATGCCTATTAACCTATGTCTTCAAATTTAAGTTCTAATCATAACCTCACTGCAATATAAAGCCATTCATTTATAAGTGACCAAGATCCGTTTGACTATCTAGTCAATAAATTTTTAAAACTATTCAATTAATTTTTTTCTTCATTGCACTTCACTTGTACAAATTTCAAACAACCATAATTCTTTCCCCTGGTTTGATCAGTTTTCTCGTATTTCCATTGTTGTCAAGGTTGTGTCCTAGCCCTTTTCTTCTTTGTTTTCTTCCAAAACTGACATGATTATTTTATTAAGACAGGCAAAACAGAGTGACAATGTGATTAGTTGATGTCTTCCAGCGAGTAGAGCAGTTTATAAACCAAATAACTTAGCTACCGTTCAAATTTTGTTTTCAAGCTCTTTTGCATATCTTAGGACACTTAACTGACTATTATATTTGTGGCTTAATGCTCGAAGAAACTACTTGATGTGATGATGTTTCTATCTACCATGTTTGATAAATATCTTAGGAAATTGCGTCCTGAATAATAGATTCAGTTTATTTATTGGTGGGACTTGCAAAAGGTGGGACGTACAGAAGTTGGATTGGTAGGCACATATTTTTTACTTTTATGCTTATTTTCACCTATAGTGTCTTTTCTTGTAGCATATTTAATTTGATTAAGATACACTAGCAGTGTGGATCAGCATCTAGAAAGACCAAAGACCGAAAGTTAAGTGTGTATAAATTCAAGCTGATAAGGGCTACACTTCACGTTGTCAACTAATTTATAGGCTAGGAAGTGTTGCTTAAAAGAACCTACTTGATTACTCTTGCCAGCCTTGGGATGGGAATCAGAAGTTTCTTTACAATACTTGTGCATACATTGTCAATTATTTCATTTTTCTTTGGTTACATCATCAAATTAGGTTATGCAAGAATCCTTGTTCCCTGATTGCGTTTATTGATTATGTTGCAGGATCAAATAAAATTATCAGAAACCAAATACCCTATAGAGCACTTCAAGGTGGGTCAAGAATTTCATACTATATGCATTCACTCACATTGTGGCCTGTTGTTTATACAATAACTTTTCAACTTTACTGCTAACGTTTGGTTTTGTGGAGTCCTTTTCAACTTTTCTCCTTGTGTTTTTTGTTGGTTTCTTTATTTACTTTTCCTGCCTCCGTGGAATGAACATTTTTTTGCATGCAGACGTTCAATGAATTCTTTATAAGAGAGTTAAAACCTGGTGCTAGGCCAATCACCAGCATTGAATGTGATGATGTTGCGGTATGCGCAGCTGATTGCCGGTTAACGGCATTTAAAACTGCTACAGATTCTATGAGATTTTGGATTAAGGTATAATAAAGTTTCTCTTCTTTGTTTTAAAACTTTACGCCTTACCTTCCATAAGCATGTATGATAAACTTCTATGGCAGTTTACTATAATCAGAGAAAATTGGCCAGAGCATTTCTAGCAGTTACTGGAAAATTAGTCTTCTTTGTTTTCCAGACATGCTTTTCTGCTGTATAGCATCTTATTCTTCGGCATCTTTTTTTTCACATTAGGGCCGGAAATTTTCTGTCCAAGGCCTTTTGGGGACTGAAGTATGCTCCAACGCCTTCATTGATGGAAGTCTAGTGATATTTCGTTTGGCGCCACAGGTACTATTCTGTCAATTTCTTATTCTTGAGCACTATTAAGGTTCTTGAAAAATAATCAGTTTTTACGTGCTTGTGATTCTTTTTGTTCTGGAACCCTTATTTTCTCAGAATAGAAAGAAGTTTCATTCCTTTTAAATTATTGCAGGATTATCATCGATTTCATGTCCCTGTTTCTGGCACTGTTGAGAAATTTGTGAACATACCCGGATGCCTATACACGGTAATTTCAAACTTCTGACACATTTCTTTGCACAGTATGTTGCTTATGATTTGATTTAATCCTCATTTCAGCTCTCTAACTCTCTCTTATCTTTCAAGGTTAACCCAATTGCAGTGAATAGCAAGTACTGTAATGTGTTCACGGAAAATAAGCGTGTTGTGTCTGTAATATCAACGAAAGAATTTGGAAAGGTTTGTCGGACATTTTCTTCTACTATTTTATGATATTTAGCTTATGTGATTTCAAAATTGACTTGTCATTAACCTGGGACTAACCTTTTCTTTAAATAATTATTACTCCTGCACTTCTTTCATTGATTTCTGATCCAATGCTATCAATATGTTAACATATTTTCAAATGATGAATGGATTTTTTTCCTTGAATTCTTTTCTGGTGTGGCATGTTGGCCAGCATACAGATTTTCTCCACATTGGAATTCTCCTTTTTGTTTTATTCCGAAAAGGAATTTTGACGTGTGCGCAAATTACCCAAATTGAACTTCAGGTTTTTATTCTTTGAACAGTTGGAGTCCTTGTAACCTGGGATTAAAACGATTATAGGACACGACGCACTGGTCTCCTCCCCCCCCCCCCCCCCCCCCCCGGATTTATATTGATATGCTAACTAAATCTAGTTACGCTTTAGCACGAAAAAACGAAAGCTTTGTCTTGAGTTGTGATTTTCAGAATCAATATTGAATTATAATAAGGTCGTACCGTTCGGGTTTTTACACATACTAACAGAAAATCTATCAACTGTGTAACTAAAATTTATCTGTAAGTGCAGGTGGCCTTTGTTGCTATTGGAGCAACCATGGTTGGTAGCATCACTTTCTCCAAAAAAGAGGGTGACTATGTCAAGAAAGGAGATGAGGTTCATAATAATTGACTTAATTCTTTTCAATTTTCTTTCATATTTAATTCTATTTTAAAACTTATTAGGCTTCTCTTCCAATTTTATATGCAGTTTGGATATTTCTCATTTGGTGGAAGTACGGTCATTTGTGTGTTTGAGAAGGTTAGTAACTTAGCATAGATATTCCTTCCGATAAAGAAATATCCCTATACATAACATATTCATCATCCTTGATTATTTCTTGAAGATTCAGACTTCCAAGTTCGAAAATTTTGTTTTCTGCTGGTTGACTGCTTTTTTCTCTAAAATTGGCCCTCTCTATCCAAACATTTATATTAGTGTCGATTTTTCAAGAAACTAGATATGGCCTGAACATAATTTGCAAAAAGAGTGTATAATCGTGGGCATTTACTCAACGAATACTGGACCATGTCAAATTCATGTGAAATTCTGCAGGATACAATCAAGATAGACGACGACCTCTTGGAAAACAGTGCAAGATCACTTGAGACATTAGTGTCTGTTGGAATGAAATTGGGTGTTTCCATCAAGAAAGATGCGGGTATGTAGAGTTGCTTAAGGTGGGACATGTTTTATAGGGGCATGAGAGTCTCTATATCCAAATGGATGACTTACTCAGTGTGTACTTTGTTTTCTTAGTATTGTTTCTGCCATTTGAAATGGAGTGGTTCACTGTGTTTTTCTTGCCAAATGCACAATTATTCATTGTGCAAGATATATAGATACATTGTTAATATAATGGTAGTTTATTGGTGTCTCTCGTTTTCTGCTACAATAATCCGTTTTTTTCATCTCTTTTTTTGGTGACAACATTCGTCTACTTTTTGTGTTGAACACCAAATGGTCGTGATGAAGTCATGTCACCATAATATGGGTCTCAGAAATCATGTAGATTTATGTTCACGTTAGGTGTTAAACTGTTGTAGATAGAACTTTCCCTTTGTTAGAAATTACCAAGACATAAATTACTTGAGTTCATAATTTCTCGTCTGTCCCCATTAATCATAATATAGTCTCAAGAAATGCTGATGTAATTTTTGTATAACTTCTTGAAACTAGCTTCTGAAAACTATTTACTGGTGAATGAAATTTTGAAAAGGTAACTATCAAAAGAAAAAGAATCTTACGAGTAAGTTTATGAAAATCTTCAAGCAGTTGTAACTAAGATTTACAAAAAGCATTTAAGTGGGGAAATTCTAGTCTTGAATTAGTTTTTTCGAAATCAAGTGTAATTCACTTACTATGTATTCACTCTCTTTTAAAATTACATTTCGGTGAGGACAAACTGAATTTAGTTATTGTAATTACTCTCTTTGAGAATTACACTTTGGTGAAACTGATTCTAGACCAGAATTTCTTGTAAACCATGGGTTTTGACAAATAAATAGCAGTAAATCCCATAAAGAAAGAAGGGAAAGTAACAATTGAAATCTCTATCAAAAATTTAAAAGGTAAAAAAGAAAAATATATGCAACTGAGGATATCTTGTAACTGTTAATTCTCTTCTTTCTTCTGTTCAGATACCCTAACAAGAGCTTTAATTAGTATGTTCTCATGTAGGGATTTGGTTGCACATTTCCTAACCCTACCTGTCCCTGCATCCCATCTCTTGCATACTGCTGCCACATTATCTGCTCTTCTACTAACAACCTTTGCTTCTTCTCCATTTCCGACATTTGCACATAAGGTGGTGGCGCCACACCAAGTGAGGCGGCAAAAGGATCACTATTCCCTGTGGTGGACCCACCATCACCCGTCGGTGGTGCTGGCAATGCCAGCATCGCAGGTTTGCCCGCAGACCCTAGGGCAACACTACTAGCACTTCCGGTGGCAACGAGACCCGACGAAGCCACCGCATGAGTCGTCGCACCGTGTTGGTACATTCCATCAAGAATCAACGTGTTGAATCCTCCGGGGAGCGATGCCTTTTGGTTTGACAAATGGCTGGCGGACTGAACCAGAGCCAGCTCCCAGTCCCCAGTTGACGATGACTCTTTGAAAGCTTCCCATGGAGTCGCCGTACTTTCCGGAACATTTTGGATGGGCCCGCCATCAAATAAAGCTAAAGCTAGTTTATCTCCTTGTTCTTGTGTGCTTGGTGCATCGGCACCCAAGTTCAACAAATCTCCTACTTCTTGAGCTTTCTTTGTCTCTGCTTTTGGCTCCTCTTTGACTTCTTCTTCCTCCTTATTGTTTTCTTCGATAAATCCTTCTGGCGGTGGGAGCGCCTTGATTGCATTCATATCCAATTCGGGTTCTAGCTCTGGTTCTGGTTGTTGAGTTTCTTCGACGGGTTCGGGCTTTGGCTCTACGCTCCTCGTCTTTTTCTGAGACAAAGTGGACTTTTCGCGAATGTAATCATCCATCATATCGAGTTTCTTTTGTGGGATTTTTTCAACATCAGGGTACTCAGAAGATCGTGCAATTCCGATAGTCTTGCACCAGACATAGAAAGCATCAAGCTCATCGTACTGCTTCGAGACACGAGAGAAGATCTCGTGGATTTTCACCATATCAGGTACTTCGAGCTGCATGAACCGGTCGATTAGGACCCCCATTATCTCCGTTATGTCATAACATAGCTGAAAACTTTCTTTCACAATGGGGTAGAGAGCTACATGGACAACCCTGTTATCCTTTGCAGCACCTGTAGAGAAATACAATAAGATTTAATTGGACATACACAAGTCGTCTACCCTGATTATACGTCGGAATTACTTAATTTGCGAAAATTTTACGAAATCTGATTTGCGCGTTCATGACGCGTTTGAAACTCCACCCGTTTTTTAACGAATGAGACCAAAATTACGAAAAGAAAAACAATAGGACTGTTTTTGCACCTTTGTACGTAAATAACATGACTAAAATTATAATAGGTTCTCTATGCTATGAGAATAACATTGCAATGTTTCTTTGGAAAAAAGAAAGATCACGAAATCAACGGCAGATGAGATATACCCGTTGGTCTGCATGCCAAAAACCTTTCAAGAAGCTGCATGAAATGATGAACCCTAGAGAAAATGGCGTCAATCTTCATTTCACGCACCGGAGTGCCCCTCACCACCATGGCGGTGGCATTGGCTCCGCCACCACCACCACCCTCTTCTTCTTCCGCGTGATACCCATAACCACTATGCTTCCCTCTACGGCCCTGCATTCGAAACTCAAGTTGCTCGTCCAAGTACAACGCATAAGTGCGCACAAACGCGGAATAATCCCACGCGTTCTTTGACTTGCTAAAGGTGTCTCGAAAATCGGACATGTTGAGGAGGCGGGTCCCACGCCTAGTCGCGAAGAAGATCTCTTGCTCGTAGGCGAGGTCGCCCTCGGCGAGGAGGCGGTGGATGACCATTAGGGTTTTTAAGGCGACGACCCAATTCTTGGTCTTGTTGAGGCGTTTTGCAATGGTGTTGATGCACGCATTGACGAAGGTGCGCGAGTAGGCGGTCGTGTTTAAGATTTCGCGGATGTAGCGCTCGTCGGGCGGGTTTTCTTCATGGCGCGTGGCCTTCACGATGGCTACATCGAGGTCGGAAAGGGATGCACTGGTGCCAACCTTTGCTAGGCCAATGCTGGTCTGGTCCTTCACTGCACCTATGGCCTTTTTGAACTTGCTTGGAGCCATTTTGAGTTAATTTCCCAAGGTATTAATAATCTTAATTTTCTTGATTTAATTCTTTGGAAATGGAAACCTAACAAAAACGAGACAAGAAGCCCATTAATTATTTATTTTCATAATTTTTTCTGTGTTTAATGAAGTAATGAGATACAATGATATAATCTGATAAAGTCTAGAAATGCATGCATGCATGAATCATAGAATGATAAAAATATCTAGAAATGCATGTAATGAAATGGATAAGTTTACAATTACCTAAAAAATTCTAATAAAATGAACAATCAATTATTCTAAAGCAAATTATATTTAAAGAGTCTTTAAACAAAATTAGAGGAAATATTAGAGAAGAAATTGAATTTGTTCAAGTACCTTCTTCACATAAATGGCACTTCAATTACCAGGAGAAAAATAAAATTTTCAGATGGATTCTAATTTTGCAGTGAAGAAGGGATAAACATGACTTATCTTCTCCCCTCTATCTTTTGCTGTCTCTCTTTCTCTCCTCCTATTTCCTTACATTTTTTTCTTGTGATTCTTGGCTCATGTTGATTTAGTAAAGATTACCATAAATTTTAGCACAAAATGCGGGTGCCCATTGGAAATTTGGAATATAAAACCATTTCACGGTTTAATCTTTTATTCGCCTTCGTTTGAAAAGTGGGATTTTTTTTTATATATTTCAACTTTTTATTGAATCTCCTTTTAAAAAGCATGAATATGTGACATCTAATAGTCAATTTTTTGTTCTTTAATTCGTAAATTCTGTCAATTGGACACGTATCACACATCCATGCTTTACAGTAAAAAATAACTCTCATCTATTTGGAAAAGTGTATTGAATAAATCAAGTGGACTAACTTAATTCCATAAGTTCCTTACCAAAATTAGATGAGGAGAAGACAAAAAAAAGTGAAAGATTGTTGGTAATCTACAACATTGCCATTAATTTTGTGTTGTACATAAATATGAAATATGAACGATAAATAGTGATTAGATTTAGCTCACGTCCAAAGTGGTCATACGTAATTGACCAATTCCCTTGTAAAATGTAAATATGGCTGTGCAATTATTTGGATTGTTTCACAATTAATGTATAAATAGAACATCATTTCTTCAATAAAGATGTCTAGTATTCTACTTTTTGTTCGTCCTATATTTTCTCATTTACTATAGAAGCATAGATTTGTTGTGGTAATATGCTGTTTAATGAGTCATAATTAAGAGCTCCTGAGAGTTAGACTCTCGAATGATCTCTACCACACATGTAGTCATACATGTGTGGGGTTCCACCATCACATACTCCTGAAAGCTTCCTTAACCCTTCATTTCAGTTAAAAGTTAAAACATAAAACTAAATTATTAGTACCGTTATTCAATTTCCTAATTTAAGGATAGTAGGCAGCCTAAAAAATAAATTGCCATGCAATTAGCATAATTAGTGTTATCTCTTCAATCAATAAATTATTTTCATATATACTAAATTATTTATTTATAAAAAAGTCAATTTTGAAATAAATTTATCTTTGTTGGTTCTTAACTGAAATAAATTTATCTTTGTTGGTTCTTTACAAAAATAAACCGAGATCCTTGTGAGGTGGAGGGATTATATGTCCAAGGTGTGTAAAAGACGAGGAAAAAGTTGATTACATAAAAAAAAAATTGTGTTCCGATCTTGAAATTTACCACAACGACTACGTGGATAGTGAGCAAAATTGCGAATTTAGTCTTATAAGATTTGGTCATTTTAATTATAGCCACTAGCTTTATACAATTTTAGAAACAGCCCTAATACTTTGACAAAGTTGCAAACTTAGTCATTCTTTTAAGCAATATTGATCCTTCGTTTTATTTTCACCTAATTTTCAACGGAATCTAATTGATAGCTCTAAAATATTAAAATGGTTAGCTCGAATTTGCATTTAGCCTCCTGAACTATATAGTTTGTAACAAACACTCCCCTAAACAAATTCTTCTGTCACTTACCACCATAAAATATGAAAAAACTAGAAAATACATTCATCATCGTCCCACCCATATCCGATCATTTCCCCAAGCCCCCTTCCCCATTACTCCCCACCCGTCTCAGCCACCACCGAGCCTCTTTCATCGCTCATCAACCCCTTCCCTCGCTGTCTACCACCACTCAGCCCCCCTTCCCTTGTTGCCACTTCCCCAACCCGTCCCCTGCTGGCCTAGACCTACCCTACCCTTTTATTTTCTTAAATAATATATTAGTTGAAACTAATTTTATTAAAAACCGAAACAACACAGTTTTCTTTATTTAATTTTCCAGTTTTTTAGGGGTAAGTGACATTTAGCATTTGCTTAAGGTTAAGGGGTGTTTGATACATCGAGGGGCAAAATGCAATTTTTAAAATTATAGGCCATCAATTATTCGTGGGTTCGAGAAAATATGGTAGCATAAGTTTGTAAAGAAAAACAAAAGAAAATTGTCTCAAACATACGTTCTTAAACCATGACAACTTTTTTAGAAAAAGAAATCACATAACTATAATTATTAATCATTTTTCTCTAAAATACCAAAATCATTACATTTTTAAAAAAAAAAAAATCACATCCAAACACCTCAACTTTAGAGCATGACAAGAATCTGCAAAGAGATATTGTTTTTCTGCTAAATAAAATTTCGTATATTAAAATCAACCAAGGTAACGTGAAAAGAGGCTCGAGAATTCATGCTGGTTACCGATAGTTCGCAAAATGATATCAATACAATGCAAATCAAAATTACCAACCAATTCACTTTCCACTAAACCAATAGTCTATATTATTTATAATTTAAGAGTGGTTAATAGGTTTGGAATGGCCACTTGTTGATATGCACTTACAAGCACCTTTAAATTTTTGACAAGTACTAGTAGTGTTTTTTTTTTGTTTCTTTTCAAATTTTCGGAAATCAACAAGAATTAAAAAATATCAAAGATGACAATTGGAAATTTATTGTGGTTCGGTAAAATTGCCTATATTAACACTATATTTATATTTTTATTTATGGAATCAATCATCAATTATGATTTACAAGTCCATATTTATAGAGTTTTTTTTTATGAAAAAAACATATTTATAGAGTTAAAGACATGATACACTAGAAAACTAAAATTATTCCAAAAAGGTAACACAATCCTATTACAAGGTAATTAGGAAAAATATCTTTCATATCGCATCTCTCTTCCAAGAAAAATAAAAACCCTAGCCACCTTTTTTCTTTTCTTCTTCTCCGTCGACGATGGCTTGGTGAAGCAGTCACCTCCTTCACCACTTTTGCCACCACCATCGTCGGCGGGCTGGATTGGAGCACCCTCTTCACATTATATAACCCAACTTCAAATCTGACGAAACGGTGATGGATCTAACGAGACAGATACAGATCTGACGAGATGAAGAGGGGTGATTCATAAGATTTTATATAGCTTTTTAGATAGTTCGTTTAGTATTTTGTTTTCTCTCTCGTATGAGAGTTTGTTTTCTCTCTCTCGAATGAGAGTTTCGTCTCTCTTGAATAAGAGTGTGGTTTTGTGTCGTTTATTAGTTTTTAAGATTTGTTATCTTGAAAAACTTGATATTTGGTGCTTTAATTATTTTTTACTACATCGTTAGAGACAGTCTCAGTTGTATTGTTCTTGACGTTGTAAACTGATTATTGAATGAAATAAAATCACCGCTTCTCCTTTAAAAAAAAAGGAAAAACAATATTAATACAAGCAACTGCCAAATCAAAGTCAAAACCACATTAGAAACACAATCTCACGTTGCTACACTACCAATCCCATGGTCAACCCCGCGATGACCACAATCAAACTCCATTTGACTGCAGTCAACCCTATTTGACTTCTTCTTTGTCTCCTTTGACTTTTCTTAAATTTTTTGTATCGTTCGGTCTCCACAAACCATCATTTTCATTTCACATTTTTCCTCTTTCTCTTCCCTATTTAATTACTTTCCTTTTTCAATCGCGTTACTATGTAATTTTCAAAATAAGATTAGTAAGGATTTATTATAGTAATGAATAAATAAAAATAACTAAAAGAAATAATTAGGCATATTAAGTACACATACTGTTCCCACTGGATTAAGAGCCCTCTAGCATACTCTTATTCTAAATAGCCTTCTCATCATGTCATGTAAAGTCAAAATGATATCTTCTCTTCGGCCTTATATGGGCAAATCTTAAGAAGAGAGACAATGTCCACAAAAAGGAGAAAATAACCTTTAATGATCCAAAATCTGATTCTTTAGGCCCATAATCAGCAACCAAATTGAAGTTGACAAAGACTTAAAACAGATGACCATGAATACTTATTCAAGTAGTTAAAGTCTCTATAAGTGTTGAGGTTTGGAGCTAAATGATGAAATTATAGAGGCTGATATTAGAAGAATCGTGAAATTAAGAGGAAAAAGACGACAAAAAAGGAGAGAAAAGAAGCAGGAAGTTGCGGTTCAAAGAAGTGAGTCCCGGTGCCATGACACTAAACTCCCATTAATTGGCGCCGCGGAGCCAGAGAGTCAATAGGTTGGCACTGTTGCGCAACCAACGAGGTCGCGATGCTAGATCGACTTTAGGCGTGTTTTTTTATTATTTTTGTTAGTTATTTATTAGGTTTCTAATTCTTTTGTATACCAAGTCACCAATTATACATATGAGCATGCATCTTGTAATATGTATCACTATAGTAAATTAAAAGATGCGCAACACGTCCAAAATGATCATAAGTGTTTAAAACTCGAAACACAAGAATAATTCAAAAGACAAATTTGCCAACATTTTTTGGCTTGGGAAATATAATTAACACAAGCAATTCTTAAAGTCTACTTATTTTGATACAATCACGTCAAGTCTTCTTCATATTCCGATATAACCTGAATTATTACATCTATATGTACACAAAAAACTATGTGCACTACAAAAAAACAAGGCATCAGCTAGAATTATTCTCGTGATTCTCGTAGCTAATGTCCATAAATCTGTAGGATGGCAACGGAACTGCCATAGCCTGTCTTCGAAGCTGATAAGAGCGTTGCTAAATTTTGTTAGTGGTGTACATGTATCCCCCACACATGATTATGATGGGATACACTAACAACAATGCAAGTAAAAAACAATAGCCTGTGATTGAGACTCTTGTCATTTTCACTACTCTCATTTCTCTTAGTTTCAGTAACCTAATAATGCAAACTGCACATACAAAACAAGAAACCCTCACAAGGCCCGGCACCACAAAATAACCAAAATACATTCAATAAATAACATTTCTTTTATTTAAATCCAGAAACTGCTAAAATCTTGAGTCTCTATACAAAACTATTCAATTAATTAATTAAAAGATGCACAAACACGCCTTATAGTCCCTTGTGATCCTGTCAGCACACCAATTCTGCCCATTTTAACCATTGAACTGGCAAAATCAGCCTCGAACGACGGGCCAAAAAACGGGCTTAATAGCCCGAAATAGGAGTCTATTATTCTCTTTGTAGCCTCATCTTGGTAGAGGCTAGCATCAGATTGTAGCACAGCAAAGCCACTCCTAATATTCTGCAGAATTTGGCTGTCAAATGTCTCAGCGCTGCCCCGGTCAATAGGTAACCGAACGTTGACATCTCCGTTTTTAGGGCACGTAGATTGTAACTCCGGTAGGAACATGGGATTTATCGAGGGGTCAGTGCCGCCTCCGGATGGTGGCGGGAAGGTGTAGAGCCTTTGGTTCATGAAGAAGCATGCTGTGGTGCCAATTGTATGTGCAGCTACAATGATAAGAGGAGACAATACCATAGAACACATTAATATTATGAGCAACTCATCAAGATTTTCTTTTTGTATTTATTAGGAAAGAGAAGGGTGATACACGTAATTTTAATTTGGTGTTTTATTTTGTATTTTTGTTCGAATTCACATGGTACGCGTATAAAATCTCAGTATTCGTCCTATATTTAATTTTGGTTATCCGATGTGTTGTTTTATGTTGCACATATCTAAAGTCATATATGATATCCATATGTGGTATGAATTGCAAGATGAAATATTAAAATGCAATAGACGATCCAAATGTTAGTCCACGCCACATATATGCTTACATTAGTATCTTTATACATGTGACGTGCATCAATACAAGATAAAGTACTATATGAAATAACTTTGCATGATAAGATTTAATTAGATGAACAACAATCATATATCACATGCATTTATATGTAGGTCATGATTATACCGATATAGGGAGGAGCCGGAATTTTGGTTCAGGCAGGCGAAATAAAGAGACAAAAGTTTGATAATTTTAAGTTTTAGGATGACAAAAAAATTTATGGGAACAAAAAGAATATTTCTCAAGAGTTGAAGGGGGTCGGCTGCCTCTATCAGCCACCGACTCCATCACCTGACATATATTATATGTTAACGTGACATAATATGACCCTTTGATGTATCTAACATTGGATGCATACATGAATTGTCACAAAAAATCAGTGATCACGTGCATGTTATCATGTCATGTGCATTACCCACGAATTGGTCATAACCCTTTACAAGTGTGCCGATTAGAAAAGCCACAAAACCTGCATGTATTAGTGTGCCTCTCCGTGTGTATGTGAGAGGAGAGAGAGAGAAGAGAGAGAGAGAGAGTATATATTGACGAATAATAATATATACCACTGAGAATCACAAGATCCTTATCTGAGAGGCCTTTCTCAATAAACTTAGCTTTGAGTTTCTGAATATTATCACTAACATCTGGCATGTTATCCGCCAATCTTATATTCGACACCATTCCATCTCTCCTCCCTGTTTCCACCTCGTACGATGGCCCTTTTGCCTACCACAAAAATTTTTTAAAAAAATTCATATATGCAATATTTAATAATTAATTCAACCCTATTAATTTAATTACAATATATGATGATTGCAGAAATTAAAATTTATATGCGATATGGATCATTTAATGCAGGAACGGAGCCAGAAATATAGGTTGGGGTAGGTTGGGGGTGAATGCAAAATAAAAAAGGCAAAACTGAAAAAAAAAAATCAGATTTTAGGGACAAATTTTAAAAATTTCAAAAAATTGTAGAATAAAAAGTTTAATTTTTAGAAGTTGAGGAAGGCGGGTGCTCCCGTCAGCCCCTGGCTCCGTCCCTGAGATCTAATGTAATATATATTTTAATTACCAAGACAACAGCATCTCTTGCAGCCATAGCCACTATGTCTGAACAAGAAACAGTCCCAGGACAAACACCTTCTAATTCCGCTTTTGCTCTTTCTATAATGTCAAAACCTCGTACACCTTGATGCCCAAATGCCCGCCTCTCATCTGTTTCCAACCCATTATCTATCAGAATTGATCCATCACATCCCTGTCATCATCATCATTAGCATTTAGTATATATATATATATGTGTGTGTGTGTATGTGTGCATGCAAGTGTTTTAATTTGTGTGTGTGACCTGAACAAAGCAGTCATGGAAATGGAGCCTGAGCAATATTGGGATATTATTGTGATCTGAGGTGGTTGCGTCACGAACTACTCCGCGAACTATTGCCTCGACATTCGGGCAGCTCTGGGCATAGAAGCCGACTCGGAGCTGCCCGAGCATCCCTTGTGAAACACGAAATAATAAACATGTACTAATCAGAAGTAATATCATGAGATTATAAGATACCATTTCCTTTTGTGAAATTTGATTTGCTGTGGGAATGATCTTAGTTGCAATTCAAAGTGAAGATTGAAATAAAATTATAATTAAGAGGATGTGGGAAGAGGGTTGATATTCATTTATATGCAAAGGTTTAAGGAGAGAGAGAAAGTATTACAAGGAGCTGCCAGTGAGAAATAAAAGTAGGCACCAATAGAGTTCCTTTTATATGTATAATACATATATATATATATATATATATATATATATCATATAATGTAAGAGTTTAACTAGATTTTCTATTTTCTTTTGCAATTGACATCATCCATATTATATAATGTGTCTTTGTAATTGTATTTTTGCTTTCATTTTAGGGATAATTGCAAAAATTCCCCTTGTGAAATTAAAAAAAAACACCTATATTAACGAAATAGGCTAAACTCATCATGTATTATTCAAAAGTCTGCAAAAAGTCAATTTTTGTTAAAAGGATATGTGTTTTTTTTTTTGTGAAATAACACTATTTTACTTTTTGTTTTGTTTGGATAGTATAAATGACAAGAAGCTTGTCATTAAAGGAGAAAAACATGAAAAACACGCTCATTTTTTTCTTCAAATAATGACTTTTTGCAGACTTTTGAATAACACATGGTGGTGTTTAGCCTATTTCGGTAACATATTATTTTGTTGTAATTTCGCATAAAACGCAATTTTATTTTATTTTCATTTATCCCTTCATTTTAAGGTAACTAATGTGATATACACTTACTTTTGTTAAAGTCAACGCCTTCACACAAGTTATTATCCGCTTTCGTTACAATACTGAAAAGTAGCAGAGAGGAGATTGAGGGAAGAGTATCTTAAGTCCATCGATTTATCTTGATGCGAGATGGTACTAACATACACGTTAGTAATAAATCTTATGTGTGTGAAGAAAAAGAAGAACATAAAATAGAATAATAGGCACAAAAATTTACGTAATTACCCAAATCAATTTACTTTTACTGACACGTGAAAACCAGTGTTCTGAAAATCGAATCGGACAGCAAATCAAAAAAGTGACCGGATCACGAGTCACGGGTCACCAGTTCAACCGTCGGGTCAACCAGGGTCGAACCGGTGACTTCATAATTATGCAATAAATAATAATTAATATATTATTAAATATATAAAATATGAAAAAAAAAATATGTATTTCTTATATATATATGAAAATATGAAAAAAAAAAATGCATTTCCTATATTTTAGGGGACCAATTGCAGATTTTTAGATTTTAAAGGGGTCAATTTCAGATTTTAAGAATATAAAAGGTTGAATTTCATTAATTTTCAGAATCGCCCGATTTAATCGGTTCTGACCGGTTGAACCGCAATTCTGACCGGTTCTGACCCCCAAACTTTTTTTTCTCATAACCGGACCGGATAAGTGGCCGGTTCCGGTTTTAACCGGTGGCGGTCCGGTCGGGTTTTCAAAACCATGGTAGAAACTTTCACGATTTGAGATTCAATAGAGAATTGTTATAGAAACTAGAAAGTGGTAATAATAAAATTAAGCAGCATTAACAAGTGGTTGATTTAAGTAGTTCGACACTCTCACCTCTTAAATAAAGGTTGAGTTCAATTTATTGTGAATGAAATTCTATTTATTGGGGGACACTTTACCCAGTGTGGATCGATTCGGTGTGAATAGAATTGATCTGGAATAATGTAATTAAAGAATGTTTAGACCAAAAATAAAATTAAGCAAGGAATATATTATTTCATAATTAATTAAAGCAATCCGTGCACGTAGGTCAAAAAGATAGAATCAAAATTGTTGTCAGTAGGTCTTCCACACTGTAACTGCCAGCATTAAACTGAGAAATCGCAATGTGTCAAATGTTTGCATGTCTTTTGTTTTCATGCGATTACTGTCGCAATGTTTAGTTATGTTTCTATTATCATATTTGGTCCAAAATTCTCACCAGACCATATTTGATTTACAAAATATTTGGTTCAAAATACACTATTTTTTTATCCAAAAAAAATATAATAATTATTTTTTATCTTTCTACACCTACTTTGTCTTTACACTCCTCTCTATGTGCTATCTCTCTTCTCTCTCCTCTCTAACAGACAAAAAGCTTCATGATTTGACTGCTACAGTAACTTTTGTTCCCTCTGAAAATAAAACCAAACATTACCTCACCAAAAAATCACATCCAAAAACCAACTCCCAAAATAAAATCAAACACAATCTCATCAAACACGCACGTGTCCCCATAAATTTCTCACCAATAATTCTCACCAAAATATCCTCCCAAAACATAACCAAACATAGCCTATATATCTTGTTTATGATATTCCTTTTACTTTTACTCTTCATTATTAATTATAGATAACAAGGGACGGAGCCAAGATTCAGAGCTCAGGGACGAATGTAAAAATTTGAGAAAACCTGAATATTTTTAAATTTTGAAGGGGACGAAACGTCAAAAATCAAAAATTTATAGGGGGCAAATGTAAAAAATAAAAATTTTGTAGGAAAAAAAAAATTCCTCAAAATTGAGGGGGGGCGAGGGCACCCCCGTCTCTGAAGGCTTGTAAACGTTTGTCATAATCATTTTAATCAATGGATTCCGTCCATTTTAGAATTTTCTCCAACTTAATTACATTTTTGTTCCTCTTTTTTGTATTTGATAAGTGGTTCTTGGAAATTCTCCAATTCCAATTTAATCTATTATAATTTACTATAATAATTTTTGTACAGTGAATCATATCAAAAAGTTAACCAGTAGATAATTGTAATTTCACTGAAATAATTGCTATCAATAACCCACAATTGATCAACAAAGCTTTATTTGCTTTTGCTTCTGCCCTTGATTTTTCTAGATTTACTGAAATAAAGGGGTAAAGTGACGGTGATATACATAACAGGATCATGAAATTTGACCAAAACTGAAAAAAATTCCATATATGTATAAGTTTTTTTTTTTTAATTCTAAATGAAAGAAATACCATGACCTGACAAATTCGGGTCAATAATTTTTAATCATGAGCGATACAAACCCTATTAAATTTCAAATAATGAGAGAAAAGTTGCAATTTGTGATAGCCTAAAATTAGACCCGTGACCTCTTACATGAAAATAAAAGCTTATGCCATTAGACTAACAAATATTGAGTTATACCATATGTCATATGCATGAGTTTTAAAGATGTTACTTTATTCCTTTTTTCTGTTTGACAATTGCCCTAGTTAAACGTTCTATTGAATATATTTTAGTAGCTATACTTTCAATGAAAAATTCTTATTTTGATCGAGTCCAACTAATTGCATGATAAATGATATTGCACTTATTTGAATATACCACTTTTCTTCACGTATACAATAACGTCTTAAGTATAGTTACCCTCTTTGAGAATGGCTTCAATTCAACCAAACCCGAGATAGTATTTACCACTATTGGAAGTTAAAACTTTAAAATTGAAGAAAATTTTGTAACTCTATTTGGTTCAATGAATTTTTTAGGGAAAAGAAAAAAACAATAAAAAAAATCATTTTTCCTTGTTTAGTTACTAAAGCAAATGAAAAAGAAAAAAAGCAAGAGGAAAAATCTAATACTAATTTGAGATAATTCTTTTTTCTCACCATTTGGCAAGAAAAATAATGGAAAACAAAGAACTTTTTCTTTCCTTTTCTTCACCAAAATCATTGTACCAAACAGAGTGTAAAAGTTCATGAATAGCCAAATAACACACACTTTAATAGTTTTTACTCTTCTGGCATTGGAATTCACTTTAATTATACAAGCCTCTAAGGTACAAGCAATCTATGCAGCCCAAATCATAAAACTTGACAGATCTTGTAATAAAGGAGAGCAAAAGTTTTTAAGACAGAAAAAGAAGGAGTAGAATCTGAAGTAAACTACCATATAAATTATAGATAACCTTGTAGCCAAACTCATCTTACCATACTCCCCGGTAGCCAAAAACCTACGCCCCATGTCGAATCTAGACATATTTACCCCTGTATTTTGGCTTCGAACTACACTTTTCGCCACTCCCATTAATCTTAACATCTGAAGGGCTAAAAACTGCTGAGTGCAAATTTCCATCCTCCAACCACTTGAGGTGGTTTTCTTTGAAGTCCAAATGTTTAACCCTAGCAGCCAACTCAATATCCTCGGTATAAGGGGCAACTTTAACCATGGTTAACAAGACCCTGCTGTATCTGTAGCTGAGAATTTGTTCGCATTTTGCGGTCAATTCAAAACATGGGTGCTCGGGGAAAGTGGGTTCTGCTGAATCATCCTCTCTTAGAACAGGGTAGAAGTATACAAGTCGCCCGCCCATTACAAGCATCTTAGCAGCAAGGTCGAGCAAATCGTGAACACATTCCACTAAGCTATAAGCAGCGGTAGATGGTATATGGTTACTCCTTTTATCATCAGGAACGGTATAAGGACCAATTACACCTTTCAAGAGCTTGCGCCCACCAGATTTACGTCCCCCGGCACGAACCCCATAAGGAGGATCACATATTATGGCATCAAATACCTGCAAAATGTATCCGGAAGTTAAAAAAACAAAAGGATAATTACATGTACACCCCCTCTCTTATTGGGTAATTATCACGAGCTCCCTAAAGTTTTGCAAATTACCAAGACACCTCCTGTCACATGGTGATTGTAATCTGCTTTTCACTGACGGTGGGTGAAATTGTAATATGTTTTTATTGACAGGGAAAGTAATGGTAATTTTTCAAACCTTGAGGTGTTTTTCATAATTAGTTTCTCATGTAGAAATGTCTATCTAATTTACCCGAAAACAAGAAAGATGGAAGGAAAGATAACATGAACGGCTATCAAACAATAGAACCATAAAGGAAGAAAACCATTTTCTAAATTACCACCATAAGCATGCAAAATGAAAACAAGCATGTTTAGGTCTAACTACTGCTAAACTTGTATGTGGCCAACGAGCAATCGAAAGAATGAACTCATCCAATCAATTTCACCGATAAGAAATCTCAGTTGTGTGTACACAAGCGAATCAATTGTGATGAAACATAAGGTCAGTAATTAAATGCCTAGACTTCTTCTGTCACTTCTAGAAATTTCTTGCATCAGTGCTGCAACTCAGAAGATGCAAAGACCAAACACAAACGGAACTAAAGCCAGAAGTTAATTGTGAAACACAAAAAGAAAATGATGATGAGATACCACCCCACGGTTGCAAAAGGAATGGCATGATTAACTGATGGACAATCCGTAGCTTGATAGCATTTTCTCCTTACAAAAGATTACTTGCCAGGATAATGGAGATGTGTTGGTACAACAAACGGAAATTCAAAGAGGAAGTAGAATTTCAGAGCATGAATCATTAAGCTTTATATACAGATCAGTAAAATCTGACTGGTAAGGATAGTAGTGGTGATGATGGCTCTCTGAAACCTCCCGTTAATTTTTGAACCATCTAGGGTTTCAACATTAGAACTTTAAGATATAACTATTATTAGCCATATGATCAATTATTAATTACATTCCTCTTCTTGTATGGGAAAAAAAATTAAGGAGCTGAACAAAAATTTAATTATCTGGGAAAAGTATGCTCTTCTTTCTTTCTTTCTTTCTTTCTTTCAGTTTTTTGTCAGAACACCAACGGACATTACTATTTCATAGACGCATGTTGGTTTACAAATATCCAAAAATTTATACCGAAGATAATCACGCTAGTTTATTGTAGATCTATAACACGAGAATACAGATAGCATGAGCCATTAACATGATGAAATTACCTCTTTTAACCCAGAACGCCAAGGTGGAAGGTTATTGTCAGCCCTTAATAAAGATAATGGCATTGGTAATCCATACTGTAAAATGTGGAAACAGGCGGTCAGTTATACAAGAAAAGAATAGACAGAGAGTCAGCAATCCAACCTAACAATTAACATGGAAAACAAATTGATATCGCTAAGGACCCAACGAGCTAAATGGTTCTATTATCACATCTTGAACAATCAGTTATGATTTTCCTTCGTAACTCCAAAAGGAAAGTATTTCAATCGCAACATCCCATCAGTGACTTCAATATCAGTATGTACAGATTGTACTACAGAATTCCTATAAATGTGGTAATGAAGGATTGAGAAACTTCTTTTCCCTGTTACCCAAATGTAATGTTCAGACACCATAATCACATTAAATTACAAAAGTCAGGGAAAATATGCAAGACCTGCTTAAAATTGCTCCAGATATTACAGTCAGGACCACGACCATCACGCACTACCCGAATGTCGATATCTGCACCCTGAATTGGTCACATCAGTGAAAGTTGAACAAACTAACCTGTACTGATTAAGTAACAAAGGAAGTTTGATAAACATAACATTTAATAAGTTTCATCACAAGCAAAATTTCCTAACCATTGTCATTGCTCCAAAATGAGCTGCTGCAATAAGAATGCTTCCTGTACCAACAAAAGGATCATACACAAGTTTCCCGGGTTTGACCTGCGCTTGATTTGCCATAAGGAAAGCCATTTCTGCATCCATGGCTGTCGGACCAAGATATTTCCGGCTTTTTAGCTGATAAGTTTGCAAGATCTTCCTATCAGAAGCCCCTATCTCCCGACCAAAAAAGATCCTCCTTTGAACAACGGGCGGAAGACCATTACTAGATCCATAATCATCGTTATCCATAAGACAGAATTTGTGACCAGGATTTCGCAGATTCACCCGCCCCTGAGAGATATTCACAATGATGTTAATGACAATTAAACAACATCAGAGTCCAAACCGATTGAGACCCCCTGATCATGTCTAACTGATCTTTATCATAAACTCGAGACACAGATCTAATAGTAAATGTCTCAACTTGGGCATCCATGAAACCGTATTAGTAAAGAGATCATGTAAGTAAAGTAGATAGCTGTCATAATGGTAAAGTCAAGTACTTTCGTTACAGACAAATTTAATATCATTTACAATGGTTACCGTGGTTCCCGATTTAAACTCTTACTTAACACAGACAAAATTCCACAACAGAATGGAACCTTACTCCATCAATTTCTTAATTTTTATGATTTGGTAAGTTAATTTTCAATAATAATACTGATTGCCAAAGAAGAATTCAACAATTTTGTGAATCAGCTTCCTAATAAATTATCAAACTCAAACCGAAATGATCTAATAGGAAATATCAAAGCAATATCTTTAATTCCCAACACTATGCTAGCAACTTTGATCTTCCACAGGCCTTAATTCTTCACATTTTACCTTCTGTTGATTCTCCTGAACAAGGAAAGTCGGGACAGAAAGACTTCAGGTTGGATGCAAAGTTAATGTCAATTCCATATGATACAACAATATAACTGCATTACGATAGTAATATACTCTTCAGAGCTATTTGCAAACTAATACCATAGGAGTGCCAAAGCACTATACTAGTTGATAACTTCTTTATCTTCTTCTGAAGAGAAAATGGAAATCAGTACAAAGTTGGCTCTTCAATGTTTGATCAAAATGTAAAAGGACAGAATTGAATTTTGTGGGCACCAAGTCCAAACAGATGACAAAGTTGAAGAGATTAGCATGACATAATTCTACAATTAATACGAAAGAACAGAAGAGTCTATGTTCTTCTCAAATCTTCAGTAGATGTAAAACTTTCTTTCAAAATGTAAATGTGCTTAGCTGAGAGGAAATATCCAGAGGTTCATTGTTTACTCCTTTAGGAGGAAATATATTCATTTTAGCATATACCGAGTGTATTCTGTCAGGGAGGATCACACAGGGTGCCTACACAGAAACATTTGACCATTTTTTGTTTGATAGCAACCATCAATAGAAAAGCTACAAATCAGAAAATAATTGTCCATTCATTCAACATCTATTTTATATGCTAAAGGACAAATAGAGACAGTAAATAGTTAACTATTTCAACCAAGAACACGGAAACATCCTAATGGCATATGCAGATAGCATAACTTGTTGCATTCCGAAGAATTAGCTACTGCATTCAAATCTTCCTCACAATATTTTGCTTTACCAGGAAATCACAGAGGATGAATATTAGAAATCAGACCTTAAAAGGAACGAACGCTAACTTTTGGAGTCGATCATTTTGCTCATGAAAGCTTATTGCTTTTCCAAAGGTCTCAACAGTAATTCTAAACGTGGTATCAGGCTTCAAGTATGGTAACTTCCTGTCATCTGGATAACTTTTGATAGCCTCTTCTAGCTCCTCAAAATTTCGGCCCTCACCCCAAAGTTCATATATTCCCTTCACAAGAATGCCTGCAACATTCTTATTTCAATAAATGCAGCAAAAATGCATAAATAAAAGCCAATTACTAGTAGGGCTCCGTTTACTGAGAAAAGATTGTTCGCGTGTTTGTACAGGTACTTACTTCGATTGGCAATGTTGCGCGCCAACTCTTCGGAAGGAAGATTAACGAAATGGAACGGCGAGTCCGGGTGGTGGTCCTCCGGCAGCCGCCATTCGAGCGTGACGGCGCCGTCACGACCTTCAAAGAGTCCGGCGAGGGATTCGAACTCTGTTTTCCTGTATTCCAACAGTCTATGGAAGAATACGCAAAGGTACCACATGATGTTCAACTATCACTTGGCCGGAAAATGTGAGCGGCGGAGGCACGGCGGCGGGAGGTGGTTTGTGGTGGTGTTGGGGGTTTCACTTCTCCAATTGCTTAAAACCCAAAACCCTCGAATTAGCAATCTCCAGCTTATTATCTTAGTTCATTTTTTTCAATCTTTTATGGTTTAGAAAAAATTAGAGTGAACAAAAAGAAGATTTTTTTTATATTTGTTTTAACAGAAATTTCCTCAAATGCTAATTTTGTTAATTTTTTAAAATTAAAATCATAAATTTGTTGCACTTTTTTCTTTATAAGTGGTTTTGCAGAACGACCGGCAAATGTTCAAAATAAATTATAAGAAAAGGGGCCGTCAAAATAGTGCTTAGGCTCCCAACACAAATTTTAGCTTTTGAATCACCGGACCAAATGCACCCTAACCCACCATACAAAAGTTATTGCAAACTCTATAATTAAGTATTTCTTAAATTCTAATTTAAAAACAATAGTTTTAGAGTGTTCGCAAAAATTAAATGGCCGTTGGATGAGATGTTATTTATTATTTTTATTAAAAAAGTACGAGAATTTATTTTCAAATGAGTAAAGATTTGATGGAGTAATTGTATTTGGATGAGCGTTTCTTATGGGAAAAAATATAATGATTAGGTGTAATGTGATGTTTTTTAAGAAACATTCTTGTTTTTTTTTTTTTTAGAAAATTGGTATGAATGGGTTTTTATTTTCTAAGAATATTTAGACATATTTAAAATAAACTCATCGATTAAGTTATCCAAAAATATTCAAATTGAATCTTATTTTGCAATATACGTCATTTCGAACCAAAATATGTGATTATTTTGATGACTATGTTAATACATCGGCGGATAAAGGTTTTTTATTTGTTGTATGTTGGGTGGACTGTCTAATCATGAATAATAAAAGAGTTTGACTTTTATGAGGAAAATATGAAAGAAATGTCACTTAAAATTTATTTTTCAAGGAATTTTGAGATTTCTTTAGGAAAATTGAATGTAACATTTCTTTGAGATAGTTTTAGAAAATGTCAAACGGTGGAGAAATGGGATATGGTGTGTCATCCAATTGGAGCCCATATGATTCTGATTCCCTCAAAATAATCTCTAAATAGTGACCATCTATAAGTTGGTATCGGGGTTTCAAAGTGATTTTTGGTGTGCTTATAATTAAATTGAAATTGTGTTATATATTTTTCTTCAATTTTTTGTGAGTAAGCTGATTGTAAATCACTTTTTTCGAAAACATTTCCCTTCAAATTATTTCACTTATTAATTGTATTTACAAACACTAACCACTTTTAATAATTTTTCACTTTTAGTCACTTTTCTAAAATCACAATTTATTGCGGACACCCTCTAAGTAAACAAATTTCAAATCAGAGCCTAATTGGATGGGTGCGTCGTCTTTGAGAATTTCTTTTCCTGTACAAGCTCCAGCAGCCAAAGGCATAAGCAAAATTGCGTTAAAAATGTGTTTGGACGAGCCGTTTTAAATGAGAAAATGTGTAAGAGTGACTTCTGATATGTGTGGTACTTTTTTGTGAGAAATGTGTATAGATGAGGTATTTGTAAATCATTTTTCAAAAACATATCTTAGTTATACTCATCGATTTAGACAACGAGAATTAGGGGAAAATTGATCTTATTTCATGTGTTGAGTTATTTTAATTAAGGTATGTGCTTATTTTTACCTTTGAGGGAAAATTGCAATTTTGGTCTCATAACTTAGCCCGTGTGCGATTTTGGTCCCAGTATTTTTGACTTTAGCATTATACGTCCCGTAACTCCAAACAATGTGCATTTTTGGTCCCAACATACAAATACATCATGTATTTATACGGAATTGGCGCGTGCAGCTCACGCAAGATCACAAAAATGTGCATTTTTGGTCCCATAACTCCAAAAATGTGTGTTTTTGATCCCATAACTACAAAAACGTGAAATGCACGCGCCAATTCCGTATAAATACACGATGCATTTGTATGTTAGGACCAAAAATGCACATTTTTTGGAGTTACGGGACGTATAATGCTAAAGTCAAAAATACTGGGACCAAAATCGCACACGGGCTAAGTTATGGGACCAAAATTGCAATTTTCCCTTACCTTTGATGCTAAGATATTGTTGGGTGAAGTCCATTTAGTCACTAGTTGAACGATTAATCATGAGTAGTTAAAAAACTTGTTTTTTCTCTGTTTTCACAAATTCATTCGAAAGCAAGCTTATTTTTTCTAATCTTCTCAAATTTAAATAACAAATTTTGATTTTTTTTAATCTAGTACTTATGCTCATCCATATACATTCTTCAGAGAAAGTTTTTTCTAGCAACCTAACTCAACAAACCTGAGTCTAGAGTCATGTGTCTAATCCATAAGGTGCCAATCTTATCATGCTCAAGAATATCACTAGTACTCAAAGGTGGAACATCCATATCCATAGTCCCTGGCTCGAAGGCTAATTTAGCAAAGTATCCGCCGCTTTGTTTGCTTTCCTCCAAATGTGCTGAAGAGTAACCTTCCACAGGAGAGCCATCTTATTCTGAATATGGGAGATCACATCAAATAATTGGTGCGAGAAGGCTTCGTTGTAAATGTTGTCAATGACTTCTCGACAATAGCTTTCAATAGTCATATATCAATTCCAAGCTCCCAAGCAAGTCAAACCCTTCCGGATAGCTTGTAATTCAGCGTCCAGCAATGTGTGCAAACCAATAGCTTCAATCGTCCCACCGATCTATCTTCCATTAGTATCCGCCACCAATGGTAGCAATGCCTGGTTGGCTCTCGGGCCCGCCTCGAAAGTTTCCATCAACATTAACTTACAGCTTTCTTCATTGGGTAGAGTCCACCTTACCCAAACATCTTGCTTGTCCCCTTTAATTATGTGGCGAGCTTCGTCCACTCGAGTCGGGATGCTTGCCAAAGCAACAACAGGCTTGGTACCATCCTTTCCATGCCACAAAAGATTAATCATTTCAGAAAAGGTAACATTGCAATCCCCCCTCCCCTCATACCTCTGTTGATGTTACGTTCCAATCGATCCAGTCGGGAATCGTCTTAGAGAAGAAAGCGTCCCGGTGCTTTGATGCGACAATTTTCCTCCAAATACTAGCTGCTCATTGACAGTCTTAGATAAAGTTTTTCTAAAAAGAGTTTTTCAATGATAAGTACGTCATTCAATTAGGTTCTTACTAAGTCTTTTTTACAAATCCAATAAACTTTTACAAAAAATTCTAATCCGTTCCCAACTGTCCAAATTCAAATATATTTCATAAAAATGAACTACACTTAAACGTGATTGATAACTCATTTTATAAATACATTTGAGTTTCATCGAGCTGCTACTCGACTAGAATTTCCGAAGTTTTATATGGCCGCCACTTGGTGCCCATTGTCCAACTCGAGCATGTGGTCCCATCACGGATCACCCTCGCTTCAGTTTCATCAACGACCCATAATCAACAAGGAACGCGTCAACGGACCCGAAGTAGTTTATCAGCTCATTCTACAGTTCACTCCGCGTGAAATCCCTTTCTCGATACATATTCGTACATATCCGAAAGTGCAAATTCCATCTCTACTTTACATATAATACTTGATTTTTCTGCAGATTTCTTTTTCAATATCTACGCAAGAATTCCTGAAGACCTTCGTGTCTCCTTCATTCGCCGTCGCAGGTACGATATATGTAATTTATTTCAATGATTTTAGGTTAATATTTCGTATCCTGTACACTAGATCTGAATTGATTTCAATAGTTTGATAGTCTTCAAACAAATCGTTCTAATTTATTGTTTTGTACTTGGATGATTGTGATATGCAAGACCTTTGATCTGTAATTGGAAGAAATTGAAGGAATTTTGTAGTTCAATTTAATTTTTCGAAGTGAGTAAACATGTGCAGATCCAGTTTAAATTTTTTAAACCTAGGCGCTTTAATGAAGGAATACATGTGTGTAGGAATTTGATGCATCTGATTCATGTTATTGATTTTTATAATCGTGCAATGAGTGTCGGTTTCCATTTAATAATTGCGTCGTATATATGCATTAACTTACAGTTGAATTTATGCACAAGAAGCCTGTATTGGGAAATCTGAATTTTTTGGCCGAGGTGAAAGTACATCACATGGTTATGTTGCAGTTTTGCTTTGTCATCTCATTGGAGGAAACTCTTGATCTTGTTTTTGGGGAATTATCTTTTCAATTCCCGCGTTTCAAGTTTCATAAACAAGGCAATATCAGTTGACAGGTCTTTTCGGATACTTCGGTGTGGGAAAAGGAAGGAAAAATATTCTGTATCTAAACAATATTTTGTGAATACACTGTACAACTATTTCACCTTGAGCTAGAAATTTGATTATTTAGAGATAGATGGCTTTCGGTAGTTAAAAATTCTTGCGAACTTAACATAGTAACATTATTCATGAAACCATACTTATGTAACATCTACAATGCTTTATTTTCTTACTAATACTGGAGATAAATCCGTTACCGGATATTGGATTTGTCTTTATGGTTCATTTTATCAATTGCATATTCAATATTTAAATACACCATGAGTATATAATGGATAGTTTTGCCCATGACTTTCACCATTGCTTTCGATATGCCTCAATCTCCTTTCTTGCACTCATTCTCTTTCTCTTTAGGAAGAAAAGTAGTTTGAAACATGTCAGATGATGCTGAGTTTCGATGCTTCATCGGTGGTTTGTCATGGTCAACTTCTGATCGAGGTCTAAAAGAAGCATTTCAGAAGTTTGGACATCTTCTTGATGCTAAGGTGATGAGTTAATTTGTTGCGTTGAAATTCTTACTTGAATTCTCCAAGATATTTGGCAATGATATCTTTAATCAGTGCTCATTAGCTGTTCTTACCATCTAATAATCTCTCGAAAAAGACAATTTGACTATGCTTGATGTAACTGCAAATTTATTGGAAGTTTGATCTACTTTCCCCATTCCAAGTAAAATATTCTGTATCCGGAAAACATGAATGTTATCTTAATTGTTGGTATTTCTGTTATGTGATAGATTTACATGGTTTTTGATGTTAAAACCACAATGTTTCTCTGATAATCATTTTTATTGTCGTTATTGCCTAGTTCAAGTCACCTATGGCAATGCTGCTAACTCCCCCCGCCCCCGAAAAAGAAAAGACAAAAATCAACCACACAGCTCAAAGCCCGACTCAAAGAGTAGGTTATTGAGCTGTGCAATATTGTAATAAAGACTACCACATGTATGTATATCACCTAATTTAGTATGTCTGACGTGTCTCCTACAGCCTGTTTCCATTTCTGGGCGGATGATGAGAAGGCAAATGTCGCTGTACTGGGTTTGCATAAGTAATTCGAGACACATGTATTATGAAAAAAATTATATCGATTGTGATAAGTAGAATAACAATTCTGATAAGCTATTAATTTTATGCATATAGATGCATACAATGACATTTTGAGATTATAGATCATTTCCTCCCCCAAAAGTAACAAAAGTATGCTTCTCACCTTTAAAGTGTCTTTTCTCCCTCCCAATATAGGTAGTTCTTGACAAGGTCTCTGGGCGCTCACGTGGCTTTGGATTTGTCACTTTTGATGAAAAGCAAGCGATGGAAGAGGCCATTGAAGCTATGAATGGTATGGATTTAGATGGTCGAACCATAACTGTTGACAAAGCTCAGCCCAACCAATCTTCAGGCAGAGATTATGATAACGATCGTTCACGTGACCGTGATCGAGGACGTGATCGTGATCGTGATCGAGGCCGTGAATATGGTGGCGGTCGTGGTGGTGGTGGTGGTGAGTGCTTTAAATGTGGCAAGCCAGGGCACTTTGCTAGGGAGTGTCCTAGTGATGATGCTAGAGGTGGTAGATATGGTGGGAGAGACGATAGGTATGGTGGTGGTGGCAGCGGTGGCGGAGGTGGCCGCTATGGTCCTGATCGCGGTGGAGATCGATTTGGAGGGCGTAACAGGGAAGGTGGTGGTCGTGGGGGAGGTGATCGTTATAGTCGTGACCGAGCTGGGCCATATGATCGCCGAGGTTCTGGTGGTTTCCGGTAATTTTTTCTTACTGTGATATGGGAAATATTTTGAGATTAAGAGTGTGTTCGGCTGAGTTTATAACTCCATAAAACAACTTATGACCTGATTGAGAGCTTATAAGCGCTTGCAAAGTGTTTTTTTATAAGCTCCAAAAACATTTTATAAGCACTAATAAGAGTTTATAAGATTTAAAATAAGCTTAGCTTAGCTAAACACCAAGTGTTTTCAGTCCTCAAATCACTTTCGGGAACTTATGGGCCCATTTTCATCTCTGTCACAGCTGAAGACTGAGTCCTGTGGCTACAGATGCAGTTGACATGACATGAAGTCTTCTACTGGCGCGTCTGCATATGGATGATTTGAAAGTGTGAAAACTGGCTCTAATGTCTACTATGTTGTGTCCCTAAATGTTCTCTAGTTTTGTTCACTGGGTACCTTTCGCTTGCTTGATGTGCAAATTCGAATCTCATCTTACACTTTTGAATGCTATTATTGCTGCTGGTTTCTTGCTTACATTGCCATAAGTGCTGCTGGATTCATATAATTTGTTGCAATGGCTACTGCACATCACACGATCTTTGTGGAGTTGAATGATTCTGGGGAATGAGGTTAAAAATGGGAATTGCTCCTGAAACCAAAACATAGAGGCCGATTTAGAAGATAAATTCAGATTGGTAAACGATATAAGGGGAGTTAGCCGGGTAATATATATATGTTTTCCTTCTATTATGTTACTTCAATTATTAAGTCATTGAGTATTAATGGTGTTAAACTTTTGGCAGGCTGACTGGTTATTAAATGGCCTTATTGGAAAGTTGATGATTGGCTTGTGCATTTAAACATAAATAAACTTGAAAAAGCTTTTTGGGTTGCGATAAGAGTTGAGTAACCTGTGGTTTTCTTGAGGGAAGGTTCCTGTTCTGTTATTGTCCTGTCCCAGTTTTTATAGTTGAGATCTGGATACCATTTGTTACAAGTTGCTGTCCCGAAATCATACATCAGGTTGTGGTTTTTAGATCGTGTATTGGAGATTCTGCTGCCTAAGTTGAGTTGTGGAGAGGCTCGAAAATAATTGTGTTGTTTCTCTGCTATCGGTTTTTGATGGTGAGAATTGAGGAATTTTTCCGCACGAAGCAAAATTTATTCAAGATCCAAAGTAATTTGCAGTCTATTCTATTTTCTACTCCGTTTCCTTGTTTTGAGGTCTTAGATGATGATGCATATTCTTCTCTTAGATAATGATACATAATGCATATGTATTGGATTTTGTCCTTCTATCGTCTCAGCAAATGGAGCCACAATTATCAGGTTGCTCTCGTCCAAGAGAATACCGAGTGGTCATGTTTGAATGCTTCTTCTGCTAAGGAGAGATCATCATACAATCTCGCTCTTTTATGTCTGAAATTACAATTTCTCATGCTTTATCTGAAAGATTTATTTTGCATGATCTGTTTTATTTTCATCTGAGTGAGAAGAATTTGTTTAGCTTTGAATAGACTAGACCTGTAGGGCATAAGGATCATTTATTGGATTATTTCTTGCTTTCTTGAATTGATCGGAACATTAAACAGACCCCCTCATTTATTGTGTGATTACTAAAATGCTTGTTGCTTCTTGAAAATTACATGAAGTCTCTCCCTCATGAGACATTTTTTACGAATACATTTCCTGTGTATTTAAATTTGTTTTTTAACACTTTTACTCCCTCCAAATCTTACAAATAGACCTCTTGAAAAGGGGTGTGGGTAATTTTCAATAAATGAGAGGAGTTTTGATAATTACAGAATAAGTTAGGGAGTTTGTGTGTAATTTTCACTAATTTGTTTTTGCTTTTTTTGTCCTTTCATTAATCATGGTTCTACTTTTCTTCAATATAAGTTGTTTCTTTATGCACATTATGACTTGTAATTTCACTTGCACTTTGTTTGGTTTAAGTCGAGTATCTTAACGAGACTGTTTGGTTTAAGTCAAGTATCTTAATGTGAACATAGGGTAAAGGAAAACAAAATTAAAGAAATGCAAAATATCAATTATATTTAGACATTGAGTATTTGAGCTTTCGCAGGCAGGGTGTGTTTGGATGGATAGTTTTGGATTTGAGGAGTGGATTTGGAGGGAAAATTTGAAATGATTCTGAATTTGTGTCATTTGAAATTTACCATAGTGACTATAAAAAGTATATCAAAATGAGCATTAAAATTCATTACAACTTGAAATTGTCCACATAAACTCAATATTTGTTGATGAATTTGAAATTCATGGTTTTCAAATCGCTTCGTCCAAACACACTCTCAAATTAATTGAAATTTCTCACATGTTTCTAGTTATTCATAGTGTTTTTCTTAATATTTTCTTTTCTTTTCTACATGAAAATCTTTGTACCAACCAGAATGTGTTCGGGGTTTGGGTGAAGATTTCGGAAGCTAATGATTTGTTTGGTTGCATTTTTCTTTTGATCAGTTCATTAATGTGGGATAGAAGATTCGGTCCGTATTTATACAGCTGAAAACGTGTGTTGATCTTGATACTACCATTCTGTTTTTATCATATGGCTGCTAATTTGCAAACCTATAAAGATGTATTTTGTTTATCTCCACTATTATAAAAGTATGAGTGATTTTTTGAAACTTTTGATGTACCTAATATATCTCTATGTAATTCACTCTTTTAATGACAAAAGAGTAAAATATAAACAATAAAAATAAATTTCAATTATTTACAACAATAAGATGTATACTTCTACTAGAACTCTAGAATAGATCACACGCGATAACCAAATATATGATTACATAAGGAAACTACAATTTATTCTTCAAAAGAAAAGAAGAAAAATAAAAACAGATTGGAGGCCTATTCATATTATAATTATCAACGTGTAATCATGAATCTTAATTTAATGATGCATGTGAATTTCTTTTTGTTATATCATTATTAAAAAAAGCATGAAACAAAGCACTGGTTGCGAAGCTTTGCAAGTGAGGAGCCAATTTTGTTATCTTATATTTTAATACTAACATCTATCAATTAATTAAATAAATTAACATTATTACTAATAATAATAAAGCAAAAAGAAAAAGATTAAACCACCATTCCCTCACAGTACTCTTGGTCTAGCATAGATTTTTTCCAGTCTTGGGGATATATTTACACCTACTACTGTGCTTTAATATCTATCAATTTTACCCCTTCACATATAATATTCTATAAACACATATATAATGATATATATTTCGAAGTGTCTTCACATTAAAGTTTTAAGGGAAAAATGCACTTCACCCCCTCTAAGATTCACCTTTTAATGCAAAAAAAAAAAGCTATGACCCCTAGAAAATTTAAATGTGTAGTACTTTACCATGAAATCAATGTCCATATGACATTCTAGAATCTTAATCACGTGTCCATCCTTATCTATTTATATGATCACGGCAATCATTCTTGTATCTTCGTATCAAAATAATTTTTTCCTAGATTTTTTGTCTTAAAATTTACTAATTGTTGTCTCAGAATTCATGTTTTTCAAGAACACATAAAGCCAGTTTTCGAATTCAGGCTCTCATCTGATCACTTTTAGCGCCAAATTATAAAACAAAGCAGAGGATGATAAATGATATTTATGGCCTTACAAATTTTCACATTAATATTGATTTTGGGGCAAAATGTTACACATCTAAATTTTCTAAGGGGTATAGTGTTTCTTTTTAGTTTTGAGGGGTTTACTGCTAAAAGATGGATCTTAGAGGGGATGAAGTGCATTTTGCCAAGTTTTAATCATTAGGTTAGATTGTGTAATGTTTATTTTTGGTATATGTGCATATAAGTTTATATTATACTATAATTTATATATACTACATTATTCGGGTTATATTATAGATTGTTTGGAAATCTAAACTTCAAAATTGTTATTTTGTTGATTGTCAGTACACTTGCATTATGGAATTTATATATATTATCAGATTATGTATGTGAACGTTTTTACTTTAATGTTGATTTTTTTGTTTACAATTTTATTTGATATGCTTGTATCTATAAAAGAGAAGAAGAAATACAACACCAACAATCATATATTAAATGAGGGGAATCGATAACTGAATATCAAGAAGAAAATTGGAAAAAATAATATGAAACAAAGCTAAAGAACAACATCACTGGTAATTAAGATCAACATGGTTTTATGATTTCTTTTTTCACGTTTTCAATCATTTCTACATGATTTTATCTATTAAAAGGAAAAAGAAAACAACGCCAATGATCATATATTAAATGAGCTAGGGGAATAGATAATTGAATATCAAGAAGATAATTGGAAAAAAAAATATGAAATAAAGTTAAGAAACAATATCATTGATCATTAAGGTCAAATTAGAAAATTCATACAAACTTAAAATAATTATATATACTTTATTTAGTAAGAATTTGTTTAGAAAAAGTATTATTTACCTTTTTTGAATGTACAAAAGTTTACTTTCATGAAAAAATTTATTCAAAAATTTATAGTGATATGCTTGATGTTTTATAACTATATTGTCTAAAAATATTTCAAATGAATTTAATCAATTATAGTTTCGCAATGATCTCAGAGAGCTTATATATTTAATAAATTTATAAAACTAAATAATTAGTGTTGGTAGAAGAATATATATTTGGAATATTTCAAAATACTATGATAACAGTAATCACTCTAAGAAATGGAAACATATTCCCCATTGTGTTATTATTATTTTCTCTGTCGCACATTAGTTTTTATGTACAACATACGTATTTTCTTTTATCTAAAGTTCAGAGATCTGGTATCTTGGGGAACAGAGCAACAACTCGTTTCTAAAAGGAACTATGAAGAGATCATATATCTAAATTTTCCATAATAATGAAGAGACAATTGCAAGTACACGAAGAACTCAATGAGAGAGAAAAGAAGAGAGAGTTTGATCCATAAAAAATAAACAAGAGAAGCAACAAATGAACCATGAATAATTTATTTATTATGTATTGAATATATAATGTTTTATAATTTTACAATAACATATGAGTAATCTTATATAACGTAACTCTACATCTGTTATCTATATGACTATATGTAATCTCAAAATAGAGTCTTAATGTATTTATACTACTTGTACTTGTAGATGTTTTAAAAAAATGTTTTTATATTTTAGTTTTCACTCTTTTGCCATTAAAAATTTGAATTACATGGGGATATGTTAGATATATTAAAAGTTTAAAGAAACAACCCGTACTTCTATAATAAGATAGATTATAAAATTATATATTTACTAAATTTGAGAATACGAGATAGATAATAAAAGTTTTTAAAGTTCTTAAAATGTCCATTTTATAATTTAGTTTGCTAAAGATACTGTGTATTCATGATATGTATGAGGTTAATAATTGTATAACAATTGCAGCGATTAATCTATAAAAGAAAAATAGGTACGAAGATTAAAATAAATAAACAATAATTGTATATCTTATATTCAATATTAATTTTACAAAATAGAGGAAGATGTCACGGAAACATGATTTCATTGAATAAATTTATAGAAACACATACCTCAAGATATAAACTAAAATATCATAAAATATTATTATTTTTATTATTATTAGTCTATTATCCATGACTTAAAGAAAAGAAAATATAATTTAAGTATCAATAATATATGTTATAAATAATTTTTTAGTAGTTTTATGAAATTTTAATATATACAGTCTTATATAAAAAATAAAAATGATAATGATAAAAAGCTCGCAAGTCGGCTCGTGAGCTTAGGAACAACTATAAGCGAATTCGAGCTCCCTTCATGAAGAAGTTCGAGCTCGAAAATCTCGACTCAAGCTCGAAATTGCTCGATCTCGAGCCGTGCACCAATCAAATCAGCTCATCCTACTTATGAATGAAGATGTATTCAATATACTACACCAATTTATTGTGATTCGCTGATAAAGAAATTGAAATTTGAAATTTAGACACATCAAATAATCTTGAGAAAAGACATGCTATTGATATGGTGACTTTAGAAAATGGAGAAAAAAATGATCCAAAAATAAAAAATGAAAAGACTACACCAGTATCCAACTTTTGAGTCATAATAAAATCTATTACAAGTACACAAGAACTTAATGCTAAAAAAAAAATGAATCGCTTGAACTATCATAATTAAACAAGATAAGATATAAAAGAAGCATGAATTCACATAAGAGTTTATATAGTTACATTATTATCTAAGTTTTCAATTTTCCAATTAGCTTAGTTCCTTGAACTATTGGTTCATCAGTTTTTCATATCAATCAATATTTAATTTTTCAAATAGTTATAACTTATTAATTAATAATTTATATAGTTATTTGTTCGAGTGGATATATAATAACTTCAAGTTGAACAATTCTATTTATATGAATTATTTTAATGAAATCATGTGATTCACGTTCAACACACGTGTTGTTTACTAGTTTAAAAAAAGAGTGTATTTTGTCACCAATGTTTCAGATGAGGTTAAATTAATTTAAATTAATTAAATTCATTTATTGATCAAGTAATTAATTGCTTTTCTTTCTATCCTAATGAGACTCGGAATAAGTTAAAGTGATGTTTCATTCAATGCATGCGCATAACCAAGTAAAACTTCTAAATAAAAATATACTTCACTAATTTATCATTTTATTATATGAACTTTTTTGGTATTATATATTTGTTTTAAAATATGAAAAAAAAAATACAATTTTGGTCTAAAACTTATTGCACTTTTTAGTTGCATTGTTTACAAAGTTGAAAAAATTATTTCATATGATTTTTTTTCTTTTCTTTTTTTCTTTCTTTCATTTTTTTTTTTTTGCAACTTTGTTCCTATCTGTTAAAAAACAAAAAGAATTTGATGCATGACTTTCACGCGCCGTTAAGGGTTTTGTGAAATTTACACAAATTAAGTAATTGTCACATGTATGGCGCATGACTAAATTAATGGTTCCCGTTCATTTTATAATTCTTGTGACTAAAAATTCAAGAAAAAAAATATGTTATGTCGGATTAATTTTGCGAGGTTGCAAATGGTGGGTTTAAATCTATAACAAATCATATCGTATGTGATTAATACTGCAATGTTTCCCAAATTATAATAAGCATAAATTATTTTTTATAATTTTATAGATATTAAGAATTAGAAGATGATGAACTATGGCCAGTCAAGACGAGGAAGATTACGAGGTGAGAAATGAAAGGAAAAGAAAAGAAAACGTGCCAAACATTTACGCTTTGTTTGGTTCAAGGATTTTGGTGAAGAAAAGGAAAAGAAAAGGTAAAACTTCTTGTTTTCCACCATTTTCCTCATCAAGTGGTGAGGAAAAGAAATTGACACAAATTAACATTAAATTTTCTCTCCCATTTTCTTTTCCTTTCCTTTCCTTTTCCTTTTCCTTTTCCCTAGTAACCAAACAAAGAAAATTGGTTTCCCTTCTATTTTCTTTTTCTTTCCTTGTCAAATTCCTAAAACCAAACAAGTTGTTACATAGAGAAGAAAAAGAAACCAACTTCCGCAAGTGAAAGGAAAAGAAAAGAAAACTTGCCAAACATTTACAGAAAGAAGAAAAAGAAACTAACTTCCGCAAGTGCCGTATGTGATTTGTGAGGGGTGGTGAGGTGCCAAAAGAAAAAGGTGCCAAATTACACTTTGTATTCTTGAACTATTCACTTTGTCAAATGCTCCCTCAAATCAAGTCATGGCAAGCATAAAAGTCAAGTCGAGGGACAATTTTGTTACATTAGAAAGTTTAGGGACCTAAATATGACAAAGTTTAGGAGTACAAAGTTTATTTTGCCCGGAAAAAATTAATGCGCTAAAATTGTTTCTCTAAAACCTTTTCTTTAATAACTTTAATTATTTATTTCAATATAATTTGCGATTTTAGAGCAATTGCAACCATTATTCTGTATGATATTAATGTGGTTGTATGATATTGATTATTATACGTACATAAATGATTATATTATGGATGATTGTAATTATATCAGAAGTAAGAGTTTTGGGATTAATAAAAACTGAGTCTGGGAGCTTATCGATCGAAAACATTGCTATATTTACTCATGTCATACTTGTAAGAGAAACATGTTACATTCTACACATTTTTGCTCCCAATAATACTTCAAACTTCCCACAAGCCTAACTTAATTCCAAATATAAAAATATACATATAATAAAGGAACATGCATGCAAGTAAAAACATCACATTTCAAGACCATTGGAGCCAAGTAACTTAGTTAGACCAAATGTGATACCCATAGCCATCAATCCTCCAATAACCACCCTAACACAAGACCTCACCACCTTAGTCCTCCCGAGCACCGCCCCTACGAGGCCAAACGCCACCAGCGCCAAGGCGGTGGCAGCCACCACCACCCCTAACCTCACCTTATAATCATTTATAAATGCAGCTGCAAGTAACGGCACAATTGCCCCTAGAGCAAACGCGAGGGCGGATGCCATGGCGGCCTGAATAGGGTTTGGAAGACTTTCATTATTTTCTGCCGCCCTATTTTCTCTCTTCATCTGAGCTATCTCTATATCCAATTGAGAGTAAACAGAAACAAACTCCCCTATCGCCATGCTACAAGCACCGGCGAATAGTCCAGCAAAGCCGATCAGAATCATGGCCTTCGCGTCGTCTTTAACTGCTCCGACTCCCATCATTAGTGATGCAATTGATACTAATCCATCATTTGCTCCAAGAACAGCGGCTCGAAGCCATTGTGCCCTTTCTGAGTAGTCGATTTGATCATCTTCTGATTCGGGAATATTAATGTTGCGTTGATTTTGGTGTGCATTGTCTTTAGGGATAATAATTTGGACTTGGTTTGGGGCAGCCATGAAAAGAATATTGAGATACTTAGGTTATGATATTTGTTATAACTAGATATGACTCAATTTGCTTGTTGAGAAATTGAAAGCATATGAAGGGTTATTTATAGAGGAAGACTCATCTAAAAAGTAATGAAAGTTGTTAATTGGTTATGATAAAAAAAATAGAGTAGTGTGAGGAGCACAAGCCTTTGTGGTTTTTAAATAAATACACTTCTATAAACTATAGGTCTAAAATCTTGTTTCAAATCTTCTCTTTTAATTAGGCTTTTCATCCTGTATATTTGCACGTCAAATGTGTATAATGCATATAAAATACGTATTTAAGAAAATAATTTATTGGACACTTAACATGAACCGTGATAGTAAAAATATAAAATGAAATAATAAATTCCAATAAACGATCCTTCGACTGAGGTCTTAGTTATTATTTCAAGTATACATATGTATATCTAAAGTACACTTGATTGGAAGCATGATATTAATTAGGCATATTTCATTTCAAAACTTGTGTATCCAAATTTTAGAGAACATAACACGTAAGAAACAAGTTGCTCATATTAATACTACTTATGTATTTGTTCTTCTTTTGAAGAGAAATAGACGACCAACATAATAACTCTCTTTGAATCTCATTATAAAAGTCTCATGCTACCTACAATGTCCAGATTATGCAGCCCAACTCTAGTATATATATTTCGTTATAGGTACACACCTTGCACGGACACGGATACGAGAATTTTTAAAAAAATTAGTACACAGACACGGCTAAAACACAGATATTCATCTGTATTTTTTCTTTTCTCTCAATAGCTGGACAAGAACACGGCGCGTGTCCGACACTGCACGGGATGATTTTTCGAAATGTCCGTGCATCATAGGTACACACACATACATACACACTAGAATCCACCACCTAGCAAATACAGTTCAACGAAGTTAAAGGGAGTATACTAAGATGGATTGCCGCTTAGGAAAGCACTTGCACAAAATTTGGAATTATACAGCAAAGTTAAGATATAAAATATGATGGAGTGTGTTCTCCACACAAAAGTGGGAAAAATATGATATTAGAATATGTGGGGGAGTGTGTATTCCACACAAAACCCACAAGCTAGTCTAATCTATTCAGATAATGGGCACACTAAAGTTAATTTATTGCCTTAAAATGTGAATTCTTTTCTTCCACTGAGAGAGGAACAATATAGTACTCGTTTATATTTCAATAATTAGGTCACACGGATATATTTATATAGTTTCAGTATCACAAGTTAACATATATAGTTCACTGAGATCATTTTTTATTTAATGGTTGATGAATGTTGAAGATATTATGGTCCAGTCCAACAAGCTGTTGGGCTTTTAATCTTGTGAGAGTTTGGCCTATGATCAAAATATACTGGCCCATAAGCCCATAACTTCATATCAGTTTCTTTATTTTTAGCCCATTATTGGCGGCTCATTGCACTTCGGGCTTTTGGTATATATACATTTACAACGAATAACAGTATATGTTACGGAGAATACTATAATGGTGGGATGGACTAAGCCTAGTCGGAATACTGTGAAAATGAACGTGGACGCTGCCATTTCGCAACACGGAGGTACTAGCATCATGTATGCCGGGATTGGTGGTGTGCTATGTGACAACCAAGGAACTTGGTTGCATGGGTTTAGTGGCAGAATTCACGCGGAGACTGTTCTCCAAGCGGAGCTGCATGCAATACACAAAGGAATGGAGGAAGCATGGCATTGTCGATACCGTGACGTTGTGTTGGAAATGGACTGCTGGGAGGCCTTGCATGCGGTAGCAGAGGCAACTATATGTCATAGATATTTCGAGATCGTTCTCAACATTAGAGATCGGATGAAATGGGCATGGCGGATAAAATTAGAACATGTCTATAGAGAAGCAAACCGTCCGGCTGATCACCTAGCCAAGATTGGGATATACAGAGAACTACAAGTGGTCACAAATCCGAATGAAGACACGATGATTCTACTGGAAATGGACAAGGAAAGCATCTCTTGGCCTCGTAATACGACTGAAAACCCGGGCTTGTCGGGCTAGTCGACAGGGTCCCCCCCTCCCCAATGAGAGTAAAAAAAAAAACAATTTTCCTACCACGGCCGAGTTTGGGCAAACCCAAATCAATTAGGTACTGAGTGATTTACATTTACCATAGTAGGTATAATAATAAGTGTTTACACCTAAAATGAAATGGGCTCACTAAAATAAAAGACCCGAATGATTCATACCCCAATTCGAAATTGGGCTTAAGATAATGAAGCCCAAATAACCTTTGTCAATAGGATAATTCGCAACTGGGCTCAAATTGAAGTGACCAAACAGCCTTATTAATAAAATACGAAGAAACGAGCTTAAGGCGAGAAGGCCCAAATAACCCATATGATGGCTAATTAAAATCGGGAACAGGCCTAAAGCAATTCAGATTGATTTTATATTGAATAGGCCCAGACTTAATATGTCACTAAATTAGAAGCTCACCAAAAGAGGCCCAAAAGAGAAGGAAGTTACCCAATTCATAGACGCGCCAATCCAATCAGTTTGAAAACGCGGTTGAAGGGAGTTACCAACCGCAAAGGAAGTGGGTACGTGATAAAGGGCAAGGCAGAGGAGGAAAGAGAAGAACACAAGAAGAAGACTCTACATATCTTTTTATTTTTTTTCTAGGAGTAGGTGTAATCTTAGCATTAGCGTAGTGTAATTAGTGTAGAAGTTTAAAATCCAGAAGATTAAGAGGTGCTACCAGCCATATCTCTTGCTGGAACAGCTTTGTTGTATGCGATCGGAGATCAATATGGAGGTATAATATTTATCATTTTTATCAGATTTAAGTATTTGGTAGATAAAGTTATATTTGGACTTGTGTCGTCCGTTCCTTTTTATTTGCATTAATTGCGGTCCGAACAATAGTTTTAACAACACATCGAAGTGTTAAAGTCTGAACCACCGTCTAGCGTATCGAATTCGATCGCGGAGGTTGCTAGATAATTCTAAGTGGAGAATTATTACGAGGCTTGAGTTAATCAAATTAGTTCTTCCTTATTCAATTTGTTTTATCCAGAAACAATAAGGGAAGTGTAATAACACTTATCATATACTCCCTCCGTCCCAAAAAGGATGTCCCCTTTGACTTTTCTTAGTTTTTATCAAAAATGCATTGTTTCCCTAAATTACCCTTTCCATAAAACAAAAGACAAATAATAATATTACCTTCTAAAACATGCATGATTTTAATTTAATTTATGAGTATTGTCTATTACCCATGTACAAATATATTTTCTTTAAATACGATTGCAGTTTTATAGTAAAAATAAATTAATTATATATTTCTCAATTAAAATGAAGGGTAATATTGTCAGATTAAACAATAAATACACACATAAATAGTAAGGGACAACTATTTTTGGACAGACAAAAGTAGAATAGTGAACATCCCTTTTTGGACGGAGGGAGTATTTTATTTGTTTCACTTAGATCGAGTTTGAACAAGATCTTTCATGCATGGTAGTTTATGACGTGGTATTGCCTTGAACGCCTTCAATTTCCATGTATATGATAGGTGAAATTCTATATTGGTCTCAGCCCAATTTTAACCCTTAGATCAACCAAGGGAGGGGGTGAAATTAGTAAATGACCCCCCCCCCTCCCCTATTGGGGGATCCAAGGGTTAAAACTGGGCCGAAACCATTGGTCTGGGCCTAGCATAGAATTGCCCATATGATAGGCATGTCGTCTAATTTTGAGGCATTTATCAATACTAGGAAAATGCATGAAGATTGGGCCACGACAATTAATGTGCTACGACAATTCACAAAATAAGAGCATCAAGATTAAGACACAAAAATTTTCGTGGTTCGGCAATTGCCTAGTGCCTATATCCACGGGAGACGAGATAGTATTTTTACTATTGATGAAAGATGTACAAATTACAATGAATGTCAAAAATGCTGACCTAAACCTAGCCCCTGATTTACTGGAACAGATCTACTATCCCACAATGGTGTACCACAATGGTGTCACATCATTGTGAGATTGATAAATATTCTTTTAATTTGAATTATTATTAACAATTTTTTTTAATTGAACACTTCTCAATCTCACAATGATGTGACACCATTGTAGTACATCATTGTGTGATAGAAGATCCGTTCCGCTGATTTACCCCTATAATAAACTTGTGTAGCTACAGGCCAGTTCTAAGGGCTTCGCACTGGCCCTTCTGCATAATTTTGAATTTAGACTTTAAAACTTACCACAACATAATGTTAATATTAAAAGAAGAAAAATGCTATATACCAAGTCTTAGAGCTTTTGGGATACTAGTAAATATATAAAGTTAACACATTCCAATATATTTTCATCTTTTCTTTTTATGTTTTCGACATTAAACAATACGTTATTCTTCTCGTCATAAAGTATGAGTTGTGTCACTATATACCAAAGTAAAATAGTATTTTATATTTTTTTTTGTCGCAACATAATATAATTGGTTCTTGATTGAAATGGGTAGACATCGATAATGCATGGACATTTCAAAAAATCGACCTATGCAGTTTCAGACACATGTCTAAATTTAAAATAAAAACAAAAATAAAGATGGACATTGTGTCGGATACGCCACGTTTAGGACACACGCTCATTTATTTTGGTATGTTAAAAAGTATAGGGTCCAAAAAAAAATAGAAAAAAGAAATTTGTATTCCACTTTTCGAACTTTTCTCCCACTCCCCCACATTACAAAATCATCTCTATACTCGGCCTTCGTTTCGCGCAACACGTATTCCCTCTCAAGTCTTCATACCACCACTTTCAAATATCAGTATTACAGCGAAAAAGAAAACAAGTCGCTACCTTCGGCAACTGAAAAAAGCCACCAACCGCCTTCTCTAAATTTTGAGCTTCCGAAAGTGTATTCCCCAATTTGAAACTCTAATTATGAAATTTTAATCAAGCTATTTAATCCAGTAATCCTTTTATTGTCTACCATCCACAACCAGCTCGGGACTCAATTTTCAATTTTATTGTCTATTAGATACTTGTAAATTATAAGTTTATAACATATTATATATATATATATATATATATATATATAATCTGGGTAGTCATGTTATGTCCTAATTCTTTTTAGAATTGATATGTCTCGTGTCAATGTCTTATCGTATCCTGTGTCCGTACGTCATAGGCAGACATCATATAAAATATCTCGTAGTTCATGATAGCAACTTGTTTTCATTATTGTTTTTTAGTTAAGAATTCCAGTAGTCTGATTAAGATTCAATAGAAGCATATAAAGTTTTGATTCATAAATTCTTCAGCAGAGCTTATGAGCTTCGAATCGATTTACACTAGTCTAAAGCCCTAATAAAAATATACACACACACACATATATATATTAATTATATGATATTTATGGAATTTAATTATCATTTTCCTTATATAAGCGTTTATTGTTTGATTCATATGTATGAACAATGACATTTTTATTTTTCACTCAATTTAACCAAAAGAAATTAGTTTGAGTGGAAGGAACTCTAACTTCTTAAGCAAGATGTCTTGTGTTCAAATTATTTGTGGTTGTAGAAAACTTTTTTGGGAGTGATCCCACAATTGAGTATCTTCTAACTTAGAACAGCTTGGAGAACCTGCTAAACAAAAAAAAATTACTCAATTACACATTTTATAAAGTTTAGTTGTATTAAATCTATAAGCCTTCCTAGTACATGTATAGGTGGAATTGAGGCTAGATTCGTACTAAATCATAATATCCAAGTTATAAACCACTAATATATATTATTTTACATCAAAATTCTGTTTCACACTATTGATTAGTAGAGACAATTTAAATATAGTTACAAAGTCATTTTAAAACTTTTTTGTTGTCATATATACCACCAATTATTAATATTTTTTACTTTATTATTGTTTCATAAATTTCTAGCGCTTATAAACTATACACAATTTTAAATATATATATATATAGTAATAATTTTGACATTGTCTGATTATTTAATGCAACATGAACTGCAAAAAAATAAAAAAGGAGATTTGTCATATAAGTAGTAGTAATATTTAAGAAAGGGTAATATTAAAAGGTTAAATTACACCCAACCCCCCGTGATAAGCTTTATTATCACTCCACCCCCCTGTGATAAAAAAAATATCAACTTACCCCCTTGTAATTTTTAAAATATGTTTTATTGCCTCCCTCGAGGTTTTTTGCTTATAAATTTTATTGAAAGACTATAATACCCTTGTCCTTTTTAGATATTTATACAATATAATTTTTATTTTATTTTATTTTTTTATTTTATTTTATTAATTTAATATTTTAATTATTTTCTATTTATTTATTATTTTTTTCTTTCTTCATCTTCCACCACCACCACTATCTTCCTTCAAATCTTCAAATCATCATCATCATCTTCATCCACCACCACCACCAACCGCCGCCGCCGCCGCCGCCGCCACCATCACCATCATCATATACAAATATATACATATATATAATCATCACTCAATCATCATCATCATCATCACCACCATCTTCATCCACCACCAACAACAACAACCACCGCCGCCGCCGCAACCACCACCATCACCATCATCATCATCACAATATATAAATATGTATATATATATATATACACATACACACATAACAGATTTGAAGGCCCAATTCCATCAATCATCATCATCACCACCACCACCCACCACCTCCGCCGCCGCAACCACCACCACCATCATCATCATCATAATATATAAATATATAATATATATATATAACAGATTTGAGACCTTCAAATCTGCATTTGCAAATGCAGATTTGAAGGCCGATCTGAAGATTATTCTTTAAATTTGAGATTTGAAGATGTGTTCTTCAAATCTGCAGAAATTTGCAGATTTGAAAATGGAAAACAAGAAATAGTTCGACGGCGGTTCGTCGGCTCGTCGGAAGTGAAGGTGGTGACAGGATATATACCTATATACACACTTATATATATATAATTAATATATGTTTTTAAATATTTTTTATAATTTTAATATTTTAAAAATATATTTATTATAAAAATAAGAAATTTAATATCAACCGTTCATCTCTATAAAGATCTACGGTTGTAATAAATTGAATTTAATAAAATATAAGTAATTAATCCTGACCATTGATATTTAGGAAATCAGATCCAATGGTCCATTGATATTTAGGAGATCAGATCCAATGGTCATCAATTCAGGGGCAAAATAGTCTTTAACTGAAGAAAACTTGATAATCAGTCGCATGGCAGGGTGAAGCGCGTGGGGAGGTAAATTGCTTCTTTAATTTATTCACAGGGGGTAAGTTGATATTTTTTTTATAACAGGGGTAGAGTGATAATAAAGCTTATCACAGGGGGCTTGGGTGTAATTTACCCAATATTAAAATATATAAGGAAACATCGGAATAATAATGAGCTTTCTCAAGATTATATATATAAAATAAGGTACTGATATTAATATATAATTGAAGTCCCATATGCATATAAGAAAAAGATGTCACAGTACACATACATACACATATACATACACACACACAGAAAACTCACTGTCACATGCTCCCTTTTCTGAGTGCGAAGCAAAACTACCCCCACCCCAACTCTCTCTCTCTCTCTCTCTTGAAAAGCAAGCAACACAGTGCATAAAACCTCAAATTAAATACCTACAAAATGCCACTACTACTGCATAACACAGAGACATAGATATACATATATTATATATATATATATACAGCTTAAAAGCAGAAGCACCAAAAAGAGGTGTCAGCCGCCGTTGCCGGTGGCGACATTAAACTCAAACCAAAAACAAAACCCCCCCAAAAAAACATGACCTCCACACCCGTCACCGCCGCCGCCCACCGCCGCTACTACCCACCCACCACCACCCCCTCCTCCTCCTCCTCCGCCTCCTTCCGCGGCTGCTGCTGCTGCCTCTTCCTCCTCTTCTCCTTCATCGCCCTCCTCATCCTCGCCGCCGTCCTCGTCATAGTCCTCGCCGTGAAGCCCAAAAAGCCGCAATTCGACCTCCAACAAGTGGGCGTCCAGTACATGGGCATCAACCCCACCACCGCCTCCTCCGCCACCGTCTCCCTCAACATCCACATGCTCTTCGCCGCCGCCAACGGCAACAAGGTCGGGATCCAGTACGGCGAGTCCAGGTTCACTATCATGTACCGCGGCATACCCCTCGGACGTGGCACGGTTCCCGGGTTCTACCAACCCGCCCACAGCGTCAGGCGGGTCGAGTTCACCATTGCTGTTGACCGTGTCAGCTTGCTTCAGGCTGATGCGGCTGATATGCTGAGAGACGCCTCGTTGAATGACCGGGTCGAGTTGCGGGTCGTCGGTGATGTCGGGGCCAAGATCCGGACCCTGGGTCTCACTTCACCCGGTGTGCAGGTTAGTTTAACTTAGCTCACTTCATCATCATTAGCTATGCAAATTCAACTTTATTTGTCTAGAAATTGCATTTTGCTCCTTTTTCTTTTCTGGGATTTCAATTATGTTTCGTTGAATTTGGGGCATGAAGGGAAATATCTATACTAAATCGAGTTGAATGGTCTTAGTGTTTATATCTATTGCAAACAATGTATTATTTGCGGTGTCCACACATATCTCTGGGATAAAATTTATGCTCGGACTATTGAACTCGATTTTTCATAGAATTACGTCGGGCATGAAGACAAAGAGTGATTGAAGGGTGGGACTCTCTTTTTGCGCCGCGCATTTTGGTTTGCTTTGTCGCCTTGCCCACCTCTGGGATATGCTACCTTGCGCATTTATCCTTCTTGCTAAATGGCGCTGGCATCACCTTTTTATGGCCTTGTTGGTGCCTTTTTTTTTTGTTTGTTCCCCCTAATCTTCTTTTAATAATTGTGGTTTTAGCTCGAATTTCGTTGGATGAATCCGAATTTGAGTATACGACAAGTATAGGCTAACCCAGAAACCGAATTATATAGATTATAGATTGGATTTCAACTAGTGAGTATGCAAAACTGAAATTAGTTAGATTATAGACTGGATTTCAACTAATGAGTATGCATAACCAGAATTAGATAGACTATGGACTGGATTTCAACTAGTGAGTATGCAAAATCGGAATTAGATAGATTATAGACTGGACTTCAACTAGTGAAATTGCATAAATAATTAATTAAATATGATCAAGTCTAAACACAGTTCAATTTATATGATTGAATCTATTGTAAGTAGGCTCAAATGAAGCAAGTAATACAATTATACTAGCAGAAACTAGAAGATAAATACTCTGTGAATCTAGAGAAATTATTGTTGTAATAAGTGCTTGTCCTCGATAAATGAACATGAGGGGGTCTTTATGAAAATTTTATGTTATACCAGTACCAATGGTCCCGGTGTAGTGTATAATATTGGATGAGGGGGTATTTTAGTAAATGACCTCCTTGTTGGGGATCCAATGGTGAATTATGGTCTCGGTCCAACATAGAATGACCTGGGTCTTTATAGTGCTTGAAAGTTACTATTCCATTTGGGGTTATTCAATAGATGGCCCGTGTCTTCCAATCAATGGTCCGCATTCGGGTTATTGGACCGCGTTGTATAGCCGACCTGACCGGACATATGAACTCATCGCGGATCCTTTGGTATTTACGAAATTCTGATGGTTTCGAGGGGCAAATTCGACCCTTACCTTGGATACCGAATTTAGAGTTCTAGAATGATCAAATTAAAATTGTGAATTCAAGGGAAATCGCTTTTTATGTTTCAATTAATGGTCCCATCTGCGGTTAATTTCAATTTCATTATGATTGGGGGTTAGGTAAGCTTTTACCTCTGCGGTGAAGGTACATAAAAAATAGTTGTTGTTTTCATGATGAAAATGATTTTGCGGCTTTGAATTTTTTCACACTTTTGTATTTTTGTTTAGACTATAATTGTGCCTCATCCCACTATGATAATTAAAGAAGAAGTTATATTATTTGTTCTGTAAATAATGGAAATCACAATACAAGCATTCTTGTACTTGTGAATTGAGTTTGGTCAAATTCGATTCTAGAAAGAATTTTTTGGGGGCGCCATTAGAGTCCCAATGTCGTGTGGGAAATTCTAATCAGGTCGGATTTGGCCCTACCCGACCTGTTTTTTTAACACTTGATTTGTGAAAGATCCGAGTAATAATTTTAATAACAATTATCTCGTAATTAGTCACTATTTATCTTCATTCTATGGTATTAATGGACGGTGGGTATCTATCTTCCAAGGTTGTTTTTGCTGCAATTATGTGTTCTTTTGTTTGCTTTGAATATTTACCACATCTTAAAGTTGTGGACAGTTTTGGTGTGAGCCTACTTTTATTGACTTTGCTATGTTGGTTTCTTGAGAATAAAATAAATCTCTATGTTCTTTTCTAGCCTGGCTTAGAATCTAAGATATAGACATGGGTATCACACTCAAGATTTAGTTACCCCAATTTCTTGGGTAATTCTATGTTAGTCTCACACCGTTGGTTGATCCTGATGTCTTAAACACCACATATTTGTGTTGGGATAGATTGTAAAAACATAGATGGTGGGTGATAAAAACTACCCCCAAACCCAAACATATGATGTTTAACACATCAGAACCAATGGAACGGGTCCAACATAAAATTTTCCCAAGTTCTCCCCTCTTCTTTGTTCGGCTGATCTCAAGTGTATCAATCAAAATGAGTGACTAATCACAGGACAAATATAATTCATTTACATTTTGAAACCACTTTGGTTCAGTCGAGTCGGGAGCAAGCTATAATTTTCCGTTGGTTACAGTAATAGATATTAGAACTCGTATGACATATTTCTTGAATTTTTAGTTTTCTTCATCTTCCTTAATAATTGTGGGTTTTTGGCAGGTATACGTGGATTGTACAATAGGCATAAGTCCAAGAAAGCAATCCTTAATATATAAGCAATGTGGATTTGATGGCCTTACCGTATAAAAAAAACATTATCCCACTTCCTTTTTCTCAAGCCAAAAACAAAACAAAACAAAAAAAGAGAGACAGAGACGGAGACAGAGATTGGGAATTTACAAAGTGAATTCCCACTGTGCAGCACATGGGGTTGAGCTGAACCTTTGTTACTAAGTGAAAACCCCATGTAAACAAAAAAAATAAAATTGGTGATGGTAGAAAAGATGAGGCATAAATATTATAGGTAGAATTGTATGAGGGGTATTTTGCAAGTCATGTCACAGTATTTTCATTCCCACTTTGACTGAGTCTCTAAAGAGAGAATATGGTATCATTTGCTTTTATCTATGATCATTTACTTGTAAGCTTTTTTATTTTATTTTTCACTAAGTAGGAAAAGGGCGAACATGTGTAGCAATTTTTTCATGACGTGACCATGAGAATTTTCCACCCGAAGAATGTATATGTGTGCATTAACATTTTTCCACTTTCACTACTCTGGCTGGCTGGCTGGCTGAGCCCGCCCACAAATTTAGGCTATGTTTGGTTATGTTTTGAGATGATATTTTGGTGAGAATTATTGGTGAGAAATTTATGGGCACACGTGCATGTTTGATGAGATTGTGTTTGGTTTTATTTTGGGAGTTGGTTTTTGGGTGGTTTTTTTGTGAGATAATGTTTGGTTTTGTTTCCAGTGGGAACAAAAGTTACTGTAGCAGTCAAATCATGAAGCTTTTGTATGTAAGAGAGAAGAGAGAGAGCACATAGAGAGGAGTGAATTGATAAAGTAGATGTAAAAAGAAGGAAAATAATTATTATGTTTTTTTTTTACCAAAAATGTAGTGTATTTTTGACTAAATATTTTGTGAACCAAACATGGCATGAAAACATAACCAAACATTGCCTTAGTGTTTAAGCTGATATTGGTAAAAAGAGAAAATTCTTCTTTAGATCTGATTTGAGAACTTGATTAATCATATAAAAAGTGGTATTATATTCGTCTTGTATTTGATCATTTTATTTGCAGTGTATGCTATTCATATGATTAGTACACTTTGGTCTTATTTTTTACTCGAGTTGGATCTGATTTCAGTTGAAATTTTTTCTTCTAAAAGGATGGGTCACACTTCACAGCATTCTCTCTCTTTATTCTTTAATTTTCTTTGGCTATTAAAAAACATTTTTAGGCTTAAATTTGGTATTTTATGCTAGAATGAAGGAATAGATGTTCTTATTACTTCCTCTTTCAAAACTGAATTTCGTTTTGCAACATCCATAAATGTCTCGCTTTATATTTTGCTCCTCGACTTATATTCATTGTCGCATATCGCCCCAGCTACATTTTAGGTTGCATCTTGATTTTACAGTTTGTAGCAAAAAACCCACAACTTGATGCGTCTTCAATATTATGAAGCTTTCACCAAGATGATCCGATGGATATGGATTTAGGTTTAGGTTGCATCATGTTATTTGCCCCATGGAAATTAGTTTTTAACTTCCATCCATTGGCAAGCATGTTTTGATTGGATCTACCTACAATAATGTTTATTTGCTTAAGATTCGGATGCGAATTTTGATATCAGCCAGAACGGGGAACTTGTCATTTAAAATAACATAAAATAGGATAATAAGTTGGGGAAAATTGCATCAGCATCCCTCGAAGGATGGTCATTGGCATCCATGCCCCATCATGTTTAATATATTGACATAAATCTCTCCCTTTTCAATTATTTCACTAGATTCTAATAGATTCACATTTGGGGTAAAAAAAAAGGATAAATTAAATGATTAGTAGAATAAAAAATTACCACTGAATGATGTATAATAAAGCATCTTAAATCAAACAATTCTACAAATTTAGCTCTAAAATATCAAAACATTAAATTATTTAAGAAAACAAATTAATCGTGAATTCTTTTATGATCCAAATAATATTGCTTCGAAATATTAATTTTAACTCTCTTTTAATTCAACTAACGCTAAAGTTCGTGAAAAGATATATTATTATTTTGATTATGCTAATTTAATTTGTTACACCACTTTCTTAATTTTTTGTGGCAATTTTCAATTGAAAAAATCAGTACTTACAAGATCAAGGACTTTTGGTGATAATTTGGGGTTTTCATATATTTCAATTAAAAAGCCAGCTTCAAGAAAGAATGAAAAAGATATTACATTGTGATTTTTCTTTAACTTTAAATTTTTATTAAGTTATGATATTTTTTATGAAATAGTAATAAGTTATTGTTTTGTTTTATTTATTTTTGTACACTTATCTATTTAGTTAAGAATAAAAGCATGGTGGTATTTAAGAGGGGCAGTTAGTTTCTTTTGTACTATTATTTTTTTCAATAGAATATGCTTCTTCTAAATCAACACCTTTCCGGAAGAAGTTGTTGGATTTTAAAGAAAGTATATTTGAACAAATAGAATTTTGAGTAAAAAAAAGATTTATTAGGTTCTTACTTATGTACTTATTTATAATTTTTTTTAAAAAAATTAAGAACATTAAATTATTCTTGTTTATAGAAAATATCTGAATTATATTAGCATACTTAAGCAATGAATTTTTTAAATTACCAGAGAAATTCATGGTTAACCTAGATGATTAGGAGTGCGTAGTTATATTTCTAAAAAAAATTAATTGTGGATTTCTTTTTTTTTTAATTATTATGTCATTTGATGATATTCTAATAATTTTTCATTCCACAACACATTATTAAGTAAAAGTTATATTTTTTCAATTTAAAAGTGGAGGGCATTTTAGTCTATTATCAATATATAATGAAAAGAGTGAAGAAGTGAAAGTCTATATCAATATTTTAAAGGTGAAAAGTGTCGATATCAAATGTCCATAGTTCAAAGAAGGTCAATACAATTATTTCTAATAAGTTGATAACAAAAGAGGGCAAACATGTAATTGACTAACTTGGGCAAAAGAAAACAAAAACATGTAGGTGACTTCTTTCTTATTTTTTTTGGTAATAATGTAGGTGACTTCTAAAACATATTCAGACGAACTGACAAAAAAATTATCAGTTTCTCAGTTTAGCACTCGTAACAAAAGCAAATTCTATCAGACTTTGGATAAGGAAAAGAAGCCAAATTCTATGGAAATTTATAAAAGCAAAAAATATGTATGATAATTGATAGAAAGTTGTAACTGGGTTTTTTTTCTAAAAGAATACCATGCATGAAATAATAGTAAATCTTCAAGGACCAGGCAAAAATATGATAGCGCCTAACCATCATATAGGTTACACTAATGGAAGCACTTTACCCCTTTGTGTGCCAACCCGGTGCGAACATGATTGACCTGTCCCAATGTGATTTAGATAAAAAAAAAAAAACACATTTATATAACACTGAAGTTCATTGGAGAAACGACTGGCAATAAAGAACATGTCACAGAACAGAACTTTCAAAAACCAGCACTTTGTAACCATAAAAAAACAACACTTAAGTTCAAAATTCAAACCAAAAGTTAGTACAAATTCTAAATAAAATTTAGCTGTCTAATACTCAACTCATGCAAAACTGATTCAAGCAAATTAAAACTATTATCCAAAATTCTTCCAAATAGAGATCTCTTATGCCTTGACACGACCATAAAACTTTTGCTTCTCCTCGGTTGTCTGGAAACGCCCATGTCCAAACTTGGATGAGGTATCGACAAACTTGAGTTTGATCTCTTCAAGAGCAACACGAGAAGTCTGGTTCAGGAGAGTTTGACGAAGAGTAACAACCCTTTTCTTGGGACCGACACAGCAACCCTTTATCATCAGGTAATCATCCTTTACGACACCATAGTGAGGGAATCCACCCATTGGTGTAATCTCTTTCTCAGTCCTGTCATCATTATATTTTAGAAAAACATTATTAGCTAGGAAGAAAAACAAAAAACTATTTATTCCTTTATAAACTCTAAAATTTCATTATAATATGATTGAATGCACTACCTAAATGGGTTCATTCAGAAGCAAGATAGCAATGAAGATATACTACAATCAAAGCAATTCCACGCAGATGCAAGCCCGCATTCAGAATGTCAGTTTCAGAGATTATTACTAAAGCAAAGCATTTGAATATAACATGAACAAACAGTTTGTGACACTCGTAAAACCAAAAGCATTACGAAACTCTATTATCTTTCAAAGCAAACTGTCACTATCATTTCAAGCAATACAGAAATGAGAAGAAATACCAATGAGAAAAGATTAAAATTAGAATCAGCCAAGTCCAGTCATAAAGAAACATATCATGAGACATCTGTAAAGCAGAAATGCAGGTTGACAAGGATGAAAACTTGTTGTAGGGATAATGTTTGAACCTGTCATAGTCTGTGCTGGCATTGTAATCTTCTTTCCCTGCCTTGCCAAGCTTGTAGATCTTCTTGTTCATTTCAGTGCGGTGATGGTATCCATTCTGACCAGCCCTGGCAACAGTGAAGGAAACTCTAGCAGGGTGCCATGCACCAATACAGGCCACCTTACGAAGACCCCTGTGGGTTTTGCGAGGGAGACGAGTCACACCCCAACGTGTAACAACACCTTCATAACCTTTACCCTTGGTAACACCAATGATGTCAATCATCTCATCTTTCTGGAAGACAGCATCAATAGGGACCTGCTTCTCAAAGAAACCATATGCAAAGTCAACCTTCTGGGCAATAGTGCCACCGTTTACTTGTATCTCCATCAAGTGTGCCTTCTTTTGTTTCAGCCCCTTCATCTTCCTTATCTGCATTATGGCATATAAATTAAATTTTACTTGTGGGCTTGGAGGCATCATGAATATGACAAAGGTTTACTGTAACATGTCAGGAATTGTTGCTTGCATAGATAACACCTGAAGGTAAAATACTATAAAAAGAAAAAAGGAAAGTACGAGTGGATTGATACCTGAGTGTGAGCCAGTACACGAACAACAGATGCATATTTTTTCAATTTCTCCAGCTGTGACTGGATATCCTTCTTACCCTCATCAGTCTCCAGCTTCTTTGAGTACTTGGTGAAGGCCTTCTTCTTGGACTTGCACCAGTTCTTGTAAAATCTCCTCTTTACTTCCTCACTCAAATGCTGAGCCCAAACTGTGTTCAGGCAGCGCAGACCACGGGGAGTCTTCACATACCCGACCACACCAACAATAACCATTGGTGGTGTTTCAACTATGGTAACAGCCTCACAAGTCTCCTTTTTGTGAAGTTCTGCAATCATCATTTCCAAATTAGATTGTTATTTCAGCATCCACTTACTAGGAAATTCACAATAATTGGACATAGCATCAGACAAATTAATGTAGATAATATGCCATTTGAAAGTCAATAAGCGTATGAAAAGTCAAGCGGAAATTGCTAAAGTGAGGTGGTAAAAGGTAAACAAACAAGATAATCAAACTTTCATATTTAATGACATTATAATCTTTTGAGAACACTTGAGGAAAAAATTGTATTAAACATGAAATTATTAATAATTTGGGGGATAAATGAAACATGGGATGCTAAAAAGATACTATACAAGGGAAAAGATACTAAAACGAAAGAACTTAGATAAACTGACAAGTTGACATAAAAATGAGATCACAATTGTGCTTTATACACCATCAGTAGAATGTAAAGCAACTTGTGATTCAGATTCTTGGATAACTAAAACCACGTTCCAATCAACGCAACCAACACAAAACTAAAACAAGAGGCATTAGAAAAACAACAACAGGCAGAAATCTATACTTGATCCAGGTTTCTCGACTTCTCTGACAATGTGGGTCATCCCAGCCTTGTAACCCAAGAAGGCTGTTAGCTTGCAGGGCTTGGTGGGGTCATCCTTGGGGAAAGCCTTCACTGCATTATTCGACGAGAAATTCAAGATCAATACCAATAAGAGACAAGTAAAAGGATGATAGAAAAAGGCAGCAAATGTTAAAGAAAGCATATAATGTTATAGGGGTGTGTGTGTGTATATATATATATATGTGTATACACACATAAGTTAAGAAACAATTCAACTTGGAAGAATGAGAGCAAGAAACATGTATAATAAATTCCAAGATCATGCTTTCTGCTAATATTTCGGTTACCTATCTCTACTCTCCACATTTTCCTACATAAAATCTTACAAGTATCTTTTAGATAGCTAATTATAAAATATTTCGGTGAAGAACGAATTGGAAAACAAAGGACTAACAAGCCAGCAAACCTTTCTCACACATCCTTTCAATTTGGGAAATAATAGCACAACATACAGAACACTCTAAGCAAATATTTTCAATCAATTATCGAACATAACGAATCGAAATGGCTTACCCTTTCCCCTGTGACGAGCAGCCCTCTTCCTTGGGAGGAAACCAAGAGACCCGTGCCTTGGGTGCTCAAACTTCCTGTGCGACATTTTCACACTCCTTCACTCTGAAACAACACAAACAGGATTTACGAATCGTTTAGAACAAAAATAAGAGAAAATGAATCACTAGCTAATTACTATTTCCGAAATGTTTGTGCAATTATAACCATATGCATTTAATATTTCTCTGTTCCTACTATTCAAACATTTTTTTACATAAATATCAATACTCATCACGGATTAAAAAGCATAACATATTGCAAATTAACAAGTCGTTGAAATGTGATGTAATAACAGAAATAATCTAATAACAGAAATAATCTAGCAGATTGTTTTACATGCTCGAAATTCAAATCAATTGCTTGTAAATCATAGCAGCATCACAATCCTCAAGATTAAACAAAAAATGATGAACAGATAAATGCAGCAGTAATACATACAGATATACTCAATAATGTGTGTGTGTGAGAGAGAGAGAGGTGAGAGAAGCAACGGCGCGTACCTGAATGGTGCTGGAGGTTGAGGCTTTGCCCGTGAGAGAAAAACCCTACTGCGCTGGGCTGTGTGTAGTTATATAGTATTCATATTTGTCACTAAAAGGGCTTACATTACAATTAGAATTGGGCTTGGACAGAAGGTTTAGGCCCTATGTTACGTGGGCCAATATTTACTTACACAATATTAGGTCGTCAATGGGTAGGTCTTACTGTCTTACCTAGATCAAGATTAAAAAATTTGCGTCTAGACCTATATCCATATATTTTATTGGTACTAGATCCCGACCCAAATCTAAACATAGGCCTAGACCTAGACTCAAAAATTTAAACCTAGTCCCAAGACTTCAACTTAAGCTCAATCACACTATTCAAATGTCTATATTCTTTTTATAAAGCACCAACACGATAGAGTAATTACTTTTAACGTATTTTAAAGTGTCATGATTAAACTATCTCCAATTAAAAAATAATTTTAAAATAATTTTTATCCACTAATCTCTCTCTTCTCGACATTACCATTATGTATTCCTAACTCCACCCTTTTCTCTCTCTCTCTCTCTCTTCTCATGGTTTTCGCATTCTTTGCCTCCCAAAAAATTTAATAATCTCTTTTCAATTCATTTCTAATTATTTACAAGACCTATATAAAATCATAACTGAAAAACTATATTTGCCACTTATTCAAGCAAGATACTCGTACTAAATAAAAATAAATTAATCATATTTTATTTAATTTTTTATTTATTAAGCACACGCATCAAGTGTGCCAATGCTACTATTGTGTGTATATATATATATATATATATATGTACACTAGTAAGAGATCACTGTGCAATGTGCAGTGTACAATGCCCAAAATATGATTCAAAAAATTATATTAAAGAAATTAATTCAAATTATAAATTTTAAGACCTGTTATAATTTATATATCAAAGATAAAAATATCAAACAAAAAGATTCATCACGTTTATATTTTATTTATCATATTTTATTTAACTTTTTATTTATTAAGCACACGCATCAAGTGTGCCAATGCTACTATTGTGTGTATATATATATATATATATATATGTACACTAGTAAGAGATCACTGTGCAATGTGCAGTGTACAATGCCCAAAATATGATTCAAAAAATTATATTAAAGTCTATATTCCTAAGACTTCAACTTAAGCTCAATCACACTATTCAAATGTCTATATTCTTTTTATAAAGCACCAACACGATAGAGTAATTACTTTTAACGTATTTTAAAGTGTCATGATTAAACTATCTCCAATTAAAAAATAATTTTAAAATAATTTTTATCCACTAATCTCTCTCTTCTCGACATTACCATTATGTATTCCTAACTCCACCCTTTTCTCTCTCTCTCTCTCTCTTCTCATGGTTTTCGCATTCTTTGCCTCCCAAAAAATTTAATAATCTCTTTTCAATTCATTTCTAATTATTTACAAGACCTATATAAAATCATAACTGAAAAACTATATTTGCCACTTATTCAAGCAAGATACTCGTACTAAATAAAAATAAATTAATCATATTTTATTTAACTTTTTATTTATTAAGCACACGCATCAAGTGTGCCAATGCTACTATTGTGTGTATATATATATATATATATATATGTACACTAGTAAGAGATCACTGTGCAATGTGCAGTGTACAATGCCCAAAATATGATTCAAAAAATTATATTAAAGAAATTAATTCAAATTATAAATTTTAAGACCTGTTATAATTTATATATCAAAGATAAAAATATCAAACAAAAAGATTCATCCATATCGCTGATGTAGCTCTGTTATAGCGATCATCATCGCTCATGAACAACGAGTCTTCTAGCACTTAGACCATCAATACTCCAATATTTAGCAACTCTCACTAAACTGCTACTAAATCACGAGCTTCTTTCCAACACAAGCTCATGCCTGAATTCAGTTTCCTTACGTCATTACTTATGCACCATTCATTTTTTCTTACAGTTTTTTTTTTTTGTTGCCTCAGCAACCACTTTCTTTTCCTTCCCCCTCTTCTTCGTCTACTCTTTTGCATTCACAAATAAGTATAAATATATTCTGAAACATCGGAGAAAATATAATTTTTTCGACCGAAATTTTAAAATTTATACGGTCCCTAAAATGAAATTCATCTTTCAATCCGATTTTGCAGAATATCTAGGAGATTTCGGGTGAAACTTGAAATTTCCCGATCTTTTCATCTCTACTCAAGCATTTTTTATATCTAAACTAATATTAAATTCTTTTGGGAAAATTATATTTCGTACCTCTATGAAACACAAAACTTGCATACATCCCCCCAGTGTTAAAAATATAGCATTATATACCTGTGTGATTGAAAAAACTCTGCACAAAAACCCCTATCCATTAGAAATTGGCGAAAGACAACATTCACGCGCAGTTTGTTTGAAGTAGGTTAGGGCGGTTTGTGCAAATTAAAAATAACATAAGGGAATATAAGGCTATTTTTTTAAATAGGAGGGATGTGTGCAAGTTTCGTGTTTCACAGGGGTATGATATGCAATTATCCCAATTCTTTTGCAAAAATATCCACCGAAATTTCAATTGAAAACCAAAAGTTTACTGTATATTCATCAAAACCTAAAATTCCTAAAAACTTAAAATCCTCACATTGCAACTATCTAAATTCTAATGTTTGGTATGCAGACTGATTATTCCAGGAAAGCTCAATCTAGGAAAAAGTGATTCCAAGTGGAATGGTATTTCCTAATCCATTGTTGGCCACATACATGGATTGAAGCTGTGTTGGAGTAATCCATCTTTTTCCATTGTTTGGTTCATTTAAATGCATAGTTGGACTCAATAAAAATTTTGCTTGTTCAACTAATATACGCTTATTTATACTAATAATTATAATACAAATGAATATATCCAAATATAAAAATTATGTATAAAACTAATAAAATAATTATTAATTTAAATATAAACAAATAGATATGAATATTTATCTATAAATAATTAAATATGTATTATAAATATCAAGATATTAAATATCTAGCCATATTTATACATAGTAAAAAATTAAAGAACAAAATATTACATATACATATATATATATATATACAAACGATCTTTGTATTTTTATCTATATGTGATACCTGCATACTTATAAATATAAATGTAATTCATATATATATATATATATATCATAGAATATATACTGTAGATAAACCATAATTTGTATATATATAAATAGTATAAAATATGAATTGTGTATATGTGTGTTTATATATGTACATACACATATTCACTTGTATAGAGAACTTATACATGTTCAATAAATATATATATATATATATATATATATATACACACACATAAATCTTTAAAAGTTTAAATAAATCTATTTACATATAGATAAATTATATCTATATATAATAAAATACAACTTTTGAAACTATCCAAATAAGCGTATATGTGTATGCGTAATTGAACTCAATTTTGCCACACAAGCCAAATTGAAAAATATACATATATTAAATTTAAATAAATATAATTATCAATCTTTATCTAAAAATATTAACAACCTCGTATCTTTTTTGGATAAAGTTAGAATAACTAATACATATATTCTTTTAAACACGTGTTATATTCCAAATTTAAATTTCGAATTCTATTATATATATATATATATCATATTAATGTAAAATACGGATGTGAACAAATGGATTGCAAATTCAACAAAGTTGCTAAGACAACCACAATTCAAATTTGAAAAATGTGATCTTATTTGTAATGCTAAAAAGATATTCAAAGCCACTATTTAGCCTTGATATTGAAATCTTGATCTTATTTGCCAAGTCACAGGTAAATATTTAAAAATGAATTTTACTTGGCAAAATTCCAGAATCATGAAATCTAGGGATTTCCTATATTTAAATTTAAAAAGTATTTTAAAGATAATATTTATGTATTATTTATATGTGAAAAGTTCACTTTATTTTCATAGAATTTCATTATCACAAATTATGAAGAACCCTGCTCAATAGACAACAAACGACTTATCAACCCAAAATTTATTTGAATGGCCATAAATGATTCATTGTTATTGACCAATAGAAGTTTGTTAATTGAGTATACGGAGATGAATACTACTATATTTATCAAGTTCATTTTGTTTTTTTTTTTTCATTTTGATCTTATAAGTTGTTGAACTTTTGCACATACAAGAATCTAACAAGACAACTAGGGGTGATTGCGGTTCGGTTTTGCGATTTTTTTTTATTAATTTCAAACCAAATTGCCAAGTACGGGTTGGTGAAAATAAAATTTAAAATTGCGATTTTGTAAATTAAAACTGACTATGCGGTTTTGTGCGGTTTGGCGATTCTTCAAGTTATTTTACATTTTAAAACTAAATAAGCAAGCAATATTTGTCATATTTTTTGTTAAACTAATTGATAAAGAGATAATAATTATAATTCATAACTAAGAAAATACTTTTGCGAGACATTTATCAATATTAAACTCCATGAATCATTAAAAAAAATACTAGTGTCATTACATATTATTACATAAGAGTATCATACGTTTAGAATAGAAAAGTTACTGGTGTATCACTTTAAATATCTATTTTGCACTAAGTATAAATATAATATATACATATTTTATCATATATATAAATATATCAAATAGATACAAACTCATATATAAGAAAATGTCTTAATATTGCTTGTATGAAAGTAGGGCAAGAATTTGTATATAAACAAGTATTACAGAAAATGAATATTGTAATTGTTTGTTTATTAAAATTTGCGAATTAAAATCTGCAAAAGGATATTGTAAAGTATATTATAAAGTTATAAAGCAATAGGTAATAACTTAATCTAACCCGATATCTCTATTACAAATAATTGTGATAGTTAAATAAAACAAATATCATAAATATTATCTATAATACTTTTTTTTCGTCAAAACTCTTCAAATGTCTATTATATTAGATAAAATATAACACTAAAATATCATAAATATTATCACTTTAAAAGTCTCAGGCACAAATGTTGATTGAACATGTTATTAATCATGTAAAAGATATAATCATATCAATTCAATAACAAATATTAAATAAAACTACATATAGGAATAGTATTCCGAGTAAAACTTATTAAAATTCAAATTTAAAAAGAATAATAAGAAATATATATATATATATATATGTATGTAGACGATGACGGTGCGTTTCGATTTTTTTAATACTAATTTTGAAACCAAACCGCATAGGGCGGTGTGGTTTTCATTTAAATATTAGACCACAGTTTGCTTAAAAAAATGACAAAAACGGTGCGGTGCGGTCTGTTCGGTGTGGTTTTTCAAAATCAATGCTCACCCTAAAGACAACTCATGTTTGTGTGGTGGCCCATCATGATTCAAAACAAAATGATCTCGATTATAATACTAGATACAGTCAACTGAGATCGTCATTTAGAACTTTTTATGCGGAAGAGGCTTGAAAAATGAACCACCAAAATATTTTCATAATTACTTTTGTCATGATATAATATAAGGTATTGAAAAAATAAAATTAGTTTGTCGAATTAACATTAAATATTTATTTATCTATTTATTTTCATGTATTTATCTATCTTATATGCCTACATTTGCTTTTTAGAAAGCGAAAATTCATCATTAAATAATGATGAAGTCAGGCATTCTTCACCATTTTTTTTCTTTCCAGAAATGTAAAATTAGCAATTGTCTCTATTTATTTAGGGTTAAATGCATAAAACCCCCTGTGTTATATCGAAAATGTAAAAATGACTCTGTGTTATATCGAAAATGTAAAAATAACTATGTGTTAACGAAATAGTCTAATCACCTCATGCTCTAAAAAAGTCTGCGAATTGGCCAAATTCCATTAGAAAATGAGCGTGTTTTTCCATGTTTTTCACCTTTGTTGACATACTCATTTGTCACTTAATTATACATTCTTTATACAATATAAAAAGTAGATAGTGTTATTTTACCCAAAAAACACATATTTCCTTCTATCTTTTTAACAGAATTTGGCTTTTTGTAGACTTTTAAGAACACAGATGGTGATTAGGCTATTTCGTTAACACATGGAGGTTTCTTGCATTTTCGATATAACACAAAAGTTTTTATGCATTAAACCCATTTATTTATTGTCCTGTTCTTTTGTTTTTTTTTTTGGTTGCCTATCACAGTATTCCAAGTATTGCCGGACTAATCTGTTGGTCGACCCGGGTCGCACACCTGGCCTAGTGGGTGAGTCTCTCAACGGGGGTAACTGCGTATACAAGGAATCGAACTCGAGACCTTGCTTAAGCGGAATCAAGATGCTTACCACTCGGACCGACCCCGTTGGTAATTTCCATTTTTTACCTATATCCATATTGGCTAAAAATATTTTCTAACTTCAAACAAAGTTATACAGTAAATAGTTCGAAATTGAACCAGAGTTTATACTCAGTTAATAACAACGGTATGAAAATATGTAGGTGTACAAAAGTGAGGGACGGAGGATTATTACTCACTCCACCAATTGAGATCAAAGTCCGAGTCATCTAATGTCGTCAATCTTCCTGTTGCAATAGGAAAATGGCAAAAGGCTAAGCTGCATGAAGGTCAACATGGAATTAATAATTAATTATGGCAAACAAAATTATTTTTCTTATTCGTTTAGACATTAAAATAAAACATTATATTGTATTCTATAACAAAAGCTATAATTTATTGTGCTACATGGACTTTTTTTTTTTTTTTTGTTGCAAATTGAAGAGCTTTTTCGGTTTGGTTCGACAAATATTTCTAGGTCAAGCAATGACCTTTTAGATAAATAACCACCAATAAGAAAGATATCTTCTAAGGACACATGGTTACTGATTATAGAGATATAAAGTTGATATCGCCAATAATGATACTATATCGTTTGATTAATTTTGAGTAATAAGCAATATAAATGAGGAATATTAAATATGAGGAGTAGAGAGAATATCCCAATAACAAGATAAATATTATATTGTGTATGTATTGTGTCCCATATTTTACATATATAAGGGTTATTTATAGATTAGGGTTATTATTTCTCATGGGCTTTGGGCCTTCCCTAACTTACTTGGGCTATGTTTTAATACAAACTTATTCTTAGCCTACGACTAGCAATTTATAAAATATCCTTGGCCCAATCTAATACTCAATTCCCTATCATCTAGTCCCCCAATTCTTAAGCTCAGGTGTGCCTAAGCTCGCGTAAGCTTGAGACTTAAGATCTTGAACTTCGAATAATTTTTTAATGGATCCATCCCTCTTGCCTCGATGCTTCTTCAAAATAGGAATTTAATATTATTACTATTATTTTGTTGAGTGTTGGACTTCAAATGGATTTTGGGCTTGAGGAGCTTGAGTGTTGAGCTACATATAGGTCTTCTTTTGGGCCTCAACTTATAACTATCAAGGTCCACTCCTTTTAATCTACTTAGCAGCAAAACAAGCCTTAGCCCCTTTTTGAATTGCAAGTTGACTTCTTCTTCTTCTTCTTCTTCACACCAGCGAGTCAAGCAGCCATCAAATGGGTTTTCCTACAATTTTCTTCTGTCGACCTTTAGGCTATACCTAGCTGATCGAACTTCAAGCTCGAATCACCTGCAGACCTTGAGCTATTCTATCGTAGACCTTCAAATAATAGACCTTCAAGTTGCTCAGTCTCGACTGCTCGACCTTTGTAGAGTAGGCAAACTGCTCGACTTTAAGCTCTTACCCCTCGATTGATCCACCTTCATTCCTTGGATAAGTGGCTCGACCCTTGGACTTTTAACCTTAAGCTATTGCCCCTCGGATGATAGACCTGCACTCCTTGGATAAAAAACTAGACCTTAAGACCTTTAACTTTAAGCTCGTGCCCCTCGGATGATAGACCTTCACTTCTTGGATAAGTGGCTTGACCTCTAGACCTTTAACTTTAAGCTCTTGCCCCTCGGATGATAGACCCTCATTCTTTGGATAAATGGCTCGACCTTTAGACCTTTAACTTTAAGCTCTTGCCCCTCGGATGATAGACCTTCACTCTTTGGATAAGTGGCTCGACCTTTAGACCTTTAACTTTAAGCTCTTGCCCCTCGGATGATAGACCTTCACTCTCTTGGTTGTCTTATGATAATTTTCTTTTCAATTTCAGGTTCTCAAATTTAGCTTTTCAAGCTCTTAAGGTCTTGACCACTTTATAAGCACTCATCGAGCTCTAAGTATGGTTTTACTTTGTAGTTCACATTTTTGAAAGGGACAATTGCATATCATACCCCTGTGAAACATGAAACATGTACACATCCCCCCTGTATTAAAAAAATAGCCTGAAATAACCCTATAATTTTCAAAACCCTGCACGAAACCCTCAATCCATGTTAAATCTGCGGAAGATAGCATTCACGAGCAGTGTATTTGAAGTAGGGTTGGGGGTTTCGTGCAAGGTTTTTAAAAACATAGGGACATTTCAGGCTATTTTTTTAACACAGAGGGGATGTGTGCAAGTTTTGTGTTTCACAAGAGTACAATATGCAATTACCCTTTTTGAAATACCATTTCTTGTTCTAATTTCTAACCTTGTTTTTTGTTTTTTTTTTGTCTTCTATTTTAGCTATCCATACATTGCATCTCAATCTTGAATCTTCATGTGCCATTTTTATCCTTCTTTTTTTATTTCTTTAAAGCCTTGCAAGCATGTCAAGCGCTAGAGGAACTTCATTGAGTGCTGAGCATTTTAACACCTCAAAGAGTGGTAACATAGAATCCGATCCACCTATCTTCGAGCCTTGAGAGTCCACCCAACTCCCCTACGATACTAATTTGCAGATTAGCTCTTGAGAAATTCATCACGCAATGAGTTAGTCAATGCTCTCTAATGGACGATTGAGAGCTCTGATGGTCTAGTCCCCTATTCTCAAGGTCGAGGTCTCGTGCGAGCAATATAGCTTAAGAATTTAAATTTGGGTCCTATCTAGTTTAGGTTGAGCGCGTAGTTTTCCAAGGTCGGAGATCTTGGGCGCCTAGTCTTCCAGGATCGGACAACTGGGGCCATGATCTTCCAAGATCAGATATCTTGGGCATCTAGCCTTCCAAGGTCGGACACCTAATATTCCAAGGTCGACAACTTGAGCGCCTACTCTTCAGTTTTTGTCACCTCTTCTTTAGGAAAGCTTCTTCCTTTGTATCGGGACGAGCTCTTGGGTAAGACAATTGGGCATACTTTCTATGGTTTTTGAAGTACCAAAAGCAAGTGAAATTTCGAAAAGGCTTACAACCAGGCTTTCACTTTGAGGTTGCGCATGTTAGACTTTGAAGTCATGAATGTTAAACCTTGATCTTGGATCTTCTTTAGATCACTTAAAGGTCGTGCATGTTAAACCTTCCGAGCCATACACTCTAGACCTTGAATTTGAATCTTTCTTTAACTATTTAATTACTTTTATTCAGACTTTTTTATTTGACTAGTCTTCTTTAAATTATTTTGAATCATTCTAAGATTTGTTTGCTTTGCTAGTCTTTTTTTTAGACTAGTCTTCAAGACTTAGTTTTTTTTATAAGACTATTTTGTGTTCTCTTATGGACTAGTCTTCCAAAGTTAGTCTTTTGTAAGACTATACTTGTGTCCTCTTCGGACTAGTCTTCAAGACTTAGTCTTTTTGTTAGACTATTTTTGTGTCATCTTCGGACTAGGCTTCATAATATAGTCTTCTTATCCAACTAGAGTGTCCTCTTCGGACTAGCCTTCCAGATTTAGTCTTTTTTGTAAGACTATTTTTTTAGTCCTCTTCGGACAATGCTTCAAAACTTAGTCATTTTGTAAGACTATTCTTGTGTCCTCTTCGGACCAGCCTTCAAGACTTAGTCTTTTTTGTAAAACTATTTTCATGTCCTCTTCGGACCATGCTTCAAGACTTAATCTTTTTGTAAGACTATTCTTGTGTCCTCTTCGGAACATGCTTCAAGACTTAGTCTTTTTTGTAAGACTATTTTTGTGTCCTCTTCGGACTAGCCTATGAACGTTTGCAACGCTGGTGCGAGTAAGAATTAACACAGATTTCCAAAATAGTATAGTATTCATAAGTAGACTTGCAAGACATACATTGCAATTTCTTTGAAATATAAAGTCAAAACATAAAGATAAAAGTTTAAGACCATTAGCATTAGAATTTTTTCAAATTTTCCATGTTCCAAGAGTGGGGCAAGTGTTACCCATCCATTGTTTACATCTTGTATACTCCATGTTTAGTTGTTGCAATGCTCTCGGGCTCTGCGCCCCTGTTCTTTGCTCGACCTTGGCTTCTCAAAACTATGGTTCCACCCCTCACCCTTTATAAAATTCATCTCTTCCTCACGTATGTGCTGCTAAGCCATAAGACTAAGCTCTTCCGTGCTTTTAGGAGCTTGGAGGGATAAGGTTGAAGCAAAGGGACCAAGCTTCAACCCGATGATCAAAATACTAATTATCATCTCTAAGCCCACATATGTTACATCTATGAGTTGGTTGCAGTGCAACTATTGATCTCCCTACATATACAAGAGCTATTTATAGCTTAGGGTTACTATTCATTAGGGGCTTTGGGCCTTATATACTCACTTGGGCTATCTTTAAATACAAACCTATTCTAAGCCCATGACTAACAATTAATAAAATATACTTGGGCTAATTCAATATTCAATTCCCTATCATCTAGTCTCCCAATTCTTAAGCTCAGGTATGCCCAAACTTGCATAAGCTTGAGAATTTACGATCTTGAACTTCAAATAATTTTTCGATGGATCCATCCCTCTTGTTTCAATGCTTCTTCAAAATAGGAATTTATTATTATTATTATTATTATTATTATTTTGTTGAGTGTTGGACTTCAAATGGATTTTTGGGCTTGAGGAGATTGGCTTTTGGGCCTCAAATCAAAACTTATTCTCTCCCGCCCAACACACCCACTTAACAACAAAACATGCCTTAGCCTCTTCTGAAATTCAAAGTGACTTCTTCTTCACAGCAGTAGCGAAATAGGCAGCCATGAAATGGGTTTCTTCCCATAATTCTTCAAAAACTCTCCTTGTTCTTCATACGTGAAGAAGTGGCTCTATCATCTTCAAGTGGTCTTCAAACTTCCATTTTTGTCGGCATAGGTAAGCCTCACCCAAATCTTCTTAATCTTCACCTATTTCTTCCAAATTTTATGGATTTTTGAGTATTTGGTTATTTCTTTACGGTATATTTGCTTGTTCTTGATTTTGTTGAATTCCTTTGGATTTTGAGCTATAGGAACTTTATTTGGGGTGTTGAGATTTTGAATTTGAAAGTGTTTTTTTGTAGGTTTCACGGTTGAAAATTGTAGTAAAACCTAATTAAACAATCGACCTTCAAGCTCGGAATTGTAGAAATTTGATTATTTTTTGTCGACCTTTAGGGCATACCTAGTCGATCGACCTTCAAGTTGTTGGGTCTCGGCTTCTCGACTTTTGTAGAGTAGGCAAATTGCTCGGCTTGAAGCTCTTACCCCTCGATTGATCGACCTTCATGTTTTGGATAAGTGGCTTGACCTTTAAACCTTTAAACTTTAAGCTCTTGCCTCTCGGATGATAGACTTTCACTCCTTGGATAAGTGGTTTGACCTTTAGACCTTTAACTTTAAGCTCTTGCGCCTCGGATGATAGACCTTCACTCCTTGGATAAAATGTTCAACCTTTTAGACCTTTAGACCTTCAACTTCAAGCTCTTACCCCTCGGTTGACCAACCTTCACTCCTTGGGCAAAATGTTCGATATTTAGACCTTTTAGACCTTCAACTTCAAGCTCTTACCCCTCGGTTGACCGACCTCCATCCATTGGGCAAAATGTTCGACCTCTAGATCTTTAATTTTATCTTATAATAATTTGATCTTCCACAATATTATTTCACTCACCTCTTGGTTGTCTAATGATAATTCTCTTTTCAATTTCAGGTTCTCAAATTTGGTTTTTCAAGCTCTTAAGGTCCTGACCATTTCACAAGCACTCATCAAGCTCTAAGCATGGTTTTACTTTGTAGTTCATATTTTTGAAATACCATTTTTTGTTCTAATTTCTAACCTTGGTTTTTGCTTTTCTTGCTATCTTCCTGCTAGGTATTTGACCTCCAAACCTTAGGTATAAATCTTTCCCTTTCACACTTCATTTATTTGATTTTTCAAAACATGTCTAGCTCTAGAGTAAATTCGTCGGATACCGAACGTTTGAGTGCCTCGGGGAGTAGTAATATAGATTCCAACCCGCCTCGTTCTTCGAGTTTCGATAGTCCCCCCGACTCTCCCTATGATCCCCATTTACGGCCTAGCTCCTCTTCAGCCCTAAAAAGTCGTCTTGTCATAAAAATTCCAAAAAAGCTTAGCACTTCGCCCCAAACGAGTTGATTTTTGTCTTCTCGCAAAGAGTTAGTAAATGCTCCTTTCAAAGGGGAGCCACCTTACCCCTCGTCCGCTCTTAAGACCCCTGATGCCAACACCATTCGTCGTGACTTTTATATACCTTCAGCTTATGAGATTATTATCCCCAAGTCGGATGAGTTCATGTTCAATCCCCCCGACGGGTGTCACACTTTCTTTGTGTCTACTCTCGAGTCCGAACTTTGATTTTCGATCCCGGAACCCATGGAAAACATTTTGCGACATTTGGATTTGTGTCCTACCCAGTTAATGCCTAACTTCTATCGTCTCATAGCTTGCTTTATAGTGATCATGCGATTATTCGGTCTCGAGCCTTCATGGGCTTACTTTTGGACCTTGTTTCTGATAAATTAGTCTAATGTTGTGACTGGTGATGATCTTCCTTTTTACTACCTTACTGTTAAGAGAAAAATTAGGTTTATTGAAAATGTCCGTTTATCCAATGGGAAAAATCGCTTCTTCTTTGTCAAAAGCCCCCCTCTCGACCTTGGCAAATACCTCGAACTTGGAAAATGTTGAAACCTAAGCCTAATGTTGAAGGTCGAGTGACATGGCTTTCCTCCTTCATCCTTGATGACTTGACCATCTGTAGCTTTGATGCATCTATGATAAATAATGAGAGGATATTATCCATGGTTGGGATTAGCCCCGCGCCTTACTCTCCGGATTAGTCTTTAGGTAATTTACCCACATGCTATACTTGCCATACTTACATTATTTCGTGTTAGTTTGACAAGTTATAGTATTAACTCGTTGTCTTTGTTTTCTCACAGTTATGTCTTTTCAAGATGCCATGATTGAGAACAAGTTGCGCCATCGCAAAGATTATCTACTTACGATAGCTCGGGAGCGTGAGTATTCTTTATTTGTGGATGAGGTTCGCAATTCTTTTTCAAAATCTGCGAGTTCAAAATTCAAAGTTCGTTTTGCCGAGACTGCCCGCTCCGAGCTTGAGGCTCCATCGACTGACCCTCGTCACTCTGACGCTCCTGCCAGCGATCTGACCAAGCTAAGTTCGTCAGACAAAGGCAAAAAGTTGTCTTCCCAAATCCCTAAAGACACTCAGGTTAAAAAGGTGAAGCACTCCACACGATCTTCTCCTTTCTTGGCCCCTAAAGATCAAGGTCCGTCTGCTCCACCTGGTGCATCTGCTGCGGGCACCCATAGCTTGAAACGTAAGCAGCCCTCAGCCTCTGGGATTGTGTTGAAAAAGCGCGAGATATTTAGTTCACTCTCCGATGAAGAATTCAAAGCTTAGTCATGGTGCGAAGAAATTTCTGATTAGCTTTAATTTTTTCATCAGAGAGTGAACCAAATCTCTCGCGCTTCTTCAACACAACCCCAGAGGTTGAGGGCTGCTTACATTTCAAGCTATGGGTCTCGAGAGCAGATGCACAAGGTGGAGTAGACGAAGCTTGATCTTTAGGGCCCGAGGAAGGAGAAGATCTTGTGGAGTGCTTAGCCTTTTTAACCTGAGTGTCTTTAGGGATTTGGGAAGCTAACTTTTTACCTTTGTCTGACGGACTTAGTCTGATCGGATCGCTGGCAGGAGCGTCAAAGTGACGAGAGTCAGTCGATGGAGCCTCAAGCTCGGAGTGGGCAGTCTCGGCAAGTCGAGCTTCTGATTTTGAACTCGCAGATTTTGAAAAATGATTGCGAACCCCATCCACAAATAAAGGATACTCACGCTCCCGAGCTATCGTAAGTAGATAATCTTTGCGCTGGCGCAACTTGTTCTCAATCATGGCATCTTGCAAAGACATAGTTGTGAGAAAACAAAGACAACGAGTTAATAATATAACTTGTTAAACTACCACGGAAGAATGCAACTATGGTAAGTATAGCATATGGATAAATTACTTAAAGACTGATCCGGAGAGTAAGGCGCGGGGCTAATCCCAACCATAGATAATATCCTTTCATTATTTATCACAAAGGCATCAAAGCTACAGATTGTTAAGTCATCAAGGATGAAGGAAAAAGGCCATATCACTCGACCTTTAACATTGGGCTTAGGTTTGAATGTTTTCTAAGTTCGAGGTATTTGCCAAGGTCGAGAGGGGGGGCTCTTGACAAAGAAGAAGCGATTTTTTCAATTTTTCCCGTTGGATGAATGGATGTTTTCAATAAACCTAATTTTTCTCTTGACTGTAAGGTAGTAAAAAGGAAGATCGTCACCAGTCACAACATTAGACTCATTTATCTGAAACAAGGTCCAAAAGTGAGCCCATGAAGGCTCGAGACCGAATAATTGCATGATCACTATAAAGCAAGCTATGAGACAATTGGAGTTGGGCATTACTGGGTAGGACATAAGTCCAAATGTCGCAAAATGTTTTCCATAGGTTTCGGGATTGAAAACCGAAGTTCGGGCTCGAGAGTAGACACAAAGAAAGAAAGACACCCATCGGGGAGATCGAACATGAACTCATCCGACTTGGGGATAATAATCTCATAAGTTGAAGGTATATAAAAGTCACGACGAATGGTGTCGGCATTAGGGGTCTTAAGAGCGGACGAGGGGTGAGGCGGTTCCCCTTTGAAAGGAGCATTTACTAACTCTTTGCGAGAAGACAAAGATCGACTCGTTTGGGGCGAAGTGCTAAGCTTATTTGGAATTTTTATGACAAGACGACTTTTTAGGGCCGAAGAGGAGCTAGGTCGTAAATGGGGATCATAGGGAGAGTCGGGGGGACTATCAAAACTCGAAGAATGAGGCGGGTTGGAATCTATACTACTACTCCCCGAGGCACTCAAACGTTCGGTATCCGACGAATTTTCTCTAGAGCTAGATATATTTTGAAAAATCAAATAAATGAAGAGTGAAATGGAAAGATTTATACCTAAGGTTTGGAGGTCAAAGACCTAGCAGGAAGATAGCAAGAAAAGCAAAAACCAAGGTTAGAAATTAGAACCAAAAATGGTATTTCAAAAATATGAACTACAAAGTAAAACAATAGTTAGAGCTTGATGAGTGCTTGTGAAATGGTCAAGACCTTAAGAGCTTGAAAAGCCAAATTTGAGAACCTGAAATTGAAAAGAGAATTATCATGATAAGACAAGTAAGAGGTGAGTGAAATAATATTGTGGAAAATCAAATTATTATAAGAAAAAATTAAAGATCTAGAGGTCGAACATTTTGCCGAAGGGATGGAAGTCGGTCAACCAAGGGGTAAGAGCTTGAAGTTGAGGTCTAAAGGTCGAACATTTTGCCCAAGGAGTGAAGGTTGGTCAACCGAAGTGTAAGAGCTTGAAGTTGAAGGTCTAAAGGTCTAAAAGGTCTAAAGGTCGAACATTTTATCCAAGGAGTGAAGGTCTATCATCCGAGGGGCAAGAGCTTAAAGTTAAAGGTCTAAAGGTCAAGCCACTTATCCAAGGAGTGATGGTCTATCATCCGAGGGACAAGAGCTTAAAGTTTAAAGGTCAAGCCACTTATCCAAAAAATGAAGGTTGATCAATCGAGGGGTAAGAGCTTAAAGCCGAGCAATTTGCCTACTCTACAAAGGTCGAGCATCTGAGACCCAGCAATTTGAAGGTCGATCGACTAGGTATGCCCTAAAGGTCGACAAAAAATATAAATCAAATTGCTACAATTTCGAGCTTGAAGGTCGATTATTTTAATGGGTTTTTCTAAAATTTTCAACCGCGAAACCTACAAAAAACACTTTCAAATTCAAAATCTTAACACCCCAAATAAGGTCCCTATAACTCAAAATCTAAACGAATTCAAAGAAATCAAGAACAAGCAAATATATGGTAGGAAAGCAAGAACCAAATACTCAAAAATCCATACAAATTCAGAAGAAATAGGTGAAGATTAAGAAGATTAGGGTGAGGCTTACCTATGCCGGAAACCGACGAAAATGAGAATGCCAAACTCTTGGAGTTGCAAAAATGAAAGTTTGAAGATCACTTGAAGATGATAGAGCCACTTCTTCACGTTTGAAGAGCGAGGAGAGTTTTTGAAGAATTATGGGAAGAAACCCATTTCATGGCTGCCTATGTTGCTGCTGTTGTGAAGAAGAAGTCAATTTGAATTTCAGAAGGGGCTAAGGCATGTTTTGTTGTTAAGTGGGTGTTGGGCAGAAGAGGATAAGTTATGAATTGAGGCCCAAAAGATGCAGCCCAAAAGCCAAGGCTATGTTTGGTTATATTTTGATGGTATTTTGGTGAGAAATTTATGAGGACACGTGCGTGTTTGATGAGATTGTGTTTGGTTTTATTTTGGGAGTTGGTTTTTGGGTGTGTTTTTTTGGTGAGATAATATTTGGTTTTGTTTTCAAAGAGAACAAAAGTTACTGTAGCAGTCAAATCATGAAACTTTTGTCTGTTAGAGAGGAGAGAGAAGAGAGAGAGAGAGAGAGCACATCGAGAGGAGTGTAGGGACAAAGTAGGTGTAGAAAGATGGAAAATAATTATTATATTTTTTTTTTAGAATTAGTGTATTTTTGACCAAATATTTTGTGAACCAAACATGATTTGATGAGAATATTGGACTAAACATGGTATGAAAACATAACCAAACATTGCTCAACCTCCTCGAGCCTAAAAATCCATTTGAAGTCCAACACTCAACAAAATAATAATAATAATAATATTAAATTCCTATTTTGAAGAAGCATCGAGACAAGAGAGATGGATCCATTGAAAAATTATTCGAAGTTCAAGATCGTAAATTCTCAAGCTTATGCGAGCTTGGGCACACCTGAGCTTAAGAATTGGGGGACTAGATGATAGGGAATTGAATATTTTTTATTTTATTTTTTTGTTTCCAAAAGAGAAGGGTGATACCCTAACGACCTAACTCGATAACCTCGAGTTTGGGGTCACATATCTAGTCCAAGTGAGCCCGATGTGGTCTTGGTCTAAATGTCCCAAAGGCTATACGGAGCATTCGTCAAACTCATGAGGGCATGGTGGAGCCCTTCGTTAGCCAAGCTATCCGCCGCTTTATTTGCTTCTCTCCAAATGTGCGAAATTTTCACTTGCCAAGGGAGAGCAATTCTATCGCGAATCTTAGTAATAAGCTCAAAATAACGGTGGGTAAGGCTCGATAGGGAATTGAATATTGAATTGAGTCAAATATATTTTATTAATTGCTAGTCATGGACTTAGAATATGTTTGTATTCAAAGATAGCCCAAGTGATTGTGAAAGGCCAAAAACCCATAATAAATAGTAACCCTAAGCTATAAATAGCTCTTGCTGGTACTATAAAGTTGATTTTATTTGTTTTGACATGTTATGTGCTTACAGTTGAATGCAGAGTTATTAGCGGACACCCCCCAACCTATTAAAAATTGCATCCAACACCCTAACCTATCATAAATGTGTACTTAACCCCTTCAGTCAGATTCTGGCGGAATATAATGGAATATTCCGACGCATGCAAGGATAAATCGTCACACAGGGGCAAAATGCTACAAATCTCATAGGTTAGGGGGCAAAGTGCACATCACGCTATAGGTCGGGGGGTGTTTGCTAATATCTATTTTTTTAATTCAAATATTCTTAATTTTCCAAAAATAAAAAAGACAAAATAAAAAAATTAGAAACATTAAAACTAATTTGAGAAAAAAAACACAAAAAGAAAAAAAAAATCAGAAATAACCATTAAATGTTTGATAATTTTAGGAAGAAGTCAAAAGAACAAAAATAGAAAATTCCAAGAAAAAAAATTCAACTAAATTTCTGAAAAAGTCATAAAAAAATAGAAAAGTAATAAAAAAAATTTAAAATTTAAAAAATTCAAAAAAATGAAAATAAATTAGAACAATATAAAAGGAAATTTTTATGTTTTTATTAATTTTTTTATTTTTAAATTTTTTCCCTTTTTTTCTTATTTATTTTCGTGTTTCCTAATTTTTGATTTTGAATTTATTTTCTTCTAAATTTTTTTTATTATTTAAAAGTTTATTTGAACTTTTTGATTTTTTTTTTATTTTTCCGAATACTCCAATTTTTGTTTTTTTGGGATATTTTTGATTTTTAGTTTTTTTTTTTTAAATGAGTATTTGAATTTGAAAAAGAGATATTAGCAGACACCCCCAACCTATGAGGTGGTGTGCATTTTGCCTCCTAACCTATGCGATTTTTAGCACTTTGCCACTTGTGTGACGATTTTACCATTGCATGCGCCAAAATATTCTATTATATTTCGCTAGAATCTGACCGAGGGGAATAAGTGTACATTTATGATAGGTTTGGGTGTCGAATGAAATTTTTAATAAATTGGAGGGCAAAGTGCACATCAACCTATAGGTTGGGGAGTGTGCTAATAACTCTTGAATGCATGAAGGGAACTTTACAAAGTTGGAGGATATATTACTTGAATATAATTTGGAGAACCACTTGAAAACAATTTTTTTTAGTGAGTTTAGTGTACATGAATCACCATGCACTTTCCAGAGTGATCAAGTATTTTTTATAGTAACTATTTTTAATAAATATTCTGACTTTTTAAATATGCTAATGCAAACTATTCAATTTTATTGTTATTTTTTCACATGTCATTTTGAAATTCACAAAATAAATATTACGGTATAATAGTAATTACTTAATCTTCCTTTCCATTTTCACATTCTAAAATCTTCCTCAATTTCAAAATTCTCGTGTATGTGGACAAGATAACATTACATTATTATAAATAGAAATTTTAAAAAAAATCAATGTTATGCAGCATTTAAGGTGTTTCGATAGTCTAATTTGAGAGAAACCAAGCAAACCTATCGAGTATCAGGCTATCAGCTATACAATTTGTCTACGTTAATGTGCTTATAAAAGTTTTTTAGAATTATTAATTATTCACTTACATGAATGATATGGTCTATTGAAATTCTTTTTGCCAACAAATACTTTTATCATTTTATGTTTTAAGAACTCATATAATTATCTCTAGCATCATAAGAAGAATTCTAGATTTTTGCTCAATTAATTCAAATTTAAGATTTAAATTTAAATTCAAACCCAAACTCAAAACAAATGAAATAACTTATACGCATTTGATAAATTACGAAGGATTTACCAATCGTTTAAAACGAAAATAAAAGAAAATGAATCACTAGCCAATTACTATTTCCAAAATGTTTGTGCAAATAAAACCAAATGCATTTAGTAACTCGGTAAAAAGAAAAATGTAGCGATTTGTTCGAGGCCGTAATCAAAATAGAAAATAGATCTGAAAGGCACGGAGAATCGCAAGCAATTTTGCCAACCTTCAATGCAAGTTTTCGTCATTTATTGACGCTCTTGCTCTGCTAATTGGCTTATCTCTAAAATTTAATTCTTTATATTGTTTGATTCATAAGAAGAATTCAAGTTAATTCAAATTTAAGATTTAAATTCAAACTCAAAACAAATGAATAACTTATACGCGTTTGATAAATTACGAAAGATTTACGAATCGTTTATAACAAAAATAAAAGAAAATGAATCACTACCTAATTACTATTTCCAAAATGTTTGCGCAATTAAAACCAAACGCATTTAGTAACTCGGTAAAAAGAAAAAGAAAAATGTAGCGATTTGTTCGAGGCCGTAATCAAAACAGAAAAATAGATCTGAAAGGCACGGAGAATCGCAATCGATTTTGCCAACCTTCAATGCAAGTTTTCATCATTTATTGACGCTCTTGCTCTGCAAATTGGCTTATCTCTATTTACTATTTCCAAAAATAAAAGAAAATAAAATAAAATGAATTGAATTGATAGCTAATTACTATTTCCAAAATGTTAGTGCAATTAAAACCAAAGGCATTTAGTATCTCTGTTCCTACTAATCAAACACATTTTTACATATATATATATATATATATATATCAGTGGATTAAAAAGCATAACATATTACAAATTAAATCTAGGTTAAAAAAAAAACACAAAATAGGTCGAACTTGATTGATTGTTCATAACAAATCGTTGAAATGTGATGTAACAACAGAAATAATCTAATAACAGGTTGTTTTACATGCTCGCGATTCAAATCAATTGCTTCTAAATCCTCAAGATTAAACAAAAAATGATGAACTGAGAAATGCAGTAATAATACATACACATATACTCAATAGTGTTAGAGAGAGAAAGGGGGAGGTGAGAGAAGCAACGGCGCCCACCTGAATGGTGCTGGAGGTTGAGGCTTTTCCCGTGAGAGAGAAACCCTACTGCGCTGGGTTGTCTGTACTTATAGTATTCATATTGTCACTAAAAGGGCTTGCACTACAATTTGAATTGGGCTTGGACACAAGGTATGCAACATCGGCCAATATTTAGTTATATGGGCCAATATTTAGTTACATGGGCAAGTATTTAGTAACACAAGATCAATTTAAAGCTATATTATTTATACTAACAAGGTCCCGCAACCAACACGGGTTGGTTTGACTGGTAAGCGGCTCGCTTCTGCTTAAATAAGGTCTCAGGTTCAAAATCTTGTGAATGCAGAAAACCCCTGATGGGAGACTCACTCACCAATGTCAGGTGCTCGACACGGGTCGGATCCGGATGTAGTAGGGACAAAACTCCGGTGAACCGGGTGGGCAATTAAAAAAAAAAAAATAAGGTCCAACACAGTTGGTAGATAGTTGAGTTCCTTAAGTATGCTGTCCAAAATTCGATCACTCCTCGAAGGGATTAGTCTACAGCTTCCGGCTGGGGAAAACCCTTGGTATAAACCAAAAAAAAAAATTATATTTTCCTTGAAACTTTTGAATTCTCACATCATATGCATGGGTAATTTCTAGGGGTGTTAAAAAAATCTAGAATTCGGTTCGAATCGAAACCGACCCGAAAAATTTGGTTGGGTTTTTTGATTATTTTTTTTTAACAAAAAATCGATTTTCTGTTCGTTTTCAGTTTTGATGTTCGGTTCGGTTAACCGAAAGCTCAATTTTTGTTTATTTTTATTTGATATAGTATAATATAGACTAAAAATTACAAAAGTGTATTTACTAGTGACAATTTATAGAGAAAAAAAGAAAGTAAATTAAAATTAGCCATAATTAAAATTTAATTATTTTTATCTAATTTTCATTTACTTTTTGGAAGTTTGAGAAACTCGTTTGAATTGCATGCTCCTATAACTGATTAGATGTGTAGACCACTTTATAATTTATATTAATCTTTTTGGATCTTATACAAAAAAAGACGAGAGTGAAAATCCAAATTTGGCTAGTTTATTTTTTATTTTTTAAGGTAAATTCGGTTTGACCAAAAACCGAACCGAACAAAATTATTTTGTTTTGGTTTGAAATTTCAGAAAATCAAAATTTCGGTTCGATTTCGGATCGAACTGAATCGATGAACACCCCAGGTAATTTCAAGGGAGTTTCTACTTTCTAGGCATAGTCAATACGTTGCGTATAGAAAATGTGCTAAGCATAATAAAGATGAGCTAATGCAACACTGATAATAGATTTAAATATATTATACAATGGTCATAATTATTTATCTAGCAAACACATGCACTTAGGATTGTTAATCAGACCGGTCTTATGAGTCGAGCCTAAATGGGCTTGAGTTCAAAATATATCGATCCTCATGAGTGGAACGAGTCCGGGAGGACTAGTAGGACACCCTCTCCCCACAACTTTAAAAAAAATAATTTATCCTATAAAATTTTGATATTCAAAATTTAAAAATATCAAATTTTATCCTATTTTTTTTATTTGCCTCAGCCCCAAACCCAAATTTCTGGCTCCGTCTCTGCTCATGAGCATAATCTCACGTTAGGCTCACAATTTCTTTAATTTTTTTTAAGTTTGGCCCAAACTCAACACTCAAACTTTTATGAACTTTACACTTATTCGGGGCTAATTTCCACTGACAAGAATAAATTCCTGGTAAAATGTTTATATATTTACTAATTTTATACTGTATGTGAGATAAGAATCCCAATAGTCTTGTAGGTCCCACTTATATAGCGAATTACATAGTGAGTTCTAAATATACACACCAATATCACTGCCAGGGACGGAAAATTCTATGCTGGGCCGAGACGGCCGTTGGATCCCCCACATGGGGAGGTTAAATGGGATTTTGCCCCCCCCCCCCCTGTTGGGGGATTCAACGGTTGAGTTGGGCAGAGACCAATCATAGAACAGCCCGCCAGGGACGGAGCCGGGGGGGGGGGGGGGGGCTGGAGGGTGCGGTCGCCCCCTTCAATTTTGAAAAATTATTTTTTTATCTTACAAAATTTTTGATATTTGTATTTCGCCCCCCCTCAAAATCGAAAAATATCATGTTTTTTCCCTTTATTTTGAGTTCGCCCCCTCCAAACCCAAAATCTTGGCTATAATGAAAGAGATAAGAGTATAAAGTATGTTAAAAGTTGTAATTGAACCAAGTTTCTTATTATATTTCTCTTCACAAATATAGCCTACCGTACCGCGGGGGGTTCACGCCCCCTTTCACTCCTTCGACTATTTGCCAAAAAAAAATGTATATCTATATCACAACAATCTCGCCTCCCCTCATTCATATTCTTGGCTTCGTCCCTGATCACTGCATCAAGAAGTTAGGTAAAAAATAAATTTCCAAATAATTAATACTTTCGAAATATTTTCTAGATTGATGATAAATAAGAAAATAAAATGCATTAAAATCTCTTTTGTCTTTCCTCAATCCAAGTTAAGTTAGTAATAATGAAACTCCATTTTAATGCTATTTCTTTCAAACCTCCCAACTCTTTCTTATTTATATTTCATATAATTTTTTACTTGGCAAAGTTGACACTGGATAATTATTAACATATTAATTAAAAATTAAAAGTAGTAGGATGTTTATAAATGCATATTAGTTGAGTTGGACTTCTTCAAACTGAGCTTTATAATGCCCAAGTTCAACTTCCAAATCAACTGAACTTAATTTTTGTACTCAAACTCATGTAAGTTCAACTTGCTCATAAGCGAGTTGAAAAATTGGGCTTCTTATGTATAAGTCCGACTCAATTGAGAGTTATATACGCTACTTTAATTCCAACCCTGACATGCGGATCAAATTCTATTTGGTGCTTCGAATCGACTTAGACTTGTTCTCAATGCTAATTATGCGAACTTTTTAGCCAAAGTAGTTGTTAATCAAACAGGGAGCTGGTAGAGCCTTTGGAACAAACACTGAAGACCTTAGAGCACCCCCATTGGAGGGTGCTTGGGGAAGCATGCACCTTTCCTTTCAATGGGAGGTGGGGTGCTTGGTGACATGGCAAAAATGAAGGAAGTTGGGGTTCCCAGCAAGAACCCCAAAGGAATCCGTGACATGGCAATTATTTTTGAAAAATAAAGATTTTTATTTAATTATATAATTGATTATTAAAAAATAAGTATAAGCTGGGTATTTTTAGAGAGACTATTTTGATAGGAAGAGAGTTTCTTGGAAGGGATTTTATGCTGATGTGAAAAGTGCAGAAAGTTATTTTTAATGGAAAGAAGGGTGCTTGGAAGGGAGGTTCTTGGTGTGTTGATGTGGCACTCCAAGAACCCTTTTGGTGGTCACCAAATGCGACTATGGTCCGGGTCTGTGGGTCGGACTAAATAGCTAGGTAGCCCACTTCATCCATAAAAAGAAAAAAAGGAGAGTGCTTCCCTTCCATAGCCAAAGCGTCGCCGCCGCCGTCAATGGATTTCTCCGCCGTGATCGACGCCGTCGCTTCACAGTCATACGATCAGATCGCCGGTATTTGCGATACGCTCATGCTTCAGGTCAGTAATTCGCATTTCCTCATTTCACCCTCCTTTTCGCCTATTATTATTCCCCTGCAAAACCTAGTTATTCACTCTCGCTCTCTGCATTTGTGCATCCTTTTATGCTTCAGGTTGCATCTGATGGCGTTGCTTTTCGCTACGAATGGCCGTACGCCGTTCATCTCCTCGGCCACATTTACATCAACGACGTGTACTTTTCGTCTCTTGCATAAATTAATGATTCATGTGCAAGTGGAATTTCATTTTACTGTGCGTTTATTTTGTTTTGAAAATTTTCGAGCCAAAATAATGTGAATTTTTTTAGTGGTGGTGATGATGCTGATTTTGTTTTTTTGTTCCTTTTGCAGTAATAGTGCGAGGTTTTTGTGGAAGATGATACCGTTGGGCGTTAAAGAGAACGAGCCGGAGGTATCGGCTGTTTGGAAAATTGGGCAGAAGCTGTGGGGAAAGGATTGTGGTGGTGTTCATGAGGCCATTCGTGAGTTTGATTGGAGTTCAGAGTCTCACGGCATTGTGGTTGCTTTCTCAGGTAATTGCGCGTCGACACTAATGCAGTAATGCTAACTACTTGAGAGTTATTTTAGTTGATGTTTTCAATTTTCTGAAAATTTTTTGAAGTATGTTTTTGAAGTCAATTTGAACTAGTTTTTGTGGTTTTATTATCCATATGTCTGATATAATGTTCTCCATGGCTATTAATTAAGCTGCGAAGATCACCAAGGAGATATGGTCTTTGGATATTTATTGGGGTGCCATGAGCAGAGCAATCGAACTAGTGAGAACATGTGGACTTAATTCCTTGTGTTTACCTAATGTGATATTTGTACTCTCGAGTGTTTTATCTACAACATGTACTGAGAGTATCGGCATTGGAGCGTCAAAAACTTTTCATTTATGTGCAATCAAAATATATTAATCATATATTATTTGACGGTCCCATGTTGAAGTATACCTCCATTCTTTTCATCATCTGTTGTTTAGGTATTGCATATCTACTGATTCAATGGTGTTATCCAATGAGCATAATAATGTGTTCACTGCAGTGCTAGCTGTAGATACAACTTGTACATTATCATGCATTTATGGGGTGTATGTATCTATATGATTATTGCTGCAACCCTTGTGGCCAAAAGACAAGGAAACTTGCATGTCTAAATGAAAATCCCCTTTTCCATATTGAAGTATATAAATTCTTTTTATTCTCATCAACATGAGCATCATATGCATTTTCCTTGTATATAGATTCGTATTGAAGTACTTAAATTCTTTTTATTGTCATCAAAATGAGCATCATATGCCTTTTCCTTGTATATATAGATTCAACTTGTGCGATAGTAATGTTTGTGAAGTTTGGAAAAGACTTCAATTATGTTGTGTCATAGCTGTTCCTTCTAGACTCTTTTCTAGAGAAGAAAACTGAAGCCTCATATCTGGCTTCACCCAGGGACGAAGCTAGGATTTCATATCCGGGGGGTGAATACGAAAAAATAGGGGGAAAACTTCATATTTTTTGGTTTTTTTGGGGTGGAAATAAATTTTCAGAAGTTGAGGGGGGGCAGCTGCCCCTACCAGCCCCCCGGCTCCGCCTCTAGCTTCGCCACTTCTGTTTCAGAGCTGATCCATTATTGGTTTTTTCACTTGCGTCCAGTCCATGTGAATTTAGGGGACATTTAGCATGTATTTAATTCGGTTAGTATGTTATTAGTTTAGTTTTACTGCAGTATAGCCTACGTCTCCGTCAGCACAGGTGATTATTTATTTAATATTGAATTTAAACTTATTGCAGAACTTTACACTAAAAGGATGTTTGAATTACTGCTTTCTGCTTATTCAACAATAAGCATTCAAGATGCAGCTCTTTTTCTTGGAATGAATGAAGATGATGCAACAAAGTGTAAGCTCCCATCCTTTCTCATACAACTTGTAATATCAATACTTATCTGATTTCATATTAAATGTGGTGCATTATCTGACTATGATTCCCTATTGCCTTCATGGAAAATACAAGGTATAGGATATGAACATTTAGCAACAAAAATGAAAATTTGACGTGGCAATGTTGAAGTGGTAATTCAAGAAGAACAGACTTAGCACATAGCTTTAGAGTCCCTCCAATTTGTTCTTCTTCATTCGTTACTCTGTGTGGATGGATTGTTCCATATAGAATATATCTTTTCTAGATCACTAGTAAGATAGATGTGTGATGCTGGTAAATCTGTACATAATAACCTCTTTTTTCCCAAATAAGGATTATGTAGCAAGATAAAGCATTTTGCTTTCAATCCTGCTGAATTATCTTAACAGTGAATGGTTAGCTTATTTGCAGATGCACTACAACAAGGTTGGACTGTTGACCCTGCATATCGAATGCTCACTGTGAAGAAGCAGGCTGTTGCAACAGAGCAGAAATTGGATCCCAGTAGATTACACTGTTTAACTGAATATGTATTCCACCTTGAGCACTAATATATACATACACACGAGGTGTATATTGAGTATTTTGTTTTACACCTCGAGTTGTTTGCCTATCTTCAGTATTTCTTGGATCCTAGATTAGCTGTACTATCTAATGTATAAATCGTTCATTCACCCTTTCACCTTCCTTTCCTGTCTTGATCCAATAAATCCCGTGTTTCTTCTTACGATCTATTGATAGTCCTAGATGTAGGAAGATACTTCTCGTGGAAATGATCGTCTTTTACGTTTGGCACCCAGTTTTCTATTTACTTTTAGGTACGCAGATGTAGATTGAATTGAAATTCGAGCAGCTTAAAAGCTGCAATAGTCATTTCTTTAACCTCCATGCCCTTGGTATTTTTGGAGGGGATTGTTATTTATTGATGGAGGTTGATCATGAGTAATTCACCTAGAAATAGATTACGTGGTTGAAAATTGATTTATTTTCCAAATAAGTTTATGATAAAAAAAAAGAGAACTGATAAAAGCACTTCACATTTTATTAAAAACACTCCATATCCTTTTTAATTTAAATTGACTGTAATGCCCCTTAATATATTATATAGGAGTTCCATGGCGAGACGAACATGTGATTTGAGTGACTTGAATCCAGTTGTCATGCCAGCTCCCATTCCCATCTCCTACCGGAGATCTAACAGTTGATTAGGTCAGTAGCACCACCTGCACCTCGCATCTCGGCACAGTGGAACGAGGCTAGGCAGCCTGGCCGATTGGGTGGAACGGACGTAAGGATCCGATCCCATCGAAAACACTGCCCCACCACATGAACTCCTCTGTGCCCTACGCACAAAGGTGGTAGTGTGGAACCTCAAATGGATCAGACAACTATGTTTAACTGGATTGTCGCAATCAAACTCTCCACCTGCCGGATCCCGACTTCTCATAGACTGGATTGTCGAGCTAGGAGCCAAAAAGAAAGAAAGGGAATCAGCTCTACTGGAAGGCGGTCGTGCCAGATTGAAGTTGCAGATGCCCTCGTGGTTCTCACAGCATCGAAGATCTAGGTTAGTTTAAGGGACCTATTCACATATCAAAATGGTTTGCTGGCTTCCCTAGGGGGACGGACACGGGAAGGCAACGAAGTTTTGTTTATCAGACAATTCTTATTAATTTTAGAAGGTGAACTGAATAATCCATTCTAAATAAATTTTTAAAAATAGTTTTTAATTTTTTTTTTGAAAATAATACTGAATAAAATTGCATTTTCTCTCAAGCATCCTCTAAAAATAAAAACTTATTTTTCATCAATTCAATATGAATAATCATCTTACCATAGATATTCAAATCCCGATATGATTTTATCGAACCCGTTAAATGAAATGTGTTGCTCCTCTACTCCACAGTAAATATCAGAATTTCTTTTTTGAATATTAAAAATTAATATAGCATCATAAAAACTACAAAAAAAAAAAAAAAAAAATCGTCAAATCATATTACACTGAGTTATTATTGGTGAACTCAGTATCCACCTAGAATAATACCTATTTTTATTTTTTTGTTAAATTAATAAAAAAATAATTGTCAATTTTATCTAAAATAATTAACATTTATCCTAATTTCGTTCTAAATAAATAAGTAAAAGTTTTAGTCATATCTAAGAACTTTTTTTGTTACTTATTATTTACGGTAGTTATCCGTCACTTTTAAATTTTAAAATTATGAACTATCAAATTTTGAATATTTATTTTACATTTAGTTAGAAAAATGGTATAAAACTAGTTTGTCAAAGTAGATGATAAGAATTACTTAAATAAACTAAAGGGCATTTTTGACTGTGGTGAAATTTATGGAACTGCCTCTAACAAAATGTGAAATATCTTTATCAATTCTCTAAGAAAAAAAGAAGGAAATTAGATTAAGACGCCCAATCAACAAATATGGGGAAGGGTTTTAATCTTGATTGGGTAGACCTAGTGTAATCTATAAGAATGTGAATTTCACTTATCATGCGATTTGATTAAATCAAACTAAATACTGATTAAGGGTTGACAAAATACGGTTAGGTTATGAATAATGTTGATATTTCAATTGATGACTATCATTTTCGTATTCAAAAACTCAAAAAACTATAGAATGGAAAACATCAAAATTTCAAATTAGAAACTAATTAGGACTGTTGGGGAAAGTTAGCTTAATTATCCTTATAGTTATGAATTTAATGTTATCATAAGCTTGGATTATTGAGACCAATCCAACATTAAATAATCTAAAAATAAAAAAATCATTTAGGATCTTTTACTTCAATTCAATATTCCATATTGTATTCTAAATCATATCCACATGTTACATGTATGTTAGTATGTATATAAGGTCTCTTATAATATTTTGGATGTTGATCGTATTACACTTTCAATACACAAGTGAAATTGCATTAAAATAAAGGAGGCCCGTTGAAAACTAGCTGTTCAAAAATTGCAAGTCGTATTTAGACTTTGTCAAAAGATATCCACATGAACATTAGAAAAACATAAATCACACTTTATAATTGTACAGTTATATATATATATATATATATATTATAGTCTGATCATTATGAAGAACTTAGCTTGCTCTAACATTGAATCTATCGTCTGTAAATCAAGAAGACTAGGAATGGTTGATTCAATCAGTCACATGCGATCAAAGAATTACAGAAAAATCACCAGTGGAACTTACAAACAAAACGAGTAAATGGAAAAATATGACGGATCATTCCATGGCGAACAAAATGTAATGTAGCGATTTACCATACATGATTGAATTAAAATGAATAAAGTGGTTCGTACAAGAACACTCCCTACAATCAATGGTGTAGGAGAATCGACTCCAACGTGTTCGATCCACGATAAAATTATCCAGAAAATGGAATATACGTTCGTAGACTATGATAGACGTGTATATATATGGAACTTTCTAGATTTGGCATTGCATGCATGCTTCAATTATATATTATATATATATAAATAAATATTCTAGATGCTCTTCTTCTTATTCTTCAATGTCAAAGTGGGGTATATATTCCACAAGGCACAAGAAAAGTGTGGCTTTTGTGCGTTCGTACAAACAAATAATCAACAAAAGTGGTGCAAAGATAAACATTTATCACGAATAACAGAATGGAAGTCACAGTTATTCAAAAGAAACAAACAAACAAACACAAAAAAGTGAAGAAAAGATTCAGCAAACTAGAAAATCTGTACATCTCCAAATATATATTAGCTTTCAAACCAAAAGACAATGTTCGTCAATTACATATATATATATATATTGTCGGGCGCGTTCCGATCCGACACGTGCCGATATTCCCGTGTCCCTATAAAAAAATAAAAAATATTGTACATAAATTTATAAGATACATTTGAGGGGTCATACCTAGAGTCTACAGACACACTGCCTCTCTTCTTCTCCGTACACATATTCAATTTTTTTTGAACAATTCTAATTTCTTGAAACCTAAAAAAAGAAAAAGGACATTTTTGAAAAAGATGTATTTTGTATCCTATTAGTTTTCATTTTTTTAGAGAGTTTATGTTAATGACTGTTTTATTAGGAATTGAGTGTATTTGTAGATAGATTCTCTGAAATCTTCTCTCAATTAATTTTTATTAGGATATTTAAAATTGTTAAGTTTATATTTATATTTTTATTTTGCATTTATTATTGATAAGAAATTTCATCATCAAAGAAACAAGTCCAAATTTATTTATAATATATATAAAAAAATAAATTGAATAGCCGTGTCGATCTCTTGTCCGTGTTGTGCCTTTCCCCGTGTTCGTGTTGTGCCGTTCCCCGTTCCCCGTTGTTTCTTTTATACATCATACCTAGAGTCTACAGCCACACTTACATCATTTTCTATTATTTATTCTCTCTGTATTTAAAATTGAAGCGGAAATTTCATCATCTCCTGTCTCTTACCTTGATTCTTGATATCCGTATCATCGATCGATCGAAATCGCCTCTTCTTCGGGGGAGAATCTCGAGTTCTCCGGCGGAGGATATTTCGTAAGAATCTCCGACGCTCTCTTCGCCGCCGCTTTGCTCCACCGTCTTCGCCGCAGCTCCGTCGCTCTCCGCCGAGTCGCCGCTGAGTTGGATAAGCAGAAGCGCCGCGTCCATTTCAGGCTCGGTAAATTGAAAATCCATCGGAGTTTCTCTGCTCTTTGTTGTTGATATTGGAGATCTCTTAATAAGAGGATAATTAAATAAGTGGATTTTGTGAGCACGAAAGAGTTTATGACTTTTAATTGATATATATATATATATATGTATTTGTATATTTGTTCATGTATATATATTCCTTGAGCTTCTTATTCTAGAAAATTCATTTTCTTTTATTATTCATTAAGTCGTGTCAAGATATATTTTTTGAGGACAAGAAAGTCATTTTGGCAGAATCAATGAATCCACAAACGCATTTAAATTTGAATTCACCGCCTTAAATTAAACTCTAAGGCATGGAAGTACGATTTGTGGACCCCACCGTGTGTTGCGTTGGGGCTACATTTTATTCGAAATTCTTTTACGATTTGACCCCAAATTTAACTTACTTATCGTGTCATCTAATATTGATGTAAGACGCTTGAATTATATTTGGAATCAAATAAATTAGGTCTAAATAGAGTCATAGTTGTTAAAATTGGAGCTTCAAAGCAATTATAATTATTTTCAAGGGCAAAAAGCACTCCACCTCCTTGAAAGTTTTGATTTTTGCACTTTGCCCCTTAAAAATAAGAAAAAGAGATCACGCCTCCCCCAATAAATTTAATATTAGTAACACGTAACCAAGTTTTCGGCAGAAAATCCCACCAAAGGCCCGCACGTGCCCACTCCTAAAACCAGAACATTTTTGTTATAAGTTGCTAATACAATTGTTGCCTTTATTGACAATTAGTGATAACAAATAAAATCGTCACTCTATTTGCGTTCTCACTAGGATGTCAATATACATGTGCTACTAATTTCCAATAGTGACAATTTTTTTTTTAAAAATCTCTTGTCACTATAAATCAATATTGTGACAAAAATAAAACTATTGATACTCATTATGTATATTTAGTGATAATTTAGATATGCCACTTCAACTTTTGTTGTAGTGTCTCTATTTTTGTGTTTATCTAATTATAATTGGTTTAAAGTTTCACTCTAGCTTTCACAAAAAAATTGTTACGGCATTTGACCAAACAACTCAAAATAATACGGTTTGAAAGGTTATTTGCATCCACCTCCCCTGAGGTATTGCGTTTTGGTAAGGAGATCCCCTCGTGTGTTAATATTTGACATCCATCACCCCTATGTGTAAAAGATTATATAAACTACCTTTTTAGCCCTTATATTTTTTTTCCTTCCTATTTTCCATTTTTTATCTCATTCATTTCCTTTTCTTACTAAATAGAAAAAAAAGAAAGAAATATACGTTAAGCTCATGAAAATTCTTAATTAAATAATTTTAATATAGAATTATTTTTAATTAGAAATAGTTATAACAGATAATATGTTAAAGGAAAAATTACTACCCTACCCCCAAAATAGATTTTTATATCTTAAAAATCCGTAATAGTATTTTTTTTCATCTCATAAACCCAATTTAACAATTTTTTTCATTCGAAAAAACACAATAAATAAATATGTAAAAACTAAAGAGTAATTTCATTTTAATCTCCTGACTTAATTAAGAACCCATAGATGACTTTGGAGTAGAAACTGAAAAGGTCTTATATGTAATTTGATAATCTAGACATCTCATTGTTCAATTTTTATTATTATATAAGATATTTCAGATCATATTTTTTTTCTAGTGAATATTTAAATTTTCTTTACATTTATTTTATTTCTGATTTGTCCTCTTTCTACTTAGAGCAAAAAAGAAGAATAAGACGAACTAAAAACGAAGAAGACGAGAATACAAAATGAGAGTTTGAAGGTAAAACGAAATTACTCAATCGATTTTCAGATTTTTGTTTATTGCAATAAGCAATATTGTAAATCAATAAAGATATAAACTTTTTAATATTTATAAAAAAGATAAAGCACTAATAAAGTTGTTTGGAACATTTAAAAAGTATTTCAAAAACCACACAAAGACAACTGAAAAAACACGTATCTAATTAAGTTTCTTTAAAATAATTTTAATATACTATTTGTCATACTTATTTTAAAAATAACTATAGGTTAGAATTATTTATAATGGAAAACATTCTTGAGGATAATAATAAGAAAAAGAAGACAATGAGATGAAAAATAGAAAATAGGGAAAATAATATATAAGGGTAAAAAAGATAGTTTATATAATTTTTTACCCATAGGGTGGTGGATGCCAAATTTTATTACATGAGGGGAGGTCCTTGCTAAAATATAACGCTTTAGTGGAGGTAGATGCAAATAACCCCGATTGGAATAGCAAATGTCTTTGTATATTTCAATTGACCTGTGGGCCGAACGCACGCACCCTTACAAAATTTTAGATAGCTTTGTCGCATCTGGACTTTCTTTGCCCCGGCAGCACCAATTGCTTGAAGAAGATGTAATAAAATGTGAATGTTAAAAAAAAATGATTTTACAATATTAACGAACATGAATGTCTAAAATAATGCAGTTCGTGTTGGGTTTTTTTTTTTTTGATAGAAACGTTGGGTTATTTCTCTTAATGGATTTTGTACAAACTTTATTTATTGGTGGGATGATTTCTTTTTAGCTGACATGGAATATTATCAATTTTTTTGGATAATTGATGTTAGGGGCAGCAGCAGCAGAGCATAAAGAAATAATAAAAAAACAATAAAATTCTAAGTCTAAACATGAAAGATGAATACTGAGATTTAACATGGTTCGACAAAGTGCTTACATCCTCGAGCCAACACCTAGATAATATTTTTATTTCTCAAAAGTAAATCAATCAATTAGAAAGAGAGTTCTATTATTTATAAGATGGGAAGATGTATAAACATAATAGAAAACAAATGAGGAGGCCAAAAGATGCCAAAATCTAGCCAAAACTGATTCCTTTTCGCACAAGGAAACTGCCAACTCGTTGTCGAACACTGTGGCATTCAATTAAATCGCCTCTACTGCGAACGTCGCGACATTCCGGTAAACTTCCGAGACGCTGGGGCATCTGAGGAACCGTCCAGGAACGCCATTTTGACTTGTTTTCGTCCTTTTTTGACTCTTTTGCGACCTCGGGTCTCCCCAACCTATCTCGGCTTCATCTTGGCTCTTTTTTGACTCCATTGTTTCCATCTCTCGATCTTCTTTTTGATCCAACTCCACTATATCCCAACAAATTAATGCATGTAGTTGTGGTTCGATCTACACACAATCGCCGATCTCAACTCTAATATATAGAGTCGGGATTTTTTTATTAACTCTCTTAAATGATCAAGTCAATCCAATGCTTCTAGCTAATGTAGAAACGTAATCACAGTAATGTAAAGGGAAGTGGAGAATGGAGCGGGTATTTATCAATCTGAATTTTTTGTTCTAGTTAGCGTTCATTTGTTTTTTTTTTTTTTGAAGGAACGATTACAACATCATAATACATCGGTTGCAAGAAAATCTATTACAAGTAAGCATCATAAGCAAATACAATCATAAGCTACAAACTATTACAAACAAACTACTAGTACAAGTAGAGAGAAAACCCACATGCATCCAGTGGAGTTGAACCCATAATCTCTTGGTTATGGGGCCCAACCTTAACCAGCTAGCGTTCATTTGTTATAAACTTATAATACATGTCATATGTGTAAAAATTACCCTAAAGTTCATGTCGTGTGACGTGCATATGTAAAGAAAATTACCAGATAAAATACAAATTGGTGAAGTAGATGTTACACAACTTGTTAAATAATCCCAAAATCAACTAAAGTCACTTGTTTTTTGAATTGTTTGATGTAATTAATTAGTCAAAAGTCATATTAATTAGGCACAGGACAACGAAGGGAGTCTATAATTATGTATTTACTAAATTTGCAGATTGGAAAGAAAAGTGGAACCTAAGTTAACAAAACATTTACACTATAGAACTAAAGTTTGACAAAACACCTTTCACATAATTGAAGTCCAGAATTCAGAAATGGTTAGAGAGTGAAACGCCCATGCCACTTGGCCATAGAGTGGGCTGCAACCAGGGGACCCGACCCGGTGTTGGGTCTCCAGACGACACTGTTAAATTTAAACACGTGGTTCGATTTCTAAGCTCCATGAATAGCCTAATACTTATAAAAAGGAAAATGCTATACACCACCATTTTTATACTACCGATTTTTCACCGCTCCTTGATTTAGAAAGTATATATGTATTAAATCTATTAAAATCAATTAACTGCATGTGATTTCTTACCAAAATTGGGGGAGGTGAAAAATTGGCGGTATGTAAAAGGTGGTATATAGCATTACTCTTATAAAAATACCCACATTTATCCTACTCATACCCGATCTCTAGTATAGTTATCACTTTCATTTTGCGTTTGTCTAACTTAAGTAGAATACTGACTTGAACATTCACAAAGTTTTAATCGAGAGCTATTTAGATCGATATACCTAACAAACTTATGATCTTACTTGTCGGTACTGATCAATTATTCACGAATAGTAATTGACCCGGATCAAGGTTGGGTGAAAGATAATCAAAATATTCCAAAACCTAGTAATCGATTAGAAATTTAATAATGCTTTAAATCACATTGGGAACTCATTAACCTTGCAACTTCTGGGTGTGGTTTATCTCAATCTTCTATCTAACTTTGGGGCTTCACTACATTTTTATTCGTACCACATATGCACTTTAATTATAAAAAATATTTACTTATATATATGTACATGTTTGATTATACATTGATATACATTCATATATGAAATTAAATACAAAATGAAACAAACGATCTTGCACACATATAGTGATACATAATCTACGTCAATTGTATATTTATGAAATACTTTATATGTCTGGGTGCACGACTACAATACAGTATACATTATAGTTTAGGTCAATTAATTTGAAATAAACAATCTATTCTATCAAGTAACTATATATCCGGGCTGTTCTAATGGTCTCCGCCCAACTCAATCGTTGGATCCCCCAATAGGGTGAGGGGTCATTTAGCAATTTAACCCCCACATATGGGGGATCCAACAACTTTCGATTGGTCTCGACCCAGCATAGAATTTTCCCTATATATCCCATTCCATATTGAAGTTAAGGTAACAAAGTGGCTAGTGGTGTCACTATCAAGTAACTATATATCCCACTCCATATTGAAGTGAAGGTAACAAAGTGGCCGGTGGTGTTATGATAAGGTGATAGACTCAATGAATTACGGGAGGATAGGGGCCTAGACCTCCAATATAAAAAGGTGATGATATGACAGTTAATTTTTTCTTTTTTGTTAAAGTAAAATGCTATATACCATTTCAAATTAGATCACTTATTTTTCACTTCCTACGCAGCTGTTTTAATCATTATCCAACTCCGCATTTTCTTTTTCCTCTTTTTGTTCTCCTTGATTTTCTACCTAAAATTCTCTATTATGTTTCCTTATTCAAGAGTCCATCAAAATCGTTTTCTTTCTAAATAAAAACTCCTAAATTTTTTTGCTTTTGTGGTTGAAGATCCAAAGTTCATTATTTCTTTCATGTCTATGCTACACCATTAATAGACAAGTTGTTTCTTATCGAACAATGTTGCTCAAACAATTATCAAGGAATTTGGTATAGTTTTTTATGGCTATGTTGTTATCTATCAAAGGATCTCTCTCACTTAAAATTAAGTTCGATTAACAACCCAAAAAAAATGTATTCAATTGAAAAATAAGAGGGAAATGAAATGAATCCATAAGAACAATTCTAATAGCATAAAATATTCCAGAGCTTGCACTGAAAAGAAAAAAAAGCTTTGTCAGAAAGCCACTTGAGTAAACTTAGATATTCTAAACTAAAAAATGGGATCCATACTATGATTATTTGTGATCATTTTGTCACTTATTTTTTTTTTCTTTTTTCAAACTTGAATAAATTTTTTTCAAATGATGAAAGTAGATAGATCCACATGCTATCAGTGAGAATAAAACCTATAATATTTTTGGGGCTCAACTTTGCCGGTGCACCGGCAGGGTAACTTTAATGCGTAAGATCATACTTCTCATGGTCTGTTTCTTTGGGCTGATGACTATAAATCTGTATTTTTGACTTCGTGTGACGTACGTAGTTAATCAGTCAACAGTTACAATTAATCGTGAGACGCGGGATTAGGACAGCTAGGGCCGGGATTATCTGGTTTTCTTTCTAGTCTAGAAATATTGGTTGTTCCTTTCACCTGAATTAGTAGGGAGTGAAATGTGTTCATACTCGTATGTGCTCACTTGAGATTCTCTGTGTGGTCTTTCATTTTTTTTCATATATATATATATATATACACGTCAAATACATATAATTATATTGTTATATGTTTTAAAGTTCTAAGCCCAAATTTAGCAGAAATGCCCATGATAAGCAATGTTTTGAATCTTTTAGACATACTTTGTATTACGTATGCCTTTTTTACGTATGCCTTTTTTAAATAATGAAATTCTTTCCACATCTCCCGTGGACGTAAGCAATTGTCGAACTACGTAAATTCCTGCATTGTTTAATCTTTATAATTTTATTATCATGTTTGTTCTTACAAACTGTTTCTTTTAATTATACATTAATTTGATTACGATCATAAGTAAAGTCTAAAGTGATCGATTAATTTGGATACTATTGTTGGAAATATGTTTTAAAATTTCTTCAATTTACTTTATATTTCAAATAAATAATAATTTCCTAAATCTCACAATTAGTGTGCCTATTTACTTATAATTTATTTTAGACTTATGACCTTATTATAATCTTATTTATGTGATATTTGACCACATTATTTTATCATTAGTGACCTAATTATTATTTGGTTTTATGGTGATTTTATGATGGTCTTTAGTGGTCCATTAATATCTTTGAAATGGTCAAATTTTAGTTCTCTATAGAAGGGGCCATGGTCTTGCTTGTTGGCACATTGAGAGTGTGAGATATTTTATATTAGAGTTGTGGTATTGTTTTATACTTCCACAAGAGTGTTTTGGCAACGTGACTAAGGGATTGGTTTCTCGTCTCCTTGTGGTCATGCACATTGGATGAGACACCGCTGTGAGCTAATGGGGTTTTATCTTGGAGTCGTGATCAGTCGTCAAAACCTGCACGTAGGGAGACAATCATGGCTTTAGGACAGTATCATGTGACGTGACTCTCCATCGGTGCAGTATCATATTTCTATGTTTTATTGTACTTGATTTATATAATTCTATAATTTAGTGATTATTAATATGTGCATTGATCATAATATATTATGAGACGTATTTGAGTAATTTATAATTATGTAAACACAAATCACAAAATTTACAACAATCTAAATCCATGATTTGTGATTTGTGTTTAAGCAACAAAGTAAGCTTGAGATTGATAGTTGTGACTAACCAAGCATTTATGTTCTTGCATGTGAATTTGATATTGACAAAATGGATAAAACAAGAAGAAGATTTTCTGCTTAAATAATGAGTGCCCGTGATCAAATTATTTGAAGTTTGCTGAAGGCTTTGTGCTCGTGAAAAAATGGACACTCAAATGTATGTCATCCAAAACATGGTATGCCACTTTGATTCATTATCAAAGGAAAATGTACGTTTCTTTAGTTTGATGGCATATTGACAACCTTAAGTGCATTAGGCCAGAAAAATGAATAAGTGATTAAAAGAAGGGATAATTACACTCACACCCCCTCAATAATGGGGTAATTACACAAACCTCCCCTCACTAAATGATAATTACAAACACATCCCCTCGGGGGGTCTATTTGTAAGGTTTACAGGGGGTGCAATTGTAAGAATTGTTACACACAGAGGGGGTGCAATTGTAAGAAATTTTTAACATGAGGGGGTGTGCTTGTAATTATGAATTAATGAGGGAAAGTTTGTGTAATTACCCTATCATTGAGGGAGTGTGAGTGTAATTATCCCTTAAAAAATGACTGTAACTGCAAAAGAAAAGATTGCTTTGAAGGACTTTTTAATTATTATTCTTTATTGACTGATTTCGGTATTTCATTAGTATGTGACATATGTGTGCTTTCTTGTACTTAGAATGAGCTGCTATATCTAAGCTTGTATGTGGAAGGTAATAGGAATTAATTCACTTCTTATAAGCCACTAAAATTGAACATATTATTAGTGTGTATGTATCCATATTTTCATAGTATTCTAAAATTCTCTAGTAATGAAGGAAAAAAAAAAGGTTGACTTAATTAAAATTCATTACTTTCACAAGTATTATACGGTCTACTCCAGGTTGTTGCTGGATAGATATGTTTTAAATTCTGTGGATTTAAAAAAAGAAAAAAGCTGACATCAGTAATCTGATATAGTAATATGTTTTAAATTCTGTTAAAATTTGGAAAATATGTTTGATTGATATTCATTTTCATACGGTGAGCCATGTATATATTATTAAAAGAAAAGAAAAGAAAAGAAAAAGCTAATTGCAAGTGAAATTATTATCTTGATTATAATATTGTGAAACTAATATTGTCCAACGGCTAGTTTGTGCAAGTCATGAATTAATGAATTTATTTGCTATTATTGTGTTGGGGGTTACATATGGTTATTATACTAAATGTCTTTAAGTCACCAACGGTTCAATTAGCTAATGACAATTGTAAAAGTTGTTTTCACTATTATGCATAAAAGAAGTTAATGAGTTATTTATCTCATTATAACAAAAAGTAATATTTATGACAAACTTTAAAGTGACAATATTATAATTGTCACTATATGTATATAATGAGTGACAATAATTTTTGTTTTGTCACAATAAGAATTTTTAGTAACAAAAGTTTTTTTAAAGTTGTCACTCTTGACAATTAGTGACACATGTATAGTGACAATACAAATAGAGTGACAATTATAAATGTTGTCACTAAGTTGTCACAAAAGGTGTGTTACTAATTGTCCATAGTGACAACAATTTCCTTGTCACTAATTATCAAGAGTGACAACTTTTACACAAATTTTGTCATTATTAAACATGTGGAACATATTTTAGTGACAAGACAAAAGTTTTTGTCACTAAAAAATGATAATTAGTGACAATTTTGACATTGTCACTTGGCATTTTTGTCACCAATGTCATATTTTTTTGTAGTATCTAAAGGCCAATTAAGTACAAGGCTAGATTTCTTTTCTAATGCAAGAATATATTGCATCTGTTACATATGCTAGGCATTTATCAATATGTGTACTAGAGTATACTTAAAGTTAAAAATTTCTAAATTCCATAGGAATTATCATATTCATAAACAAAAAAAAAGAGAATGTATTGTCTTGAATTTGTTTTTAATTTTCCTGAAGGCCTATACACAACATCGGTTAGAAAGTGTACTTAATGTGTGCCTTATAGGACTTTATGTGTGGCTAATAGGAGTAATGTAAATTTGAAAGTGAAATTATACTTGAAATATAATATGGATGTGATATTTGAATTATGGTTTGCTTCAAAATAATACGTGGCAAATAGATAGTTAAATTCTACATGAGGGGTCAATTCATATGCCCCATCCTCCATGTGTGATTAAGAGATATCTATAAGTTCAATCAAGCATGATAAAATGTGGGGGTTGACATTGTTTAAATAGAAACGGATAATTATGTTGTGGATTAAAAGAAAAATATCTTTTATATAGTGCTATAACTTAATTTTATTTGAAATGTGTCTCATGGAATATTAATATCTTACATGCAATTTAACTATGACAATCTTGTGAAATGTGGGGGTTTATATTAATTTTATTTAATATGAAAATTTTGAGCGATAAGTTGTTTTCGCAAGTTTTATTAGGTGAACGAAATATATTTTCAAGGAAAATGGAGAGAAATTTTAAGATTTTGATTATTTTATGATACGTTAGAAATGTGGGGTTGACTTTATCCGAAAATATTTTATGAGATTAATTTTGATCTTGGATTGAAGGGAAAGTTTTCTTTTATATTGCTATAATTTAATTTAATATGAAATGCATCTTATGAAATTATTAATATTAATTTTAGTGACTTCCTGATCAACTATGAAAATTGTTTGTGAAATTTAAAAGTTAAAAGTGAAGCTTTTTCAAATTTTAAAGTAAATTTATCATGTCCTTGAGTAACTTGTATTCTGGAAATGAAAGAAAATATTTATCATATTCAAGAATAGAGATTAAAAAGATTTTATGACATTTTTGATGAGTAAAAATTATCATATATAAATTCAATTTAAAATAATAATTCTATTCGTGGAGTTGTCTATAACATGCATGTCTATGTGATAATTTGAGAAATGAAAATAAGAGGCATATCATATTTTAATCCATGAGATGGAACTTGTCTCGGGGGACTAGCACAGAGGCTAGATTCTTTGTCATCGACGGGGATGTGCTAAGCCCGTAAGGGAATCATCTCCGGGAGTTTCCCAACTTTTGTGATTGGAGACCCCATGAAGAAGGTTCAATGCGTAAGAACAACCTGTAATGCTTGATTCATAAGCACTCTTTTTAGGAGAGTGTCCTCTTTCTCAATCCCTTAGGTGAAGTGCTGTACAAAGTGTAATGTTAGGTTGGGCTTTGACCCTTAATGAGACCAAGGCGGGAAATCCGCGGGGTAGAGATCTCACACGTACCCTTGGGAGGTTTCACCTAAGTGAGAGTTGCCTTGATGGCTGGGGCTATAGGTTTGGGCTGACCTTAGAGACCTCACGAGAATCAAGATCAGAGCGCATGGTCGTTAACGCGCTAACCTGCTATAACCATGTCCTAAAGTCTATATCGTGTATGTGGTAATTGAAGTTTGGTCAAGGGACCTAATTCAAGGCCTAGTCCATTATGACTCCCTCAAATGGAGATTACTATCACTAAGTATAGGTTCAAGCCCGGAGGCACCTATACCGATTGTATGATATAAAGTTGCCACCATTTTACTTTGTTTTATTGAATTTCAGAAATTTTTAAATTAATCTTGTGGGGGATTGTTGGAATTAAGCTTTAAAATTTCTTCAAATTACTTTATATTTCCAACAAATAATAATTTCTTAAATCTCACAATTAGTGTGCCTATTTATTTATAATTTATTTTAGACTTATGGACTCATTATCATCTTATTTATGTGATATTTGACCACATTATTTTATCATTAGTGGGCCTAATTATTATTTGGTTTTATGGTGATTTTATGATGGTCTTTAGTAGTCCATTAATATCTTTGAAATGATCAAATTTTAATTTTCTATATAAGGGGCCATGGTCTTGTTTGTTGGCACATTGAGAGTGTGAGATATTTTATATTAGAGTTGTGATATTGTTTTATACTCCCACAAGAGTGTTTTGACAATGTGACTAAGGGATTGGTTTCTCGTCTCCTTGTGGTCATGTACATAGGATGAGACACCACTATGAGCTAATAGAGTTTTATCTTGGAGTCGTGATTAGCCGTGAGAACCTGCACGCAGGGATGCAATCATGGCTTTAGGACAGCGTCTGACGTGACTCTCCATCGGTGCAGTATCATATTTCTATGTTTTATTGTACTTGATTTATATAATTCTATAATTTTAGTGATTATTAATATGTGCATTGATAGTATATTATGAGATGTATTTGAGTAATTTATAATTATGTAAATACAAATGACAAAATCTACAACAATTATATTAATCTATTTTATGTATTTTATCTTAAGACACTACAAGAAAACACCCCAAATAGCATCGTAATTTAGCATGGACAATTATTTCGCTGCTGATTAGTATCGCTTTTAGCAAGGAATACGAATTTCGTGGGATCCAATTTCGAAAATTAAGAGCAGCAACGCGAATTGTCGTTGCTGAGTTCAGGAGCGAATTCTTTTCCTTGCTGTAATTCGATGCTGGCTTATATCGAAAATGTAACTTTTGGAGGGAGTTTTCCCTCCAAAAACTTCGTTGCTGCATTCCTTGCTGAATATTTCCATAAGAATACTTTATTATTAGCAGCAAAACGTTTCCTTGCAAAATGTAAATCGAAAAAATGATCAATCATAGCAACGAAAAGTGACGTTGCTAAATATATGTATGATAAATTAAAAAACAATATAATTATTTTCTTAACGTATAACTATTAATAATTGCATTAACACTAGTTGCTATATTATAAAGGGAAAACTGCAAAAAAAACCCTGTGAAATCTAAAATGGCTGAAAAACCCCTGTGAAAAAAAAATAGCTAAAAACCCCCTGTATTATTTTGAAATTGCACGAAACCCCCCCTCCGTCACAAACTTTAACACTGTTAATTTTAAAATGCAAAAAAAACCCTGTCAAATATTTTATGGCTGAAAACCCCCTGTGAAAAAAATAAGTGGTGAAAACCCCCTGTGTAATTCTGAAATTGCACGAAACCCCCCCCCCCCGGTTAACTTTTTTGGAGCTTCTCGGCTGGCTGTGCGCGTCTTTACGAGAAGATAAAGAAATCAACCACATTGTCAATTGGGTCCATCATTTCATGCATTATTTTTCTCTTTTATCACTATTTTTTGCCTAATAAGCTAAATATGCCCTACCAATAATCTAAGAGTAAAAAAGAGAAAATAAGAAAAAGATACAATAGTTACCTTTTTTTAAACATAGAAAATAAATTTTAATGCAAGTTTGTCCTATATATAAAAATATTCAATTTATAATTTAAAAAATTAAATGTAGAAATTCTAAGATAACCTAACAAATTATTTGTACATCAAATAACTTTGACATTTAAATTTTGGAATCCATACATTTCGCATTCAACCATTTTAAAGCATAAAGTTACGCTATATCTATATACATATGGAAGAGAAGACATTTCTGGTTTTACTCAGCAGACATTTTTTACTCAGCCGCCGTGTCCTTTAATTTCAAAAGTCATGTGACTGTGCTCGCTTTAATGTCAAGAGATATTTTTTAATCAGTCGTCGTGTCCTTTAATGTGCTTATGTTTAATAATAATTCTTTGTACCCTAAGTTGTTTCCTTATCTCGATGAAAGATCTTGGGCAGATCTTGAAATTCTATTCCTCGATAAAGGTAATTAAAGTTGTCAATTGAGTCCATCGTTCATTGCATTATTTTTCTCTTTTATCACTATTTTTTTACCTAATAAGCTATATATGCCCTTACAAAGAATTAATTAAAGTTAAAGGTTAATTATTAAAGTTAAAGAATTAATTAAGTTAAAGTTAAAGGTTAATTTCAAGCTAGGATTAAAGCTAAATATGCCCTTACAAAGAGACAATCTCTTCCTCCACACAAACCCTACAAAGAATTTTCAGAGTATAAACAGGGATATTTGTGAATATCATCTACGAAAAAGGGGAGATATAAACAGAGGAGATAGGGGATCATCTTGCACGAGTAGAAACAGAGTATAAACAGGGGATAGTTCATATAAACCACCATGGAACGAGGTACAATTTCTAATAATGGACTCAGTTTCTTTCTGAGGATATAATTTTTCATGTTATGGGAAGGTTATCAAGGGTGCAGCATGCATTGTGGAGGCAGCCCGATTGGGTCTTTTATCAAAATATTTTCAACATTTTGGTATTCCACCTACTCTTATTTGTATTCGATATAACCGTTTCGAACAAAGAGGGTATCATGGTTTAGATTTTATTCATTTTGTTAATCGCACTATACTTGAACATAATGAAAGTGTGGTTGAAACCTTGAGCTTTGAGTTACCAATGGGGGCCGAGGCATTGCATTGGATAAGGCAAGTGTGGGTGGCGTTTGGAATAGATCATTCTGTGCGTATACTGAAATAGTCGGCCGGTTGTCCACTTCACTCCCTAACGGCCTGTTTTTGTCACAAACTTTGTTCAGTTAAAATTATATCTACCGAACTACATTGTTAGGTGGGAAGATAGATATAATTTACGAAATTTAAAAAGACTCATATGAAGCACATCGTGCTGTATGATAACACATTTTCTTCCCGCCTTGGAAAATGGTGTCCCGAGTTGAATGATTTGCAGTTATTCAACTGTGATTTTAGAGGACTAACAGAATTTGAGGCATATTGCCTTCTGTAAAAATATTCAAAATGGCATTCAATCGGGCCCAAGGAAATGTGAATATAAAAGTACACTTCCCCAATGTAGATGTCCTTGTTATTTTATTGAAACAAGACGAACAGGGTCCGGGGCATTTACAAGTATTGGGGCCATTAGCTCGTTCTTACAGTGGATAGTACATCGTCATCGACACTACATCGGATCAACTTGCTCGACATACCGACTACTTCGAGAGGGTGTAAAATGACGAAAGAATTGCTGTCCAGCGAACGAGCACGTGTCCGGTTGATTTGTTAGGGTATATCTATCTATCATTGTTGAATAAGTGCAAATGTTTTAAGAAGTTGTTTAGATTTCCATTTTTTTTTTGAATTGTTGTTTAGAGGTTGGCGCATGTAGTCTCTACATCGCATTATGGCGAGGTACTTTTTTGTTAATATGCACGCCTAGAGATCAGGTGCTCAAAGCTGCTTGACAATCTTGCTGTCACATGGTGCTCATCAGTAGATGTACAGGCTTGAATGAGCTTAAAATCGATTTGGTGGTAATATTTTAAGTTTATGGTTGTCGCTTATTAGTTATTACATGGTTTATTAAACACGTTCTTTGTTTGGGTTTCTAAAATAAAATTGTAATTGACTTAACATGTGTAGGGTGCACCATGGAAAAACGCGGGCATTAGTGTATCCAACTACGTAAAGGACTGGAAGTTGCAAGCATGGGATTGGAGGCATTGAATGAGGTCACGATCTTCAACTTCTCGGGTTCTGATTGCGAGCTAAGCTACATTCTGTACGTGTTGTCGCAAGCAACTGAGTTGGATACACTAAATATTACTGTGTTAATCAATTTTTTGATGATCCAATTGTGTGTATAAGAGGGCATCAATTAGAGTGTATGAAGCTACCGCGTCAAACAATGTGCAAATTCGTTTCATAAAGGGACTTACCCGAGAATAAGAGGAAAATGAAAATTGCACCGAGTCAACTTTGTTGTCAAATGTGTTGAAATATTATTATATTATATATATCGTTTGTATTTTCTGTATTTATTAATCAAATAATAATGCTCCCTCGAAAATTTTATCAAATAATAATGCTCCCTCGCAACTTCAAATTAACAATATCTAATATTTGAAACAAAATATTTAATAATATTTTAAAACAAAAATTGCAATTTAGTGGAATTGAACGTGGGAAACCTCACACCAAGTAGATTAATACTTAGTACCACCACACTAAGAAGACTTTGAAAGCATTGGGCCCAAAAACTTTATATTCAACTAGTCAAAAGAATCAAAAACTTTATCATTTGGAGCCTCCTCTTCAAGAAAAAAACGCAGCCCTCCTCTTCATTTCCACAGCTCCGTGTCTTCAAAAAAAAAACTCACCAGCTCCGGTGCCAAGCTCCGACCACCGGTGTACACCGCTACCGCCGACGCTTCCTGTTACGTCCCCTTCGCCGCTTCTACTTAATATCTATTAACTTTTGTAAGGTATATTTTTCCCCAAAACTAAGGGTTTTATACTTTTTTGATTTTTTGGCTTAAGTTGCATTTCTTTCAAATGTCAACTAATGTTGTGTAGTGAGTTATGTGTTGATTCTTGTCTTTGATTGTGAATTCATAGCCCACAACAAAGTGGGTACAATGGTTTGTTGTTTTTGGCAAAGTGATGATTTATGCCTATGAGGATGCCTCTGTATTTGTTATCTTGTGTTTGTGTTGTGATATATTCATCTCTATTGCTTTGGAAAAGCTTCTCCTGTGTAGACAGTGTGCGCGTCATCACCGAGAAAATTCATAACTTATTGTAGGGAGCTCGGATTTATGAACCGTTTTCTTCGTGAAACTAGACACATAGGGCTATCCACACAATATGACACATATCCAGAGACTTCTAGAACGAAGCAATTTTGTATTCAAATTTAGCAAAAAATCTGTCGGCTGTGCAGACAGCTATGCGCGTCTTCACGAGAAAATTCATAACTTATTGTAGGGAGCTCGGATTTATGAACCGTTTTCTTCCCGTGAAACTAGACACATAGGGCTATCCACACATATATGGCACATAATCCAGAGACTTCTAGAACGAAGCAATTTTGTATTCAAATTTAGCAAAAAATCTGTCGGCTGTGCAGACAGCTATGCGCGTCTTCACGAGAAAATTCATAAGTCATTGTAGAAAGTTCGGATTCATGAACCGTTTTGTTCCCATGAAACTATACACATAGGTCTATCCACACATATATCGTACATAATCAGGCGACATTTAGAAAAAAGCAGTTTTGTATTCAAAATCTATTTTAAATCTTTCAAAAATCTTTAAGTTTTGTCACTTTCAAAATCCAAAAGTTCATTATATGCAGAATCATCATGCCTCCAGATAGGAGTTGGATTAAGAATCGTGTTTTCCCGGTGGATATGGTGTACAGATGAGTATCGAATGGGGGTAAAGAATTCATAGAGTTATGCCATCAATACCCAAGATATATGGACCGAGGAAAAATTAGATGTCCATGTTGGGATTGTAAGAGTTTAAAATTTATTCTTGCTGATTTGGTTAGTTTTCACCTTATTTCGAGGGGATTTGAACGTGGTTATATTAATTGGGTGAAACAAGGGGAACCAATTTGGGACAGAACGCCCACTCAATCCCCGACGAACCTTATGAGTGAACCGATGGTATTTGAACCAACAATTAGTCAAGAGAACCATGATCAGTTCACGGAAATGGTGATGGATGCAGCTGGCCTGCATTTGATTGGAATAGTAGGGACGAGCCAGAAACTCCAAACCCTACAGCTCAAAATTTTTCAAAATGAAGGATGCTGCAGATAGTCCTCTGTGGTCTGGATGTGAGGGTTACTCGGAATTATCAGCATTGTCGGAGCTCTTAAACATCAAATCTGAATCAAACTTGAGCGAGAGGCACTATAATCAATTTTTAAAGGCATTGGCCGAATGTTGCCAAAGGGACATAAGTTGCCAGATAGCTTCTATTCAAGCAAGAAGGTGGTTGCACCACTCGGACTTGGAGTTGAAAAGATTGATGCATGTAAAAATGATTGCATGTTGTACTGGAAAAATGAAAAAGAGTTGCAACAATGTAAATATGTCACCATCCTAGATTCAAGCCTAAGAAGCGTGGGAAGAAAAAAGGGCACAAGGATATATCATTTAAGCAGTTAAATTACTTGCCACTTATACCGAGGCTACAAAGGTTATACATGTCCAAGACTACTGCAGAGCATATGGCATGGCACAAAGAGAGCCCCAGTGAAGAGCGAAAACTCTGCCATCCACGGGATGGTGAGGCTTGGAAGCACTTTGACAGAACTTATCCTACATTTGTAGTTGAGGGCCGAAATGTTAGGCTTGGGTTATCAGCGGATGGGTTTAATCCACATAATCAAACATCAAGGCCTTACTCTTGTTGGCCGGTTATTGTCACGCCTTATAATTTACCTCCGTGGATGTGCATGAATCATCCTTACATGTTCCTTACTTTACTCGTTCCTGGTCCAAGGAGTCCAGGTAGGAGCTTGGATGTCTATTTGCAACCTTTAATAGACGAATTGAAAACATTATGGAATGATGGAGTTGAGACTTATGATGTGTCCAAAAAAACAGAATTTCCAGATGAGAGCATCACTAATGTGGACTGTTAGTGACTTTCCCGCTTACGGAATGTTGTCGGGTTGGAGTACACATGGTAAGTTGTCTTGTCCATATTGCATGAGTGGCATCAAGTCTTTTAGACTTAAACATGGTCGAAAACCATGCTTCTTTGATTGTCATCGACAATTTTGCCATTAAATCATCCCTATAGGTATCAAAAAGACAATTTCACCAAGGGAAGGATTGAGATAGATCCACTTTTATACGTTTAACTGGTGAAGAGCTCGAGGCTGTAGTTGCATCATTACCAACCATTGAGTTGGTAAGACCAAGGATAAGGGGAGAATAGAAGGGTTTGGTGAAACTCACAATTGGTTGAAACGAAGTATCTTTTGGATTTGCCATATTGGAACACAAACTTGATACGGCATAATTTAGATGTGATGCACATTGAAAAAAACATGTTTGACAATGTATTCAACACTGTTATGGATGTAAAAGGCAAGAGTAAGGATAATTTAAACGCCCGTCTAGACCTCCAAAGCATCTGTAACCGATGGGATCTTGAAATAAAAGAGGTGAACGAGAAATATCTCAAACCTAAAGCCAGTTATACGTTGTCAAAGGATCAACGACAGATCGTTCTAAAGTGGATCAAAAACTTGAGACTTCCAGATGGGTATGTGTCGAACTTGGCTAGATGTGTAAATTTGGATGATTGCTCTTTGCACGGAATGAAGAGTCACGACTGTCATGTTTTTATGCAGAGGTGCTTCTCTTGCATTCCGAGATTTATTGCCAGAATCTGTGTGGAATGGCTTGACTGAGCTTACCAGTTCTTTAGAGATTTATGTTCAACTATGTTCTCTGAGCTGATATGAAAAATTTGGAGGATAATATTGTTGTAACATTGTGCAAGCTTGAGAAGATATTTCCCCCTGTTTTTTTTTAATTCCATGGAGCATTTGCCAATACACTTGGCATACGAAGCACGGGTTGGTGGACCTGTTCAGTATCGGTGGATGTATCCCTTTGAGAGGTAACTATCTTGGAAACATTCTTTTCTATTTTGTATTGCGTTGAATTGAATTTAATTATGTGACATCCATAGGTTTTGAACACATTGAAACGTAAAGTCAAAAATAAGGCACGAGTGGAGGGATCAATAATTGAAGCTTATTTAACCGAGGAAACTTCGACATTCTGCTCTCATTCTTTGCTCCTGAGGTGGAAACAAGGTCTAGGACCGTAGGACGTAATGATAACGTCAATCAAATGGAATCCAGCAGTCGATTATCTGTATTCAAGTTCCTTGGTCGCCCCTTTAGCCCAAAAGATCCCAATCGAACTTTAAGTCCAACTGAGAAGGTTGCATCCACAATTTATATTCTTTTGAATTGTCCAGAGATCTCTGAATATGTCGAGTAAGTAAATATTCTAGTTCATGTTTTGTTGGTTAGTCTCAGATGTTAATTAAATCTTAATGATATAAAACTTAGGTTATATGATGCTGAGAAACAAGCTCAAATACCAAATCTCACTCATAAGTCATTAGGAGTGATGCGCGATAACGAGTTCGCCACATGGTTTTGCAATTATGTGAGTTCTTATTTTGTTATTTATGGTAGAATTTCATACAGAAAAAATTGATTCATATTGAAATGACTGTTCATTCCTATGCTTATAGGTTGAGAATCCTTCCAACCAAATAACAGACAATGACATCAAACAATTTTCACGTGGGTTTAATAGCATTGTTAAGCGTTGGAATGGGTGTTTTTGAATGGGTATAGATTCCACACACTCGAGTATGGGGAAACAAGATCGACAATGAATAGTGGAGTATGTATAAATGGGGGTTATTATGATGATTCCAGTACAGACTATTAGGGAATTGTTGGAAATCTTGAGTTGAGTTTCTTAGGTTCTGGAAACACTGTCATATATTTAAGTGTAAATGGTTTGATACGGGAAAATATGGAACAAAGGTTCATTCGAGATACAAGCTTGTGGATATTAACTATAATCGTACAATAGCAGAAGACAATCCTTTTGTGCTTGCTTCTCAATGTCATCAAGTGTATTATGCACCATATCCTTGGAGAAAGAAAGCAACTGATCGCAATTGGTGGGCAGTTTTTAAAGTTAAGGCAAGAAGCACATATGAGATAAGTCATACCACTGTGCACAATGAACAGGCATCAGTAGGAGATGTTTACCAGGAGTTAACTTCTGATCCAGCATGTATTATATTAGATAATGAACTTGATGATGTTGCTATATTGACTGATGCCAATCGCCAGAAGAGAAGAAGTCAATCCAAATGAATTACAACCATCAAGAAGGGAACTGAAGAAGAATTTGAGTCTGATGAGCTAGAAATAGGATCAATGGACTTAAATGAGGAAGAATTAGAAGAGGAAGAATCGGGGAATGACAATGACCTTACTTCAGATGATAGTGATAGTGGAGATTGATATATTTTGCAACAGTTACTTATTTCATGAACTCATATTACTTATTTATGTAAGGGGTTTGCAGACATTATCTTACAAATTTGCAGTTGATACTTATCGTGGAAAATGTTGCCATTATTGTTGTATTACAATTTCGTTATATAATTGTCTTACATTTCATTCATTACTTAATTTTGCATATAATTTGGCAATCATTAACTATTAAATTATTTCTTACAGTTATTATGTCAGCAACAAGAGGGAAGGTCAAGAGAAGATTGATGTCTGATGCAGGGTGTAAGTTTCACGAGTATGTTGACAGGTAATGTGTCTAATCTAGGGGACTTAGAATTAGACTTGCAACCTGATGAGGTTAAAGATGAGGAGGTGGTGGAGGAGGTACAGGAGGAGGTAGATAAAGAGGTAGATGAGGACATAGATGAGGGGATAGAGGAACAACATGATGAGCATACATCGAGCAACATGACCCAGCAAACTTGGAAATCAAAGACAAAATGAGCTTGATGAACTCGGTCGTGAGATACTCATCATCGAGGGGGAAAAAGTAATTTTGTTCTGTTAAAAGTTTAATTTTTCAATTTATGATCATTTATTGCTATATTGAGACCATGTAGTTGTTATATCTATTATAGGGAGTTTTCTTGTTTTTTTAAAATTTTTAGTACGAGTATAGAAAGGTTATTTTACACGGCTTAGCTGCTAATGTGGTGGTGAATTATTTCTATTGCATTGTCATCATTCTTTGCAGTTTCATTAGTGTTGTTGCGCCTCGAAGCATGCTAGGAGACATGCGTGGCTGGTATACTGATGTTTGGCCAACTTTTTCTAAAATTCCGGAACATGTAAAAGGGTACCTCTTTGAAAGGTTCAAGGTAATAAATAATACATTTATGTTTCGATTTTGTAATAAAATAGTACATTTATATAAATTTGTGATTACACTTTTTTAGGATTTTCTAAGTTCTTGAAAAGTATAATTCTTATGTACATGAACTTCAAAATTTATGTAGGAAAAATTTAGTTGGCGTGCTCCATGGACAAATGAGCAAGTTTATGCAATTTTCAAAAGCTATTGTAGTCGTGCTTTTTCCTCAGAGATGATGCGACTCAGAAATGTAAAGAAATCAAGGTCTGCACCCCCCCCCCCGGACTATATGAGGGCAGATATTTGGGAGGCCCTTTGGGATACATGGGAAGATCCTCAGTTTAAAAAACTTCAAGAAAATAATCGTAAAAATAGACTTTCTGATCGAGATGGTAATGGGGTGGTCAAGAGTTGCTCGGGTACTATTTCTATTGCTCATCATGCTCATAGGATGGTAAGTGAAATTTTCATTATGTATTGAATAATGCATTTTGAAGAATTAGTATTGATGGGTGTTTGACTTTTAAGTATAATATCACTTTGACTAGAATATATCACTAGAAAATGACATTCTTGCCTTGACTTTGAGTTGAAATTGTATATTATATGACGTCAATTATATGTTGTAAATTGTAGGCTACTAAAAATGGTGGAAACCCATGCCCAAAGAATCTGTTTTAATCGAACTCATAAAAGGAATAAAGGAAAAGGACCTTTTATTGATAAGAAGTCAAAACGAACATCAGTGAGTGTCTTTTGGTTAATTAGTAGTAAACATCACAATAAAAAGTTACTATTTTGATTTTAAATATGTCTTACTTTGCAGGAAACTTACACTAAATTAAAGGAGATTCGGTCTCAGGGTAGTGGTAACACAATTTTGTCCCCACAAGGGTCATCTACATTTATTCCTGAAGCGTGGGCTGAGGCATGCGGTGGCATAAAAAATAGGCATAATTCATATGGGTTTGGCAAATCAAACAGTGGAAGTTTCACCTTTTCTGGTACTATCCCAAGCAAAAACACCTCGAATTTAGAAATAGAGCAGCTGAAGGAAGAACTTCAAAATATGAAGAACAAGCAATTCGAGATGGATGAAAAAATTAATCAATTGCTTGCTATCACTCGGGCCAATCATTCTAATCTTTCAGGCCATCACTTTCTCCTGGCCAGTACTCTTCTCCGCAGTACTCTGGCCCATCTCCGGGTCAGTACCCACCTTCGGCTTCAGCTCCTGCCGGACAGTACACACCTCCAGCTCCAGCTCCAGCTCATAGTCAGTACACCGCTACTGGTTCTGGACAGTACCCACCTCCAACTCCGGGTTACTATCCAACTCCACCTCCTGGCTACTTTATGACGCCAGCTACTCAATTTCATGTTCCTGGTAATTATATAGCACCTGGTCAACATCCTCCAGTTCCTACTCAACAGTCTGACCAACTTCCTTCTCCCGATCAGCGTCATTCTCAAGAGTAGTCGGAATGTGAGACTTTTATTTGGTTTCATTATGACATTTATTATATTATGTTATGACAATAGATTTTTATATTTGGATATGCATTGATGTAGTTTATGATGACATTTGGGATATTGTGATCGATATTTTATATTAATGGAATCGTGTTAGATTTCTTTTGGTGATTTGTTTAATATGCATTATTATTAATTTGTTAATTAGGTACATTTGGAAATAAATGTAATTTAATTTCTCAAGAAAACTATTTAAAATATTAGCAACGAAATTAGTATCGAATATATTTCTTGCTTAATAATATTATTTTAATATTTCGAAATAAATCAGCATCGAATTTTGCAACGTAATAATTTCGATAGTGAATTTCGATGATCATTTAGCAAGGACAAACACCCTTGCTGACATTAGCAAGGTAACAAATTTCGCTGCTGCTCAGCATCGAAATATAGCCTTGCAATATTTCGATGCTCCATCAGCATCGCAAAATTGCTCCTTGCTGAGGTTATTGACGAGCGATATAGGATCGTGGTCCCTTGCGTTGCTGAGGTCGTTGCTGACATAAATCAGCATCGAAAATCACCATTTAGCTTCGAATTTCCCTCCTTGCTATTTGGACATTTTCTAGTAGTGATGTCACTCAATCATGGTGAGTAATCTCTTTGCCATGGTCAAAATTAGTTGACCACTACTTTGCCTCGATTTAGCCGTTGTATCTGAAAGCATAGCCAAAACATTGTTCATGGTTTATAACAATCGTCAATGTTTAGTTCATTACAAAGACATTAGCTTTTTAGTCATTGTAAAAAAGTGGTATATTAACATTTTTTCCAGCACGGTTTGTTGAAACATCAAATGGTTATCATTCTTTTTACACCATGGTTGACGTTAGCATGACAATATGAAACATTTACCATGACCAAACTTGTCATGTGTTTAGACTGTAGCCCACGGCTTCAAAACATTTATATTTTTTATTACCAATACTTAATTTCTTATAGTACGCGAAAAAAAACAAAAAAAAAAATATCACAGAATCGTAATAAAAGATATAATTACGCTAGAGATTCTGGATATTTCAATGCAGAATTAACAATGCCGAAGCCCCCATCTATGAAGAGTTGTCCACTTACATATCCAGCCTCATCACTAGCCAGAAAAAGGGCCGCATTAGCAATATCATGAGCCTTGAGAGTAGTACCTTTAAGGATTGCCATAGAATTTAAAAGTTGCTCAATCCCTTCATCATCAGTGCCACAAACTTTTGCCGCCAAAGGTGTGGCAAGGAGATGGGGAGACAAACAATTGACCCTGATACCAAATTGTCCGAGCTCGACTGCCAAATTTTTCACAAGTCCTACCACCGCATGCTTTGAAGCTGTATAGGCATGTGTGGAGGAACCACCGATCCCCGAGGCAATGCTCGTGGTCGAGATCATGGAGCCACTACGGGCTGGGACCATGACACGGGCCGCATGTTTCATGCCTAGGAAAACACCGGTGACATTAATGCTTAAAACATGCTCGAAATCATTTTTTTCGTTGTCGATGAGTCGGGGCCGGGGAGGATCACAATTCCTGCATTGGTGAACATGATATCAAGCTTTCCATAGGTTGAGACTGTTTTGTCAACAGCATTTTTGACATGATTTTCATTAGTGACATCACAATGGATGTAAGTTGAATGGTGGGACCAATTGAGTTTATAACCGAGTGGCCAATTTGATCTTGAATATCAGCAATGACAACTTTGGCTCCATGTTTGGAGAATAGTTGGCTGTGCACTCTCCAATGCCACTGGCTCCGCCAGTTATCATGGCTACTTTCCTTCTAGCCTATATATCAATTCAAATAAGACCATATATAGTTGTAAAATCTTTGAAATATGAGAAAAAATCGTTGATATAAGGGAAATTCTAGTCTGCTTCCAATTCGGTCGATCCCAAGTGTATTATATAAATTAAAATGAGTGACTTACCACATGACTAAGTGTAATTCACTCGATTTGTAAAATATACTTGCACTTGGGTTCGGCCGACTCGGGAGCGAACTAACTTCTTTATCAAAATTATCATTATTTGTATGTTTTAAGCTACAAAGATATATACAGAGTCACATTTAATAGTAATTTCTCCGTCCAGATTTTTAATTAAATAATTGTATAACAAGTTCTTTACGCACAAAATGGTGTGACAAATGTTTATACATTTGTCATGCATAAAACCAAATGCAATAGGAGATGCGACACCATTTTGCACTAGAGGTTCTTGCGTGAATAATTACCTTCTAGTGATTGCAGAAACAAGCGAAGCGTTTGCCATTACAGTGAAATAGGACGAAATTATTGAGGGTTGACTGGCTCACTTGGAAATTTGTGTTGAGATAAACAGAAAACTCAATCATTTGATTATATATACAACAAATCAAAGTCAGTTTAAATTCGTTCAGGATAATGAATTCAATATCGCGTTTAGGTCATTTGCAGGGGGTTGTACCAATTTTTAGGTTTTGATAAGACAATTGTTGATCACGTATTGAATTTGTACCAAATTTCTGGTTTTGATAAGACAATTGTTGGATCACATATTGAATTTGAACCAAATTTTCAATCGTTTTCGATCCATTCACATAAACTATATAAGGATATAAAAGAAAATAAAAAATGTGATGATTTACAAAGCTATATGGCATATCACATTATTGTTATTATTGGAATTAAAATTATAGTAAAACAAATATAAAGATTACTTTATGTGGTCAATGAAGAGGGGAGTATACGAGGATATTATTTGTCCTCTTTAAATTAAGTGTAGTTTTTGTATCGGGCTTTTCCGCCCATATTACGAACATGATTAACTCATAAAAGAATAGCCACCACAGCTTTAATTTTTTTGGTCCCTTCCCGTACAATTATGATGGATTTTGGACTATAATGCATGTGAATGCACTAAGATATTGTTTCATTTCGTTAATATTATTTACTCAAATTTAATCTCAAAACTATAATGAGAAACTGGGTTTCCCTAAACACACTATATTTATGGGTTCAACCCAAATAAAAACTTTTTTGCTAAATTAAATCTTCATTAATCCATTGACATACAGTCCAATTTAAAATAGGACAGCCAAATAGAAAAAATAAAAGTTTGAATATCTACTCTATTATAAAAGTATGAGTGATTTTTTGAAACTTTAACGTATATACTTATGTAATTCACTTTTAAATGGCAAAAGAGTGAAATAATAAATAATATAAATAAGTTGTATATATCTACAACAAGAAAATGTATAATTACATTAGAAGTCTACAATAGAAGTACATATAGAAGTAGAAATGGAGCAGCTTATTATAAAGCAATATTATACGGATCTTATTACACTGAGTAAGGGAACCCCTTAAAGCAAAGGAAAAATTATTTTATCACTCTAAGTGGGCCTTTTACATCAAAATATCAAACAAAATTATACAATAGAAATAATTTTATTTCTAATATTTAATATCAAAAGAACAGTTATTTTTTGTGTCTATTAGGTTGTTCATTTTTAATATCATATATATTGACTTCATTACTTCTTTAAAGATATTTGTTTGATTATGTCGTCCAACAGGGATAATAAAAAATATTTTTGATAATCACTATTTAAAAAATTATATGTTACAAATATAGAAAATAAAAATTTCAATTTTTTTTTAAGTGCAGTTGCATAAGTTAAAGAATGTTGAGTTTCCAATTTTTTTTTTTATCTTTTTTTATATTTCAATTTGGCCTACAAAGAAAAATTAATTTTCAACTGATATCATAATATAATTTATAGATATTTTAATCTAATTTGATGTTTGATAAATTTGTTCTAAATAATCTTTTCAGAAAGAATGGTCTAAACCAAACAAGACTTCCCCTAAATACAACGATTCAACATTAAAAATAAAACAAACTCAAAAGGTTCATAATAGCATATCTATATATTGACTTCATTGAAAAAGTAAGTTTTTTTATTACAATTTTTACCTTCATGAATCTTTAACAATGAGTTTTACATTATTTCTAAAAATAACATAAAATCTAGATAATAGGTAATTTAATTTAAGAAAATGTTTGCTATTATTATATTTATTTCACATTTATGAATTAAAGAGAAGAAGAGAAATGTCACCAACAATCATATACTTAAAGAGAGGAATAAATAATTAATATTTAAGAGAAAATGAAAATAATCTTACAAAAAAACAAAATAGAATCAAACACCATGAATCATCAAAGGTCAAATAAAGAATTTATACAAGATTAAACCAATATACTTTATTGAGTAAGAATTTATATAGTTAAATTATGATTCAATTTTGAATGATCGATGTCTTCTCATTTTATTGCCTTCAAATATTTAAATGTTCATTCAACCAATTACAATTTTGCCTCAAAAAGCTTATATATTATTGAAAATTACAAATTTGGTCCTATAACTTTGGAAGAGTGGCAAAATTGGTTTCGTAACTTTCAAAAAATCGCGATCTAAGGATAATTTTCAATTAGGAACCCTAATTTCCTGCACGTGACCAATTAAAATTGGATGTTTTGCAATTGCTGCCAGATTAGCACTCGTGGAGTATGACAGGGCCTCTTTTTGACATTACCAACTTAGTTTTATCTTATTATTTGTTTTCTTTCACTCAAAATTCTTTTTATTTGGCGTCATATGTGTTAAAAAAAAATTGTCATACTCCACGCATGCAAATCTGACTGGCAATTGCAAAACCCCCAATTTAATTGGTATGTCCACGAAATTAGGGTTCTCAATTGATAAATGTCCTTAAATCGCGACTTTTTGAAAGTACAGAACCAATTTTGGCATTCCACTAAAGTTATAGGACTAAATTACAATTTTTTCTATTTTATTAATTGAATATAATTATGACACTAAATCATCAGTGTAGTAGAATAATGTCTATTTGAAAGATGGTTAGGGTATTGTTTAGGGAAAAAATGTGACTAAAGGAAGCCAAAATGCTTTGAGAACAAGAATCATGTTAAAAAATAAAAAACAAATCCTCATTATGTTGTTATTATTTTCTCTATTACGCATTAGCTTTTATGTGGAACATATGTATTCTTTTACTTCTACATTTTTATTAATAAAATATAACTTTGTAAACTAAAGAGATACATTCAGTAGTAGCGAAGCAAACAAAATGGAAAGCATATCTAAGTCAATCTATAGTGATTTTGCCAAAAATATGATTGAGGTGTGTAATGGGGCCAGACACATTGAATGTTCTCGAGAGGAAACATGCTACTGATGCTTTAGTAAATAAAAAAAATAAGAAAAATGTAATAAAAGAAAAACTAGAAAATTACATGATATCAAATTTTTAAGTCGTAATGAAGAGACGGTTACACAAACACAACGAACTCAAGGAGAGAAAAAATAAGAACGTTTGGTCCATTATAAGAAGAAAAATGAATATAAGAATTTACTTATTACATTGTTATCAAGGTTTCAATTTTTATATGTAATTATTGTACGTATTGATGAGTTTTCATGTCAATCAATATTTAGATTTTTAAATACTTGTAGTTTATTGAGTAATAACTTCACTTGTTTAAATTAATATTAAATAATTAAAGTTTGAATAAGAAGCATTTTCAACTTGAATAAATATCTATATAGCTGAATTGTTTCAACGATATCATATGATTCACGTGCGACGTACGTGTTGTTTACTAGTACCATAAAAACATGCAATTATCAAGACTCTGGATAGTTGAAAATTTTAAATGCAGAATTAACAATGTCCATGCCTCCATCTATGAAGAGATTTTGCCCACTCACATATCTAGCCTCATCACTAGCCAGAAACAGGGCTGCATTAGCAACATCATCAGCCTTCAGGGTAACACCTTTGAGGTTCGCCATAGAATTCATAAATTGCTCAAGTCCTTCATCATCAACCCCTACAAATTCGTCGCCAAAGGCGTGGCGAGGGCGTATGGTGACAAACAATTAACCCTAATACCAAACTGTCCGAGCTCGACTGCTAAATCGTCAGCCTCCCTGCTACAGCATGTTTCGATGACGTATAGGCGTGAGACACGGCCCTACCGATCCCCGAGGCCAGGCTCGCGGTTGAGATTATGGTGCCACTACGGGCCAGGACCATGACTCGGGTGGCGTGCTTCATGCCTAGGAAGATGCGGTGACATTAATACTTAGGACCAGCTCAAAATTTGTTTTTCTCGTTGTTGACTATGCGGGCCCGGGGAGGATCACAAATCCCTGCATTAGTGAACATGATATCAAGCTTTCCATAGATTGAAACTGTTTTGTCAACAACATTTTGGACATGATCTTCATTTGTGACATCACAATGGATGTAAGTTGAATTGGAGGGGCCAGTGGAGTTTATGACCGAGTGGCCAATTTCATCTTAGATATCAACAATTACAACTTTGGCTCCATGTTTGGAGAATAGTTGGGTTGTGCATTCACCAATGCCACAGGCTCCTCCAATTATTAGGGCTACTTTACCTTCTAGCCTATAGCAATGCACACATGGCAATAATTATATTAAAGGTTAAATTAATAATGAGTATTTCATTCAAGGGATGTAATAACGGAGATATAGGCAATACTGGTGCACACACAATTTTCTATTACAAAATGACTAGCATCTCCAATTGTATTTGCTTCTATGCACAACATGTGTATAAATATTTTTCTTAAATATATAATTTATTTGAATTTTGTACATTTGTCATGTATAAAAGTCAATGCAATAGGAAATGCAATACCATTTGCAATAAATGATCCGAATTGGTATTGGTGCTCTTTCGAAACTCGTGAGTCTTAGAGTTATTGGCAATTAATTTTGATTTTTTGTTCTAAAGGTTGTTTTATCTCATATTTCACTTTAGCTATACATGACATGTTGTACTAAGAATTTTCAAAAGGGATCATTACACTAACTATCCCTCCTATTTAGTGTAATTACAGTATTGCGTTTATTTTGAGCACATAACAAATACCCCGCTTATAAAACCTTACAATCATCCTTCCGTTAGAAAACTAATGGAATTGCTGAAATTATCAAAAAATATTTTTAAATTTTCTATTTTGCAGGCGAATGTAACTTTTCATATTAAACATATGTATTTGTAATTTTCAATTTAGTTTTAAATAAATAATTTTGTTAAAAACTTGTTAACATCCTCATAATGAAGTGTGAATTCAAATTTATGCCAATTTGAATATCTGTTAGAAAATAAAAATAAATAATGAGTTTTAATTTATTTAGGAGCAATATCATATTTAATGTGTAGAAATTTAAAATTAAGTTGTCAAAAAATATCAAGCCAATTAGTAAATTAAAATAGGTTTAAAGAAAAAAATATATATATAAGATTATAATAAATCATGCCAATCCCGAAAGTCATTTCTCGTACCTTGTCCAGATAGCTATTGCCCTATTTGTTTGTGTTTCAAATCACTTTTTTCATTTTCATCTGAAAATGAAAATACACACTTTATACTATTTTAATTGAAAATGTTCTGATTTTCATTCTCATTTTTGCGTTCTAAATAAATTTCAATCATTTCTTTAAAATTACATTCACATCACTCATCTCACACTTTCTTTTTATCACATTTCCTCTCATCTCCTTCAATTTTAAACTTTTCTCTCTCCTTTCCTTTAAATTTTAAATCCAACACTATTCATCTAATCGTTACTTTTCAATTATTCCACACATCACAATCACTAATTTCAATTATTTTTTAAAATAAACCAAACACACCTACTTTTTTCACTTTTCTCACACAAAAATCAAAAAAACTCATTTCCCCATATATTTTAGAAAATGACGGTTGAAAATGAAATAAAAACACATCCAAATAGAGCCTATACATTTAGACTTGAAAAGACAAGTATATATGAAATTCCGAAATGCTCTGTTGGATCGATTGCATCATTGGTCAAAATACCTATATTATAGGAGCGGTGCTATTACCACCGGTTATTCTTCCCCATTTTGCCACTTATTTGATTTTGGAAAGAAATGAATGCAATAAATGCATTTGATTTGATTTTCGTAAATTATGTTAAAACAAGACAAAATGTAGAATGTGGGACTCTTTTTATCATGGTCTTAAATTAAGACTCTTGATTAACTAACCTGTCCCAGTATAATATATACATAATATATTTTTAAAAAAAAATTTCAAGACGAAGGAGATATTCTAAATATTTAACTCGATAAATCTGGATAATAGTCATAATTCTAAGTCATAAAAACTCTATCTAAATCAATAAAGGAGGGGGAGAGCTACAACTTATGGCAATTTGGATTAGAACTCAAAATTTCTCATAAAGTAAGAGATGAATAGCATTAAACCAATAAGTCTTGGATACCTGTCCTCTTATATTGATCAGATAGCCTTGTGGGTTGGCAATTAGGTCCATGATTGGAAATTCTGTTCACTTGTCTGCATAAGATTGGCCCATATTCAAATGCAGATCCGCCGACACAAATTCAATTTTGTCCCTTTCAAGTACATAATAGATCTTGTTAAAAAAAAAAAAAAAAGTACATAATAGATCTTGTCTAAATTCATTTGATCCAACACAATTAATTACAAGTTGCACGGATACGGATATGGGGACACGATCTGATACGATATGGACATGACTATACGGATTTAAAAAAAAATTAAGATACGACACGATAGGGATACGGCTATACAATATATATATAATATATATATATAATATTATTTAATATATATATATATTATATACTTTTATGCATTAATAATGTACAAACAAAATCAAGTTGAACTAATAATTTTACACATAATTTCCATTAGGCTTTTATCAAAACACTGGAATTATGATGCATTTTATGACTTTCAGACATAATTTCTACATTGAACTCTTACAATCTTTAAATTTACCTAATATGGTGCTCTTGTAACAAAAAAATTGAAGTAACCAGAACAAAAATCGAATCTCCAAAGCGTGATAGAATTTTAGAAGTAAAGTAATAATTTCAAGTCCAATCCTTAGAATTGAATTACAGAAGAATGAAAGATGATTTTGAAGTTGAAACGATTATCTCAAACTAAAAGGTAATTTAAAATGGTGAAACAAGAACTTGAATTGCATTTTTGATTTGATTGTAGAGCTACAAGTAGTAGGAAGGAAAAGAGGGCTTCACTAAGCTGCTTGGTGTGGATCTGATTTTTGATTTAGTTAGATTATTCCTATTAGTAATTCAGGCCCCCTAAATTTCTAAAATATAAAATTCAACCCCGCCGTGTCCTAAAACGTGTCAGACACTTCCCTAGACATGTCCGACACCGTGTCCCTTCTTTTCCGCCATGTCCTGGAACGTGTCGGAGACTTGCCTAGCCGTGTCCGGCACCGTGTCCCATTCTTTTTCTTTTTGTTTGGTTTTCAGACCCTCCAGGTGGCCTGTCCAACACGTATCAGGGCCGTGTCCCCCAAATATGCATTATGGTGATTTTTAGAGTAGTCTCATCCTAGATTCGCAATTAATTTATTATATATTCTAATATTTTCAATCTCGTTATTACAAAGGTCAAACCGCAGGATAAAGCACTATCTCAGTGTATGATATGTCCTGCTCTGACAGGGTACGGGGCAACTGAGTGCAGCATAACACATAACAGGTAGCGAACGAAGCAGGAACGGCTGGGCGATCATCGATAGGTCCGCCGTGTGGGACAGCGCCGGCTGTAGATTAGAACCCATTATGCCATCATTGAGCATTCTCCATGCAATGTCCATGTACAAACACTAGTGTACCATGTAGTAGTGCATTTCAAGTTCTGGAAAAAGTCAATTATAACGGGGGTAAACGCTGAGTTATCCACGGATAACCGGTTGCTTCATTGTGTGGCTACAGAGAGTGCAGGGCAGGCATTCATATAGTCTCAGTGATTCTGCGGGTGGAAATGACATATATTGCGAAACGTTACAAGATATGTATTGGCGTGCTGAATCTCATATTAGTTGGCATGATTGAATATATAACACGGGATTACATATAATGGAATCTGAGAGGCTCATTGGTATGCTAATTCAACCAACAATCGATTTTTAATTTTTTTTTTGAAAATAATACTGAATAAAATTGCATTTTCTCTCAAGCATCCTCTAAAAATAAAAACTTATTTTTCATCATTTCAATATGAATAATCATCTTACCATAGATATTCAAATTCCGATATGATTTTATCGAACCGTTAAATGAAATGTGTTGCTCCTCTACTCCCACAGTAAATATCACGAATTTCTTTTTTTGAATATTAAAAATTAATATAGCTCATAAAAACTACAAAAAAAAAAAATAAATCGTCAAATCATATTACACTGAGTTGTATTGGTGAACTCAGTATCCACCTAGAAGAATACCTATTTTTAATTTTTTTGTTAAATTAATAAAAAAATAATTGTCAATTTATCTAAAATAATTAACATTTATCCAATTTCGTTCTAAATAAATAAGTAAAAGTTTCGTCATATCTAAGAACTTTTTTTGTACTTATTATTTACGGTTAGTTATCCGTCACTTTTAAATTTTAAAATTATGAACTATCACTTTTGAAGAATATTATTCTACATTTAGTTAGAAAAAATGGTATAAAACTAGTTTGTCAAAGTAGATGATAAGAATTACTTAAATAAACTAAAGGGCATTTTTGACTGTGGTGAAATTTATGGAACTGCCTCTAACAAAATGTGAAATGTCTTATCAATTCTCTAAGAAAAAAAGAAGGAAATTAGATTAAGACGCCCAATCAACAAAATAGGGGGAAGGGTTTTAATCTTGATGGGGTAACCTGGTGTAATCTATAAGAATGTGAATTTCACTTATCATGCGATTTGATTAAATCAAACTAAATACTGATTAAGGGGTTGACAAATACGGTTAGGTTATGAATAAGTGATATTCAATTGATGACTATCATTTTCGTATTCAAAAACTCAAAACAAAGATAGAATGGAAAACATCAAAATTTCAATTAGAAAACTAATTAGGACTGTTGGGGAAAGTTAGCTTAATTATCCTTATAGTTATGAATTTAATGTTATCATAAGCTTGGATTATTGAGACCAATCCAACATTAAATAATCTAAAAATAAAAAAATCATTTAGGATCTTTTACTTCAATTCAATATTCCATATTGTATTCTAAATCATATCCACATGTTACATGTATGTTAGTATGTATATAAGGTCTCTTATAATATTTTGGATGTTGATCGTATTACACTTCGAATACACAAGTGAAATTGACTTAAAATAAAGGAAGCCCGTTGGAAACTAGCTGTTCAAAAATTGCAAGTCGTATTTAGACTTTGTCAAAAGATATCCACATGAACATTAGAAAAACATAAACCACACTTTATAATTGTACAGTTATATATATATGTATGTATATATATATATATATTATATAGCTTGCTCTAACATTGAATCTATCGTCTGTAAATCAAGAAGACTAGGAATGGTTGATTCAATCAGTCACATGCGATCAAAGAATAACAGAAAAATCACCAGTGGAACTTACAAACAAAACGATTAAACGAAAAAATATGACGGATATCATTCCATGGTGAACAAAATGTAATGTAGCGATTTACCATACATGATTGAATTAAAATGAATAAAATGGTTCTTACAAAAACACTCCCTACAATCAATGGTGTAGGAGAATCGACTCCAACGTGTTCGATCCGCGATAAAATTATCCATAAAATGGAATATACGTTCGTAGACTATGATAGACGTGTATATATATGGAACTTTCTAGATTTGGCATTGCATGCATGCTTCAATTATATATATTATATATATAAATAAATATTCTAGATGCTCTTCTTCTTATTCTTCAATGTCAAAGTGGGGTATATATTCCACAAGGCACAAGAAAAGTGTGGCTTTTGTGCGTTCGTACAAACAAATAATCAACAAAAGTGGTGCAAAGATAAACATTTATCACGAATAACAGAATGGAAGTCACAGTTATTCAAAAGAAACAAACAAACAAACAAACACAAAAAAGTGAAGAAAAGATTCAGCAAACTAGAAAATCTGTACATCTCCAAATACATATTGGCTTTCAAACCAAAAGACAATGTTCGTCAATTACATATATATATATATATTGCACCGACGCTCCAAAAAACCACCACGGGCGGTGTCGGGCGCGTTCCGACACGGACACGACCCCGACACGCCTCCGACACGTGCCGGACACGGCTATTCCCGTGTCCCTAAATAAAAAAATAAAAAATATTGGGTGCCGTGCCCTACACGGCCAGGGCGTGTCCGACACGGTTAGGACACGGATGGCCATTTTTATAAGATACTAAAACTTTGAGGGGTCAAATTGTAAATAAAACTTACCAATTTTTATAAGGTAGAAGACTCCCCTGCCTCCCAGCAAAAATGCAGAAACAGAAACTGAAACACATACATAAATCATAAAAACTCAGCCTCTCTTCTTCTCCGCCGTCGCCCATCGTCGTCGCCATCGTCCGGCAGCCACAATCGTAGGTTTATTGCAATTTTTTTTTGAACCTTGAATTATCTTAGATATGGAGGCATGTGTTATGGGGTTCTATTTATTTTGTGGGTTTGTTGTGATAGTCCCCATAACTTATGCTGAATACTTCTAAGACTAAACTGCATCGACAAATTCTTCTGTTTTAAGTGTCTGCGCGGTCAGATTTTAGAGTTTATTGCGATCTTTTGATGAAATAACTGGGTTTTTTTTCTTTTATGTATTTTGTATATGATTTGTTGGCCTGATTAGTTTTCTTGTTACTGTAATTTTTAGAGAGTTTATGTTAATGACTGTTTTATATAGGAATTGAGTGTAATATTGTAGATAGATTCAATTTCAATGAAATCTTCTCTCAAATTAATATTTTATTAGGATTTGACCAATGGAGTATTTATTTTTGTTTTATCATGTTTTGAACATGTTTATTGTTATATTTAGTTTATATTTATATTTTTATTTTGCATTTATTATTGATAAGAAGTTGAATTATTTACAATATACATAATTTTACAAAGAAACAAGTAAACTACAAATTTATTTATAATATATATATAAAAAAATAAATTGAATAGCCGTGTCGAAACCTATGTTTTTTTAAAAATGCCGTTCCCTGTGTCCGTGTTGTGCCGTTCCCCGTGTTCGTGTTGTGCCGTTCCCCGTTCCCCGTGTCCGTGTCGGTGCATCATATATATATATATATATTATGTATGTATGTACATAAATTTATACATCATACCTAGAGTCTACAGCCACACTGGTACACATATTCAACAATTCTAATTTCTTGAAACCTAAAAAAAGAAAAAGGACATTAAAAAGATAATCTATCATTTTCTATTATTTATTCTCTCTGGATATTTAAAATTGAAGCGGAAATTTCATCATCTCCTGGATCTCTTACCTTGTTTCTTGATTACAGTACCGTAAATATCATCGATCGATCGAAATCGCCTCTTTCTTCGGGGGAGAATCTCGAGTTCTCCGGCGGAGGATATTTCGTAAGAATCTCCGACGCTCTCTTCGCCGCCGCTTTGCTCCACCGTCTTCGCCGCAGCTCCGTCGCTCTCCGCCGAGTCGCCGCTGAGTTGGATAAGCAGAAGCGCCGCGTCCATTTCAGGCTCGGTAAATTGAAAATCCATCGGAGTTTCTCTGCTCTTTGTTGTTGATATTGGAGATCTCTTAATAAGAGGATAATTAAATAAGTGGATTTTGTGAGCACGAAAGAGTTTATGACTTTTAATTGATATATATATATATATATGTATTTGTATATTTGTTCATGTATATATATTCCTTGAGCTTCTTATTCTAGAAAATTCATTTTCTTTTATTATTCATTAAGTCGTGTCAAGATATATTTTTTGAGGACAAGAAAGTCATTTTGGCAGAATCAATGAATCCACAAACGCATTTAAATTTGAATTCACCGCCTTAAATTAAACTCTAAGGCATGGAAGTACGATTTGTGGACCCCACCGTGTGTTGCGTTGGGGCTACATTTTATTCGAAATTCTTTTACGATTTGACCCCAAATTTAACTTACTTATCGTGTCATCTAATATTGATGTAAGACGCTTGAATTATATTTGGAATCAAATAAATTAGGTCTAAATAGAGTCATAGTTGTTAAAATTGGAGCTTCAAAGCAATTATAATTATTTTCAAGGGCAAAAAGCACTCCACCTCCTTGAAAGTTTTGATTTTTGCACTTTGCCCCTTAAAAATAAGAAAAAGAGATCACGCCTCCCCCAATAAATTTAATATTAGTAACACGTAACCAAGTTTTCGGCAGAAAATCCCACCAAAGGCCCGCACGTGCCCACTCCTAAAACCAGAACATTTTTGTTATAAGTTGCTAATAAAATTGTTGCCTTTATTGACAATTAGTGATAACAAATAAAATCGTCACTCTATTTGCGTTCTCACTAGGATGTCAATATACATGTGCTACTAATTTTCAATAGTGACAATTTTTTTTTTTAAAAATCTCTTGTCACTATAAATCAATATTGTGACAAAAATAAAACTATTGATACTCATTATGTATATTTAGTGATAATTTAGATATGCCACTTCAACTTTTGTTGTAGTGTCTCTATTTTTGTGTTTATCTAATTATAATTGGTTTAAAGTTTCACTCTAGCTTTCACAAAAAAATTGTTACGGCATTTGACCAAACAACTCAAAATAATACGGTTTGAAAGGTTATTTGCATCCACCTCCCCTGAGGTATTGCGTTTTGGTAAGGAGATCCCCTCGTGTGTTAATATTTGACATCCATCACCCCTATGTGTAAAAGATTATATAAACTACCTTTTTAGCCCTTATATTTTTTTTCCTTCCTATTTTCCATTTTTTATCTCATTCATTTCCTTTTCTTACTAAATAGAAAAAAAAGAAAGAAATATACGTTAAGCTCATGAAAATTCTTAATTAAATAATTTTAATATAGAATTATTTTTAATTAGAAATAGTTATAACAGATAATATGTTAAAGGAAAAATTACTACCCTACCCCCAAAATAGATTTTTATATCTTAAAAATCCGTAATAGTGTTTTTTTTCATCTCATAAACCCAATTTAACAATTTTTTTCATTCGAAAAAACACAATAAATAATTATGTAAAAACTAAAGAGTAATTTCATTTTAATCTCTTGACTTAATTAAGAACCCATAGATGACTTTGGAGTAGAAACTGAAAAGGTCTTATATGTAATTTGATAATCTAGACATCTCATTGTTCAATTTTTATTATTATATAAGATATTTCAGATCATATTTTTTTTCTAGTGAATATTTAAATTTTCTTTACATTTATTTTATTTCTGATTTGTCCTCTTTCTACTTAGAGCAAAAAAGAAGAATAAGACGAACTAAAAACGAAGAAGACGAGAATACAAAATGAGAGTTTGAAGTTAAAACGAAATTACTCAATCGATTTTCAGATTTTTGTTTATTGCAATAAGCAATATTGTAAATCAATAAAGATATAAACTTTTTAATATTTATAAAAAAGATAAAGCACTAATAAAGTTGTTTGGAACATTTAAAAAGTATTTCAAAAACCACACAAAGACAACTGAAAAAACACGTATCTAATTAAGTTTCTTAAAAATAATTTTAATATACTATTTGTCATACTTATTTTAAAAATAACTATAAGTTAGAATTATTTATAATGGAAAACATTCTTGAGGATAATAATAAGAAAAAGAAGACAATGAGATGAAAAATAGAAAATAGGGAAAATAATATACAAGGGTAAAAAAGATAGTTTATATAATTTTTTACCCATAGAGTGGTGGATACCAAATTTTATTACATGAGGGGAGGTCCTTGCTAAAACACAATCCTTTAGGGGAGGTAGATACAAATAACCCCGATTGGAATAGCAAATGTCTTTGTATATTTCAATTGACCTGTGGGCCGAACGCACGCACCCTTACAAAATTTTAGATAGCTTTGTCGCATCTGGACTTTCTTTGCCCCGGCAGCACCAATTGCTTGAAGAAGATGTAATAAAATGTGAATGTTAAAAAAAAAATGATTTTACAATATTAACGAACATGAATGTCTAAAATAATGCAGTTCGTGTTGGGTTATTTTTTTTTTTTTGATAGAAATGTTGGGTTATTTCTCTTAATGGATTTTGTACAAACTTTATTTATTGGTGGGATGATTTCTTTTTAGCTGACATGGAATATTATCAAATTTTTTTGGATAATTGATGTTAGGGGCAGCGGCAGCAGAGCATAAAGAAATAATCAAGAAACAATAAAATTCTAAGTTTAAACATGAAAGATGAATACGGGAATTTAACATGGTTCAACAAAATACCTACATCCACGAGCCAACAGCTAGACAATATTTTCATTTCTCAAAAGTGAATCAATCAATTAGAAAGAGAGTTCTATTATTTATAAGAATTGAGTAATCTGAAACTCTATCAAACTGGAAAACATATTCCTAATACAAAGGAAGATGTATAAACATAATAAAAAACAAATGAGGAGTCCAAAAGATGCCAAAATCTAGCCAAAACTGATTCCTTTTCGCACAAGGAAACTACCAACTCACTGTCGAACACTGCGGCATTCAATTAAATCGCCTCTACCGCGAACGTCGCGACATTCCGGTAAACTTCCGAGACGCCGGGGCATCGGAGGAACCGTCTAGGAACGCCGTTTTGACTTGTTTTCGTCCTTTTTTGACTCTTTTGCGACCTTGGGTCTCCCCGACCTATCTCGGCTTCATCTTGGCTCATTTTTGACTCCATTGTTTCCATCTCTCGATCTTCTTTTTGATCTAACTCCACTATATCCCAACAAATTGATGCATGTAGTTGTGGTTCGACCTACACACAATCACTGATCTCAACTCTAATATATAGAGTCGGGATTTTTTTATTAACTCTCTTAAACGATCAAGTCAATCCAATGCTTCTAGCTAATGTAGAAACGTAATCACCAGCGATGTAAAGGGAAGTGGAGAATGGAGCGGGTATGTATCAATCTGAATTTTTTGTTCTAGTTAGCGTTCATTTGCTATAAACTTATAATACATGTCATATGTGTAAAAATTACCCTAAAGTTCATGTCGTGTGACGTGCATATGTAAAGAAAATTACCAGATAAAATACAAATTGGTGAAGTAGATGTTATACACAACTTGTTAAATAATCCCAAAATCAACTAATTAAAGTCACTTGTTTTTTGAATTGTTTGATGTAAATAATTAGTCAAAAGTCATATTAATTAGGCACAGGACAACGAAGGGAGTCTATAATTATGTATTTACTAAATTTGCAGATTGGAAAGAAAAGTGGAACCCAAGTTAACAAAACATTTACACTATAGAACTAAAGTTTGACAAAACACCTTTCACATAATTGAAATCCAAAATTCAGAAATGGTTAGAGAGTGAAACGCCCATGCCACTTGGCCATAGAGTGGGCTGCAACAGGGGGACCCGACCCGGTGTTGGGTCTCCAGACGACACTGTTAAATTTAAACACGTGGTTCGATCTCTAAGCTCCATGAATATCCTAATACTTATAAAAAGGAAAATGCTATATACCACCATTTTTATACTACCGATTTTTCACCGCCCCTTGATTTAGAAAGTATATATGTATTAAATCTATTAAAATCAATTAACTGCATGTGATTTCTTACCAAAATTGGGGGAGGTGAAAAATTGGTGGTATGTAAAAAGTGGTATATAGCATTACTCTTATAAAAATACCCACATTTATCCTACTCATACACGATCTCTAGTATAGTTATCACTTTCATTTTGCGTTTGTCTAACTTAAGTAGAATACTGACTTGAACATTCACAAAGTTTTAATCGAGAGCTATTTAGATCGATATACCTAACAAACTTATGATCTTACTTGTCGGTACTGATCAATTATTCACGAATAGTAATTGACCCGGATCAAGGTTGGGTGAAAGATAATCAAAATATTCCAAAACCTAGTAATCGATTAGAAATTTAATAATGCTTTAAATCACATTGGGAACTCATTAACCTTGCAGCTTCTGGGTGTGGTTTATCTCAATCTTCTATCTAACTTTGGGGCTTCACTACATTTTTATTCGTACCACACATGCACTTTAATTATAAAAAATATTTACTTATATATATGTACATGTTTGATTATACATTGACATACATTCATATATGAAATTAATCTTGCACACATATAGTGATACATAATCTACGTCAATTGTATATTTATGAAATACTTTATATGTCTGGGTGCACAACTACAATACAGTATACATTATAGTTTAGGTCAATTAATTTGAAATAAACAATCTATTCTATCAAGTAACTATATATCCGGGCTGTTTTAATGGTCTCGGCCCAACTCAACCGTTGGATCCCCCAATAGGGTGAGGGGGATCATTTAGCAATTTAACCCCCCATATGAGGGATCCAACGACTCTCAATTGGTCTCGGTCCAGCATAGAATTTCCCCTATATATCCCATTCCATATTGAAGTTAAGGTAACAAAGTGGCTAGTGGTGTCACTATCAAGTAACTATATATCCCACTCCATATTGAAGTTAAGGTAACAAAGTGGCCGGTGGTGTTATGATAAGGTGATAGACTCGGGAGGATAGGGCCCTAGACCTCCAATATAAAAAGGTGATGATATGACAATTAACTTTTCCCTTTTTTTTAAAGGAAAATATTATATACCACTTCAAATTAGATTATTTATTTTTCACTTATTAAGGAGCTGTTCTAATCATTATCCAACTCCGCATTTTCTTTTTCCTCTTTTTGTTCTCCTTGATTTTTTACCTAAAATTCTCTATTATGTTTCCTTATTCAAGAGTCCATCAAAATCGTTTTCTTCCTAAATAAAAACTCCTAAATTTTTTTGCTTTTGTGGTTGAAGATCCAAAGTTCATTATTTCTTTCATGTCTATGCTACACCATTGATAGACGAGTTGTTTCTTATCGAACAATGTTGCTCAAACAATTATCAAGGAATTTGATGTAGTTTTTCATGGCTATGTTGTTATCTACCAAAGGATCTCTCTCACTTAAAATTAAGTTCGATTAACAACCCAAAAAAAATGTATTCAACGGAAAAATAAGAGGGAAATGAAATGAATCCATAAGAACAATTCTAATAGCATAAAATATTCCATAGCTTGCACTGAAAAGAAAAAAAAGCTTTGTCAGAAAGCCACTTGAGTAAACTTAGATATTCTAAACTAAAAAATGAGATTCATAACTATGATTATTTGTGATCATTTTGTCACTTATTTTTTTTTCTTTTTTCAAACTTGAATAAAATTTTTTCAAATGATGAAAGTAGATAGATACACACGCTATCAGTGAGAATAAAACCTATAATATTTTCGGGCCTCAACTTTGCCGGTGCACCGGCAGGGTAACTTTAATGCGTAAGATCATACTTCTCATGGTCTGTTTCTTTGGGCTGATGACTATAAATCTGTATTTTTGACTTCCTGTGACGTACGTAGTTAATCAGTCAACAGTTACAATTATTAATCGTGAGACGCGGGATTAGGACAGCTAGGGCCGGGATTATCTGGTCTTCTTTCTAGTCTAGAAATATTGGTTGTTCCTTTCACCTGAATTAGTAGGGAGTGAAATGTGTTCATAATTGTATGTGCTCACTTGAGATTCTCTGTGTGGTCTTTCATTTTTTTTTCATATATATATATATATACACGTCAAATACATATAATTATATTGTTATATGTTTTAAAGTTCTAAGTCCAAATTTAGCAGAAATGCCCATGATAAGCAATGTTTTGAATCTTTTAGACATACTTTGTATTACGTATGCCTTTTTTAAATAATGAAATTCTTTCCACATCTCCCGTGGACGTAGGCAATTGTCGAACTACGTAAATTCCTACATTGATTAATCTTTATAATTTTATTATCATGTTTGTTCTTACAAACTGTTTCTTTTAATTATACATTAATTTGATTACGATCATAAGTAAAGTCTAAAGTGATTGATTAATTTGGATACTATTGTTGGAAATATGTTTTAAAATTTCTTCAATTTACTTTATATTTCAAATAAAAAATAATTTCCTAAATCTCACAATTAGTGTGCCTATTTACTTATAATTTATTTTAGACTTATGACCTCATTATAATCTTATTTATGTGATATTTGACCACATTATTTTATAATTAGTGACCTAATTATTATTTGGTTTTATGGTGATTTTATGATGGTCTTTAGTGGTCCATTAATATCTTTGAAATGGTCAAATTTTAGTTCTCTATAGAAGGGGCCATGATCTTGCTTGTTGGCACATTGAGAATGTGAGATATTTTATATTAGAGTTGTGGTATTGTTTTATACTCCCACAAGAGTGTTTTGGTAACGTGACTAAGGGATTGGTTTCTCGTCTCCTTGTGGTCATGCACATTGGATGAGACACCGCTGTGAGCTAATGGAGTTTTATCTTGGAGTCGTGATCAGTCGTCAAAACCTGCACGTAGGGAGGCAATCATGGCTTTATGACAGTATCATGTGACGTGACTCTCCATCGGTGCAGTATCATATTTCTATGTTTTATTGTACTTGATTTATATAATTCTATAATTTAGTGATTATTATTATGTGCATTGATCATAATATATTATGAGACGTATTTGAGTAATTTATAATTATGTAAACACAAATCACAAAATTTACAACAATCTAAATCCATGATTTGTGATTTGTGTTTAAGCAACAAAGTAAGCTTGAGATTGATAGTTGTGACTAACCAAGCATTTATGTTCTTGCATGTGAATTTGATATTGACAAAATGGATAAAACAAGAAGAAGATTTTCTGCTTAAATAATGAGTGCCCGTGATCAAATTATTTGAAGTTTGCTCAAGGCTTTGTGCTCGTGAAAAAATGGACACTCAAATGTATGTCATCCAAAACATGGTATGCCACTTTGATTCATTATCAAAGGAAAATGTACGTTTCTTTAGTTTGATGGCATTTGACAACCTTAAGTGCATTAGGCCAGAAAAATGAATAAGTGATTAAAAGAAGGGATAATTACACTCACCCCCCTCAATAATGGGGTAATTACACAAACCTCCCCTCACTAAATGATAATTACAAACACATCCCCTCGGGGGGTCTATTTGTAAGGTTTACAGGGGGTGCAATTGTAAGAATTGTTACACACAGAGGGGGTGCAATTGTAAGAAATTTTTAACATGAGGGGGTGTGCTTGTAATTATGAATTAATGAGGGAAAATTTGTGTAATTACCCTATCATTGAGGGAGTGTGAGTGTAATTATCCCTTAAAAAATGACTGTAACTGCAAAAGAAAAGATTGCTTTGAAGGACTTTTTAATTATTATTCTTTATTGACTGATTTCGGTATTTCATTAGTATGTGACATATGTGTGCTTTCTTGTACTTAGAATGAGCTGCTATATCTAAGCTTGTATGTGGAAGGTAATAGGAATTAATTCACTTCTTATAAGCCACTAAAATTGAACATATTATTAGTGTGTATGTATCCATATTTTCATAGTATTCTAAAATTCTCTAGTAATGAAGGAAAAAAAAAAGGCTGACTTAATTAAAATTCATTACTTTCACAAGTATTATACAGTCTACTCCAGGTTGTTGCTGGAAAGATATGTTTTAAATTCTGTGGATTTAAAAAAAAAAGAAAAAAGCTGACATCAGTAATCTGATATAGTAATATGTTTTAAATTCTGTTAAAATTTGGAAAATATGTTTGATTGATATTCATTTTCATACGGTGAGCCATGTATATATTATTAAAAGAAAAGAAAAGAAAAAGCTAATTGCAAGTGAAATTATTATCTTGATTATAATATTGTGAAACTAATATTGTCTAACGGCTAATTTGTGCAAGTCATGAATTAATGAATTTATTTGCTATTATTGTGTTGGGGGTTACATATGGTTATTATACTAAATGTCTTTAAGTCACCAACGGTTCAATTAGCTAATGACAATTGTAAAAGTTGTTTTCACTATTATGCATAAAAGAAGTTAATGAGTTATTTGTCTCACTACAACAAAAAGTAATATTTGTGACAAACTTTAAAGTGACAATATTATAATTGTCACTAGATGTATATAATGAATGACAATAATTTTTGTTTTGTCACAATAAGAATTTTTAGTAACAAGAGTTTTTTTAAAGTTGTCATTCTTGACAATTAGTGACACATGTATAGTGACAATACAAATAGAGTGACAATTATAAATGTTGTCACTAAGTTGTCACAAAAGGTGTGTTACTAATTGTCCATAGTGACAACAATTTCTTTGTCACTAATTATCAAGAGTGACAACTTTTACACAAATTTTGTCATTATTAAACATGTGGAACATATTTTAGTGACAAGACAAAAGTTTTTGTCACTAAAAAATGATAATTAGTGACAATTTTGACATTGTCACTTGACATTTTTGTCACCAATGTCATATTTTTTTGTAGTATCTAAAGGCCAATTAAGTACAAGGCTAGATTTCTTTTCTAATGCAAGAATATATTGCATCTGTTACATATGCTAGGCATTTATCAATATGTGTACTAGAGTATACTTAAAGTTAAAAATTTCTAAATTCCATAGGAATTATCATATTCATAAACAAAAAAAAGAGAATGTATTGTCTTGAATTTGTTTTTAATTTTCCTGAAGGCCTATACACAACATCGGTTAAAAAGTGTACTTAATGTGTGCCTTATAGGACTTTATGTGTGGCTAATAGGAGTAATGTAAATTTGAAAGTGAAATTATACTTGAAATATAATATGGATGTGATATTTGAATTATGGTTTGCTTCAAAATAATACGTGGCAAATAGATAGTTAAATTCTACATGAGGGGTCAATTCATATGCCCCATCCTCCATGTGTGATTAAGAGATATCTATAAGTTCAATCATGCATGATAAAATGTGGGGGTTGACATTGTTTAAATAGAAACGGATAATTATGTTGTGGATTAAAAGAAAAATATCTTTTATATAGTGCTATAACTTAATTTTATTTGAAATGTGTCTCATGGAATATTAATATCTTACATGCAATTTAACTATGACAATCTTGTGAAATGTGGGGGTTTATATTAATTTTATTTAATATGAAAATATTGAGCGATAAGTTGTTTTCGCAAGTTTTATTAGGTGAACGAAATATATTTTCAAGGAAAATGGAGAGAAATTTTAAGGTTTTGATTATTTTATGATACGTTAGAAATGTGGGGTTGACTTTATCCGAAAATATTTTATGAGATTAATTTTGATCTTGGATTGAAGGGAAAGTTATCTTTTATATTGCTATAATTTAATTTAATATGAAATGCGTCTTATGAAATTATTAATATTAATTTTAGTGACTTCCTGATCAACTATGAAAATTGTTTGTGAAATTTAAAAGTTAAAAGTGAAGCTTTTTCAAATTTTAAAGTAAATTTATCATGTCCTTGAGTAACTTGTATTCTGGAAATGAAAGAAAATATTTATCATATTCAAGAATAGAGATTAAAAAGATTTTATGACATTTTTGATGAGTAAAAATTATCATATATAAATTCAATTTAAAATAATAATTCTATTCGTGGAGTTGTCTATAACATGCATGTCTATGTGATAATTTGAGAAATGAAAATAAGAGGCATATCATATTTTAATCCATGAGATGGAACTTGTCTCGGGGGACTAGCACAGAGGCTAGATTCTTTGTCATCGATGGGGATGTGCTAAGCCCGTAAGGGAATCATCTCCGGGAGTTTCCCAACTTTTGTGATTGGAGACCCCATGAAGAAGGTTCAATGCGTAAGAACAACCTGTAATGCTTGATTCATAAGCACTATTTTTAGGAGAGTGTCCTCTTTCTCAATCCCTTAGGTGAAGTGCTGTACAAAGTGTGATGTTAGGCTGGGCTTTGACCCTTAATGAGACCAAGGCGGGAAATCCGCGGGGTAGAGATCTCACACGTACCCTTGGGAGGTTTCACCTAAGTGAGAGTTGCCTTGATGGCCGAGGCTATAGGTTTGGGCTGACCTTAGAGACCTCACGAGAATCAAGATCAGAGCGCATGGTCGTTAACGCGCTAACCTGCTATAACCATGTCCTAAAGTCTATATCGTGTATGTGGTAATTGAAGTTTGGTCAAGGGACCTAATTCAAGGCCTAATCCATTATGGCTCCCTCAAATGGAGATTACTATCACTAAGTATAGGTTCAAGCCCGGAAGACACCTATACCGATTGTATGATATAAAGTTGCCAACATTTTACTTTGTTTTATTGAATTTCAGAAATTTTTAAATTAATCTTGTGGGGGATTGTTGGAATTAAGCTTTAAAATTTCTTCAAATTACTTTATCTTTCCAACAAATAATAATTTCTTAAATCTCACAATTAGTGTGCCTATTTATTTATAATTTATTTTAGACTTATGGACTCATTATCATCTTATTTATGTGATATTTGACCACATTATTTTATCATTAGTGGGCCTAATTATTATTTGGTTTTATGGTGATTTTATGATGGTCTTTAGTAGTCCATTAATATCTTTGAAATGATCAAATTTTAATTTTCTATATAAGGGGCCATGGTCTTGTTTGTTGGCACATTGAGAGTGTGAGATATTTTATATTAGAGTTGTGATATTGTTTTATACTCCCACAAGAGTGTTTTGACAATGTGACTAAGGGATTGGTTTCTCGTCTCCTTGTGGTCGTGCACATAGGATGAGACACCACTATGAGCTAATAGAGTTTTATCATGGAGTCGTGATTAGCCGTGAGAACCTGCACGCAGGGATGCAATCATGGCTTTAGGACAGCGTCTGACGTGACTCTCCATCGGTGCAGTATCATATTTCTATGTTTTATTGTACTTGATTTATATAATTCTATAATTTTAGTGATTATTAATATGTGCATTGATAGTATATTATGAGATGTATTTGAGTAATTTATAATTATGTAAATACAAATGACAAAATCTACAACAACTATATTAATCTATTTTATGTATTTTATCTTAAGATACTATGAATGCATGAAATTACAATTTTCTTATAAAATCCATATTAGAGTGTGGATCATGCATTTAATGTACCTTTGCAATATTTCTAAAACCGGAAATTGCATTTTTTGTCCCATAATTTTTTTCTATTTTAATTTTGGTCTCATTCGCTATTAATATCTCACATTTTGTCCTATAACTTATAAATTGTTTCACTTTTAGTCCCGACCGAAGTTTTCATCCAAAATTTGACGGTCAACTCCGTTAGTCAACCTTTTGACCGATTTTTTTTGGGGAGAATTTGTGCATGAATGCACTCACACACATATTCTATTCATTATCACGATATTTTTATTCAATATCACTGCGTGTCACTCATACACAAAATCTTCCCAAAAAAATCGGTCAAAAGGTTGACTAATGGAGTTGACTGTTCAATTTTGGATGAAAAGTTTTGTTTGAACTAAATGTGAGATATTTTGAAAGTTATAAAACTAAATATGAGAAATCTGTAACGAATGAGATCAAAATTGAATTAGAGCAATGTTATGGGATGAAAAAGTGTAGTTTTCCCTATTTATAAAATACAAATAAGATTAGAAAATTAGAAACGGTGTATATATAATGCATCACATACATACATATATCAATTGTGTGAATGTGTCATATCGGATGAGACATCAAGTCAGATATCCCAAGTATGTGCCGTAAGCTTGCTCAAATAAAACTTACTTTGGCCAATTCTCAATTAATGGAGATAGAACAAAAGGAAAAAGGTAAAGAAAGTCAAATCTGGAGAATTCCATACAAATAAACTCAATCAAGGGATAGTCATATATATGCATGTATTCAATAGTTTTTGAACATGACTAGAAACTAATACAGTCCAAGAACTGATTTTTTTCCAATAAAGTTTAATTTCTAGACGCGCAAGGCCACATACAAATCGTATCATTCATTCTAAAATTGTGTTTAATTTCCTACTGCACGCGTATCTATGTGTATAAAATTCACGTGACTTGTATAATTTAAGGAAAAGACTATACACGAAGCAAGTTGATATACTAAAATAAGATATAAAGCCCATTAAGGGCTAAATAAGAACATAGACCCAACAGAGACTCAAAAATCGAGTTTACCAGATTAGATGCATTGAGTAACAGTATCGGATCGGGTCATTCCTTAACCCGACCCCACAAATACGAGTTATCCACCGTCTATTGGTGCCACCTGTTGGCATCCTATAGATGCCCAACAACCATTGGTACATGGTGTGTATTATAAATATCCCCTCATAACATTTATTAGGGGTTGGAATATTTGGAATATTCTCTCTGGTTTTAGCCTCGTATCTCCTATAGTAACGAGCCTATAAACTCAGAAGTACATTACCTTATGCATATAAATTGGAAAGCAAAATCGTATGTCTAGTACGACCCTAGCAACATATCAAACCATAGAACTACGTTGATTTGATCCTAATTAGGTACGTAGATAGTTTAATTATTATTGAGTGCAGTTTTAAATCAATTTATCTCTACTTGTAATACCATCCTAGTCCTTCCGGATTGATTAGTTTGGTACCCGAATCCGAGCCAGATCACAAGTAATATGACAATTGAAATAGATGATATGGGGTTAAGAAGTGAAGAACTCAACGTAATAGTACAAAAGTGAACTAGTCGAACACATCAAATTAGTTTGATCATCACACTAGATATATAGGAGCTGATATGGTGAAATATAGGAGTAATGATGTGTATATATATATTATCAACACATGTTGACTCAGTTGGTAAGAACGGTCACTATCCCTCAAAAGGCTGTATGTTCGATTCCCTCTGCCCACGTGAAAATTGTGTTGATGGGGGATCTGTAAGTACCTTCATAAGCATGGTGCCAGAGGCATGCCCTGGCCCTTGTAGGTGACTTGGAGCCGACGCTACCTAAACTTTTAGAGATAAAAAATAAAATAATATAGATATATATAGATATATGCATATATGTATCTTTTTTTTTTTTTTGGTTTCCCCACAGGGTGTCCGGGTCAGTTTTCGCGCATCTCGATTAATCCCCGCTCGCGTTGCGTGGCTGGCGCCACTGACCAAACATTATTTTGACAATGGTGGGAATCGATTCTGGGAGCACACCAGGTCGACCCAAAATTGTTCCGGTGGTAGTTTTATACCATTGGGCCAAGAGGCTTGGTTATATATGTATCTTGTTCAAGCATGCATAAGTAAGATTGTAAGAACATTCAAATGGATTTGACTGGAAGTCTTGAAACGAATTGGCATAGAAACAGCGAGGAAGAAATGGTGGTTTATTTCATGGAATGCTCTTAAGTAGTGATTAAAAGCTCAGTCTTAAGCTCCAATTTGATCCCAGAAATGAACTTATATTATTTATAAGCTGATCAAATTCGAATTATATGGAGATAAACGATCAGTACTCCAGGTAAACTTCATTTTCTGACGGAAAAATTATACACATGTTACATATATAAATAGTATATATATTTAATCCGCATACTGATACAAGTCATGAAAGAATGTATATGTAGTTTAACCTTTATTTTGTGATTGGCTTCAGACATTTAAAACTTGATATATATAGAGTTGAAATTAAGGACTGTATCAACAACCAAAGTTTCGATCTCTTTAAGGTTTCTTTAATATATATATATATATATATAGTACCTAGTCTCTCTCTCCCCCCCACCCAAAGACGGTTTCTTGTGAGAACTATACAAACAATGAAATTAAACTAAGAGAATAAACAAAAAATACCAAAAGCTCAATTTTCTGCAAATTATATTCAGAGATGTTTTATTGAAATTAAACTAGAAGAAATTAACAAGATAAGCTTATACAAAAGCTCTTGTCTCTGCCCAAGCCCCCAAACACCTATTTATTTGCATTTTCCTCCCCATGAAAATTCACCGGCACCACCGAATCATATATATATATATATAGGCTTCGTCTCTCTGTATATATCGATCATACACCTGAGTTTGGGTTTCCTTCTCGGTAAAACTTCCTCCTCCGACCTGGAACAATTCCTATTCATGCCGCTACTACAATTCACGCTTTCTTCACCCCCATCTTCGCTTTTCTCTTCATTCTACAGTCTTTCCATTAGTGCTGCCATTTCCTGTATCATCTTGATCAGAGGTATCGCGACTGAGTCTGATTAACTGCGAGGCTGCAATTATTTCTGACTCGGTTGGGCTTGCAAGATTCATCTTTTTTTGTTCTTTTAATTGTTTAATTACCATACAATTTGAGTTCTTGCGGATTCATATACGTACTGATAATTAATTTCTTCATCCAAGGAACTATAGATATGGAGTAGTGTGTATATGTATATACAGAGAAAAAAAGAATTGACTTATTGATAACACTATAATAAGAAAAATCTCTCTTCTCTCTCCTAAACAACGTGAAAACTAGGGTTCCTCCATGGAACCTTCGCCGGTGGCGGACCACCAGGGTCCGGCCGCTGTTGTCAATAAAATTACATCGGAAAACCAGACGTCATCTTATGCAGAGAAACTGAAGGGCAATCCCCGCCCTACTGAACTAGCCGCTCATGTCGCGAAAAAGGCGTTCGTGCACGGCGTAGACACGAAGTTGATTGGAACATCAACAATTCTTAATGGTAGAAAAACGATTTTCTTATCGAAAGAAGAGGATGATTTTATGGCTTCTCCATATCAGTATTCTTTGGTTGGAAAATTCTCACATGGATACCCGACGATGAGGCGCCCTGGTGCCAAATTTGCTGCGTTGGGGTTCAATAGTGGTTTTAAAATTGGGGTTTTAGATCATAAACATGTATGGATTCGTTTGTTTGATCCAAACGACTATGCTAGGGTTTGGATGAAACAAACTTGGTATTTTGATGGATTCCCTATGCGTGTGTTGAAGTGGACTTCGGATTTTAATCCGAATGAGGAATCACCCATAATGCCAATATGGATTAAAGTACTTGGGCTGCGTCCTCATTGGTTTCATCGTCAGTTCCTTTGTCATGTTGCCAGTTTGATTGGGAAACCATTGAAGTTGGATGAGGCAACAACGGAAATTGATAACCCTGTGGTTGCGAGAATGTGTGTGGAAGTCAATGTTTTAGAGAAGTTACATCTAGATGTACCAATACAAATTGATAGTAAAACAAGGTTCTTCAAAGTTCAATATGAGGGGATACCGGAATACTGTCGTATCTGTCGTCATAGAGGGCACTCGGTGGCTGCGTGTTTTGCTCAAAAAGATAATCCAGAAGATGAAGAACATACTAAGGAATAGAGGGAAGATCAAGAAAGTCGAGAAATGGGTGACTTACGTGCGAAGTTGGATAAAAAAAGAGGAAAACGACCTATGGTGGAGCCTACTTATATTCTTGCTAGAAACCAAGCTCAAGATAAAAATGAATCTGTAGGAAGGGAGCGGCGTGTCGTATTACTTGTTAGAGGAGTGCGAGAACCTCTAGTGCTAATAAAGATATTGGAAATATGGGTCAAACAGATGCTAATAAGCCTGGTTTTTCAAAAATGATAATTATTGAGCCAAGTGACAAAGCAATTACAGGTGATGGTCAGGGAACACTTTCTTTAGTGCAATGAACGCCTAGATTAAATCAAGGACCCACAGAAGTGATTAATTCAGCGGCTACGAATCAAGAACATGATAATATTGTTCAAGAGACATGTATAAGCAGCTCCATTGACAGAACTATTGATAAAACTGATAAAGCTCATACTAAACGGGATTATGTAGCCGGATTGAGTAATCTAGAAGATAGTGAGACGCCGAGTTATATGTCTCAATATATGGATAGAATCATTAGAGAAAGAAACAAACCTACAAATATGGTATTGAGGGAAAGTTCACAAATTCAAGGGTCACGAATGAGTCAGGAGGAAACGGATGATGATGAAGATGTGAATATACAGCTTATCTCTCTCGGGCATGATTTACTTCCGCCGGATAATGATGGGCTTTTTATAGATTAATCTGGTGATAACGAGACTAGTGATGAATCTTTGAATGAAGTTAAGTCGAGAAAACATAGACGGACAGCATTGTTAAATGGGAAACAATCAAAAGTAGAAGCTCTGAGACGGACGACAAGAAGAACCAAAGCTACTCTCTCTCAAAAGTTTAGATGATGAATGCCCTTATTTGGAATGTGAGAGGTATAGGGAACAAGAGGTCGGTTTCTAGAATACGGCGACTTTGTCGGAGGTATGCATTAAAATTTCTTGTTATCATTGAACCCAAAATTAGTCTTGATAAGTTTATGATGATTCGTGAGTTTGGATTTAGTAATAATTAGCAATAGTAACAATCATATTTGGTTCTTTTTTAATGATGATTACGAAATGGATGTTTTGGTTAACCATGATCAATTTTTGCATGTTCGGATTCAATCTACGCTGTTACGGAGGCCTATTTACTGCTCTTGGGTGTACTAGGGAGGAGAGGAAATTTCTATGGGATGGTCTTCGTGACGTAATCCCTACAAATGAACCTTGGTTAGTGGGTGGTGACTTTAATATTATTTTGCATGCGAACGAAAAAAAGGGTGGAGCATCCCCGAAACGTGGCTCCATGGAAGATTTTAGAAATATGACTTTGGATTGCTATCTCATTGATGCGGGCTATGATGGGTCTCCATTTACGTGGTATGCAAAAAGGGGAGTGTTTGAACGATTAGATCGTGTTTTTTTATACGAAGGATCTGTAAGATTTATTCCCGTCTTTTATGGTGAGGCATTTGGCTAGGTAAAAATATTCGGATCATAATCCGCTTCTTTTATCAATAAAAGATGATGCACATTCTAGACCTTTCTCTTTTCGGTTCTTGAATGTGTGGATTAGACATGAACGTTTTATGGATACAGTGAATACCTCTTGGAATGAACCTATATTCTGTCGAGGATTGGAGAAGTTCCACAGAAAGCTAGTTCGTTTGAAAGGAGCTTTGAAAATATGGAACAGAGAGATTTTTGGAAATGTGTTTGAGGCGGTTAAAATTGCAGAAGATGAAGCTAGAAAATGTGAACATGAATATGACGTCCAGCCCAATGATAAGAACTTATGTGCTATGAATAGAGCAGCGGCGGTTTTTGCTCAGAAATTAGCTATCGAGGAGGAGTTTTGGAGACAAAAAGCGGCTTTCAGTTGGCTCAAGGATGGAGAAAGGAATACCAAGTTTTATCATGCATGGGTGAAGAGGAAGCGGAGCAAGGGACGGATACATCGCATAATGGAAAATGGCCGTGAACTTGTCAACCCGGATGATATTCGAAAATCGGGTGCAAACTATTTTGAACAAGTTTTCACAAGACCTAACCCGAGGTCGGAAGAGCCGGACCTCTCTTGCATACCTAATATGTTGTCAGAAAGAGAAAGACAAGCTCTGTGTGTGACACCTGATTTAGAGAAAGTCAAGACGGCAGTTTGGAGTATAAATCCCGATAGCGTGGCTGGACCAGACGGTTTTACATCCGTGTTTTATCAAAAATGCTGGCATATTATTAAGGAGGACTTGATGGAGGCGATTTTTGAATTCTTTTTGGGAAAACCATTGCCTAGGGGATATGCGTCCACTACAATATCTTTAATTCCTAAGGTTGAGTCACCCCAGTCATGGAAAGAATACTGGCCAATTAGTCTTTGCAATGTTAGTAATAAGTGATCACAAAGATCATGGCGAATAGGTTATCAGAGATAATGAACAAGATAATTTCTCCTTGTTAGACTGCATTTATAAAAGGGCGTAACATTATTGATAATATTTTATTGGCACAAGAGTTGTTTCATGAAATTGAGCAAAAGAAGGGTGGTGGTAATATAATGCTTAAGCTAGATATGGCAAAGGCTTATGACAGGGTTCAATGGACCTTTCTTTATTCAGTTCTTGAAAAATTGGGATTTCCGCCTACATGGATTTTGTGGGTTCGTCAAGCAGTTGAAAATTGCTGGTTTTCAGTTCTAATTAATGGAGCTAGTGAGTCGAGGAATGCGTCAGGGAGACTCACTTTCGCCTACTCTCTTTGTTATTGCCGCTGATATGTCTAGGGGATTGGATGGACTTTTTAATGAGAACCCAATGATGCAATATGACACCGGTGGAGGTTTTACAGTGAATCATCTCGCGTATGCAGATGATGTTATTATTTTTTCAAAAGGAACTAAAGGAGTGATTTCTCGGTTACTAAATTACATTACATATTATGAGAAAGTTTCGGGCAAATTGATCAATAGAGACAAGTCGACTTTTATTTTGGGCAAAACAGCATCTCGAACTCGAATACGAATTATTAAACAGATCACGGGCTTTGAGAAGGAGGAGCTTTTTTTAATTTATTTAGGTGCACCTTTATACAAAGGTCATAAGAGGGCATCAATATTCGAGCATATTATCGAAAAAATTGTTAAGCAAATCGGAGATTGGGAAAAGTCGATTCTGACACATGGAGGACGGTTAACACTTATTAAAAGTGTTCTTTTTTCTATGCCATTATACATTATGCAGATGATAGAACCACCAAAAAATGTTACTGAGCGTATTAAGTGATTGTTTAATCGTTTTTTCTGGGGTTCAAATGGTATAGTTAAAAAAATTCATTGGACTTCTTGGGATAGGATTTGTTATCCTCAAAGTAAAGGAGGTCTTGGAGTGAGAAGCCTTGGTGACATGGTTGAGGCGTTTGGTGTGAAATTGTGGTGGAAATTAAGAGAAGGTAAGTCGATTTGGGCTCGGTTTATGACTAAAAAGTACTGCGAGAAAAATCATCCTTTAGTTGCGCCTGTGAAATGCACGTCCTCCATGGTCTGGAAACGAATGGGAAGAATTAGAAATATTGCTGAGCCGAATATTATTTGGACCTTAGGAGAAGGGACTGCCTCTTTTTCGTTTGATAATTGGTTAGGAGAAGGGCCTCTCTGTCAGGTGGTGGCGACCCCGTACAATGAGGCGGCAACTGTTTCGGATTATTGGCAAAGAGGTAAATGGGATTTACACAAGCTTAGCCAGTTTCTGTTGCCAAACACGGTGAATCGAATTATGGAGATTCCTATCAATGATATCTCACAAGATAAAGCCATTTGGAAGCTTTCAAAGTGTGGGAAATTCACCATGAAATCTGCATGGCATATACTTCGTGAAGCTGCTGAGGTTAGTGATCTTTTTCAAGATATATGGAGTAAACAACTTAGGCCCTCTATGACTATTTTTGCATGGAGATTATTTCATAGCTGGCTGCCATTTGATACTAATATGAAAAGAAAGGGTTTAATTGAGTCACTTTCGCATTTATTCTTTAAAAGTATTAGTGCATGTAATATTGGTGCTTTCTATGCAAATTTGTGTAATTTCACTCTGCCTGACACGAATAACTTGCACATTTGATGGACTTCTTGGAGAATTGGAGTTGGTAACAGAAGTGTTAGGACATTCTTGCCTATATTGATCACTTGGTTCATTTGGATAGAACGGAATAAGGCTAAGCATGATAACTCACGATTCAGCGAGCTTAGGATTCGCATGAGAGTGGAAAAAAATATCCGACTTCTTCATAAAACCGGGTTACTCACGTCACAAAACTTTAAGGGTGATGATAGGTTGGCAGAATACTTGAACATAAAAAGGAGACGGCCGGTGGAACTGATTTCGGTTAGGGTCCAGTGGTTACCTCCGTCGATAGGTTGGGTTAAGTTGAATACAGATGGGGCCTCGAGAGGAAATCTTGGTGAAGCGGGTGCGGGTGGTCTGGTTCGGGATCATACGGGGTGGCTGGTTTTTGCTTTTGCTGATTATATTGAGATAGCTACTAATACTTATGCTGAGCTCTTTGGTGTTTGTAAGTGGTTGGAACTTTGTTACAATAACGGATATACTAAAGTGTAGGTCGAATTAGATGCAATGGTGGTGTTGCATTTGATAACAAAGGCTGCTCCCGGTTGTTGGAATTTGCAAAACGTTCTCCAACGTATAAGGAATATGCAAGGCAAAATGGATATTCGCTTTTCGCATATATACCGTGAAGGGAACATGGCTGCAGATTATTTGGCAAATATGGGTTGTGATGATAAGTTTTTCACTTTGATTAGAAGAAACGAGGCCCCTCAGTCGTTAAAAGCTTACATAAAGATGGATATTCTTTTCCCAAGTTTCAGGTTCAGATGGATTGAAAATGTTAGTTGATTTTTATTTTTGTAAGAGAGTAGTACTCCTTTTTTATGTTTTCTATAGTTTTGGTTTTTCTTGTAAGGGAGTGAGTACTCCTTATTTTTATTGTTTTTTTAGAATTTTTGTGAGGAAGTTAGATTTCCTTGTTTATCGCGTTATTTTTGTGGAAATAAAGAAGGGATGAGGGGTCCGAAAACACCCTCTCCCGATAGGGTGGTTCCGTTAAAAAAAAAAAATTATATACAGAGAAGGGTTAGGGGTGGAAGGCGAGTTAAGGACTGTAGATTCCTAGAGGGCTTTACCAATTTGAGAATTCTTAAGTTAATTTATATAAGTCAAAAGGAGGGAGTACCTACACCAGCACTATCTGAGAACTACCGAACTGGAGCATGGAAAGGGTGATTCTAATTGGTCCCGGTTTGTCTAACATCAATGAATACAAGGACTAAATCATAAAAAGCATCTAAATCAATTGCATCTATTTTAGAATTTCTTGCATGGAATTCAATTATACCCCAAATTAGTCCACTTGGAACTTTAAATTTCAAATCATGTCTTGTCTCATATTTTATAGTACATATACATAATATGTATAGGTAGTGTTTTTCAAGTTTGTATAATTAAAGAACATTTTATACGCTTGTGCGCATGAGAAATAGAATATGTAGGATGAAACACCACTAGGATTTCGAACCGATATATAATCCACGTGTAAGCTTGCTTGTGCTTGTGATTGGTCACAAGTAGGGGTGTAAATGAGTCGAGCCGAGCCGAATAAGTTGTTGTTCAAGCTTGTTTGAATTACAATTGAGTTTCAAAATATGTGTTTGAGCTTGTTTAATTGTTAACTGAGTCAAGCTCAAACGAGTTTTAATTGAGTCGAACACGAGCTGAGCTTGAATAGTTTGAGATATTTGTACATGTTTTTATTATTATTTTACTAATTGGGTTGAGTTTGAGCCGAGCTTCTAAACTTATCGAACACAAAAAGTCGTTTAAGTTTGGTTTGATATGTTAACGAACTGAGCTCAAACGAGCTTTTAGTGATCGAGTTACGTTCGAGTAGAGTATCGAGTAGTTTGGTTAATCTTTTAACCCTAGTCACAAGAAAATCTAATTACACTGAGTTCGGCCAAACTAACTCTGGAATAAAATTTTCCAAAGTATGATTTACGGTTGTGATGATGAATTTTTCTGAGTTTAAACATTTATAAGCATGCAATTACCATCTCACATGGATGAAGACGAAGGACTTGACCAACTTATAAATCACAAGCTCTCTTTTACCTAGTGAAGTGCCTTTTCAGGAAAAAACTGTGCAGCTCCGACAAAGGTAGACAATACAACATGTAATAGTATCTGGTATATGAGACAGTTGCATGTCACATCATTTTGGCACTGTTTGAAGATGAGGCCATGTGCCTATATTGCACTCACAGATTGTGCGAAAATGATGTGACATACAATTTCCTTTTTATATACCCGACGTTCTTGTATGAGGTATTACTTGTTTTTGATGAAGTCGCACAATGTGGTTCTGAAACAGCACATCTCTTGGAGACAAGAGAACTTGGTGCTTATTATATAATGATTCTTTTATCTTATTAAGATAAAATAGGAAAAAAGAAACTAAAATCCAAAGAAAGAAAGGAAAAATAATAGAAATGAAAATAAAAGGTAGAATTCTTGGGATGTTCTAAAGGTCTCTGCCCAGCTCAGCCGTTGGATCCCCCCAACAGGGGGGGTCAAATTCCCATTTAACCCCCCATGTGAGGGGATCCAACGGCCCTCGCTGGGCCGAGACCAATATAGAATTTTCCTAGAATTCTTTTCCCAAAAAAATAAAAGTGAAAAGTCAAGTCAATTTTGATCTCATAACTTAGAGTATGTGCCATTTAGATCAATGGTAATAAAAGCCCAATTAACGATATATGTGATAGGCACAAGCTATTTCTGTCTAAAACCTAATGAGTATATGACTTGAGACCAAAATTGTATTTTTTTTCTTAGAAGATATGGAATGCAATGTGCCCAGATCCATAATATTGAGATTGATTTTGCACGTGACCTAATTAAGTTATGAGATTGAAAGTGTAATTTTCCCGCAAAATCGTATTTTCGGTTTACTAGGTAGGAGTTTAGTTAAGTCCCAAATTTTACGAACTTTATACCTTTGTCACATAGTTTAGAAATTATTTCACATTAGTCCACAGTCCACACAGTAAACCGTTTTGACGAAATCGACCATTGAGTGGGTACGTAGCATATAGTTGTACTGAACTTTGTGGTGAAGTTTATGCGAAAGGCGTGTAAAGGTTTCAAAGAGGAAAAAACATTAGTCATTTGTAAGAAAGTTCATGTGGAAACTAATGTCATTCCAAACCATCTAGGTTCCTTTGTTTGTTGAGGGGCATATCTCATTTCAAGATTTATTGACTGACTTGACAGGGATCCTATTTCTAGTCTACTTAAATCTTTTTTATTTCAATTTTCTTGGATTTCTTTAGCTAGTATAACTCTAACTATTACACTTAGACAAATTTGATTGTAAGATTCTTGCTGAAGAAAACGACTTCCAAATAAATACATCTTTTGTTGTTTCTATTTCTACATCTTTTTCTTCCTCACTTTCCACCATCTCTTCCATTTTTGAGGTTTCTTTCAAATTCTTAGTTAAAATGGGTGATGGTATTCTGCCTAAATAGTAGATCTTATATGTGTCTCCAGGAAAATAGATATCTCCAGAAAAATTTTAAGTTCAATTCTTTTATCGCTTTCAAATTAAGTTCCAAATTAGTGGATGCTGCCAAAGGGAGTGGCGATGCCATAAGCAAAAAGGAAGAGACTCACAAAATGGCAGAGGCAAATAGTGCTTTTACGCATTTTCGTTAATCCATGAACATGATTTATACATTACGATCAGAAAAGAATCAAGAGAAAAAAAATCAATGGGAATTGATCGATAGATCTTTTCGGCCTGATATTAGGCCCTGACTCACACTCCGTGGACGAACCTTGCGGAGGAACCCTTCCGTTTTCAGGGCATTTGATTTTCGGGGCTAGAGATTTCTTGTAAAAACACTAGCCCTGCTCAGTCTATAATGCGAAAGGCGTATAAAGGTTTTAAAGAGGAGAGAACATTCGTCATTTGGAAGAAAGTTCGTGTGAAAAGTAATGTCATTCTTCAAACTTTCTGTGTCTTTCAATTGAGTTTTCTCTATAAAATCAGCAAAACTAAATAGTAAATATGAAATGATATAGACCATCCTAAGATGCGCTCAAGTAATGCAAATTTATAAATGCCCTCCTTCATATTGACATGAGTTTTCCTTTTAAAATTATTGTGTATATATATATAATTAATTAATTAATTAGTCCATGCCTAGAATAAAAATGCATGGAGCGAGTCAAGTAAAAACTGGAGCCAATATTACTAGCTGTAAAATATGCATAATTTATTGACTAAATACACGTAACAATACATAAATATACATAACTATATCATTAAGCAACAGGGATGGATATGTGTCTCTCTACTCCTAAGTTTTAAGAACAATTACAATCATGACTATGCATACGTCCGGATCTTCTATTGCAAACGATGTTGCAATCTCACATTGCACTTTATATATGAATGACATGTGTGTAAAATATTTTCTTAAATATAAATTTAATATGAATTATATACACTTGTTGGACAGACATAATATGCAACACGAAATGCAAAACCATTTTGCCTTAAAAGATCTCGTGTGACTATGTATGGGGAATCCAAATAATTAAAACCCACTATATATATAATCAATTGATTATTGATATATTATAATGGAATTTCAAATTTTGAGATTTTTTTTTAATTCAATAGGGAGGGATACCCTACATATCTAGCCCGATAAACCCGGGTTGACAGTTATACTCTTGAGCCATAAAAACTCTATCTAACTCCATAAAGAAGGGAAGAGCGACAACTTGTGACAGTCTGGATTCGAATCCAGGACCTCTCACATAAAATGGGAGGTGGATACCACTAGACCAACATGGTAAATTTTGAGATCTTCTAAAACTAACTCGAGATAGATCTCTATTGTTTCACATTTGGTATTAAACTGGCAACCCGCGCGATGTTACAAAGATTTGGTAATGTAATACGAAAGATCACTCTTATAAAAAAAAAGTAATACGAAAGATCATCATGGAAATGATCTAAATCTTAAGTCAATCATTACCTAATTAATAATTATTGTCGTGCGACCGACTTATATGCTGCTGATGATAGAACCAAACTTCAGGGATATTGATAGCTTAGTTTTGAGAAAGATTACGAGTATAGTACTTATGAGAATCACATATATATATATATATATATATATATATAAATATATGTACTAGATATTCCAAATACTGCTCAGCTATATATATTGTAGAAGGACCTTTAGATTTATTAACACAACGGTCCCTCGTAGTATTGCACGAGGATTACGCTACAAGATCTGTGTGTCATGGAAAGCTCCGAGTTAGGTCGACCCATGGATCAACCCACAGACTAAGATCCCAACCGTTCATACATAACACGTGGCATTATCTGGGCCAGCCCTACAACATGTACATCTATAAATACCCCATTTCAACATATATTGGGGGTTCACAATCTAGTTTGAGCAATCTCCTAGCTAACATCTTATTTCCCTAATACCCTTAGTATAAAGTTAGGAGTGAGGTCCCTTCATATCTAAAGTTGGGTTTTCCAACCTTGTAACATACTACCGTTGAAGCTGGAATCATATCAACTTTTAGACTTGATCATCGAATAGGTACATAAGTGTTAGGGATGGTAGACACCAGAGCACGAAGAATAAACAAGAAACGAGAAAACCTAAGCCTAAATACGAAGATGAACAACACGAGGGTTTAACGTGGTTCGGCATAACTTGCCTACATCCACGAGCCAACCTAGACTACATCTTTATTTCTTTCAAAGTACATCAAGAGTTCATCAATCAATTACAAGAGAGAGTTCACATATTTATAATGGTAGAGAAGTCTAAACCCTAACAAATTAGGAAAAACACTCCTAAACAACTAGGGAATAATTCCTAACACAATAGGAAACAATTCCAATCAAAGTAGGACTCAAGACATGCCAAAATAAGAAAAAACCGTCAAAAAACGCGTCTCCAGCGCTGTTGCCCGCGCCCAGGCGCCATACAGTGGCGCCTGGGCGCACCCCTCTGCCTGTGGCGCCTCTTCTGGGCGCCTGGGCGCCACTTCTGGGCGCCTGGGCGCAACTGTGCGTATCTGCACTTCCTAGCTTCAATTTTTCGACTTCTTCTTATCCTTTTGCGATCCCAGTCAACCTCGACTCTTCTTGGATCTATTTTGGCTCCTCTTCTTGACCTTATTTTGATCCGACTCCACCAAACCCATCAATCTCCCACTTGGAGACTGATCAAAATAACCCGAACTCAACTCGAATCATCCCTTCACTTTTCCCAAGTGAACATCAATCTAGTTGGCACATCCCCAAACACCATGGGGATCAAATCTGAGACATCTCCATGTCTCATCAATTCATCCGTCCCTAGTGCTCCCACTTGACGGACTCTCTTTGTGAACCTTGTTCCCCTTTTTTGAACCCTCGCCACTGCTCTATTCCTTTTAGTGATCAGCCAACTCTTGAATACCGCGGCATATCCATCTCGGTCCAATTGACCCCCGGATATAGGTTACTTCCAAGACCCGGAACATGTCTCACAACTCCACAACTTCTGTTGCTCTCAATCATCCTCCTCACTGGAGGAACCACCTTGGTCAACCCGTCTCACGACATCCTTACACCAAGGATTTTCCCGCCTTGGTCAACCTGTCTCGCGACACCCTTACACCAAGGACTTTTCACCTTGGTCAACCTGTCTCGCGACACCCTTACACCAAGGACTTTTTCAACGGCAATCTCGGATCCCTCACATATCTGCTCCATGCCCCTGCATGAGCAATGTCTGATCCATCCGCCTACTTGGTTTTTCAATGGCTAACTCGGGCCACTGACATATCTGCTCGAGCTCCCACTCCAAAAGCTATGTCACATCCCTCTGCCAATAAAACCGATGCTCTGCTAATCTACCTACCCGGTTTTCACATCCTGCCACCATGGCTTCCGACTCCACGGTCAACCCCTCCCGGCACCGCTTCCTGTCCTCATGGTCTCTCTACGTGGTCATGTCTCCACAACCCTGCCCTCTGGTCTCTCGACTACACGGCTCTACCCTCTCGGTTACCGATTCTATCATTCTGACCTCTGGCTCGGTGGATTTGCGTTCTTAGCACCATAGCTCTGCCTCTTCGATCTAGCAACTCGTTCATCCCTCTCGGAAATACTAATTTGCTCTCTGACTTCTGGCTCTATGGTTCTGCCTCTGGCTCCACAACTGCTCCCACTGGCTTCATGTTCTACCTACCCGGTAACACAAATCGGCCTCTGCTGCTGCGGATCTACCTCTGCTGGCACCACGATTTTTCAACGTTTTCTCGTTAACGTTCAACGGGATTACTCTTCTATGGCTGACGATCTACCTGATCTCATCCTCCTCTGTCATCTTCTCCGGCTTCACCACGACCTCAATCCGTGCTTCTCTGCAACGAAATCGTCGAGCTTGATTACTCTTCCATCTCCTACCATCGTTCCCACGACGAAATCCGTGTTTAGCCAAAAACACTTCCCCATAGATCTAGATCTAAGACGTCTCCTAAATCTACAACCTATGACTCTGATACCAGTTGTTAGGGATGGTAGGCACCAGAGCACGAAGAATAAACAAGAAACGAGAAAACCTAAGCCTAAATACGAAGATGAACAACACGAGGGTTTAACGTGGTTCGGCATAACTTGCCTACATCCACGAGCCAACCTAGACTATATCTTTATTTCTTTCAAAGTACATCAAGAGTTCATCAATCAATTACAAGAGAGAGTTCACATATTTATAATGGTAGAGAAGTCTAAACCCTAACAAATTAGGAAAAACACTCCTAAACAACTAGGGAATAATTCCTAACACAATAGGAAACAATTCCAATCAAAGTAGGACTCAAGACATGCCAAAATAAGGAAAAACCGTCAAAAAACGCGTCTCCAGCGCTGTTGCCCGCGCCCAGGCGCCATACAGTGGCGCCTGGGCGCACCCCTCTGCCTGTGGCGCCTGGGCGCCGCCATGTTGGAGCCTGGGCGCACCCCTCTGCCTGTGGCGCCTCTTCTGGGCGCCACTTCTGGGCGCCTGGGCGCAACTGTGCGTATCTGCACTTCCTAGCTTCAATTTTTCGACTTCTTCTTATCCTTTTGCGATCCCAGTCAACCTCGACTCTTCTTGGATCTATTTTGGCTCCTCTTCTTGACCTTATTTTGATCCGACTCCACCAAACCCATCACATAAGCAGCTTAGTCATTACTGAGTACAGTCTATAATTTTATCTCGTTACCTCGTGTCATATTACGAGCTGACCCAGACTGAGTTAAGTAAATCCCAAAATCGACCTAATTAATCAATGAGATCGTTCTATTTCAGTATGAATTGCTTCGTATCCGGACCAAAAGTGTTACGATCGATTTAGATTATAGATTGCATTCGGACTCACTAAGCTGCTTACCTACATACCCACCAGAGAATCAAGTCTCTTAACATAGTTCAATTAATTACGATCGAATACAAAATAAGCCAAATTTATATGAGGGGTCGTACTTTTGAGTTTATAGTCGAAATGCCTCTTGATACGATGCTAGCTCTGAGGTGTAATTAATAATCATCTCAAGTCATTGTGAATGAGGGTAATTATAGATGTTCCACGCTGTATGAATGGAGGGATGAGAGGTGGCACATTTGGTGCCACATATGATCTATATGAATGGTCCGGATGATAACTCATAAGGTCGTGTGTCATGGATTGACCCTACCCTGATTGATAAAAACACACGAATTTTTTAGTGTTTTACAAATATTAATATTGCACGGAGCTTCGTGTAATTATATAGGTTAAAACGATGGTAGCTACGAGGCAACGAACCACATTACCTGTTGGAATTTCCTGCACTGTTAATCTGAAATATATTGAAAATATATGCGATAAACAAATGAAAACGAATTGAGGCGAGAGTTGGACTCTCTATCCTTAAAACTATATTGCCCCGCCTACGGTGGTACGAGATCATGCAATTAACTTCCCAAGATACAACGATTCCGTATTGTAATTGAACCACTTCAAGAACAACACTCCACGAACTTATTTTGCTCAAAAACTCTCACTGATGTGATGTATGTAGAATGCTTAAAATGCAGAAATGATTTCTGATTTTTGTGTGTTCGTCTTTTTATCTTTTCATTCATATGGGAGACTCTTTATATAGGAGAAATTTGGAGAAATGAAACGTTTTCACTAACCATTTTTAAAAATGAAACATTTTACTTATACTTTAAAAGTGAAAAACATTTCACTTACCATTTTTAAAGTGAAATGTTTTTCCCTTGCCACTTTTAAAGTGAAATGTTTTTCACTTATAAATTCAAACGTTTCAAATTTAGCATCAAGAATCTTTCAATTTCTGACTACTTTACAAATGAAACGTTTCAGATGTAATTCAACCTTCTGCTGGGCTGCCTGATTTCTTTGGAAAAGAAATGAGCCTAAATTAATTCTTATTGGCCCAAAAGAAGAAAATAATTAACTAGACTCAAGTTAATTTAATTCTAAATTTTGCCCAAAAAGAATATATTTAGCCCAACGACCACCAAGCCCAGTCACGGCCCACGGCCCACGGCCCACGTACCAGCCGGACCCAGACCCGAGCTCGAGTCCGTGGTCCGAGGTTCGGTCCGGTCCACCTTATGGTTTATATCCAAAGTGGGATATCCACATTCAAACACCCAACAATAGCAATTATTTTCTCATTCGTTTCAATTCCGAATCGAGAAATTCGAAATGCTAACCTCATCTACTCCCGGAGTAGAATAATATTATCCAATAATATTTAGTATCCTTGATACTTGTGGTGTTCGAATTTCATTTCGTACCCAAAAGAGATGTTCACACACTTTTCATACATACACAATATTCACCAATATCCAATATTACCTTCTATAGCTATATTTTGCTATATCATATATATGTGTATATATATATATATATCAATCATTGACCTAATTAAGCGATACAACTTGATAAAAGTAACTTCACATAATTAAAATGCCTACACCAAAATCAACATTTTTATTTGATCAGCAAATTTTGTTCACTTTTATACATATGAAGCTTTCTAGATTTCGCGTCGCATGCATGCTTCGAAAAATACAGTTAATTTAGTTGCTCCTCTTAAATTTGCAATGTCGTATATATAGTGCTATCAAAGGGGAAAATAAGTGATTCACCAACATTTTATTTCAAATAAATGACGAACAAGAAATTAATTAAGGTGGTGAAAAATCAAGGACTAATTAGATTTAGCACTCATTAAGAATCAAAATCACAAAAAAAAAAAAAAAAAAGCAAGAAAATATTCAGAAAACTCGAAACAAAAAGAGAAATACTATTGATATATACAGATTTATCATTTAAATATACATCGCATCGGATGTATTTAAACACATCTTACATACATATATACCTACATGCCACAGATAATTGCCTAGTATACATGGACGATCAAAGATTTTATTCTCATGAAACTCGTAAGAAAAAGTGAAGAAAAACAGAATATATATATACACATATATATATAATATTTTTCTTTTTCTGTTCTTTTCCAGCTCTTCGATCGATGAAATTTGAAATTGATTAGGGCATTTTGATCAGTTAATTGATTTCTTACCTCGTTTGTTGGTTATTGGGCGGGTAACACTGTATAGATCGTCAATTGATCGAAACCTCTTAGTCCTCCGTCGTCGGAGCTCCTCCAGACTTCTAGTTTTAACGGCGGAGGATATTTCGTTAGAATCGCCGACGCTCTCTTCTCCGCTGTGCTCCGCCGTCTTGGCTCCGCCGCCGCCGCTCTCCGTTGAGTCGCCGCTGAGTTGTATAAGTTGCAGAGCTGCGTCCAATTCGGGATCCATCTTTTCGTTTTTGCGAATAGAGATTTCTTATTTTAATTTTATAGTATTTAATATTAATTATTATTTTATATACTTCGTAAATAAATTTGAAAAAAGAGGGTAGAATTGAGAATTAAGTACACGGATTTTGTGACCATGGATATTTTCAACTCGTCTCATTTATTTATTTAGGGAAAATTGCATAAGACCCCCCTGTGATATGCGAAACCTGCGCCCAACTCCCCTATGTTAATTTTTTTGCGAATCACCCCCTTGTGTTATTTTTTATTCTGCATATTCCCCTTTTTTTAAGTTTTTTGGTATTTTTTTCCATCATAAATGTCAATCCAAATGTATTTTTGCATCAAACATGTTTATAATAGTTAAATAATTTAATTTGGGTTGGATCTAGAACATTTATGAAGGAAAGAAACAACAAAAAAAAAATCAAAAAAGAGGGAATATGCAGAATAGAAAATAATACACGGGGTGATTCGCAAAAAAATTTACATGCAATTATCCCATTTATTTATATTTCTCCTGTCAAAAGAACAGATATTTTCAGGGAGAATAAAGTCATTTTGCTTTAGCTACGATTCCATTAAAAATGGCATGGAATTAGTTGAGACGTCGTCGTTTTGAGAATGAATGTTTAGTTTGTCATTATTTGATCAATTAGGTTTGGGTTAATTGCAAATAACCCCCTGTGTTATTCCCAATCTGCAAGAAACCCCTCTGTGAAATGTAAAACTCTGCACACACTTTTGAACCGTTAAATAAACTTAACTCCGTTAAATTCTGTTTGAAATGTCCTTTATACCCCTAAATTACTGGGTTATTTGCATCCACCTCCCCTGAGGTTTTGACCTTTGGCAAGGACACCCCCTCATCAATTAGAATTTGACATCCACACCCTCTATGTGTAAAAAAAATTATAAACTACCCTTTTTGCCCTTAGTTTATATTTTTATTTCCTATTTTGTATTTTTCATTTCATTCCTTTCTTTTTCTTATTAAATAGAAAAAAAATAGAAATTACCCTCATGATAGTTTTTCATTAATTCTAATGAATAGTTACTTTTATCTAAAAATATGTATAGCAAATAATATATCAAACTTATTTTAAATAAAACTGGCATGTATTTTTCCAATTCCCTTTGTGTGTTTCTTGAATTATATTTTTAATGTTTCAAAAACTTTTAATAAACCAGTAAAACTTTATTTATTTTATAAAAAATAAAAAGTTTATATATAGATTTTTCTTCTTCTTTTTCAATTTGTATTTTTCTTCTTTTTTGTACTAAGTAGGAATAAGACTAATAAGAAGTAGAATAAATATAAAAAAAAGAAAAAAATTGCAAATTTGGTACAGTAGGATAAGGCAAGTTCGCAAATGGTTTCACGCTTTTCAGTTATCTCACTTTTGGTACCGCCATTAGTTTTTTGATGGATTTTGACATGTGCACGGCACATGTCAGTTAAATTTTGATTTTTGGGGGAAAATATACCGTTTGGGGCTGATTTGGAGGAAAATACACGGTCAAATAGGTCAAATTTGACCAATTTAACTTTTTAAGGTCATTTTTTGTGATTTTAGCTAACTTTGGACAGATTTTTAGCTAACTTTGAATACAAAACTGCTTTGTTCTAGACGTCTCCTGATTATGTACGATATATGTGTGGATATCCCTATGTGTCTAGTTTCATGGGAAGAAAACGGTTCATGAATCCGAGCTTTCTACAATGAGTTATGAATTTTCTCGTGACGACGCGCACAGCTGTCTGCACAGCCGACAGATTTTTAGCTAACTTTGAATACAAAACTGCTTTGTTCTAGACATATCCTGATTATGTGTGCTATATGGGTGGATATCCCTATGTGTCTAGTTAATGGGAAGAAAACGGTTCATGAATCGGAGCTTTCTAAAATGAGTTATGAATTTTCTTGTGACGACGCGCATAGCTGTCTGCAAAGCCGACAGATTTTTAGCTAACTTTGAATACAAACATGCTTTGTTCTAGACTTCTCCTGATTATGTGCGATATATGTTTGGATAGCCCTATGTGTCTAGTTTCATGGGAAGAAAACGGTTCATGAATCCGAGCTTTTTACAATGAGTTAAGAATTTTCTCGTGAAGACGTGCACAATGAGTTAAAATATTTGTTATAACTCATTTTTATTGAAAATTAATTTTCATTAAAATTATTTGTAATTCAGAATTTTCATAAGCTTAATTTTGAATATTCCCCTTAATTTTGAATATTCATAAAAGTAATTGGATGAAAAAATACATATTTAAGAATCTTGTTTTTTTCTCCTTTTCTAGTTTATGAAAATAATTTGTGCTAATTATTTTGTACTTGGATATTATTATTACTATTTAGTTTTGAATATTTATTATTATTGAATATTATTTCTAATTAGTAGGCAATATTTCAATATATATATATATATATATATTATTTTAGCATAATATTAATTTTTTAATATTTTAGAGAATTATAAAAGAGCATAAAAAAGTTCAAATAAAATAATAAAATCCCCTCCAAATGAACAATTAAAATAGGGACATATAAGTCAATTTTCCTTGCACTTTAGTGTGAAAATTGGAAAAAAAAATTGCCAACTCTCACCTCACGCGCGTGTGTCTCAAACGCGGTTAAGTTTGACGGAATAGGGGATTTTTGCAGAGTTTTTACATTTCACAGGGGGTTTTTAGGCTATTTCCTTATCACAGGGGGTTTCTTGCAGATTGGAAATAACACAGGGGTTTTTTTTGCAATTAACCCATTAGGTTTTAATCAGCCCTTTACTCCTTTAGCCGGATTATGGAATTTGTCACTAAATCTATAATTGCAAATTATGAATATATTATCTTATATTTCATTTAACTTATGCTCATCACCATAACGATTGAGATTAAATGAAACTAAGGGAGATTGTAAAAGAGCAAGAGTATAGTCAAAACGATAAAAATGATCTAATTCAGAATGATTCACAAGATCGAAACGACATTTCTTTGACATCATCTTATACGCATACAACAACTCCTGAGCCATCAAAGCATATGCCCACTTGAATGATATGAGCTAAATTTGGTTAGAGATTGGACTTATATTCAAATATATGATGTTTTAGCTAGGAAAATTAAGTTGGTCAATACGAGCAACATTGTTTGATTCAAGAATAGAAATAAAGACCTACCAAAACAATAAGCCGGTACTGGTTTGACCAATATGATAACAAAATTATAGGCAATGCCTTGATCATTCAAAATAAAGTGCCATCTTTGTACCCGAAACTTATTGGTCTAGTGGTATCCACCTCCTACTTTATGTAAGAGGTCTTGCGTTCAAATCCAGACTGACACACGTTGTGGCGCTCCCCTCCTTTATGGAGTTAGATAGAGTCTTTATGGCTCAAGAATTATAACTATCAACCCAGATTTGTCGGGCTAGATATGTAGAGTATCCCCTTCCTCTTGAATTTTAAAGTGTCATCTTTGTAATTAAATTTGGCACTTTTGTATTTTACTTTATTCTTGGATCTTCTATACATCAACGAGCTAGTAACCTCACTGAATTCTGAAACTTATTCTTTTGTTCGATATAGTATGTAAATATGGTTATTTTCAATAATTCCTTTTAGATCAAGTCAAATATATATGTATACTTATACTAAGCATATAATTATTCACTAACAAACATATACCACGCAGTTTTATCCTTGCCCATTGTTAGCAATATAGAACTAAAGCAATTAGGTACAAAAAAATTTGACTTCGAACTTCAATATAAATGCACGCACAATCTAATCGAGTTTATCGGGTTTCCTATTTAGGTCTCGACAAATACAAATGAGATATTCTATTGCAAAATTATGTTGCATCTTGTATTGCATATCATACATGCACGATAATGTATATATTCCATAATAAATTTATCTTTAAGAAAATATTTGTACACATATCGTTCATGTATGAAATGCAACAGGAGATTGTAACATGGTTGCAATAGAAGATCCAAATTCCGAACAAATATGCTTAATATTATAGTTGTTGTACACATTCATTTGTATAATTAATTAATGTGTATAGAGAAGTTTCATATCAGATGTTGTATGTGAAGGAGTTGCAAAACCGTTGGATCGACGCATCTCATTATTGATTATTTCACTATAATTTGGCTATTGTATGCTTCTCTTTTTTTCACTCTTATCATATAATCAATATTGTTATATGGATATCACACAAAATAATAATAATAATAAAAGAAAGCGATATCAATGAAATTGTGATCGAGCACCCGTGCCTGCTGCATGGATTGCTACCATCGAACTTTCAACCATATATGTTTGTCAATATTTCGAGTTCTTTCTAATATATCATAATTATATTGACAAAGAATTTGTTAGATATTATTATTGCTCTCTTAATTAAATTAGTATTATTATTATTTTCTTAATTAGACTAGTATTTTTATTACCGTATTTATCTTTCACATAGTTTAGGGTTATCTTATATTCTTTCTCTCTTATAACTCTATAAATATGTTACTCAACAAGAATACAAGTTCCCTATGATATTTTTTCTAATCGAACAGAATTATATTCTCCACCATTCTTTCTCCATCCATATTACGGTTTGAGTGCTTCTGTACCTATATGTTGTATCTCTATCATTATATATATATATAGCTCTATACACACAGTCGCCCAGTTAACATTGCTCAACTTTTCACCTCAAATTAAAGCTAAGATTGAGAACTGAATTAAACTACTAATAACATATTCCAATTACCACATAAATAAACAATAAGAAAAGAAAGAAAGAAGAAGAAGAAACTAGAATACTTATTAGTTTCCCAACAAAAGAAATAAAAGACTGTAGAATCAGTATATTTATACTTCTCAATATATACACTGATACACACACGTATATATATATATATATATATATATATATTCAATCTACCTCAAATATCTTCCCCCCCCAAAACAAAACAAAACAAAAAGATGTTAGTAAATCAATTAATTAATCCTAACCTTCTTCTGAGCGCGATTGTTGATCAACGGCTGAGTGTTTCTGTAGATATGAATAATCGATCCAAACTTAGGTTTTCTTCTTGGCAAAGCTTCATCGTCTAAACACTTCATCTCTGTACTAATTAAACTCGATGATTCTCCAACGCTTTCTTCTTCTTCTTCTTCTTTTTCGGCCTCAAAATTCACCCATAAAACCTGTAAATCATCGACAGAACCGCCGCTGAGTTGAATCAGCTGCAAAACGGCGTCGAATTCTGGCTTTGTGAGCCTCGATTCCATCCCGCTTTTAGAGGAGTTAAATTTGTTTCGTTCAGTTTTCTTTTTCTTCTAGGAAATTGTGGATTTCTGACCAATCGGCCAAAGTAGTTTATTCTTCTTTCATTTTCAACACAAAGTGACTATTTTACCCACCTTCCTTTGGAGCTTCGTCGGAACACTTCACACTGGTCAACCGACCTTTTGTTGGGCGAAAAAGGTAAATTGCGTGTAGCTTACATAATGGATTTTTTTAAATAAATAATATAATTTTTAATATTTTTTATATAAATAATACCAAAAAAAGAAAAACTTCAAATCTAGCATGGTGCGTGTGTGGCAATGGCACACCCACCTTTCCTTTTTTTTTTATTTTGCTGCTAATTTCTTTTTTTTTTTAATTTTACATGAGGGTGCACTATTCAGATTAAATTTTTTTTTCTCTCTCTTTCTTTCTTCTCTCATTTGCAAGAATTTAGGTAACAATATTTTTTCATGATTTTGGGATTATTTTTCGATATTTTTTGTAGATTCCCGGGGTTTGACTTAAACATAAAAAATGTGGATTGACTCACAAAGTTTTTAAAAGTGTAAGAATTGATTCATTTCGATATTTTGATGAAAAAATACAACATGTTAAGAAATACAAATTTGAGCAGTTTTTTGCCAAAAAAAAAAAGGTTTTCTCGTGATTTCGGGTTGCTTTTTCGACATTTTTTGTAGATTTTCGGGTTTTGACTTGCACATAAAAAATATAGATTGACTCACAAAGTTTGTAACGCTGCGATAATTGATTCATTTCGATATCGTGGTGAAAAAATACAACATGTAAAAGAACACACATTTGAACAATTTTTTGCGAAAAAAAAAAAAAGTTTTTTCGTGACTTGAACATAAAAAATGTAGATTGACTCACAAAGTTTGTAATGGTATGAGAATTGAGTTAGTAACTTCTACCCTAAAAAAACTCGTAACACATAATAAGTCAAAAATAAATTAATTTTATTCATCCTCATCCGACATGTAATAGTCTTACTTATATTGAGGATGAGTCAAAATATTACAAATTTCACGATGTGTGAGTCTTTAACCTTTTACAAACGCAAGTTCTTCTGCTAGTTGAAGCATGTGATATCTAGAACGACGTAAGAGCATCCTGTTGTTTTCTATTCTTATTCTTGATACAGCCTTCCTATAATTTTTGACATCGTTTCTCGGCATCAGTATTGATCGATGTCGTGGAATTCGAACGCCAAGTGTTAGAAGATCATTGACCAACTTCTTAGATTCAATAATTCGATGAGCCCATTCCCTCCTGAGCCCACAATAATACTCAATTGGGTCTTCAAAGCGAAGTACTTCGTATTCATCGTTTCTTTCTCGTAATAACCATGTGCCTCTAGAATTATGATTCTCTCCCATTTCAATTGAATTTGAGAATTATGTATTATGACGACTTTGTGCTGTTGATTTATACATTTATGACTTGATCACTGATCATTCACGTGATCGATTTGATTAGTCTCATCGATCACATGTCTCTGCAGTTTACTGATGATTCATTTGTCATAATTTGTTTGCCCTACTCACGTGAGCGAATTGATGAGTCTGAAACATCACACGTCTTTCTTTTTTTGCCAGTTTGTGTAACTGTAGATGGATTGCAACAATTCATTGTCATAATTTCGTTGCCCTACTCATGCGATCGATTTGATGATTCATTAGGGTTTAGGCAGCTGTATATGTAAAGAGCATGGTTGTAAATCAAATTAACATTGCACAAATGGAGCAGTTTAGAGCTCTAAAATTGCACTACACCCCTGGTGATATTTTTCGTGCTATGGGGCGTAGTTGGCAGTTGGATGATGATTGCTATATATTACTCATTAAATCCAAATCAAAGATATTCAGAAGTGTATTCACAAATAATGGAAGATGAAGGAGGTTTCATGTCCAAGAACAAAATGGGCTTGTTACCGATTGTCGTGAACGTCATATTCGTTGCCCCAGATAGAGAGCTATCATCATGCCTCGTTTAACAAACCATGAAAAGACACTAGCCCTCAATAGGATACGTGAAGAGAATAATAGGATGGCTATGCGTATGACGCGTCTTAATTTCCAAGAAATATCTAGAGAGTATGCATTATCTAGTTATGTGCATGAAGCAAGAGTTAGGTGGGAGATCAATGTAGGTTCTCAGTATCGATTAGATACTGAGAGTCTGATAAAGAAATTAACCAGATTGGTGTTAATTTGTTTAATATAGTTAATATGTCTATGTTTTGATTCCTTATTTTTTGAGTTGATCCTTTTTTTTTTAAATATAGTTAATATATCTATGCTTGATATAGTTACTATGTCTTATTTTCGGTCTTTCAATTGAACAATTGAACATCCCGAAATCACGAAAAAACTATATTTTTTTTTTTTTTGCAAAAAACTGCTCAAATGTGTGTTCTTTTACATATATTTTTTCACCAGAATATCAGAATGAATCAATTTTCGCACCGTTACAAACTTTGTGAGTCAATATACATTTTTTATGCTCAAGTGAAACCCCAAAAATCTACAGAAAACGTCGAAAAATCAACCCGAAATCACAAAAAAGATTTTTTTTTATTTGGCAAAAAACTGCTCAAATGTGTGTTTTTTTACATGTTGTATTTTTTCACCAGGAATCGAAATGAATCAATTCTTCCACCGTTAGAAACTTTGTGAGTCAATTTACATTTTTTATGTTCAAGTCAAACTCCGAAAATCTACAGAAAACGTCGAATAATCATCCCGAATTCACAAAAAAATGTTGTTACCTAAGTTCTTGCAAATGAGAGAGAAAAAAAGAAGAGCGAAAAAAAATTTAATCTGTGAATGGCGCACCCAGTCAAACACTTTTGACTAGGTGCGTCATTACTCACATAAAATTTTAAAAAAAAACAAAATTTCGCAGCAAAATAAAAATAAAAAAAAAAAAGAAAAGTGGGTGGGCCATTACCACTGGCGCACCGTGCTAGATCTGCAACTATATTATTTATTAACAACTATATTATTTATTTAAAAAAAATTCTGTAAATGATAAAATATTTGTTCACCTCAAATTCACCGGCGTTAATGCAAATCCGTGTCCTTTTAAAAGTAGGATAATTTATCAAGGGTTCTTAGCTTAAGGGCTAATTTAATTTGGTATCGAGTATGCGATATGTGATGATAGGATAAATCTAGGGATAAGTTACTGTTCATAGATAAGGAAAAACTTATCAATCCCATGTTTGGTGTGGATGATTCTTATCTAAATCACTACCCCATAAAGCATTTGTTATAAGTGATAAAATGTAGGGATGGCAATGGGACGGGCAGGGCAAGACTCATTTCCCGTCCCGTTAAAAAAAATTTGGACCCGGACCCGTCCCGGACCCGGTCATTTCCCGGTCCCGGCCGGACCCGTCCCGGACCAGGTCATTTCCCGGCGAGTCCGGGTCCTTCCCATTGGACCCGGTTGATTTTGTTTTTTTGATATTTTTTTAAATCTTATTCTCGCAAATGCATTTAGAACATATAAAATAAGAAAATTATATCGAATCCGTAAACAAATTCACTACAAGTATATATATGTATGTATATATATAACACTCACAATCACATTATAAAAGAAGAGTACAACCCAGAAACAAAAATAATATAGAAAAGCAAGTTTTATTTAATAAAACCGTTGAACCAAAACTCTCTCTTTATTCTAAACCCATTTGTTAGTCAAACAATCAACATAGTATTTATCTTCTCCTCCACCAATTAACTCGTTTCTTTGTTTGCAGCTGCAATTTCGTGGCTGTTAGTAATTTCTGTAAGGGATATACATATACATATATATCCCTTACAGAAACTGACACAGCAACCCTTCACCAAATGGTACAATTTCAAAGCCTCTACATACACAGATAGACTAATTACATTCATGAACATAGATCAAAAGTCCAAAACACATCACATCACAACTTAGAAATTAAAGTCGAGTAGTCGACGGCTAACACGTCAACAACAAATTAGTAAAAGAAAAATAACGAAGAACAAAAATAGAAACGCGCGTGAGTTCACCTCTTGAGAAGATTGAAGCAGTGACATTTTACAAACAGCTTGTGTGCAAGAAAATCACAAAAAGCTTGAGCAACGCGGCGTGAAGGTGACACTGGCGTTTGTCGCTGTAGTCCTGTCTTCGACGCGGAAGGATTGGGAGGCGGCGTTCAGCCGTTCACTGCAAGATGAGGAGCGAGGGGTGACGGCCGACGAGTGAGAGTGAGGAGTGAAGAAGGTTGTCGCCGCTGCGTTTGAATTAGCTGTGAGCAAGTTGTGACTTGTGACTTGTGAGGATGAAAGAGAAATATAGGAATTGTTTTGTGCCTACTTTGTGTCTTATCTTTGCTTGATATAATATTATATATATATAATTTAAAAATAATATCTTATCGACTAACTGGACCCGGCCGGGTCTTGAATTTCGATACCCGGACCCGGACCCGATCCCATTTATTTGGACTCGTCCCGGTCCCATTAGGGACGGGTCCGTGACGGGTCCTCATTAGACCCGGTCCCATTGCCATCCCTAATAAAATGGTTGATAACATTAAAAACTCTAATTTGCCCCTGGATTCATTGAACATATTTTGGCTTTGGTTTTTTGTTAGAAACGCATTTGCCTCTTTTATACACACAAATTTGAAATAATTACAAATCTTCCATCAAACTCATTCTTCAAATCCACAAAAGGATTATCCACATTTCTCTTCTTTGCTAAGTGAATAATATCAATTATCAAGTTTCACATATCATGTAAAAAAAAACACAAAACGGTGTTAAAGTTACTTGATCAAATTTTTTGTATTCTGCATCTTCCATGAAACAAACATGGTAATACTCGTGGAATCAAAGCTGAAGTGAATCGATTACGTAGAGGAAGTAACTGAAAACAACATTCGTCCTGTTAACATAAGGTTATTATACGTGTGTGTATAATATGTATATTCAACCCAAATGACGCCATTTAAATAATTCAAATTTATGAAAAATGCAGCAACTTTAATTATTAACAAATGCAATCAACCTAATATATGAGGCTGTGGAATCTTAATTTAGATAAATAGTCTGTCTCAAATGATGCAGTTCCTTCTTATAAAAAAAATGATAATAAAAAAATGATGGTAGTTCTCATATAATTTCAGACATGATCTGATTACCCGCTAAAGGGATTCAAATAATTTATACATCCAAAATCAGAAATTTTAAAAGGAATAAAAAGAATTATTAACCAAAATCACTACTACAGAAATGACCTATTACAACGATTTTTTTGGCTTTAACCGCTGTTAAAAAAAAAATTATTATTTTTTTCCTGGGCCTATCACAGCGGTTGTGGAAAAACCCGCCGAAATAGGATAGCCTATTGCAGCGGTTTTTTCTACAACCGCTGTAATAGGTAGTGTTTTTTTTTTAAATTTTTTATTTTCGCGTTTATAATTTCACCATGTTGAAATGACACGAAAATCGCACGGTCATAGCGAAACGGTATTTTGAACAAAACGCAAGTATTGTCTTGCGATCTTGAGATTTTAGCCATTTGAGATCGTTTAGGGCCTCAAATTTGCGTTTTATTATAAAAATACCCTATTCTCGTAAAAAAACACAAATTTGAGGCCTTAAACGATCTCAGATGGCTAAAATCCCGAGATCATATGACTTAGTCATACGTTTTGTTTAGAATACCGTTTCACTATGACCGTACAAATTTCGTGTCATTCCAATACCGCAATATTTCAACCGAGAAATATTTTCGTAAAAACACAAATATACATACACTCATCCACACATACACAAATATACATACACCCATCCACACATACACAAATATACATACACCCATCCACACATACACAAATATACATACACCCATCCACACATACACAAATATACATACACTCATCCACACATACACAAATATACATACACTCATCCACACATACACAAATATACATACACCCATCAACACATACACAAATATACATACACCCATCAACAGATACACAAATATACATACACCCATCCACATATACACAAATATACATACACCCATCAACATATACACAAATATACACACACCTATCCACATATACACAAATATACATACACCCGCACATACACAAATATACACAAAATAAATACACCCACACATACACAAATATACATACACCCACACATATACACACACCTATCCACATATACACAAATATACATACACCCGCACATACACAAAATAAATACGCCCACACATACACAAATATACATACACCCACACATATACACATATACAAATATACATATACATATACATATATATAGAGGGAAAGAGAGAGAGAAAGAGAAGAAGCTTACGATCGTGGTGGTGGTGGTGGCGGCGATGGCAGCGCTTGTAAATGGTGGCGGTGGCGGCGACAGCGACAGCGGCGCCGGTAAGTGGTGGTGGTGGTGGCTGCAGCGGCAGCGGCAGCGGCGGTGGTGCCGAGCTTTTGGGGGGGGGATCGAGAGAGAGAGAGACCGAGAGTAGAGAGAGAGAAAAGTTGAAATGGGTTTTAAATTTTGAGGGTGAGAGAGAGAAGCGATAAGATAAAAATTTTTCAAATTTTTTCGTTTTGGCCTATTACAGCGGTTCTTATAAGAACCGCTGGGTACACCTATTACAGCGGTTCACATAAGAACCGTTGTAATAGGTATTTTTCATTTTTTTTGCCGCCTTTTATAGCGGTTCAGTAGAGAAACGCTGTAAAAGGCCTATTACAGCGGTTCTCTACAGAACCGCTGTAATAGGCCTGACACCTATTATAGCGGTTCATGAAAGAACCACTGTAATAGGTGCCGTGTTTTACCTATTACAGCGGTTCTTTCACGAACCGCTGTAATAGCCCCCTCCGTTCAGCGATTTTTCGAAAAATCGCTGTAATTGGGGTGCTGTAATAGGCTATTTTTGTAGTAGTGAATTAAATGATCTTTCCAAACAAACAAGTAAACAGAAAACACCTCAAAAATTTAAACCATAAATCAGTCCCAGAATCCCACTATGCATGTCCATAGAAATACACTTGAGAATTAGAATGGTAAAAAATCCACCCCACAGAAATAAGATCAAAAACTTCACTCGCGCAAAATAGAACTTATATATTTTTGTAAGAACAAACAAACATATATATGTGACTATGTGCATTTACAGTAAGAACAAGCATATATATATGTACAAACAAGCATATAGGTGAAGTAAATTCTTCTTCTTCATTTAATTTGGGGGAGGCGTGGGAGATTTAGAGATCTTTCATTAATTTTATATAAAATGTGGTCTTGAAATTAAATGGTCTGGTAAAGGTAATTTAGGAAGAAAACAGAACATTGGAAGGTCATATAGGTCATTTCACAAATAGTCTCAAAAGGCTGGGATGAGTGATAAAATAATCCGACCCCCTAGACCGGATAAGTTATCATCAAAATGGGTGATAAAAAACGGGCTGGATAGCGATCCTGGCCTTTGATCACCGGTACCAAACGCGTGAAAAGGAAGGATAAAAGTAAAACAGCTTATCCACCATAATCCTGGGTACCAAACTAGTCCTAATAGTATCTGTTTTTCACTTTTATGTGGGACGTTTTGTGTTTAATTTCAAGTTATCATAAGTTGTGATTTTTCTCTTTTTATTTAGAATTTTATAGGATTTTTCTCTTTTTATTTTTCTCTTTTTATTTAGAATTTTATCAGCCTGAATTTATTGGGTCAAGGTAACCCTCATCTAGAATTTATTAAAAAAAAAAAAAGTAGGATAACTCGGAATATATATAAATAAATAAAAAAGGAAAAAAGAAAATCAAAGGTAATGTGGACCGTGGCCCATTACCAAGTTTGGCCCAATATAACTTTTTATTTATTTATATATATTCCGAGTTATCCTACATCATTTTTTTTTAAAAATAAATTCTTACCAAGTTAGTTTGGCCCAATATAACTTTTTATGGAGTCTAGTTAATAATATATAATCTATTGCTTTTGCAGTGTTTGGCAAATGTCAAAGTTGAACTAATCTATTGGCAGAAATTCAATTCCAATGGCCTGAATTTAAGTTGCCAACTTATGATTTTACTATGTATACAAAGGTTTTAATCAAATTCAATTGAATATCTATGGTTCAAACAAGTCATCTATCTAATGGAACCACTTCTTGAAATTAAATTGTGGTCTGATCAATCTTGACGTGAATAATTAAATAGCATAATAGTGCAAGTCTTATTGTATATATACTCCTTTGAATTGATAAAACGGTCAATTTTATGTCCATAAACTATTTATAAGCAAATAACAATACAACAGATAGATTGTTTCTAAAATGTAAAAAATAATCAGGGAAAGTGCAGCTTTAGTCTTATAGCATAGACCCTTTTCAACTTTCAGTCTTTATGTTTATAAACTTATAAATTAGTCTTATACGAAGCGCTTTAGCTTGCATTTTAGTCTCAGTCATAAAATTGACATAAAAGTTAGTTGATCACGTGCCTTGCATGTGATAATAACAACTTAACGGTGCACCCATTTCAAGCACGAAAACGATGAACAAAGTTGGAAACATTTGCCGCAGTCAACATCACATGTGGCGTAAAAGTTTGAGGCGGATGCGGATATTTTTTTTTGCTCCTGTAACGAGTAGAATGGAACCGGGAAAACGATATGGATGAGGCAGAGGAGAAGGAGGGAAAGGGAGTGGCAGGATGAGGGGTAGCAGAGGTACAACAATTAGAGTGAGAGGCCTGTAGCTATAGGAGCGCCTTCCCCAAAAGCGTGGACAACGGATTTGAATACTATATAATAGTAGAGGACCTTCGATAGCTGCTTTTTGGTCTATAAACACCTTACTGTGGGAGAGATACAAATATTAGACTATTAAAATTGGTCTAACATTGATTTTTCCGCAAGTTACCCTTGCCCACAAGTCTATTTGTTATTATAGTAATTTAATTTACCACCAAATACACACGCGTAAGTTATTCTTTGGAATTGAAACTTGTGCATGGATATGATGCTTCTCTTCTGTTTTGTTGGTCAGAAGATAAAACATTTAATACTGCTATTTAAGAGTGGAGAAATTTCTCTAAAACACTTGTCTTAAAGAGAATTAAACGGCTGGCCGGGTTGGTTTTGAGTCTGATCCAATTAAGTAAATTGGGTGTCAAATGAGTCCGTTATTTTGGCACTTTTTTTAATTTTGGTCCTTTCCGCTGATTTGGGGATAAATTGCATCTTAATTTGGGGATAAATTTCAAATGGAGGGAAAATTGCTGATTTGGGGGGAAATTCATTAAAAATTTGAAAAAATCGAAAAGATTCATTAAAAACTTTAAAAAATTGAACTCCAAAAAAAATAATTGGGTTTTTTTCGGATTTCAATTTTTTCAATTTTTCCAAAAAAATCCGAAAAATTTCATTAAATATTGCCGGGGAAAATTATTTTAAAGAATTTTTTCTTTAAATGAAATTTAAAGAAAAATAATTTTACCCAACAATATTTAATGAATTTTTTCTTTAAATATTTTCGGATTTTTTTGAAACAATTGAAATCCGAAAAAAATCTAATTTTTTTTTTCGATTTTTTCAATTTTTTAATGAATTTCCCCCAAATCAGCAATTTTCCCCCAATTTTCCCTCCATTTGCAATTTATCCCCAAATCGGTGGAAATGACCAAAATTTAAAAAAGTGTCAAGTTAACGGACTAAAAAAATAATTTTCCCATTTCTGTTCCCATGCGTGCATGTTTTCATTTTTAATTAAATGTCATAAATTCAAAATATTGTACAATAAAATTGATTTGTTGTGGCAGGAGCCAAGTCACGTAGAGTGGAAGCGAGGGTGAGAGCATAAAAGTATCAATAAGTCTGAAAATACTTATGTGCGGGAGAGTCTTAGAGTGTATATTAATAAAATAAAAATCAAAGTAATTATTATAAATTATTGCACCAAATTATATTATGGAATTACTTTATATAATAATTTTAAATTAAAACAATTATTTTTTACACTTGAATTTTGAAAATAATTCTATGGTAAAATTTTCTTTCTTATTTAGGTAGTATGATGAAATGAACAAGATTAAGATTATTAAAAAAATTATTATTAGAAATTGTTACAATTTATAATTTTTCTATCTCTACAAATTCCACATCTATTATTGTATTCTTCTTTATTTTACAATAATCATTTTTCATCATTTTCACAAATAATAGAATTTCTCGCTGAAAGATCTACAAATTTTTAGCGCTAGATATAAGAATTTTAAGAGTGTAACAAAGCGAAGTTGCCGCTCTTAAGTTGTTACAGTGATTTCGGAGCCCGTGTGAAAAATTATGTGATCTATAGAGTGGGGTGGCCGGGCTCACAAAAACAAAATTGTATTCCTAGCCAAGAACTTTGTTCTGCATTATAATACAACAATTTAACAATGGTAAATTACAGTTTTCCATCTGTAAGGCTGTAATATACTCAATGTTACACTTGCCCCATGTGCTATCAACATTACACTAGCTAATAACCAATAAGGGGTTATTTGACCGGTTGAACCGCGATTCTGACCGGTTCTGAGCCCCGAACGGTTTTTTCGCATAACCGGACCAGTTTGATGACCGGTTCCGGTTTTAACCGGTCGGACCGACCAGTCCGGGCCGGTTTTCAAAACATTGCTAATAACTAATTAATTACCCCTTAATTGGTTTTTTTGAAAACATCAAATAACCCCTTATTGGTTATTGTACAATTCATTGGCTGTTGATTAATAACATGATGTGGTTGATTAATATTCATTATGTAATTAATGATAAACTTCACGCTTTTGCTATTGTATATTTTGTTTATTTTTTCCAACTTTATTGTATATCATGAACTATGTCATCTGCGTCTCATACATGAATACTACGCGTGTGTGTGAACATATACATATATATATATATATATATATATATATATGGAGGAATAGAAAGTATTAGCACTTTAGCAGCAAATAATATATACCTGAATGGATTATTGCTTTCCTTAGCTCGAACTAGCATGCATCTTACTTTCCTCCATATTCAACTTGTTTCCCTTTTAAAATTTAGTTGACACAACATTAAATCCTTCACTCTTTTCCCCGTTCCTTCTCCACATTTGGGGTTTGTGTGTGCCTCTCTCTCTCTCTCTCTATATATATATATATACACACACATATACATACACGTATTGATTTATGATGTGGACAAATTCCGCTCCATCTTCCTTCCTTGCTCCTCTCGAACCACTTGAAATGAAATGGAATGTTACTTTAAGGTGTACGGCCTCCTATTCTTATGTTGTTAGCCTAAATAACTTTTCTGAAAAAAAAGAATATATTGAATTAGGTCTTTGATCATATGTCTAAATTTATCTAAAACCCTAGTCGGGAGGGTATTCAAGACTCAATTCTCGATACATTAAAACCCTAATTGTAAAAAAATTGATAGTTTGGGCATAGATCTATCATTATAATTAGGCTAACGAAATTGTCTCAAGTAGTCTATTCCTAATCAGAAATGATTTTAATCTCATATATGCCTTTGTTTGGCCCGACATAAAAGACGAGCCTCAAATACTTAATCATTTCGACCCAATGTATACATTTTACCAGCATCATGAATATATTGCATATATACATCTAAGTATCATTACGAAAAAAATTGATTATTGCCCATATCATTATGCCATAGAGAAAAATCCCTTTACCGTGGTTAAAATCAATTGACCGCGGTTTTGCTACGGCTTTGGCAGTGGTATTTACAAGCATGACCAAAACATTTACCATGACTTATAGTCATGATCAATGTTTTGTTCATTGTAAAGACTATGACTTTTAGTCATTGTAAAAAAGTGTTAAGTTAATATTTCTTCCACCACGGCTACTTAGAGCTTAAAATAGCTAGCATTCTTTTTCACCACGGCTAACTTTAGTGTGGCTATATGAAACATTCTACCATGGCCAAATTAGCCGCAAGCTTAGACTGCTATAAACCACAGTTTTAAGTCATGTCATATATTTTAATTGTCAATGCTCAATTTTCTTGTAGTGCACGATACTCGGTTATATTTTCTTTCTTTCACTTTTCACCTCAAAAACTAAGTATGAGAACTAAAATCACTAATTAATAACATATATGATTTTCCACAAACATAACAGGCCCAAAAAATAAGAAGAAAATAGAATACTTCCCCAACAAAAGATATGAAAAAGACTGTAAAACCAGTATATTTATACGTCGATATATATAAAGTCTTCCATAAAACCAGTATATTTATACGTCGATATATATAAAGTCGTCCATAAAACCAGGTCTTTCTGTTACAAACCAAATAATTAAACATCCACAGTTAATCTATATATATATATATATATATATATATAATTACATGCATAGTTTGTTAGCAAATCAAGTTCTAACTCTCTTCTGAGGGCGATTGTTCATAAACGGACTCGTCTTTCTGTAGATATCAATAAGCGATCCAAATTTAGGTTTTCTTCGTGGCAAAGCTTCATCATCTAAACATGATTTTTCTGGATTATTAATCAAGCTCCACGATAATATTGCTGATGATGATTCTCCAACAACACTGCTTTCTTCTTCTTCTTCTTTTTTCGCCTCAAAATTCACCCAAAATACCTCAAAATCATCGGTAAGTTTGCCGCTGAGTTGGATTAACTGCAAAACGGCGTCGATTTCCAGCTTTGTGAGCCTCGATTCCATCTTAGAAGCGGAGTTAATTCGTTTTCGCTATAAGCTTTCTTGTTCTTCGATCATATATATATATATATATATATATATGATGTGTGTGGAAGCACACCAATGAATTGCTGACCAATCGGGGCAAAGTTACTTATTCATTCCTGTTTGAAAGACAACATTACCCTCGTTAGAAGCTTTGTTGGGACACTTCTCTTTTCGGTCAACCGACTTTCTGTGAGGAGAAAAAGGTAAATTAGACGTGGCGTGTGATATATTTCGCTAATAAATATTTGTTTTAGGTTAATTAAATTCACAGCCTTGAGGATTAAGACTTTAATTCAATCCGTGTCCTTTGAGAAGTAGGATAACTGGGAATAAATATAGAATCGCAAATAATAAATAGATAGAGGGTGACGTGGCTTTGGGGCCCCTTTTCGAGCTTGGACCAATGGGTGGTATTTCACACGAGATCCTCTATTGCAAAATGGTGTTACATCTCCTATTACATTTATTCTATGCATGACAAGTGTATAAATATTTTCCTTAAATATATAAGTGATTTGAATTTTGTACACTTGTCATATATAGAGGTGAATGTAATAGGAGACGGGGCTCATGTGAACAATACAGGAAAGGTGTAGATCATCCCGGGTGTCCAGGTCTTTGGAGTGGCTATAAGAATCACCTTGGACGTATCTTGCGTGGAGCCTAATTAATAATCTATTATTTTAGGAAAAACGTTATACACGAGGCACGTCTTATTTTTATGACAAATGAAATAGATGATATGGGGTTAAGAAGAACTCAAATTAAGTAGTACAAAATTGAGCTAGTCGAAAAGATCAAAAACTGATCATCGCACTGAAGAGGGAGTTGATATGATGAAATATAAGAGTAATGATGTATGTGTGTGTATATATATATAGATATCTATGTATGTATGTATCTTGTTGAAGCAATTGCAGAAGTAAAGTAATGGTGGGGTTTATTTCATGAAATGCTTTTAAGCAGTGATTAAAAGCTCAGAGTTTTAAGCTCCAAGTTGATACAGAAATTAATTTATATGGTCAAATCTCATCAATAGTCTCTTATATCATTTGTTCCATTTTAGTCCCTTTTTTCTTAATTGCGCTCAACTAATCCCTCTATTTTCATTTTCATCCCAACAAGGTCCCTGGGCTCAATTTTCCGGTAGATTCCGTTAGTGTGGGACGGAAAATTGATCTCAGGGACCTTGTTGTGATGAAAATGAGAATAGAGGGACTAATTGAGCGCAATTGAGAAAAGATGAACTAAAGTAGGACAAATGATATATAATTTTCTTTTATCATTATTAATTGTTTTTAGAATTTTGTTTTCAAACACGTTAATTACCACACTTATCAACTACTAGTATGTATATGCATGTTATTATTGTATGTTTAGCCAGTAACAAAAAAATTAATTTGTAAATAACTTTAAGATCTCGACAAAAATATGATTATAATAATTATGGGTTTTTTCTTCTTTATTAATTTTACCCAAATTGATAAGTGGCTACATCTCTTTTAATCACATGGCTTTTGAATTCATTTTTCTTTGCACGTGTAGGTCAATTTTATTTTTAATACAACACATTACATGATTTCAATTTTAGTCTCAATATTTTAAATAAATCCAATATTAGTTCCAGAGTTAAATAAAGTTAGTGACAGAGCGAAGTATTTAATTATGTAAAGATTGAAGATCAAGTCTCAAAACTTACGGATAAAGATTGAACGCACTCAAAGAATTTGCAAAAATAAAAGTTATATATTTCTTTTGAATGATAATGACTGAAAAATAACTGCAAACACTTTAGTACCTTAAAATTGGGTCCCACTGAAAACGACAAGAAACCTACAGGAAATGGGCCCATAAGACGAAACACAAACATACTAAAATTCGATAAAGTTTAACGAATGTCTAAACCATGAAATTTGGAGTAGTTAAGTTAATTGAATTTTGGCCTTTGTCTCAAAGCGAGCTGAGATTGGGTATGTCGTAGGTCCCGTAACTCCAAGCGGATAAAAAATTATGAAAGTTTGAAATTTTACCGACAAATTGCTCACTTTGACTTTGTTTTGCATCGATCCAAGCTCTCTAAAAATGCATTCTCTTGTTCTACATCGATTTCTTCGTTTTGGGTACATTTCATTTTTTTTTCACGTGATTGGTCATTTTATTTTTATTGCAATATATTAAGTTATTTTTTTAATCTCAATATTCCAAAATAAATGCAATATTAGTTTTAGAGTTAATAAAGTTAGTCATTTGCTTATGGCCAAATCTCATCAATAGTACATTTCTTATATCATTTGTCTCATTTTAGTCCCTCTTTTCTCAATTGCGCTCAATTAGTCCCTCTATTCTCATTTTCATCCTAACAAGGTCCGTGGGCTCAATTTTCCGTCAGATTCCGTTAGTGTTGGATGGAAAATTAAGCTCAGGGACCTTGTTGGGATGAAAATGAGAATAGAGGGACTCATTGAGCGTAATTGAGAAAAGAGGGACTAAAGTGAGACAAATAATATAAAAAAGAGACTATTAATGGGATTTGGCCAATTTATATTATATATAAGCTGATCAAATTCGAATTGTATGGAGATATATAAAGAATCAGTACTCAGGTAAACTTCATTTATGGAGAAATTGTGTTTTCTAACGGAAAGATAATATACATATATATATGTCACACACACACACACACATATATATATATATATATCGATATATCATCCGCATTCGATCAAGTCATGAAAGAATATGTAGTGTAACCTTTCTTTTGTGATTGGATTTGGACATTTGAAACTTGATATAAAATTATAGAGTTGAAATTAGGACTTTATCCAACCAAAGTTTCGATCTCTTAAGGTTTCTTTGATATATATGCATAAAATATCATTAATTTGCACCTAATTAATCTCTTTCTCTCTCTCCCCACCCCCCACCCAGAGACGGTTTCTTGTGCATGGTGGAGGAGAAGTATGCAAACAATGAAATTAAACTAAGAAGAATTAATGCAGATGGATAAAAAAAAGAAATACCTAAAACTTAACAATTTTCTGCAAAATATATACAGAGATGCTCATTTTATTAAAATTAAAGTAGAAACTAGATAATCTTATATTATACAACGAACTTACGACAAAAACTCTTATTTCTGCCCAAGCCCCCAAACACCTATGAATTTGCATTTTCCTCCCGCATAAAAATTAAATTCACCGGCACCACCTATATATATCGATCATACACCTGAGTTGGGGTTTCCTTCTCCGTAAAACCTCCTCCTCCGACCTGGAAGAATTCCTATTCATGTCGCTACTACAATTCACGCTTTCTTCACCCCCATCTTCGCTTTTATCTTCATTCTACACAGTTTTTCCAATAGTACTGCCATTTCCTGTATCATCTTGATCACAGGTATCGCGACTGAGTCTGATTAACTGCGAGGCTGCAATTATTTCTGACTCGGTTGGGCTTGCAGGATCCATCTTTTTTTGTGATATATTTATGTTATATACGTAAGGGGTAATATTGACAAAGTCTTATATTATTCTTTTTCTTCTATTTTTGTGAATTTATATTTTATATTTGTGATATATTTATGTTATATATTTAAGGGGTAATATTGACAAAGTCTTATATTCTTTTTTTCTTCTTTTTTTGTGAAATTTATATTCTATATTTATGTTTGGAAGCATTAAATAAGTATGGGGGAGCATTGAAGCTAATAGAATAAATGGAGGGGGTTAAGTAATGCATTAAATAATTGAGGGTGCACTGTGTTTTTGAGGTGGAGTATACGGGAGGTAAGTGAGATTTGCCCTTATGCTTTTTTCTCAAATTCTCCATTCAATCCGAACATATCCAATCCCAAAAGACAAGTTCAAAAGACGGACTTAATTAGGACAAGCGTGTTGAGCAACAAGAAGGCTTTTCAAGTCAAAAGAAAGGGTAAATTGGGGAAAATTGAATTTCTCAGTCTCTTAATTTGGGTCATGTAATTTGGTCTCCACCCCAAAATCTGTTAGTTCTAATTATTTTTACAAATGTATAAACATATTTTATTTCTAATTATACATATGTTTATTTATTTTACTGTATCCATCTAAATCCTGTCTAGTTAAAATAACAATTAATTATCTTCACTCAAAATTAAAATTGTTGTGAATTAATGTTTATATAACGAGTCTTTTATCTCATTAGTATAAAATAGGAAAAAAGAATTAAAACCCAAAGAAAAAAAGGAAATGAAACAAAAGGGTAAATTACTTTTTTCAAAACATATAACTGAAAAATTATGTTAATTTTGGTTTCATAACTAAGAGTACGTTCAATTTGAGATCAATGGCAAAATCAACTCAATTAATGGTGTATGTGAATTGTGAGACACACACGGTATTTTCGTCTAAAACCTAATGGGCATATGACTTGAAACCAAAATTACACTTTTGTTAAATATATGGGATGCAATGTCGGTAGATCCATAATATTGGGATCTATTTTGCACGTGACCTAAGTTATGTGGTTGAATATGTATTTTTCCCGCAAAATTGTACTTTTTGATTAATAGGTATGAGCTTAGTTAAATCCTGAGCTCCACGAAATTTACACCTTTGTCACATAGTTTAGAAATTATTGTACCATTGGTCCACACAATCCACACTGTTATCTTTTTGATGAAATTGACCATGTGAGTATCACGTAACTTTTAGTTATGTTGAATTTGGTGTGAAAGTTTATGTGAAAGACATGTGAAAGTTTTAAAGAGCAGAAAATATTCGTCATTTGTGAAGATGTTAATGTAAAAAAGCCATTCTTCCCGTCTTCATGTGCTTTCACTTGAATTTTCTTTATAAAATTAGCGGAATCAACGATTAAATATGAATAATGATATGGGCAATCCTAAGATGAGCTCAAGTGATAATGCAATCCTTTTATTAATGCCCTCCTTCATATTGACATGAGTTTTCTTTTTAAAATTATTGTAAATTTGGTTCATGCCTAAATTGAAAATGGAGCTAGTTGGACCCAATTTTGATTATGATTATAATGGAATTTCAAATTTTAAGATTCTCTAAAAATAACTCGAGAATAAAGATAGATCTCTATTGCTTCACATTTGGTATTTAAACTTACAAAGGTTTTGGTAAATGTAATACAAAAGATAAGAGTAAAATGCATTTGCACCCTACAAAGTACAGGTTTTGGCAGTTTCACCCTCAAAATTAAACTAACAATTTGCATCCTCAAAACCTAAGTCAATAACAGGCTGCATCCCCTTACATATATAGGTAAAATGCCACGGTTGACCAAGGGTAAATCTACCAAACTGCTTTATAAATGCAGTTGTGATCTTATTTGTTAATTTAGAGGTTTAATTCATTTTCGAAAAACAAAAAGTTTTTTAAAAAAGCTCAAGTTGGTTTGAATTCTGAAGCTTACTAACTCGATTTAAAATTTTCTAACTTGATCCCAAGGTTAAAACCAGAGCCGAGGTCCGCTCGACTCGAATTAAACTTGAGCACATATACAAATAACATATGTATATATGCATATAATAAAGTGAGCATACTACTTGTAAAATTATATCAATCGCACTCATGATTCTAAATAAAAATCCACAATTATAAGGATTATATGAACCTTTCAAATTTTAGAAAAATAATAATAATAATAATAATAATAATAAGTCACTTGTATTATAGTTCTAAATATTTTCAATAGAGAAATAATGGTTGTTTCGACTTTCTGAAGTTAACATAAAGGAAATGTAATTAATGGATATATTTTGATTGTGATGATTTTAAAGTTAATTTGAAATTGTTAAGTTATATTCTTATTTATCTTACAAAACTGAAAATATGAAAGTTCCCAATTCAAGAGACCCGAGCTCGTCTTGAAACTCATAGAGCCTAAGCCCAAGTTTTGATAAAGAACTCGTTTAGTGTCAAACCGAATTTGATTCTAAGCTCCCTCCGCTTGATTGAGAGTAGTTTTTCCATGTTTTACCAGATGTATTTTTCTCAAAATCTTGTTCGCCTTACACCTGTAATTTCTCTTAGACAAGGCAGTTTATTTGGGAAGAGAGAGAAATAGAGAGTTCAGTTTTTATTGGAAGCCAATAGACCTTCAAAGGCATCATACAGATTTGCCCTCGTTCAAATTTAGCAAACAACTCTTTTATTTGAAATGTGCTAAGAGGGTGCAACTTGCCATTGACTAAGGATATGAGGTGCAAAGTGTTATTTTATTGTTCCGAGGGTGGAAACAGCCAAAAACCCTACTTTATAGGATGCAAAGTGCATTTAACCACAAAAGATAATCATGGAAATGATCTAAATCTCAAGTCAATCATTACCTAATTAATAATTATTGTCGTGAGAGTGCTGATGATAGAACCAAACTTCAGGTAAGATAGCTTAGTTTTGATAAAGATTAATTACGAATATAGTACTTATGAAGAACATAGATCAAGTATTATGAAGTATATATTATATATGCGTACGTATATATCTTTATCACTGACCTAATTGAGATAAATGTTAACCAACCCTACATTAAGCGATACAACTTGACAAAAGTAACTTCACATTAATTAAAGGGATATTTACAAAAACACTCTCTAACGTATGGGCCAAATACAGCCCCCTCCCTCATCTTTGTCTAATTACTTCCGCTTCCCTAAAAAAAGGATGTCCAATGTAAATTAACGAAAAGTGTTGAAATGTCCTTTTTGCCCTTAAGTAAAATAGCCAAAATAAAAAATCTGAAATTTATGTAAAAGACACTTATACCCTTCTAGCAAAAATTAAAATTAGAGTTTGAAATATATATATATGTCCATATGTATATTATTATACTATATATATATATATATACACATATATATGGAAACAAACAATATATAAAAATTAAGAAAAAAATAATAATTAAAAAAAACTGGTTATCGTCTTCACCACTTTGAAGTGCAGCCCCAAATCCCCTCCACTCGCGCTGTCGTGCACCCTCCGACCACCTTGCGCCACCACTCCCTATCATCACCTCGCGCCGCCACCCCCCAAATACCTCCTTTCGTCTACGTGTGATTTTGTGTGTGTGTGTGTGTGTGTGTGTGTGTGAGATTGGGGGGGGAGGGGAGGGGAGGAGATTATGGTCACTGGTTCATCGTGTTCACAAATGTGAAGACGATGAATAGTGATTTTTCACTTTTTATTATTTTAATATATTAAAATTTATATGGTTTTGTGTGTGTGTGTATATATATATATAGATATAATAATATGTACACACATATATATATATTATGTATATATGTATTATATTTTTGTGTTTTTATTATATATATATATATGTTATCATTATTATTTATAACTTTTTTTTTCATATTATATACTATATTTATATGATTTTTGTTAAAATATATATATGCATATATATATATATTAGAAAAATATATTATTTTGTATTTTTGTGTTATTAGAATTTCTAAATATTTTATTAAACTAATTACAACTACCTTCTTGAAATTCTAAAGAGATTGCATGTAACCCTCATATGAAAAGGGTAGGCTCGTTTGAAAATATAGTCAACATTTACACCAGGTCGGGGCAAAATTGGATTTCTGAAAAAATAATGTGATGACGTCATTATTTTTCATACGAAAACTTAGCGGAAGGAGCTGATTTGTTAATGACTAATAAAGTTAGGGAGCTGGAAATAATTGAACAAAGATGAGGTAGGGGCTGTATTTGGCCCATAAGTTAGAAAAAAAAATTGTAATTAATTAAAATGCATACACCATATCTTCAAAAAAAAAAAAAAGGGGGGAAAATGCCTACACCAAAATCAACATTATTATTTGGATTTCGCATCCCATGCATGCTTCAAAAAATACAGTTAATTTAGTTGCTCTTCTTAAATTTGCAACTTAATATATATATATATATATATATATATATATATATAATTAATATACACATATTTTATATATATGTTCAATAGTACTATGGGGAAATAAGTAATTGATCAACAACATTTTATTTCAAAATAAATGAAGAATTACAAGAAATTAATTAAGGTGGTGAAAAAACAAGGATTTAGCACTAATCAAGAATCAAAGTGACAAAAAAGAAAGGCACAGTATGTAAAGCAAGAAATTAATATTCAGTAATTAAACTAGAAACAAAGAAAGAGATACTTATATATATGTATGTGAACACATCTACATACATATATTATATACCTATACAACATGCTACAGATAATTGCCTTGTATACATGGACGATCAAAGATTTTATTCTCATGAAACTCATAAGAAAAAGTGAAGAAAAACAGAATATATATATATATATATATATATATATATATTTCTCTTTTTCTGTTCTTTTCCAGCTCTTTGATCGATGAAATTTGAAATTGATTAGGGCATTTTGATCAGTTAATTGATTTCTTACCTCGTTTGTTGGGTATTGGGCGGGTAACACTGTATAGATCGTCAATTGATCGAAACCTCTTAGTCCTCCGTCGTCGGAGCTCCTCCAGACTTCTAGTTTTAACGGCGGAGGATATTTCGTTAGAATCGCCGACGCTCTCTTCTCCGCTGTGCTCCACCGTCTTGGCTCCTCCGCCGCCGCCGCAGCTCTCCGTTGAGTCGCCGCTTAGTTGAATAAGTTGCAGAGCCGCGTCCATTTCGGGATCCATCTTTTCTTTCTTGTGAATGGTGATTTCTTATTTTAAATTTGTAAAAAGTGGGTAGAATTAAGTACACGGATTTTGTAACCAAGGGAGCACGCAATATTTATTGTTTTTATCTTTTTTCTTTCTTTTTTTTTGTCTCTCTACACAATCTTATTCTTATCAAAATGGTGTTACATTCGTGTTGTATATCATGTCTGTCCCATAAATATTTATAATCCATAATAAATTTCAAGTAAATATTTTACGCACATGTTATTCATATGTAAAGTGCAATAGGAGATTGCAACAGTATTTACGATAGAAGATTCGAACTATTATTCAACTCATCTGATTTTTATTTATATAAAAAATTACATGTGGACCCCCTCACCAATAATGTAATTACCAAAAATTCTCATTACTTATTAGAAATTACATAAAATCGGTCTCATGGTATTTCTTATAATTACATTCAACGTAAACCTTTAAAATAAGCCTCTTGTGAGAGTGTGTTGATGATTTTTAATAAATGAGAGGGTCTTTTGGTAATTATACAATAAGTGAGGGGATTTGTGTTGTGGAACTCAGAGTCATATTCCACCAAATATAGAAATAGCGAGGGAAATATTGTACTAGAAAATCACACTAGATTTAATTCCCAGGAAAGATTGGAGGCGTCACAACGGTCGCGCTTAAAACCCAACCTCCTAGACAGAATTAACTAGACGAATTTAATAGCACAATATAACACTACAACTATAACTAACAATGGCTACTTGAAGAATAGCACAAAATAAAGAACACCAAATTTAACGAGGTTCGGCTAATTTAGCCTACGTCCTCGGACCCCACCAAAATATTTCACTAAAGGACTAAAGTGAAACTATTACAAACTATAGAGGAAGAAAGAAGAAATTGCTAAAAGACTTAGACAATTTGGGATATCTTCTAAGGTGAAGAGAAGACCCACTTTTATACAACAAAAGAGCCTTCCACTTCAAATGTTTTCCTATGTGGGACTTTTACTCTTCTTTTGAAATGAGCCATTCTTCAACAAATCTCCACCTTGGCGAATTTCAAAATCTTCAATCTCCTCATCAAACGGGGTCACCAAAACCAATCTTCAAATTTTGACAATGTTGATCAAGTCCAAACAAAATTTGAACTTGATTGCAGTCACAACTTTTGTCAACATATCAGCAGGATTCTCAGTAGTATGGATCTTCTCGATTCTGACTCCACCTTCTTCAAGTATCTCTCTTATGAAGTGATACCGAACATCAATGTGCTTCGTCCTTGCATGATAAACTTGGTTCTTTGCTAAATGGATAGCACTTTGACTATCACAATGTATTTTCACATACTTTTGTCCAATCCCCAGTTCACCAAGCAACCCTTGAAGCCAAATTGCTTCCTTTACAGCCTCTGAAATTGCCATATACTCTGCTTCCGTAGTAGACAGAGCAACCGTTGACTGTAAGGTAGACTTCCAACTGACTGGTGCTTTAGCAAGAGTAAATACGTAGCTTGTAGTTGATCTACGCTTATCTAAATCACCAGCATAGTCTGAATCGCAATATCCGACTACATACTGACTATGTTCCCGCTCAAATATCAAACCAACATCAGCTGTGTCATGGATGTATCGCAAAATCCATTTCACAGCTTGCCAATGTTCCTTTCCAGGATCATGCATATACCTGCTCACAACCCCCACTGCTTGGGAAATATCAGGCCTCGTACACACCATAGCATACATCAAGCTACCAACAGCATTTGCATACGGTACTTTTGACATGTATTCCCGTTCTGCATCAGATTTCGGTGACAAAGCGGCGCTAAGCTTAAAATGAGGAGCAAGCGGAGTACTAACTGGTTTTGACTTTTCATCAATGCCAAAACGCCTCAACATCCTACTCAGATATTGTTTCTGAGTCAAACAAAGCCTCCTCAATTTTCTATCTCTGAAAATCTCCATGCCGAGAATCTTCTTCGCCTCACCTAGATCCTTCATCTCGAACTCCCTTTTCAAATGAGTCTTCAACTTCTCAATTTCTATTAGACTCGGGGAGGCAATCAACATATCATCAACATACAGAAGAAGATATATGAAGGATCCATCTTGTAGCTTGTGCAAATACACACAATGATCGTATTTGCTTCTTGTGTACCCAATTCCCATCATAAACTTGTCAAATCGCTTGTACCACTGCCTCAGAGATTGCTTCAATCCGTACAACGATTTTTGAAGTTTACAAACCAAATTTTCATTTTCAGCAACTTTGAATCCCTCTGGCTGAGTCATATAGATTTCCTCTTCCAAGTCTCCATGTAAAAATGCAGTTTTTACATCCAACTGAACTAGTTCAAAATCCAATTGTGCTACCAAAGCCAACAAAATTCTAATGGAGGAGTGTTTTACAACTGGAGAAAACACCTCATTATAATCAATGCCCTCCTTCTGAGCGTAACCTTTGGCCACCAATCTGGCTTTGTAGCAAACATCACCTTGGCTAGGAAATCCATCTTTCTTTGCAAATACCCATTTGCATCCAATTGCCTTCTTTCCCTTCGGGAGACTGGCCAGTTCCCATGTTTGATTCTTATGAAGGGACTGCATTTCTTCACTCATGGCAATCCTCCACTTATCTTTCTCTGGTACTTTGACTGCTTCAATATAAGTGGTAGGAACATCATCAGTGGCAATTGCAGATGCACAAGCCACCATATCATCAAAGCGAGCAGGCTTTCTGATTATCCTCTTTGGCTTGCTAGTTGCAATTGATTCAAGTTGCTGTGGAAGTTCTTGGGGTTGAACTTCCTCTTCTTCAAAATCTCCTTCTACCATAGGAGAATGATCAAGAGTTTCTTGATCTGCTGGGACAACAAACTTTTCAAACTCCACCTGTTTGGGAGTACCATCCTGCTGTTCTGCATTCACCTTTTCCAACATGGTAGATTCATCAAAGGTGACATCCCTGCTAAAGATTATTTTCTTTGTCTCTGGACACCAAAGGCGATAGCCTTTTATACCAGAGGTGATCCCCATGAACACCGCTTTCTTTGCTCTAGGATCCAACTTTGATTCCTTAACATGATAATATGCAGCGGAACCAAACACATGTAAGGAATCATAATCAGCAGCAGGATTTCCAAACCATTTCTCAAATGGTGTTTTTCCATCAATAGCAGTAGATGGTAGACGATTAACGAGATGACACGCATACGTCACAGCCTCAGCCCAAAATTCTTTACCCAACCCAGCATTGGATAACAAACACCGAACTTTCTCCAGCAAAGTCCGATTCATGCGTTCTGCCACTCCGTTCTGTTGTGGTGTATGTCTGACAATGAAGTGTCTGACAATGCCTTCATCCTCACAAAATTTCTGAAATGGACCACTCCTAAATTCTCCACCATTGTCTGTACGGAGACGTTTGACCTTTTTATCAGTCTGAGTTTCCACCATCTTTTTCCAATTGAGGAATACCTCAAACACTTCATCCTTCGTCTTCATCGTATACACCCAAACTCTCCGGGAAAAATCATCAACAAAGGTTACAAAATAGTGTTTCCCTCCCAAAGAACTCGTTTTTGAGGGACCCCATACATCCGAATGAACATAATCCAAGATACCCTCAGTATTATGGATTGCTGTTCCAAATTTAACCCTTGTCTGTTTCCCACAAACACAAAGTTCACAAAACTCCAATTTGGAGTATTTCACTCCTTTTGTTTTGTGAACGACCTCTGATGAACAAAACTTCTGCATCTCCGCCTGAACAAACTTGCTTGTCCTTCTCAGTTCATAACTGTATAGGGCAGCACAAACTTCGCTAAAAGATACAGCAGCAGCCTTCCCGTGAAGTAGAGTGGTTTCAAGAAACTCAAACTCCTCAGGAAGGGATCCCAGCAACATCAGAGCCAAATCCTTCTCATCCAAATTTTCGTTCTTTTTCCTCTATATCATTTGGTTTCTTTTCTTCAATAGCTAAGTATAGACCTTGTTGAAAGAGTGCGTCTACAACTTCGCTTTGCCACATACCAAAATGGCCTGTTCCATCAAAAGACTCCACTGCCAATCGCGTATTCGCCACAGTGGTTTTCGCCCAAATGGACGACGACGATGCTTTTGAGGTGTCTTCCATTTTTGGTTTATAAATTATTCTTCAATAGCCCTCCAAATGCGAAAGCCAAATAGCCCGGGAAAATTTTTCTGATGTGGAAGATCAGATTAAACTGCGACCACAGAGCATACTCAGAATACCCGAGCTCTGATACCACTTGTTGTGGAACTCAGAGTCATATTCCACCAAATATAGAAATAGCGAGGGAAATATTGTACTAGAAAACCACACTAGATTTAATTCCCAGAAAAGATTGGAGGCGTCACAACGGTCGCGCTTAAAACCCAACCTCCTAGACAGAATTAACTAGACGAATTTAATAGCACAATATAACACTACAACTATAACTAACAATGGCTACTTGAAGAATAGCACAAAATAAAGAACACCAAATTTAACGAGGTTCGGTTAATTTAGCCTACGTCCTCGGATCCCACCAAAATATTTCACTAAAGGACTAAAGTGAAACTATTACAAACTATAGAGGAAGAAAGAAGAAATTGCTAAAAGACTTAGACAATTTGGGATATCTTCTAAGGTGAAGAGAAGACCCACTTTTATACAACAAAAGAGCCTTCCACTTCAAATGTTTTCCTATGTGGGACTTTTACTCTTCTTTTGAAATGAGCCATTCTTCAACAATTTGTGTGTAATTTTCGCTTATTTATATTTCTCTGTCAAATGAACAGATATTTTCAGGGAGAATTACGTCATTTCGCTTTAGCAACGAATTCACAAGTAAACTTAATGGCAAGGAATTCCAACTTTATAACGTCGTCTTCTAGAATGAATGTATGGTTTGCGTACATTGACCAATTAGTTTTTAACGTATGTTTTGTAAGTTGATAAAATATTTTGTTAAAAATAAAATAGGTTCGTTTTAAATATTTGTCATGCAAATTTGTTATGAAATAGAAAAAAGTGAATTGAAACTTTAAATGATGGCCAGAAGCAATTACAATGATTTTCCTTTACTATGATGGAATAGTTAATATATACATACTATAATTCAAACATTGCTTAAATAAAACAGTATATGAAATTATGCTCAAATCATAAAATTGAGACCTGAAATTCTCTACAGATAAGAGATCTTTAGTCTGAATCTCATTGATAATAGTATACTCATTATAATTCACTTCTACATACATCAGTTCTTTCATGTTAAATTATAGATTATTATTAAATGTAGTTAGATTAATCTTCAATATGCTGATGCAAAAAGTAATATTATTGACACAATTTAAAATGATAATGTTCAAATTGTCACTAGATATATATAATGAGTGATAATAATTTTTATTTTGTCACAATAAAAATTTTTAGTGACAAAAGTTTAAGTTGTCAGTGATACATGTATGGTGACAATACAAATAAAATAACAACTATAATTGTTGTCATTCTGATATGAGATCGCCACCCCAAGCTAGCCAAGGTGTTGTTCGTACTGTTGAGCAACTGGTGTAAGGTGTACCAACTGTCAATGGTGATAACAATTTTTTTGTCAAATGAAATTAAGAAATATTGTTAAGGAGCAAGAACATGACCGGTCAAAACGGTTAAAGGATCTAGTTCGAAATGATTCACAAGGTGGATATGACGTTTCTTTGATATCATCATATACGCATTATTCAGCAACTCATAAGCCATCGAGCATTTACCCACTTGAAATCATATGAAATAAACTTGGTTAAAGATTGGACTTAAATTCAAATACATGATATTTTGGTAAATTCTAGCCAACACCCGGTTGGTCAAACTCAAATGTATTTTACAAAATATATAATTAATTATATGACAAATGCAATTCATTCATTTTGTGAAATACACTTGGGTTCAACTAAGCTGGAAATAAAATAAAATTTTCGTGATGTTTTGTTTATAAAATTAAGTTGGTCAATACGAGCAACATAGATTGTTTAAAGAATAGAAATAAAGACCTACCAGAACAATAAGACGGCAATGGTTTGACCAATACCATAACATAATTATAGGCAATGTCTTGATCAATATCCAAATTAAAGTGCCATCTTTATAATCAAGTTTGGCAATTTTGTATTTTTCGTTATTCTTGGATCTTCTATACATCAAGGAGCTGTTAATTTCACTATATTCTGAAACTTCTTCTTTTATATAGCATGTAAATATAAATAACTCCTACAAATAATTCCTTTTAGATCAAATCAAATAAATAATATTTATAATTGTTCACCAGCAAACATATATCCAAGCAGTTTTCTCCTCGCCCATTGCTACCAATAAAACTGGAGCGCTATATGTACAATTTTTTTGCGTTCGAACTTTAATAAAAACGTATACATAATCTAATTTTAGTTATAGGGTTTCTTATTTAGGCCTCGATGAATATGCTTATTATGTAGTTGTTGTTTAACCAAGCTTCTTGACTAAGTGGTATAAGATTGTCACTGGGACAACTTGGGATCAACCGCGAGCGGGGATTAGTTGAGGTGCGCGAAAGCTGGCCCAAACATCCTTGGAGAAACCAAAAAATAAATAAAATTATGTAGTTGTTTGTACATATTCATTCGTATGATTAATGTCTGGATAAATTTTATATTAATGTTGTATTTGAAGGAGTTGTAAATCGTTAGGTCGCATTTCAGTCTCATTGTTTCACTATACTTTCATTATTGTATGCAGTATGCTTCTCTATTTTGCACTCTTATCAATATTGTTATATGGATCTCACACAAAATAAAAGCAGCAATATGAATGAAACTGTGAACCCGTGCCTGCATGGATATATATATATATATATGTCAATATTTTCTATTTTTCTTGGATATTTCATATTCGAGTTATTTCTAATATATCATAATATTTCGATAGAAAATAAGTTGTTCATTATTTCCCCCCACCATTCTTAATTTCTCCATATTATGGGGTTTGTGTGCCTCTCTGTATCTATATGTGTATATCTATATCGTTATATATATATACACACACGTAGGCGCGCCCAATTAACACTGTTCAACTTTTCACCTCTAAAATCTAAGATTAAGAGCTGAAATCACTAAACAACACATTCCAATTACAACATAAATAAACAATAAGAGCAAGAAAGAAAGAAGAAGAAATTAGAATACTTAATATTTTCCCAACAAAAGAAATAAGAAGACAGTAAAATCAGCATTTTAAATATACTCCTCCATATATACAGACACATATAAATATATATATATATATATATATCACAAAATTAACCAGGCCTTTCTGTTACATAATAATTAAACATACCAAAGTAAATCTATACAATTTCATGGATTTTCAAACTCTTCCACAACTTAAAATTTCTTCCCCCCAAAAAAACACAAAAAGATTTCAATTAATCCTAACCTTCTTCTGAGCGCGATTGTTGATCAACGGCTGAGTCTTTCTGTAGATATCAATAATCGATCCAAATTTAGGTTTTCTTCGTGGCAAAGCTTCATCATCTAAACATGATTTTTCTGGATCATTAATCAAGCTCGACGATAATATTGCTGATGATGATTCTCCAACAACACTGCTTTCTTCTTCTTCTTCTTCTTCTTTTTTCGCCTCAAAATTCACCCAAAATACCTCGAAATCATCGGTACAACCGCCGCTAAGTTGAATCAGCTGCAAAACGGCGTCGAATTCTGGCTTTGTGAGCCTCGATTCCATCTCGCTTTTACGTATTTGAGGAGTTAATTTGGTTTCGTTAAGCTTTCTTTTTTCTTCACAATATATATATGTATAAATGTATGTATATGTAGAAGGAAATTGTGGATTTCTGACCAATCGAGCAAAGCAGGTTATTCTTCTTTCATTTTCTAGGTAAAATGACGATCTTACCCTCCTTCGGAGCTTCGTTGGAACGCTTCACTTTCTAGTCAACGACTTTTCGTTAGGAGAAAAAGGTAAATTGCGTGTAGCGTGAATTATAAATTGTTTGCTTAGCTTAAATTCACCGCCTTAATGCAATCCGTGTCCTTTTAGAAGTAGGATGACTCGGAATATATATATATAAATGAAAAAGGAAAATCAAAGTTAATGTGGTCCCGGGGGCCATTGCCAAATATGGCCCAATATAACTCTCTATGGTGTCTATTTAATAATATGTAATCTATGATATACGAATTAGAATACGAGGATATAGATATGATACGAGATGAATATAAAATATGAAAAATTTTAAAATTTAGAATACGATATGTCGTGATACATTTATGTATATGCATGTATAATATCTAAAAACAAATCTAATTCAATAAATTCATTTATAGAAATAAAATTTTATCTAGTTCTTTGAATTTATTTGTTATTTGTTTAACTTTTAAGTTTTAATTTTTAACAAAAGATCGAAAATATTGTCTCTTTTCTTATCTTAGCCCAAAATTATTTATGTAATATCAAAGATATAGTTTGCCCGATATCAAAGATGTGTTGGATATTTCAAATTTTGTATCTGATTATTTTATTTCAGGACACTTCAAAAATATCCCAGATAAAATATCCGAAGATATCTATAGCAAATACGAATACGATACTGCACGAAATCATTTATAGGAGTAATTGTGCATCATAGTCTATAATCTATTCATGTTGCAGTGTTTGGTAAGTGTCAAAGTTGAGCTAATCTATTACTAGAAATTCAATCCCAATCAGCTGAATTTTATGATTTTCCAATATATGCACAAAGTTTTGAATTTTCCAATATATACACAAAGTTTTGAATCAAAGTCAATTGAACATTAAATGAGGTCATGGTTCAAAGAAGCCATCTATCTAATGGAACCACTTCTTGAAATTAAATTGTGGTCTGATCAATCTTGACGTCAATAATAAGTAGTGGAAGTCTTATTGTATGTTCTTTGTAATCGATATAACGGTCAATATTATTATCTCAGTCCATATAAAGACCATTTATAAGCAGATAACAATATGATGGGTATATTTCTAACAAAGTAAAATGGGAAAAGTGCAGCTTTAGTAATATAGGATAGACCACTTATAATTTTAGTCTTTATACTTACAAATTTGCAAAATTAATTTGGTATGAAGTATCTTTTTTTAAAATTTTAGTCTCAATCGTTAGAAATGAACATAAATCATTAGTTGATTACGCATGGAGTATGTTTAACCGATCGGCCAAGAGAGAAAAACTCAAATTTATTGTATTTCAATTCTTATATTGCACAATTATAGCTTGAATCTCTAGATATATAAATTATCTCCATTGAATATATCTAGTCCAGTTCATAATTCATACCTAAAAGAACATATGAGAATTGCCAAACATCGCTAATTATCAGTCACATCCATTAAATGAACTTTGAAACAAATTTATTAAAAGAAAAAGAAAAAGAAAAAGGGGGGACTTTGAAACAAAGAAATTCCATAGTACGTAAATTAAGCATGTCAATAATTGAGCATAGTTTCATTATTTTTGGTAATAAGGGAGTTGCCCCAAGTCAATTTGTTATTAAAGTTATGGAAAAATTACTAAAAACCCCTTAAAATAAACTTTTATATCTAAGAAACCCATAAAAATATTTCTTAATCCAAAAAATCCACTCCATCAACTTTTCATTCAAAAAGACCCAATATTTAGGGTTAATAAAACTATGGACTTTATAGCCCTTACCCTTCTAAATGAGATTTAATAACTTGTTCTTTTGTAGAGAAATTTATTTATTTAGGACTTTTACATTGATAGTTAATATTAATTATGATTTTAATTTTAATTTTTCAGATTTTTATAATCTTTTTAAAAATTAAAAAAAACATATTTTAGATAATTACCATGTTAATTTAAAAAATAAATTATATAAAAATATATAAAGTAGTTAATGTTAATAATAAAATTCATCTTTATACAATTTATCAATATGAAGATTCCAAAATAAAAAGATTTTGAAAGAAAAAATTGATTGACTAACTCTTAACTTAAGCCAATACTTTTGGATTTTTTCGAGTGAAAAGTTGGTGGAATGGATTTTTGGATTAAGAAATATTTTCATGGATTTTTTTGATACAAAAATTTATTTTAAGGGGTTTTTAGTAATTTTTCCTAAAGTTATTTACCACCAAATACACACGTCCGAAGAGTCATAAGAAAAACTCTATAAATACCACACCATTTTCCTACTACAAGGTATCATTTTCTCCCCTCCTTTACACCTTTACTATGTGTTTCTTAGACCTCAATACTAACTTGAGCGTCGGAGGGTCTTCGCCGGGGGTGACCCCGGCTAGGCTAACCAACTTTGTAATTTCAGGACGGATCCCGATCAACTTAGAGCTCAAGGTGGACTTGACCTCAAGGACCTCAAGCTTTGAGATATGACCTAGGTTTCAGACCCAGGTCAAATATTAAGTGTGAATCTTCTTACTCTTACGACGTGTATTAAAAAAAAATACACACGTCCTAAGAGTCGGAAGATTCACATTTAATATTGGTATTTAAGATTGATGAAAGTTCTCTGTAACACACTGGAATTTTTAACTCACTTTCGGTTCTACTACACGTAAGTTTATTTCACAAAATGAGTGATCAATCACATGACAAATGTTTTATACTCACCTTATGAAATACACTCGAGTGTAAGCGAACCAAGCGCAAGCTAAAATGCACTGATCTTAAAAAGAATATACTCCGCATTCTTGAGTTTTTCCTTTTAGCATTCTTGAGTTTTTTCTTTTTAGTATTCTTGACTCTTGAGTTTGTTCTTTCCAGAATATTTTTGACCCAAAAAAAATAAAGTTCGAGATTGCACAATGTGAAATGAGTCTGATCTAAAATGTGGCTAATTAATACTTGGTATAAAAATGGGTTGGGTCCCAAATAAGGGAGAAAATGCTGCATTAGTTCCACATGATGGAGTCTGTTATTTTTGTGATTCTATTGATTTTAAATTTGCAAAATTAGTCTCGTTGTATGTAATTTTTTTTGTATTTTTAATCTTAACAATTAAAAAATGGATGAAAATCTTTAGTTTGGTCACGTGCGTGATAAAATTAACGGTGTTTGCAATGCACACACGAAAATCTGTCTAAGTTTTAATGAGTGGGATCAAATTTGCAAAAAAACTTCATCCTATGGGATTAAATTTGCAAGTTCTTAAAATAGGGGGACTAAATCTGCAACAGGCCCAATCCCATAGGCCAAACGAGTCCAAAACAAAAATGAGAATTTCTGTGTCCCATGCGTGCATGTGTTAATGTTTAAATGTCATAAATTCAAATTATTGTGCGATGATGTGCGGGCAAACTCCAGCGAAGTTCGTCAGATAGCTGAGCCTTGTGCCTTAAGGCACAGGTTTGATTCCTCTTGAGAGAATGTCTATTGACCTCTTTTGTTGTGAGTCTGTCAACTACGAGCAACTTAGGTTGACTTATACTTGTGTGATTTGAGTGCTATTGCACAAGAGCGGGGTTTACCCAGTGCAAAGGGTAGCGGTTGCGGGTTTCCCTCGTCATAAAAAAAATAATAAAAAAAAAATTGATGAGGCAGGAGTGGGGTGTGCTCGCTAAAACAAAATCATATACCTAGCCAAGAACTTTGTTCTGCATGCATTATAATTCAACAATTTAACAAAGGTAAATTACAGTTTGCCGCCTGTTATATACTCAATGTTAAAAATTACACTAATTACCCCTTAATGGTTATTGTACGTTTTCATTGGGTGTTGATTCATAACATGATGTGGTTGATATCAGCATCTGATGTGATGATGTACTTCATGCTTTCGGTATTGTATCTTTTGTTTCTTTATTCCAACTCAACTCTATCTTATCACTATGTCATATGGGTCTCATGAAGACTACGCGTGTGTGAACATATATATGTATATGTGTGTATATATATATATATAGTATGGATTAAATATATCTCATTCCATTAGGTAAGATATAAAACTCAATCTACACCATTGATACCATTTGATCCCAAGATCTAGATTTAACCCATTTTTCAGATTATATAATTTTTTTTAATGATGACAGGGGCATTTTAGTCAACAAACGTAACAAACTCATGCAGGATCAAAATCAAATCCCACTTATTGTGCCCATAACAGATTCTTTTCTCCAATTCATTTTTTCTTTCCAATTTCAATTTGATCAGTTCACATAACTCAATTAATCATCATCAAACTAAATATACAGAAATCAAACTCCCCTTATTTACGTTATTTATCATCAAACTCAATTAATCATCAAGCTCGATTCATCATCATCGATCGTTAATACAAAATCTTATGCAAAAGATTTCAACTTGTTCTGTGATTCCATAGTGTTTTCACAGGCTTCCCAATTTCAAATCATTTTATTTTTTTTAGTTCTTTTCATTTAAGTAGTAATGGCAATTCAGAAAGATAGAGTAAGGTTCAATGTTGGTGACCTCCTCAGAACATGAGAGCTCTATATTCCCACAAACATCCTGAAAAAATTGTTGTATAGAGAGGCCATGTTATATGGCCTCGTGGACCACCATACTGTATAATGTGTTATAACATACTATATAATGGCTTATAAGATACTGTATAATTGAATATTTTTAATATGTTATAAACACAAACTGTATAATGAGTTATAATATACTGTGTAATATGTTATAACATACTGTATAAAGGCTTATAAGATACTGTATAATTGAATATTTTTAATATGTTATAAACACATAATGTATAATGAATTATAATATACAATATAATTGAATATTTTTAAATTATTTTCTTTGATAAGCCCTTGGGTTGCTCTGGAGAACACTGGGGCAGCTATAATTTTGTTTCCATTTGAAAACAAAGTTCTCTTTCTGGATTCATTTTACGTGTAGCATCTTTTGGTTTGATATTTTTTCTGGGAGTGTTCAAAACAACAGTGATGAGTCATACAGACCTATAATGATTTGCGAATATGATCGCAAAATTTAATGAACATCTAAGGGACTGAGTTGTTATTAACACTCCCATGTTATTTCCTTCTTTCCCTGTCTTTCATCATGTTCTTCTGGGATATCTGCTCATTTTATTTCGTGGTATCATTCCAAGAGATGATATTGTTCTTTGTGAATCTTGGTAATTCTCCTATACCCAATCTATTCTATATGTTGTATTACGTCATCAGAGATTAACTTTTTGAATATTTTATATATGTTATAAACACATACTGTATAATAAGTTATAATATACTGTATAATGTGTTATAACATACTGTATAATGGCTTATAAGATACTGTATAATTGAATATTTTTAATATGTTATAAACACATACTGTATAATGAGTTATAACATACCGTATAATGTGTTATAACATACTGTATAATAGCTTATAAGATACTGTATAATGAGTAATAATATATTGGATAATGTGTTATAACATACTGTATAATATGCTATAACATACTGTATAATGTGTTATAAATTATTATTTAAATCGAATTTGCTACATTAAGCCAATTCCTGAATATATTTGTTCCAAATCTTAGCCTTCATATTATTTTACCGAAATTGATCATGTTTTCATCCCACATCTCCATCATGTTTATAGAAAGTCTAATAACAGTCACACCCACTTTAATCTCATTGAAGCATGTGAACTTCTCTTTTTAAGAACATAGGGTTTCTTCAATAACAAACAAGCGAGACACAGTTCTCCATTAACCTGCACAGTCCTTAATTCTGTAGAGAAAAAAAAAAAAAAGAGAAGAGAAGCAGTGAAAGACCAGAGAACAAGTTGCATCTGAGAGAGAAAACGATGAAAAGTTTCTGAGACGTGGGTTTGTGGGCTTTGAAAAATGACATCATTTAACTATTATACCCTTGATCCAATTGGAATCAATTTCCCCACCTGTTTTTTTATTCTTTTTTGGACTGTTGGATTTAATGGATCCAATGATGTAGATTGGGTCTTATATCTTATCCAATAGAGGGTATGTATTAGATCTTGACCCTATATGTATATATATATATATGGTATGGATCAAATACATCCCTATAGTTTAGGTAAGATATAAGACCCAATCTAGGTCATTTAAACCATTTGATCCCAAGGTCTATATTTAAAACCATTATTTCGGATTTTATATTTAATTTAATGATGATGGGGGTATTTTGGTAAATAGGTCTAACAAACTCATGCAAATAATATGCAAGATCAAATCAAATCCCACTATATCCGCCCATAACTTGCAATCAAGCGAATATTAGAAACAAATCAATGAAACATTGTGACAATCAATTCTGCTACTTAGTATTACAAGACAGCCAAAAACAGTACATTATAAACTGATATATCTCACTCTTAAGAAAAACATTCAATCTTAATCCCAGAAAAAATCTCAATTTACAAGATAGAAAGAATTAAAAAAATCAAATAAAAAAATCCAAATCCAATGATAATCAGATCACCAAAGCCCAGAAGCAAATTCTTGAAAAATTGCTTGTTAATTATCTTAATAAAGTGAATCTATGTTCTTGCGAAGCTCTTCCAGTTTCTTCAATCTCAGTTTCTCACTTTCAGCTACCAACTGCAGCCAATAATTCAGTGAATAAATCAGTCTTGATCGTCTGTCCTATATTGTTAAATTAGTTGGTGTAATGTAACTGTATGATATGCAAATACACACTGTATAATTGGTTATATGACGTTGTATACTGAGTTATAGGATAATGTATAATGGTTTATAAGATTGTAACTATATGCTGTATACTCACACTGTATAATTGGTTATAAGACACTGTATATTGTCTTATAATGTACTGTATATTGGTTTATATTGTACTGTATAATAACAAGTACAATATTTCTGTGGTTTTTAATTGGTTATAAAACACTACATATTGTACTGTATAATAACAATAACAATGTACTAATGAGTGCAAGGAAGCTAAATATTACAAGTTCTTAATTTTCCACCTAAAACCCAATATTCTCTGGGTCCTTTTTAAGAGGTGATTTCGATAAATACGGAAAAGTGTATGTATATATGATATATAATCTAAGAAATTTAAGATATCAGACAACCATCACAACATGATGCTGGTATGATGCAACTATTGAAATGAATGCATGCATATACAACTTTTCAGTCCCAAAATAATAATCAGATGCTCTTATGCTATACCAAAAATACATATATACACACACACACACACACATATATATATATATATACCAAACACACACTGTATAATTGGTTATATGATGTTGTATACTGGGTTATAGGATAATGTATAATGGTTTATGAGATTGTAACTATATGATGTATACTCACACTGTATAATTAGTTATAAGACACTGTATATTGTCTTATAATATACTGTATATTGGTTTATATTGTATTGTATAATAGTTTGAAATCACTAATTGTATGTCACTAATCACACATTGTATATCACCATTGTATTTACTGTATATTTGATTATAAGATATTGTATAATGGAATAATTAGTGATTTAAATTGGCTATTAGTTGTATAGAATTTGAAGACAAATATACAGAATAACTGATCTTTAGGTAATGTAAATTGAAAGTGCTGATGCATTGAAGTGGTGATGCACCATTATATCAGATGTATAATGTAAATTTAAAACTAGAATTTGAAGTGGCTATCAGTTGTACAGAACAAGCTTCGGAGCTTGAAAGGCATTGAAGGCCTCACTAAGCTCACAGTAAGGCTATCCGAAAATGATGTATGTAAATAAAAAATCAACTGATTTGTTGTGTATTATAAATCTAATATGGATATATAATGTGATTGAGTTATTTTTGGGAAGAGATTGAGAGATTGGAGGGAGAGATTTCGTGCGATTCAAATTGAGGGATTTTAGGGAGAATGTCTGCCATTTTTCTTGGAAATAGATGCTGCATAATGACGTAAATTACCAGTATACCCTCGACCCACTTGGAATCAGATTTACAGCGTTTTTTTGCTTTTCTTGTTGGACTGTTGGATTTAATGGATCCAATTGTGTAGATTGGGTCTTATATCTTATCCAATAGAGGGTATGTATTAGATCTTGACCCTATATATATATATATATATATATATAGTAATGTTATATATCACCTAATTTTAAGTCAATTATTTTTCACTTCTCTCATGTGGCTGTCCTAGTCACGTTCCAACTCAACTTTTACTTTTATTGTATTCTTTTTATCTTTCTGTTTTCCTTTTATTTCCCATATTCTTTTCCCGAAAACTCCTCTTTTCTTTCCTATTTTCACGCCACTCAACCCATCAAATTGTTTTCTGCTTAAAACTAATCTAAAACTATTCACTTCCTTTTCCGTTGAAGAAATAAATAATGTTCTCGTGGTTGCCTGAGAATTAATTTGTGCTTCTTAATTTAGAACGATTATTGTTAACCACCTCTTTTACCCAACAAAAGGAAGGAAAAGGAACACCATCTGTAATGCAACACCACCATAAGTTAAATCACTTAATTTTCACTTCCTACGTGGCATTGCCTATGTGGATATTCTGTTTTATTAATCTATATTCTTCTACTAATTCACATTATGGAAATTAGTTATTTTCCTCCGTAATTACAGCTAATCTCTATATAATTGAGATCTCTCATTATTGGTAAGAATTTAATATTTATGGATGAATTTCCAAACCTTCATCTCAAACTCTGAAAGGTTCTCCAATTAGTTTTCATTTTTATGGCTGATTCACCCCCATCGATGGATGGGCTCAGAGACGGAGGGAGGGGGTTTTGAGAAAAAAAATATTTTTACCAACAAAATTTTAATTTTTTACATTTTGTCCCCTATAAATTTTTTATTTTTAACATTTCGCCCCCCTCAAAATCTAAAAATATTAACATTTTTCTAAATTTTTACAGTCGCCCCCGAGCTCTGAATCCTGGCTCCGTCCCTAGATGGGCTGCAATTTTTTCTCTCAGTGTTCACGTACTTCTAGTCGCCATCATTAACGCCATATATGACTCTTCAATTCTTGGAACGTATTGTTGATTCTTTCTGCAACGATTTTCATGAAAGAAATGGGATTAACTTCTGGTGATGTTGCACTTGAGGCAGGGTATTTAATTAATTTCCTCCTACTCTTTGGTCAATAAATCCCCCTCATTCATTTGTGAATGGGGTTTATTATTTAAGTGGGTTCGACTCGTTCTCAACTAGCGTAAACGCTAACCGTTAATTACACAATAAGTAACCTCTGATTAAAGGAATTAAATGAATAACATGAAATGAATATATGTACACATAGAAGCCCCCTCTTTCTTGGCTTTTCTTCTTCCTTTTCTTTTTACTCTTTTTTCTATTTCTTTTTCTCTTTTTCTTTACACTCTTGACGTGTGTTTTCAGTGTATTCCCTCTCTTCTTCTCTATGCAGTATCCCTTTATATAGAGGTGGTAGCTTGGAGGTCAAATCTTGTGCAGTTGTAGAAGATATCATTTATACTTATCAGTTTGTTGAAACTGATTAGATTCACCTCTCAAAAGTCTCGTAACGTTGGGCATGGTAATTCTTTTAGATAAGAATTAAAGATGCTCCAAATCTATCTTCAATCAGAGATGAGATCAAATTTACTTTTTTCATTAGACTCCTGATTTTGATTGGCTTACAAGGAAAAATAAATGTTTTAAATGACAAATATTTATTATGATCAAGTAATATCTTTCACCTGCAGCCATCTCATTTGGTCAATGAATTAGTTTTGCATGTTTATTTAAAACTCTAGAAGATAGACTCCTTAATCATTTGATAAGATATGGCCTTATTTTCATGATAAGAGTTTTAGAAAACCTTACCTCTATTTTCCACGTATGGATTTGAAGGGGTAGGCTTGTATTCCAAGAGTTGGATGACATGGATTATTTCCATAATATGATAACAAAAATAAAATCCACTTCCCATGCGTTTGAGAGTCATCACTGAGTTCGTAGGATTTTTTTATCATAAATATCATTATTTTACTAAATAAGATGTTATTAGTCAAATAATAAATACTTTTAGATTTATAATCCCCAAATAATGTGACATAAAATAATTTAACAATTTTCTCATGTCAACAAACCCCAAAATATTATAAAGTTGAGAGACAATAGAATGAGAGAATGAGAGAATTCTTATATTGATATTTTGTGTGTTTTTACAATACAATAGTATAGCCTATTTATAGTCACAAAACAAGAATATCAAAGGTTTATTACATAATAATAGGAGTAAATTATATTGACTAATATTAATGATGAAAATTGAGAGGTAATGGAGATGAAGAGGTGTTTGGGATTTGTAAGGACATCCATAAAATAATTATGCATAACACCCTCCCTTGGATGTCCATCACTTAAGAATATGCCTCGTTAAAACCTTACTAGGAAAAACTCAATGGGACAAAAACTTAGTGAAGAAAAAAGAGTACACATCAATACGCAATCAGATGTTGCCTCATTAAAAACCTTACCAGGAAAACCCAGTGGAAAAACCTTGGTTAAGGGAAAAAGAGTGCAACGCATATTATCTCCCCCTCATGACAATATCAGTCAAGATCTTGAAGTCTACGCACGCCAATATTATAGACTAGTTTTTCAAATGTTGTTGTGGGAAGTGCCTTGGTGAACAAATCAGCAAAATTATCACTGGAACGGATTTGTTGAACATTGATATCACCATTCTTCTAAAGATCATGAGTAAAAAAGAACTTTGGTGAAATATGCTTTGTTATATCTCATTTAATGTCCCCTTCTTTCAATTGTGCAATACATGCAGAATTGTCTTCATATAAGATCGTCGGGAACATTTTTCCAGAAGATAAACCACAATTCCCTCGAATGTGTTGAATCATAGATCTTAACCAAACACATTCTCGACTTGCCTCGTGAATAGCTAAGATTTCTGCATGATTAGATGATGTGGCCGATATAGTTTGTTTCATAGATCACCATGAAATGGCTGTGCCACCACATGTAAATAAATAGCTCATTTGTGAACGACCATTATGAGGATCAGACATATATCCAGCATCTGCTTATCCAACCAATTCGGACTTGGGTACATTTAAATAAAACAAGCCCATATCGATTGTTCCTCTAAGGTAGCGGAGTACCTATTTAACCCCGTTCCAATGCCTTTGTGTAGGAAAAGAACTATATCTTGCTAATAGATTAACAACGAATGCTATATCAGGTCGAGTATGACAAGCAAGATACATTAGTGCACCGATTACACTTAGATATGGTACTTCAGGACCAAGTAGTTTTTCATCACTTTCTCGAGGTCGAAAAGGATCTTTGTTCACATCTAGTGACCTTACGACCATCGGGGTGCTCAATGGATGTGATTTATCCATATAGAATCTCGTCTTAGCACCTTTGATACATAAGCGTCTTATATACAAAAATTTTGTTATTTAAATATTCAATTTGCAACCTAAGGCAAAATTTTGTTCTTCCAAGATTTTTCATCTCAAATTCTTTCTTTAAGCAATTAACAACTTTTGAATCTCTTCAGGAGTTCCAACGATATTTAAATCATCAACATAAACTGTAATTATAACAAACTCATTTCCAGATCTTTTCATGAAAATACAAGGACACATTGGATCATTCGTATATCCTTCCTTCAACAAATATTCACTAAGACGATTGTACCACATTCGTCCAGATTGTTTTAATCCATACAATGACTTACTTAATTTAATTGAACAATGTTCTCGAGAATTTGAATTATATGCTTCAGGCATATTAAATCCTTCAGAGATTTTCATATTTATATCATTATCAAGCAAGCCATACAAATAGGCTGTAACAACATCCATTAGACTCAAATCAAGTTTTTCATGCACTACCAGACTTATTATATAATGAAAAAGTAGTTGCATCCACCACAGGAGAATAAGTCTCCTCATAATCTATGTTAGATTGTTGCGAAAACCCTTGAGCAACAAGACGTGCCTTATATCTTACAATTTCACCTTTCTCATTTCGTTTTCGCACAAATACCCATTTGTATCCTACTGGCTTTACATCTTCAAGTGTACGGACTACAGGTCCAAAAAAATTTCATTTGCAATCGAGTTTAACTCTGCCCCCATTGCGTTTTTCCATTTTGGCCAATCATTTCTTTGTCGACATTCATTAACAGACTTTGGTTCTTGATCCTCATTATCATTCATCATATTTAGCGCTGCATTATATGCAAATTTATCGTCAACGTTGACTTCATTTCGATTCCATCATATCCCGTTCATAACATAATCGATTGAGAACTCATTATTTTCACAATTTTCAGGTACCCGAGGTTCTTCTGGAACCGAAATATTAGTTATGACTGGGGAATCTTCTGGAGTTATTTTATCCTCGATTAGACCATCTTGATTCTTAGCTCCTTTTCTTTTTCGAGGATGACTATCTTTGGAACCGATAGGTCTACCACGCTTCAGGCGTGCAGTAGACTCATTACGTGGACCTTCAGGGACAACAATTTTTATTGGAGCATTAACAGCTAGTACATGTGACTTGGTCACTTTCTTTAGGTCAGTAAATGCGAATGACAGTTGGTTAGCTAATCCTTGCAAGTGAATTATCTTTTGAACTTTCAGTTCACTTTGTTTTGTTCGAGGATCAAGATGAGATAAAGATAATTCATTCCAACTAATTTTCTTTTCCAACTGCTTATTTTCTCCCCCTAATGTTGGGAAATCTGATTCATCAAAATGACAATCAGCAAATCGAGTCGTAAATAAATCTCCAGTTAATGGCTGTAGATACTTTATTATCGATGGAGACTCGAATCCAACATATATTCCCAACTTCCTTTGAAGACCCATCTTAGTGCGTTATAGTGGAGCAATTGGAACATATACTGCACATCCAAAAATTCTTAGATGGGAAATATTTGGTTCCTGACCAAAAACCAAATGTAATGGGGAGAACTTATGATAACTTGTTGGCCTTATGCGAATAAATGCTGCTGAATGCAAAATAACATGTCCCTAACAAGAAATAGGAAGTTTTGATCTCATAAGTAAAGGTCTTAAATTAACTGAAGATGCTTAATAAACGGTTTTGCTAGACCGTTTTGTGTATGAACATGTGATACAGGATGTTCAACATCAATTCCAATAGACATACAATAGTCTTTAAATGTTTTGGAAGTAAATTCACCCGCACTATCAAGGCGTATCTTCTTAATTGGATAATCAGGAAAATGTGCTCGTAGTTTAATCAATTAAGCAATCAATCTTGCAAACGCCAGGTTGCGAGTTGATAACAAAGATACATGTGACCATCTTGTTGATGCATCAATTAGAACCATAAAATATCTAAATGGTCCACACGACGGGTGTATTGGTCCACAAATATCGCCTTGAATATGTTCTAAAAACATAAGAGATTCACTTCCTACTTTTGTTGTTGATGGTCGAATAATTAACTTTCCTTGTGAACAAGCAACACATGAGAAATTATTCGATTGAAGAATCTGTTGGCTCTTCAATGGATGACCACATGAATTCTCAATTATATTTCGCATTATAATTGATATGGGATGGCCTAACCGGTCATGCCAAAAAACAAACTTATTTTGATTTGCAAACTTCTGGTTTACGATAACATGTGTTTCAATAGTAGATATATGCGTGTAATACAAACCGGAGGAAAATGCAGGCAACTTTTCCAATATACATTTGTTACCAGATATTGTATTAGTGATGTAAAGATATTCAATATTGCTATCACTTGTTGTCTCAATATGATATCTATTTCGGCGGATATCTTTGAAGATTGGTAAATTTCTTTGAGACTTGGTAGAATATAATGTTTCATCTATATAAAATTGCGTTCCTCCGGGTAACAATATATTAGCTTTGCCGGAGCCTTCAATTAACTTTGCACTACCTGATATAGTACTAACATTGGCTTCTTGCATTACTAAATAAGAGAAATATTTTTTATTCTTGAGGATGGTGTGAGTTGTGGCACTATCAGCGAGACACATATCTTCATTATTGATGTTGTTGCTGATCGAGTAAATACTCATTTTTTATTAAAACATAAAAAGAAATAAATCAATATCAAACAATATTATTTAATATAAGAAACGACAATCTTATGAATAAATTCATTTATTGATCTTAAAAAGAAAACAACATGCTTAAATATTTATTTATAAATTACTCGAATTAAAAATTACAAATTTATTTTTGAACATTTCCATCATCAATCAAGTGATCAATTTTTCCATTAGGATCAACAAAAGAAATCAACAACATCTAAATGAGTGTCATCATAATAGCCATGATCAGAATCGCTTTCTTCAAGAGCAAAATTTGTTTCTATGTTCTTTCCTTTACCTTTCAGCGATTCTTGGTAAAGGTCAACAAGATGTTTTAGTGTACGACAGGTACGAGACCAATGACCTTTACCACCACAACGGTAGCATAAATTTTCCACAGATTTACTATTTTGGCCACCTTCATTTTTCTCTTCATTATTTTTCCACTTCTGGTGGAAAGATGTGTTCTTAAAATAACCACCATGATATCCATAACCATATGCACGTCCACGACCTCGATTTTGTTCATAATTAAAATGATTATGTGTTGCTACATTCACTTCAGGGAATAGAGCAGAACCAGTCAAACGAGGCTCATGATTTTTGGTTTTATCTTAATTAGATGCTTTGTTGCATTCTCTTAATGTGTCTTCAAGGCCATTTGCATCTAAATGAATTTTAGCATCTAACAAAAAAGATACATATTTCTTCCCCGTAATTTTAAGAGCCACAAAATCAAGTTTTGCAAGATTCATCAATATAATACTATCGTCAAAGTATAAGATGAATAACATAACAATCGTTCAACTTCATAAATATTTTCAACAATAGATTAATCCATACAAAATATAAGTTGCTAGGCAAACAACGATGAAAATGATATGCAAAGCAAATGAAATGTAAAACATTTGGCTATGCATAACAGCGGCGGTAGATTATATCAAAGAACATATTTTTTACATGATAAGATTATGCAAAAGATTAATACTAATCAAATATATGCACATATACATATGTCTTCTTGAATTCTTTCCAAGCATCAAAATAATTATTTGTCTTTTAGCAATACTTATACCTTTGTTTATGACAATCAATACTCAATACATATTGGTGGAACTTGAAGCTGTCGGCTTCATTACAAAGATAATGAAAGCATATTTTTATTTTTGTTAAATATTGAAATATACATACCCTTTCTTTACCTCTTGCTTTGCTTTTTAAAAAAAAAAAAAAAAACCTTGTCCAACAATTATCTTTACAAACTCATAATAACCCACGAAATTTTTTCACCGGATTTACATCATATGTTGAGTACCCCATATATATCTTTTGCCAAATTTCAAAATGATTAACACCTTGAGACGGATTATGCTGATAACGTATTATGAAATATCCCCAAAATATTACAAAGTTGAGAGAAAATAAAATGAGAGAATGAGATAATTCTTATATTGATATTTTGTGTGTTTTTACAATACAATGGTATAGCCTATTTATAGGCACAAAACAAAATATCAAAGGTTTATTACATAATAACAGAAGTAAATTATATTGACTAATATTAATGATGAAAATTGAGAGGTCATGGAGATGAAGAGGTGTTTGGGATTTGTAAGGACATCCATAAAATAATTATGCATAACACACACACATATATATATATATATATATAGTATTATATATTTGAAGGGGTGTGGGACCCTCAATTTTGACCAAATACTCAATTCTTAGAATTTTGAATTATTTTTAGTAGTATAAATTTTTTGATTGGTTGCTTACTCCCCCATTATGGAAATAATTCAAAATCTGCTAATAAAACATTTATAATCTAATGCCTTTTTTACGCTTCTCACTCATGCAGATTAAGGAAATTTTCTAATCAGAATTATTTATTTACCTACAACTTAGCTAAAAAGAAGATTTAAAGATGTGATTATGGGGCATAATATCATGTATGATTGATACGTTTCTCCCTATATCTCTTGCTATATATTTGTTAAATCATATAATTAGTGGTTTAAGCTAATCAAATTTCTTTCTCTTATGCTTTGGATCTCTCTTCATACGGATTCCAAATTTCTAAATGCATATACATGCTCTCTCAATATGTATTTTACTTTCCAATTAATCTGTGTTTATCTATGTTTTTGCCGATAATCTCCATGAACACACACTGTTGTCTTATTTTACTTAAGGATTTGATATCCGTATTATATTTATTGCAGGTATTTTGAGTATTTTATTCTATGAATTCATCAATTAAGAAGTTTTTGAACAAGAAATCCTGACTGAACCATTGTCATGATTCATACATGGTGTACCCACTAGAATTTCGTCACTTATTAATTCTTACATTGAGTTCTAGGAGCTTTTGGTCTTATAAGGTAATCAACCCCTCCAATGCCATGTTTTCAATTATATTTAGAAATATATAGACTATGTTTGGTTATGTTATGGGGACACGTGCAATTTTGACGGGATAATGTTTGGTTATGTTTTGGGAATTGGTTTTTGAGTGATTTTTTGGTGAGATAGTGTTTGATTTTGTTTTCAGATGGAACATAAATTACTGTAGCTGTCAAATATGTAAGTTTCTGTCTGTCAATAATTAAAAATTATAATATAATATTGAGATTGAAATAATTATTATATAGATAAATATATATGTATATATGTAAGTAATAGTAGTGTGTGTGTGTGTATATATATATATATATATATTAGTGTACATATATATATGTGTAATAGTAGTAATAGTAGTTTATATAAAATTAAAAAAAAAGTATATATATATATATATACACACACACATATATATATATATATAAGTAATAGTGTTAATAATAGTTGATATATAATTAAAAGAAAAGTATATATATTCATATATATGTATCAGCGTGTGTGAGAGTGCGTGTAACAGTGTGCGTGTGTGACTGTGTGTGTAATTGTGTGTTTGTGTGTGCGTGTAATAGTGTGTGTGTGTGTGTGTGTGTGTGTGTTTGTGTGTGCGTGTAACAGTGTGTGTGTGTGTGTTTCTGTGTGTGTAATTGTGTGTGCGTGTAACAGTGTGTGTGTGTGTGTGTGCGCGCTTGGGAAAGGGGTGTGAAGAAGGTTGGGGGAGATTGGGGAAGACGATGAACAGTCTCCCCCCCCCCCCCCACCCTCCCTCTTCTTTTTCGCTTTTTTTCGCTTTTTTTTTATTTAATTTATAAAAAAAATATTAATAAGTAATTTATTTTAAAAATTATTAAAATACAATCCTATTTTTAGATAATTAGGTCACTCCTACTACAAGTCAATTACCAAATCCGCGTTGACCACGCGGTTGACTCGGTCAAATCCGAGTTGACCGTGGTCAAATTGCCTTTGACCATCCCAAGACCTTTTTTTTTCCACATAATATACATTAAGAAAACATACACATATAAATATGGGTAACACACATGCATTTCTCGATCCACATACACAATCAAATCACAAATTTAGCAATGAGATAAATTATACACAGCCACACACATAAAAAATAAGTAAAACTTAAAATAATATGTACAAATAACATATATATTTATATAAATATAGATATATATAAATCCAAATACTTTCACTATAACTAATTTGAAAAACAAAATTTGAAAGTTTTACTTTAGAAAACTCCACAAATTTTAATCTATGTTTTATCAATACTATTTCTCATGATACAATTACAAACAAACAAACTTTTTTCTATTTTAAAGTTTAATGGTACACGGTCAAAGATATGACAAAATATTACAAAAAAACATTACAAAAAAAAAAAAAGATACGGTCAAACAGAAGAGAAAGAGTGAGGAGAGAAGAGGAGAGTGGGATAGAGAGAGGAGAGAGAGATAGTGGATATTAAGAGGAGAGAGAAAAATTTTGTATAAAAAATAGAGGAGGGAGAATGAGATAGGGGACAAAGTGGGAGAAAGATGAAAAATAATGATTATATTTTTTTGGATAAAAAAAGTTGTGTATTTTTTATGAAATATTGTGTGAAACAAACATTGTTTGGTGGGAATTTTGAACCAAATATGACTTGAAAACATAACCAAACATAGCCATAGTATCCCTGAATATTTAGGGATAATATATTTAGGGATATATATTATATTTTCCCCCAAATTTTTTTTATGTAACTTTCAAGTTTTAATTTCCAACTTTGTTTATTTATTACACCAGTTTTGCCTTCATTTTCGTAATTATGAACATTCTATTTTCTTTAATGCCTCTCTTTCCGTTGACTAATATACATATAGTTTTGGATTTGTTAACCCATGGGGTGTGGTGGAGTGGAAAGAACTCCTCCTCCCTTAGCCAAGTGGCGAGGGTTCGATCCTCGGCCTTGGGTATGGAGAGCTATTGAAAACTCTGGGTCAGCTGTCCCACCCTTCGAGGTACCTCCAATCAGCGAGGGGATTAGTCACTGCAGTCAGCGGTGAAAACCCCGGTGAAAACCAAAAAAAAAAAAAAGTTTTGGATTGGTGATTGTTTCTTTTATACAGATATAGACTTCTCCTCTCATGTGGATGTTGTAATGTCTCTATTTAGATATATGTAGCACAAATTGATGGGTTTTGTGGAGTCGGATCAAAATGAGGTCAAGAAGAAGAGCTAAAATAGAGCCAAGAAGGGTCGGGGTTGACCGGAATCGTGAAAAGGAAGAAAAAGCATGTTCCGGGGATTCCGGACCAGCCGAACGGCGCCCAGGCGCAGCCACATGCGCGCCTAGGCGTGGCACGAGGGAGAAGGGGCCATGGCCACTGCTGGCGGCGCCCAGGTGTGGCCACAGTGACACCCAGGCGTGGCCAGTCGGCTCCTGGGCGCGGGTCCGTCGGCTGGAGCAGTTTTGACGCGTTTTTCCTTATTTTTGGCATGTCTTGAGTCCTACTTTGATTGGAATTGTTTCCTATTGTGTTAGGAATTATTTACTAGTTGTTTAGGAGTGTTTTTCCTAATTTGTTAGGATTTAGACTTCTCCACCATTATAAATATGTGAACTCACTCTTGTAATTGATTGATGTACTCATTGAGCAATAAAGATGTAGTCTTGGTTGACTCGTGGATGTAGGCAATTATGCCGAACCACGTTAAATACTCGTGTTTTTATCTTCATGTTTAGGCTTAAGTTTTCTTGTTTCTTAATTATTTTTCGTGCTCTGATACTACCATCCCTAACACAAATCTATGGGTCTACTGGAGCTACCGACTTCGATCAATTAGCCAAGATTTTGACCGGATACGAAATCACTGGTGCTCGATCTAGTGGTATATATCACATGTCCTTCCATCCACGCCCACACCGTGATATCATTTATTTCTTTTTTTTTCTTTATTCTTTCAACGTACCGTGCTTTTTAAAAAAATATTCTTTTTCATGTTCAAGTGAGTTTAATTTTACATTGATACTGTTGGCCTATGTAATTTGTTTTAAGAGATTCAAGACGTTACTTGATTATTTAATTTCTACGTATTGTAGCTTCTTCTTTTCATTCAATTATAACTTTTCATTGTACAATTGGAAATGGTTTAGGGGCTTTTCACTTATAATATAATAATTGCACTTCTGTTTATCTTTTCTCAATATTAGCACATTCGCTGACTTATTTATTTTTATATTTTATCTAATTTTTCAATAGTTGAAATTTCATATGTTTTCTTAATTATTTCTGTTTGTATTTTCTTTTTCTTTTTTTATTTCGAGCTCAAGTAACCATGTTTTTCTCTTTAGTATTACTTTGTCTTTATTTTTGTTTTTATGTTTTTACCTAACTTTTGCCAATTTATTTCATTCTAATGACGCAATCTTCCTAGCACATTGAAAATGAATTTTCAGAATTAGCACCTAAGTTTTTTCCTCAGTTTGGTTTTTACGTGAGAGAACTAAATTTGATCAAAATACACTTTCTCTCAAAATTAATTTATATTTATGTATTGGTAAAATTTAATTATAATATTTTTGCAGATATTACAAGAATTATTTTTTTAAAACTAAATCAATGTGTTGCAATTTGCAATCTTTTTCCTTCTTTCTCGAGTGTGGTGGATTTGTTGGTGGTACTATCATTGTTTCGAATGTTTATTTCATTTTAGTAATCTATTTTCACTTCATTGGGCATTGTTTCTTGAAACCTTTTCTTTTAATATGATTTGAGCGATTTGTTTGTACGAATATGTTTTGGTAAGTTGTTTTACTTTTCACTTTTCTAGAAAACCAGCATTGATGCATTGCATTTTCTTCTTCTTTTTAAGCTTATCGGGCACTGATATATTAACATTTGGATCAAAATAATTACATATTTTGATTCGAAATGATACAAGGTGCGAAATAAAATTTACTTTATATATTTTTGATGCCTTAATCGATGAATTTAACTTAGATTTGTCCACATTTTCTTATAAAATAAAAACTCATTCATACTAATTTCTCATAAAAAAACAACTTTTCGTATAAAAAAAAACATATCACATCTTATCATTACACTTTTCTCTATTAAAAAAAAAAAGCACCAAACCCACTTTTTATATTAAACTTTTAAAGAAATTAAGTCATATATTGTTGATTTGCAATAATTAATGGACTGTGTGTCAAGCATTAGATTATTCAATTGGGTTGTAATTATTATTGGCTTATATTTCGATTCGGTTGTATATTTTATTATCATACTTTCTTTTTCATCTATACTATTGAGTAATTTTGACCAAAATTCTAATTTTGTAGAATTTTGAGTTTTTTTGTTTGAATTTTTTTGATTGGTGGTCATTTTGAATGCTGATTAATACTAATCCAAATCTCATTACACTTTTCAGTTTTCAAATCATTAGTTACTCTTTCATTGAAATAAAGAAAAATATCGACAATTATGGAAGCTAATTAATAAATTCAATTTTCAAAGCAACAATCGTGGACTCAATTAATGGAAAATAGTCGAAATTTCTTAATCTGATTTCTTTCTTCTTTTCAAATTAGTCAGAAATGAAACATTAATCTTTTGACATAAACCTTTTCTTTTTCTTTTTTCTTTTTTGCATTTTGTAGCACAAAACTTGATTTTGATATCATAATTTTCGGGTAAGCATGCTTTTTGCTCTAGAGCAAAAACCTTGAAATCATGAAATAAACCAATCCTAATGGATGGTAGGTTTACACATTTATATATGTGCTTATGAATTTGCAATCATACATATACAAGTATTAAACATTTTCAAATTTTTAATTTAAACAAAATAGGTATTAGCTGATGTAGTGAGATAAAACCAATAATTAAAATAGTTAATTTCAATTTACATGTTTGTACAATTCTGTATATATATTAAAGAAAAAAATATTATATTATTAATATTATCCGTGCATAGCACGGTATATACGCTAGTATATATATATATGGAGGAACAGAAAGTTTATTAGCAGCAAATAATACCTGCATGGATTGCTTTCCTATAGAAACTAGGCATGCATCTCCAATATTTTCCTGGATAATAATATATTCAACTTGTTTTCCATAAAATATATGTTGATACAACATTAAACTCTTCACTCTTTTCCCCGTTGCTTCTCCGAATTTGGGGGTTTGTGTGTGTACCTCTATATACACACACATATATATACACATATATATATATATGATGTGGACAAATTCCACATCATCTTCCTTCCTCGCACCTTTCGAATCGCTTCAAATGAAATGGAACACAATTTTTATTTTTATTTTGAAATGGAACACACTTGTACACCTCCTATTCTTAAGTTGTTAATTATTATATACATATATATATATATATATATGTTGAAATAAGTGCACATTTAGTAATTTTATTTGAGAAAGATTATGTTCTAGATTTATCGAGAAAACTCCGGAATAATATGAAATCTTGTAGAAGGTCGTAGAATATTGTAGAACCGTGTAGGATGTTCTAGATGATAGTAGAAGTCTCTAGAATTATCTAGACTTGTGTATAGAAATACCTAGATAATGTGTATGTAGAAAAATCTAGGTATGTAGAACCATCTAGGTATAATGTATGTAGAATCATCTAGAACCGTGTAGAATGTTCTAGATGATAGTAGAAGTCTCTAGAATTATCTAGACTTGTGTATAGAAATACCTAGATAATGTGTATGTAGAAAAATCTAGGTATGTAGAACCATCTAGGTATGTAGAACCATCTAGGTATAATGTATGTAGAACCATCTAGAAGGTGTGTGTCTGCACCTATAAATATGAGGATTGTGTGCAAAATGATGTAATAATACACAACAACAATAATAAAAATCTATCTTTACAAAATCTTTCTTGCGACTCTTCCAACTTCCAACTATCCACAAACTATTCTACTCTTCATATTCTCTAAACTCTTCCTATTACTCACTAATCAATAACACTAACAATAGTATCAGAGCCACGTTCGGTCAAATAATGGGCGTGAAACTTTGATACATGGCTACACCAACAACTGTTAATTTTTCATTAGTGTTTGTACCAGTATTCACTGGTGAAAACTATGACTTTTGGAGACAAAAGCTAAGGACATATTTTGTCTCCCAAAGTCTATGGGATATTGTCCAAAATGGAGTTGATATCTCCGAAGATACTTCCACTTTGTCCGAGCAACAACTAAAAGAATTGAAGGAAAAGCAACGGAGAGGTTGCTTACATTGTGGATCAGGGCACATCATTCCGACATGATCAAACAATATCTGTAGCTGCTGAAAGTTTTGGAATGGACCCTCCAAGTGGAAATGCTAATGTGGAGGATTGAATCAGCCACGACATATGTCTTCTGTTAGTTACCACGGTATATGTCTTCTGTTAGTTAGTCTTAGTCTGACAATATGATATGCAAAAGTACCTGGCTTAACATTTAGTTTTTCCTGTAAGTGAATGATGCAAGTGAAGTTGCATGACGACGTGCAATTGAATTAAGAAGGATCATGACTTGTTAGATTGCAACAATAATAAAAAGAAAAAAGGAAAAAAAAAAGCAAGAAACAGTTGCTCAGTTATCTGCAGAAGCAGGGTACGTAGCAGCATCTAATACAACTAGTCAGGCAATATGGCTAAGAAGAATCTTTGAAGACATGGGAGAGCAACAAGATAGGCCGACTAAAATCTACTGTGATAGTAAGTCAGCAATTGCTATCGCCAGTAATCCAGTCTATCACAGTAGAAGTAAGCACATTGCCATAAAATATCACTTCATAAGAGAAGCAATATCAGATAAGAAGATAAAGCTAAAGTTTTGCATAACAGAGGAACAACTGGCAGATATCTTCACGAAGGCCTTACCAAGACAGAGGTTCGAGTTCCTCAGGGAAATGCTTGGAATTACAGAAAAGTGCACTTAGGAGGAATGTTGAAATAAGTGCACATTTGTGGATAAATCTAGAACATAATCTTTCTAGAATAAGATTACCTAGTTAGTTCTAGAAGATTCTAGAATATTCTAGAATACTCTAGAATAATGTAGAAACTCGTAGAAAACTTCGGAATAATATAGAATCTTGTAGAAGGTCGTAGAATATTGTAAAATCGTGTAGGATGTTCTAGATGATAATAGAAGTCTCTAGAATTATCTAGACTTGTGTATAGAAATACCTAGACAATGTGTATGTAGAAAAATCTAGATATGTAGAATCATCTAGGTATGATCATATGATGTATGTAGAACCATCTAGAAGATATGTGTCTACACCTATAAATATGAGAATTGTGTGCAAAATGATGTAATAATACACAACAACAATAATAAAAATCTATCTTTACAAAATCTTTCTTACAACCATCTCTCTACAACACCAAACTATCAAACAATTTCTACTACAACTATTCCATTCTTTTCCAACTTCCAACTATCCACAAACTATTCTACTCTTCATATTCTCTAAACTCTTCCTATTACTCACTAATCAATAACACTAACAATATATAAATAAATTTTCACAAACAAAGAACATATTAAATTAGGTCTTGATTATATGTCTAAATTTACTTAAGACCCTTCGAAAGGGTATTTAAAACTCACTATGGCTGCACAAGAAACCCTAATTGACTATAGATCTGTCCATCTAATATCATAATGTTTAGGAGAAAATTGCAAACTTAGTCCCATAACAATGGGGGGGGGGTATTTTTAGTCCCATTTTTTATGACATTAGCAATTTAGGGACAGTAATTACTTTAAACTCGCGGATTTAGTCCTTTTTTCATCGGAAATTTTAATTTGGCCGGAAGAGGTGATGTGTCACGCACGTGGCCCCCCAATTTGGGGATTTTTTGAATTTTCCAGCCATTGCTGCTTATGTGGCCCTAAGGAATATGCCACATATGATAATTGTGCCATATAGACACTATGTTGGAGAAAAATATGCCTAGGTGTATATCTTTTTTAATTTTATAAAATTATGAAATGCCACATTAGAAAAGTATCTAATATTTTATTCAAAATGTTAAAAAATACTTAAAAGAATAAAAAAAATAAAAAATGGCAAAAAAAAATTAAAACTGTAACAGTATTTAAAAATTAGAAAAACATTAAAAATGTAAAATTATAAAATGTCACAACATATATTTTGACTTAAATTTGTATGAGATAATTTTTTATTGGTAAAATATAATAATTTTATATTCAATTTATTACAATAAATTGAATAAATGTCGAAATTGTTGTACTTAAAGACAAAAGTGTAGAAAAAATGCGATGTAAATTACAGAAAATCACAAATTTCTTATAGTCAATACCACTATAACTAAATATATTGACATGAATATCAATATTTCTAACATAATATTTTAAATTCTTATATTCTAATAAAATTATTTTTACTGTTTAATTTACTTGCAATAAATTTGATAAATGAAGACAAAAATTAAAATTAAGAAAGTAGATTCAACATCAATGAATAATTGTTTTTCTAATAATAAAATTTCAGGAAAAAGAAAAGAAAAAAGAAAATTGTTCATCTTCCACACCAAACTACCCATCCCGTCACGGAGTCTCGACCCTTCCCCCCACCCCCATCTTCTCCAAATCAGCCACTCCCACCCCATCTCCGCCAAATCAAACACCCCGCGCCGATTTTTTCCAAACCAGTTACCGCCCCCGCGTCGACCTCCGATGAAGATCCCTAGAAGAACACACACACACACACTAAAAATCGCACAAAGTGTGGTGCGGTTAGAAGGGAGGGGTGATATTAGCACAAGGATGAGGGAGGCTTGAGTTGGGGTGGGACTGGGGCTTGAGATCCGGGGTGTTTGGTGGGTGGGTGTTTTGGGGGGGGGGGGGGGGGGGGGGGGGGAAGAAAGAAGAGGGGTGTGTTCATGATTTTTGTTTTTGGTTTTGTTTTTTTTCAGTTTTTTTATTTATTAAATTTGTTTGATATATTAAATATTAAAAAAAATTGATTTCTTTTATTCTTGAGTTTATATTTTTATATTTTTTATTTTTTTCCTACTAGGCATTCTTTTTATACTTGTTATGTAGTTATTTAACCACTTGGCAAAATTACCAAGTTGGCTGTCCACCTAGGCACAATTGCTGGAAAATTAAAAAAAAAATCCCCAAATTGGGGAACCACGTGTGCGACATGTCACCTTTTCCGGTCAAATTGAAATTTTTCGATAAGAAAAGGACTAAATTCGCGAGTTTTACGTAATTACTGTCCCTAAATTGCTAGTGTCATAAAAAAACGGGACTAAAAATGCCACCCTCTATTGTTACGGGACTAAATTTGAAATTTTCTCTAATATTTAGGCACAAACCGCCAATTTGAACTGATTTTAAACTCATCATGTTCATGTCTTCGTTCGACTACCATCTATGAAGACGAACCCCAAATGCTTAATCATTTAGATCAGCACGGCCCAGTATATATATTTTACCCGCATCAATATATGTATAATCTATATATGTATGGTACTCAGGTTATTGTTTCACTTTTCACCTCAAAAACTAAGATTGAAAACTAAAATCACTAATAAATTAAAATATGCGAATGTAATTTCGCAGCAATAAGAAGCCCAAAAAAAACAAAAAGAAGAAGAAATTAGAACACCTTCCCAACATAAGATATAAAAAAGACTGTAGAACCAGTATATTAATTATGTCTCCATGTATAGTCCTCCACACACACACATATATACAAAAAAATAAATATATATATATATATATATATGTCTACCGCAAAACCAGGTCTTTCTGTTACATACCAACTTAAATAATCAAACATCAAAGCAAAATCTATACAATTTCATGGATTTTCAGAATTTTACATAACCTCAAATTTCTTCCCCCAAAAAACAAAAATCAATTAGTCCTAACCTTCTTCTGAGCGCGATTGTTGATAAACGGCGGCGTCTTTCTGTAGATATCAATAAGCGATCCAAATTTAGGTTTTCTTCGTGGCAAAGCTTCATCATCTAAACATGATTTTTCTGGATTATTAATCAAGCTCCACGATAATAATGCTGATGATGATTCTCCAACGCTTTCTTCTTCATTTTTTTTCGCCTCAAAATTCACCCAAAATACCTCAAAATCATCGACAGAACCGCCGCTGAGTTGAATCAGCTGCAAAACGGCGTCAATTTCTAGCTTTGTGAGGCTCGATTCCATCGCTTTTTCGGAGTTAATTTTGTTTTCGTTAAGCTTTCTTGTTCTTCACAATATATATAGATACACGTATATATATATATATATAGAAGAAGGAAGAAGCATATGAGAAGGAAATTGAGGATGCTTAATAAACCAGGAATTTCTGACCAATCGGAGCAGAGTTATTTATTCCTGTTTTATTATCTTTTTAAAAGACTAGATTACCCTCGTTAGAAGCTTAATTGAGACTAGGCACTTTTCGGTCAACCGACTTTCTGCGAGGAGAAAAAGGTAAATTGGATGTAGCGTAAAATATGTTTTGCTAATAAATATTTAAATTCACAGCCTTAAGGATTAAGACTTAATTCAATCCGTATAGAAGTAGGATAAATGGGAATATATATCAATCCGAATCTTTTGTTACACGTTCGTGTTACAATCTCTGTTACATGCATAGATGCGTGACAAGTGTATACACGGGCGATTGAGATGTGGAAAGAAAAATTTCGGACTTTTGTCCATATTACATAATTTTCTCTTTCCACATTCTAACAGCTCGTTTATACACTTGTCGCATATTTATGTGTGTAACAGGAAGTGAAACACGATTGTTGTAACAGAAGATTTCATTTGATTGAACTCTATGTAATATAGAATTACCCAATATATGTTGTGTGAATTCTGATTAAAATCAATTTGACTTTAAATTATATTGTACAAATAAAAAAGCAGCTTATTTAATGCAAATTATGATTTTACATTGACAGATTATTAGGTTGATTATTGCAATCGGTGAAATTTCCCTAACATTTTTACGATCAATCTCGTGCTAGCAAGTTCATTTTCTTTAACAACCTTTTATATTTCTATAAGGCTATAATTAAAAGGACTTATGTTCTTTGAAATTCTTCACTTACAATTAATTCTTCGTTACAATTAGATTTATGGGTTAACTTACACAAGAAAGTCATTCGACTTATCTCTCGTCGATCTCAAAACTACACATCTAGACATGCAAACCATGATCAACTACTCACAAGTATCAAGTTCAATATTGCACAACTAGCATAAATCAAATTAATATATCGAAATACAAACTCAACATGCGCATCTCTTATATTTCTAATCTAATTTGAATCCGATAGTTTGGTCTCAGATAACAAAGTTACAAATGCCAGCCAAATATTATTTTTTTGGCCAATAATGTTTTGGTCTATTGGAAAGATTGGGGCCCCATTACTTGGGGCCTGGGGGTCATGACTCATGAGTTCGATTTATCTACTTATATTAGTTCACTCTTAGTTTGTAGTAGGAAATTGATAATTGATGATATGATATTTGATGTAATGATGTAATTGTCTCATTAAAAATTCACGAGATTTTTTTGTTCTAGTGGGCCCACGTTTTCTTCTTGTTTAGAATCCTCTCAGCTTTAAGCTTAATTATGCCAAAGTCATCCTTGTTGAGGGCATTTCGTAGGATAAATAAAATCAAAAGCTAATCAAAACTATAAAACTTAAGGCTAAGTATGATACAAATATGAGCTTACAAGTAAGTCATCGAATCGAATACAGTAAAACCAGTTCTTGGAATCAAATTATTGTGGTCTACTCAATTTTGACATCATCCACTCATTTTTAAAATATAAAATAGTTGAATTTTAATGTGATTGTTATGTTGCACGATTGTACCGTGAATCAGTACATATATCATTTCCAACGAAGATATATAGGCTATGTTTGGTTATGTTTTGGAATGATATTTTGGTGAGAATTATTGGTGAGAAATTTATAGGGACACGTGCGTATTTGATGAGATTGTGTTTGGTTTTATTTTGGGAGTTGGTTTTTGGGTGGGGTTTTTTTTGTGAGATAATGTTTGGTTTGGTTTTGTTTCCAGAGGGAACAAAAGTTACTGTAGCAGTCAAATCATGAAACTTTTGTCTGTTAGAGAGGAAAGAGAAGAGATAGACCACATAGAGAGGAGTGTAGGGACAAAATAGGTGTAGAAAGATGGAAAATAATTATTATGTTTTTTTCGGACAAAAAAAGTAGTGTATTTTTGACCAAATATTTTGTGAACCAAACATGGTTTGGTGAGAATTTTGGACCAAATATGGTATGGAAACATAACCAAACATTGCCAGCCCATAATGTTTGATGTAACTAAATAGTTTAAATCTACCTCACACCCATGGTCTTAAATATCCTCTGATACCTCGAAATTTTGACCGAAATTTCGGATTTCCGGTGGTCTCGAAGCGAAATCTCACCTTCAATCCAATTTTGCAGAATATCTATCGAAATTTCCCGATATTTACCGATATTTTCGATATTTCCCGAAATCTTGAATTCTTAATAAAATTACTTTGTTAAATATCTACCGAAATTTTTCGAAATTCCCGAAATTTCCCGAAATATCCCGAACTTTCCCAAAATATCCCTAAATTTCGGCCAAACTCAAAATATTTCAAAATTTAAAATAATGTGATTTTAAATGATGATTTGTATTGAAATTATGGTAATTTGTTTTAATGAAGTTCCTAGGAGATTTGGTTATTACTTTACTCTCAAATCATATTTATTTTATATTTTTCGCCACAGATTTTAATCAAACTAATTGATAAAATTCACTATACATATATTATATATACAATATTATTTATGTAAAAAATGCATAATTATGATATTTAAAGTTACACAAAGTTTCGTTGCAAATTTTCAAATATTTCTATAAATGTCCATGATTTCTTTAAAATCGAAATTTTGAATATCCCCGAAATTTCAGTAAATTTACTACCCCGATATCGATATCGATACCGATACCGAAATTTAATACCTTGCTCACACCTAAAGGGAACATAACATGAGAATAGTCTCACACACAAAAAAAAACAGTAAAATCCTTCTCATGTAACTGTTGTACACTCTATAATGTGGCATACACTTGCCATTTCGCACACTGAACGCTCTTGTATGAGATATTATCCGCTTTAACCGGAGCCTTATGGGTTTGTCCCTCAAAGACGTCTCGCAAGGGAGAGGGAGGTTTGGGACTTAGAAGTATCTCAAGACCCTCATATCATAAGCCCCCCAGACGAGGGGCTTGGGTAGGGCATATGATCTCGTTCCCCTAGAAGGCGGCAATATAATGCGGATGAAATATCATAAGACAGAAATATCATCGTACATATGTTGTGATTAGTTAGGTTTATCCAAACTATTCCTCTAGTTCTTTTCTTCCAATTTCAAATTATATTATAGTTTACGGAATGATCTAAATTTAAGAAAATGAACTAACTTCATATTAAACAGATTCCAAATCAACCTTCATAATTGAGAAAAATAACCCAGACTGTATCAAAAAAGTTGAAATTCATTGTAGTTTGAAAAAAATTCAAACAAGCTCAATGAATTTAATCCAAAAATTTTAACTCTCGAATTCTTCTATCGAAGCATGATGTGAATGTACTTTGAAAGAAAAAAATCCGTACTAAACATATCAAAATTGTTAATATTAGAGCATAGTTTTTCATATTTTGCCCCCTACTGTCCTACATGCGTAAAGACTCACCTCATTTTGGTAAGAGCTCACACTGGGTACGAAAGATTACTACTAGGATTTCTATGAGGTCAAGTCATCCTGAAATTGTCCGGCTTGACTTGATAATAATCAAGTCAAGTTTTATATAATTTCAAGACAAACCAAACATGAACAAAGTTAGAATCAATTTTAATTAAACTCGAGTAAAATATACATATATATATATATATATAGTTTATTAAATATATAATGAAAAAAAATTAACATGAAAATAGTTTTACACTTTCAGATGATATCAACAGCTTAAATTAGGAAAAACAAATCTGTCAAGTCATCGACATCAATTTCTGAAACTTCTCCGGCACAAACCTCTGTAGAAAGCTCAAAAAGAATAAAAGTACAAATTTGACCCTATTTTAAGCCCGGATCTATTAGAAAGGTAACACGTATGTTGAAATACTGGATTCTTTTGTTCTTTCTTAAAAGTAAAAACACTAGAATATATTACATCAAAAAGATTACAAGTCTTTATACAAAGTTAGGCCCGAGACACCAACCCATGTACAGTACAGACAAGATCCCTGTGAAAAAAAGTGGTCAAAAAATCGGGGTATATGTCATAGCAGTCTGCCTGATCAAGCTGCGAGGCTCCCACCTCGAATCAGTGTGTATTATGTTTCATGTTATTATTGAAGAGATAATCGATGTTTTGACTTAATGAAGTTCAAATCGCTGATTTATCGTTTGAGTTTGGATAAGTTTTAATTTTTGAAGTTTTTTAGATTAATAATTTTTCTAGACTTAGATGTTTAATGTACTTTATTACTTGTGATTTTTAAGATCAAAATCAAAATCAAATTTGGGATCTTGGAGTCGAACAACTCTAAACTAGTTCAGATCTTGAGCACAAAACTTGCACAATATCAAACTGCATGTTAACCTAATCAAAGTTTGACTCGCTCAACTTGATTGGTAATTCTGTTAAAGATCGTGAAATCTAATATATAAAAAAATGGTACATACATAGAAGCATGATCGTCATCCTAACTCCATACTAAGGTGAGGGGCTAGACCTCTACATGGAGCTATGGGTTTGGGGGCACCAGTCTTGGTGCCCGGGTGATTTTAAGATGCACCGGGTTCAATGGAGTCGGCACATCAAACGTCCTTGGATGCAAGTACAAGATGGTAAAAAGAACCTAAATTACATGCATCCAACGGGTGTTAGATTGACCGGCTCCAATACACCCGGTCCATGTTAGAATTTTCCTTGGTGTCCTCAACCCAATTTTGGGGACATTTTGGCAATTGCATACTTTCTTATGCTAGACTTCACCTATAAATAGAGACATTTGCTTGCTATATGTATTACTTGAATATCAAATAAAATCTTCTGACAAGGCCACAGAAGAAGGCATAATCTACCAAACCACATAAATCATATTCTTATGTGCGTTTTATTTTACTCTCGGCATTCTACATCGCTTGATTCCTTTTCAACAAACTCATCTTGGAATATGTCAAATATAAATTGCTTATTGAACCCCGATCTGGTCTAGATTTTCTCGTGAACTTTATCAGATTAGGAAGAAATCGATTGCAAAGAATTACAACGGAGATTATGGTTTAAACGGAACAGAACTATCCAATCTGACCTCTGCAAGTCAGCATAAGAAAGGAAGTAAAACACTAATTGTATTGATAATGACTGCAGCTTCATTAGCTATTCTTTCTGCAGTTTACCTAATGGTGAACGTGTAAATATCAAAAAGTCTGCAAAATAAACAGAACACCATAGCACTAACTGCAGGAAATTATAGAATTCGAGAATTAATTAATTCACCTTTCCCCTTCTTGGATGCACACAGTGCTTATCAAATAAGACCATATACCGGTATATGTTGCCTGCAGATAAGAAACCAAACATTATTACGTTTAACAACGAAAGTGCATGATTGTGATGGAATCTAGGAGATGTGTAATATGATGCTGCAAAACATTCAAACCCAAAGTGTTCAACAGTGAAAATAGGTAAATAAAAAAAATCCACAAAGTGAAAATAGGACTAAGTGGTTTGTACTAACCAGAAGCGATTAAATCAGAATTTTGACCATTAAAAACCCCTAAAAAACGATATACAGTTGCACAGTAGCAGCTCGATAGTTGATGCTATCTTCATCTAGCAGTGACTTGTCCTGTACCCCAAAGAAACAGTATTAGCACTTACAACCAATTAAAAGACGTATAGGCACCAATATAGTATTTTCCAGTCTACAAAACTAAGGTACTAGAATAGAGTACGAGTAAGACACAGAATAAGGCAGCATTTTGCTGATACTGCAAATGGCACAAATATTTAGTTTAATTTAATTATTAGTTTCTTGTGTTAATCAATCAACACTATCTGGGGTGACGGACCGGCTAACACCTTGAAACCTAACCTTCCGAATTATTTCAAAGCTGCTTTATTCTCTTGCTAAGAAAGCTAACTATCGTCCATTAAACTACACAAATATTCCAGTTGGCGTAAGAAATAAGTATAAGTTTGACACGAAACATAAATATGACAACATTTTCACAGTTTTTTTAAAAAAAATCTGAGGAGAATATTGCTCCAGCTATCTGTAAGAATACATCAAACAAATTCTTGTGTATGCCAAGACAAGGAGTATATGGGATAATTATGAAAGAAAGAAGTTGATACAAGAAATCTCACCAGTACTCTTAGGATTTACACCAAAGTTGACCATCTCAGCAGATGCAATCCACAAACAGGACGATAATAGAGCAGATATAAAATCTAGTTATAGCAAAAGAAAACAAACTCAGAAGCATTCAAGAGGTACTTCTTAAAAGTAAAAGGATTAAGAAAGTGCAAATGTAGAGAGACAGAGACCAAAAAGAACCTCAGAGCACAATACTTTTCTCGTGTGTGGTAGAGAAAAGTAGCCTCCAAATACCTTCTTCTGTGATACGAGGCAAAATAGAACTCCTGAACAAAACCAAAATAAAACTATCATAAACTGCTAAAATAAAAGATCTGTGAACCGACTCGTTTGCATTAAAATTAACAGGCTTTATACAGCTTCAAAGGCATAGGAATTTGAAGTAAAACATCAAGCAGATATTAGAAGCATAATGCTCAGAAAATGATGAAATAGATGAAACGTAAAATCAATAAAGGACTTTGGACCTCGTCAAGAATAGATTTGGAAGAAAATAGAGAGAACCAATAAACCCAAGAATTTGAGCTTTTCTACGATACATATCAATGAAATTGCATTACAAAAGCATGCAAGAAAAAAAACTTTCTTGATATTAGAGTACAAACTCTTCCTTTCTTAACACTCAAAACTTGGACACTCGTGATGAGTTCAGAAAATATAGCAGTGGAACCCAATTCTTAAGTTGGTTCCTAAGACATGGTAATAAAGATTAAGAAAACCAGCTCTAAAATTAACCAATATTCTCGAGCTGCTCTGATATTTTGGTTCATGTGAGCTATCTCACGACATCAGTGTTAATCCACATCCCTAAATACCCTCTTCCACAATCAAAGAAAAGGAACACATTTACAATTGTAGCGCTAAACTCTATACAGAATTTCTTAACCCAAAATATCTCCAAAAATAGATATTTATCATTTATATATGATCTACTCATTCAGTTGCCTGGTTAATGTATCCTAGGCCCATTTTTCTTATATTCTAATGCCTAGATTCTTGAAAGAAACTTATAAAAATGTTATATATAGCATTGAAGTACTCCCAGAGTATACTTACAACTATTCGTGCACATAAATTTTATAAACTGCAAGGAAGAAAAACACATTAAAGAGGTATAGCGGGCTAGACGAGGTACAAAAAAAAATATACTGTCCAGATGACTGCCCATGTAAGAGTTGCACAGAGTTTTATGTGAGATGAAAGTGATTTCTTATGTATCTCCATTTTAACCTCAAAAGTATCAGTTAAATCAGCATTAGTCACATCATGTACTCTGGATAAATGTATATTTAGACATCAAAATGTCATTTCATGAAATGAGAACAGTATTTGCGGACACTCCTACAAGAAAATGGGAACAATTAAATATCGAAATGGGATTACCAAATGCATTATAGTTTTATGGTAGTGAAGGTTCTAGCTTTCTTTTGCATTCATTTCTTTCCATTCTTTTATTTTCAATGTTTTTTTCGTAAACATGCCAAGGTCACCTAGTTTGCTAGGCGATAGAGTAGGATTTTTTATTAGCTGGGCTAGGCAGTTCAACAACTATATTCTGTCAATATGGCTTTATCACTGAAATAACCTTAGAACACAGACAGCACATGCTGTCACAACTTTTTTACCCTTTCACTTGATCCAACATACTTTCTGAAATACAACCTGTGTGATTGAGACAACATGTTAGGTTAAGCTTAAGCTTAAATAACTTCATATGCATGCCTGCAAATGGTTGTCCTCTAGTATTTTGATTCAAGGAGTTCTGTTGGCGGTTCTTCCATTCACTTCCTTTTTCTTTAGTTACTTGTATTATTTTCTTGGTGCATGGACCTATTACAATCTAACTCATGAAGAAACAAGAATGATAAAATACCAACACTCACCTTGCTGAAAATAAAGCATTATGGCAATAATAACCTGAACACAAAAGCACGACGAAGCAAATTACCTCTAGTTGGTTCATCAATGGAACAAACTTTGGAGGTTCAGGTTTCCTTGAACCGAAGTATTCAGAGTGAAAGGCCTCATATAATTTCTCAGGCAAAAGCAAGCACCGAGCAATATAACCTTTTTGATTAAACAGCCATCGTCACAATCATGTTAGCTCTAATTGGCGTGGTTCTTTCTGATGATGGTAAACCTGACCGCACACCATTTGATGCCTTTTGCTCTATTTCATTCGCTTCACGTGCCATCCCTGCCTTTCTAAGGCAAGATATCAAAGAACTTATTGTGATATTGTCTGGTGCACAACCCACCGACAACATCTTGTAATACATTCCTATAGCTTCAAACATTCTGCCTTTCATACAATGTCCCAGAATGAGAATAGTGAAAGTCATCTTATCATGAATGCATCCTTTCGCCTCCATTTCTGCAACAATGGCATTTGCCTCATCTACATTGCCAGCTTTACAAAACCCATCAATTACAGGGTTGTAAATAAATGGTGGAGGTACAATGTCTTCCCTCCAGTTCAATTGCCTTAACAAATCACGAGCCTCATTTAATCTATTCTCTTTGCACAGAGCACTAATTAAGATGGAGAAGGTATATACATTAGGAGACACCTTCCTCTCATTCATTTCATTCCACAGTTTCATGCCTTGTTCCAACTCTCCAAGGCGGCAATGACCATCGATGAGAGAGGTGAAGGTGACAACATCAGGATAACAACAACCATCGACCATCCGTTCATACATCTTTGATGCTAAAGCAACCAAACCCTTTTTTCCAAAACCATCAATAATGACATTAAACGTAAACAAGTTTGGTCTAATCCCATTATTAATCATTTCATCTAACAGAGTTGCAGCATTCTCCATTTTACCGAATTTGCAGTATCCACAAATAACCGATGTGTAAGTCACGACATCCGGTGAGAACCCACATTGTACTTTAACTTCTCTAAGTAACTCCTCTGCTCTATTCACTTTACCAACTCTACACAACCCATTAATAAGAGTATTATATGAAACAAGATCCGGATGACAACCAAAATTCCTCATAGAATCAAAAAACTCAAAAGCCTTCTCAACCTTACCCTCCCGGCACAATCCTCGCATAACTATATTAAAACTGCAAGTATCAGGGCAAAAGCTTCGTAACCTCAATATATGACCTCTAAAGAATGCAACTGCCTCGTCAACCCGGTTTCTACCAACTAACAAGCTCAAAAAATTGTTATATACAAAAGAACTAACTATCTCCTCTTTCTCATTACACTCTTCACCTTTCGCGATCAAAATTTCTTCAGCAATCCTAAACTCCCCCGCGTTAGCAAAGGACGAAACTAAGAAATCTAACACCGAACTCTTGGGCAAAAACCCATCAGCTTTCATGTACTCATACACTAACTTAGCCGAATCATGGAGGCCCGTTCGAGACAGAGACCTCAGGAGCAAATCGAATGTGGATTCCAAGTGAACAACATTCAAACTAACCCTCGAGTATCGAAAAAAATCAAATGCTAAATCCGGGTTATTCAATCTACTGTTTAAGTGATAAATTACGCCGAAAGCTACAAACGGATTCAAATTCTCCCGAAAATAATCAGTGCCGAAAAAAGTAAGCGACTGAGAGCGGTGAATGCATAGAGTGCAGACGACTTTAACGAACCAGAGTGTGGATGCAGGGGAAGATTCAATGCGGGCGTGACTATGGAACAAAGCTGTGGATAAAACCTTGGAAATGGACACCCTCTGAGCCCAAAATAGCATTCTTATCGATCAGTTTAGATACTGTTCGTACAGAGTATCAATCTTGCGGAAAAGGGGTCGATGAACGGCGTCGTCTTCATGTCATTTTTGTTGTATTGGGGATGGGATGTGAGATTGGAAGGGGGTGGGGTTTAGGGATTAAGAAATGGGGAGAAATGAAATGGGTATTGATGTGTGTGTGTGTGTGTGTTGAAGGGGAAAATTAGGGTTGTGGGCGCCCGGCGGAATGGTCACCCCAAGAAAACACACACAGTACTCAGCCTCGGGTTGTTTCTTTTTTTCGGCTTAATGCCATAGAGAGAAGGTTAAACATGGAACACCATTGCAATATTTTTTGTCTATATTTCAACTTGGTGAAAATACTAAAAATAGCCCTTAAAACTTTTCTAAGGGAGTAACCCTAGTGACCTTGTACGATAAACTCGGAGCAGTAGTCACAACTCGTAACTCTCGACCATTTCTTGCCCGACTTATCTTGATCGTTAAAATGTTGCATTGTTGGTCTTGGAGCATCCTATATCTCGTCTCTGTGGTTGATGTCGTCTTTGGCTAAGCAATCGGCAGATTGGTTCGCATCCCGTCGTATATGATGTACCCACGACATCCAGCTTTGTTTAAGCATCTCCCTCGTGTTTTTGAAAATATCAAAATATTGGTGTGCACAATCTGCGTCATCTATGCAACGCCGTGCATCTAAACAATCTGTCTCAACAAGTATAGGTTTGAAATTGTTTTGCCAAGCAAATTGGAGCCTTTTTTTTTATTCAAGATGAGGGGGATACCCTAAATATCTAGCCCTACAAATCGGGTAGATAGTTATAATCCTAAGCCAAAAAGAATCTATCTAGCTTCATAAAGGATGGGAGAGTTACAACTTGTGGCATGACTCGAACCCAAAATCTCTCACATAAAGTGCGAGGTAGATACTACTAGACCAACATATTTTGGGTAATTGGAGCCTTTTGAGAATAGCTATAAGTTCCGCTTCTGAAGGAGTTCTAAATCCAACTGCTCCTGGCCATTCTTTGATCCACTTGTCATGGTAATCACGGACGATAATGCCTATCTTTGTGGCACATCTCGTACGTCCTTGATCACGACACACAACTATGTGAGCATTTTTCTTGGAAACTCCTCGCTTTGGTTTGCACCATCCCACATGCTTGATCTCATCCGTCATCTCTCAGCTGCCTGGTGCCAAATGGCTCGCCTTCTCGATTATCCTTCGTATCTTTGATAAGTCAAGCCGAGGCATCACGATGTCATCCTGCTGTATAGCCTCATTACGTCCCTCCATAACAAATTCACGATTTCAAAAAAAGTAATACCCCAATCGTTACACCAAACATACCTATTTATTGCAACTCCACAGTTAACTTTAAGTTTGACTTATTAGATTAAGTTGTCTTGATTATTTAAAATAGGCCTATTGAGTTAGGAAAGTCCTCATTGTTGATGAAGAAAGTCCATCTATACTGGGTTTGGTACACCCGAAGTCTGTCTGCTTGTCAGAAAGGCCTATCAGCCCAACACCCTTGAACCATGCGGATAGGGCTCGTAATCCCCATGACTCAACTACTTCACTATTCCGTGTGAACACTTAAAAAGTGGGTATGTATTAAACTAAGAAGAAAAAATAAAAAAAAGACGCAATTCTTTTAAAACAAGTTTTTATAATTGATCTCTCTTTATGGCATTTTTCTCCTCTCTTTTTTTTAACACTAAAGACAAAATATATTACATCAAATCAGAGTACAAATCTTTATACAAAACTGCCCTGGAGGCACAAGTCTATATACAGTACATACAAGGTCCCTATGCAAAAGAGGGGTCAAAAAATCGGGGCACGTCTGATAGAAGTCCTCTAGATCAGGTCGCGAGGCTCCCGCCTTTGCTAGATGGTCCGCCACCATATTTACATTGCGGTAACAAAAGTGGACTTGTAGATGCCTAAACTCAGTCCAAGATTTGATGCAGGCATGCAGCTATGGAGATGTGTCTGCATAGCTAGGTCAGACGCCCTCCTGCAAGACAACACGTGAAATAAAAGCATAGAGTCAGTAGCAATTATCAGATTATTTAGTTTTAATTTATTTGCTAATTGGATGTCAACTTTTGCTGCCCAAATTTTCTCAAAATTGTTTGTTGTGATTCCAATACTAACCGATAAACCCGTTACAAAGGTACCCTGATTATCTCGTATAATATCTCCTATATCTGCAGGTCCCGAATTGCCGAAAGAGGAACCATCAATGTTCAACTTAAACCAGTTTAGAGGAGGAGCTGTCCATTTTAAAAGGAGTAGTTGTGGAGGCGGTGGTGTGAGTTTGTCAAGGTGGTGATGCGAGAGTTGGGTCAGAATTTTCTGGTAGATGATCCAATTATTTATAGTGGCATTTTGGAAGATGGCTTTGTTCCGTGCTTGCCAGATAAACCGATATGCATAGAAGATGGTGCGTTTGCGGTCATTTGAAAGTTTTGGTGAGTGGAGTTGGATTAAGAAGTTGGTCATCGCTGTATTGGTGTCATTATCTCAGAGAAAAGTATGGATAGACATGAAAATAGGGCATTCTTGAAAAAGATTTTGTGAAGTTTCTTGCTCGCCTCACATAGTGTACACCGTGGGGATGGGAGCCATCTTTTTGCAAATAGGAACTGAGCTGTGGGAACGCTCTCATGAGTAAGGGGCCACGCAAATAATGTGGCCTTTGGTGAAAGATTAAGACAATTTTTGATTATGTTTCCATACCATGTTTGGTCCAAAATTTTTACCAAACCATGTTTGGTTCACAAAATATTTGGTCAAAAATACACTACTTTTTTGGTAAAAAAAAATAATAATTATTTTTCATCTTTCTACATCTACTTTGTCCCTACACTCCTCTCTATGTGCTCTATCTCTTCTCTCTCCTCTCTAACAGACAAAAACTTCATGATTTGACTGCTACAATAACTTTTGTTCCCTCTGGAAACAAAACCAAACATTATCTCACAAAAAAAAACACCCAAAAACCAACTCCCAAAATAAAACCAAACACAATCTCATCAAACACACACGTGTCCCCATAAATTTCTCACCAAAATACCATCCCAAAACATAACCAAACATAGCCTAAGTTTCCAAAGGGTAGCCTACGGTAGGTTTGGAAGAGTTCGGGGGTTTAATTTTGCATTTAGCTAGAAGTAAGCAAATTTAACACTGAAATTACCATTGGGGGACCAAGCCCAGGTGGATCGATCTGGTTGAGGAAAATTCGGTAGGGGTATGCCTTTAATGATTTGGGTGTAAAACGAACCTACGGTCTGGAGTAATCTAGTCGTGTCCCAGACGAAGGTATGCAGGTTGATGTAGTCAACCACCAGTTGGTGATGCAAACCTAAGGGTGGTTTCAGAGAGTCTACTAGCGCGAAAGGCGTAGCCATTGGTCCGCCCAAAAATGGACAGTTTTGTCGTCTCCAATATACCACCGCAGGGATTGTGTTAAATACGGTATCATGTTGGCTATGTTGCGCCAGAACCAGCTGTTTTGTGCTTTAGAAGTATCATGGATAAAAGGTGTGTTGCGGTGGTATTTATTTTTGAGCACCCGTCCTATTAAAGATTGTGGATCTTGGTAGAGCCGCCAGGCAATACGAAGTAGGAAAGCATGGTTTAGAGATTTTAAGTCTCTAATTTCGAGGCCACCCTAAGTTTTTTATTGGCAGACGTTACTCCAGCTGATCAGCCTAGGCTTTCGATTATGGGGGTTTGCGTTCCACAAAAGACGCTTGCTCGATTTATTAAGCTCACTTATGATAGAGTTTGGGAGACGATACATCTGCATGGCATAAACTGGCAAAGCATTTAGAACATGTTTGAGAAGAACCACTCGTCCTGCATACGAGAGGAGTTTATTATACCAGGTGTTTATTCGGTCGGTGCCTTTGTCAAGAATGTCATAAAAGGTTATGTGGGTAACCCGACCCATAATGATAGGGCAGCCAAGATACTTTTCTTTGGGTCGGTCTACTGCTAATTGGAGTTGGCGGACAATCTCGACTTTGCGAGTTGAAGGGGTGTTTTTTGAAAAGAAAGCGGTGGTTTTCTGCTAGTTGATCGTTTGTCCGACTGCCTTCGAAAATTGATGAAGGAGTTAGCGGACATACTGAATATTAGCATCTTTCGAATTCATGAAAATGAGATAGTCGTCAGCAAACCCTAGTATGGCATTTTTCTCTTTAAAGATGAATAATTGATTCTTTTCCTTTTACTTGGTTTATAAATACAAATTTTCTCATGAAAAAATCTCATTCCATATTTCAACTCATTTATCTCAATACCCATTTTAATGATAATTCTAACCAGAGAAAATTAGACTAAGACTCCTCACTTATTGTGTAACTATCAAAACCCCCTTTATTGATTTGGAAATTATATGAAGTCTCACTCATGTTAAGACATTCTTGTAATTACACCCCAAGTTTTTTTTTGTTTTTTTAACAATTTTACCCATATAAACTTTATTAATAGACCGCCTCTCAAGGGTTTGTGGTGCTAATTTTCAATAATAGAGGAGGATTTTGGTAATTAGGTTTTTGTGTGTAATTTTTCCTTCTAATTATTTTAAAATGTCAATAATTATCCAATAAATAAATAAAATGTAAATGGTGGAGAAAAAATTTAATTTGAAGACCACAAATGAGATTCACCAATAGGAGTATAGGACATGTCTAACTTGCATGTCTTGTAACTGCACATAGAATCTGATTCAACTTTTTTGCTTTCCAGCCGCAACAAGCCCATCAGGTGTTGCTGGACGATATTCACTTGATCTTGACTAGATTCTCTCGGGTGACGATCAGTTTTTGCTATAACGACGTTCACCAGGCTGCTGACTGGTTAGCAAAGCGTGGGGCTGAAGAGCAGAGCACTGTACACTGGTGGTCATCATGTCTGGACTTTTTGCAAGATACTGTAGATAGGGATATATCTCAGACTGTATATAAATTTTCCCCTTTGGGCGGTTTGTGTACTATGAGTATATTTTGATCTAATATAGCTCATTTTTAAAAAAAAAAAAATGGGGGGAAAAGAAATAAATAATTGTGCAATATTATATATATACATATAATTTTGGTAAGTTATAATTGTGCAATATAAAGCCCATATATATTATATAGGAAAAATTGCATATAACCCCCCTGTGTTATCACTTTTTGGCTGAAAACCCCTTTATGTTATTTTTTTTGCACGAAACCCCCTTATATTAGTCTAAACCTTGCATGAAACCCCCAACCCTACTTCAAATACATTGTGCGTGTATGCCACTTTCCGCGGATTTAACATGAATTGGGGGTTTCGCGCAGGGTTTAGGCTAACAAAGGGGGGGTTTTGTGCAAAAAAATTAACACAAGGGGGTTTTTAGCAAAAAAAATGATAACACATGGGGTTATATGCAATTTTCCCATATATATATTATATATACATACATATAATTTTGTAAGTTATAATTGTGCAATATAATGCCCATAAATTTGTGTATTAAACCCTGCTTTTCTTCCAAAGCATAAACACACACAACTGCCAATACCCCGGTTAACTCTTCTCTTTTCGGAGATTGAGGGGAGATATGGCGGTTGATAAGAACAAGCTCGAAGAAGAGGCCTGTGTTCTTCGATTCTACAAAATCGTTCTCGGCTGGGATTATTTTCGCATATTCCGCGAATCCGATGTAAGTTTTTCGCATCTCTTTCATTCACTACAAGCCTAATAATTGCAATGCGTGCTAAATTCACGTAATACAAGGTTTAATTGCTTAATTTGATTTGTTTTTAGACTAATTGTAATCGGAATATGTACTCAAATGCTGCGATTACGCGTTCTGAAGTATATTTTTATTGTGAAATTGTTTAGAAACCAAATATCGATAAAAAGACTGGGGATGGAGCTGCTGTTGGATTGAAGGAAGTGAAGAACACATATAAGGATGTTGATGAATATCTTGATACGTTCGAGCCTTTGCTTTTTGAAGAAGTGAAAGCTCAGATTGTTCAAGGCAAAACCGAGGAAGACGGTGCTGTTCTTATTTTTCCTCACTTTATTTTCGTTTATAAGATCTTACGTCGGTATTTGTGTGTACCTCATTGAAAATTTCTTGAATGTTTAGAGTTTTTTTCAATTGAGTTTGGCCTGCCAATTTTACCATGGATTTTAGTTTGTATGTTTCTCCCCATGCTTAAAGAATTTAAGATAGTTTCGGTGCTTGGATAAGACTTGGTTTTGGTTTCTGCCTGATTTATTTTCAGTTGGTTTGTTGATTGAACATTTTCTTTTTATTTGTTTTGTATGATGTATTTGTTTGTCATTTGTAAAGACATACATGTCATTAATGCTTTTGAACCTACAGGTGAACCTACAGGAACGGAGTGGCAGCTAGCAACTATAGCAGAAAGCAGTGAAGTCAATGGATTTCATTTACCTATGGTCATATGTTCTGCTCCAGAGGTGATATCTCAGAATGATCTTTTGTTGCTTTCAAATAAGAAGGTACTTGGTCGACTATGATTCCAAATTTAGTAACCCTTAGTGGCATTTTAATGGTCTTCTTGTGGTTTGATCTCTGTTCATTTATTTACTAGAAGTGTCTGCCATATATTGAAATCGCGAATCTGAAAGTGTGTTCAATGGTTTTGCAGTTTGGTGAGGAGCATTTTCGTAAGGACAAAGGATTACCTACTGCGTATGCTTTTGCGTTAGTAGAGCATCGTCAACAAGATAAGATTAGACTCCGGCTGCATTTAAGTGGAGAAGTCAAAAGATTTAATACGGATGATGTTCAAACTTGCTCGAGGCTATTAAGTATGATTCCTCTTGTTAATGAAGTGCGGAAATATGAAAAATGTTTGTATGTTCTGAAGGTAATGGTCTAGTTGACACAAATTGCATGTGCTGTCAGTTCTATTTGTTATGTTCTTTTACTGCGAAATTGTTGCTGACATTATAAAGGGTTGATACTTTATGAAACACCTATACAATTAAGAAAATTGGAGGTTTATACATCTTTAATCTGGTGATGAAATTTTATCCTGTTGGTTCTGTACTGGAATATCAGTAAATACATTTTATTGCTTCTGGAATTAATCTCCTGATTGGTATATGTTTTTATTGTCATCTTGTGTTCCAGATTTGCAGCTTGTCAACTATAGTTCGTGAATATGTTGCTATGCGGTCCATTAAAACTCTCCCGTTCAAGGATTTGATATTAAAAGCAGCTGACACTGATAATGATACCGAAGATCGTGCCTGGAAAATATCTAGACCCCTAACAGAGTTTATTGAAACCAATCACAATAAATCGCAGCTGGAGGCTATATATGTGAGCTCTTAAGCAACTCACCTCAATTTTCAGGACCTTAAGTTATCACCTTCTTTTAGTATTTAGAAGCAGTATAATACTTTTTGACGTTTTTTTAAAAAAGAATATCATATTTTAGTTATCTTCTAATTTATTCCACAATTATTAATCGAGCTCTTTCTGAATTTGTTGCAGGCAGGTCTTTCACGTAAATCCTTTGTTTTGATACAGGTTTGACTTGTAACTTTATGATAATAATTATGACATCCAGTCATTTTCTTCTTCATTTTCCTTAATGCTATACACTTCGATTGCTATGGCTTCTTCTAATTTTGATTTTTACATTTTTCATTTTTTAATTAAGCTATAGGCAACAAATGCAACATCACCATTATCTCATTGTTTATAACCTATATTTTAACAGAAGCTTGCACATCGGCCGCTCTGTTGCTTTTGTACTGATGCTAACAAATGATGCAATTAATATTAAAAAATATGTCTATTTAACAGCACACTTGCTTTTAGGGCCCTCCAGGGACAGGAAAAACGCAAACTATCCTTGGGCTACTTAGTGCTATTTTGCATGCTACTCCAGCTAGGGTACACTCCAACAAGTAAGCATCTCTCAGACCTATTCTTTCTTTCTCAATTGCATATGTTGCTGAGAGCCAGTACTTAGAGAGCAAATGCTGAATGTTGTAATCAATCTTTGTTTGAATAACCTGATCTTTATTACATGCAGGGGGAAAGTGATTGGAGTAAAACGTGGCCCAGAATTGCCCATTCAGGAAAAGTACGTTTGATGCTGTTACTTCACTTACATGCTGCTACTTTTCAATATGTGTACTCTGTTCCTGTACATAGACACACATTTTCTGTATTTGTGTTGATGTATGTTTCCAGTTTTTATTGACTTGTTGAAGTACTCATGATTGTAAAATGGCATTAATTTGTATAGAATGAGCCCTGAGGTCCAATGAAGTCGCTAATTATTCAACCTCTGATAGAAGACTCCAATGAAAACAATTGGCTGCATTAAACAGTGTAATAATGTGAAGATGAAACGTGCGGTGCATAGTTGTGTTGATGTAGGTTTACATGTGCTTGTGTATACCTAGTTAATTAAAGTTTATAGCTCAACATGTTTCCGGTTTTTATTGACTTAATGAAATACTCTGTAATTGCTAAATGGCGTTAATTGTATAGAATGAACCCTGAGGTCCTATGAAGTGGCTAATTATTCGACCTCTGGTAGAAGAATATAATGAATACAATTGGCTGCATTAAACATTGTAATTATGTGAAGATGAACCATCGAGTGCATAAAAATTGTAACAAAGTGAGGATGAAAATTGTTTTTAGGTTGACACTCATAGGACCAAACAAATATATCAAACAACTTCACGAGTTCATGATGAATACATATTATACAATGAACTTCCAATGTGAGTGTACAAACTCCATGTGTCAGCCCCTCCTATAAGATGATTTTGGTATATCATGGAATTGTCGGTTTATCTTTCATTACTTCATCGTTTTTGGAAAAGAGTCCAGTCTACACATAGTAGACTGCTAATGTGATTGAATACATCGACTCCTTTCTGGGACCTTTAAGAATTCATAAAAGATCATCTGGGAATGGGCCGAACAAGTATCTTTTTCGTGTACAGATATAAGTACAAGTTCAAAAGTTCATATCTTCATAAAGTACTTTGCTTCTCACTGAATTTGTATGAAAAATTGCATTGTATATAATCCGAGTAAAGCAATAAATCAAGATAATTGAATTTCTTTTCTATATATTTTCCTTTGTGTCCAATTCTGATTTTAGATGCAATAATAATACTTTCAAACTTAAGTACATTCGTACCGATATTATTTTATTCAATTCTCAAAGTAATATTTCACTAGGAATATGTTCTGATATTTATAGATACAATCACTGGGAAAAGGCATCTCCATGGTTAATTGGCATTAATCCTCGAGATAAGATCATGCCTATAAATGGGGATGATGGATTTTTCCCCACATCTGGCAATGATATGGTAAGAGTATTTCCTTTCCGATAACACTAACTCTATATTATTTCCCAATTCGCTTCCTCAAGTTTTTGAACTTTGTTCAGAAACCAGAAGTGGTCAACTCGAGCCGCAAATATCGTGTTCGTGTTCTAGTATGTGCTCCATCAAATTCTGCCCTTGATGAGATTGTCCTGCGTCTCATAAATACTGGTCAGTTTTCTATCTTATCATCGATTTATTATTTTATTTGGTTCATCTGCTCTGGAATCTGAAGTTATGCTATTTCATCCCTTGAATTATCTGCATTGACACCCATAATTGTCTCAATTGACTCCCTTGGTATTGACAGTATTTTCAAGAAATATTGTAAACATATCTGAAAACTGTAATGGGATATATTCTGAGATGGGACTGGAAAAGAACGGGAAGACTTTGATCATTCCTCGGGATTTTTTGGTAGAAGAGAAAGAAGGTGAAATATGAGGTAGATGCATTTTCTTTCTAGTTTACTGTAGTGTAAACTCTTTGCCTAATTGCTTCCCAAGTGCCGAAATACCATTAGTCTTAAACATGTAGGCAGGACAATGATGATTCGCACATGATCGTTCCTTCGTCTTCTCAATTCCCTTCATACCGAACAAGGGATTCAGTCCTTCCTTCTCCTTATACCCATTACCTGATTTAATCCTTCCTCATAGCTTCCTCTACCATGGATTACACAGAGGATGCTGCAAACTTTCACATTTGGATAATTTTACCTTTGCTCCTATGCAGAAATGACCTCTGGTTCTGGCATTATCTGAGGTTGCCTTTCGGTGGTAATGATACTTCCTGAATAACATTCCATTTCTGGTTACTTTGGCACTACACTTGACTGCCAAGAGTGTTTATTAGACACGAAGTCGACTCCTACAATACTTTAGCTCGAGGATGCTGATGGATAAAATAAAAGGACAATGATAGAAGTCCCATCATCACCTCCTTGGATTATATCATTTGCAAATATTTTTTGGCCAAGCCGACAAAACAGAATGCTAAGTGATAAAAGATGACAGAGGCTTTTGTAGTGGAACAAGTAAAATAATAATTATCCTGCCAAGTACTCGCTCTATTCCATATCAAATGTCCCATTTTCAATTGACAGTTGTTTATGGGGGTTGAAAAAGTGATAGCATTGCCCTTAAAAATAGTAGTGGAAAATTAATTGCGTCACAAATTTCAACCGAAAATGTGTTTTTGGAGAGCATATTTCCATTTCACGTAATGGAACTTTATTTCTGGACGTTCTAAAGAAGAAAATAACAGCAGAGACATGAAGTTGAAGATTTGAAATCACACTTTCGTCCTTACTCGTCTCACCAGTGGTCTGGCTGATCCTGGATGACCAGTGGTGTAGGCAAAAAGTAATTTTTTGTGTCTGTTAATAAACTATCAACTTTCAAATGTTAAGCTCTTCTGACATCTTCTTGTGCACCACTATGACCCACAACTAAATATCAATCATTTCTTTTTAGAATTTTGACACTGTTGTAATCAAACCATTAGTTTCCTCATTGGGCCAATGAAGACAATAATTACAATATCTTCAGAACATCATAACTATTAGTGGGTGTTCTTAGGGGTGAGTGCTTATATGTGACTCGCACTCTTCCAGTATGGACAGCAGTACCAATCAGTGTCACCTCATCTTAGGTTTTCATATGCGATATTACTTTGTTCCCTTTCTAAGTGTTCATTTAATTTACTTAAATGAACAAAAGGTTATCTGTTAGGACGTCTATGAAGTATTAGGCAGAAATAGCAATTGATGGTTACTGCCAAGAAAATTTCTTTTGGCTACTTAATGTGGATGCTTTTGTCGTTAAATTGCAGGCATCCGTGATGAAAATGACCATGCATACAGCCCTAAAATTGTGCGCATAGGTCTTAAAGCACACCACTCGGTCCAGGCAGTTTCTATGGATTATTTGGTATGTACATGGCCATCAGCAATATGTAAGACTCTGCCTCATTGCCATGTAACTTATATGAACTCAAAAGTTGACATCAAATGACTTGTTGTAGGTAGAGCAAAAACTTGCAAGCACAGACTCTCAAGCTGGTGACAAGCAGAAGCAAGGAGGTGTAGCAAAGGATAAAGACAGTATTCGTGCATCTATACTGGACGAAGCAGTTATCGTATGTGGTTTGCTTTTTTCATGTTATATATGAATATGGTTGCTTAACTTATAAGTATGGCCAGATTAGCTTAAGGTGATTAACTGATTGTTACCAGGTTTTCTCCACTCTGAGCTTCAGCGGATCAGCTCTTTTTAGTAAATTGAATCGTGGTTTTGACGTTGTCATAATTGACGAAGCCGCACAAGCTGTAAGCTATCATATATCATAATATTTAAGATATGGCTAATTTAGGTTAAGCATATACGCACTTCAATTTAGCGGCCAACTTCTTGTTTTCTTTACTATTAATTAATATTCAGAATGTTATTTTAGTCTTCAAATTTTCTCTACAACAGGTGGAGCCTGCGACTCTCGTTCCTTTGGCCAATGGATGCAAGCAAGTATTCCTGGTATGTGCTCTTCAGCATTGCTTCATGGGGTCATTGGTGGAGAATTGATGATAAATCTGTTTTAATTTGAATTATAGTATTTGTAACGCGTCAATTTTGTGGTTCCAACTTCCAAGCACCATTTGTAGTTCATATGTTACATTTTATATGGCAAAGTAGTAACAATATCAATTTTATCTTTTTGTTCTAGGTGGGGGATCCTGTTCAATTGCCAGCCACAGTAATTTCTTCTGTTGCAGAAAAATTTGGGTAAGAGCAGCATCCTGTCAAGCAATGTTTAATTTACATTTATAAACAGATTTATTTCTTGTTTACTGTTTCTTTACTGAAACAATACTCTAGAAAGAATATAAGATCTTTTGAAAATTCTGTAGATATGCAATGAGCTTATTTAAAAGGTTCCAGAGAGCTGGCTATCCAGTACAGATGCTGAAGACCCAATACCGAATGAATCCAGAGGTCTCCTTCTTTATCTCGTTCTGTCATCTCTTTCTCTTTTCTTTTTCTGGACACAAGTATAACATGATATAGAGGACTCGTCTAGAAATTCAGAGCTGCATTTGTAGTATTTCTACTTAAAAAAGGACACATTAGCTTGAAGTTTAAAGCATCATTTTAAGGGTTTCAGCAGCTCGAAATCATTATCTGAACCTCCTAGATTCTTCTTGGTCCAACTTATCCAAAAAAAATTAAACAAGCGATATGAACTTAGACTTGGACTGGTGCCCTCATTCCTATGATTATTCACTCAGTACTAACTTCGCAATGAACCCGCACTTGATCTGTTTTAATAGATTTTGCTCCTGCAGATTAGGAGCTTCCCATCTAGGGAATTTTATGATGAAGCACTGGAAGATGGACCTGATGTTGAAGAACAAACAAAGCGGGGGTGGCATAAATACCGCTGCTTTGGGCCATTTTGCTTCTTTGACATACATGAAGGGAAGGAGTCCCAGCCATCGGGAAGTGGTTCTTGGGTAAATGTCGATGAGGTTGAGTTTGTCCTTGGTTTGTACAGTAAATTGATTAGTAGGTATCCAGAGCTTAAAGCAAGTTCCCGACTTGCAATTATATCACCATATAGACATCAAGTCAAGCTCTTCAGAGAAAAGTTCCGTAGCACTTTCGGTGTGGAGTCTGATAAAGTTGTAGATATCAACACTGTCGACGGATTTCAGGTTCTTCACGTAATTTTCATTTTTTTTTCTTTTTTACTTTTTGTTTTATAATTGAAATGAGCGTTATCGAGTAAAAACTCTTTAGGGACGCGAAAAAGACGTTGCTATCTTCTCATGTGTTCGAGCGAGTAAAGATAAAGGCATTGGTTTTGTTGCTGATTTTAGAAGAATGAATGTTGGTATTACTCGAGCAAGGTCTTCTGTTATGGTATGGATTAATCGACATTAAAATTTAAATTACTGGATTAGGATTCATTGGATTGTCTAATTATGTCGAGGAGTTTCTATAATGATTCTAGGTTGTGGGCTCTGCATCAACATTGAAAAGAGATGAGCACTGGAAGAACCTGGTTGAAAGTGCAGAGCAGAGAAATGTATTATTCAAGGTAAATATCCCATTTAAATAGCAAGTTATTGTAGAATTTGATTTCATTGCAGTAATCTCTTAGCACACCTGGTAAACTTGGACATTCACGTCAAGCTTGACTCGGAGATCCATTTCAATTAAGGTGTTGTGTTTGCAGGAAGGTTTAATTTGAGGAAAGGTTTTACAGTTAAAGATTTCAAATAACTCAGAATATGAGGTGGATTTGAAATCCATGGTAATGATTGAAAGAAAAGCTCAAAACAGTAACCAATGATTTCGTAGTTCATAGTTGCTCAAGAATTTCCAAACAATAACAAGTTCAATGGATTTGTATTATGGATATGAAATCATTAACTGGCAAATCCTTCAATCCGAACACAACATAAAGGTCTGAGCCAAGAAAATTCAATTTCACAAGACAAATTCATTGCACTTGTCTAGATGGTTTTGGATATAGATTTTAAATACTTTTAGCTTTTCTTGCTATCTATCATGTTTCCCTCTTAACATCGAAGTCATTTGGATCCTAGGAAAAATCTCCTTGTCATAAAACAGCTATTAATTGAAAACTAATGGATGAAATCCATTAAGGTTCTAGTCTTCCTTCATGCCCAATTCAATCCGCATTCTGCAATTCAAGTGTTTGGAATGATGAACATTTACTGCTTTTGAATTTGTTATTTTTCCTCAATTTGACAATATCGAAGAAAATCCATCATTCCACTGTGCCCCTCCCAAATGCTCGACCTCTGTTTTCTGTAGATGTTTATCTTTTATTGTGACAGTTCTCGTATGATAATGACAGTGAAGATTAACAAGCTTAAAATCTCAGGTCTCCAAGCCTTACACTGAGTATTTCAGTGAGGCCAACCTTAAATTAATGGAAGTAAAGGAATCCATGCCAGAGAAGCCTGAGGCCACTACCGAAGATATGGATGTTGGCGTGCCTATTGATGTTAATGCTGCAAGTGGTGATCAAGCACAGCCTGAAGAGAATGACTGGGGAGATGCTGGAGAAGCTGAAGGTTATGATGGTGGGGACTTTGGTGGTGAGGACTAAGACCTCTTAACATTTCTTATGGCTGCCATTTGGCTCTGGTGCCGATTCTTTTTCCCAGGGTTTTGCGGATCTCCAATTTGACTACTTCATAGAAGTTTGATTATATTATTGTTGCCTCAAGAGCATCTCGAATGTACATAAAAAGGTGGCACTGCGCATCATTAGTTTGCTTATTTAAAAGACAATAGATAAGTTTATGCATGTTATACATCGTTGTCAAAAAAGTTTGAGCCTTCTATGAACAAGTAAATCGTCAATCCATTGATCTTGATTGGATCGACTTTATTTGCCTCTGTTGGGACGAGCTGGTCCATTTATCTTGATTGGATCGACCTGGTTGGATGCTATCAACCAAGGACGATGGAATCCACTGATTTTGATTGAATTGACCTTTTGTTCTCTATCACCCATGGATGATCTGATTCATTGATCTTGATTGGAACAACTTTATTGGATTCAGTACCCCAGGGCGATCTGATTTAGTATTACCAAAGATATGTATGTAGGTTCTTATCAATTTAGGGTTGTAATCCAGACGAGTCGAGCCGAATAAGTTGTTTAATCTTATTTGAATTATTATCGAGTTTCGGAATTTTTGTGATCTTGATTTGGTTGTTAATCGAGCCGAACAAGAATCAAGCTCGAATAGCTTGATTTTTTTTTTACATATTTTATCATTTTTTACTAATCGAGTTAAGCTTTAAACTTATTGAACAAACAAAAGGTTGTTCAAGCTTAGTTTGATATTTAACAAATTGAGCTTAATTGAACTTTTACTGAACGAACTTCAATCGAGTCTCGACTAACTTTGTTAGCCTTTTAAGTTAGCCTTTTAGCCCTACTTATGAATTATGATAGATGTGTATATACGTCTAAGAAAGAAAACAAAAGGTATAAATTTGAAACCTTCCATCAAAAGAAGAAAAAGGGCATGACGAATTCTATTAATGACAGAGTATTAACAATCTTTGGGGTGATGAGAGATTTAGAGCCAAATTATTTTTTCTCAAGTGCTCGAACAATAGTCACGTGACATGACGTGGTCAAATCCAGCATTGGCAGGGCAATCGTAATAGATCTTCTCGTTTGACGGCTGGGATTGCGCCAACTGAGTTTCAATGATCGCCGTCAGATCTGCGGGCGAGATCGAATGGATTAGGGCAATTTCTCTCTCCTCTTCTTCTCTGTCCACTCCCATCATTGAAAGCTCATCTCTCTCTTTCTCCGGTGGATACGCCGTCGGATCATCGTTTTCAGAGAATTCCGGTGCCGGCGGTTCAATTCTCAGAGGAAATGTAGAAGCGGTTGGAATTCCTGGCCATATGTTGTATGCCGGTGGAAATTGAACAATCTCCGGCGAATACGCCTGCGGTTCACTTCTCGGAGAGAGTGTAGAAGCAGTCGGAATGTTGTGATCGGTCGGAAAATGAACAGTCTCCGGCGAAAGTGCACCATTAGATGCAGATCCAGACTGCACGGACGGTGGAGATCCGACGGTATCATTAGATGAATTCGCCGCCAAAGGCAGTCTGCGCGTCTTCGCGTGGTGGCGGCGGTGACTAGTGAAATGCGCTCGCGGAGCGTGACGGCGTCGATTCATCTCCGGCGGCCGATCTGACGAATTCGAACACCTCAAGATTCCTCCCAATCCGTGAACCGCAAAGTGACGGCTGTAAAACAGGCCAGGCGAAATCAATCGCACCAGATCTATACTAACTTCATCGCCGGCAGGCGTCAGCGCATTCGATCGGCGGTTTCCGATCTGTATCCGACGGTTCTTAGCGAGTGTACGGAGCGAATAACCGGAGGGGAAGCGGCGGAGCTCGTTGAACGAGAGGCGGAGAGGCACGACGTGGCAACGGAGTGCGGTGGTGTAATCCGACGCCGTATTAGCCATATCGAGTGCGAAAAGCGACGAATCGGTGGGGGCGAAGAATGTGAAGGAGGAGTTGCTGTTGACGATCTCGTAAACGACGTCGGATGTGGCGATCGCGTTGCTGAATAGTGTGTAGCGGCGCGCACGGAGGACTGTCAACATTGAGTCCAGCTCGTTCTCCTCGAAGGCGGCGCAGATGGCGGCGAGGCAGAGAGTGAGGATGAATAGGCGGTGGAAACTCGCCGGCGCCGCCATGGATGAGAGAGAGAGGTATGTAACTAACTGTCAGGTAGATATTTTCGTTCTGGCGGGAATTTATTTTTATTCTATAAGTTTGTTTTATACGGTTTTAAAAAGATGGGCTTCAAGTTTAGACGGGCTTTTCTTTCCCATTAAAAGTTGTATGGGCCTAGTTTGCCTCTTTGTGGGCCAAATTATGTGGACTAATGTGACAAAATATCATCTTTTATTTTTATTTTCCACTTTTTGTTGAGTTTTCAAGTCTTAGTAGTGTAAGGGTTAATTCTAGTCCAAATTTCAATGGTCCGAGTGTGAATTTTGTGTCTATCTTTCTCTCACACAAGTGTCTGTGGACCGCAAACAATATACCTTACTGTGTTCGAGAGATAAACACTAGGATCATTAGATTCGGTATAGCATAGATTTTTCCGTAGTCTAACTACGTTATTTAAAACTCGTAATATAATATTTAGTATTTTTTATATGAATGATTGAAAAATATTTCTCATACACATTTTGGATCTGATGAATATATATTTGTATTTTCTTTTTAGTTGAACATTTTATGCATATATACTATGTATTTTATTTTATACTTGTCGATTAATATCTCATCTGATAAATAAGTTATTATTTTATTTAGAATCTGAAAGTTGCATTAGACTTCACAAATGAACAACAAAAATATTACTCCATTTCGAAAAATAATTTATTATTTATTTAAATTAAAAAATGTATTAAACTTGTGAGCATTATAACATATAAAAGAATAATGAATAAAATCTAGATTATTATAAAATAAAGTATACAAATATTAATATAATTTCAAATGGTTAGCTTTATAATTGTCATAATTTCAAATTTATATGATAGTTGCACTTTTAAAACAGTTTTCATAAATTAAAGGTAAGTACAAACATATGCACATAAATATGCAAATAAATCGTAGTTTTATTCCTGAGCTATTTCTTAACATTACGTTTACACAAATCCGTATATCAATCTTCTCCGTACTATAAGTTGACTCTTTACAGTAATTTGTAAGAAAAATACCAATAACTCATTCGTAATAAATGGCGAATTTTTTCTTTACCATATATACAAATTTAACTAACTAGAACTTGTGATAGGTCCTATAATCATCTTTCACAAAGGTTCTGCCATATCTATACTATATACTAATATAGTAAAGCTTTATTTAGCTGCAACGACACTATTTAATACGAATTATGAGTTTTGTTTATTTCAAGTTAGGAACTCAATTTATCGTTTATAATTTGGTTGATGAAATGGTTTTGACCTTTCAAAAATTTTCCATAATAACTTTGTTTTTTGAGCATAAGCTAATCATCAGTAAAGTTTCTAAAAAATTTCATATGCTCATTATTTACTCATTCTAAGACAATTAAAGTGTGCATTTTAAATTATCTAGATTGTTTATGACTTGGTCCTTAATTCAATCAATATTTTCTATATATGAAGCGTGTGTGTGATCCCTCTCCTTACAAAAACTCGGTTCTATGTAATGGAAACAATAAGAAGAGTGATTATTAGGAGTTTTCGGGACATAAAAGTGTCGAAATAACCATAATCTGAAGAGTATCGTGGACTTTATACGAGTCTCACCACATGAATAATTGTGATTGTATTGAGACTCAAAGTATCGGGAGTTTCTTAAGAATAACCTAACCATAATATATTAGACGAGTATGGTGAACTTTATATAAGTCTCACCACATGAATAATTGTGATTGTCTTGAAACTCAAAGTCTCGAGGGTTCTTAAGGACAACCTAATTAACCATAATCAGAAGAGTATGGTGGACTTTATATGAGTCTCACGACTCTCACCACATAAATAATTGTGATTGTTTTGAGACTCAAAATTTCGAGAGTTCTTAAGATTGACGCAATAAGGGGCTTAACTTGAAAATTTTACACTCCTTTATGTTATGGTTTTCTATCCATTCTTAAAAATTTAGAAAGTCGGAGTTATGGATCATTATACTCGTTTATGAAATATATAGGACTCGAAGTTATGAGAACTCTAAATTTAGTACAAGGTCAAATAACATATTCTCCCAACTCCTCCACTTTTGTCCAAACAAGATTTATATATATTCTTCAAAAGCAAATCATTGAAGTCTTGCTTTATATAAGCTAAAGTTTGCTTGATAACGACAAATGCAGATTATTCACGAAGAGAAAAGAAAAAGACTTTATATCACTGTACCGACCTCCACATATTAGAACATAGAACATATTAAAATATAGAAAAGATTAGGATTAGGGGAGTAGGAAGTTTTAAAATTAAAAAAGATACAATAATTTCTAAATAATTAAAGAGAAGTAATTGTTAAACTTTATAAATTAATCACAAAATCTCATTTATTTTATTTTTCTCCATTTTTTTCTAAAGAATATTGATTTCTTGTTCAATTTTTTTCCAGCACTACTTAAATTTTTATTGTTCGTCTTTCTTTTATGTTCAATAATGTTTTTTCACCGTTTTAGTTAGAAATTGATAGCGGATCAAGAAAAAATATACTTTATACAAGATTAAAATTGACAAAAAAACAAAATTAAAATTCTCTCACTATGTCATGCAATTTGATTTTTTTTTACATAATAAATCAAAATCAAAATTGGAATTCATACTAACTTGGCAGTCGTACAAATGATGTAATTAGGAAAACAATCATATTGTTTGTTTCACTTACAACAAATTAATAAAAATGATTTTTTTTTTTGAGAATTGAATTATGCAGTTAAGCTAATATAAAACTTAATTAGTTAAAAGAGACGGCAAAAATTCGTCGTTTAATACTTATGAATATATGCTCTATTTCTTATAATAGGACTTGTAATGAAGTTGAAAATTATTTTAGAAAATATTTAAATCTATCCACTTTGCAGGTGAGATTCTAAATCTAAAATGGGGTTTCCTCGATAGTGCATCTGGTGCATACGCACCAGGTGCTAAAGAGGTGACATGTGTCACCTTTTTAATTCCTTTTTTTATTTTTTATTGAGTTTTTTTAAAATCTTTCTTTAATTTCTTTTTTCATTTCTTTTGTCTTTTTCTTTCTGTTTTCAAGTTTTATGTTTGAAAATTCAAAAAAACTTTTTTGCCTTTCTCATTTTTATTTGTATTAGTTTTGTGATTGGGTTCAAGTAAATTCATATTAATAATTCAATTCGTACATAGGGAAGAATGATCCAAAATCAAATCATTTATATCATCAGATCAAGTGATTCGGTTGGATTGATGTGGATTATATTTTACTTATATTCATTAACAACTTAAATTATTTGATGTTGTAACCAAAAAGAAATATTAATAATAAAGTGTAAAATTACCTAATATTATTCACAATATCAAATAAATTGAGTTGTGAGTGAATAATATTAATCTATTTAATATTTCGCTATCATTATCTAATTTTATTTTAATCATCAAATAATTTGAGTTGTGAGGGCATCTAATTAAAACATAATCGAATTAGACCTACACGAACTGCTTGATTTGAAGATATAATTATTTGGTGTCGGATTAATTTAGACTACTAATTGTACATGTCAGGTCAGTTGAACTTATAATATTAAACTATCTGAATCCAATTGCATAAACAGACCAACTATTATAAATACACACGAACAAGACAAATTTCTTAAACTTTTAAAACATAAAATTGAAAGAAAAAACACAAAATAAAAAAGAAATAAAAACAAAAACTCAAAAAAAAATAAAAAAAATGAAGAGGTGACATGTGACTGCAGCACCTGGTGCGTATAGCACCGAGAGGACCCATTTTAGGGCCTTCTCGATAGTGCACCTGGTGCATACGCACCAGGTGCTAAAGAGGTGACATGTGTCACCTCTTTAATTCTTTATTTTTTTTGAATTTTTGTTTTTTCTCTTTTCCATTTTGTGTTTTTTCTTTCAATTTTATGTTTCAAAGATTTAAAAAATTGTGACTTGCTCATCTATATTTATAATAGTTGGTGTGTTTATGCAGTTGGATTCGGATAGTTTAATATTATAAATTCAATCGACCCGACATGTACAATTAGTAGTCTAAATTAATCCGACACCAAATAATTATATCTTCAAATCAAGCGATTCGTGTAGGTAATTGAAATAAAATTAGATAATAATAGCGAACTATTAAATAGATTAATATTATTCACTCACAACTCAATTTATTTGATGTTGTGAATAATATTAAGTAATTTTACATTTTATTATCAATATTTTTTTTTTGGTTAAAACATCAAATAATTTAAGTTGTTAACTAGTATAAGTAAAATATTATCCAACTCGATCTAACCAAATTGCTCGATCTGAAGATATAAATCATTTGATTTTAGATAATTTTTGACTTATGTACGAATTGAATTATAAATACGAATTTGCTTGAACCCAAACGTAACACTAAGAAAAAAAAATGAGGAAGTCGAAAAAGTTTTCTTGAATTTTCAAACATAAAATCTGAAAAAAGAAAAGAAAAAGACAAGAACTGGAAAAAAAAAAAACAGATTTTAGAAAAGATTAAAAAAATAAAAATGAAAGAGATAACATATGTCACCTCTTTAGCACCTAGTGCGTATGCACCAGGTGCATTATTGAGGAACCCTAAAATGGTCCACCACTATTAATTCCTTGCCAATATTTTTGGCACTTGTCAATATCAATAATAAGTGTCCAATCAAAACCCTGTCACCTAAATTTTGCACTTTGTCACGATTGGTGTTTTATATCTAATTGCATATATACGATATAAAACTAAAATACGAGATAAACGCCAAGATGTATCACTATTTTGCAACAAACATTCACTACATAAACTATTGCATGATCTCCCCCTTTCAATTATTAACCAAGATTTCCAACACTTGATACAAAATCTTGATTGCCAATTTTAGTCCTAGAAGTATATCTAATTATATCATTTGTCTTCCTAAGAAGAACAAGAATCACAATCTTCAACTAACCATTTGCCCGAGTAATAGCATTGAGAATTCCCGATCATATTCATCAATTTAGCGTTTTTCTTATATACGACCAAGCGTATACATGCGCATCAATTTTGTATTTAAGAAAACGGTTATACACTTGGCATGTATCTGTGTTACTACTGAATGCAAAATATAATGGGGCAGAGGATCCAAACTGATACAATGATGAAGTTAAATACACAAGGAATATCTCTAAAGTCTAAACCCAAAAATGAGAAAGAAGGTATCAGAGGACAATTGGAACAGCAGAAAACGATCATCAGATGATCTCGTCATGTTTCAACGAGGTCCCCTTGTCATCGGTATAAGGTCCGAATTATGATTGATTCTTCAGATTCAAGAATAAAACATCACAACAATCTCCTTTCCTAATTAAGAAAAGGAAAATATACAAATGACATAAACTACAAGCACCACCAAATTACTGTTTTCATGCAAAGTTCAGTTAAACAGCAAATCCTGAAACCATATTTGCCCTCTATTCACAAGCCAATTTGGTGTCAAAGCTGCTAAGGCAAATTGCAAAAGCCTGAAAAGCAGATAAAGGATATCGATAATCCATAGTGAACATATCTTTACCCACCTTACCGAATTGGAGAATAATTTTATCATGGTCGGGCTGAGCTTGCCCTTGCCCTTGACCGGGCTGAGAACTGGGCGGCGCAGCAGGCCCCGGTTGTTGCGTGGCGGCTATCAACTGAAAATTCTTAACAGACGCAACGGTCACCCGCCCTCTAAAATTGAGACACCAGCACTGTAACTGCTCGTGCCAACGTGGCGCCTTGTTCTTGAGGACCAATGGTCTCGTTTTACTCTCTTCATCTTCATTCGACACCCCACGCACAATATCGGAAAATCTCGAGCTACTGAATTCAGTTGAGTGATCAAGGGATTTTGAGAAAGAGACGCTCCGGAAGGAGTCTTCGAGGGATCTTGGAAGAAGTTGTTCTGGTTGACCAGGGACCACCCCGCCGGGTTCAAGTGACGAAATAGGTATTGAGTGCATCATGCAGTGCATCCGACGTGGGCCCCGTGTACCGAGCACGTTCAGCTCGTATGCGATTTGGGCTATGTTGTAACTCCCGGTGGGTACTTTTGGAGATACTTTCTTGGAATTGAACCTTCTGCTTGTTCTCCCGGGTGGTGGGATGTGTGAACAAGTATGTGGTGGCTGTGTGTCGTAAATTATAAACTTGGTGCCAAGAAAATTTGATCTGCAAAAAGAAGTAAGCTTTCGATATTGATATGCAAATATACAAAGACTAAAAGTCAAGAAGCTTCTAAATAAATAATATGCAAATATACAAAAAGTAAAAGTGAAGATACACAGGACACTGAATAATAGAAATGTACCTTAATTTTCCAATATATGTGCTACTCGACCTCGAAATATTGTCTGCATCCATCGAGATAACATACTCTGTACATGTAGTTCTACGAGTTCTTTTTGCAGAGAGAAGGAACTTCCCATTCTCAACTAGCAAAGCTGCAAATATTAAAAGTAAATTTCATAACTACATAATCAACAGCAGGAATATTCGGGAAATTGAAGTGCAATTCATTTTCTTTTCCTTTCAAAAACCTACTGTGATGTACAAGGTCGCGAAATGCTACTTATAACAGGCAAGTGACTTTTGAAATTGAAGCAAGAGCACATTTGTTATAGCCATTAGTAAAAGTAAATATGGATGATAATTTAGCCATTAGTGAAAAAAATTCCAGCAATCTTATGTAATCGATGTAACCAAAAATCAAATTCAAAACCTACTCACGTTCTAGATAAAGAAACTGAAAGAGATATACTTGTTACTTGAGAAAAATTAAGCACTCACACTTGGGATTGACATGGCAAATAAAATACCTTAAAAACACGAAACGCGAAGCAAATAAATAGCAAAGTGGATTTTCAAGAAATCCACGCTACACTCACCAGGACTAAGACACAAAAATAGATGGTATGTTAGATTAGATTTGTCCCTCTTTATGAAGCATTGAATAGTTCCATCACGAGTCCCTGGCTGCATACAGGAAGAAAAGTTAGATTTAGTTTTCATAGATCGAAAGGTCCCCAAAAAACCTTTATATATATGTAAGAAATAAAATGGTTGCAGCAGGACAAATATGTAAATTCGATCTTGTGTGATGCAAACCATAAAAAAGAGGATGGTAAGTTACGGGTTATTCTTAGGGTGTTCCAGACTCTGATTTTCGGTTTAATCAGAACCATCCATGAGGTGGGACTCATGTCGAGTCCAATATACACGGATGGTAGTAATTATACCAAAACTCAGAAACTCTCCAGGAATCACTCCGAAGTTACCTGCTTGAGTGAAACTGGAAAAGTAAGCTTCCCACATAATTCAGGAGTTTTAACAATTTCCTTGCACATACTTCTCCATGATCGGCAAACAGCAGCGCATGCAACCACGTGCTTTCGAGCGGGCCAAGTGCTCTCGCTCTCTTCCAACCGTCTGATTACATCGAATAGCAACTCTGGAGGAAGATTAGCCCATCGACTGTTCTGAATTACAAGAGGTTGGTCACTCAGGTCATGGAAAGAACCGTGTGATTTTCCTCTATGGTGACCAGAAAGCCTCACATCAAAACTCCGCCTTGATAAGCTCCCAAAACTATCTCTTATATCCCGTGCTATACTTCGGAAAGACATCGAAACTCAAAACACTATGTAGGAAGAAGTGAGGGCAGAGTATCTCACTTGGTTCCTAGTCTTTTATGTTGCAAGAACTTTCACCCTGAATAATTTATAAACTACTTGAAACGCGAATTCAGCTGTAGATGAGCAAAACAGAAATGAATTTTAGAAAAAAATAACAAATCAGAAAGAATACAAGAAATGAAAGATAAAGGAGAAAAAGCCATTCAACGTGAGAAGAGAGGGAAAGAAATGTAGAGAGAGAAAGTCGAAGGTAGAGTTTTAGATGGACCTTAAAGTTGAGTGAATCAGAATACTTTTGTTACATACAGCTCTTCTAGGTTCCAAAAAGTGAACTTATTTATCATACTTCCACTTGGAGAGAAAGTAAGGAATAAATCAACAAAAAAGGATCTACTTTCTCTTAATAAACCTTCAAATTAGACACTTAAAATACATATTCAAACACAAAACCCGGAAAATTTGTCTAAATTGGACCATACAATTTGCAAGCTTGCACTATGCAAAGATTAATTTGTCACCTGATTATATCTGGCTACTGCCCTCTCACACTAAATAGTAGTAAAATGCCACAAAAGTAGCAGCAAAGATGCCTCTTGATTAAGCGAGTTTAAGCACCCCGAAAATCGAGCTAACTCAACGGAACATCACTATACCATTTGGAGCTTAGAATGATAAGCAGGAGCTATACTTGGAAGGAGTAAACACAAATAAATTTACAGTGTAAAGTAAAAGAATCTAGGAAAAATTACAGTCACATAAAAAGCAAATCTAGAATTGGCATCCAAGCAAAAAGTAGCAAACCTGATAAAAGGGCTTTAAGAAAAAACAAAAGCTCTATAATTTCTTCAGAGATCTGCAAGAATCATAAATAACCACAAACTTTACTAAAATATCACAAATTTTAAGCTCAAATAATGAATTCATAAAAAATCACCAGAATTAAGTGTTGAACATGAACCCTAACCCCTTCTCTCCAATAGTATTGAAAAGGGCAAAAAAATAGTTAAAAATATTGAGAAAAAGAATGAAAAATCCCAGAAAAATTAAACCCACTAACCAAAATCTGCTCTTAACCCGCCAAATCTTAACTTACCAAAAAACTAACTAAGAAGTTTGAAAAAAGAGAGAATAAAATGAAGCATTGACTTGGTGCAAAAAAAGCTAAATTTAAAGGTGAAGGAAATGAGATCAGAGATCTATACCTTAGAAGAATCTTGAAAACCCCAGGGTGCAGGGCTTGTAAGTCTGTGTATGTATATATTCAGACAATGAAGAAGCAGATCAAGAAAAAAGAAAAAAGTGGGTCAGACACATATAAATGCACACACATATATACATAGTTATATATATATCACATTCTCTCACAGTGAGTCACGCATGGGGAGAAAGAATAAGGGTGTAGCCGGACCCTAAGATGGGGTTAAATCTAGTTCAAGGAAGCAGACAGAGAGAGAGAAGACGAAGAAGAAAAGCGTGGGGATGGGGGTGAGGGTGGGGGGGTTTGGTGGGGTGTAATGAGAATAGAATAAAGAATTATTGTATATTTGGTAAAACAATAGTAAATGGAAAGTCTATTAATATTTAATCATTTTTGTGTTGGTTTGGTTACAGCATAGAATAATGTGGATTATTATTATATCTGGCCACTATGTGACCAAAAAGGTTTTAGTCAATTAATAAACGGGTAAAAATTATTTTGTTACCTGAATTTGTTATTAATGTTGTCTTGATATTTGAGTATTCACAAGTGACTCAATTGACACTCAACTTCTATTATAATTGTTAAATTGGTACTTCATGGATGATTTTCATCCATTTCTTCATTATATTTTTTTTAAAGACTCTTATACCCTTGATCATTATTATGAAAATATCAAAGTATGTGTTGTACATTAGAAGTTCTATTTATGTTTTCTAAATATATATTTTTAAAATCTATTGAATATGACTTGATGTTATTCCGAAATGTATATTTCATGACTTTTATATGATAATTTTATCCTAAAGTGATAAATTTAACGTTTAAGTTAGCAATAAATTTGAACGTTAATTTAAAACATTATATACTTGTTGTTTTGAATTTGTATGATAATTATAAATTGTTATGCGTTTAATTAAATAGTTGTTTTATTCATGTATATATCAATAAGTAATTTTCTAAAAGTGTAAGATAATTATATATTTTATTTAAGAGTATATACATATATATATATATATATGTTCAAATATTTTGGAATCAAAAATATTTTTTAGGTGGACACTGTGACATTTTTTTCCCTGAAAAGCGCGATATCATATTAACTTAACAAAATAATGACAAGAGCAATAACTGCTAATTAATGAGGAAAAATTAAGAACAAAGCACTAAAGTTAAATAATATACAACCTTGTTGTCATTATGTCTATTAAGAGAAACTAAAACAGAATAAAATGATAAAAGTAGGAGCTTGATATAATGAATTAATGGGCAAATCTCGAAAAAATTCTTGGTTTGCTAAATGAATTTTTTTTAATCAATATAGTGACATTTTCATAAATCTACTCATGTGAATATCTTAGACTTTTAGAAATCTACTCATTCATATATACCGTAAAATAACTATTTTATTACAAGTATAATAGTCATTAATATCATATAAATTCGTACTACCAAAAAAAAAATCATATAAATTCATAATAACAAGGGTATAATATTATCATTTCTACATTAAATTAAAGTTAAAATTATTTACTACCTTAAATGTAAATTTATCACTTTAGAATAAATTTTCATATAAAAATCATAAAATACATATTTCGGGAAACATCAAGTCATATTCAATAGATTTTAAAAAAATATAATTACTAAACATAAATGTAAGTTCTAATTTATAATACATACTTTCATGTTTTTCATAATAATTGATAGGGGTATAATAGTATTTAAGAAAAATTATAATGGAGAAATGGATGAAAATCATCCATGAGGTACCAATTTGACAATTATGGTAAAACTTGGGTATCAATTGAGTCGTTTGTAAACACTCAAGTACCAATATGACATTAATAACGAGACTCGGGTACCAAAATAATTTTTACCCATTAATAAAGAGGTTTTGGGTTTATAATTATAAAAAAATAAAACAAAGAGGTTTAGGGTATGAGTATATATATGCAATGAAATTGTGCTTGATAATATCTTGAAAGATTAGTTTGGACTTTGAGTTCGAGATTTCTTGGTTTAAAAGGTAATAATAGGATTTTCTTGGCATTTTGAGTTTTGATTTTTTTTTTGTCTTAATTTCTTAGTACAAAGATCTGATCATTTTTGCTAAGTTTAATTTATTGTTAGGTTTATTTTTTTATCTATATTAAGTTTAACTAGAATTAATTTAGTTAGGGTTGTTTGATAATTAAAAATCTAGATGAAGTGTTTAAACAGATGATTTGAAGATTAAAAATCTAAAAGAGAGAGTTTTTGGTGAAAGCTTTTTTGCACACTACAGATAAAACGTCAGATCACTTGCCCAAATGAACAAGAAAGATAAAACATTAGGAAATGGAGGAACAGCTGATTTTCTTTCCTTTTTTATCTTTTTGTTATGTTAATAAAGATTAAGTAATTTGAAGATGTACAACTTCTTTAATATTATGATCAGGTACTGAATTCTATTGTCATTAAGGTTTGTATAGTCCTAGTGAAGAGTTTTTTAACTTTTTGTTTGAATTACACGAGTTCGAACTTTACTGAAAAATAAAGTTCGTCATTTTACATGTGAATATATTATGTGTTGTGTTTTTTTTGAATAAATATTATGTATTGTGTTTGGATGAATTTGTAATATTTATCTGGCTCACATATTATTATTTCATCAATATTAAAGTTTATTTAATAAAATAATAAATTATGTGATATTAATGTTTAAAACCTTATTGGATAGAGAAAAGTCATGACTTTATGTAAAGAAAAATCATGACTCTAAGTGAATAATTGTCTTGATGGGAGGCAAGTTATAGAGTTTCAATATAAAGAGGATTGGTAATCTCTCTACCCCTACACATCTTTACTAACATTACGCAAAAGGCAAAAAAAATTCTGATAAAAGTATCCATATAGTTTCAATATTGAAAGAGGGGTCAAATGAAAGAAACCAATCTTCCTCAAACAGATGTTACAAACAAACAAGTGACTCCATATCAACAAGATTGGCACTAAAAGCTATGCATGAAGGTTAGTCATTTATTTATTAAAAATTATGTGAAAATTATGAAGTTTAAAATCTATGGGATATGTAATTTATAAAATTTAACTTACATAATTATACAAAAGATTGAAATAACTCGAAATAATTAAGAAATAACGTAGTTCAATACTACATAAGAATTTAAATAAGTGTGCTACATCCACAATCAGAATGTATCTGAAATTATTCTCGAGTCTAAAATGATACATATTACAATGTATATGCCACGTATATACACAATTGCAAACTTAGTACACAAATATTTAGAAGAAAGAAGAAGGATAAAAAAAAAACACTTTGTACACAAACAATCATATTACTAGCAAAAACATGTTTAAAAGGCAAGAGGCGTCTCCTGACACAAAATGGACTCTGCTCTTTTTTGACTCATTATTCACCTCAGTATTAGACTCACAACCTCCCAATTGGGAAAAATCTATGCTACACTCGATGTATTGGTTCTAGTGCCTTCATTATTATACATTTGTGTTGGGATAGATGATTTTTATCACCCACTACGTATGTAAAAACCACCCACCCCAACACAAATGTGTGGTGATGAGGGCACCAGCTCCAATAGATCGGGTGTAGCATAGAATCGCCCTCCCAATTGAAGACTGATCTTAAACTTGACTGAACTCTATAGTCTTCACTTTTTTTTTTCCTTTTTTTAATTCAAAACGAAGGGGACACTCTAAATATCTAGCCATACAAATCTGGTTTGATAGTCATAATCTTGAGTCATAAAGACTCTATCTAGCTTCATATAGGAGGGGAGAACCACAACTTGTGACAGCCTGGATTCGAACCCAGGACCTCTCATATAAAATGAGAGGTGGATACCACTAGACCAACATGTTTTGAGTTTTATAGTCTACACTTTAACCCTAAGCATCTTCGTTATAGTGGGACATGTCTTTTCATTACTAAAGCCCAACTAAGGAAAAATCAAGCCTCAGTTCCTCTCCATTAAGTGTCTTGATTAACTCGTCTCTTGACATCTTTATGCATAACTTTCTTCATTGGCATTCATGGGTCCATCACATATATGCTCATAATCTCCAATGGAGCTATGTCTGATCTCTTAACCGTGTATTCATCTGTCTTTGGTGGCTCATACTTTGCAGGATTTTCTGTAGAATCAAACTTTTCTACTGGATCTCTTTTGGTTTATGTTGTGTACAACTTCCACTCCTTCGCACATTGTGCCACATCTTTATTTTCCCTCATGATCTTCCTAGATCGACTTCTAAGTGTTAGCTGTATAACCATCTCTGTCTACTTGACTCGTGGATATCTGATTTCTCTTAAGGTTTGAAACATGTCTGACATGACAAACCAACCTTAGTGTCTTTGATCTACCCTCTTGATGCCGCATCTTTGCCCATCTACCCTTCGGTATACGGTTCTGATCTCTTAGTACCACAGTTCTACTACACCGACCTCAAGCTCTACAGATTTGCCATCTTGGCATCGCCCATCCTACCACTTTTCATGTCAACATTAAATGGACTACTACGATCACACTAGATCTCACATTAGTATTCCCGAGTCATGAAGTGATACATGTTACTATATACATGCGCATATATACATATATATATTATATATGAAAACTTGATAGTTGGTACACAATGAATCATTTTTCTCGTCGAAACTGCTTAAACTAGCCAAAAGGCGTCCCTTGACGCGAAAAGGACTCTGTTTCCTTTGTCACTTCTTTTTGATCAATTGTATCAAACTCTACAATCTCATCAAGTCGGCAGTGATTAATTTATAATATTTGTTTTAGTGGAGACTAGAATTTATTTATAGTGTGTTTGTAGGACATCGATGATCAAGTTAAACTGTATGTCTCAATGAATTTTGACAAAAGAAATATCTTATAACGATCTTGTTCTCTTTATTTCGGTACCCATGAATTTCACCGACCTAAAAATTCTCTTATGATATGATAAAAGGGAAAACAAAGAGGTAATGATTATATTATATTTTTTAAAAAAAATTCTATATCAGGGTTATAATCTCTCTCTCTCTATCTATATATATACTCCCTTCGTCCCAAAAAGAATATCTCCTTTGACTTTTCTTAGGAATTATCAAAAGTGTATTGTTTCTCAAAAATTCCCTTTTCATAAAACAAAAGACTATAAATAACATTACCTTTTAAACATGTTATAAATTAATTTAATTTATGACTGTTGTCTACTATCCATGTATGAATCTATCTTTCTTTAAATGTAATTGCAGTTTTATAGTAAAAATAAATTAATTATATATTCTTTAATTAAAATAGAGGGTAATATAGTCAGATTAGACAATAAATATATACTTTTATAGTAAGGGACAAACTTTTTGGAACAGACAAAAGTGGAATAGTAGACATCTTTTTTGGGACGAAGGAGTGTATATATATATATATATATAGTCTGGCTTCCTACATCTCATGAACTTTCTTTTAAGTGCATATTTTAACTTATTATTATAACTTCTAGACAGGGCATGATTTTCTACCACTTCTTTGAGGAATAAGAAAAGGAAGTCGGACAAATGAATACTCCTAAGTAAACAAGTCTTGTATCAATTTACATTAAAATCTTTAATTTGCCATTTCGATTATCCTAACGTAATGATCAAGTTAAGTTGTATGTCTCAATGAATTTTGACAAAAGAAATATCTTATAATGATCTTGTTCTCTTTATTTCGGTACCCATGAATTTCACCGACCTAAAAATTCTCTTATGATAAGATAAAAGGGAAAACAAAGAGGTAATGATCAGGGGCGGACGCAGGTAGAAGAAAGGAGAGGGGGGGGCAGTGCCCCCACTGGAATTTTTTTTTATATATAGATATTTTTAAATTTTAATTCATAAATTGCATTAATGCCCCCACTCAAATTATTAAATGCTCCCCTCAATTTTGAAAAATCATTTTTTTACCTTACAACTTTTTTTATATTTGAACTTCGCCCCCTCAAGATCGAAAAATATTACGTTTTCTCCCTTTACTTTGAGTTAGACCCCCAAAAACCCAAAATTCTGGCTATAACAAAAGAGGTATAAAAGTACAAATTATATCAAAAATTGTAATTGAACCTAATTCCTTATTATATTTTCTACCATAAATATAGCGTACCGTACCGCGGGGGGCCAGCCTCCCGCCGCACTCCCCTTAACAAATTGTATAACTATATTACAATAATCTTGCACCCCTTAGTAAAATTCTTAATGCCCCCACTGACCAAATTTTCTGGATCCGCCACTGGTAATGATTATATTATATTTTTAAAAAAAATTCTATATGAGGGTTATAATCTCTCTATAGATCTATCTATTTATATATATATATGTATGTATATGCATAGTCTGTCTTCCTACATCCCATGAACTTTCTTTTAAGTGCATATTTTAGCTTATTATTATGACTTCTGGACAGGGCATGATTTTCTACCACTTCGTTGAGGAACAAGAAAAGGAAGTCGGACAAATGACTACTCTTAAGTAAACAAGTCTTTTATCAGTTTACATTAAAATCTTTAATTTGCCATTTCGATTATCTTAACGTAATGATCAAGTTAAGTTGTATGTCTCAATGAATTTTGATAAAAAAAAATCTTATAATGATGTTGTTCTCTTTATTTCGGTACCCATGAATTTCACCGACCTAAAAATTCCCTTATGATATGATAAAAGGGAAAACAAAGAGGTAATGGTTATATTATATTTTAAAAAAAATTCTATATCAAGGTTATAATCTCTCTATCTATCTATCTATATATATATATATGTATATGTAGAGTCTGGCTTCCTGCATCTCATGAACTTTCTTTTAAGTGCATATTTTAGCTTATTATTATAACTTCTGGACAGGACATGATTTTCTACCACTTCGTTGAGGAACAAGAAAAGGAAGTCGGACAAATGACTACTCTTAAGTAAACAAGTCTTGTACCAGTTTACATTAAAATCTTTAATTTGCCATTTCGATTATCCTAACGTAACTAAGAAAACCAAGAAAAATAATCTTATAAAACGTCAAACTATTACGTGTTCAAGTATAATAAAGCTAATTATTTTCTGAGAACTTTTATAAAGTAGTTCTCTTTTCTTCTTTAACTTTTTAATACAAAATTAGATGAACCATCATCCATCAAAACCAACCAACCTAAATTTAATATTGGGAGCACAGAGGAAACAAGAAAGGTAAAAAAAAGTAAGAAAACAATCTAGCTAGATTTCAGATATAGAATATAATCAAGCCAATTTTTAAAAAGATGTTGACACTCGAAAAAGGGTGATGCTTGGCCACTCTTGGGATCTGGGCTCTCGAGAGATCTACTCTCTTTATGTGGATACATATATGGAGAGTCTCATATGAACAAAATATGGGGAAGGGTGCAGATTATCACCGGAGCCCAAGTCCTAGGTGTGACTAAGAATTATCCCTCGAAGATGCAATAAAAATCCTTTGTCCAATTTCACCTCTGAAAAATTAAAGAAATACGAGCGATAATCAAACATTCAAACTTCAGTACTTCAGTGCATATCTTTTTTTTGTTTCTTATGTTAGTATTTCCTTTCTTTTGAGAATGAGGTGGTGTTTCAATGTTTTTAGTCAGCTTGGATACCGACTTATCTTGAAATTAGCTAACCCATAACATATTGTCCGCTAATCACGTGAATTCCAAATTGGGTAAATTACCAGAACCCTCACTTTAGTATTAATTATCAAATCCCCCATGACTTTTGGTAAATACAACAATATTGTCCGCGTCACGTGAATTCCAAATTAGCTGAATTACATGAACCCCTCACTTTAGTGATAATTATCAAATCTCCCATGACTTTTGGTAAATACAACAAGACCCCATTAAAAGTCTATTTGTAAAATTTGCAGATGTGAAATTTTAAATTTTTTTAAATACACATAAAGTGTGTACATGTAATTTTCTCTTCCAAATTTAGGATTAATACATGGGTTTATTATTTTTTATCCCCCGTGTTAGTCCAAAATTGCTAAACATCCTCCATGTTAAAACAATAGGCAAAAACACACTTCTGTTTTTGTAAACCCAGTGCAAACCCCTTTTCCATTATAAATTTGATCAAAATATAGGTCTTAAAACATCCTTATACCTTTGCCTTGTAGTGAATTTCAACCCTACAAACGTAACAAAGGTATATAGATGTTTTAAGGGTTACATTTTCATCAATTCTCTAACGAAAAGGGGTTGTACGTTGTGTTTACAAAAACAGAGGGGTGTTTTTTGCCCATTGTTTTAATATGGTCGGTGTTTAGCAATTTCGGACTACCAGAGGAGGTAAAAAATAATTATCCCTTAATACATCAATAAGTAAATATCCCATTTAAAAATACACCGAAAATAAACTAAAAACACCAAGCAATTATCTAAGTCAACTTTAAGAAAAAACAAAAAAGTTAGATTTGGCTAATGGAAATCAAAGACTATATGAGCGTCATCAAAACACATCTAATTGGCAATTTGGCATTATATATATATGTACAAAAGAAATAGAACCAATAGAATCTATCCATTAATTAACTACTTTATTTGTTGAATCCTTTTTCTTCCTTCTTTTAAGTGTCAAGTTTCTACTTTTACTTAATACTATGAATCATATAAATCATTGAATGAGATGGAATAGTTAGCATGATAGCATCCATGAGCTTAAATTTGACATGTGAACATGACTTGCACTTATAATACTTATTGTAAAAGAGTTATTTATCGCAAAATAAACATTAATATTATTGTAGTTGTTAGGTGATCAATTTTGGGTAAAAACATTAACACATTCAAACTTTTAGTGTTTTTGCACTTTTTTATTACATTTTTTTATCTGAACTACACTATTTAAATAAAATTTTATATTTTAGCATTTTTCAGCGGAATAGGTGGAATATTCTGTCGGAATTCCATCACATGCATCACTTGTGATCCCTTTAAATATAAAAATAATATTTTATCAGTTGAAACGACATATTTTTTGTGGTTTCGCTATTTCTAATTATACTATTCAAAATATTGTTTCAACTTAAATGGTAAAATTAGTGAACTACAACGGCTATGTATTGTCATTTTTACCTTTAAAAGGGTCACATGCAATTATATGTAATGGAAAATTCCCTTAATACGACACAGATACAAAAGACGATAAACTTCAAAATTATAGGATACGATACGTTGGGGATACGCATATATATATATATATATAATATTTAAAATTAAATTGAGTCAGTATGTTCATTAACATAAATAAAAGTGCAATACTGACACAGATTCATTGTTTATAAGTTCAAAAATTTCGAAGGTGTCATTTAATTGATACCAACATTTACCTTCTTATTCAAAATCTTTGATAATAAAGTGTAAATGATAGATTTCACGTGGTGCAAGAGAAGAAAAAATATATTAAGAAGTGAAACAAGAACGATTTTTTGTTTTTTTAAATTTTCTTATTCTTTGTTTAACCTTTTAACGTACGGTCAAAGTCATTATTATTTTCCAATTTTAACCTACAAAGTAGTATATAATATTCAAAAATATTATGCACACAGATACTTTAAATTTTGTTTGGGATACGGCATCCCAAAGTATCGGATACGGTATCCAATTTTTTTTTTAATTTTTGAATACGTAAAAAGGGTATCCGATATGTATCTAGGTGGTATCTGCAGAATATCGTATTCGATACGAATATGATACTGCACGGGTCCAATTTTGTAGTTGACACTTTAATAACATGCTCCAACTCCAAGCCTGCAACCGTTGATCTTTGACTTTGACGAGGTTGATGAAACACCTTCCGCTCAAACGAAACTTCCTATAAGTTAAAAATGTGCAAGTAGAGCATTTATTGAGTTTGTTGACATAATTATATAAAATTCTCCTCATATTAAGATATTTTTGCAATTACACACTTTGTGGATTTAAGTTTTTTTATAACTTTACTCCTGTAAATTTTATAAATAGACCTCGTGAGGATATCTTATTGTAATTTGTCAAAAGTCAAGAAGTTGTGTGTAATTAGTTATAAAGTGATGGGTGTGCTGAAATAATATCTCTCTCCTTTTCTTTTTATCTGAAATAATAATAATAAAAAAGAATATTGCATGGATCAGGCTATGTGCTTCCAACGGCTGTGATTAACTTTGTCTTTTGACTTGTTCAGAAAAGGGCAAAAGGGAGAGTGAGCGTCGTGGGGGTGGTATGTAGGTGAGATATATAATTACTCATAGGCCACAACCATGCCTTTCCCATTAGAAGACAAAGTAGTTTGACAATATTACCCACTTTGTGTTGTGTGTCAAAAGTTAATTTACCAAAAGTTATAAAGATGCCCAAAAGTGGGTGAATTTTTTTTTTTAATGTTAGATCAGGTTAATCGTTTTAATGTTTATATTTATCACGTAATAAAGTGTATTGTATGAAATCTTCTATTCAAGCGACTTATTTAATCAACCATGCTAGTGTTTATTTTTATAAAAAAAAAGTCGGTTATTTTATTCTATCAAATATCAAAAATTTACAATGGAGATGATAACATAGTATGATAGTTTTTGTAACACAATAATCGAAATGCTATATAAGCATATGCTAGATATTAAATAACAACTGAATCCTAAACACAACGTACATCACTTGAATCCGAACCGAATAAACGTACAAAAAAGAAATAATACATAAAACTCTTTAACTAAAAGTTAGAAAACATAAAAGTAGACGGTCTTCGACTTCAAATCGTCATAACCTCATGGAAAAGAGAATGATAAGAGAGGCTGGGAGGAAAGTAATACATCAACTATGAATTAAACACTTAAATACATAAAAGTGGATGCCCGTCAGCTTCAATCCATTATTGAGGCATTAACTCGTCAAGAATGGGAATGCTGGGGGAAGGTCGAAGAAGATGTCCTATTGCCCCATCCAACCCATCCTAATGTCGATGAAATTCAAAGAGGAAATTGGGATCGAGTCGAAGAAGAGAAAGAGAAAAGAGCTAGCAAGAGGGGCTTAGAAAATTTGGTTAGTTTGAGAAAATGGGCTTTGAGAAAAAATTATAGGTAAGACCTATATTAGTCGAACTCAAGCGTAATTCATGGAGTGAGTAAATTTCTCTTTTAATTTCATGCGATTGGTCATCAGATTTATTATTACCTTGTGATGTATAATTAAGTTCGATTTAGCATTTTCTACCTTGTGGGGTCGAACTCAAAATAAAGGGAAAAAACATGATATTTTTCGATTTTGAGGGGGGACAAAATTCAAATATCAAAATTTTTATAAGGTACAAAAATAATTTTTCAAAATTGAGCGGCGGGGGGGGGGGGGGGGGGGGGGGTGAGAGCTAGCAAGAGGGGCTTAGAAAATCTGGTTAGTTTGAGAAAATGGGCTTTGAGAAAAAATTATAGGTTAGACCTATATTAGTCGAACTTAAGCGTAATTCATGGAGTGAATAAATTTCTCTTTTAATTTCATGCGATTGGTCATCAGATTTATTATTACATTGTGATGTATAATTAAGTTCGATTTAGCATTTTCTACCTTGTGGGATCGAACTCAAAATAAAGGGAAAAAACATGATATTTTTCGATTTTGAGGGGGGACAAAATTCAAATATCAAAAATTTTATAAGGTATAAAAATAATTTTTCAAAATTGAGCGGCGGGGGAGGGAGGGGGGGGGGGGGAGGGTGGGCGTGCCCCCTTCCCCTTCCTGGCTCCATCCCTGGATATTGCCTCTACGCCGAACTGATTAATTGCCAGTTTTTCTCCGCAAGTTTACAGGAACTATGTAAAATTAGGAATACAATCTGATTTATAAACGAATTAATTTTAGTTCTCCATTTCATATTTCATCTAACATTCTACATAATATACATGATTTTACTTTGCATTACATGTTGTATTGTGGTTCCCAAAATTGACAGCTAGATATATACCTAAAAGAACATTTCATAAACTTCGCATGTATATTTATATTATGGAATATTAAATGAAACATAAGAAAAAATAGAAAAATCGAATTGCAGCATCGATGCATATTATGTATATGAGCTACACACAAATGTACAGATCATGAGAGTTTATATGCAATTTCGTTCCATTTATGATTGGTTAATTCAATGATTTATCTGTCCTTATTTTTTATTTATTTATTGAATTTATATTTCACTAATAAATATTAGTGAGACTCATACAAAATAGTCCGAATTTTATATAATATTTTGGTTTCAATAAAAAAAAAAATAGACACTAAAAAGGAAATTTAAAATTTTAAAAAAATTGGTGACAAGGGAAGGCCAATTGAGCTTCATGAGAAAAATATGTAAAGAACAAGCTAAATAATGCATGGAATCTTTTAGGGCCCAATTTCTATAAATACTTAATTTGGGGCTCTCCGGCACTTATTATGTGATATATAAGGTCCATCATTTTCTTCAAAAAAAAAAAAAAAAAAAAGGTCCATCATTTATCTATTTTAGTTTATTTTCATAATTAATTTGTTTTTAATTTTCTCTATCAACATTTGCAAATGTCGAGTTTGCTATACAAAGTAAAAATGTATAATCTTTAATACTATTTTATTAATATATTGAATATTAAGAATATATAGCATGGTTTGACTTACAACTCATAGTATTTTTTTTTTTTTTTGGGAACAAGTAAGTGCTTTATATATCACAAACGAACTATACAAAACAAACCTAGGCATACCCAGGAAACACTAACTATCAAATTTACATTTCAAAACATTCCAAATTTGCTCAACCATGCTATTGTCAGTAATCCTACCAACTTCAAAAAGTCTTCTATTCCTTTCCCTCCAAATAATGTAATTATTATGTTGCTTGATTATCATTATTCTCATAATATTCTTTTTTATAAAATGAAGTAAATTGTTTGACATTGATTTCTTTGGAAAAAGGGTTACTGGCTGCTCAAAACCAAATTTTGGAAAAAAAAAAGGTAGGAATTTGGACAAGATATTAAATATATATAACTAATTAAGAATGAAACAAGACATTAGTTCCATTGTGACAACATTGATACCATACCCCAGATTAAGCATATATGCATGGTCACTTTTGGAAAATACTTGCATATTTCATATACCGGTTTTTCAACATATATTAGTGCAAATTATTCCGGATCTTCTATTGCAAATAATGTTTCATCTCCTATTTCTGTATTTTTTTTATTTATATACACGCCAAGTGTATAAATCTGTCTCTTACATATTGAATTGATGTAAATTTTATACACTTGACATGCATATACGTAACTAGAATATGAGATGTAACACAATTTTGAAATAGATGATCCAATATAAAAAGCTAAACAAACCTATAAGTACAAGAATGGGAGGGAAATTAAATTGAACCGTGTGACAAAATATAATATATATTTAGCATAAGTTGAACAAACATTATATGAGATGTGACATATATATTATCACCAAAATCTTTTCCATATAAATATGTATGTATGTTTGTATGTATATAAAAGTAGATATCATGATATAAGGAGTGATCCGTCAAACCAAGTCTATGCTAAACATTTCAACTAGCTAATAGACATCATTCCCAATTAACAATCTCTATTAGGTTGAGCAGTGCCAATCCATAGTATGGCTTTCGAATCGTGAGGAATTTGAATTCGAGAAAAATATTCCGAGCCCATAATTCAAATGAATCTAATATTCAGTGAATTTAAAACCTATCATAGCTAAAAATAAGGGAAAATTACAGTTTTCGTTCCTGAAGTTGTAGCCAAAAACACATTTGGTCCCTCATGTTTCAACCTCAACACATTTGGTCCCTCAACTTACAAATTTTGAACAAATGTGGTCCCTGCCGTCAATTTACCGTTAGAACTAATAAAATTTGCACTGTTCATCATCTTCTCCAACTAACCCAACTTTAAAATCCGATTTCAAACTTTAAATTATGATATCTCACTCATTTCAAGTCCATTTTTAACGAATCTTATATGGTTAGAATCGTCTCAATGAGTAGAATCCATCCATGTAAGTTTTATCCCAAAATAGGCTGATTCAAAAAATGGATTTTTTCGAATTTGTGCGGTTCGGGTCAATAGAATCAGCGTATTTTGGGACAAAACTTACATGGATGGATTCTACTCGTTGAGACGATTCTAACCATATAAGATTCGTTAAAAATGGACTTGAAATGAGTGAGATATCATAATTTAAAGTTTGAAATCGGATTTTAGAGTTGGGGAAGATGACGAACAGTGCGGATTCCGTTAGTTCTAACGGTAAATTGACGGTAGGGACCACATTTATTCGAAATTTGTAAGTTGAGGGACCAAATGTGTTGAGGCCGAAACATGAGGGACCAAATGTGTTTTTGGCTTCAACTTCAGGGACGAAAAGTGTAATTTTCCCGTAAAAATAACCACTAAAAGATTTGAAAGTCATAAACCATTACGCAAACAAACATGCCTACAATTGAAGACAATGAAATCTTATATATCCTCTACGGATACATGTAAAGACCACCTAACACTTCAGAGCTAGCATGAGAATCCCTTTTCTCTTCTTCCTCGTCCTCCTTTTCCTTTCTCCCGCTGCGACCATGGCTACTTCCCTTATTCGGTCCGAGCTCTTTATTCACTTGATTTTCCGGTTTTATCTGAGATACCTTCTTCAATTCCTTGCTTTTCCCCCACAACACAACGTATAGTCCGCAAACGATTAAAATCGCCCCGAACACCCTGTCACATAACAAAATAGGGGAAAATTACAACATTAGTCATATAAGATAGGTCCTTGCAATTTTAGTCTCAATATTTACAAACTTGCAAAATGAGTTCCACTTGAGCACATTTTTAGTCTCAGCCGTTGAAAAACGGGGGGAAATGTCAGTTTGGTCTCGTGTAGGACACATGACCAGTATTGAACTTAGCAGAGCATGCATACTACGTGCAGAATTTCATCCACTTTTTCATGGGCGAGACCAAAATTGCAAACAAGTACAACACCTGGGACCGATATTGTAATTTTCCCTAGCAAAACAATAAAATGAACTCATCTATAAACTGAAATTTCAAGTTAAATTAGCCACTTTTGTTTTGGAAAAAACACATACATTCCCAAGAATAGCTTCTCTTCCAAGAACAAAATCCCAGAAACTCCCACAACCACAAGCAATAGAGGGTTGAAAACCGACACAAAGAGTGGCCCTCTCATGCGCACACACCATGCAATTAACGTGAACATCAATCCAGAGCCCAAAGTCCCCTGCAGGAGACATTTACATAATGTAATTTTTGTTGTTAGCGGGTTTAAGTATATGTAATTTCAATTATAAGAGGCGTGAGATATGTAATTACAGATATTAGTTGATGCGCGTATGTGTAATTATCCCTAAACAAAGTATATTAATAACATGTAAGAAGAAGAAGTTAACCGCAACAAAAACGGTAAGGAGTCTTATATCCCATCCCAAAATCCACTGGTTCCAATCCCTCTCCGTGCATAGCGCATACACGGTGCCTTGAACCGACCCCCACAATGTCATCATAGCAGTAATTGAGTAAGGGCATGGATACAGCTCCGCAGCCTTAGCCTGATTCAAATGGAGACGAAGAAAATTGAAACTCGTATGTCAAAATTGAATGCTATAGACTATTTTTGCAACTTTGAAATTACTGGGATAAAAATTGTAATAAATCCAATGATCCTATCATATAGGATCAATGTTCCAATTTTCCCCTGTCAAATACTACTTGTTATCTGATAAAAATTTATAGGTAAAAAGGCACGAAAACGAGGACAAAGTTCCGTGATTAATTACCAGCTAACCTGAATGATCAACCAGAGTGAATAACTGACACAACCGGCCAGGGCTAAAAATAAGCCTAGGACAAGATTATGACCACCACCCTGAGTTTGTGAATGATGATGATGATGAGTTGAAGTAGTTTCGAGCAAGTTTATTCCTGTGTTTCCGATTTTTAACTCGGGGCCTTCGTAGAATGTGAAGAGCATTGCTCCACCGATGCCTAATAAGGTCCCGAGTACCTTTGCTTTACCTGCTGTTGTATTCCATCCTAGCTTCTCTAACCTGAAATATGTGTAAATACAATGAAGTAAATGTCGAGTGAATATAGTATAAAACAGTTTGAGGAGAAACTGGGAATAGGATATAGATTTAAATACCTCAAGCAAATGGCCACGACGAATGTGAGAGCTGGAACGAGGTTGGCCATGGCAGAGACGAAGGTCGCGGAAGTCAGAACAAGACTTTTCAAGTATAGATTTTGGCCCAATGCTCCCCTGTAATCAAGAAATTCATTTACTGTTTCATATTTGAGGCATTTGTAATAGTATAATGTGACATAATTTGCTGTTCTGCACAACTCTAGTCTCTATATGACAGTAATTCATGAACTTGGGATCGAACACACAGCAAACATATCTCAAGAATTTAAATTCGAGTCATCTTAATTATGTTTGTGTGATTAAAGCTATATAACCATTTTACTGCAACAATTCACTATAGGAGAAAATTAACATACTGGAATATATATATATATATATATATATTATAGTCAAGTCGGTATTAGCTTATTATTCTGATGAATTAATTATTTGAACACAGGATTGTCTGTTGCAAAATTTTATTTCATCTCTTATTTTGTTGCATGTATTCACTATTCATGCCAAATATAGTAGAAGTGATGAGTTTGTGTGGAGTTGATTTTAAATAGCCAAGGAAAATGTCAAGGAAATTGACCCAAATGGAAAACAAAATAGAGCGAAGACGGAGCCGAGATGGGTCAGGGTAGATCAGGGGTTGCGAAATAGGGTCAGAATAGACCGGAGTCGTGAAGGAGTCGAAAAAGGGGCTCGGGGCGCCAAACGCCAGTTATGGGTGCCCGGCACCAGTATTGGAGCCCAGGCGCGAATTTGTGCGAGCTGTGCGCGTTATTGATGAGTTTTGGCTAGTTTTTGGTACTGGGTTCCTTGGCGGAATTTGGCAGATTTGAGTCCTAATTTGATTAGAATTATTTCTTATTGTCATTTGGAATTATTCCCTTTGTCAATTAGGATTGTTTTCCTAATTTGTTAGGGTTTAGACTTCTTCACTAGTATAAATATGAGAACTTTCTTTGTAATTGATTGATTCACTTTGAAAAAAATAAAGATAGTCTAGGTTGGCTCGTGTATATAGGCAAGTTATGACGAACTACGTAAATTCTCGTGTCGTTATCTTCATGTTTAGACTTAATTTTCTTGTTTCTTGATTATTTTTTGTGCTCTGGTACTACCATTCTGGTATGGTTTGAACAACATAAATAGGAGATTATGTTACCATATAAATTTAATGTGGCTTGGGTGGCTGATTGGAACAGCCAACAAGAAGTGGAGGAAGATGTCACGAGTGTCATATAAAGCAACTCAAAAGCAAATACTCCAATATGCATGTCAATTAATTTAATGGCAGCAGTTCATAATTAATGCGTACGCATACATGAATACAATGTAAAACACCAGGTTATGAAATGAACTGATAAATTATTTTCCACAGAACAAGCAATTTGTTTTCTGTTTTCAGAAGAGTTTCATGCAAAACCATTGAGGGAGAGGGAAAATTCTAACCCCTTTCCGATTTGGCCGAACACAATTGTCATTCACTCTTTTTGTGAAATATACTTGGGTTCGACCGATTCCGGAGAGATGGGAAAAACTCACCCGAACAAACCACAAAGAAATGCATAGAAGACAATGGTCCATGTCAACTTTGGTCTTTTTTTCCTAAAACAATAAAAAATCAAATTATAAATAATGAATTTAGAAAAAATGATCGAAAATAAATCTGAAAATGGAATTACGTACCTTTCAACGAAGAATGCAATAGGGACAATAAAAGCAGCACCAAACATGAATCTATAGGCGACTAAAACGGAGAGAGACATGCCATCATTTGCAGCCAATTTGTATCCAACATTTACCAGAGATAATATGGTTTGGACCAACACCATTATTAGGGTTGGTTTCAACCCATGTATGCTGTTGCATATCTTTTCGTACGATGCCATTTCTTTGATTATTTCTCAATTTCTCATCCTTTATGTGCGTTTCTGTGTGTCTCTATGTTTGTGTGTGTGAGAGAGGGATACCCTAAGAAGCAAGAGTTCTAGAGAGAGAGAGCAAGGCAAAAAGGAGACGAGATATATATATATATATATATATATATAGAGAGAGAGAGAGAGAGAGACCTTTGAAAAGCAAGAATTCTGTAGATATATATATATATATATATATATATATATATGGAGAGAGAGAGGCAAAAAGAAGCCTTGTTGCTTTATTATTGAAGGATTATAAGGAGGAACAAGAAAGGCAGATTTGAACAGAAAAGTTTCAGAATGTACACAAATGCATGCATATATGATATATATATGTGTATGTATCTATGAGGACAGATTTTGTGTTCTTGAATTTGGGACACAAAGTGGAGAGAGAGGGAGAGTTTGTGAAATAATAGCAACTTTTGTAGTTTGAGAAAAGTGCTACTTTTCAGTATTGTGGACTCCTTAATTAACTTGTCCTACAAATAGGGTAATTGCTCAATCTTTTGGTATCTAGCTAGGATTCATATATATATATATATATATATAATTATCACAACATATCCAAATGAAAGAAGAGAAAAGAACAAAGCTATATGTTGGCTAATCAATTTTTGGGCAAAATGCATTTTTCGTCGGTATTTATACCAGGTTGCAAATTTGGTCTTGCAATTAATTGGACTAGCAAAGATGTCCTATAATTAAGTTCCAAAAATTACGAAATTTAATCCGATTTTGGTAGCCAGAAAATTGTGTGCGCCAATCACGTGATGATTTGGAGGAAAAATTGATGATGTGGAAGCCAATAAAAAAATGTTCATAAAAATGGGGCTTGAACCTGGGTGGAAAAGGTGAAAATTTGAGTTCCAATCAATAAGACACAAAGGCCACGTGCATTTGAGTTTTGAATTTAATTGATGAAGTAAAATCAAGATTTTCCGACCAAATTGAAAATTTTCAACCAAAACTATACTAAATGTGGCAGTTTTTAAACGTATTTATACATTTATACGTGTAACAGAAAATGTTACACAGTAGTATTACAATAGACAAAGATTGCACATCAATTAGCCCGAAAAATCAGAAATCCCCAAATTAAAAGTGTCATGTGCTTAGCAAATGAGGATTTCAATCAATTTTTAAACTTTTAAAAAATGTCCTCAATATGCGAACATTAGAAAGTTAGTATCCTTAATTGTCCAAGATACAATTTAGAGGATTAAGTTTTCCACAAATTAGTATCACTAAATTGCCAGCAGAATAACCACTAATCTTGCCACCCTTTATATGCAGAAGACGGAAAAATCTATGCTAGACCGTGTGTAATGGTCTTAGTGTCTATATCTCACATACAGTAAGGTATATTATGTGCGGTCTTCACATACACTTGTGTGAGAGAGGTAGACACAGAATTCACATTCGGATTATCGGACTCGATCGGTCTGGTATGAAGACGCAATTTTCCATAACTTGATGTCATCCTTCAACTACATTAACATCGGCCAACGCTTTCAAGAAAATGTTTACACAACAACAACAAACAAATATCAATCCATTTGAAGGCAATTGGATGTTGCTAATTTCCCTTAAGGATACATGCTAGAACTTCAGAGCTAGCCTGAGAATCTCTTTTCTCTTCTTTTTCCTCCTCCTCCGCCTCCTTTTTATTGCTGCTGCCATGACTACTACCGTTTCGCGGTGGTAGAGGTGGTGGCATGTCAATCTGCACTTCATCCTCCACATTTTCCGGCATCAATTGAGAAACCTTCTTCAATTCCTTGCCTTTTCCCCATAACACAACGTATAGCCCACCCACGATTAAAATTGCCCCAAGCACCCTGCCTCATAGAAGAATGAGCATACTAAATTAAATGATTAAATCATTTGAAGGTTTTAACTGTTAGACTTGTAAGTATATACAATATTTAGTAGGCAAAAATAACAAATTTAAATATAGTATGAGATCAGTTGAAGTGCTTGTTATTTCATTTTTGTTGTCTCACTTTAGTACCTCAAATCTAAAATAATCCGGAATGGTCCTCAACTTTCACTGATCCCACTATGGTCCTTAGGTGAAAATTCCATTAAAAATTAACGGAATATTCCCTAATTTGGATGGAATATTCGTACATTCAAGGACAAAATCGGGAAAAAATATTTTCCATAAATTTCTAACAGATTTGTGACCTCATGGTGAGATGATTTTGAAAGTTGAGAGACTATCCCGTCAATTTCTAACGGATTTGTGACTTCAGGGACTAAAGTAAGATGATTTTGAAAATTGAGGGACTATCCCAATATCCCAATTCGTTTTAAATTTGAGGAACGAAAGTTGGACAGAAGTAAAACTTGAGAGACCACCAGCGGTGAAATTTGACCTTTAATTTAGTTATTTATATATAAACATTTGATGATACCAAAAATTTTAAATACCACGTACAATCCGAGGTGCAATTTCTCTTCTAAAAACAATAATCCCGCAATAGCCACCATCACAAGCAATAGGGGTTGAAATATCGACACAAAGAGTGGCCCTCTCATCCGAACACACCATGCAACAAATGTAAACATCAATCCAGAACCCAGAATTCCCTGTTAAAATTCTCATAATATTTGTAAGTAGAATACCCAACATCTTGATGAAATCAAATTAATGAACATATTTGCGAGTAAAACATATTGTGTGACACAATTGCGAGATAGAAGATCCACTCCAATACATACCGCTACAGCTACTGTAAGGAGTCTAATGTCCCATACCATAACCCACTTGCTTCGATCCCTCTCCGTACACAGCGCAAATGTAAGACCTTGAATCGACGCTGATAAAGTCATCATAGCAGTAATGGAGTAAGGGCATGGATTCTTCTCCGTGACTTTAGCCTGCTCCCACAGATCGGAGAAACTAAACTTGCAGAAAATACTATAGCAGTAAACTCTAATATTAAGTGTTTATTAACTTATTGCTAAATTAAAATAAGTAATTTTGAAGTGTTTGCGAATTCGACTTATGTTTCTAATCCTCTAAATTTAAGTGATAATAGTATATAATCTCTAAAGGAGGGTTTGAAGACTCTTAAAATAACTTTATCAACTTATGGTTTAAAATGGCATATTCGGAAGTGTTTGCAAATCTAGCTCATGATTCTAATTCCGTTAACTTAACTACTTAAGTGATAACATGTAATCTATATTCCCTAAGTTGGTAAATGAGTGTTTAAAGCTAATTATGTTTCTTTTGTAAATGAAACAATTTTCTCTTAGATATATTTATCATTTTTAATCATTGTTTTTATGCAAACAATCATCTACATCTTTTTTTCACTTTTCACTTATATTTGCAAACACTTACAACTTCTGAATTTTTTTCTCTATCTAATTATATATTTTCACTTATAGTTATAATCACTTTAAGTCGGTATTGGATTCTTAAAATAGATTATTATACATATACATATATATATTAGTTATATCAAACTATTTTAGACATATATCGCTTAAATAATTTTTATTGCAAACACTCTCCTGCAACTTTTTTCTTCTACTTAACTATATATATTTGCAAACACTACTCACTTTTGATTTTTTTTTCTTTCAATTTTAATTATTTCCCACTCATGATCACTTATTCTCTATAATCAGACGTGTTTGCAAAACACTCCTTGTATATGACAAGTACTATGCAAAAGGACCATTTTGCCCCTACCACTTATTCATAGACATTATATATAAGGGAGTTGTTAAAGGCACTCCAATTTATGTTATTTGCACTCCAACTTCCTTTTATTTTCATCAAATAGACCAAAATGCCCATCATTGTGGAATACAAAATTCTTGAAGATAAATACATTAAAGATTTTAATGAAGCATTACTACAATATCTTACCCTTTTTTTTTTTTGGTCTTTAGTAGATGACACACGTAAAATGTAGGGATAAAGAATATATAATCAATTAGCAACATTATCAATATGATCAAATTTTGACAATATTTTAAAATACTATAAAACTAAATAATACATTACACAAACATTGAACAAACCCTAAATTTTGTTTTTAAGAGTCTAACAAAATTTAATGAGAAGAAGAAAAGAGTTAAAAAATATGAAGAAATAAAATTACCAATTGCATTATCACTGGTACTGGTGCACTAAAGTCCAGCCGGCTTGAGCTCGAGTTCTTTGTCGAGATGAGTTCGAGCTTAATAAATTTTAAAATATTTCAGCCTTTAATTATATTACTTATTTATATATTAATAATAGTTATGTATTTTTTGTAGATCGAGCTCGAGTTGTTAAAACTAGCCAGGCTCGTTGAGATCGAGCTCGATCTTGTAAATTTTATCTAAACTCAATTTCATTCGAATCATTTACACCCTTAATCAATCCATTGATCAATGGGTTGATTAGATGATTGATAATACTCTGAACTTTTCTCAAAACTTTAAGTATTTACGAGCTTCAACGTCTCATCCAACTCCATATACTTGCTTATTTGATCATTGTCAAAAGTTACCAAGAACCAATGCAGCAACTGGTGGATGATTCTTTATTTAAAAATTCAGAGAATTGAATAAATTTTGTTTCGTCCTAAGTTTCTTTGGAATGAAGCTTGAATTATTTTTGGTTTGGTAAAATACTCACAATACATTAATGTAAATAATGGAGGAATAATTGTTTCTTGCAATTTTCTTATATTTTTTGGTATTAAGTTTATTTTTGTTGCGTGATTTGGTTTTATAATAGTTTTACATCTCACCAGAATTTGATCATATTGGTATTGTTGTTATTTGATTATATATTATATATCACTGTATTTTACGTGTGTCATGTACTAAAAATAAAAATTGAAAAAGAACCTGGAAAAAAAAAGAGAGTAAAATTTTGGATTAATGCATTGTTAATATCATTAATAAAAAGGATATATTTATCTTTAGGAATTTTATATTTCACAATAAAGGGCATTTTGGTCTATTTGATAAAATAAAATGAGAGTTGGAGTGCCCATAACAACTCCCTATATATAATCCTAGAGAAAAAGAAAAAATCAAAGAAACTAGGCCAAATTTGCAATATTACCGGCTTAATTACTTGAACAATCAACCAGAGTGAGTAACAAACACAATTAGATAGGGCTAAAAGCAGTGGCGGATCTAGAATTTATGTTCAGTGGGGGCACCAGGAATTTTACCGAGGGGGGCGAGATTGTTGTGATATAGCTATACAATATGTTAGGGGGCCCGCGGTACGGTACACTATATTTATGGGGGAAAATATAATAAGGAATTAGGTTCAGTTACAACTTTTGACATAATTTATACTCTTATACCTCTTTTATTATTGTCAGAATTTTGGGTTTTAGGGGAGGCGAACTCAAAGTAAAGAGAGAAAACGTGATATTTTTCGATCTTGAGGGGGCGAAATTCAAATATAAAAAAATTTATAAGGTAAAAAAATGATTTTTCAAAATTTAGGGGGACCATTTAATACTTTTAGAATTGAGGGGGGGCATTTAATAATTTGAGTGGGGGCATTAATGCAATTTATAAATTAAAATTGAAAAATATGTGTATATTAATTTATTTATTTTTTCAGTGGGGGCACTGCCCCTCTTCACCCCATCTAAATCCGCCCCTGGCTAAAAGTGCTCCCAGGCCAAAATTATGACCACCTTTATGAACCAATATTTGTCCCTTATCATGATTTGAGGTTGTTTCGAGGAGGTTATGTTTGTGCTCCATACCAACAGGAGTTGGTCCGAGTGGTAAGCAGCTCGGTTCCGTTTAAACAAGGTTTCGGGCTCGAGACCTTGTGAATGCAGAAAACCTCCGCTGGGAGACTCACCCACCACTGCCAGGTGTGCGACTCGGGTCGGATCCGAATGTAGTCGGGGCAAAGCTCCGATGAACCGGGTGGACAACCAAAAAAAAAATGTTTGTGCTCCATATGTTCAAATCTGGACCTTTGTAAAATGTAAGAAGCATTGCTCTCCTATTCCCACTATGCTTCCAAATACTTTTGCTTTACCTGCTGCACTACTCCATCCCAGTCTCTCTAACCTGGAAATCAAATATAATCAATACAAAAAAAATAAAAATCATTGTACTTATAATATTTAAAAGTTCGATTTCTATGAAAATGCGCGTAAAATTAGAGTTTAATTACCTTAGAGAAATGGCTATGATGAATGTTATAGCTGGAATAAGATTGGTCATGGCAGAGGTAAATGTAGCAGAAGTTAGAACAAGACTTTTCAGGTATAGATTTTGCCCTAGTGATCCCCTGCAATCAATAAATTAAAATTCGTTTTTAATTTTTGGACATAAAACAAATTTAATTTCATAGTAGTGCCTACGGTTTTCAAGAAAATCACAACCATGCCGTATATGTTTATTATATGGACATGTTTTAGTCATTAGTTATTAATGTATACATCGAAACCTTAAGTCCATTTAAATTTCATTTTATTTCATCTTAGTTCCAGAAAGGCTCAAACCAATTTCCTGCAAAAAAAAAAAAAGAATGCCCGGAAAAATGGTCAAATTAGTTGTCATTTAAGTTTTATTTTCTTTTTCTATTTTAATTTGATTTATGTAATGCAGTTCAAATTTGATATTTCTAAATAGTATCAATAAATAAGAATATTGTACTTAGTGCTAACCGCTGTATATATTGATTGTAACAGCCAACAAGAAGTCAAAATGTGTAGTAGCATTATAAAGATAAAATGTGCAGGCAATAAATTTCGACGGACACGTTTGGCTAAATCATGAGACTCACGAATTTCATCTTTTAGCTAGAAAACTTTTTATTTTCCTTTTCTAGAAGAGTTCCTCTCTTGATTGAACTTTTCTTGATAATTTCTCTTGATTGAACTAATATATGTCTTCTTAGGGGGTGGGGGACTCTCTCTCTCTCTCTCTCTCTATATATATATATATATATATGTCTTTTTTTAGGGGAGGGGTTGGGTAGGTGGGGAGGGGGGAGTGTGTTGTGCAGTGTAGAGTACTTACCCGAATAAACCACAAAAAAACCCGTAGAAGACTATCGTCCAAGTTAACTTTGGTCTCTTTTTCCTGAAATATCAAATCAAATAGCATGATCAGTTTTGGAACAAAAATATGTGGATTTGCATTTGGCGTTTAAGTGAACGCCAATATATATATATATATATATATATATATATATATATGCCACTCATCAATATATTATCAAAACATTATATACACTTCACATATTTGTGTAACACAATTCAAGTTCCAAATCGTAAAACCAAATGAGGAAAAAAAAAGTATTGAAATTAAAAACGTGTTATGATGAACTTAAAATTTTGGGTTTTTATTTTTCTTTTTCATTTTCAGCTGGGTTAGATTCATAAGGCCGTATTAATTGGTGAAAATGAACAGAAAAAAAATCATGGTTACTTCCAGTGGCGGATCCAGAAATTTTATCCAGTGGGGGCACAATTTATATTAATTAGTAAATTACATTTTACAACTGTAGTCTACGAGTTTTCATCTTCTGAAAGCGGTCAATTACAACATCATTAGTCACATACTCAAATACATCCTTTTCTATATAACAAATTACACAATCACTCAAAAAAGAATCACTAATACGATTGCGCAAAATATTTTTCACGAATTTCATAGAAGAAAAACACCTCTCAACCGTTGCAGTTGCGACTGGTAAAGTCAATGCTAGCTTCAACAATCGGTAGACCAATGGATATGATAGATATTTCCTTGTCTTCACCATAACTTTAGCAAGATCACCAATGCTCTCCAAGTTGTCAAGTCTTTCATCATGTCTCACATTATCAATGTAGAGAACAAGTTGATGCTCAAGACTACTTTGATCCACAAAACTAAAATCATCTGGGTAGAACTCACTCAATCTCATCAACTTCGATTGAGAAAATGCTTGAAATGAATTTTTTGGATCTAAAGAAGCTATACAAGTGAGCAACTCAGTGTTTACCTCATTGAAGCGATCATTAAACTCCTGAAGCTGTAGATCCACAACAATGTAAAAACAATCTACCAAATAATGATGCAAATTAGAAACATTAGTCCTTTGACGTTGCCTTTTAGGATTAACAAAATCATCTTCCATCTTCAACATTGGAACATCATTCTTTTCACAAAAATTAGATATTTTATCTAAAAGAGAATCCCATCCATCTTCTCTAAACTTTTGCAACTGTCGTTTGACTGAACCCACCATTAACATAGCTTCCAAAATATCTTGATCTCTCCTTTGTAAAGTCATTGACAAAGACATTGTAAGTCCCAATATGTACATCATCAAATGAAGATAAAACACAAAATCAAAAGATTGAAAGTACACTTGAAGACCATGCGCTTGGCTTCTTTTTAAATCATCTTTGCCTTCATTTTCAACATACTCAAGCACATCAAGAATAGATGAATACATTTCAGCCACACGCAAAAGTGTCTTATAATGAGAACCCCATCGTGTATCTCCAGGTCTTTGAAGAGTTAGCTCTTGATTTAATCCTGTTCCTGTTTCAATCTCACCACTACCTATGGCTCTTTGCACTTTCTCTAAGTGGCTTTCTCGAATCATGTCCTTTCTTTTACAAGAACTACCAACCACATTCAATAAAACACCAATCATATCAAAAAAGTTTCCAACACCAACATGTTTCCTTGCTACAGCCACAACAACTAATTGAAGTTGGTGAGCAAAACAATGTATATAGTATGCAGAATTATTCTCTCTCGTGATTAAAGCCCTCAAACCATTAAACTCACCCCGCATATTATTTGCTCCATCATATCCTTGACCTCTAACTTTTTTCAAACTCAAACCAAGTTCAGCAAATAAAGAATCAATGGCAGATTTAAGATATGAAGAAGATGTCTCAGCTACATGAACAAGACCAACAATTCTCTCTTTTACTTCTCCATATTTATCCACATAACGCAAAACCACAGCCATTTGTTCCTTATTAGATATATCACTTGACTCATCAACTAACAAAGTAAACACATCATCACCAATTTCATCAAGAATAGATTTCACAACTTCTTGTGCAAAGCAATGAACAATATCTTTCTGAATAGTTGGTGAATTCAATTTATTATTTTTTGGAGCATTCTTAAGAACAACTTTGCGTTCTGTGTCGCTTTGATCAGCTGTGTAATCCAATAATACTTTAAAGTTTCCTTTGTTGCTAGATTCATCTGATTCATCATGACCACGAAAGGCTAGTCCTTGGTGTAACAACAATCTAGCAACATCAATGGAGGCACTTAAACGAATATGATTCTCCTTCTTTTGAATATTACTTTGTTTTTCAAGGGCAGTGGAAATGGATTGCTCTTGCCTCATTAAATCCTCACATTTTTTAATAGCTTTGTTGTGAGCACTATTAACATCACCCACATGAGATGCTAACCTTTCTGTTTTATTCCAACTTGAAAAACCTCCAGTCAAAAAAGTATCACCCCCCCTTGCTTCCCAAATTGGTCTCTAAACAAATAACAACACAAACAAAAAGCTTTATCCTCCTTTATACTATACTCTAACCAATTAGGATATTGGTCAAACCAAACTTTATTAAAACGCCTTAGTTTGTTTCCTAACTCTTTTTGTGGGAAATCATGGCCACGGGGTTGACACGGTCCTTTGAGTAAATATTTTCTCCTTATTTCATCTCTTTGATTAGGATGATATTCCGCAATTTTCATTCTCTCAGCAGGATCCCAAAGAAGATCATTTAAATCAAAATCTTTACGAATTGAAGGCACTGAAGACATAGAAGGCATAGAAGAAGTAAATGAACAACTATTTGAGCCTTTACCACTTGAAACTGAAGGTCCTTCACTACTATCTCTTGGTCTTTTCAAAAAGTTTGTCATTTTAATCTGGTCAAATATGAAATAAAAACACCAATTAACTAATTAACAAACCCACCATGGCATAATTCAAACTATCAGGAATTAATTAGTGAATTACCTGACTCATTGTGCTTTTTTGTTTGAATGTTGCTCACTTGAAAATGAATAGAAGCTTTGAGTCTGAATCAAATAACATAAAATATTTTATGTCATTACCTTGCTACTTGATAAAAATTTATAAATCAAAATTATATTAATCAACAACCAATTTAAACTAAAAGTAAGTTAAATCAAATTTAAATTTCACTCGAACATTTAATCAAACATTTTGGCTACACTAACAAATTAACACTTTGGCATCATCATTTTTTTGTGCATTTGGGGCATGAATTTGTCCAATAACATGATAATATCATTACCAATTACCATCTAAATTCAACATGAACATACTAAGAATATGCACAACCAACTGACCAAGTATTATTTAAGAGCCCTAATGGCTAACACTCTGCCTCCTCCTCAAAGTCATCAACATTCAATATCATTTCATTCATTCAATTCATTCAACAACTTTTAAACTACATTCATAATTTTGATTAATTGAGCTTATAAACTACATTAATAAATAATAATTTACCCATTTAATTTAAATTTCTTACCTATTTGAGATTTAGGCGTAAAGGATTGAGGATGAGGCGATGGGCAAGTGCGGAGGCCGGAGTGGCGGCGGCGGAAGGCCGACGGCGGCTGAACGGAAGTGGGAGACAGTGAGAGAGACTTGGGCGAGAGAGAGAGAAGCAGTAGTGTGCTGCCGTGAGTGAGGCAGAAAAGAAATGAGAATGGAGGGCATATTCTTTAATTGATTTTCTAACTTATCACTTATGTGATATGTGAGTAAAGTGAAATTATAAATTTAGCCCCAAATTACTTGAAATTCCATATTACCCCCAACTATAAATGAAAATTCTATATTATTTGTAAACTCTTTCGATTTTCGGTTCAGTTAACCGAATCCCAAAATCGAAATTAAAAATCTTGAAAAATAAAAATCGAAACCGAACCGAGGGGGGGCATTTGATAATTTGAGGGGGGGCATTAGTGTAATTTAAAAATTAAAATTTCAAAATATACATATATTATAAAAAAAAAAAAATTTCAGGGGGGGCAGTCCTGAAGCCAACATACGTCCGCCCCTGGTTACTTCTTATTTGAACCAAATGTAACTCAATTTTGATTATAAACTGCACTTGAGTTAGTCAAGCTGCCTATGTACCTCAAAATGGATTAGATCCTAATTCATATGTTCTTCCAGTGTGAAGATACAGGTTCATATCCAAGATATACACAAATTTATGTACTATGATCATACTTTCAAGTCTGTAGACTTAATTTTGATGATACAATGCAAGCTACGAGGTCTGTTAATCACTTATATATTTCAGCCCCATGCTTTTCATAAATGAATGTATTTATAGATTTTCCATGCTATGCGGACGAAAGACTGATAGATGGAATGACTGGATGATGACACGTGTATACTATGGACGGTCTAGATAATGCTTCATTGGGTCTACCCGACCCGAATTAGTAGAAACACGTGAATCTTGTAGTGTTTATAAAACTTTAAGGGGCCTTTGTATAAATATTCACGAATACGAAGTAGATCCAATATGAGGATCGAAGTCAGTGGCGGATTTAGAGCCATCATAGGGGGGGGGGGGGGCAGTGCCCCCACTCAAAAAAAAATTTTCTTTATAAATATATATATTTTTAAATTTTAATTTATAAATTGCACTAATGCCCCCACTTAAATTATTAAATGCCCCTCCTCAATTTAAAAAAAATATTTTTTTACCTTATAAATTTTTTTATATTTAAATTTCGCCCCCTTCAAGTTCGAAAAATATCACGTTTTCTTCCTTTACTTTGAGTTCTCCCCCCTAAAATCCAAAATCGTGGCTATAACAAAAAAGGTATAAGAGTATAAATTATGTCAAAAGTTGTAATTGAACCTAATTCCTTATTATATTTTCCCCATAATTATAGCGTACCGTACCGCGGGGGGCAAGCCCCCCACACCCCCTTTATCATATTGTATAATTATATCACAACAATCTCGCCCCTTAGGTATAATCCCCAGTGCCCCCACTGAACAAAATTCTTGAATCCGCCACTGATCGAAGTGTTGTCTAGTATTTATAATATCATTCATGAAAGCAGGATATGAGGGTACGAACTTCGACCCATTATTCGTTATATCACATATTATTTTGTTCATACAAGGAAACCGCACCAACAGGGGTTGGTCCGAGCGGTAAGCAGTTAGGTTCCGTTTAACCAAGATCTCGGGTTGGAGACTTTCTGAATGCAGCTCCGCTGGGAGACTCACCCGTCACTGCCAAGTGTGAGACGCGGGTCGGATTCAGATGTAATCGGAGCAAAGCTCCGGTGAACCGGATGGGCAACCAAAAAGAAAAATACAAGGAAACCGCAAGCAAAATGAAACAGCAAATCATCTTATAAATATTGACAACAGAAATTAATTACTAAGAATAATCTGCAAATTCCACATGCTTCATTGACTTCAGTACTGTTGATTAATTATAAATATTATTTATCTTCGTGCTATAAATTGAGGACTGAAAATTGACCACAGAAAAGTCACACATGATCTTCGAGAAAATGTCATTTCTCGTATCATAGGACACGCCGAATCCAATTTTAGTATTGCGCTTTTGAAAAGTAACACTTTTGGTGCCAAATCAAGTTTTTGTCTCAATTTTGGTACTGCCGTTAATTGACTAACGGTCAACACTAACAAATCCGTTAGTTTTCTAATTTTTTGGGGGGGGGGGGGAACAGAATTTGGGGCAAAAATGGAGGAAAAAACCCGATTTAATTGGAGGGAAATCGATTTTGGGGGGTGTTTTCAAAGCAATTTTTGTGGGTTTTTGCTCATTTGAGTTCTTCTTCTTCTTCTTCTTCTTCATCAACTTTCACCTTTCTCTAATTTCTTCTTCCAAATGACTTCTTCTACTACTAGCTCTACTTGAGGAAGAAGAAGAAGAAGCCATTTGGAAAAAGAAATCAGAGAAAGTGAAAGTTGAAGAAGAAGAAGAAAAAGAAGAAGAGCTCAAATGAGCAAAAACCTATAAAAATTGCTTTAAAAACACCCCCAAAATCGATTTCCCTCCAATTAAATCGATTTTTTTCCCTCCATTTTCGCCCCAAATTCCATTCCCCCCCCCCCCAAATTAGAAAACTAACGGATTTGTTAGTGTTGACCGTTATTCAACTAACGGCAGTATCAAAATTGAGACAAAAAACTTGATTTGGTACCAAAAGTGTTACTTTTCAAAAGCGTGGTACCAAAATTGGATTCGGCGTGTCCTATGGTGCCAAAAATGACATTTTCTCCATGATCTTCTATTGCATCTCTTGTTGCAAGACATGAATGAGTGACAAGTTATAAACAGTTTCTTATTCCTCCATTAGAAGATTATGTCAATCAACATGTGTCACTTATTCGTACTTCACAACGAGAGACTGTTAGGAATCAATACGCATAAATGGAATTAAAAGCGAAATATAAAGCAAGAAAACGAGACAACGATTTACGTGGTTCGGCCAATAATGCCTACGTTCACGGACTTATGTTAGAGAGATATTATTTCTTTGTATGAAATGCAATTACAAGAGGATAGTGTATGTATAATTCTAGTCTTTTGATATACAATTCTTGCACTACTTAGTACGTAACACCATGAAGATATATATAGGCAAAGAAGAACAAAAAAAGTGTCCAACCATGATGAAAAACGCGCCCAAAACGCGTTGAGTCATCAAAAACGCGTGAACAAGTGTCAAGAGCCGTGTCTGGGACAATCTGTGATTTTGGACCGCGGTCCGGTGCCGCTTTGGACCGTGGTCCTATTTTCCAGAATTCGAATCCAACTGTTTTCGCCTCTCTTCTTCTTTCTTTTGATCCATTTGATTTGTCTCCATACATAATACCCATCAATCTCCCACTTGGAGACCAATCTCAAAATTGACGACACAATCCCGTTGTCCCGATCATAACTCTCTCTCTAGCAAAAGTCAGCCTCCTCATCACATAAATTCGAGGCCTACTGAGGTCATGCAAAACCTCAGTTTCTCGGTGGTTACCCCCTTCGTCAACATATCCGTCGGATTCTTCGTACCAAGCACTTTCTTCAACTCCAGAGTCCGATCATCAATCATCTCTCGGATATGATGATACTTCAATTGAATATGCTTTGTTCTTAAATGAAACACCGGATTCTTTGCCAAACAAATGGCACTTTGACTATCACTGTGAAGTGCACAGTCTCGTTGCTCCTTGTCAATCTCCCTTAGAAAATTCTTCAACCAAACCATCTCTTTACCTGCTTCTGAAATAGCAATGTATTCGGCTTCGGTTGTGGAGAGTGCTACACACCTTTGTAGCCTAGAAGTCGAACTTATAGCAGTGCCTCCCAAAGTGTAAATGTACCCAGATGTACTTTTACGACCATCTTGATCACCACCTAAATCTGCATCCACGAAGCCCTCTAAAGTGATACTACTTTGCAAAAAACACAAGCACATCCTTGATGTACCCCTTAAATACCTTAGTAGCCACTTTACCGCTTCCAAATGCTTTAACCCCGGATTAGCCATATATCTGCTCACAACTCCCACTGCATGAGCTATATCCTGTCTTGTACACACCTTTGTTTTCCGCACTTAATGCAGCAGATGTGAGTTCTCCTGATTCCTTTCGGTGAATATCTTCGCTCAGAATCAGATCCCGAATCTCTTCAAGTTTCAACTTCTTTTGGCCAGACGAACTACTCACAGCAGTTACCGTCGCATTCCAACTATCAGGTAAAGAAGACAATAAAATTAAGGCCCTTACCTCATCCTCGAAAATGATATCAACCGAGCTCAACTGTGTGATGATTACGTTGAACTCGTTGATATGAAAGGTCATCGATCCTCCTCCCGTCATCTTCAAATTGAATAAACGTCTCATCAAGTGGACTTTATTTGATGCGGATGGCTTCTCATACATATTGGATAACGCCTTCATCAAACCCGCCGTCGTGGTTTGATCTAGAATGTTAAACATCACGTTTCTTGTTAACGTTAATCGAATAACACCTAGAGTTTGCCTATCCAATAATTCCCAGTCCTCGTCTAACATCTTTTCAGGCTTTTTCTCCGACAACGGTTGATGGAGTTTCTTCTGGTACAGATTGTCCACCATCTGTGTTTTCCAGAATCTGAAATCTTTTCCATCGAACTTGTCTATATTCACTTTTTTATCTTCAGACGCCATTGATTCGCACGGATCGCTGTAACCCATGCTCTGATACCAGTTGTTAGGAAGCAATACGCATAAACAAAATTAAAAGCAAAATATAAAGCAAGAAAACGAGACAACGATTTACGTGGTTCGGCCAATAATGCCTACGTTCACGGACCTATGCTAGAGAGATATTATTTCTTTGTATGAAATGCAATTACAAGAGGATAGTGTATGTATAATTCTAGTCTTTTGATATACAATTCTTGCACTACTTAGTACATAACACCATGAAGATATATATAGGCAAAGAAGAACCAAAAAAGTGTCCAACCATGATGAAAAACGCGTCCAAAATGCGTTGAGTCATCAAAAATGCGTGAACAAGTGTCAAGAGCCGTGTCTGGGACAATCTGTGATTTTGGACCACGGTACGGTGCCGCTTTGGACCGCGGTCCGATTTTCCAGAATTCGAATCCAACTGTTTTCGCCTCTCTTCTTCTTTCTTTTGATCCATTTGATTTGTCTCCATACATAATACCCATCAGAGACGCCATAAGAAACTGCAATAGAAGATCTCGTCTGGAGAAAACTAAAGAAGAAGACGATCACCTTTCTGCAAAGAATGCAATAGGAATAATAAAAGCAGCACCAAACATAAATCTATAGCTCACCAAAACCGTAAGACTCATGCCATCATTTGCAGCCAATTTGTATCCAACATTCACCAACGCATATACGCTTTGTACCATTATCATTATCAGTGTTGGCTTTAAACCTTGTACATTATTGCATGTCTTTGCCTAACAAAACCCTATTTTTTGTCTCTTCAATATCAAACTCTTGCTCCGATCTTCACACAATGACTGTGTGTTTGTGTGTGTGAAACAAAAAAGAAGAGAGAGAGAGAGAGAATAAGTGAGAAGGGTAGTTAATTAAGTAATAAGAGAAAAAATCTAGAAGTTAGGCTGTTTTCCGAAATTCTTTGCAAGAATCTGGGAGGGTGTTATGATTAGAACAAGAAAAGTTCAAAGTGTATGTGTGTGTATATATATATATGCATGTATATATCGAGCAGAGAGAGACAGAGAGATTTTCTAGTGCCGGTTGTTCTTGAATCGTAGGTAATTCTATGGTGGATAGGGAGTGTTGCTCCCAGTCCATTTTTCACCACACAAACACTTGGGATGGGGTGATTTACATAGGGTAGGTGGTTGTGAAAACCACACCCCAAATGTTTGTATGGTGAAAAATGGATCGAGAGCAACACTCTCGATCCACCTTAGAATTTTCCTTGAATCTTGAAGTAAAACTTGGACACAGAGAAAAAGAGAGTTTGTGCAAAAGGTGAGCAATTTTTAAAAGAATTTGTAATATCAAAGAGTCCAAATCAATGTTATATTAGTATATTATACATATTTTTATTGATTTGACATAACTTAAATCATTTGGTTTTAAAGGTCGAGTTTATACAATAATTTTTCAACAATTTTTGTAAATACTTGAGAAAGAGTCTAATTCCATATTTTCCTATAAGAATTGATAAAAATAAATTTTACACAGCTTTATTTTAAAATAATCATTTTCATAACCAATGAATAATATATATATAGGGTATGGATCAAATACATACCTTGCCATTAGGTAAGACCTAAGAATTCAATTTGATCCAAAGGTGTGAAATTATATCATTTTTTCGGATTATTTAAATATTTTTAATGTTGGGAGGACAGTTTTGTCAATAAAACCCAACAAACTCATGCACATTTAATGCATGATCAAATCAAATCCCCATTAATGCGTAAAAACAAAATTTACCATATATTTCAGCTCGATTAAATCAATATTCATCACCAGAATCCATTCTTCATCAGTCCATCATCGAGAGCAGTTCATCATCAATCCTATCGAATTAATCAGCAAATATTATACAGTATTCATCATCAATTGAAGTAATCAGCAAGATCGCTTCATCATATTCATCTTTTTCATCGCAATTGATTGGGTAAGATCAATTCATCATCAGCAATCACAGTATTCATCGCAATTGATTGGGTAAGATCAGTTCATCATCAGCAATTAATCACAATATGTATATGTGTGTGTATAGATATAAAGACAGAGAATAGAAGAAAAAGAAAGTGGAAGTTATGGTAGGAATCATTGGCCATGTCATATTCGTAGTGTTGGTTACATACAGAATAGAAGAAGACAGGGAGAGAAGAAAGGAAGAAGGGGAAGAAAACATCACACAATTAGTGATTTTAAACCATCATACAGTAGTTTATAACACATTATACAGTAGCTTATAAACCATTATACACTACAATACAAACCATTATACACTGTGAATTTTATACACAACTATATAGAATGATATAACAGATTATAGATTAGATTCATTATTATACACTACAATACAAACCATTATACACTGTGAATTTTATATACAAATATATAGAATGGTATAACAGATAATAGATTAGATTCATTATTACTAGTGGCAAAGGCACACTCGTTGCGTGTGCAATTAAAATTATTTTAATAAATTTGCAGTATGGACATATTATATTTAAACTTAGTTAAGTGCCATCTTTTATAAACTTAGTTGTCCTTTCTCACTGAAAAGGCAAAAAACGATAGATTAGAAAAAAGGAAAAAAAAATGTCAAAAATAATTATGTATCAAATATAAAGAAAAAAGTTAAGTGCCTTTTTCCTTTTGCTTCAAACATTCTCTTGTTCTTTTATCGAAACTTTAATGTTCCATAAAATGACAAACAAATTACAAATTTAAAATACGACAAAATAACGGAGGAAATCACAAAAAAAAAAATAGAAAAAAAAAACAAAATGCAATATTTTTGTGCTACCATGGACGTTGGAGGAATGAGCATGTGACAAATTTGCAAAGTAAAAAATGATTAGTAAATTTTACCCCGTAATATTAATTGTTGTGCATTTCTTAAACAAATAGAATCTACACTCAATTGATTTGCTTTCATCCATACCCACATAAATTGTACAAATGTTGGAGCCTGCATTTGCATTTCAAATTCTGAAGCCTGATTTAGTATTTTCCTGTCACCCCGTCATACGTCTTCCTTTCATTCAACCTTCACTGCTATCGGAGTAAACCTTAATTAGATTTTTCCCCCTTTTTTCTTTATGCTCTTCAAAATAAGGGAAAAAAGAAAGATAAAAACCGTCCAAAAAACAGAAGACGTAGTTAGTGGAGTGCATTAGTCCAAATATAAAATGAATCAGATTTTTATTTAGTTTTTAAAATAAGTAAATATTAGAAACTTTGAACACTCCATTTTATCTTTTTTTCTTGAAACTTTGATGACACAACTTACTCTTTTCCTTGAAAGGTCTTTCTTGTTCCAACTCCTCTTTTCCTTCACTTCCTCAATTGCAAATCTGGACCAACAATTTTATTTCACCGAGTTAATTTGTCTACTAGGTGATCTCCTCTGTTCTAAAAACCATTATTTAGAGTCAATCAACAAATGAGGATACAAATATGTAAATACAAAATGCCATACCTGAATTATCTTTGTGGTGAAAGGATGAGGATAACTCTGTTTTCTACCATTAAAATTAAGAACTGTAGAATTTGAAATGGGAACAAAAAGCAACGGCCAATAAGAAATGGGAGAAAGTGGAAGAAGTTATTAATCATTAAGAAGTGGGAGCATAAGGGGAAGTTACGTACAGTCATGCATGTGTAACCGGTGGTGCTCTTTGGACGTGAGTTTAGTTGGAATTCAATATAGGGGCATTTCAGGTACATCATCTAAAAACACACCAAGGTAGTTTTTCTAGGGTACTCCCACTTTATAAAAGAGTAAAGATACACTACAATACAAACCATTATACACTACAATACAAACCATTATACATCGCGTTTTTATATATTATACAGTTAGAATGAACAAAATAATGTAATAATATACAGTATATATATTACTCAAATATGCATATAAACTAAACAAAATCACATTATTTAGACAGCAAATCAACAACAACACTTATTGTAACTCAAAAAACAAATATTTATACAGTATTTGTTCGAAGAACAACAGAAATTCAATATTTTCAGATTTTGGGTTTGCAATCTTGATTTTCCAGAAATTTTAGAGTTTCAAATTTTTTTTTTGTGATAATAGAACGAAATCTGAGGTTAATACGATTCTATAAATTGATTGCGTTAATCTTGGGCTGAGATTGTGATATTGAAGTGGAGATTTTCGTGGGTATCAGTTTTGAGAAATTGTAGGAGATCATGTGCTGTTATTTTTGGTAAATGGTTGATGTATAATTTTGCCATTTTGTCCATTATACTCCTAATCCCTATTTTCCATTTTTTCCTGTCTGTTTCTTCCTTATTTTTTGGACTGTTGGATTTAATGTATCCAATGGTGTATATTAGGTCTTAGATCTTATCTAAGAGAGGGTATGTATTAGATCTTGACCCTATATATATATATAAATTATCTGGATTGAAAATGAACAAGCAAATTATTTTCCAAAACATAGGCTTTAATTTTAGTTTCATATGTATATGCAATCAATATAAAAAAAAGGTTAATTGTTAATGTAAAAATGATTTAGTTCAATTTTTTCACTTAAAGTAAAGGTAACATTTTCAAATAATAGAAACAAAACCTTAGTTAGAGGTGTAATTGTCTAAACGTGTTATGTTCGGTTGAATTAAATATTAATCAAACTTGTATAATTTTTTATCGAGCTCCAACTCATAGAATAAAAAATGAGTGTAACTTGATATTTCATATATATCATTTTTTAACTATTTGATCTGAGTTGAGCCGATCTTCAAAATATCAAATAAAAATTGGGTTCAAATTTGGTTTATTATCATCTACATACAAACTTAAATCAACTTTTTACAAACGAGTTTAAGTCAAGAATCGGATATATTTGTTTTCAATCATTAATTTTGAGACAATTAAATAAAAGCAAATTCATATAAATGAGGTTCATTTTGGGACCTAATCTGTCTCAAGAAAACGTGTACTGGTTTAAAATGCAGATGAAAGATTTTCTTGATGGGGTGAGTTTGATGAGACATTTAAAACTAAGCCTAGTCTTTTGAAAATTCAGAAACTTTAAGCCCAATTTCAGCAACCCAATTAGATATTCCTACCTACCATATGCAAACCTCCACAATGCCAGTGGGAATTTCAGTTCGAATTTTCTATTGCAAAACGACAATAAACTTTGAATTCAAGTGATACACCATACATTTTTAGAGAACAGGCGAGGCCACGAAATGCTATGTCTCATACTTGGCGTAGTATTCAAGTGGTATTTCCCATGCTTAATTACAATAGAAGTTTAAGGACAAATTGAGGGCTATAAACCTGAACAAGTTGGCTGCAGCCTACGAAGACACGCCCCTGTGAAATCAAAAATTGGAATCGAATTTGGAAATTGAGAGACGCATTCAGAAGGAAGTTTCTTCTTTGGCTCCTAGGACATGATATGACTAACTCACATTTATACCACCGCCACATAATCTCCGATGCTCATTGTCAATTTTGCGGTCAGGCGGAAGAAACGAGCATAAATGCGTTGTGGGATTGTATCTTGTGTCACGGGATCATCATGCAAATTTTTCTCTCTCGATTTAAGGCTGTGTTTGGATTGATAGATTTGAACCTGAGGATTTCAAATCCCCTGCTCAAATCCATTCTTTGCTGTTTGGCCCCAATTCTAAATGAATGGATTTTAAATCCATTTTAGGGCTGAGTGGATTTGAAGCCCATTTTCTAATGGCTTTTAAATCCACTCCCATAACCTGTCATTGAAATCCACTCCAACTAAAATCAACACACTTTTTACACACATTTACACACATATCGAACTTTTTACACACATAGGCACACACACTACACTCTTTTTAAATACACTGCACATATTTTCACACACTGCACATATTTTTACACACACTACACACTTTTTACACATACTGCATATTTTTTACACACACTACACACATTTTACACACAATACACACTTTTTACACACAATGCATGTTTTTTACACACAATGCACGCTTTTTACATACACTGCACACTTTTTACACACACTGCACACTTTTTACACACATTACACACTTTTTACACACACTGCACACATTTTACACACAATGCACACTTTTTACACACACTCCATACTTTTTACACACACTACACATATTTTCACACACACTACACACTTTTTACACACACTGGACACTATTTACATATACTGCAAACTCACACTACATATTTTTTACACATAATGCACACTTTTTACACACACTGCACATTTTCACACACACTCCATACTTTTTACACACACAACACATTTTTTTACACACATTGCAAACTTTTTACACACACTGCACACTTTTTATACATACTGCACATATTTTACACATAATGCACACTTTTTACACACACTGCACACAATTTCACACACACTACACACTTTTTACACACACTGCATATTTTTTACACAATATACACTTTTTACACACACTACACATATTTTACACACAATGCACATTTTTTACACACTTTTTACACACACTGCACACTTTTTACACACAATGCACACTTTTTACACACACTGCTCATATTTTCACACACTCCATACTTTTTACACACACTACACATATTTTCACATGCACTATACACTTTTTACACACACTGCATACTATTTACACACACTATATATTTTTACACATAATGCACAATTTTTACACACACTGCACACATTTTCACACACACTCCATACTTTTTATACACACAACACACTTTTTACACACACTGCACACTTTTTTACATGTATTGCAAACTTTTTACACACACTGCACATTTTTTTACACACATACACACACTGCACACTTTTTACATACACAACACACTTTTTACACACACTGCACACTTTTTACATACACATAGGGGTGTTTACGAATTGACCGAACCAACCGCAAACTGAAATTTCGGTCAGAACCGAAAATTTCGGTTGTTTTTTTTTTGCCCAAATTCAGTTTTTGGTTCGGTCGGTTCGGTTAACCGAAAAAAAATAAAATTTCTTTTTCGGTTTTAACCGAACTGAAAAAAAATCGACCGAACCGACCGAACCGGTCAGTTTTTTAACCGAACCGAACCTGTTTCGGTTCGGTTTTCAGTCTGGATTTTTGGAAAATCAAAATTTCGGTTAACGAAAAATCCGACCGAACCGGTCAATTTTTGAACCGAAACGGACTGAACTTGTTCAGTTTGGTTTTCGGTCAGGATTTTCGAAAAATCGAAATTTTGGTTAATCGAAAATCCGGTTCGGTTCGGTTAAAAAACCGACCGATGAACACCCCTACACACACAACACACTTTTACACACACAACATACTTTTTACACACATAACATATTTTTTACACATATTACACACTTTTTACACATAATGCACACCTTTTACACACAATGCCACTTTTTACACATACAGAGCACCTAATTTACACACACTGCACACAGTTACACATTCAGAGCATATTTTTTACACACACTGCACATATTTACACAAATAGATCACATATTTTGCACACACCACATATTTTTATACACGATACACACTGCACACATTCACATATACAAAGCACATATTTTATATACACTATATACGATTTGCACATATTAAACACTTTTTACAAACACTAAACACATTGTATGTGTAATGTGTGTAGTGTGTGTAAAATGTATGTAAAAAATATGCAGTGCGCAGTGTGTAAAATGTATATAAAAAATATGCAGTGTGTTGTGTGTATAAGAAGTGTACAGTGTGTGTAAATGTGTGTAGCGTGTGTAAAATATGTGTAAAAAATGTGTAGTGTGTGTAAAAATGTGTAGTATGTGTGTTATGCGTGTAAGAAGTGTCCAATGTGTGTAAATATGTGGAGCGTGCGTAAAATATATGTAAAAAATATGCAGTGTGTGTAAAAAATGTGTTGTGCATATAAGAAGTGTGCAGTGTGTGTAAAATATGTGCAAAAAGTGTGCAGTGAGTGTAAACAATGTGTAGTGTGTGTGTAAGATATATGTAAATGTGTGTAGTGTGTGTATAAAAAGTGTGCAGTATGCGTAAATATGTGTAGTGTGTGTAAAAGAAGTGTGCAGTGTGTGTAAATGTGTGTAGTGTGTGTAAAATATATGTAAAAAATATACAGTGAGTGTAAAAATTGTGTTATGTGTATAAGAAGTGTGCAGTGTGTGTAAATGTGTATAATGTATGTAAAATATGTGCAAAAAGTGTGCAATGTGTATAAAAAATCAGTGTATGTAAAAAGTGTGTTGTGCAGTAAGAAGTGTGTAGTATGTGTAAAATAAATGTAAAAAATATGCAGTGTGTGTAAAAAGTGTGTTGTGCATATAAGAAGTGTGCAGTGTGTGTAAATGTGTGTAGTGTGTGTAAAATATGTGTAAAAGGTGTGCAGTGTGTGTAAGAAATGTGTTGTGCGTGTAAGAAATGTGCAGTGTGTGTAAATGTGTGCAAAATGTGTGCAGTGTGTGTAAAAGTGTGTTGTGTGTGTAAAAAGTGTGCAGTGTGTGTAAAATATGTGTAATTGTGTGTAGTGTAATGTAAAAATCAAATAAAATATTGAAGAATTTCAAATGCTCTAAGATTTATAGCCAAACAATGAATCTGAAGTCCATGGATTTGGAAATCCTTTTATAAATCCATATATAGCCAAACAAGGTATTTCTAATGGTGTGGATTTCAAATCCAATGAGTTTGAAATCCATTCATTTCAAATCCCTTGCCAAATCCAAATCCATCAATCCAAACACAGCCTAAAGGAATTGGTCGATTGGAACTTAGAAAGCGCCCAATTACAGGTATATATGTGTAGTGTGATGCTTCGGGATATTGCTTTTTCTGAAACACTTAATTTGATTAGGCAGGGTAGTAATGAGGCGATTCACAATGACGAGGAGGCTATCCCAAAACTAGACATCGATACGATTCAAAGACAGCGCAATCAAGCGTACGTGTAAGTGAAGAAAATTGGGACGTGACCGAGGGCGTTGAGCTTGTTGGTTGGAAAATTAAAAACTGGGCGGGGGCTTTGTCAAAGTCAATGTGGACACGGTTGTTTGTCGAATGTCCTGGCAGGGATCAAAGCCATACCGGTCTTGGTGGACTCATTCGCGACAAGCATGGTCGTTGGCTTAAAGGTTTTAGTGGGGAAGCTGATCGTAATAGCCTTCTTGGAGATGATCTACTCGCAACACTTAATAGCCTTCAAAAGGCGCTGCGCATGACGAAAACTAAAATTATCTTGGAGACCCATTTTCTTGACGCATGGAAAAGCATTGATGAGGCCTTGTTCGCCCACTGAAAGTTTGACACAATCCTTCGACTCATGTTGAAGAGAAAATGGGACGTGTGGTTCAAACACATACCGCGAAAAGCCAATGGGGTGGCGGACCACTTGGACAAAGGCAGTAAGATCGCGGTTGGAAAATTAAGAATACCCCGGATGAGGAAGCTCAAATCCACTATATGCAAGACACATGATTGCACTTAGATGATCTAAAATTATGAGTACTCTTGGTCCGTGTTAGAATAGAGAAAACCTCGTAGAGAACTTTTATTAATGAATAACTTATATATAGATACAATAGATAAGAAACCCTGAGCTATAAATAAAGTAAAAGATAAACATAGAAAAGATACAAAGAGATCTTAAATCTATACAAAAATATTTAATATATTTAACAGTCCGAATTTGGCGGACTAGAGCTAAAGGTAACCCTTCTCTTTGAATCCTAAAATAAATGAAAATGCATTTTGACCTTTACCATAGTCGTTATGGTTGGAATTTCATATGCATTTTTTTTATTAATTTTATTCTTATACCTCTAAGAATATTAATTATTACTTGCTCTATAATTATGACATTACTATAGTTCACTTCGCTATTAAACCATTGACTTCTAATCCATTTGATTTTTGAGCTCACTGAATAGTTCCAATTCTAAAACATTGATGCACGATCAAGACAGGTGACTTAAACCAGAGGAAAGTGAGATGAAAACTATCTGAGTATATTTCTTATACATATAGTTCGGCCTAGTCTTCTAAAGTTAGGGCCCATATACCTGTATATATTAGGATTCTTTGTATTATTATAATCATTCCACACACAATACAATACAAAAGTTCTATGTTTTACGTGCTTGAACTTCGATGTGCACCGAAATTTCTAGGGGCACAATTGTAATTGACTCATTCTTGATTTGGGCCGAATTATCTCTCGCGGATGCCCAGTATAACCGATTACAATTATTATGGTTGAGCCCGCATGGCTAAAGGCCCATCATGAAATGAGCACATTCCGGTAAATGGGCTACAATACTAATACGATTAATAAATATGAAATACATATTTATTAGTTTATTTTATAGTCCACCATGCTGGTAGCAGGGCATTGACCCATGACCCATATCTAACTCTATAAATACCCCATGTGAGTAACAAAAATTCAGTATCTATTCTCCCCTCAGAAAGATCACTAGATAGAATGCAACTGACATCTTTAGAGAAATATCCCACCGTTGAACTACGAAAAAACTTAATCCCATCAAAGTGGGTACGTAGGCAGCTTGCTTATAGTGAGTGCAGTCTAAACATAAACCAACATGCATAATTTATTATGTGTTGGGTCAAATTCCCTCCCCACGTGGTCATCACGCGACACATTTTGATCCCGCATCAAACTCTATCAAGAGCGACTAATCATTATATCTCGTTTAAACTCCCCAACTCATTTTTCGATCAAAACATGACATGAAGAACTCGACTGAGGGTGCAATATTCCAAGCTAATTAATGCTAATATTTCAAAAGACGTTTTGCCAAATTTATAGTCCACGGATGCATTATAGTCCAAGCTAATGCTAATATATATTCAAAAGACATTTTGCCAAATTTATATACTAAGGATGCATTATTTATCGCATAGGGTGCTACTAGGAGGATCAAATTGCAAATTACCCATAATTATAGAAACTGGAAACAAATTAAATATTGTACGTACGTGTAACGTTTATGGAATGAAAATCATTGCTTGCCATGAACTGTCCGTAAATATTTCTATGCCTTAGATAGCACCAACAGAGCTGTCAAACAATCATACTTAGAATTCTCCGAACTTCCCCTAAGAAACTATATATATATATATATATATATATAACCCTCGTATCAGAAATTACAATTTTCATTACAATCATAAACGCACTTCTTTATCTCACGAAAGACAGAGAATTTTCCAACTTCTTTGTCTTTCGTCGCAATCCTTTCTCTCTCTAGATTTTCTTAGATAGAAGGGTTTTACAGCAGAGAGAGAGAGAGAAGAGTTGGTTTTTGGTTTGGTCGGACAAGATGGGTGCGTGTGCTAGTGTACCAAAGGCCATGAGGGGTAAAGCCGCCGCCGCACCAGCACCAGAACCACCGAAGGAAGAAATACCCACCACGGACGACGCCGCTGCCGTGAAAGAGGAGCCCAAGGCGGAGGAACCGGCCGAGAAGAAGGCAGACGGTGAAGACAACAAGGGAGAGAAGGCCGTGGAGGAAAAAACCCAATCTGTTGGAAACTTGCTTGTTGATGAGGTTTGTTTCATTACTTATTTAATTAGTTATATTTATGTATGTATCTATGATATACACGAACGCCACGAGAAATCATCTCGTGTCGTATTGTGTCCCTCTATTGAGAGGAAAAAAAACCAATAAACATGGGCAATCATGTTCGAATCGTGTCTGTGTACTGATTTTTTTAAGAATTTAATTATGTGTTCCATGTCCGCGTCCGCCCATCATAGTATTTATATATATGAATGCTCATTTTTGTTTTTGTTTTTACTTTGACTTGGGCATAGAATATTAGCTAGGATTTTCTTCCCGTTTTCCTTTTAGTCGAAATAATCAATTATTTTTAATCTAATAATTAAGTATCATGAAAAAATAAATAAGACTTATGTATAAACAAATAAATAAATACAGAATACTTCCCATCTAATCATTTTCAGACATTTTCCATACCAAAATTTAAGAATCATATATGGCAAGGGATTATATATGAAATGACGCATGAACCATATGATACATTACATTTTTTTTTTTTGATAATTAATATATTACAGATTTAATAATTGGAATTTGAAATAGGAATTTGCCCTCGTTTTCCTTTCTTTCTGTTTCTTTTAAAAAGTAACTAATAATGAAAGAATCAACTGCATATATATATAGACGTATTATCCCACTCATTTCCATATATGTTAAACGCGCAGTTAGATATGTTACGTATAAGTTCTCAAAATTGAGATCAATATATCAATATCAATATTAACCATGCACTATAAAAAATTTAAAGTAATTAGTTGCGAGTTAAATTGAATGATTCCATAAATCTTGAACTTTATAATTTTCACGTAATCTTCAACAAATAAATGACTAACCTTCATCCATAGTTTTTAGTGTCAATCTTGTTAATATAGAGTCATTTGTTTGTACCATCTCTTTGAAGAATAATGGTTTCTCTCTCTTGACCCGTCTTTCAATGATGAAACTATACAGTATCATGTTTCTGCCTTTTACGTAATGTAGAGTGTAGAGAGGTAAAGAGATGACCAATCCTCTTTATATTAAAACTTTAAAAGTTGTCTTCCATCAAGGCCGCAATTTATTTATTTTTTACGTAAAATCATGTCTTTTCTCTAGCCAATAGAATATTATTACTTAATATTACACAATTAATTGTTTTATCAAATAGACTTGAATATTCATAAAATAACTACATGTAATTTATAATATGTGAGTCATATATTTCTTACATTAATAACTTTTAATTTTCTGAATTGCATGGGCGTAGGGTGAAGCTCCAAAAGAAGTAATTAAAAGTGAAGAATCGACGGCGGAAGCTCCGGCGGCACCCAAAGCTGTAGCCGCCGACGACAAGGAGGAGGAGAAGAAATCAGAAGTGGCGGCGGCGGAACAAAAATGATCTAATTAAACTTATGTGGTTTGATTTCTGGGAATGTACTTAGGGACTTCTTTTTTATTAATATCCATTAATCTTTGTTTTTCCCCCTTTTAATTTCTTTTTTAACAACTGATTGTTTTGTACGTTCTAATTTGTTTGTTGTCTCTTTAAATTACTCTTTCTTTGTTATTTTCCGTTCTAATTAATTACTTAACTTTTGCTGGATATTGACTGGGGTGTGTAAACTTAGAATGACAATAATAATAAATGATTTAGGTAAGACTTTGATTCTTTCTCTTCATTTTCTTTGTTTCCTATTTCATTTTTTTCATTGATTTCTATTTTCAGACTTTTTAAGGGGTTTTTTTTTTTTTTTGCCTTTTCTAAAGTATTAACACTCCAAATCTCATTGGTGGTCCCCTCAATTCTTACTTTCGCCTCACTTTAATCCCTCAAGTCTAAAATGCATCAAGATGGTCCCTCAACTTTCAAAATCATCTCACTATGGTTCTCAGGTTTAAAAATCGGTAGTCATTGACCGGAACATTCCATTTGGATGGAATATTCATGCAAGGGCAAAATTGAAAAGAAAATCATTTTTCATCAATTTCTAGCAGGTTTGCGATCTCGGGAATTAAAGTGAAATTATTTTAAAAGTTGAGGAACATCCCGGCATATATTAGACTTGAGGGACAAAATAGAACTTGAAGGACCTATTTGACCTACTAATGAAAAACACAAAAACAAATGCACAGATTTTGGGTTTCTATAACTCCGTTAAATTCAGAGGATTTTGATTTATTAACATCAAGTCATCAACCATTTTAAAAAGCCCTGCATGGACACTGAACAATAGTGCACATATCAACTGAAAACTGAGCATTTGAAATTGTAAATAGAATTTTTTTAAAAAATCCTAATTCTAATTCTTGAGCATTTGATACTTTGATTGTATTTGTAATTGTTTTGTAATTTGTGGTTGTTTATATTTTTGTTTTGCATTTATTATTGACTTATTGTTGATAAGTAGTTGAATTTTTTCAATAAACATATAAATATTTACAAAGAATTAAGGAAAGTACAAATTTAACAATAAACAAGTAAACAACATTTTCATAGTTTATTTTTCGAACAAATTATATTGAAATTAAAATCAATATCTAATTTATATTATATATATATATATATGGTCAAGATCTAATACATACCCCTCTTAGATAAGATCTAAGACCCAATATACACCATTGGATACATTAAATCCAACAGTCCAAAAAATAAGGAAGAAACAGATAGAAAAAATTGGAAAATAGGGATTAGGGGTATAATGGACAAAATGGCAAAATTATACATCACCCATTTACCAAAAATAACGGCACATGATCTCCTACAATCTCTCAAAACGGATACCCACGGAAATTTCCACTTCAATATCACAATCTCAACCCAAGATTAACGCAATCAATTTATAGAATCGTATTAACCTCAGATTTAGTTCGATTATCACAATAAAAATTCTGAAACTCTTAAAATTTCTGGAAAATCGAGATTGCAAACCCAAAATCTGAAAATATAAACACACACTGTATAATGATTTACAAGCTACTGTATAATGGTTTACATACTACTGTATAGTAGTTTATAAGCTACTGTATGATGGTTTAAAAATCACTAATTGTGTTGTCACTAATACCACACTGTATAAGATGTTATATAATGGCTTATATGATATGTATTTGCTATTTACAAGCCTTAAAAACTAACAAAACGCAATTTTGAAGCCCTAAACGATCTCAGATGGCTAGAATCACGAGACCACACTATAGTGCGTCTTGTTCAGCAAGCCATTTCGCTATGACTGCGATTTTTGTGTCATTCCGACAGTGATTTTTTTCCCCATGTTTTCGCTTACATCATTGTTATTTGCTTTGATTTTTGATTTTTGAAGAATCTGTTATTTTGCGTTTTGATTTTTGAATAACACGCTGTATAATATCAATAAATGTTCTGTATTTTTCTTAATTAGTTAATGTATCATAAAAAGTATAATGTGTTAACATGCACTGTATATCGCTATTGTATTCACTGTATACCTGCTTACATTCGACTGTATAATTATTAAACTGACTTTCTGTATTGCATTTAATACCATACTGTATAATTACGTTATATGGACTGTATAATGAAATATAATAAACTGTATATTGATGATTAATGTACTGTATAATATATACACAAAAACTGGTTGCATGATCACTTGCATCAACTGTCACTACGCATATGTGCTGTTGTATATCACACTTATATCTACTGTATATTGACGTTTCCGCAGATGCGCATCATTAACATATATTTTCCGTAAACACTCAGACGATATAATGAAAAACATAATAAAAAACTATTGATAGTGAAGAAAAAAATGCAGAATTCGCAATTATGATTCGAAAAAAAAATGAATTTGGAAGCAGAATTGATGAATGATCTGGTAATTAAATTGATAATTTCTGTAAATAGATCGAATTATAATTAGAAATAAAAATAAATTGGGAAGCAGAATCTTTTATGAGAGCAATATCAGGAATCTGTTATGGGAAGCATGAGTTTGTTACGTTTTGCTGACTAAAATGCCCCTACCAGCATTAAAACAATTTATATAATCCGAAAAATGAGATAAACTCACACCTTGGGATCAAATTGAATCAGAGGCCTAGATTGGGTCTTAGATCTTACCTAATGTCAAGGTATGTATTTGATCCATACCCTATATATATATATATATATATATATATATATATATATTTTCCATTCATGTAGGAGCCGTGTCGTGTCCTACTTTTTTGGAAAATGCTGTGCCCCGTGTCTGTGTCGTGTCGGTGTCGCTGTGTCAGTATCCGTACATCATAGCTCGATACATTTCAAAACGCAACCAATTAGAACAAAATAAGGAAACAATTATGCTGTTAAAACACAAAAACACATTATCAGTCCCTTTCCCCGGGATTTAAGCACAAACGCTAAACGCTTATTCTCAAGCTTCATCAACTTGTTTTCACCTCTCCAATTCAACATCTGTTACTGTATCCGCAACTTCTTCTCTTCCAACTCTTCGATATATGGATTAGTATCAACCCGGCCTGTCAAACCATTTCCTCCTCCCTGTTTTTTCCTTCTCTTTGCAGGCCAGTTTTTTGACTTTTCCTTTTAAGAGCAGATTGACCCTACTATTGAATTGCTTCGTCATGAAGAAGATATTTTATGTCATATTACGATAAGAGCATATTTGTTGGTATAACAGCTGAGTACATGTTAAAATCTTATTTACCTCGTCCTTGGCTTTTTCAGAAATGCTCATCGAGTCCACAAGAGACGGGTTCTCAACAACATCACAAGAATTGCTTCTGTCAAGAATATCGTTCAATCTCTTGTACTTCTTGTTGAAATCGTTAAATTTATCCTGCCATTGATGAGGTGATACATTATAACCCCTTTTTGCATTGTGTTCGAAATAGCCCCCGACTTTCCCTTTATTAGCAATTGACTCCATTCGCCCTCAGCAAAAAGCACCATTTTCCTCAACATCAAGAAGGGCAGTTATCAAAACCTTAGCCATCTTATGTGTTTCCATAATGGTTCACGTTGACTATTTTTTCTGCAAAATAATTCAAGTTTTGATATTTGTCACCGTCGATCAAAACCATGGGTCGATCATAACGGTTGTGCACTGTCAACCCCAAACGAGAAGGCATCGGAAGCTTTTTGGTGGTTAACTTACATTGGCTCCAGCAATTCACCAAGTATTTGCAAGAAATCCTCCATTTTAAATGATATGCTACATCAAGTTTCCTAACAACTTGTTTGGTTCTAGGAGTTTGACAAGGAAAGGAAAAGGAAATGGAAGGAAAACCAATTTCCTTTGTTTGGTTACTAGAGAAAAGGAAAATAGTGGAAAACAAGAAGCTTTTCCTTTTCCTTTCCTTTTCTTTTCTTCACCAAAATCCTTGAACCAAACAAAGCGTAAATCTTTCCTCAGTTAAAATAAAAGGTAAGAAATAGCCACAATAATATCATACCTGAAAGATAAAATCAAGCAGATGCTGCAGAATGCAAGCTACTCCAATGACATAACTAAAGCTAAGAAGTATATCTAAAAACGGAAAAACAATCTTTGAATAATCATCTAAGTAATGTATACCGACAGAGTGCATATACCAAGTAAGCTCTAAAGAAACAGCGAGAATTCAAGGAAGACTGTGCTAACACCAGGAAATAATAACTCCCAGAAAATTCCTAAATTTCAAAACAAAAAAGCAAATCTTTTGATAGGCGAAACATTAAATGTAATTTACTCATAGGGAAAAGCAAGGAAAATGAATCGGTTTGCAGAAGTGCTTCCAATAACCACTTTGTTAAGATCGTCATAGAAAAGGGACCACAAAGATTGAACGATAGGCAAGCAAACAAAGTTCCGTTTCTTCCTTCAACTGGACAATGGCTATGCAACCAAGTGGTGTTTCAAGGTGGTTGGCTTTGGGATTGGGACTCAATTATTTCCAAGCAACAACTTTCAACAAGAAGACATGTACGCACATTAATCCGGGCAGTCAGTCGCATCTAAAACAAAACGAGATTAGATAAGTAATTATGCAGAAGATTTTAAAAATAAAAGCCATCAACTGCATGTTTCATGTAATGTTACGAAAAATAAAGACTTTGGACGATGAGGGTTCATAACGGGACTCAAAAGGTATACTGGTGTCTGTGTGCTTGGCTCAAAGCACCAGAAATTCTCCTAAGTCTTTAAATGCAACCATGCATCATAAAATGTTCAACATGCATCAATACAGTCTTAGAACTGTGCAATTTTCAGTTTAAATACATTTTATTGTGGAAACCTTGTAAAATTTCTGATGTCGAAAGTGGATATCAATTCACATACAAATTTTGTCCATTTTTAGTTTTGAACACTCCACTCATTCCAAGTACACGCAATAGATAAGAGAAGGAATATACAAAGATCAAAATTAGAAATATATCTTGTGCTTTATTATAATCTATCAGCAGCTAAGCAATATATAGTAAAACCATCATATACATTTTTGGAGATAGTTACAATTGCTTTATATGCCCAAGAAAAAAAAATCTATTATCTCAAGGAAACCACCAGATTAGGCATGTGGACATTATTTCCACACGAGCATTAAGCTTTGTACTAATTTAGTGATTCAACTTCAGAAATTACATGCGAACTCCACGGAGAAGCATCACAAATTTTTGTTGCCGAAGTTTTATAAAAGCAACGCAAGTCCATACATAAGGGCTAAGACACTAGGACGAGACTTTTCATCCAAAAAGGAAATTAAACCTAAGTTTGTGTTATGTTATCCAACTAACAGCAAGAAAATATTATGTCTCCGTGCATACCATCTCACTAGTGAAAAGAGCCAAAAATCAATGGCCTCCATTTAGCCAAAAACAAATCCTATGAAATGGCAATGCATTGTATGAAGCCTCAATTCCACCATACAGTTTACGGGTTTTTGGGCAATCTACGCTGAAACGTGCATCTAGCTAAAGATGGTTTAAAGTAATAAGGTAAACTAAGTCACTTACCAACCAAAAAGTAGCATTCTTGATTTTCCACTATGGGCTAGAATATCATCTTAATTGGGATTTCCAGGATAGTGAGAAATATGGCGTTAAGGTGTCGCATGCAGAACTTGCAAATATGTGTTTTAACGGCATACTATCAATAAACATATAATATCTCTTAATAATAGCTCCTCAAGGTACTAAAACTTTGTAGCCTGTTCCTTCAAAGTCTACCAAATAGTAAGTATTAGTAACTAATATAGAGGCATCAAAATAATTCATACACCTATTTGAAACTTGCATAAGAAGGTGGTAAATTCTCATCCATTTGATTGCAATTGAGTAAAATAAAATCAAGAGAAAAAAAACTCTTGAGGAACCGTGGACGCTGTTAGACATCAATATTAACCAAACTCCACATGGTAACACCAAATCTTTTACGATCAAGTTTGAGAAAATGACAAAAATAGCTGGTGCATCAAGTTAGACATCAATATTAAGTATCCACAAAGTTCATCAGTGTAGCAAAATGACAAAACTAGCTGGTGCATGCTAAATTAAGTTGGCACGACCATCCATTTCTTGGCGTTTAATCTCTAATGCTAACCGCTCATTGTCAAGCTTTAAATACTTATTTTCTAGCTTCATTTCCTCTAAGTCCCTGTCTTGAACCTCACTTAACCTTGACCATCTGAGACGCTGCTTCTCCAACTCCAGCATTTCTGCTTCAATTTGTAATTTCTTTTCCTCTAACTGAAGACTACGAGACACGAACCATTGATTTCCTTTCCACTCTTTATCAATACCCTGATCCCACACTAGGTGAATACTTGCATGATCATTAAGACTAGAAATTTTGGTAGTACTCTGAAAATTCGATAAATAACCAGAGTCTAAATATTCATCTTCCCTTGATTTCTTCCTTTTAGCATGTTTTTCACCAGTGTTATCATTTGGGCAATCACTTGCATCATTTTCCTCTTCATCATCAAGCCCGTCAAACCTACATGCCTTAGCTTCATGGATATCCAGATCATCACTGCTTCTAAGAGCCAACAGAAGCGATCTTTGAATAGCCTGATCATGCGGGATATAAAGTCGATTGCCATTATGATACGAGCACATTTCCTGGTAAAATAACTGTTGCGAGTTCAATATCTTCCTTATGCTGTCCTTCATTTTGTCTGACATATCCACCAAATCTAAAAGTGCTGGATTCTCTACCACCTCACAACATGTACCTCTACCCAGCATATCATTAAGTTTCTTGTACCTTTTATTGAGATCATTAAACTTATCCTCACATTGTTGAGGCGACACAAGAAAACCTCTTTCTGCCATGACCTTGGAAACAGCCTTCCACTTACCTTTCTTTGGCAAAAGCGGTGAACTCTTTCTCTCTGAGCTGGCATCTTCTCCAATATAAGAAACTGCAGTGATCAAAAGCTTCACCATTTGATCAGTCCACTTCACGCGTTGCCAAGGTGACTCCTTTTTTTCTCTCTCACTTTCATTATTCCCATCGACATTTTCCCCCACAGCATAAGAGCTGTCTTCATCACAAGAATTCTTTCTCATCTCAAGAAACGAAATTGGTCCGTCGGGCTTTTGCGCATTTATATTCCGGATGGAAAAAGCATCTCGAGCCTGTGCATTGGAAGAAACCATAAAGCCTTGAAATGGATGTCGCAACTGTTTGCTATTAACTTGCATTGAATCCTGTAAATTCTGAAAGCTACAAGATTTCCCCCTAATCAGAATCCTACTACCTGATGATTTTCCGTCCATTTCGATCAATCAAGAAGCCTAAACAATCAAAAATCCAAGTAAATTCTAAAGCAAACATTTTATCTAACTCAACCACCACGACCACCACCACCCCACCCCCAACCCCCCAAAAAAAAAAAACAATAAAGCAACAATCCTTTTCTTCTTTGCTTTTGTAACAGTAAAGTAAGTAGCAATGCTTTTGATTATGTTAATTAATGTCTTAAATATTACCAAAAATAATGAGCAAAAAGCAATATAAATCCATAAAATGGTATCACGTGAACAACACAAATTAAGACAAGAAAACCTTAAAAAAGAAAGTGCACAAATTAAGACAAGAAAACAAAATGACTGAAGAAGAAAACAAAAATTAACAACAGATAATTCACGAAAATGCAATAAGAACATCTTAAAATGAAATAATTATCACCTCAAAATAGGACAAAGGACAAACCCACGATCATATTTGGTCGGGGTGAGAGAGAGCCCTTTGTATAATCTGGGTTTTTGTATTTGGGTATCCTGAACAAAATGTGCCCTAATTCCTAAATGGTTCGCCCAATTCTGGTGATTTTCATATCATTTTATTTTATTATTATTATTCTTTTTCAGGTGCTTTTTCAGTTGGTTCTTGGAGAATTAAGCACGTTTTTTGTTTTCTTTTGTGAATTGGAATTTAATAATAGGCATGAGAGAGAGAGAGAGAGAGAGAGAGGAGAAAATAGAAACTTTTTTCTTTGTTGGGTGAGGTAAATTTCAAAAGATTCGGCTGTGTTTGTTTTTATTTTGAGGGTTTTTTTGTTGAAAATTTTAATGAAAATATATTTGATTTTGTGTTTGATTTTATTTTCAGTAAAAATAAGAATTATTGTAGCAGTCAAATCATATAAATTTTTGTCTGAAAAGTTGTGTTTATAATTAGTTAATGATTGAAAAGTATAATATAATATAAATTTTAAATAATTATAATATTATGGTTATATATATATTGTAGTTGATGTATTCTAATAGGTACCCTAAAGTAGACACAAATAGAAAGACTGACAAATTTTTTGACCAAAAAAAAGGTTTTTTTGGTCAAAAAATCATAAAGTAAACAATTTTTGAGGAAAATGTGTTTGAAAACAAAAACAAACACAACCTTCATTTTGAACTTTCTTTGCTTAACAACGTGACCTTTTTCATATTTATTTTCTTTCCTTGCTATAAACATTAAAAACAATACTCCGTAATAATAATACTTCTAATAGTTGATTAAGAGCAAGGTTATAAACGAGCCGAGTCAAGTCGAGTCGAATCGAATCGAACAAGTTCTTGCTAAAATTTATTTGAATTAATATCGAGTTTCAGCATTTGCGTTTGAGCTTAGTTTGATTATTAATCGAGTCGGACTCGAGTAGATTGATTTTTTTTTGTTCGTATTTTATCATTTTTCTAGTAATCGAGTCGAGCTTGAAATGACCTTCAAAGCTTATCGAATACAAGAGGTAGTCAAGTTTGGTTTGATTTGTTAACTAACTGAGCTCAAATAAGCTTTTAACGATCGATCTCAAATTGAATATCGAGTAGCTTGATTCGAACTTTCAGCCCTAAATTTAAGATAATGAAGTAAAAGTACTACTAACTGGAATTACTAATGTGAAACCTATTATTCGTTTATATGAAGCGTGATAGGAAAAATTGTACTTTTGGTCCTATGGGATATGGGGTTACAAAAGTGGTCTCGAGCTTTACGTGCTCGACAAATATTGTCTCATTGGATACAAAAATATGTAGAATGTCCTAAACGTTAACTTTTTGACGGAATTTGTCACGTAGGTTCACTTGACTGTCTAGTTAGGCTTTTCTGAAAATTTCTTGAAGTATTTGGGGCTCTATAAAATTTACCCTTCTTAAGAATTAAAAAAAAAACTCATAATTATGCTTTCATTTTTTTTTCTTCCCCTTTTTTTATCCTTTCATTTTTATTTTTTTTTGAAATATTTCCTAATTTTCAAAATATTTTCTATTTGTTTATATAAAGTTTTTGATTTTTCTGAACTTTTTGAAATACATTTAATTTTCAAAGTTTATTTTCAGGTTATATCTGATTTTTTTCAATTATTAAGTGGAATAAATTTAATAAACCCCTCAAATAGTTTGAGAAACTTGCAAAATGGCGCAACCAAACAGTACGTGACAAAATTGATCAAAAAATTAACGCTAGAGACTAATTCTACACATTTTTACATCCTGTGGAACTATTTTTGTTGAGCCCGTAAAATTCAAATCACTTTTGCAACCCCTCCATCCTATGGGACCAACAATGCAATTTTCCAAGCTTGATATTAATCTACAGTTTAAACTTCAAACAAATTAGAAGAGTTGGTCCATTTAAAGCCAAACCAATTTAAAAGAAGGTATTTGCACCCGCAACTCTTGAGGTTTGGTCTTTTGATATTCATTTGTCATATTATTTAATTTTTCACAAATGTAATTCACTCTACACGTTTCAAGTTAAAGATTCTAAGAAAGTTATGGAAAATTACTAATATATTTACGTATTACAAAACATATAAATCTTTTTTCAATCTAAAATATTTATTCCAATTTTGAAACAATCGCAACAACTATTAAAAACAAAATTTTGGATTCGACTGCCCTTAATTAGAGAGTAATCAATGTTTTTATTTTGGATTTCATGACCACAAGTTAAAATGACAAATGGCATTTCATGACCTCTAGAAAAGCATACACAAAGAGTAATTTTTGGGAAGTCCGAAACTTCTAATCATAATATACTTAAATACATACATATTTAATGGATTGCACGAAAATTCTACGATAGAGGCAAACATATATTTCCTCAACTCAAAAAGTTAACAGCAAACTTCGACGAATCAAATTACAGTAACCATCCGTAAGAAGAGAAACAAGATATATATGTCCAAATGAGACATAGAAACATAGAGAGCAAAACATAAGTCTACTACAATAACATCTTAAACTGATGACATTTTTTTGTTCTTTTTTCTTTGCTTTGGCAAGAAGAAGATCGTACAGTCGAAACAATCCAATTTCCCAAACATCGAACGATAAATCCTAACTCAGAAACATTTCCGATGCACGATAGATGGTCCAGATTCATCATACTCATCCTTGCTTATCCACATCTGCGCACGCACACACACAAAAAAAAAATTAAAAATTCCTCGAAACAACCCGAATTCGATTTGGCAAGCATCATGTATGCACATTTTACCTGTTGGAATGTGCTAAGAGAAGCTAAGATCGATCCACCAATCCAAACGCTGTATTTTCGTTCCGGTGGGGCCACCACCTTGATCTTCATGCTACTAGGAGCAAGGGCACCAATTTCCTTGCCCATACGGTCAGCAATCCCCGGGAACATAGTCGATCCACCACTAAGCACGATGTTTCCATAAAGATCTTTCCGGATATCAACATCGCTCTTCATAATCGAGCTATAAGTGGTTTCGTGGATTCCAGGGGCTTCCATTCCAACGAGAGATGGCTGGAACAAGACTTCAGGGCAGCGAAACCTCTCTGCCCCAACGGTAATGACCTGCCCGTCGGGCAATTCGAAGCTCTTCTCATGAGCGGAGCTGGTCTTGGAAATCTCCATCTCTTGCTCGTAGTTGAGGGCGACGTAACCGAGTTTCTCCTTCAAGTCACGAACAATTTCTCGCTCTGCAGCTGAGGTGAAATGATACCCTCTTTCGCGGAGGATCACGGCTAGATACTCGGTTAGATCACGACCAGCCAGGTCCAATCGGAGGATGGCATGTGGAAGGGCGTAACCTTCGTATATCGGCACAGTGTGGCTAACACCATCACCAGAATCCAAGACAATCCCTTTACATAATTCGGCCAATAACTATCATTAGTACTTTTTATAAATGTAACACCTTATTTGGTCCAAGGATTTTGGCGAGGAAAAGAACATACCAGGAAAAAAATAATTTTAACCGAGTGGTCGCTAGAAAAAAAAAATACTAGGAAAAGATATAAATTGTAGAGAAAATTAGTTTTCCTCAATAGAAAAGCCCACAAAAATTATTTGCTCCTCTTCCCGGTCCAATTTTTTGTCTTATTGTTTTCCCGGGACAAAAGGTCGAGATTTTGAATAAATAATTACTTTGGTTTCGTTTGTCGATTCTCATTTCCTCGTCAAAATCCTTAAACCAAACAATGGTAAAGAGAATCAGAGGAGATGAAATACCTGTTGTACGACCACTAGCATAAAGAGATAAGACGGCTTGGATGTTTACATACATGGCGGGAACACTGAAGTTTTCAAACATGATCTGAGTCATCTTTTCGCGGTTTGCCTTCGGGTTAAGTGGCGCTTCAGTAAGTAAGACGGGATGGTCTTCAGGGGCAACACGGAGCTCATTGTAGAAAGTGTGATGCCAAATTTTCTCCATATCGTCCCAATTGTTGACAATGCCATGTTCAATGGGGTATTTTATAAAGAGCATACCTCTCTTCGACTGAGCTTCATCACCGATATAGGCATCTTTCTGACCCATTCCGACCATCACCCCGTGGTATTTTGGTATGCCGATAATACTTGGGAAGACAGCCCTTGGAGCATCATCACCCGCAAATCCTGCCTGCATAGCACATAGGAGCAAAGGGAGAGGAGATTTAATGCTTTAGTCTATATATACACACGTATTAATTCCATTTCATATACAAAAGTCAGTGTGTATAAAATTCGAGTCACTACTGTAATGCTAAGTTACAAACCTTAACCATTCCAGTTCCATTGTCACATACGATGGGCTGGATATCGTCAACGTCAGTCATCTTTTACAACCTTCGAAACATAACCGAAATTAGCAGAACAATGAAGTAACAAAGTATGTGGCAATTTGAGAATATGAAACTTAAGCACAGTTGCAACAATATTTCTCTGGTCTAACTCTAGCACTGGAATTGTTCCTCCAAAGTTTAGTCTTGAAATATCCTTACATTTGCCAAAAAGCTATGATTGATACACGAATACAGATATGAGGATACGGATACGATACGACATGATACGAAATACGGCACATTTCAAAAGTTTAGTATACGATACATTAAGCATATGTGTATGTACATATATAAAAATAAATATTATTTAATAGATTCATTGAAATAAATTAAATTTTGTCTAGATTTTTAAATTTCTTTGGTAGTTGTTTAACTTTTAACTTTCAATTTTTAACAAAAGCCCAAAAAGTATTGTATAATTTTAAAAATAATACTATGTCTGGTATCCACTAATTTTGTATCGTATATACGATATTCAGAATTTTTTCTTTTCTTTTTATTTTCTTCGGACACTTCAAAAAATTGACCAGCTATGGTATACGGAAGTATACGTATTGGATACGGCTACGATGCGAATACGATTCTGCACAGGGCCATTTTTTTGAGTATCCATGCATCATAGCTCAAAAGTTACTGAAATTACATAGTGATTCTTACAGAAAGACTAATTAACAAAGTCTAACAACACAATATATATCTACACCATTTCATACAAAGCCTCAAAATTAGGGGGAAAGAAAAATAGCTAATCCTCAAATATTCCATAAGGGAAAATTGAATTTGCAAAAACAATTAACGACATATTATATTCACGCAATATACATGCTTGAATTTATTTATTTTTCATTTTTATTTTTTTGGTTACATACATGCTTAAATTTAAAGAACACAAGAATCATAACGAACGAAAGAGCTAAATATCTATATATATATATATATATTATAAAACGAAAATCTCCTAAAACTTACCTAATAGTAATAAGATTGAAATTAAATACTATATAAAATCCAGAAACTTTTTTTTAAGAAGGCTGAATTATCTCAACCAGACACATTTTCTTCCAATATTTTCATTAAACCACTCAAAAACAACATCAGATGTAACTGGAGAACAAAACGTATTGAAGAAACAAAAATAAAAAATGAGTTTGTGCAATACCTGTTGCTTCTGAGATGGTTGATGAGAAATTGTAACAGTAAAAAAATTGTTCTTTTGGCAAATGGTTTTTATGGTAGGAGAAATCAATCAAGAGAGAGATGAATATACACACGTATATATACATATATAATATATATATATATATATGTGTGTGTGTGTGTAGGGGAGGGATGGAAAATGGGAAGACTATTATTAAGTAGAGTATTAAATGAGAGGAAAATAGTGTAAATGAGATCAGTATAATAACAGTCCGAATTTCATGCATAGAATAAATGCAATAGAAGATGTAATACCATTTTGTAGTAGAGGATCTTGTGTGGTATAATAATCCTCTGTCTTCTCAGACCAATACTTCCAAAAGATCACAGGAGCGTGATTATAGGCAGCTGGAAATGGATGATCGTGATTTTATGGAAATTACGTGTTGGAATTATGAAATTTCCATAATATCTCACTTTTTTCATTTTAGTAAATCTTTTGTCAAGGAAACATAATATATTAATACGTGTTTAAATCAGGGTTTACGATGGTCGTTCACGTTTTTCCTTATTTACTATATATTTTTGTCAATATATTCTATATCAGACCAAATTTAATAATTTTAATGTTTATCTATCTCATATTATATTGAATGCGTAAGAACATCACACACAATAATAATAATAATAATAATAATAATAATAATAATAATAATATTTATTAATATTATTATTGTTATTGCTGCTACGTCATAGGCATCTATTAATTTCGTACGTCTATATATATGTTTGGACGAAACTTACACAAAGTGACATTAATTAACAAACATAGTGGATTTTGATGTAGAAATTTGAGCTAATTCATAGTGCAAAAGCATTGAAATTTGGGATAAATGCATTTTGGTCCCCCAGTTTTCACTCAATCCCAAATTGATCCCTGTAGTTTTAATTTGTCTCATTTTAGTCCTTGTGGTTCCTTAATTTATTTCAATTCAATCCTTATGGCAAAATTAACCCTTACTTATCATTTAACCATTTTACAAATATTGCAAATTTGGTACCGCAGGATAAGGCAAATTCGCAAATGCTACCACGCTTTTCAATTTTCTCACTTTTGGTACCAAAAATATTTTTTTTTCTCAATTTAGGTACCGTCGTCAGTATTTTGACTGATTTTGACACACACAAAATTATATAATATTTTATATATAAAAATAACCAAAAAAAAGTCACTATTCATCATCTTGGAAGACGATGAACATTGACCAAATTCCCCCCCTCAAGGCCCCCACAACACACACACATGTACACACACATACATATATAGACACACACATAGACATATATAATATGTATATATATCACACAAAATTATATAATATATTATATATAAAAATAACGAAAAAAAAGTCATTGTTCATCGTCTGAAGACGATGAATAGATATAATATATGATATAATTTTGTGTGTGTCAAAATTAACGGACACGTGTCAAAATACGTCAGTCAGTCGGTACCCAAATTGAGAAAATAAACATTTTTGGTACCAAAAGTGAGAAAACTGAAAAGTGTGGTACCATTTGCGAACTTGCCTTATCCTACGGTACTAAATTTGCAATGTTTTAAAATGGTTAAATGATAAGTAAGGATTAATTTTGCCATAAGGATTGAATTGAAATAGATTAAAGAACCACAGGGACTAAAATGAGACAAATTAAAACCACGGGGACCAATTTGGGATTGAGGTGAAAATTGGGGGACCAAAATGAATTTATCCCATTGAAATTTCGATTGATTAAGTCTTTTTCTTGTGCTAAAAAAATCATACTGTTTGGTCATCAAGTTGATTGGATCAAAGTGCAAAAAGATTTGAAAAATAAAAATATGACCGTCTCTGTTCATGAGATTCTTCCAATATTGATTATGTCTTTTTCTTGTGCTAAAAAAATCATATTGTTTGGTCATCAAGTTGATTGGATCAAAGTGCAAAAAGATTTAAAAAATAAAAATATGACCGTCTCTGTTCATGATATTCTTCGAATTCTTTAGACGACCGTATATATATAGTCTCGGCTTGTTTGGTTGGGGTATACAAAGGTGATATATTTATTATTAGTCCCAATTTTTAGTTCGATTCAATAAGGTCGACCCATTATACCCGGTTTTTTTTCTCACTCATTCTACCAGGTGTATGTGGTATCCACTATCACAAAATTATATCCAAACCTTTTTAAATATGGTGATCATTATTTTACCCCATAATAAATAAACCTCAATTCATAACCTATTTCTATGGGTAATTTTGGTAATTTTAAAAAATGAATAGGGTGCCCGAGTTTTTTCTATCACTACAAGTCTACTACAAAAAATAACGTTAATGACAAATTTTAAAGTGACAATGCTAAATTTAAATATATAAAATGAGTGACAATAATTTTTACTTTGTCACAATAAGAACTTTCAGTGACAAGAGTTTTCTTTAAAGTTATCACTATTGACAATTAGTAACACATGTATAGTAACACTATAATTGTTGTCACTAAAGGTGTGTCACTGATTGTCAATAGTGACAACAATTTCGTTGTCTATAATTATCAATAGTGACAACCTCTATCCAAATCTTGTCACTATTAATCATGTAAAACTTATTCTTGTGACAAAAATAAAATTTTCGGCACTAAAATTTACAATTAGCGAAAAATTTGACATTATCACTCGGCATTTTGTCACTAATATTTTAATTTTTTTGTAGTGTATTGATCCATCTTTATATAAGATACCAACCAAACAACTTAAAAATAAATCCTTAGAATATTAGTCTTATTTATTATTGCAACCAAACAATTTTTTTTCTATTGTATCCCTGTTAGGATTATGCTCTCCATGCCATAGAGGAATTAGATTATTAGGGCATTTAGTTTTATGTTGTACAAACTCTCAATAATTTAAATAAGGCATTTGTTTTGTTCATATCAATCTTGATGGCATTAATATAAGTATTGAACAAATAAGTCCCGAGTAATCAAGAGGGAGCTTCTACTTCTCATGGTTCGAGGAGAACGACACTAGAAGTATTGGTTCCTTATTTACTTAAACTAGAGTTCGCAAGTCGAAGAGTCTCAATTGGGCATTAAGACCAGACTTGTATGACGCAACATTTGACAAGGAGTGTCAGTCTGTCACTTTAGATGGTGGGAGCTTGTGCCATAGATATATCAATAGATCAAATTGATATATTCGAACACGGCTCGCCGTAATTCAATCACATGTGTAATTACTCGTTGATTGTTAATGATTGAATTACTGGTCACGGTAGTGTGCGTGAGCCTTAAACCTGAGGATTCACGAAAATTGGACTTGTGACACTAAACTTGTTATTAGAGTAGTTATATCAAATTCAACCTTTGGTGGGATCAACCTCGAAGTGCGATTCAAAAGGACAAGTGGCAATTGTTCGGTGATTACCAATATTGGATTCACTGTCTCGAGTAGTAAACGAGTTAACGTCCTGTGCAATCATAGGTAAATGAAATTATCAGTCTTTGTCCAAAGCAGTGTATAGTACACAAGGATAGTTTAGCAATTTCATCTTACTATGATTAATTGAGCATAGCATCAAGTTTTGTGGGTTTGACACAAACCATGATCCTCACTCGATTAGGATGTTACAATGAAAGGCTAATCTCACAGGGTGTCTATGACATAAAGTTTCGTATTGATCTAATATATTCATCTCAATTGGGTTTTCAGTGTGAGTCCATGAGACTGGCTAGATGACACTCACATCCTTAGTTTCCTCTCAATGCCAATTGAGACGAACCTAGAGAGTCGCGCTTTAAAAGAATTGAGCGAAGAAAATTCATTCGTTGTCAAATACAAAAATTAGATAATTTGTCATTTGATGAGCAAATTTATTTGATTAATTGAATTAATGAAAATAAATTAATAATAAATAATTAGATATATTTATTATGAACAAATTAATTTATTTGATTAATTGGATTAATAGAAATAAGTTAATAATAATAAATTTATTTATTTATTATAGTCATCCTATTCTAAATTAATAATTAGATTATTTAATTTAGATGATTATTATTTAATACCATATTTTTAATTAGATTAAAATATGTTGGACTTAATTAATAATTGGACTAAGTTAAAAGTCAACTTAGCCCAATATTGAATGACTTGGGTGTGTGGTAGGCGTGTATGTAGAAGTTTGATGGACTCAAGAAATTAAATAATTCCAAGTCCATCACTTCTTATATATACATAACTGCCTAGTTGAAAAACCCTAAACTCTAATAATTAACTTGACTGCAAAGAAAAAAGAAGAGAAAAATTTCTCTCCTCCCCCTTGTGTAGCCGTCGACCTCTTGGAGTCCTAAGGTGGTGAATTTATTTTTTTAAAACTTCTTCCGGCGTGATATCTACAGGTAGGAGTTAATCTATTACTGCTATCCGGAAGATCAAGAATTTGATTCATATCAAAGGTTAGTAATTAGATAAAATTTGATTTCATTTCATAATTTTCGAAATTTACAAAATCATTAAAGCTCAAAAGTAATTATATTTATTGTGAATCCGGATATATTTTACGTTTCTACTGCGTATGAACCAAGATTCACAACAATTGCTCCATTTCTACTATAATTATCCAGCATAATTTAATTACAGTCAATCTTATGCATGCAACCAAATGGGGCCTTTCAAATTTGACCATCTTTCTCACTGAATCTCGAGTAATATTAAATATAATCCCAATTTGAAGATGAGAACTCGCTTTGATTATGCATGCAACCAAATGGGGCCTTACAAATTTGACCATCTTTCTCATTGAATCTCGAGTAGTCCAATCGTCCTTTTTTTAGTAGGGAAACACATTCAACATTCAAAATTCTTCAATTTAATAAATATTGTAATATATACTTTGTTGAACAAGTAAAAGGGTAAAGACTTACTGGCTAAGTTTGGAGATGAGAAAGACACCATGCATGAGAAAATTCCAAAATATTTAGCCCTAGCTTAGAAATATCTGTTAGTAGAACAATGGTAAATTTGACGGATCCTTTCCAATTGAGGAGTTCATGAGGCTCTCTGAGGCCCCGCCTGTTCATAATCCCACACCGGAAAACGAAAAAATAAACAAAAAGGTTTATAATGATCGTTAAAGGATTTGAGTGTAACAATGAATTTTTATTTTGGGTCGTGCTTTAAATTTCAACATCAGGTTACATTTAGTGGGTTTGAATGCACGCTTCGTGTCTTATGGGCTCATGGGCCCGGGGCGTGACAAATGGTATCAAGGTCGCTCGACAGCCGTATCGGGAGCTAAGTGCTACACGGGCTAAGTGCTACACGTTGTGAGAGCCACTTCTTGAGGTTGCAGCGCAAAGTGCTATGCGCGTGAGAGCCACCTCTTGAGCCCATGAGAGCCACCACTAGAGTTCCGACGCCTGGCGACGGGTCCTAAACTTAATCACGTCGATGTCGCCTTCTGAAAGGGAGTGATTGTGAAGCCCATCCTGTTCACGATCCCACATGGAAAAAGGAACAGAAAATGAATCCCCTTCTAAGAGGGGATGATTGTGAAGTCCAACCTGTATAGTGGTTCCCAAATGACTCATGGTGTAACAATGAATATCAATTTTAGGGTCCATGTTACGTTTAGTGGGTTCGGATGCACGCTTCTCATCCAACAAGCTCGGGCCGTGACAGGCTCAAATCATCCTGAGATGGTGATTCGTGATCTAATCACCTCTACTGTAAAGAGATTCAATCTAATTAATAACCGATATATTGGTAGTATGGATATATTATGTCATGATCAAAAGAATAGCTATATCGGTCGTCTCTAGCCCTTTACCTTTTATTCGTCTAAAGGGAGAAGTTCGAGCCATGTTGATGGCTCTAGGTTTGAGATGTTCAATAGACAAGATCCCACGGACTCTACGATGTTTCTCGGTGTCTTTCTCTGACAATAACTTCTTAAAATAAAAGAAATGAAAATGATAAAAAAATAAGAAACAAAACACACTATTTTTTTAGCAACAAGAATACTTTTCTTATTATTTTCCTTGGTTAATTAAAATATCTAAGCATTAAATATCTATTTATTGGAATCCATATTTCCTCTTACAGAAACAAACAAACAATATCCTACAAAAAGGATATGTTGTTTATTGTTACGTCTATGTATAATAAAGGGATAAATGCAGGCACCCCCGATCTATGGGGTAAGTGCACTTTGCCCCCCCAACCTATCAAAATGTGCACCCGACACCTTCACATTTCATAAGTGTTGCAGTTTACCCCTTTTGTCGATTTCCGGTGGAATCCAGAGGAATATTCCGTTGGAGATTCTTTGATACTTTCAAACATGTGCATTTTGTCCCTGACCTTTAAAAAAATGTGCATTTGCCCCCTTTAAAAAATATGCATTTAACCACCTATTGTATACATTACTATTAAATCCTTATTTTGGTTGAATAAAATGGAATATTTTTCACCAAAATACTGTTATATACGAACTTCTTGATGTATATATTGACATTTCAATAGTTCAAATTATCTTATAATTACAAAATTATTTCTATAGTTATGTTTTTTTTAAGTTCATGTAGATTAGACAATTAAAATATTTTTATTGTTGCCCTTGAATCATTATTATTGTTTAGTGAATAATGTGGGTTGCTTGGGTTACATAGAGGATTAGAGAGATCATGCTTTTAGGTAGGTTTTGGCAGCAAAAACTAGTGAACTTTGAAATCAATCAGCACCCTTTTATTATTATATTGAAGTGCAAAACTTTACTAGACATATATTGAACAAAACATCGATGCATCCTGCACTTTCTCTCTTTAGAGAATGGCGCTCTTCCCTCCCTCTTGTTAGGGTTCCCTTCTTCTAAGGTTTTTCTCAGTCATTGTGGCTGTCTCCCCTCTTATTTTCCTCATTTTCTTCCCTTTTCTTTACAAAAATCACTCACAATGTCAATGGTATTATCCCCTTCCTCACAAAAAGATTTCTCTCACCAACTATCTCATCTCTCCACCACTTACGCCGCGCCGCCTCTCCTCCACCACGATGCTACCATGCCAGCACCGTCCACTGTTACCCTTGCCATCACTTTCCGCCAAGCCACCACCGAGCAGCCTCCTTCCTTCTTCCCGTCTCTCCGCTCCGTCATGGGCTTTTTTGGGTAGCCAAAGGACAAATCTGATGTCTCTATGGCCGGATCTGAGTCTTCTCCACCATGGAAGCCACCACTTGACCCGGGCTGAAAGTTTCCGTTTTGACCGAGAGCTTGGTCAACTCTTGGGTCGGATTTTGGACTCACCACATCTTCTTGATATGATTCTATTGTGGTGTTCTATGCTTTTTATTATTTTCTGCATTTTATTTTTTTATTTCCTTTTTTGCTTTATATGTTGTTTGATGCTTTTGTGTTTTGGTTTATGCCAAAGGTGTTTCTTTGAAGATTATGAGGATTCTTGTAATAGCATCAAATTTCTTTTTAGGCATTATTCTGTCGACATGAAGATCTGCATTGGGGGAGTCTCGGTGGTGTGTTGTCCATTTCTTTCCATCTGTTTGAAGATGCAAGTGGAGTTGGTTCGTTTGGACCCTCTTAGGAGGGTGGAATCTTTTTCAGGAAAGTTGACCCAGTCCTCCTCTGTGTCAAAAATAGGGTTGTGTTGTTTCCCAAAAAATTTTACCTTATTTTCTTTTTTGTGCTCGTGTTTTGTTCCCCGGTGTAGTTTCTTTTTTTGTTGGATGTTGTAGTGCCAAGTTTTTTAGTGTAGTTTTGGTTGTAATTGGGAGTTTTCCCACAGTTATTGTTTAATGGAATTAAATTTATTTATCAAAAAAAAAAAAAGAAGTGCAAAACTTTACGTAAACAATTTTTTACTTATGCATAGATTTATGTATATCACAACATTTATCGGAGAATAAATATAAAGTTAAATTATCTATCTAACGTACATAAATGTATGACAACAATATAGTTTATAATCACAAAAAATACTCAAATTGATTGAAATTTGCATACATAGTACAAATTGGATGCCTCATGTCAAAATATTCGTGAAATTTTTTATTTTATTCAATTAAAATAAGAATTTAATAGTAATTTATGATAGGGAGTTAAGTGCACATTTTTTAAAGGTCAGGGGCAAAATGCATTTTTCAAAGGTCGGGGGCAAAGTGCACATACCTCAAAGTATCTTCGAATCTCCGATGGAATATTCTCTTAGATTCCGCCGGATCCGGTCAACACGGGGTTAAATGCAACGTTCACCAAAGGTGAGGGTGTCCGGTGCACACCTTAATAGGTTGGAAGACAAAGTGCACTTACCTCCATAGGTGATGGGGGTGTCTGCATTTATCCTTATAATAAAATACAACTTTTGAGGCCATTCAAATAAGTGTGCATATGAATAGCCTAATGAAAGTCAATTTTGCCACATAAGTAATTTAATTTGTATTTATTATATTTAATTTGAATAAATATAGTTACGAATCTTTATTAAACATTCAAAATTTGAAATTCAAGATAAGGTAGTTACCGATATAGTTTACATTCAAATAAAAAACTAACTTTTCAATATTTATTTTTCTTATTAATAATATTTATAAGTCATTTTATTTCTTAATATTGGTTTTATTCAATTTACTAATCATATAATATTGTTTCTTCAACTAAAATAATATGATTGATACTCATATAAATAAATTTCTCGATGATATTCATCAAACCTGAATCAAACTTTTAATTTTGCATATTATAGATTATCTTTATTTTCATCTATAAACTACCAATTATGTATTATATAATTCTATCTACATAATCAGTATCTCATACCTTGGCACGGTTCCGCTAGTTATGTATGGAATTTAAGATTGAGAGTTTATGTTGGCACTCTGAATTTTGTTAAAGGCATTCCACATCATTTTCAAAAAGATTAAGTTAACTATAACACCCCTCAATGTGTAATATGGAATTCCTTAATCATCTCTTCTAAATAACTTTAACTTTAACTCTGCAAAATTTTTCTGTGGTAAACATTTTTGGAAATAATACCAAAAAAATAAATTTGCCCTATTTTTCAAGCATTTGTTTTGCTAATGCATTTTGAACATATAATGATGTCGTGAATCTTAAAAATACCTACTTTTTATATCATGTAATAAGACTATTAATTTTGTCCTGGATATTCAGCCCACAATATGATTTCATCCAAGTGACTCAATTAATATGTGTTGATAATTTGCTCCACAGTAACTATTGAAAATTAATATAACTTAAAATGCCTAAAAACTAGCAAAAAGGTAAAAATACTTGTCGTCTGATACTGCACTTAGTTACCAATACTATGAGTGAACTCAATCCACCTATAAACATAGCTATTTTTAATTTTTATTAGATTTAATTAAACATGATTTTCAGTTTTATCCAAGATAACATAACGCTTATTCTAATTTGAATTTAAATAAGAAATTACATTTTTGTTATATCTATGCATCTATGATAGTTATCCATCACTTCAAATTTTAAATTTATAAACTATAGAATTACAAACTACTTATCTTTATATTTGATTAGAAAAGTGCTAGATAACTAGTTTTTCAAATTAAATAATAAAAATTAGGGAAAATTACAGTTTCCGTCCTTGAAGTTGTAGCCAAAAACAGATTTAGTCACTCATGCTACAGACTCGACATATTTGGTCCCTCAACTTACAAAAAATGAACACATACCGTCCCTACCGTTAACTTTCCGTCCAAATTAACGGAATTCCCCCCAAAACAATAAAAATTAGGGTTTGGTTAGGTTTTTCAATTTGGAGGTTTTCAATTTTGAAGTCAAGTGTGCCTAGGTGGTCAAATCTTCATCCTCCACGTGGATATTGGATAAAAATATAAAATTAAAATGAAAAAATTAATTAAAATTTAATAAAAAAATAAAAAAATTAAAATTTTTAATAAAAATAAAAAAATTAAAATTTTTAATAAAAATAAATGAAAATATTTAAAAACTTAAATATTATTTTAAATAATAAATTAACTAAAAATAAAAAATATTATTAAATAATAAATAACTAATATAAATAAAGATTAAATAAATTAATTAATTAATTAAAAAAGTGTATAAAATAATATTTATTTATATAAATATAAAATAATATATTATAAAAATAAATATATAAATAAAATAAAACTAATTAAAATGTTAATTTAAAATACAAAAAAAAATTAAAAAAGAAAAAGTCAAATATTATTTTAAATAATAAAATTAACTAAAAATAGAAAAGAAATAAAAAATAAATGAATAAAAATAAAAACTGATTAAAATATTAACATAAAAAAATTTCAAAAATAAATAAGTTAAATATTATTTTAAATAATAAAATTAATTAAAAATAAAAATGAGGGACCAAATCTGTTTTTGGGGACAAGTTCAGGGACGAAATCTGTAAGTTTTCCAGACCAAAACCTAGGTATTTCCCCCCAAAAGCAGCTCATATGGCACTTCCGTTAGTTGCAAACGGCAAATTGACGGTAGGGACGATATGTGTTCATTTTTTGTAAGTTGAGAGACCAAATGTGTCGAGTCTGTAACATGAGAGACTAAATCCGTTTTTGCTACAACTTCAGGGACGAAATATGTAATTTTCCCTAAAAATTACATTTAATAGGTTAAAGAGCATTTTTGTCCATATAGTGATATTAGTATTAGGTTAAAAAATTACATATAGTGATATTAATATTAAATGAAGTGCATTTATCAATTCCATTTAAGATTATATACATGCGCATGATCAGGGACGAGCCAGGATTAGGGGTCCGGGAGGCGCATATTAAAAAAGAGGAAGAAAATTTGATATTTTTAGATTTTAAGGAGGCAAAATTTCAAAAATCAAAATTTTATAGGACAAAAGATTCCCCCCCCCCCCCCCCCCCCAACCCAAACTTGAGGGACGGGTGCCACCTCCAACCCTGGTTTTGTCCCCGCGTATGACTATAATTTACTTTGTGGTGAGCATGGTGCACTAGAAATATCGTACTAAATTGAAATCTTCGTTAATATATTTGTAACATGGTGCATTTGATTATTGATTATTTATCAATTCCATTTAAGATTATTTCATTAACTTTTACTGAAAATCCTAGGCCTTGTTTGTTTATATTTTTTAATTCCATTTTCTATATATTAAATCACAAAATCTTAAAAAATCACTCTACCAACCATTTTCATCCAAATTCACCTTTTCTCAACTTCACTTTCTATTTTTCGTATATATCTACCTATCAATCACTACATATATCATTTCACACAATCATAATCAATAATCAATTCTTCCAACTAATACTTTTCTCTTTCATACTTTACAATTTTTAATTTATATTTAACATATCATACATCAACCAATCATTTTTTGATTTGACACATTCTAACCATTTTTAGAAATATAAACAAACACAATATACATCACCTCATTTTCACACAAATCTCCATAGTACACATTTTCTGAGAAATTTTGAGAATTTTAACTCAAAAACATAAACAAACAAGGCCTAAGTGTATCATATGATGTATTTATTTGATATGTGATGATGACATTTATAATTTTATTAGATTTTGAAGATACATTTTGAAATTTTTGTAAGAATCTATAATGTTTCTAGAATCAATTATGAAAAATTGAATCCAAAAGTTCAGGCTCTGTTTGGATGTGTTTTCAATTCATTTTCAATCGTCATTTTCAAAAATGCATGGAAGAATGAGGTTTTTTATTTTCGTGTGAAAAAAGTAGGGTGTGTACGGTTGTGTTTTTGAGAATTGTTGAAATTAGTGATTGATGCTATGTGAAATTATTGAAAAGTAATGGTTAGAAGATAAAAAATGAGAGAGAAGAGTTAAAGAAAGATGATAGATGGTGAGAGAGGAAAATGATAAAAAAGAAGTGTGAGAAAAGTGATGTGAAATGTAATTTTGAAAGAATGATTGAAATTTATTGTGAACATAAATGTGAAAATGAGAATGAGAATATTTTTAGTTAAAAACCGTGTAAAGTGTGTATTTTCATTTTCATATGAAAATAAAAATGAAATTAGTGGATTGAAAACACAACCAAACATAGCCTCATCATTTCTTGTAAAATCAATTATTCCACAATTAGTTCTATCAAAATTAATTGTGTCGTGATTAATTATGCACTACAACTGTTAGGAAAATATATGTGAGCCTACTCGGGTTTAGTATTTTCAAGAACGTTTTCAAAGTCGAGGCAAGTATTCTACACTTTATCTTTGAAACGAAATTGCCCCGCTCACGGTGCTTACAGGATTTGACAATCGTTTCCTAAGATTCAACGACTTAGTAAAGAAGTAGTAGCACTACAAACTTCGATACTCTACAAACAAAACTTTGTTCCAAACTCTCTTGATGGACTATGATGAATTAAATGCATATCTAGACATTTAATATGCAAAACTATTCTCCAAATATTAAATTAATACTTAAGAATGTCCAAAGTACTCAAATTAGTACTAACAAGTTCTTAAAATAATATTCAAGAACTTTGAGAATATTTTAAATGCTCAAATTAGCATTTATTATTCAACATTATTCTTAAAATATTAAAGCTAATATTTAAGAAACCAAAGAATTCTCAAATACTCAAACTAGTATTTAAGAGAAGAAGGGAGAAGAGAAAATGTAAAGTTAATACTTCGGTGTGTTTAGTCTCAAAATATGGTGGTCTATTTATAGAGAATGAAGAGTTTTGAGTCAAAAGAGACAACTTTTTGGATATCTGCATAAGGAGCCAAAAATCATGTTGTGCAATTAGCCCCCAAATTTCTAGAAATTTTTAATTGACCCCAAAACTTTGAATCTTGATCAATTAGATCTTTTCAAATTGGTCCCTCAAATTTTTTATTTGAATACTTTAGTCCTCAAACTAAATGTACCATTTTCCATACGATCACGGCCGTCAACTATATGATTTTGATCATTTAATCATGTACGTTCATATCGACTCATTGATTCCAATTATAAACCAACTTTTAAGTGACATATTTTGTTAATTAATTTCCCATTCACTCTAAATCGGAATTGAGCAATTAAATACTCAAAATTTATCTATTCGAAACGTAGATTAATTTGAGCCAAGGACATTTCATTTTCAACATGTAGAATAAAATCATGCTACAATATGATTTACTCAATCAAGATTTCCAACAACAACCTCAAACAATACGACTATAAAGCAATTTACTTAATCTTTTGTGTATTTTTATTATAATTTCTTGGTTCAAATTATGTTTGCTAAGCTCTCTGTTTTCCATGTTTCATCTTATATTTTATAGCAATATGAAGAATGCTATATGTATAATATTTTTTTTTAAAAGACCCATATTTGTAGATTATATGTTTTGATATATATATATATAGATTTAGAATATATGATGGAACATAAATTAAATTAAAAATATTAAATAATGGAGTAAATTGTTTGAAAACAAACTAAAATTACCCTGCGTTTTAACCAAAAAAGAGAACCACAGTTAAGCAAAGAGTGTCGAGCTAATTAACATCTGGCGCGAAGCCAACCATGTCGGGTTCGGGCGGTTTTATGGAAAAAATTAAACCCGACCCGATATATGCGGGTTGACAAAATAACAAACTGAAACCGCATAATTATCTTTTCAAACCAAGCGGTTCGGGTCGGTCGGGTTTAATGTATTTAGCGGGCGGTTTGGCGAGTTATCGAATTATAATTATGTTACTTTTAGTTTCAACTAGTAAGTAAGAAACTAAATAATATACTCGTACATTTAATTAAAAAAATTGAGTTGGTGAGAAATACAAAAATAAGTGGTGTTATTAAATAAAAATTATATTTATCATGAATTGTAAACTCTAAAATATTAATAAAATTAAATTATTTTATAAGTTTATCATAAAAATATACATCTACATTTTCGTTCAAATAAAAAACAAATGTTCTTATTTACTCAAATTAAAAATAAAGTGTTTTACATAAATATGAATAAAACTACTCTTATATATATGCATATATAGTTTTAAGAGTTTAGAGTTAATCTTTAAATATATATATATAGACACACACACACACACACACACACACACTTATGACATATACAATTAGCGGTCGGGTGGCGAGTTAGGCGATTTACAATTATTAAACCCACCACCCGACCCGAAAGTGGCGGGTTGCAATTTTTTCAACTCACCACAATTTTTTAATAATTTCAAATCGGCGGTTTTTGGGCGGTTCGGGTCGGTTTGAGCGGGTCGGGCGGGTTGTGCGGATTTATGTACACCCCTACTAAGAAGGGTTGAGCAAACCCTTACGGCACATTTGTTACGAAGAGTGATCATTCTAGGAAAGCTCAATGCATGGAAAAAGGATTCCAGGTGGAATGCTCTTTCCCAATCCACTGTTTGGCTACATGCATGGACTGAATCTATGTTGGAGTAGTCTATCTCTTTCCTTTGTTTGGTTGGCTTAAATGCACAATTGAAATCAAATAAAAATTTGTTTGTTCAACTAATATACGCGTATTTATACTATTAATTATAATATAAATGAATTGACCCAAATATAAGTATTATGTATAATAACCAATAAAATACATGTTAATTTAAATATATAAAAATAGATATGAATATTTATCTATAAATAATAAAATATGTATGATAAATACAAAGATATATTAAATATATACCCATATATGTGTACATAATAAAAAATTAATGTACGAAATATTATATATACATGTATATATAAAACCGATCTTTGTATTTTTATCTTTATATGTACTTATAAATATAACTATGCAATTTATATATATATATATCATAGAATATATATTGTAAATAAAATATAGTATTTATATGTATAGTATAACATATGACTTGTATATGTGTGTGTCTTTATATGTATATGTACACAAATTTATTTGTATATAGAACTTATATGCGTCAAATATACACTTTAATATATATATATATATATATATATATATATATTTAAAGTTTATAGATAAGTCATATAATATTGATATTATAAAAATATTATATATACTACAAATATATATATATATATATATAATATGTAAATTATTGCATAAATATTTTATATATGTATATCTAATATTTATAATATACATATACTTATAACATAACATTTATTCCAGAAATATAAATAAACTGTGAATATAGATATATATAACATATATTCTATATTTATATATATATAACATAAATAAATAAATAAATCTATTTATATATATTTTCATATTTAGTTTTCTTTTGTTAGTTGCTTAATTGATACATAACATAATCCATGAATTTGCAAATATTTGGTTAAAAATTCCGTTTTTGTTATGATTCCTACTCATTCCCACTTAAGTGGAAATAATAATTCCTCATGGTTGGATGAGGAATGAGTATTCCCACTTTTAGTGGGAATAAGCTATCCATGGACACTCCAATTCCATTTGTCCAAGTCGTATCAAACATGGAGTGAGTTTAAAAAAGTTGGAACGACTTTTCCTGACATCCCCATTCCTTTGTACCAAATATGTTGTTATTGTCATGCAATTTCCGGACTCGAATTCGGACATTATTGTGGAACAAGATCAAATAAGCCTTACTTGGCCTAAACAAACTACTAAAAACCCAGTTGTGTTAGGATTTTAGGATCCCTTCCCTCTGCAATAAAAAAAAAAAATTAAAAAGTAAGTGATGGGTTCGTAGTTCGTACCCTCATCAGTTTCTAGTAACATCCAAGGGCGAGCCCTACGCACCTGGCGCACGTTAATTGACGCAGCCATATCCCCCGAAAACCCCCTATTCTTTGTCAATAGTCAAATTAATCTTCGCCCTTCATCCTCCGCAGCTGCTCTCCGCCACCTCTCATTCAATCTCCGGTAATTCACTCCGCTTCCTATTTCTAGATCCAAAATTCACATTCTCAGATCTCCAAATCTACGGTTTTATTTCGTCTTGTAATTTAATCGATGTTTTCTGAATTTTTATTTTTTTTGCAGGTTTTGTTTCGCTTGATTGTTTACATTTCTAACCATGTGAGTATTATATATGTATTTCTTTACAAATAATTGCATTTTTTATTCGGCGTTATTTTCATTTCTATTTATTTGATATATTGGTGCCTTATTGATGTACTAGACTCGGATCTATTTTTATTCTAAAACAAAAAATTTAGGCTTTAATAAGCTGGATACTTTTATAACCTGCATTGTTTACCCAAATTAGTGTAATACTTCCGCAAATTATTTGGGGTTCTGCTCAGGACGGAGCCAGAAATATAGGTTCGGGGGCGAATACAAAACAAAGGGGACGTAAACTGAATATTTTTAGATTTTAGGGGGGCAAAATTTAAATTTAAAAAATTTGTAGGGTGAAAATTTTAATTTTTCAAAGTTGTGGGCGGGCGGGTGCCCCTACTACCCCCCTAGCTCCGTTCCTGGTTCTAGCGATATGCCTACTCTGTCTCTGTCTTTGTAGACTAATTTGAAAGGGTTTATAAATTGGCTGGGTAGTGGATATGCCTTGAGAGTAAGATTTAGAACTTTGATATCTGTGTTTCCAGATTTTGGATGCAATGAATTTAAGCTTCTTTGCAGAGAGGTACCACTTATTTAGAATAAATGAATTGTTCTTTTTGGTTCGATACTGTACGTGCTTCTGAAGTGTATAATCCTTTATATTCTAGAATGTTATTAAACACTTGTTGGGTTAATGTAACTAATGCAGAATCATAGTGTTCATATGTTTCAGCTAAGTAATAGAAGCGCCCTCCATTTCCTAATACTTGAACTTGGTTTATCATTAGGTCTGATGAAGAGCCTGTAGATCCAAAGAAGGAACTTGAAGACCGATGTAAGGCACCGTGCACGCGGCCACTTAAAGAATATCAGGTGATTTCCACTGGAAATGATTGATCCATCTACTTTTAAACAAGCTTTCTGATGTTTAGTCTGCTTCACTATGTTGTACTTCTTTTATGCATCCTTTTAAACTAAGACAGAATATCACTGAAACAATTGCCATTTCTTGATTTTTTTACCTCTAATAAGGCTTATACATGTTTGGTTGGAGACCTAAACTTTTCCTGGTAGAATGGTTTTACCTTATGAATATTGTGAAGTAGTTAAAAACCTCTTAGTTGTTTTGTAGACGGAGATAGGCATAACATTTTTCATCACAGCATAGATTAATAACTCTTTCTCTGTTTTGATCGTCCAGTCAAAATCTTGATTTTCTTATGAATATTATAGTTGATGGATGAAATGCATGCAAGCTGCATGTGAGTAATCTATGTCGTATACCTTTATTTAACTTGTAAAATTTTAAGATTTCTGTTGACTAAACTTGACAAACTGGAAAGGTTGTCACACTTACAAATTTTCCTCGATTTATATGATGTAGCTACATCTATTAGTCACTGTTGTTCTCTTATCCGTATTTCCATTGATAACTTCGTTTTTTGTTTAACTGCCCATTTAAATTTTGACATATCCATATATAGTTAAGACATCAAAAACTTATAAATGACTTAACCATCTGTTTACTTGTTTCATCCAAAACAAATGAGTGTATACTTATCCAAAACAATGTTAAATTTGTTATTTACATGGAAATCATGCACATATAGGTTACATGGAAACAATGTTTAACTACTTATTTACACCTAAATTCTATTAATACAAAATATAATTTATACAAATATGTATATATGTGTGTATATATATATATATGTATTATTTTCTGTATACATAGTTCATATCAGCATGCATGCATAAAGATAGTCGAAATTGGTGGGTGAGATGCATGGTATGTTTTATTTGTTGAAAATATTCCGAAAATCAACCAGTCAGAATTCTTTTATCATCTTATTAGCCGTTTGATATATGTATTGATTATGCCCAAAGATGGTATCTTGTTTTTTTCTTTTTTGTGTGTGGAGCCAAGGATACCTCAGTGACTGTTCTATTTGGTTTTTGTCTTCAATTGAACTCCTGAATTCCTGATTGAGAAATATAGCATGCCTCTTGTTGCAGAAAATAGAAATATATTGAACTTTTCTTAATTTGACACGGGAAATCAATTCATAGTACTTTCTGGTTCCGGAATAGAACGATCAAAAACATTTGTGATACTGGGATTAATGTGGATTATATTTTTCACTTGTTTTAAATGATGGTAGTATTAGTATTATTGACGATCCCAAATATTATTCTTATTTAATGTTTCCTTATAATTAAACCATAACCAATAATTATTAATATGTGTACTAGAATATATAAATATTATAATAACATAGATATATTTTTACAACTGTCAAGAGTATTGTTGTTTCTAAGAGTAATAATATTAAAACAACATTATTATAACTTTTAATATTGTCTTAGGTATAGTAAAATAAAGATATATAAAGTAATGAAAAGATAAAGGCTCGTGAGGTTTGAACACCTATATGTGAGCTGAAGCCGACTTTTTAATAAGGTCAAGCTTGAGCTATAGAAACTTGATCTTGGTTCGAGCCTCACTGAATCCTGCTCGAGTCATCTAGCAGCCCCAAGTCATAGCTATGGATTCTGTAATGTGAAAAAAGAATAACTCATATTCTCTGAGGCAAAGTGCTGATTGATTCTTGTTCTGTTCTGAAGTCTTTCTTTTTTTTTTTTCCCTGTAAGGCTTATTCTTTTCTTTTATTTCTTTTAATCTGTGTATTCTCTTTAAAAACCCTACTGTCATGCTTATGCTTATATTCTTCTGCAGGTAAAAACATTCTGTCCGACATGAATGGCACTAACATTAGACGCTTTTAGAAAAATCATTTAATTGCTACTTATATTAAATGCTGTAGAAAATCATTTTAAGTGCTAAAAGTTTTATGACTTTGTTGACAAATAGTAAAATATTGCAATATACCTTACAATAATACTGATTATATTTGTAAATCTAATGTCTAGCTCTTAACCATGTCCTATTTTAGTCTATTTTAAACCGGTGGCCTTGTGAAAAATTTTCAAATGTTTTGTATTCTTAATTTATGACTTTTGACACAGTATTGATTGTTAATTAAGGGCCTAAATCAGGTTGACAAGATAATCTGAAAGTTAAAACGAACTGATAATCTTGGCTCATTTTTGCTGCTCTGAAATTTTCTTCTATTAAGTTATTACTTAACTTGTAGTCAATGGTCAGTCAAGGCAATTCATATTTTTAAGGAATCTGCATAGCATTCTGATTCCGGGAAGAGAATTCCTTTGGTGGTTTGATGAAAATTAAACTAAATGTTCACGGAAATACAAAGTTGAGACTTGTTATATATCCAACTTCAGAGCGTTCCTGCCTATTCCCTATTTGTGGCCAAGCTTGTTTGGCTTATCTGTGTTCGTTGCATCCACCCACGTGCACACGCTAACACTTTATGGATCATATATAATACTTGGTTGTGCTAGGCCATCTGCAAAATAGCTTGTGTATGAAAATGTTCATAATATATTCTCTATGATAGGCTTGTGTTAAGAGAATTCAAGGCGATGAATCTGGGCACAAGCACTGCACTGGACAATACTTTGATTATTGGCGCTGTGTTGACAAATGTGTAAGCCTACGTTTTGCAATTTTACACCTTTTATTTGCCATCTCCTGTATATATACTGATTATTCTGAACTCACTATATTGATTTACTGCTGAAATTGTTTTCTTTTGCAGGTGGCTACCAAGCTTTTCACTTATCTTAAATAACGGAGCGAAGCCTGATTGCTATACAATTGCCAGATTACGCTGTTTTGTTTTTTGAAACCAAGCATTTTCTGTTTTATTGTTCTTGCGACAAACTAATTATGCTTGTGCGCAACTATTTAGCTACATGAAATTTTTGTGATACGGAGGCTTGCCGGATCAATAAAATAAGAATTCTGGGATTCATTTGTGTTGAGATGATTGCTTTTGTTCTTGTTTTTATCTTGTAGTGGTACAGTTTAACCACAGAAATAATAAATTAAGAAAATTTGGGACAATGATCCAAAAATTATTATTAGTTCTTAACCTTCAAGAAGTGGTTCTAAAACTTACCAGTGGTCGAAGATTAGGAGATTCTCCACTTCGAAAAATGGTGGAACACTTGTGGGACTTTGAATTGAGTTTTCTTCATATTGTCGTGAGCATTTAAAGCACTAGCTTCTTCCCTTTTCCCTATTTATTCATACTTTAACTATCTAAATTTTGGGGAATTTTAGCTGGGATTTGTTCTGGTGGAGTATCTCTGTTTTTTTTTAGCAATTACATGGGATTCGTCATATTATTGGGATGAGACTCTTTTGTTTTTCTTAATTCTAGTAATTTTACGAGAAAAGATGTTATTGTGAATGAATTTACACATGGATTATATTCAATATCACGATGTTTCTATTCAATATTACGTGTTACTCACACAAATTCTACCCAAAAAATTGTAAAATGTTGATTAACGCAGTTGACCGTTCAATTTCGAAGGAAAAATTCAGTTGGGACCATGTGAGAATTTTTAAGAGTCATGAGATACATGTAAGAATTTCATAACAGACATAATCAAAATTAAAAAGGGCAAATATATGGAGAAAAATGCAATTTTTTCCCTCAAATAATTATGTCCTCGAGCATTTCTCGTTTTTTTTCTTGCCTTTTTGCAAGGAAAATTTATTTTTTCAGTATGTATAATAGGTTTTAAAAAAATGTGTGTGCATATATAGTTTTATTAAGGGATAATTACACTCACATCACCCCCTCAATGATGGGGTAATTATACAAACCCCCTCACTAATTGATAATTATAAACACACCCTCTCAAGGGGTCTATTTGTAAGGTTTACAGGGGGTCCAATTGTAAGAAATCTTTAACATGAGGAGGTGTGTTTGTAATTGTCAATTAATGAAGGGAGGTTTGTATAATTACCCATCATTGAGGGGGTGTGAGTGTAATTATCCCTTTTATAAATCTTTACATTAGTTAATGATTGTTCTAAAATTATGAAGTGTGCCTTGGTCTTTAAATTAAAGAATGGGAACAATTTTTGCAAGTTTTGCATAAGTAGTTGGGAAATTTATAAAATGGCAAAATACAAAATGCCCCTTTGAACTATATTTATTGTCAACTTTAAAATGTATCAAAATGGTCCCTCGTGAAAATTCTTTCATCCAAATACAACTTTACAATATTTTTTTTTTTTGATGGAACTTTACAATATTTAAGCACCGATGATTCTTCTTTTAATGAATTATCAAATTTGAAGAAACACAAAGATGGGGAAAAGATTTTCCTTCAGTACTTGTAAAATAAAGCGTACAAGATGCAATATATATACACAACTAATCCAAACCCTAAAGGGACTCCAAAACTAGAGTCCTAAAATAAACAAACTACACTATCATAAATAAAACAATACACGGTATTTACAATACTCCCCCTCAAGTTGGCGCATGAGCATCGTGAATGCCCAACTTGCCGAGTAAGAAAATGAATTGGGAATGACCAAAGCCTTAGTAAAAAGATCGGCCAGTTGAGATTGTGAACGGACGTGAATAGTAACAATATTGTCTGACTGAACTTGTTCGCGAATAAAATGAAAGTCGATTTAGGTGTGTTTAGTACGCTTATGGAAGACCGGATTGGCAGCAATGTGAATGGCAGATTGACTGTCACAAAATAACTGCATGGGTTCCGTGTGTGAGACACCCAAGGAAGACATAAAAGATTTTAACCAAAGAAGTTCACTAGTTGCCGCTATCATGACTCGATATTCGGCCTTCACCGAGGAACGAAAACAGTGCTTTGCTTCTTGGTTTTCCACGAAACTGGCGAAGCACCTAACATGACGAAATAACTGGTGACAAAACGACCAGTAATGGGGCAACTCGCCCAATCCGAATCACAGAAAGCACGTAACTGCAAATCATTATCCGCGGGAAGAAAAAGACCTTGGCCCGGGTGGCCTTCGAGGTAACGGACAACACGGATAGCTGCATCAAAACACTCTTGACGCGGGTTTTGTGCAAATTGCAAAAGAACATAAACAACATACAAAATTTCGGGACGTGTAATAGTAAGACAAATGAGACGGCCCACTAACCGACTGTAAGACATGTCACCTTTTGTAAAATCCCATTCAACTATACCTAACTTGTGCCCTTGTTCCATAGGAGTGTCAACAGGATGACATCCAAGTAACCGCATTTCAGATAATATGTCAAGTGTATACTTGCATTGACATAGGAAAAAACCCGTCGAGGAACAAGCCACCTCGATGCCTAGAAAATATTTCAAGGACCCTAATTCCTTGATCCGAAAACTATTGTGCAGATATATCTTGAATTTGTCACAAGCAGTTGCATCATTGCCTATTAAGATAATATCGTCGACATAGACGAGAAGAGCCAAAAAGATAGGACCGCGTCAGAAAATGAACAAGGAGTAATCGGCCTTCGACTGGACTAAGTCGTACTCAAGGAGAGCAGCGGCAAGCTTGGTGAACCAGTTTCGAGAGGCTTGGCGTAGTAAATCGATTTCCAAAGTCGACAAAATTTACCATCAGCATCAGGACGAAAACTGGGCGGCAATTTCATAAAAACTCTTTCTTCCAAATCGCCATGCAAAAATGCATTATTGACGTCCATTTGGTGGAGTGCCCACCCCTTAGCCACGATAACAGATAAGAAAATTCGAACCGATACAAGCCTTGCCACAGGTGCGGATGTCTCGTGGAAGTCAAGGCCCTCGATTTGAGTAAAACCTTTGGCAACGAGCCGAGCCTTGTATCTCTCGACTGTGCCATCAGATTTCTATTTGACTTTGAAAAGCCATTTACAATCTATGGGCAGTTTACCTCGCGGTAAAGACTCCAAAGTCTAAGTTTTATTTTCTTCGAGAGGCGATATTTCACGTGCCATAGCATCATGCCATTCAGGACTCTTGACAGCCTTAGCATAACTTGCCGGCTCAGGTATGGAGCTAATGGCTGCCAAGAAAGCTTTATGCCCTAGAGAAAAATTGTCAAAACTTATGTAATTACTTAACGGATAACACGTACTTGAGGTGCTTTCATGGAGGGATGGCGCGCATGGGGGTTTAGCAATAGGAGTCGGACCGTCATTTGTAACAGCTAAGTAAACAACATAGTCATCAAAACAAGCCAGCATGTGTACATCATGTCTAGGCCTATTAACTGGCATCGAAACGTTCACATAATTGTCATGTGCATTGCTCAAATCAGCGCTCCCCCTCAATTTCGAGCCACTGGCCCCCAATACATCGATAGCAACTGGTGGAACTGATCCATGAACAACATCATGTTGAACCGATGCACGGGATTCAGCAAAAGGAAACACGTCCTCATGGAAAACTACATCTCGTGAATAGAAAAATACACCCCTGTCGAGATCGTAAAGTTTCCATGCCTTTTTTCCATATGGATAACCCACAAAAATGCAACATCGACTTCGTGCGGCAAATTTATCCTTAGGTTTAGGGGCACAATGAGCATAACACAGACACCCAAATACGCGGATATGATCATATGCAGGTTTTGAACCAAACAAGATTTCGCATGGATACTACCCTTTCAAAGTGACGGTAGGTATGCGATTAATCAAATAAACAGCTGTTAAGACACACTCTGCCCAAAACCGAATTGGTAAGTGAGCTTGGAAGCACAAAGCCGAGCTACTTCTAAAATATTTCTATGCTTGCATTCTACCCGTCCATTTTGCTGAGGTGTCTCAACACAACTTGTCTCATGAATTCCTTGTTCACGATAAATTTTTTGCATAGATATAGAAATAAATTCAGATCCATTATACGTATGCGTTTTATATTTTTGTGATACTGATTGTGAACAATTTTGCAAAAATCAACAAGGTAACGACTAGCTTCATGTTTCTCTTTACGTAAAAAGCCCAAACAGACCGACTACGATCGTCAACAATAGTCAAAAAATAATTTGCAGCACAATTCGACGCCGTTCTATACGGCCCCCATAAATCACAATGCACAAGATCAAAACAATTGTCAGCAATATTATTACTTAAAGGAAAACTCAATCAAGTCTGTTTTGCTAAAAACATGCATCACAAATACTATTATTCAATCCTACTCTACCAATAACTGAAATAAAAGATAGATGCTGACATGACTGATGACCCAAACGTCTATGCCAAACTGTGTAAGAGTCCACTTTTCCAGTCTTCAAGGCAGAATGAATCTGTGTAGATCAAAAATAGTAAACCCCACTTTGAAGCTCACCCAGTCCAATCGGCATCCTCGAGCGGTCCTGTATTATACACAACTCGTTAGCAAACGTGATTTGGAAATTTATATCAGATATCAACTGACGTATTGAAATCAAGCTAGACATCAAAGTGGGAACATATAAAACGTCTCACAATATTATGTGTTCATTGAGCTTAACACGCTCCCTCTTGGTGGAGTCCATTTTCACCCCATTGGGTAGAATGATCGGGACCGGTGTAGTGATCTGAACATCACTCATGAGTTTCAAGTCCCCGATCATATGATTTGATGCAACACTATCCAAAATCCAGACAAGGATTTTAAAAATATTACCAGATAACTTGTCGAAATTGTCTCGTTGAAGAAGTGTCAATAATTTTTGAAATTGATTAGTCGACAAACTAAGGATAACGCCATTACTCTCGGATTGACCACCGGATGCATGGTATGTAGTCGCGCGTCCTTGAGGTTGTGCAACAGTCTAGTTCACCTTTCTAGAATCTCGATTTTGATCATTGCGTCCCTTATTACGCGGTCCTCTCCACCACGCAGGATACCCAATCATTTCAGAACATTTCAAAATGTTGTGACCTTTCCGATTACAATATGAGCACTTCCTCTCACCATTACCCCTCGGTTTTGATGCACCGAATGAAGGAGATGGCTTCAGCCTTGCGGACTGCATGGTAAGTGCGACTGCTTCAATTCGCTCTTCTTGTCCATGTATAATTGATCTATGTTGTTCTTCTCTCGTAATCAACGCGTAAGCTTTATTGATCGTCGAAAGTGGATCCATGTTAAGTATTTGTGATCTGATTGTGCCAAAAACAGCATTGTCTAATCTCATAAAAAATTGATGTCATTTCTCTTCTTCACGTTCTTGAAGAAAATCCTTTGACGCTCCACATATACACTTAGGAACTTTGGAATAACTGCATAACTCATCCCACATACCTTTTAACTTTGTGAACTATGACATTACTTTCGTCCCCTGTTGCCAGAGCGAGGCTATCTCTCCTTTGAGTTTGAGTTCGTGTATGCGTGGAACATTCCCAACGGAGAAACGATCCCTTAATTAATCCCAAACAGCTTTCGCGGTCTCCTCGTAGGCTATACTCGGTTGGATTGATTTATCAATGGAGTTGAAAATCCATGAAATCAACATCGAATTGCAAGTTATCCAGCTATTCGCCTCAGTCGAGTCGTCTTTCGGTTTTTTCAGGGTTCCGTCGATGAACCCTAATTTGTTCTTCGCTCTCAATGCATTCACCATGGCCTTTTCCCACATATCAAAGTTATCGCTACACTACTACAGAAATGATCTATTACAGCGGTTTTTTTTTGCCTATTACAGCGGTTTTAACCGCTGTAATAGGTACCGCTGTAATTGGGATCAGGCCAATTACAGCGGTTATAAAAATAACCGCTATTAAAAAAAAAATTAATTTTAAGGGACCTATTACAGCGGTTTTTTCCAAAATCGCTGTAACAGGACCCTTAAAAAAACAAAAAAAAATTTGACCATGTTGGAATGATACGAAATTTGCACGGTCATAGAAAAACGGCATTCCGAACAAAACGCAAGTATTTACTTGCGCTCTCGGGATTTTAGCCATCTGAAATCGTTTAAGGCCTCCAATTTGTGTTTTATTATAAAAATACTCTATTTTCGTAAAAAAACGCAAATTTGAGGCCTTAAACGATCTCAAATGGCTAAAATCCCGAGATCGCATGACAAAGTCATGCGTTTTGTTTAGAATACCATTTCTCTATGATCATACGAATTTCATGTCATTCCGATACATCAACATTTCAACCGAAAAATATTTTCATAAATACAAAAATATACATACACCCACACATACACAAATATACATATACACCCACATATACACAAAATAAAAATACCCACACATACACAAATATACATACACCCATACATATAGGTGGTGTCGGCGGCGTTGATAGAGGTGGTAGTGTCAGCGGCGCTAGTGAGAGAGAGAGAGAGAGAGAGAGAAGAGTGAGAGATAAAGAGGAAATGAAGAAGATGAAATTTCAAATTTCAAATGAAGAAGAGAAAGAGGAGTGAGAGATATAAAGAGGATTTTTATTTTCGGTCAAAGCCTATTATAGCGGTTCTTCTCAGAACCGCTGTAATAGGTCCGAAAAAATTTGGGCGGGAAAAATGGGGGTGAATTTTTTTAAAATATTTTGACCTATTACAGCGGTTTTTTGAAGAACCGCTGTAATAGGTCGTTGATTTTTTTTTTAGGTCCGAAAAATTTTGGGCGGGAAATAGTGGGGGGGAATTTTTTTAAAATATTTTGACCTATTACAGCGGTTCTTTGAAGAACCGCTGTAATAGGTCTTTTTTTTTTTTCTTTAAGGTCCGAAAAATTTTGGGTGGGAAAAATTGGGGGGAATTTTTTTTTAAATATTTTGACCTATTACAGCGGTTCTTTAGTGAACCGCTGTAATAGGTCGAACCTATTACAGCGGTTCACTAAAGAACCGCTCTAATAGTCCTATTACAGCGGTTCGACCTATTACAGCAGTTCACTAAAGAACCGCTGTAATAGGTTGCCTATTACAGCGGTTCATTACGAACCGCTGTAATAGGTTCAGCGGAAATAATTGCGCTGTTAAGTATTTGTGATCTGATTGTGCCAAAAACAGCATTCACTACTACAGAAATTTAGCAATTACAGCGGTTTTGAACCGCTGCCATAGGTACCGCTACCATAGGTTATGGCAGCGGTTCCGGAACCGCTGCCATAGGTCACCCTATGACAGCGGTTCTATAGAACCGCTGCAATAGGGTGACCCTATGGCAGCGGTTTCGGCAGAACCGCTGTCATAGGGTCATTATTTAAAAAAAAAAAAAAAATTTATGGCAGCGGTTCGGGTGAACCGCTGCCATAGGGTGGTATATTTATTTTGTTTTAATTTTATTTTATCTACCATGTCGGAATAACACGAAATTCATACGGTCATAGCGAAACGGCATTCTAAACGCAAGTCATCTTGCGCTCTCGTGATTTTAGCCATCCGAGATCGTTTAAGGCCTCAAATACGCGTTTTATTACATAAATACGTAGTAATAAAACACGTATTTGAGGCCTTAAACGATCTTGGATAGCTAAAATCACGAGAGCGCAAGACAAAGTCTTGCGTTTTGTTCAGAATGCCGTTTCTCTATGACCCGTGTCATTCCAACACCGCAAAATTTCAACCGGCACATATACATATATGCATACACCCATGCAAATATAAATACACCCACACATACACAAATATACATATATAACCCACGCATACACCCACATATACATACATCTATATATACTCGTGTATATATTTATCTAAAAAAATACCAAAACTAAATAGGAAGCGGCGTCGGCTCAGAGGCAGAGGTGGGCGTCGGCGCGGTTTGTAATTTGAACTTTTGGCAAGAACCGCTGCCACAAAGTTAATTTTTTTTTTTTTTGACAATTGCAGCGGTTCCGCCCGAACCGCTAAGTCCAATTTGTGACAGCGGTTCGGCTCGAACCGCTGTCATAGGTCCGAACCGAGTACCCCCTATTACAGCAGTTTTCAAAACCGCTGCCATAGGTGCGCTGTAATAGGACTTTTTTGTGGTAGTGATTGTCTAATCTCATAAAAAATTGATGTCATTTCTCTTCTTCACGTTCTTGAAGAAAATCCTTTGACGCTCCACATATACACTTAGGAACTTTGGAATAACTGCATAACTCATCCCACATACCTTTTAACTTTGTGAACTATGACATTACTTTCGTCCCCTGTTGCCGGAGCGAGGCTATCTCTCCTTTGAGTTCGTGTATGCGTGGAACATTCCCAACGGAGAAACGATCCCTTAATTAATCCCAAACAGCTTTCGCGGTCTCCTCGTAGGCTATACTCGGTTGGATTGATTTATCAATGGAGTTGAAAATCCATGAAATCAACATCGAATTGCAAGTTATCCAGCTATTCGCCTCAGCCGAGTCGTCTTTCGGTTTTTTCGGGGTTCCGTCGATGAACCCTAATTTGTTCTTCGCTCTCAATGCATTCACCATGGCCTTTTCCCACATATCAAAGTTATCGCTAGTCAACACACAAGTTGTAATCATCGCTCCCGGGTTATCAGACGGAGACAAATAAAATGGCGAAACCATATCTATCGCACGTTTTTCAGTCATGGTATGGGGAGGGGATTCGGTTTTTGGTGATGACGGAGGATTTAGAATTTTGTATTCTCAACCCGCTCTGGTACCATGAAGAAACGCAAAAACGGGGGAAAGATTTTCCTTCATTACTTGTAAAATAAAGCATACAAGATGCAATATATATATACACAACTAATCCAATCCCTAAAGGGACTTCCAAACTAGAGTCCTAAAATAAACAAACTAAACTACCATAAATAAAACAATACACGTTATTTACGATAAAATTTAAGTCTTCAAAATGAAAAAAAAAATATTTAAATTTTGTAATGTGTTAATTAACAAAATATCGAGAATAATTATTATTATTTAAATCTTATTTAATTAAAAGTTAACTAACAAATCATTTAAATCTTGTTGGTTGTAAATTTGTAACCTATAAATTAACAAAGTCTTCAATTTAGATTAATAAAATCACAAATTATCAATTAATAAATTGTAGATTTAAACTTATAAGATTTGTATTTTTTAGTTGTACCATATTCACTTAATCTTAATTTTATCAACTAACACATCATATTTAAATTTTGAATGAAGTTTATATGATTTGCAATTTCTTACTAATCTTATAAGTTCAATTAAAAAAGAATAACCTAGTAAGTTTATTTGGTGCTTTAATATTCTAAGGTTGTGTTTGGATTGAGCATTTGACATAACTTATGAATTTTCATGAGGAACTATTTTGGTACCTTTTAAAGTTTAGCAGAGTATATGAGACAATAGCAATAGTTTAGGGGGCTTTTTATATTTAGCCCTTTATACAATTTACTGCCATGACGCACATAACCAATTCCACCAAAAATTTATACAATTTTTTTTCATTTTTATGTATAGAACTACATATATTTAGCGGGTTTATTGCAATTTAGCTCCCTGTGAAATTCGTATACAGCAAAAAAACTCCGTGTGAAAAAATAATAGGCAATTTAGCTCCCTGTGTTTTTCGGAATGAAGCAAATAAACACCCCACGCGCCCCACGCGCCAAAACTGAGACTTTGCATGTTGTTTTTGTTGTTTAAAGTCCATTTTGCCCCTTTTTTGCTATAAAAAGCCTTAATTACCTTATATTTGGTCCCCCTTATATTTGAATACAAAATTGTTTTGTTATAGATGTCTCCTGATTGTGTGCAATATATTCATAGATAGCTTTATGTGTCTAGTTTCATGGAAAGAAAATAGTTCGTGAATCCAAACTTTCAACAATGAGTTATGAATTTTCTCATGAAGACGCGCACAGCTATCTGCACAGCCGACATATTTTTAGCTAGATTTGAACACAAAACTGATTTGTTCTAGATGTCTTCTAATTATGTGCAATATATTTATGGATAACTCTATGTGTCTAGATTCATAGGAAGAAAACGGTTCATGAATCCGAGCTTTCAACAATGAGTTATGAATTTTCTCGTGAAGACGCGCACAGCTATCTCCTCAGCAGACATATTTTTAGCTCGCTTTGAATACAAAACTGCTTTGTTCTAGATGTCTCCTGATTATGTGAGATATATGAGTGGATAGCCCTATGTGTCTAGTTTCATGGGAAGAAAACATCTCATGAATCCAAGCTTTCAACAATGAGTTATGAATTTTCTCGTGAAGACGCGCACAGCTATCTGTACAGCCGACATATTTTTAGTTAGCTTTGAATACAAAACTGATTTTCTCTAGATGTATCCTGATTATGTGCGATATATTCATGGATAGACCTATGTGTCTAGTTTCATGGGAATAAAACGGTTCATGAATCCGAGCTTTCAACAATGAGTTATGAATTTTCTCGTGAAGATGCGCACAGCTATCTGCACAGCCGACATATTTTCAGCTAGCTTTGAATACAAAACTGCTTTGTTCTAGATGTCTCCTGATTATGTGAGATATATGCGTGGATAGCCCTATGTGTCTAGTTTCATGGGAAGAAAATGGTTCATGAATCCGAGCTTTCAACAATGAGTTATGAATTTTTTCGTGAAAACGCGCACAGCTATCTGCACAGCCGACATATTTTTAGGTAGCTTTGAATACAAAACTGTCTTGTTCTAGATGTCTCCTGATTATGTGCGATATATGCTTGGATAACCCTATGTGTCTAGTTTCATGGGAAGAAAACGGTTCATGAATCCGAGCTTTCAACAATGAGTTATGAATTTTCTCGTGAAGACGTGCACAACTGTCTGCCTACGAGGGTATTTTTGTCCATCCAAAAAAACTTTAAAGTGTAAAATCTGCAGGGAGGCAGTGTGCTTCATTCCGAAAAACACAGGGAGCTAAATTGCCTATTGTTTTTTCACAAAGAATTTTTTTGCTATATACGAATTTCACTAGGAGCTAAATTGCAATAAACAGCCCATAAGAGCCTTTCTTTTTTATATATAGATATATTGAGTAAACTTGGCACTAGCTAGTGCGCCGTACATAATCTGTGCTATGGGATATGAAAAAGCAATTTTGACGTGTGGAGAAAAGGGAGTCGAGAATTATATGATAAATATTAGCGGAGAAGTAATTAATATTCTTAAAAGGGGAATGTATGAGCATAAAAGTATTTAGTTTGCATTCTTTTTTTGCTTCCTTGAATCTTTCTAGAAAAGAAAGTACATGAAGCACACTTTTTTCCACTAACCAGAGTGTAAACGTATCAGATTCCTCTACAGAAAGCCTCAAGGTGGCATACTAATCTAGCTGTAAAACACCAGTTTTGATCTCCTAATGTTGATCGTATTGCAATCTACTATTGCAATTCACGTATGATCGTCATGTATATAAAATATTTCATTGAATATAAATTTAATGTGAATTACATATACTTATCGTGCAAGAATGATGTGCAAGAAGCAACGTTATTTTACAATAGATCTCATGTGTAGTAAACTCAACCAAATCTGTCGTCCCATGACAAAAACGGGTCATTCTTGGTGAGTCCCGATACTTGGAGTTTCGGTGATCTCCATCTTTTATATGTATACACACACTAGGACTCGATGTAAATATACATATAATTTGAAACCCCGAGTCTCGGGACTCACCAAGTGTCTCCCGATAAAAACTCAACCTTAATTCCTATAAATAGCCATTAACCATGGCGTGTGTCCACACTACATGTCACCATATAAAAAGAATCAAACAATCAACTATATATATATATATATATACATACACCTCAAAACCCCATATATAACCAAACACCCTTTCTTGATCATTAATTCCCTCATGGAAATAACCAAATCAAACAACCCACCAAAACCTGATCATAACAACCAAATCTTGCCAAGAAACGATGATCATCTCGAATCTCAAAATGATCAAAACCTTGATGAAGTAATTGAAGTAGTTCATGATTACTCAAAGCGTGCAAATTGGCTTAGAGCCGCCGTTTTAGGCGCAAACGACGGCTTACTATCCACCGCATCGCTAATGATGGGAATCGGGGCCGTCCGGCGAGACTCCAAAACCATGATCATCACCGGAGCCGCCGGCATGGTGGCCGGAGCTTGCAGCATGGCCATCGGAGAATTCGTTTCCGTGTACTCGCAGTATGATATCGAGGTGGCGCAGCTTGAGAGGGAGAAAAGGGCTAGTCGAAAAGTCGACGTTCGACAAATGGAGACGATGAAGAAGAAGTTGCCGAACCCCATTCAGGCGGCAGCCGCGTCGGCTTTTGCTTTCGCGGTGGGGGCGGTGGTGCCTCTGGTGGCGGCGGCGTTTGTGAAGGATTATCGTGTGAGGTTGGGGGTGGTGGCCGCCGCGGTTAGCGTGGCGCTTTTAGGGTTTGGTGCTGTGGGGGCGGTTATGGGGAGGGCGGCGCCGGTGAAGGGTTCGGTGAGGGTGCTGATCGGAGGGTGGGTGGCTATGGGGATCACTTTTGGTTTAACCAAGTTAATTGGCTCTAGTACAGGAATTTAGATAAGTAGCACTTGAGTGTGGTCGAGTCGGGAGCGTGTTATAATTTTTCGTAAATTAAATAGTTATTATTTAGTTGTTTTTAAATTATATAGGGGTTGGTTTTTATTTTATTTAATTTTATATGCTAAATTGTTTTCCAGTAATTTCTTTGTATTATTGTGTATTTATAAATTTGTGGAGAGGGAGATATAATGATAAAGTTTAGAGGGTTCTGATAAAAAAAAATAGGCTTTTAATTTGAAATATAGGCTGATAATTACATTATATTTTTAATTTCTTATAAATTAACTGTGGCTTTACTAATTAATATAGTTTACAGTGTAATGCATGCACAAGAATCGTGCATGTTTCAATTTATTTCTGGCTTTACTAACAACTAAGGAGCAATATGCGCATTCCATTTACTTTATAGGCAATATATGTCGTGTATCGATCAAGTCACAAAAATCTTCACGCTTTAGGCATTTTAAGAAGTTTTCTCCTTCAAGCAACAAGTCTATTATGGCTAAATGGTTGTCTTTGTTATTTGTTCTTTTGTTTTTTCAATTACAATTGTGGGAATTGTGGGAACGTAAGAGTGAAAGTTTGAACACATGACTTCTCACTTAATGTAAGAAGCTAATACCGTTTATTCTTTTGTGCTATGATATTTTTACTCATACTTAATTCACACTTTATATAACATATATGGTGTGATATATTCTGTACATGTATATTTAAATATAGATGTGTGATATCTAACCGTATGAATGCCTAGGACGTGGAGTGAAAATTTTCAACTTTTTTATCCATATTATAACCTTTATCATATATACCGGGTGCAAACCGGTGCCAATACAAGAAACATCATTAGTAGTAACAATTATGGGAAAATTTCGCTTTTGGTCCCATTGGAGTTCGGCCAAACTACTTTTAGTCCCATAAGATCTTTTTTGACCTTTTTGGTTCAATTGGAGTCAAAATATGGCACTATTAATCCCATCCGTCTATTTTTGGATGAAATTTACCCGCATGAGACACGCGCTCTGTTAGTTAACTAGCTTGGGATTCAAATGAAACACATGAGGGGCGGTAACTGACAGAGCGTGTGTCTCACACGGGTAATTTCTGTCAAAAAAATGGACGAACCGGACTAAAAATGTCACATTTTGACTCCATTGGGATCAAAAGTGTAAAAAAAAAAATCTTATGGGACTAAAGTATTTTGGCCGAACTTCCTATAGGACCAAAAGTGAAATTTTTCCTAACAAATATACATAATTTTGTGATGACAAGCACAAAAAATCTTGTCATTTAACATTGTCACTTGGTATTCCTGTAATTTGATTTTAAATTTGTAATAGATGATGCTACACGGTATCATAGATGATCAAGAGTGATACTTATACATGCACATTCCGACTAGCTCAACAACATTATTGTCTATAGTTTTACAGAATTTAACTAATTACATGACAATGACAACAAGTGGCATAATATTTAGAGCTTAATTCATATTGGTATTTAGAATAGAGATTGATACGAATAATATCATGTATTATGTGATTAGACTAGCTATGATACGAATGATATCATGTATTATGTGATTAGACTAGCTATGAGAAACCTAGATAGCATGGATACGCCTGTTTTTCTCAAGATGCATAATCCGATATGCCTCGGATATGGATACAGAAACACACCAAGGTCGTATGGGGCAGTCACTAGGCGTCCATAATGGACTAATTAAGCCCAGTGTATCAATTATAACACCTCTACTACCATCGAATTTACTATAAACACATTTATCAGATTCTAGTAATTAATGGGACTATATGTGTATGCGTATGATACATATCCGAGACGTATCAGCGAGTATAAAAAATGTAAAAATGAAAATAAAATTAGGACAGTGTATCCGCCGCTAGGGACACGCCTGCCATGTTTACACGATGGGTCGCGACATGGCGGTCTTGATCGGGGGGATGTGATGACTGATGATTGCTGCGCAAGAAGAAACTTTCATTGTAAGAAGATCACCAAAAACTTATTGAAGAGGCAGATTTATGGGTTTAGAGAGTCATTAGCAGGGTGGAGGACCCTTTCATCTTCCTCATTTTTCTCTGTCTGCAAGTTTCTCCATTTCAGCTTGCCATTCCATCACCTCCAGTGGAAAATCATGTTTAGTAGCAGTGGAAAAAAACTAAGGAGAAATTATAAGAAAAATGTTATATACCACCGTTTTCATACCACTGATTTTTCATCTCTTGATTTAGAAAGTATGAATGTATTAAATTCATTAAAATCAATTAATTGAAAATGATTTTTTGCCAAAAGCAGGGGGAGTGAAAAATCGGTGATATATAAAAGGTGGTATAATGAGGAAGATGAAAGGGAAAATCATGTTTAGTAGCAATGGAAAAAAACTATGGGGAAACTATAAGAAAAATGGTATATACCATCGTTTTCATACCACTGATTTTTCACCTATCCTTGATTTAGAAAGTATGGATGTATTAAATTCATTAAAATCAATTAATTGAAAATAATTTCTTGCCAAAAGCCGGGGGAGTAAAAAATCGGTGATATATAAAAGGTGGTATATAGCATCACTCAAACTATAATTTATGGTTGACTTGGTTTTTTCTTTCTTTTTCCTTTATTTTCCTGACTTTATACTTCTATTTGCTGACAAACCATGGACGTTAATTGCAGACTAGAAGTGTGGACTTGAATATATTATTAAATTGGGCTCATTCCTTTATTTAAGATCTACATATGACCCATTTTAATTTGCATTTTTTTTTTAAATTAGTATTAATGCACAAGATTTTTACATACATATATATATATATATATATAAAGTCACGTATCCTAAAAATTTTGAAAATTCGTATCGCCATGTCCGTATCGTGTTGTACCCGTACTACCGTATTCGTATCCGTACAACCTAGTGAGAAACCAAAGCTAGGGGGGAATTCTTAATTTAACTATACTTTCGACCTTTTTCATGTTCATCCACCAACTCATCATTTCAAATAGGATCCCACAATCACAACTTACAGTCTTACACCCAATTAAAATTTGTTGGTGTAACAATATAAACTCTTAAAATATAACATAAAATAATTTTTCCTGACATAAATCTTCAATGTGCTAGGATTGTAATTTTCATTATTAGAAGAATTGTGATAATTGATTAAACATTGATAATGGATTGCATCTCTTTATTACGGGTGGATTTTCTGAAGAGCATGTCGATTACTATTGTGCCATTTTATCTCTCTAATTATGAGTTAAATTTCTTGAAGAATCAATATGATAGTGATATGCTATTCTTGCACTTATATTATTGCTTGAATTTCTTGAAAGATTCCTTAATTATAAATTGCGATTCAATAATTCATTGATGATGACACACGCGATTTGAGTCCCTTTATGGTTTGGATTCTTAAATTTTAGAAAATATTTCTGAAATCAGCTCTTTGATGGTGGGCTTCATGCCTCTTATTAGGGGTCTTACGCCTTCGTAATGACAAACTCTTTGCTAATCGCACGAGCCTCGAAATAAGCTGTGGGAGGAAAGGCATTTCAGCTCCAACAATTCACTTAGGCTATCTTGCTTTGCTCATTTATTTTGGGTCAAAAAGCATGGGAAAAATCAAAAGAAATCAAACGGTTCGAATACATAAGGTCGCTTTTGAGAAGCTCGATTGAGCCCGGTGATCGATTTGGATTTGTTTTTTGTTAAAAGTAGAGCTATTGGAACTTGAGTGAGTTGGGAGATGCTCATTACATTCTTAATTATTGGAATTACTTTGGATTTTTTTCCAAGTGTTTCGATATGGATACTTCAATGTGGACATTTGAGTCCAAATAACTCATATTTCTTTCAAGTAGCTCATTTATTTTGGGGAAAATATCACTTTTGGTCCCCATAGGAGTTCGGCCAAAACACCTTTAGTCCCATAGAATTTTTTTTAACACATTTGGTCCCATTGGTGATTCGACTCAAAATGTGACACTTTTGGTCACAACCGTATGTTTTTTGACGAAAAATACCAACGTGAGACATACACTCTATTAGAACAAGTGGAATATAAAATAAAAATTTTAAATTAAATTCATTTTTGGTCCCCAACCGTCCAAAGCACTTGCCATTTTCTTTCAATTTTTTAACTTTCGGGACCAAAAGTGTCACATTTTGAGTCTAATGGGTTCAAAAGTGTCAAGAAATATCATATGGGACTAAAAGTGTTTTGGTCGAATTTTTATGGAACCAAAAATGAATTTTTTCCTTTATTTTGAGTTGAAGCCTATGACAAGCTCATTTGTTTTGAGCAAATATCTTGACTGGATACCTATTGGAGCTATGACCTTTATTAAAATCATTTTCTATATAAATGGTCTTCTAGAACATGATTCGGCATAGCTCATGGATATGAAAAGGTCTAAATGATCATAAGTCTGAAAAAGACGAAGTGTTGAGAATCAGCTCAAAAGATTTATTAAGTCTGAAAAAGACTAATTGTCGAGAAAATTGATCCCAAATGTTAAATAGTCTAAAAAAAATCTAGGTGTCGAGAAAATCGACCCAAAAAATTATATAGTCTGAAAAAAACTAAGCGTCGAGAAAATCAACCCAAAAAATTTACTAAGTCTGAAAAAAGACTAGGTGTCAAGAAAATCGACCCAAAAAATTAAGTGGTTTGAAAAAGATTAAGTGTCGAGAAAATCGATCCAAAAAATTTAGTAAGCCTGAAAAAGACCAAGTGTCGAGAAAATCGACCCAAAAGATTTATTAAGTCTTAAAAAGATTAATTGTTGAGAAACTGATTCCAAATGTTAAATAGTCTGAAAAAAGATTAGGTGTCGAGATAACCGACCCAATTTACTAAGTCTGAAAAAGACTAAGTGTCGGGAAAATCGACCCAAAAGTTTCATTAAGTCTGAAAAAAGACAATTTGTCGAGAAAATCGATCCAAATGTTAAATAGTCTGAAAAAAGACCAGGTGTCAAGAAAATCGACCCAAAATTCGTGTGAGAATATTGACTTTTTTTGTTTGTTTGGATAAGTTTTTAGAAAATAGTTGGAAGTAGTATAGATGTAATATAAAGTTGATTTTTATTGGGATTTGATATGTGAAATAATTAAATTATTTTTGTGTAATGATGGTATTAAATAAAAATTAGAATAATATTTTTGGTAATAATTTTATGGATTATATATATACACACACATTGACCACCAAAAAAAAGGAGAAAAATGGGGATGGGTCTCCTCCTTCGGACCCCCATCCCCTTTCGCCGGTAAAACCCTGCTTCCGTCGCCAATGGCAAAACCATTTCAGCAGAGGGAAAAAGAGAGATTACTTCTGGTCTTGGTTTCACTTTCTTCTTTTTTTTCTATAAAATCCATCATTTCTTCATCTTGTGAATAAAGTGAATCATTGAACAAGGATCTTTGTGCATAAAGTCTACAACCATTTTTCAATGTTATTATACTGAAAGAAGAGAAAAAGCAAAGTGAAACTTAAGCTGAAACCCATTTCCTCTCTTTCTCTTTCTAGATATGATCATATGAATTGAGACTGCTGAGGCACTATATTCTGGAAAAAAACATGCTTACTCCGTCTTAATAATACCCTTTTCATAAAACAAAAGACAATTAATAACATTATCTTATAAAATATGTCATGCTTTTAATTTAATTTATTACTATTGTTTATCCATGTATAGAACTATCTTCATATTTACCCAAAAAAAAAAATTATCTTCATTAAATATAAGTGTAGTTTTAAAGTAAAAAAAATTAATTATATATTTCTCAATTAAAATGAAGGGTAATATAGCCGATTAGATAATAAAGATATACATAAATAGTAAGGGACAAACATTTTAGTTCGTTATACGGTAGTTTTGTATTATATCCATCAAAACTTGTAAAGATATAATAAACTAATATGTATATATAGGTATAATTATATTGTAATTAATTATTTAATTGTACAGTTACTCGATGAGTAGAAACAAATATGTGCAAACATATGATGCACCGACACGGACAGGGGGAACGACATTTTAAAAAAAAGGTAAGATACGACACGGCTATCCAATTTTATATATATATATATTATAAATTTATATTTTACCTGTTTTTTCGTGAAACTATGTATATTGTAAATAATTCAACTATTTATCAATAACAAATGCAAAATAAAAATATAAACATAAACTAAATATAGCAATAAACATGTTTTCAATCTGAAACATGATATAACAAAAATAAATACTCCATTGTTCAAACCCGTGTCTTATAAAAAGTTGGTAAGTTTTTATTAGATTTAGAAAATTGGTAAATTTTTGCTTACAATTTGACCCCCGAAAGTTTTAGTATCTTAAAAAAATGACCTAGCCGTGTCCTAACCGAGTCCTAGCTGTGTCCAAATTTTTTTATTTATTTTTATTAGGGCCACGGGGTAGTCGTGTCCGACACGTGTCGGAGCCGTGTCCGAACGCGCCCGTGGTAATTTTTGGAGTGTCCGTGTTTTTATAGGATTTAGAAAATTGGTAAGTTTTTATTTACAATTTGGCCTCCCAAAAATTTAGTATCTTATAAAAAGTGATTTGATCGTGTCCAATTTTTATTTTTTTATTAGGGGCACGGGATAGGCGTGTCGGAGCCGTGTCCGTGTCCGAACGCGCCCGACACCGCCCGTGGTATTTTTTGGAGTATCCGTGCTTTATAGGTGCCAACTCAATTGAACCATATTGTGAAATCTCGTATATGTATGTGCATAACAGCACATATATGTATATATATGATGTATATACCTAAATACGGAAAGTAATCGTAAACAATAATTCATTTTATCCAGTTAAGAATGCTTAACCATATATTAATTGAATATGAATCGAAAACAAAGCTTATGTCTGAATCGAGTCATTTATCGTTTAAAAAAACCTTTACTTTTTATTTTTAAGTTAAACATCAATTGTAAATATTATGTACGTACAAACTTTCATAAGCATGAAATACATACACGTGCAATCAAATACATATATGTACATTTATAACTAATAAACATAAATATGTGTATATACATTATAGGCGTATATACTTTAACTGTTTATATGTTTTATGTAGACCTATACTTTGTTATATGATGAATATATACATATATATATATATATATATATATAAATGTACATCTCCATACATATATTTATAAATATCATTTATAAAATATTATTTAATAATAATAAGTGAAATATTTATAATAATTGAATATGAATTTATATTATATAGAATATGGATAAAGTAAGAAAGAGCATGAGTTGGATAGTTGAATAATATAATTAATTAATAAAGAGAGTGTGAAGTGATTGAAAGATGAAATGATTGGTAGCATATAGGGGGAATATGTTGTAGGATTTGAAAATTGAGTATTTCTATATAATTTGGCTTAGAGTATGCATTTCATTTTTTGGTGATCCAAAAAATGAATATACTTTCAAAAAACCCATCCATACAGAGCCTAAGTGTCGAAAAAATCGACCAAAAAAATTAAAGAGTCTGAAAAAGACTAAGGGTAAAAAATTTGACCTCAAGTATTAAAGAGTGTGAAAGACTATTGGACCCCAAATATGAAATAGTATTTAGTCTTGAAAAGACTACATAAAGGTCTAAATTACCTTATATCTGAAAAAGGCCAAAGTAAAGGGAAGTTTTGATCTTAAAAAAAAAAATCTCACATACGAGAAAAGCAGGGTGCAAGAGACATCATTTTAGGAAAGATCAAATAATGATCTATATGGGACAAAAGCCCCACCAAAGTAAGCATGATCTGAAAAGAAAAGAAAAAATTTAAAATCGAAAGAGTGCCTAAAAGGAAAGCCATTAGGACCTCGAAGTTCATTTATTTATATTTATACATAACTAATAAAAGTAAATGATGGCATCTTTTGTCATTCAATTCAAAGGAAAGCAACGCCATTTACTTGTAGGACAATCGCGAACAATCGGTAGAATATGGAAAGCGTAAAGGAAAAAGGGTCAAGCACAAACAAAGGCTTATTTACTACCCAACTTTGCAACAGAAGACTAGTTCTACATCCACTTCTCTCTTAATTCTCGTTTTCATTTGAATGTTTTGGGTAATAGCAGGAAAAATTGCATTTTAGCTACACTAATGTGGTCTGCATGTTTTTTGGTACACTAATATGGGGGGAGGGTAGCAATTTGGGTACATTAATGGTTAAAAAATTGGCAATTTCAGTACATATCGCTGGAAATTGCTACTGTGGCGCTGGAAATTGCAGACGTGGTTGCCGAAAAATGTCAAATTGGGGATTTTCCAAAATGGAGGGAAATTGATGACGTGGCCGCCAAGTATACAATGAATTAATAACACAACAGCCAATTGGACAAAGTTTAAAATTTTTGCTACTTGGGAGATTTGAACCTTTGACCTTTGAGTTATAACTTAACATTTCCACCACTACACCACATACCACAACTTATGACCACAACTTGATGATCCATTCACCTTTGGTTTATGTACTTATAACATTACTTCAATCTATGACTTATCAATATTATTTTCCAAAGTAATTTTCTTTTTAACATAAGACTGTAACTTTAACGACATCGTAATAATATATATTAAAGAAATCTCAGAAAAAATAAAATATATTAAAAATACAAATACATATAAATATTTAAAAAACAAACGTAATTAAGTGGTAGAGAGTCTACAAAATTAATATTTTAAATATATTTTCATTGTTATTAATAATAATAATATATATTAATATATTTCATTTAATAATTTTTTATATAAATTAATCTTTTAAATATGTTTCTCAATGCTATTTTTCTAGAAAGATATTGGCTGTGTTTGGTTTTGTTTTCAAATCCATTTTGGCCAAAAAATTTGGTAAAAACTTGTTTGTTTTGTGTTTTTTTGACCAAAAATGATTTTTTTGGTCAAAAAAATTATCAGCTATTGTCTTCCTATTTGTCTCTACTTTAGGGTACCTACTAATTTTCATTTCTTATATTATATTAATTTTTGCTAAACACAATTTCAGACAAAAACTTCATGATTTACTGAGTAACTTTGTCTCTTCTGATAAAACCAAACACAGCCATTGCTTTTCAAGAATTTTTTTATATCTAACATAATATTTTTATATATCGATAACTACCATATTAAAATTAAAAATAAATTATAGAAAAATATATAGGATATTTAATAATGAAAAAGAAAATTCATATTATATTATTTCTCAATTTAAAAAAAAAAGAAAAGAATTTTGATAGAAAAAAAACTCATTGATCAATTCTTCACTTAATAAATGAAGGGTACTTTAGTTCAAAAATATTTTAATTCTAAATTTTGAGTTTGTGCAATGAAAAGTTTGTAGAATAGGTTTTTAAGATTGAAAAGTATTTTGATTGGTTTTTCGAACACAAAAAATTATGTTAGGGGGATTTTAGTATTTTTCCCAAAGATTTAATATATATTAAGTATTTATAAGAACATGTACATGTACAAAATATATAATATCCATATATGTTATAATTGAGATAATTGTATATTTTATGATAAATTTTAGATAAAATAATTATATACTCGAAATATGAAATTTCTCTTTTCGTACATGAATTCGTTTTGGCTCCCGAGCGAGAACGATAAATAGGCGATGTGGGATGGGACAAGAATGCCCTTGAATCTGTTGGCTAATTTAGGTTGATCATTATTAATTATATCTTTTAGTGTACATATACTTATAGTAATTATATAAATATTAGTATAGATATTCTTATATAAAATATTAATAATTACATATTACTAAGGGATATACCAAAGTAATGGTATAAGTAACTAAACTAAAGCCAATTATAACAAGTTATGGCATGTGGTGGAGTGGAGTGTTAGAAGTGTTAAATTTTAGCTCAAAGGTCAAGTGTTCAAACCTCCCAAATAGCAAAAAAAAATTAACTTTGTCAAATTGGCCGCCATGTCATCAATCCATTGTCCACTTTGCCGCGACATCATCAATTTTCCCTCAAATTCTGAAAAATCCCCCAATTTTGACATTTTCTGGTGGCCACGTCATCAATTTCCGGCGATATGTACTAAAATTGCCAATTTTTTAACCAATAATGTGCCCAGATTGTTACCCCCCCCCCCTATTAGTGTACCAAAAAAATATGCAGGCCACATTAATGTGTCAAAATTGCAATTTTTCCGGTAATAGCAGTGTGCATGATGGGTTCAACATATGTAACCTTTGTTCAAATGCACATTTTATTTCTAAATTTTGATGAGGGTGAAACTCCTATTTATTGAAGAGAAAAAAGTAATTTGTCGCTCGGAAGTATGAGAATTTGCCAAGATCAAACTGTTAAGATTCCTAGTACGCTGCTTAGCGGTAAAACGATGACTTTTACAACGCTCTTGTCCAATCAATGAATGGCATTGATGGCAGCCCTTAAAGTGATTGAGTGAATCGAAAAGATACTGCATAAAAAATTGAATCAGAAGTTAATTTCCAAGTGTCATCACTTGACCCTATTGCAACTTGGAAGTTGGGGGACTAGATGATGTGGGTAAAAATACACACACCCTTATTGGACCAGTTAATGATTTGGGCCATGCTCAGGCCTACTCGAGCCCATCTACACTAGTGCAACCTTAGACCTTGTGCCCTAAACTGTACATTTTGATCAAGATATATATGAATAAAAATTGAGCATGGTGTATGGGCCACATAGCTGGCCCAGAGAATGCGGCCCACAACATCAAGAAGTTAGTCTAATAATACCTTAGGCATATAAATACCTCATGGAAGACCACTAAGAGGGGATCCTGTAGCATTTTAATTATCTTGAGCTTTCTAGGGTTTTTATACATTTTTCCTTCTTATCAGTAAAATGATTCTTCTATTATATTTATTATGATATTACTCATTGTTTATTATTGATTTTGATAATAAATAATACGGTATATCAAACTGGATAACAACTTGTTACATATCAAATATAGTATTAATTATTAAATAATTGTAGCAAATCCAAGTACTTAGGAATATTTCAAACGTTCCTATATAAGTATGCATATTCTTATCACATAATTGCTTTTACTAGTGTTGTTTGTACTAGATTCGTACAAATATTGAAGATTATATTATGGGATTAATAAAAAGTGAAACATATTTGCTTTGGTTTCTTATTATCCTTGCTTTAGGAAATGACAATACGAGCGAGTGGAGACACGAATTTACAGAATCTCCAAAATGCATAATTTGTGTGTAGATCTATCTTGATGAGAAACTTCACTAACTGAACGTATAAACATAAAATTTAAAATTGATGGAGGGTATGGTGTGTGCAAAGCTTGTAAACATAATTAAGCAATGAATCCAATATGTTCTTTTTCCTTTTCATTTTTAGCTAATTAGAACCCAATGTATTCACAAAATTGTGGTACAATGGAGTTGTACAGATATTTTTAAAAATGATATCGTGCAGTATCATATTCATATAGTGCTCATATCCGATACGGTTACTCCCAAATACTGTGTTCGGAAATAAAAAGAAAAAACAAAATTTCGAATACGTATCCAATACAATATTTGAAGTATCCGACATGCCATGGATACCAGACAGAGTATTTCTTTAATATTATATAATATTTTTTGGACTAAAATTGGCAAAAAAAAAAAATCGGTCATTTGTTAAAATTTAAAAGTTAAAGGTTAAAAAAATAGCAAAGAAACTTGCAGAACTAAACAAAATTTTATCTATGTCAATAGATATATTAAATCAAATTTATTTTTAAGCTATGATGCACGGACACTCCGAAAAATCATCTCGTGCAGTGTCAGACACACGGTGGACACGGACACGGCAAATAAATAAATAAATAAATAAAATACGGACACGGCACATGGCGTGTCCGACACGTTCAGGATACTTCGGGGCTGATTTCAACATTTTAAAAACTTTAGAGGCTAAAATGAAAAAAGAAAAAAGCTGAATAGATTTAGAGGGCACTCTCTTATCAGTTCTCACGCTCCTGCAAAAAGAAAGAAAGAGAGTTGGAGGATAGAAAAGAAAAGAAACCCTCTCTTCTCTCAATTTTGAAGTCTGCCGCCGTCGTCGAAAACAACCGCTGCCATCGAAAAAATATTACTAATAAGTTGTTGAATTGTTGATTATTGTCTAATAGGTGCTCAATTACTCATAAGTTTATAAAATATTATATATATATATATATATATATATATATGGGCAGATGTGTCCGAGCCGTGTCTGTGTCCTAATCTTTTAAGAAGTGACGTGTCCCGTGTCTGTGTCGTGCAGTGTCCATGTCTACATGTCCGTGTCTGTGCGTCATAATTTTTAAGTATTACACATGCATAAACATACACATATCCACAACGTTTTGTATCCATTTAAGATTTGTTGTATTTCGTATCAGTGTCGTATCGTATCTGTATCCTCGTAGTCATATCAGTGTATCATATACTGGAGCACTTAAAAACATTTTTTTATCTCCGAGATACTTTGCATCTTTGGTCCTATTAAATAGGAGATTAAACATCTTTGGTTCTAAATTTTGTGAATTACCATAATTTAATTTTGGTCCTCTTGACGCAATTTGTCACATGAGTGTCACGTGACCGTTAGTTTTATTGGTTTAATGAAAGAAACTTGTAGAAAAGGCATAGGAAAACTTCATGAATGACATTCTCAAATGAGTTATATCTATCAAAAATTGTGGATAATTATCTCTCTTTAAAGTTCTCATATGAGTTTTTCCCATAAAGCTCAATACAAGTAACAACCAAGTGAACTCATATGGCCAATTTTGTCAAAGAAATGCTGTATTGAACAAAATGTGCAATTGTATTAAAACTATGAAACTAAATGTACAGACCATATAAGCTTCGAACTAAAGATGGTCACCCCTTTATTTGAATGGACCAAAATCAAAATACTCCTTTATATCCTTACAAATAATTAGTGATAAGTAGTGACTTAATTAAAATATTTGGAATAGAGAATTCGGACTTTTTTTAAACTGCCAAGCAAGTCGATAACAAATTCCGCAAGCCTAAGAAGGCCCAATTTTGATTTGGTTGGGTTTCAATTCAGCTTTTTGGGCCAAAGCGCTCAAATTCAAATGCCACTTGATGAAAGTGCCAAAATAGAGGCCCAAATTAAATTAAATGGGGCCTTTTAACCTTTTCCCCTTTAATGCCAATCAAATTTTCGATAAATACAATTGCTGATTGTAATAATTGCTAGTTAGTTGTAAATTATTAGTATTTGATATTCATGACTTATATCATATAAGAGAGCATAGTATATACACACATATATATATACTTGTACTGTACTTATCATTATTCATTTTCTTAGAAATCAAAATCAAAGATAAAACTCGAAATCCTTGTGACCTAATTAATGAAATATAAACTAGTACTATATTTTTTCTCTTTCAGTGGAAGTAAGGAATTCAAATTCAAAAGCTATCAACTTTAATTTGCCCACTATCTGATCAATAGATTAGAGTAGCTTGTGGGTGTTGTGTGGAATACACACTCCCTAACATATTCTATATTTTCCCACTTTTGTGTGGAGAACACACTCCCTACTATTTTATATCTCACCTTTAATTTGGTTTATAATTTCAAATTTTGTGCAAGTGCTTTCCTATGCAGCAATCCATCTTCCTATACTCTCCCTTATGATTTCCATATGCTTTTATATGTTAGGTGGACTCTAGTGTGTAGATATATATACACACATATATATACACCAATATATATGAAAATACCGAAGTGAGGTTGGATAATCTGAACATTCCACGATAGCCAGAGATTTCTATGATCATATTTAAAAAGTATTGTTAGGTTGGTCGCCCGTCTTTATTATTTTTCCTCGTGAAAAAGAAGAATTAATACATAAGTAATTTAAATGAGCAAATTGTTTCCCTAGTGTTATGCTCCTCTAGAATTGCTGACTTGAGTTTGAAATGAAATATTTAAAATATCACTCTTGTAAATTAATTTCATAAATTTACATGATTCCAATAAATTATAATTTCATGATCTCACATAATCGTAAAGAATTAAAAACTAACATTTATCCATAACTTTTAGTCTTTTTTATGTCAATCTCGTGAATATGGAGTCACTGGTTCGTAACAACTCTTTGGAAAGAATGATTTACTTCCCTTGACCCTTCTTTCAGTGGTGGAAGTATACTGATTCGTAACACCTCTTTGTGGAAGAATGATTTCTCTCCCTTGACCCCTCTTTCCGTGATGGAAAATATACGTACAATTATCAGAATATTTTTCTGCTTTTCACGTAATGTCAGTAAGAGTGCGTAGGGATAGAAAGAGGCCTCTTTACTTAGAATCATAATTTTTCTTTACATAAAGTCATGTCTTTTCTCTATTTAGTTAGGATTTATTACTTAATTAGATAATTAATTATTTTATTAAATAAGCTTTAATATTAATAAAACAATAATATGTAAATGATAATATGTGAACCATATATTTCTTACAACACTTTCATTTAAGTGTTTCGACATACATATGTATACTTGAATCATAAATTAATGTTCTAAATTAGATAACAAATTGTTCGCTTAACTTTAAAAAGCGCAATTAAATAAATTATCCTTTGATATAACTTGTTGAAACTCTTGAGACAATTGCTTGAAACAGTAACTTAGACTTCTATTGAAATTTGTTATTTCATCTTATATTTCGCTGCGGGCGCTGCTACTGATCAACAAAATGTTTCTTATATCTCATATGCATTATAGACATTTATGTAGAGAAAAATACAAGGTGAAAAGCCAAAATGAAAGCGAAGATTCAAAATGGAGATTTTAGACCTATATATATAGTTTATAGAAGTGTATATATTGAAAAAACCATCAAGACTTGTGCTCCTCACACTACTCTATTTTTTTATCACCACTTAACAACTCTTATTACTTTTTAGTATTGTCTTCCTCTATAAATAATTCTTCATGTGCTTTCAATTTCTCATCAAGCAAATTGATTCATTTCTAGATATAACAATCATAACCTAAGTTGCTCAATAAAATCTTCTTCATGGCTGCCCCAAACCACGTCCAAATTACCATTCCTAAAGACAATGCACCCGAAACGGAAGACGATCAAATCGACTACTCAGAAAGGGCACAATGGCTTCGAGCCGCTGTTCTTGGAGCAAATGATGGATTAGTATCAATTGCATCACTAATGATGGGAGTCGGAGCAGTTAAAGACGACGCGAAGGCCATGATTCTGATCGGCTTTGCTGGATTATTCGCCGGTGCTTGTAGCATGGCGATAGGGGAGTTTGTTTCTGTTTACTCTCAGTTGGATATAGAGATAGCTCAGATGAAGAGAGAAAATAGAGCGTCAGAAAATAATGAAAGTCTTCCAAACCCTATTCAGGCCGCCATGGCATCCGCCCTAGCGTTTGCTTTGGGGGCAATTGTGCCATTACTTGCAGCTGCATTCATAAATGATTATAAGGTGAGGCTAGGCGTGGTGGTGGCTGCCACCGCCTTGGCGCTGGTGGCGTTTGGGGTCGTAGGGGCGGTGCTCGGGAGGACTAAGGTGGTGAGGTCTTGTGTTAGGGTGGTTGTTGGAGGATTGATGGCTATGGGTATCACATTTGGTCTCACAAAGTTAATTGGCTCCAATGGTCTGGAAATGTGATGTTTTTACTTGCATGCATGTTTCTTAATTTATTATATATGTGTACTTGGAATAAAGTTAGGCTTGTGGACAGTTTGTAGTATTATTGGCAGCAAAAAATGTGTAGACGGTATCTAATATGTTTCTCTTACAAGCTTGGCATGAATAAATTGAGCAATGTTTCGATTAGCTTCCGGACTCGATTCTCAAGAAATCTCAAAACTCTAAATTCTGATATAATTATAATCATCTATTTATAAAAAATTGCACGTGAGTCTGATCATCAGATAAGTAGTTGCAATTGAATCGAAATTCCTAAAAGTGAAAGTGAGCCCAATAGCTTATCAAAATTGTTATACAGTCTATTTGAATAAATTAATTAATTTGTCAAAAGATTATTACTCAAAAATAGGATCAGAAAAAAGAAAAAGAAGTCTAAAATATTCGAGAAAATTAATAAATTACTAAAGTTCATCATTGGGCTCCTCTTCTTCATACTCATTAGAGCTTGTGCTACTATTTTCATAAGCCTTCTTCAAAATAGGATTGCAGATACTCTCCAACTCCTTCATCTTTTCATCCAATTCATCCTTCTCAGCATTTTGATTATCATCCATCCATTCTATAGCCTCCTTCAAAGCATTCTCGATACTCTCTTTATCCTCGGCCTCGATTTTCTCTCCTAATTTCTCATCGTCGTTGATCGAGCTTTTCATGTTGAAAGTATATGTTTCGAGTTTGTTTCGGGCTTCAATTCTCTCTTTGATCCTCTTATCTTCCTCCATAAACTCCTCTGCTTCGCGTATCTTCTCTTCAATCTCTTCTTCGCTCAGACGACCTTTTTCGTTTGTGATGGTAAGGGATTCGGACTTCTTTGCTGCTTTATCTGATGCTGTTACATGAAGTATGCCATTTACATCAACCTCAAATGTAACCTCTATTTGTGGCACTCCCCTGCAAACAAGAAAATAACTCAAAATGAGCGCTAAAAGATTTGTTTTTCTAACCAAACAGAGTTGATGAATTGAAAATCTTCCGTTATCAAATCATTCAAACCAAGAACAACCTTGATTATATACTAATTTTCTAGTTGATAAATATACATAAGATGCTGCTAAATATTATTTTACCGTGGAGCCGGAGCAATACCGGACAGTTCAAAGCTCCCGAGTTCACGACAATCTTTTGTCAACGCGCGTTCTCCTTCGTAAACCTAAAGAGGATAGTAAATTTACTAATTAGGCATTGGATGCTGCTGAGAATTGTTCAAAGAAAGAAATCATTTTTCATCTTATTAAACACATTTACTAGTATCAACTTTGTCATTACCTTGATCGACACTGTGGTTTGCTGGTCTTGATAAGTACTGAAAATCTGCGACTTCTTAGTAGGTTTAACTGTGTTTCTTGGTATGAGTTGTGTCATCACTCCGCCCACCGTCTCGATTCCAAGGCTCAACGGAGTCCGATCGATCAAAACGACCTCTGCAAAAAAAAAAAAATGGATTCAAAACAACTTATTCGATAACTTCCTTAAAACAAACAAAACTTGAATACTATGATGTATTTTTATCGAGAGTCTTTACTTTCTGTCTCTTCGCCACCTTCGCCACTAAGTAATCCACCTTGAATGGCGGCTCCATGAGCCACGGCCTCGTCCGGATTAACACCTTTACTCGGCTCCTTCCCATTGAAAAACTCCTTCAAAAGCTCTTGCACTTTTGGAATTCTTGTACTACCACCAACAAGCACAATCTCATGAATATCAAACTTCTTCAAATTTGCATCCTCCAAAGCCCTTTTCACCGGCCCCATCGTCTTCTTAAACAAATCCATATTCAACTCCTCGAATCTCGCCCTTGTCAAGGGCTCCGATAAATCAACCCCATCAAAAAGCGACTCAATCTCAACGCGCACTTGATGTTGATTACTTAACGCCCTCTTAACTCTTTCACATTCCTTTCGAAGCTTTCCAAGAGCCTTTTTATCTTGACTTATGTCTTTGTTGTACTTCTTCTTGATAAGTTTAACAAAATAGTTCATAACTCTATGATCAAAATCTTCTCCTCCTAAATGAGTGTCTCCACTTGTTGCAAGAACTTCGAAAACTCCATTATCAATGGTTAACACGCTCACATCAAATGTACCACCACCAAGATCGAAAACAAGTATGTTTTTCTCTCCTTCCTTGTCTAGACCGTAGGCGATTGCAGCAGCAGTCGGCTCGTTTATTATCCGAGCCACGTTGAGCCCGGCTATGGTGCCTGCATCCTTAGTTGCTTGTCTTTGTGCATCATTGAAATAAGCTGCACAAGCAACCAAAATATATGCTCATTTTCACTCACAATCAACTTTAGAATGAAATGATCACTTGAAACAACAAAAAAACCAATGCATGGGGACTTTTGATTGTCTGATGGAAGAAAATTAAGGGTAAAGTTTAATTTCAACAAATCAAATGCTCTTGTTACTCAAAATAACAAGAGCTTTTAATTACCTACAGTCCCCCTCATGTTACGGTCAATTATCAAAATGACCATAATCTTTTCAAAATTACATAAAGTCCCCTCAATGTTAAGGCATTCTTACAATTTCACCCTTGAACACTTTACAAATAGACTCCTTGTGAGGTTCTCTTTATAATTTACCAAAAGTTAGGGGAATTTTAGTAATTAGCACTAAATTGAAGGGATTTGCATGTAATTCGCCCGTTTTAGTTTCTGTTTAAGAAACGTAAATTGCATTTTGCCCCCTGTAAGTTTAACTTTATTACAATCAGGGGTAGCTTTGGTAATTAGGATAAATTTCAGGGGAAGTATGTATGATTAAAACAAAGCTAGAATTGTACCTGGAACAGTTATAACTGCATTCTTAATTTTCTTTCCCAAATAAGCTTCAGCAGTTTCCTTCATCTTTTGAAGTATCATAGCACTAACTTCCTCAGGACTAAAAATCTTGATTTCACCATCTCTAATCTTCACTTGTATGTAAGGCTTTCCATCTTTGTCAACCACTTTATATGGCAACATTTTCATATCTCTTTGTACCTCTGGATCATCAAACCTATCAAACATTCCCCATGCGATTAATCCAAATTGTTCTCGATGTATCACAATATTATCGAGAAATACGAAATAAGTATATTATATATATATATGATGCTCGGTGTACTTTAAAAAAAATAGTAAAATATTAAAAAAATTGTAAATAACAAAAGTTGCTACCCTTTATATAAAGTAAAATAAACCATTATTGTCCAGCTAAATTTAGGGTTTATAATATATAATAATTGATACATATAATTATATCACAAATTAAAGTATATCGAAACTTTATAAGTGAAATAACATCCCATAAATCACATTATGGTAATAATATCTTCATATCAACGATATAATCTGCTATTATTGAGATTAGTCAATAGAAGTACTCATATACAATATACAATGTTATCGAAATATCAGTGGATACTTTGAACTATAATATTACATGCTAGACAAACCAAAAGATGATATCTTCAAAACATAAATTCAAAAAGTAACTATATATTTAACTTACTTCCTTCCAATGAGCCTCTTGACATCAAAAATCGTGCGTTCGGGGTTGAGAGATGCTTGATTCTTCGCAGCTTCTCCAATCAAACGCTCGGTATCAGTGAACGCAACCCACGAAGGGGTGATTCGATTTCCTTGATCGTTCGATATGATCTCCAGCTTACCGTTTCTGTAGACTCCCACACACGAATATGTTGTCCCGAGATCGATCCCGATTACTGTCTGGGAGTCTTCAGCAGCCATTGCTATGCCTACGAGAAATTCTGCATGAGAAACACAAGTCAGTAAACGTTAAATTATGACATATTATTAACAACATTACAAAGAACAAAATAATCGACAAATATCGACATGCAAATACAATTTAGCCAGTTCAAATCGTATGTAACACATCCGTACATAAATGTGTAACAAGTGTATATACGGATGATTAGAACGTAAAAAGAGAAAAATGCATAAAAACCTTAATATTCCATCTACGTCCTAACCAGGGACGGAGCCGGGAGCTTGTGAGGGCATCCACCCCAAACCTAAATTTTTGGCTTTGTATGTGGTCCAAACAACCGTGTATACCTATATACGTGTGCACGCATATATACATATTACAGAAAGTGTTACACGAACGTGTTACAAAAGATTGGACTTGCAATTTACCTGAAGCAAAGAGAAGAAGAATGCATAAAGCAGTTGCCTTGAAACCCATAATTTATTTTGCTTTCTTTGTCGAGAGAATTTCTTTTCTATCTCTATAATGTACGTAAGTTTTCAAGGAAGGAGTGGGGGTGGGTTTTATAGGTTGAGGTGGTAGAGAGACAGTTGGAGAAGGATTAGAAGCATCCGACCAATTAATGAACGCCATCAAATTCCACCTGATGTGGCCAATAAAAAGTGGACATGTGGAATAATTGATGTAACATATCAAAATCAAGAAAATACCGAAAATCAAATTCAGTTTTTTTTTTTTTTTCAAAAAAAAAATCAGTTTTTTTTTTTTAATAAAAAAAGGTTTTGAATAGAAATGCGGAAGCAATTGATGGAATTTAGGGTCTAGGGCCTTAGGCCAATAATTGTTTTTTAAAAAAGAGAGAGATACATAAAAAATCATTATTATAAAAATCTTTATTTTATTTAAATATTTATTTCCTTGTATTTTACTACTATATTATTGCATTTCGTCCTGGCAATTAGTAGATGGGATTTAGGTTCTAGACCAATTAAATTAAATCTAAACCAACAGGAGAATACATAAAAAAGAAATTGAAAAATTACACAAACCTCTCCTCGTATAATGTGTGATTATCCAACTACTCCAACCTATTTTTTGAAATTATATAAAGATTCCTTCATGGAAAACAGTTCTTACAATTACCACCACACGTATTAAAAAAAATTACTATTTAACCCCTATAAACCTTACAATTAGGCCCTGTAAGGGTGTTGATAATTTAAAAAATAAGAAGGATTTTTTGGTAATTACACATAATAAGAGGGGTATCACCATAATTATTGGAAAAAAAAGAAGTCTAAAAGTCCTGGAAACTAAAGAACTCTAAATAAGAAGAGGGTGCAGGGGCGAAACAAAAACAAATCGTTAAAATTAAAAAATAAAAAATATGTAAGAGTCGTACGGAACTGAAATATACAAGAAATCAAACTAGTTGTATCAATCTAATTCACCTTTTTTCCTTCTAGACTACTCAAAACTTCAAACCTTTGAATTGAATTTTGTTACAAAATTCTCGTTTTATAGGAGTGCTAATTTAGATGTTGTGGACTCCATGCAAAATGAAATAATGTAAGCCATTTTCACTTTAGTAATTTCATTTTTTAAGACGACTTAATTAATAGTAATTAGTTTGTTAATTAATTAATTAGCTAGGGAATTTTGAGTATGACTTGGCTAGTTTCTTGTATCACATCATAAATGAATGCAATAAATATATTTAATTGAATTTTCGTAGTTTATGTTAACCATAATAAATAGATATTTTATAGGATCAATGACGAGATAAAAAAATAACAACAGATATATAGCATTTTTCAAATAATATAGACATGTTGATGGTATATTGATCTGTCATTCTCGGCGACAGCAATTTCTTGTCACTGAACCTGAATTGAGGAATTGCCATATATTTTCTACCCCGGAAGGTTTTCCTTGATTTTTTTTTTTTTCATATTCTTTACATATTATATGGGGTTCATGCTCAATATTTACTTCTGGAATAATGCTGATATCAGGTTCATAGGGACGTACCTAAATTGAAAACCGAGTTTCTGTAAAACAAAAGCGCAACTCAAAACAAACTTCTCATTTCAATTTTTGTTGGAACCTAATTGCTGGTTTTCGACTCAGTTTCATTCGATTGGTTAACCAAACCGCAAACACTCCTCAACTTCAGACATTCTGGTATAACTTATGATCACGCCCACAAACAGTTGATAATATGAAGTAACAATAAGAATGCATCTTCAAAATGCTACACACGAACCTCATATCACAATACAACCAACATCGTCAGTCAATAAAACGACATCAACATAAACTTGTAATGCAGAAAACAAATTCTATAACACTCATAAAATCTTCACAAACAAAACAAAATAAACTAATTCAGAAAAACAATTTAGATCATAATCACTCACAATAATAACTTAACAAACACACTTACTAATAAAAATGTAAGCTAAGCCAAAATCGGCATCAATTTAACCTACACGTCTTTCTTATCCTCAACTGGGCTACCATTACCTGTTTCTAGTTTCACAGCTTCTTCAGCCCTCCGACCATTATCATCAACACCGAGCACATCATCCATCATATCATCCTCAGCAACATTTATATCTTCCACATCATCCTCATCATCATCCTCATTGTTGCTCTGGCCAGGAATTTTTCTAGTCTTTGGTCCATGCTCGAGCTGATGGGTCTCCAGTTCTTTGTCCATAGTCTCCTGTAAGTTTGCCATATCGTTGTTTGGTCCTCTCTTACCTTTTCTGCCATTTTGCCACCTTTCGAGATCCTTGTCAACATTTGCAACATACTGCTCTGCAATCTGCTTCTGATATTGTGACAGTTCCGCTCTCCTAGCCGCCTTCCATTCTTGAAACAACTGAATAAAAGATACCGTTAAAAAATAGCTTAAGGAATATTAAACAAACTTGACATGAACATTCTTGCCAAAGATAAACAAGTCGAGTTTAAAATTTCGGGATAATTACATGCATGATCCCCTGGGATTTTGCAAATTAGATCAAAAAGGGTCAAAATTGTAATCTGGTTCCCTTGACATGGGGCAAAATTGTAATATGTTTTTTACCCAGGGGGAAAATTATGGTATACTCTCAAACCTCGGTGATGTTTTTAGTAATTAGCTCTAACGCAGGTGGTGTCTATGAATTCACCGTAAAATTTGGCAAGGACAAAGCCATGAGTTTTCAACAGTATACGTCGAGAAAATCCCAGCCAAAATTTAACATCTATTTGTAGCATGATGCTACTGTAGGACACAAAACCCACCTGTTCTTTCTGCTCTTCGGGCAAAATTTCTTTATCCAGAGGTTTGGCAAACATGTAATAGATCGGAGGCTCTGCCTTGGTCCTGGAATATATATAAACAAAAGGAATAGACGAAAAATGTCACTAACATATAAAATAGAAATTCACGGGATGAACCTAAACTCGAAGCAGGGAAACTTTGGGGGATTAAGCTGATTTCAGTGTTCTTCACATGAAAGGACACTTATCTTTATGTCAATAAAATTGTGAATATGGACACTTTTGGACCAAAATTAGAAATAACCTGCACCAGAAAGATGGTAAGAATGAGTCAAAACTTTTGTTAACTCTGAGTGCATGTTTGCAGAGTCCCTTAAAACTCTTAACAGTATATATACCTTATAAAATTTCCAAGTTTTTTGTGGTGCTCACTCCACCGAAGAAACAGCAATTCCAACTTCTTTTCCTCCGCTTTTGCAGCAATACGTGCTCTGAGAGTCTTGACATTGGAATAAGCAAGAATGAAGAGAAGAGATTTCAGAAGTTGACCTATTGAGCATATACAACGGAGCTAATATTATAAATTTGTTCTGCATATAGCAGAGCTAATAACTACAAACCAGATCTCTCTTCCGCTTCTCTGCAATCTGTTCACGCTCTTGTTGCCTCAGCTTTTCACTTTCTTCGCGCGCTCGTTCCTCAGCCTACATAAGATATAAAATTCCCAGTCACCTGACTATTTGCATAAGAAAAATCCTAAATCAACAATTACGCATAGGTCTATAAGTTTTACTCTCGAGTTACGTGCAAGCATTTACATCTTACATCTATGTGGTATGCAATTCCCAGAAAGAAAGATGAGCAAGGTAAAGAAAAGATAAGTCTATCTAATGAGATCTAAACCACTTTCAAATGAAGTTCATGATCAGTAGTAGAGCACATGAAGTTCTTCATTCCCAGAGGAGGAGCGTGAAACATAAAAGTATATAAGGTTCTTGCCCTCAAGCCACATGAAATATATTAAGATCAGCACTTGCCAACATCCACAACAGTAGACGAGGGTGGTGGGAGTGGTGGTAATATTTTGGGGAGGAAAGGATAGAGTGTGGTGGGGACCAAGGGGAAGGCGGGAATGGGCAAAAACCATAGCGAGTGATTGCTTGACGTTTCGCCATTTAGATTTTTGTTTATGAAAAAAGTAAGTTTTAGAGAAGGTACAATTTGACAAAAGCATTTTTGGGTGATTTTGTTTGGAGAAATAATGTAACGACTAGGGTTGATGGTGATTGGATGATTGTGTATTGAAGAAAAAAGTGTAACGAGAAGGAATGATGCGATGTCTTTTTCCTGAAAAGTGGTAAAAAGTCAGTTTCAGTGTTATGGTAAAATTTGATGGAAGTGTGTATGGATGCGTTTTGACCCTTTGTTTTGGAGAAAGAACGTATATCTTTTTTGTGAGTGAGCTGTTCTTCCCAAAAAAATATGAGAAATGGCCAACCAAACACGTCTGAATGAATCCATGTATATTATTTTTGCAAGGTATTCATGTTTAATCAAAGATAAAAGTGGGGCTTATAGTTCAAGATCATCAATGACTACAGGGCTTAAGGTTAATTTCTTTCAGCCTAAGATAATCATCATATAACACCAAGCTAATCTTGTATGGTTGATTTCTTATCTAGTTATCATATAAGACCTCCCTGCTAAACTTGTAAATCTAATTTTTGCAATTAGATGGAAATAAATGAAGAGGATACGTAAGTACTCACTCTTTTCAAAGAATCAGATCTCCGCATATATGCCTGTGAACCTGATAGTTGCATGTCTTCTTTCCTGAACCTCTGTATGTGCATCAAATAATAAAAAATTAAAATTAGGTATATATGTCAGAAGTTCATCTTTGCCAAACTAATACTACAAAATTTGAATTTAGTCATTCTGAGAAAAGATTGGGCAGAAGCTTGCTAGATAACTTGAGCTCTTAGGAGTTAGGTCTAAAGAACTTGTTAAATAGGAAGGGCACTCAGACTGGTACTCAATTGAAAAAGCTCAAGAACTAGAAGGATGATAACCCTTTATTTAGCAAGACGTTTTTAAGTATCTGCTGATAAAATGTATACAAGTCACTATAACAGTGATCCTAATCATCCCAATTTTTTTTCCTAAGCTATTTGAGTCACAACAAAAAACTTGCCTACTAAGGAAACAGAACGAACTACCGATCACTAATCCACTCAGGCGCCTTAGAGTGTTTCTGCATATTCACAAACTCACCAGCGGGAAATCCAAAAAAAATTCTCAACATAGTAGTTTATCCCATACGTTTAAATGAGTGAAATTTGATAGTTCTAATTAACTGAGAACTCAAAGACTATATAACCTAGACAAAGTTTCAAGTGATTACACCACGGAAAATCAACATCATAGAGGAGCGGATGACAATCCTAAACCCACAATATCCAGATAGAGGCACGATTACGTAGTGCATCTTCCAGCCAGAGCCTCAACTATCCTTGGGAAACAGTAAAATTTTAGTGACAAACTCACAACTAGCTGCCGTTATTACACTTATAGTAGCACATCAAGCAGCCAATCTTTCTGACCCGTTACCCTTAGAACAGAAGCAATAGCATGTCAAAGCCTATTGGCTTAAAAGCCAAAATTCCAAAAAATTCAAATATACTACCAAGGTCACCTAATACAAAATCAAGCAATCAAACACGGAATGATTTGCAAGCTTCTTTACGTTATTTGGCTAGTCTAAACCATTTAAAAAAAACAGTCACCACAAGTTGGAGCTAGTTTCATAAAAAACAGAGTCCAGATTATGAGCCATTTGAAAATTAACGAATGCACCTCTATTTAAAATCTCCTAAAAGGAAAGGCTAAAGATAGAAATCAACATACCTCCAACGTCCCAAGAAGCTGACCTAACATCCTCTTATTCCTGCTCACCAATTTAGGGTCCTCATCTTTCGGCAACACCCTTGGTGCATGTTCCGCAGGAGGGATTTCAAAGTCCTAATCAATTAAGACAAGCCACAACGAAAAAAAGTCATTCAGTTTCGCAAGAAAACTCAACATGAATCTACTTCTATCAATGTCAAGGAAAAACCAAATGTATCTTACCATTTTAGATGGCCTCTGATGACCATCCCTCCGAGACCAATTGGATGGCTTCTTCTCACCCAGGCTTGTGTTCGCGTTTCCACTCTCACCTATTTCAACAGCTACATCATTTTTTCGCTCGTGATTCGCAGCTTCAGAACCTTCATCTGCTATTTCCCCTTCCTCAATCTTCAACCCAAAAACCAAAAAGTAAACATTATTCTACTTAAAAACACATTACAAGTACTATTGATGGCTTTAACAATATAAATGTGTTTGGCTTCATACTATTCAATTGCAACACTCCTAACTCCAATTCTAAGATTCAATTCCTGGATACTAAACATCAAACACAATGAAATGTAATTTAGATATTTCCACACCTTCACAACAGCTGAAGAGAGTCGCCTTTTAGCCGGTGGCTGATCCTCTACGTCGTTCCGCTCCGCCTAAAATCGAACAAATCATCTCATTACAGAAAAATCGAACGCATAATACTGATTATTGAGTTTCTACCGTCTATACTCAAGACTGTGTGCGTGACAATTTACACAGAAAGATAAAAGCTTACAGGTCGAACAAAGCCGCGGTGGCGGCCGCCATTGGCGGCGAAATTGCGAGGACCGGCCACCGATAAACCACCACGGCGAATTCCCCTAGGATCTCGAAGCCGCTCCGTAATCTGCCGCACAGGAAAACAAGGTTTTTCCACGATTTAACAAAAATAAAACTTACAAATTGAACAAGCAGTAGTTCCTTAGAGATATGTATATAGATAGATACAGAATATAGAAGCAAAGATGTACCTCGCGTTGTTGGCGATGGAGTTCATCGATCTCTTTGCGGAGTTCATCCTCTGTCTTTTCCGCTATCACTGTGCTACCCATTGTGTGTGTATGAGGGGAGAGAGAGAGAGCGAGCTGCAATTTGCAAAACCCTTGCGAGGTAATTTTAGAGCATCTTTTCCTTTTATTTATTTTATTTTTATTTATTTTTTAATTCTAAACGGATTCCTGAATCGATAAATTCGGGCCGATAATTTTTATTCATGACTATACAGACTATGTAAGAATCCAAAATAAATCTGTTCCTTTTATTTATTTTATTTTTATTTATTTTTTAATTCTAAACGGATTCATGAATCGATAAATTCGGACCGATAATTTTTAATCATGACTATACAGACTATGTAAGAATCCAAAATAAATCTGTAAAATTCCAATATAAAGAGAAAAAATTCACAAATTTTTACCTAATCGATAAACTCCGGACCTCCCACGTTAAATTGGAAACTTACTTCATTAGGCTAACAAACATAGGCTCTTTTTCCTTGTACTTCTTGATATGCTGTTTTTTCCTTTTTCTTTTATTTTATTTTATTTTGTTTTTTGTTTTTTGGGTGATAATTTTATTTTGTTTTTTCATGGATAGAGAAAAATACAAAACTAATCCCATAATTCACAACAAAAATGACTTTAATTCCAAACTTTTTAAGAGGACAAAAATAGTCTCATGACTCAATTTAATTTTATAAAACCAGTCCCACCATCAATTATGGACGTAAAAAGTATCTTTGACCATTAAATTTGACTTTCCCCACCCTTACCACAGGTTTGGGTGTGATGGGTTCCGATCACTTGCCACAGGTTTGGGGATGTCACTCCACTTATCACAGATTTGGACATGTCACTCGTCACGGGTCTGGGCATGTTTCTAGGACCAAAAAGGTGCTTACAAAGCTACTTATATATTGCACACCAATACCACTCTCATATTGACAGATAGAATAAAACTCACGGCCTTTTAATATGAGGTGACCAATTGAGCCAATATGTGTTGGATGAAGAAAAATAATGAATAACAAATGAAACTTTAGTTAAAATGAGGAAGGTTAATAAATATTCACGGAATTTGCAAAATTAATTTTAGAGTAATTGATTTTACAACCCTTTATTTATTCAAGACTTAATAGTTAGATTTTGAATGTATCTTTGAAAAAAATCACATCTAAAAACTCATTTTAGTGAAGTGCAAATCAGTGGTTTTTGAATTCTTTTTCAGCAACTCAACTAAAAGTTCTTATATTGTTCTTTCACTAAACAACTGGCATTTCTATAAGTACTTATTAAATGGTCATATTCAAAAGTTTAGTAGTACTTTTTTAATGGTTATATTGAAAAATTCACTCCACAATAGACTTATTAAGTAAATCCAAGTGTGTCTATATCTTGTGAAAAATCAATTATGATTACTTAAGACGACAATTACTAGTGTAAAACACCTAAATAACTTATCTTAAAATGCCAAACATCTCACTCACAAATCCAATCGGATATACTAACACAAATACATTTATATCTTTCACATATTTTGAACTCGTTCCATTTAACCTAATTCTAACTCGCAATCATTCTTAAATTCCTCGAAGTTATCTTATATATAGAAGGGCTTTTAAGTTCACCCTTTATCTACCACACACCAATTGTACATTATTGAAATGCCTCTTAAATAGTCTAATTAACCGCGATTCATGCTAACTACTTTAAAAAAATGAGGGGAAAATAAACTAGTTTTTTTTCATTCCAAAAAGAGGATACCCAAAAAATTTCACAATGTACGCTGAGCATCACCACTTTGAAGTGATTTCGTGCATCCGGCATGTGCAAGAAAGAGATTAGGAGGTCTTTTTCAATTTGTGTGGCGAGAAGCTAACCAAGTGGCAGACGCCTTAGCAAAATTGGGTATTAATATTTAATACTAATATGCATTACATGGTCACATTTTGTGACTATTAGCCCGGGTTTATCGGGCTAACGTACATTGTGAAAATAAACTAGTTTTAATAGATTGATTTTATTGGATTATACCACATTTTCTACAAAAAAGGCAAAAAATCATTATTGAAAAATAATGGAAAAAAGAAAGTATAAAAAAAATATCACATGTAGAATCACTTGGGCCAAGACTAAGCACATTGGGTTATTCTAATAGTAATTGCATGCCCAGCAATAAATAATTATCTGGACCAATGAATTGGGCTTGCCCCAGTATAAGGTTCACCATTCTAATTGTAGTAGCCTATTCTATGGATAAGTATGTGACTCAATTAATTGGGCTTGGTCCAATAGCTCCAGATCCATAATTTCAGAAACAGTGAATGGGATCCATTACAAGGCGTTATAAAAAATAATATTAATGACAACATTAAAATGATAATGTTAAAATTGTTATTGAATATATATATTGAGTGACAATAATTTTTGTTTTGTCACAATAAAATTTTTTAGTAACTATTGTTTCTTTGAAATTGTCACTATTGGCAATTAGTAACACATGTATAGTGACAACACGAATAGAATGACAATTGAAATTGTTATCATTAAAGAGTGTCACTAATTGCACAACAATTTCATTGTCTCTTATTATTAAGAGTGACGATTTTTATACAAATCTTATCACTATTAAACATACAAAACTTATTTTTGTGACAAAGCAAAAAAAAATTATAACTAAAAATTTACGAACAACTTTTACACAAGTCATGTATTTAAAGGCATATTGAAACACTATTTAAATATTTAATCAAGCGTAATATACTTTTACATGTTTGCCATTTCAAAAATATATATATATTTATTTATGTTATATGCTTTATATATTTTATACATAATTAATTATTTAAAATGTAAATAAAAATTAATTTATTGTATATAATATATTTGTTAATAAACATAAGTACTCATATATATTTACTGAACTTATATGAATAAATATTTAAACAATTTTAATATTATGTACTCATGTATGCAGATACATTTTTTGTATTTAAATACTATATATATCCGACCTTTTTATATTTTAAAATTAATTATATTAAAAAACATTGAAAGTACATATATGTTTTGAGGCACACGATATATCAATATTGTATTAAGTATACTTATGTACGAAATATATAAATATGTATTATGTTATATTAAAGTCAAACCTTATTACAAGTATTTACTTAGACATGCATATATGTATTAGAATATAAATGATTGAATGTTGGATGCAAGTGGCTGAAGAGTATTGATTCTCGTTAGATTTATCGTACACCTTCAAAGTTCAAACCGTATAACTCTCAATTTGACATGTTTTGTAGGGCCGGGGAAGGAAATTGAGGGATTATTTTCCACCAAAAAATGAGTTTTCCGTGAAAAGTTTTCTCCAAAAGTCAGTTAGATCCAAAAATTGACTAGTCCGATGACTTAAGTGTTAATTGAATGAGATAAACGATTTGTCAGTTTGAATTTAATTTCCAGACGTAAGAATTAAATATGCTACAAATTCACAAATTGTGAGACTAAAATTTTGAATGTTCAACATGGAAATTGAAGTTAAAAGGAGACAAAATTTAAAGAACGAAAGAATTGCAATTTCCCCCGATGCACCACACCACTTTTTGTTCATGTCATGATTCAAATCAAACACATGGTATCAAAACAAATTAAATGCAATTAATTTACATTTATATAGCCAGATATCTCGGATCTGGAAAAAAAAAAAAAATTCCTTGGAAATCTAGCTAGAAAAAATAAGTAAACAAACTTTTACATGTTCAATTTCTTGAGCTTTACAACAGTCAAGGCTTCACATGGAACCTCCATCTGACAAATTTAAAATAATATTCCCAAAATAACAACAACAAAAAAAATCTAAATTCATCTATATGAATGTCACTGCCTCCATTGGTTTCAGGAAAAAAATTAACAACTTGAAGATATATTAACTATCTATCACAAAATATTCTACAAGTAATTAATTAAATCTTCCAGTATTTGTCTCTGAACAAAACAAAGCTTTAATTTCCAGGATTCCTTTATGCATGGCTACTCGCGGGTCGGGTTATTACCCGATCCTAGTATCCAAGTCTTCTCCGTAGGGCTCCGATTGCCACTCTCGCCTTCTCTAGGCACTAAATTAGCAGCAGACTGAGTTGTATTTTGGCTTTCTTTATTAATTAGTGAGGAAATGGCTGCTGCAACAGCAACCCTAAACTTAGGATCAGAAGCAATTGCACCTACATTATCAGCCATTAACAATGATTTATTAGTATTAATTCCTTGACCATGACCTTTGGACCCCGTCTCTTCTTCTAGTCTATTAGGGTTTGGAAAAAGTTGGCTTAAAATTTGTGTACTATTTGCATTGAAATTGCCTTGTTTAGGCATCCAATTAGAATACCCTAAGTGGGCCATGGAGTTTGAAGAACTAGCACTATTTGTAAGATCAAGGACAATACCTTTAGCCGGGTCGTGGTAATTAGGGTTTAGGGTTCTTAGGTTTGGTATGTAGGGGTTTAGCAAATGAGGGTGTGGATTTTGGTAATTAGGGAAATGTAATTGGTTTAGGGTTGATGATGATGAAAATATTCCATTATCCGAGAGAGGATTGCTCGGATCCAACATCATGAAGGAGGCTGCAGCGGACGTTGTTGATGCCATTGCTGTTGCACCTACTGGCAGTGGATGATTGTGTGTTCCTTCGTACGTTGTGATCAATATCGACATGTCCTCCAAGCATCTTTGAACCTGATAGACATGCATTTGATCATACGAAATTAATTTAATTAAGGGCCTATTAAACACACAAATTACAATCAAAATTTTCTCAATTACATGAATACTCGCACAACACACAAAAAAATAATCAAAATTACTTGATTATATATCGAAATTCAGCTGAAAAAACACACACACGAGGGAATTTCAATTATGAAACATATATTTGTATATACCTGTTTTCTCACGGGGCATCCTGGAGCTACTGTGCAACGATAATACGCGCGAGGGCAAGGATTGCCTTTAGCAATCTTCTGGCCATATTTTCTCCATTGGCATCCATCATTCATCTAATAATTAATCAAATCAAGCTTTCCAATCATTCTCAAGTCTTATTAATTAAAAAATTCATCATATATATGAAACTAATTCATAACATTGCTATTAATTGAAGAATATTGATGATTTAGAACTTACAGTGGCTGCTTCACATCTTGCCCTGACAGAAACCCTAGCTCTTTTATTAGGTGGAGAAGTCATATTGTTCATAATTCCAGGCAAGCTATTGCTGTGTAGCTGACCTTGTATCGGCCTAAATCCCGTCGTTTCATCTCTATTTTTCTCGTTCCTCGCGTCTTCTCCTTCGACTTTGCTCGAGCTGCTTTGCAGCCGCAAAGATAACCCTAATTCATCATTTTCTCCGGCGTTTTCATCTTCGTGTGATGGTGATGAAACTCTTTGGTTACTGATCTGGAATATCCTTGGATCTTTATTCGGTTCTTGATTACTTCGATCATCGTTTTGATTTCCGATGAGAGAGAACATGATACTTGGATCCTAAATCAGACGAAAATTTGAAAAGGATTGAAGCTATTTTTCAAGAAAAAAGAATTGACTAATTGTCATAATTATATATATATATATATGTATAATTACCTTTTTCTGAGTATTGTTTTGAACGATGGCATATTTAGTTTGTAGATCAGTGTAATCTCTCATAGTTTTCTCCACTGCGTTCCTTAGAATTTGATTCTCTTCCTTCATCTGCTTCATCCGCTTCTGTAGAATACACACCTAATGGAATATTACAGTTTCATAATTAGTCATTAACTAATTTCTGTATTATTAATCAAACACACACACACACACACAAAATAAAAAATGATGTTTGTACATGATATACAACATGCACACACACACATATATATAATAAGAATTATATGATAAATTCATCTACTAGTACTACCTCTTCTGTCTTGAAGCTCTTGACAGAATTTTCATATTGAGCTTTTTGAAGTTTTTCTTCATCCTTCGTCGAAACGGTCTTTTCGGGGTTTTTTGCTTCTTGTTGTGCATCCAACTTGAGGGACAGATCAACTTCCATTGTTTCACTTTCTTCTCCTTCTTCTTCTCTATCCATATAGATATATATATATATATATAATATCTCTCTCTCTCTCTCTAGAGCTATGTGTACTGGTGCTGTAGAGGCACAGAAGTCAATCCCCTCGGCTGAAATTAATTATATGTAGCAGTAGAATTAAGTAGTACAGATTATTAGAGATGCAATTAAGGACGCATCAAGTTTTGACTTTAACAATTGGATCCTAAATTACTTTTCTATAATTTGTATATGCTTACGAGGATGATTACATTATCCTGCCGATTGCCACGGTCAATTACATTTTCTGGTTCTAGTGTGCAATGACTATAATGTCCTTACTATATATGTGTACCTAGAGCCTTTTCATAATAATTAGTACTTCTTTTTCCTCATCAAGGTCAAAAATGAAATAGTGTGAAAAAGTGATGAGAAATGGAATGATTAATTACATCGACTTGCAAGTTGTATCTTTTTTAATTTGAAGAATATTTTTGCTTCAATTGAATTGTATCATGCATATTTTGGGATTGGTAAAAGGTTGAGAATCGCTGAGATCTGGAGCCCCTTTGTGAGAAAAATGACATTAAACCAAAGAGCATGTACGTTAGGTTTGTCGGTGTGACCTCTGTTTAAGGCACCGCGATGCTTAAATTAGACGTCCACTAGGAGATCTTTATGGGAACGAGTGAGCTGAGGGGCATAATAAATGTATGCTTTATATATGAAGTTACTGTTTATGACATCTATAGATTGTCGACACGTGCTAAGACTAATACGGATTCATATGGAGGCTCCAAATAAGCTATTGATCATTAACATCAACGGTTATTATTCTCCGACTTGAAGATCAAATCAAAATGATCCGCATGAAAATGATCCGCATGAAAAACATGCTAATAATTTTTCATGTATGGGATTTATCCCTCATTTTTAATCTTTTTTTAATTCCAATATCAATGGCCAATTCATGAGGGGTATTTTCAGTTACTCATACCTGTACGAGGGTAATCATGGTAAAATGGATCAGAATCATTAATTAGCATGATTCAAAATTTTCAGTTTGAAAATAATAATTAATTATATTAAAAAATTGATAAAATAATTATATTAAAATAGAATTGAAATGACATCACTTGATCATGGTATATGAGCCCCAGTACGAAATCCTATAAACTAAGAAACCTTGGGATCGGATCTGAAACTTGTCAACTCGAAGACCCTCACCCCACCCTCCCAGTTTCCTCTCTTTCTGATATATATATATATATATATATATATATATATATATATATATATATATATAACTCCTTAATCTATTTAATTCATCAACTTTTCCACCACCTTCTCCCATGTTAACTTGGACATGATTCTGAATTAATTAAATATATGTGTTATACATTTGATCTTAGTTATAATATTTTGTTAATTGATTTCTTCACGCTATAGTTTATATATAGTTTATTAAAGGAAATAGACTTGTTAGAAGTTGAAAATAAGTCTAGGACCAGCCACCACTAGGTCCAAAACATAACTCGTTATCTATATATCAGAAAGTATTTGATAAAATCATAAAACACCTAAAGAGTAAATAACTCATTATTGATAATAATAATAATAATAATAATAAATAATAATAAGTATAATTAAAATTCATTACATGTACTCAAAAAAGTAGTTGACTAAATTAAACGAGGATATAGGCTGACATAATTGAATTTGCATGTTTTGTCTTATTTGGCTAATGAAAGCCTAATTAAGTTTCACGTAATTTTGTTTGAAATGAAGAATTCAGTCCATTCAAACGATTTCGTATTAGTTGAATTTGATATCCATTGTAATGATTTGAAGTAGTCAATAACTCAGTATCTCTATATAGTAGAAAAAATGTCTTTACTATTTTCATGATTTGTATGACATCTTCTTCCTTTTTTCCCGCTCCTAATTTTACATTAATTCATACCGTGAAAAATATTCTTGGTATGAAATTCAAGATCCTATTAGAGCAATAACTAAGTTTGTTAATCATGTAATTTATTCCTTTCAATTTTAATCCTGTCAAATTCATTTTCATACAGCAATCTCACGAAAAAAAGATATTAATAATAATAATAACAATAATACTCGAAAGGCACTAGAATTAAATCCATGCTCAAGTTATATGTGTTGATATTATATATATATATATATATATATATATTAAAATATAAGCAAATTAAAGGGCATATAAAAAGTTTAATTGAAAAGAGATGGCACTAGGAGGTGTTTTAATTTGGTTTACTTAAAATTAGAAGAAAGAAATTCAAACAAATTATTAAACCGATATTAGCCGCTTCATTTGTCGATTTTAACTTACAATATAATAATTATTATTTTTATTTACATGATTGATCTAAGTAGATTTCATCATATAGAATATTATAATTAATTCGAGAATTCATGAAATAATCCGTTTTTTCTACATCCACCTCTTCACTTCTGAGGTAATTCTGCGTCTGACCGTGTCTAATAGTCCGAATTTGTATTTTGCATTTATTTTTTCACACAATACACTTTATTGTATCTAAGAGATAGGTCTGTCAATCGGGCCCTATGAGCTGAGCTTAGGGTGGCTCATGCTCAAACTCATCTGACTTGAATATTATAGGCTCAAACTCAAGCTCAAGTTTTTTACGAGCTTTGGGCCTATTTCGGGCCGGCTCATTAGTTTTTCTCAAATAAAAAAAGGCATCCAATAGAATCATATTAAGAGACTAATTTCAAATAGTATATTAAATAAATGTTTACGCTAATAAGTATATGTATAATTCCAAATTTTACTAATGGAGTCAAAAAGTCTACAATAATAATTATGAAAATTTAGAATCTTTATCAATGTATATGAGGAAGCATAAAATAATTGGAATTTCTTACTAAACCTCTTTAGACAAAAAGTTTCTACTAATATCGATTTCGTAAATTTCAAGCTTAAAAATCTACAATGTATTTTATATAAGTTAGCTTAAAGATAATTTTACTATATGAGACAGAGCATTAATTAGAGAAAATTTATGACTTCGGGCTATTCGAGCTGAGCGTATCAAAGCTCAAGCTCAGCTCACAAATTGGGCGGGTTTAATTTGTAAGCTCAAAGTCGGCCCGGCTCACATTCAATTAGGCTCGGCTCATTCTTAAGTGGGCGGAACAATCGGGTTTCGGGTAAGCCCGGCTCAATTGACAATCCTACTAAGAGATAGACACAAAACCTATGAGACTTGATCTGACATAGATTTTTCTCACACATGCTGCATTTGGAATTACTATAATATTTTTTATTATTGTACTCTAATTAATTTCAAAGAGAAACTTTTGAATTTGATTGGTGTTAGATCCAAGAATTGACTTTTATTAGCCGAGTGGGACTTATGGCGGAGCAGGCGTCGACGCCGTTGATTCTCTCTCTCTCTCTCAAATAAGTTGAATTGAATATATTACCCTTTTAAACTATATAAGTAATAATAAGTGAGCTAAGATGTGGAGTGGCTTATAAATCATTGCACTTCTTTATGTTTAAAATTGTATTGAAGTTGCTGATAAGGCCTACGCGGGTCATAATTAGTGGCTCCCGGGAGTTGAACTCCTGGGATAATTTTCGCCATTACATATATATTTATACACGTGGAGTGCAGATCACCTTCGATTTCAACTCCAGAGAGCCATTAAATATCACACATACCTAGTTTTACTGGTATAGTTGGACTGTTGGAGCTCCAATATATTACAAATTTAGAATTCTACTCTCACTAACAACGTATGAGTTTTTTCTCTACTTTATTGATAGTTAAACGAAACAAAAAATAAAGTATTAACAATGAAAATATACATCATGGTTTGAAACTGTGGTATATAGGAGCCTAAACCCATCGCTAATTTGGTCGTACTAGACATTTCACATTGTCATGCTGACATCATCCTTGGTAGAAAAGATTACTAATTATTTTAAACTCTAACTATTCGTGGTGAAACAAATGATAGTATAACATTTTTTTACAATGGCTAAGGGCATGCTTTTTGCAATAAATAAAATATTACAACGGCTATAAATTTTGGGCAATGTTTTGATTTTGACCCTGACAAAAGGGTTTTTCACCATTACTAATTGAAATGGGCAAAAAGCAAATTTCTTGTAGTGTTGTTATCTATTGTAAATTAGTACTAGTTACTATATGTTAATTGATGATTCATATTCATAATGTAATTGATACATATAACATTTTCTAAAAAAAAAATTGTATTTAAATTTGTTTCAATGTTAATCTGATGGACTAAGGTCTGGTTACTTTTGTTAAGATTGTAAATAAGGCAAAATAATTAACTTCTTCTAGGAAAATGGCTTTGCATTATTTTATTTGTGGTGACCTATGATGCACGGACACGCGTAAAAATCACATTGTGCAGTGTCAGACACGACCCGGACACGGCACCGGGACGTGCCGGACACGGCAATGGTGTGTCCAGAATTAAAAATAATTAAATAAAACTAGGACACGGCGCCACAGACACGGCACGGACACGACCAGGACATTTCGGGCTAATTTTTTGCATTTTTTTGATATTTTTAATATAAATGTATTTATATATATATATGTAATTATATATAGATGAAATTTTATAGTTTACAGAAGCATTGTCATTAATAAGTTGTTATTTTGTGTAAAAATAGGTTGCTCATATATATATAGGTTGTTATTAATAAGTTGTTGAATTGTTGATTATTGTCTAATAGGTGTTCAATTACTCATAAGTTTATAACATATTATATATATATATATAAATATGGGCATATGTGTCCGAGCCGTGTCCGTGTCCTAATTTTTTAAGAATTGACGTGTCCCGTGTCCCGTGTCGTGCAGTGTCCGTGTCTGTGCAACATAGGTGGTGACTTATTGTTGAGGGGCAACACGGAACTAAATTAATATTGATAATTCACCATACAATATGTTCCAAAGGAAATTGGTTGGTCTGAACGTGACACTGGGATGCATAGTTGTCAATGAATCTAATGCTCGAATTAATACCTATTCAAATTATATTAAAAACTAAAGTTCAACTATAAATAGATAATTAATAATTCTAAGTGACTTTTTCCCCTTAAATCTTGATTCTCCTCCAATTAAACTATGACAAGTTTATTCTTAACGTGACAAGACTAACCGAATGAAACTCATGCTACATACATATATATGGACATATATATTTCAATTTATAAATTAGACAGTCTCTTTCACTTTCCGTGCCCAAAACTTATTTAGATTTGCATATTATTATATACATATAGTCAATTTTTGTGCATTATCCAAATATTTATCCTTGATTTCTTGTTTTTTTTTTCCCTTTGTCTTTATTATGTATAATATTGTACATGCTTGACAAATTGCCAAGTTCAGTTTAATTAACATGTACCTATATTTTACAAGAATACGTACCTGCATCACAAATAATAAACTATAATGATGCATAGTTTGTGGGTGAGAAATGCAACATGTTGATATACTATAAAAGAATTAGTAAGAGAATATATATATCAATATAATAGAAAAGAAGATGTAAAAAAAAATCAAGTGTTCACATATATATAGATATGAAATGGCCTAATTGTGATAGTAATTTTATTGACATTTGTGAGTAGATGAGATGGAAGAGTCAAATAAGATGATGATCAGTCGCATGCATAGTAAAGAAGGACAAATTTAGTCCAATTCCTTGCAACTTAGTCGCAAAGTTTATAAACTTACGCAATTAGTCCTATAGAATATTTTTCTTTTTTTTCCCTTGTATTTTTAGTCACAACCGTTAAAAAATACATTGAAATCGTTAATTTGGTCATGTGCAAGACACGTGATCAAGAATAAATTTAACGGCGCGTACATTTTACACACGAAATTCTATCTATTTTTTAACGGATGAGACCAAAATTGCAATTAATTGTATCTTATGAGACTAATTTTGCAAATTTATAAGGAATGAGACTAAAATTGCAACAGACTTATGAGACTAATATTGCAGTTCTTCCTAATAAATAATGATTTTAGAGAGTTATAAATTCCAAGTCTTGTTATAATAATAAAGATTAAATACAACTTACATATATCCTTGAACTATGATACATTAAATACTCCTGAAATTTTAAAACCTGTAATTACACCACTGTTATTCACTACTCAGTACTCACTAGCAATATTTTGTTGGATAAAAATACACTTATCTAATCTTACAAGTTTGCACCTTGAATCAAAACCCAAACTTAGGAAAACAAATTCAAAACCAAACTTGGACCACATATTTATAAAAATTTGCAATAATAAGAATACTAATACATTTATAATGATTGTAAAGTTCAAAACCAATTAAGAATAATAAATTTATAATACTGAGTGGAAGTTAAAACCAAAATTACTAAACATGATGAAGGATTAGTCTCATACCCAATGTGGTCTGGGGAAACTCGTGGGAAACCAAAAAAAATAATAATAATAAGCTAAGGGTATTCTTACCCAACAAAATATGTTTATTACATAATAGGGATGTAATTGAAGGTTTTGTAAGTTAAAGGGGTAATCGATGTCGGAATTATATTTAGGGGAGCAAATTGTGTTTAACCCTAAAAGTAATTATTTGTATACGATGAATTTTTTGATGTTACGACAAGAATGAATTATTGTTATTAACCGATATCTAGGTCCCGAGAAGTGCTAGAAATGACATGAAATGGACTATAAGTCTATAAGTTGATTATAAAAAATTAAAATTTTACTGTTGCACGACGGTGAGGAATTAATCGTGGTGGTCTTGCTTCTATATATTTAAAAATTGGGCCTAAATTCATTGAATCAAAAGGTTAGGTTGTTAAATTAATCAAGCATTTAGTTGCATGCTAATTTGATGATATATATACACATATATACATACACACACGCATATATGTATATAAATGATATACCAAAAGGCCCCTCGAATATTCGACCTTGGATTACCTCGTATTCTTGAAATGTATTTACTCGTTAGGCCCATCTAGAGCCTCGTATACGAGGCAACGAGGTAGGTTGCATATCCGGTCCCTATAATTATAGTATTTGCAATACACTCCAAGATCCGCGTGTTTTTGTAACTCGGATAGGGTCGGTTTATGGCCCGACCCGATGGGCATCGAATCTGTGCCATCCATCACATACACGTGTAAAGGATCAGCAGGGAAGACGTCCTATCTGTCATTCACTCTACAGTACAGCGTGGAAACTCTATAAATACCGTCATTTATGAAGATTTGAGGGCGGATAATCGGAGCAATAAATACTACGATTAATACATCGTGTGGCTCAGATTATTCGAAGACTTGAGAGTACGATCCCATAATATAAATACAAGGTACACTCGTAATACGAACGATAGATATCACACGTACCGAATTCGAACTACGTTTAGACTTGATCCTTGTTAGGTACGTAGGCAGCTCGTTAGTATCTGAGTGCAGTCTATAATTCGAAGAGCCCATTTATTGTTGTGTATTCGAGGTATTCTTGACTGAGAGCGTAGGGTAAAATCTGTGCTGAATCAGTTGGCGCCGTCTGTGGGAAACTACTCGAAGGTCGCTGAAATCAGCTGTAGGGATGGAGGAAGAAGTTCAAAGGGAAAAGCGAGTTCGGATAGAGGATTCCGGATCGTCTGCGCCATTGCGGAGCGGGGAAGGTCGTAATGAAGAGAAGATATTGCTAACAAAGGGAGAGCTGGACAAGATGGTGCAGGAAAAGGTGGATGAAATTTTGAGTCGACTGGGGGCATCGGGACTGGTTACTCCGAATGTTCAGAGGGCTCCGGTGACGCCTATGGCGCCTAAGAGGCTGTTTCAAGATCAAGAGGTGATGGGTTCACAGGTTAAGAAGAGGGGAGCGGTGGAGGTACAGTCCGATGACGAGGTCGACAGTAGGGCTGACCTGCGGTCAGAAGTTCGAAGAGGAAAGCAGCTTGTGGATGAAGAAAAAGGGGAACCAGTGCTATCCAAGGCTGAAATTGAAGGCATGTACGAAAAGCTTGGCAGATTGAGTCGTAAGCCGGAGACGCTACTACCAAAAAGTAGGCCGGTTTCAGCGTTAATGGCTAGGAATTCGCCATTTTCCGAGTCTATAATGTTCGAGGAACCGCCAAGTTCGTTCAAAGCTCCACTTTTGCCTACTTACGATGGGACAGGTGCTCCGGGGCCGCATTTGACAACTTTTGAATTGTTGATGTCGTTGTATCATCAGTCTAATGCCATTAATGCGAGGGTTTTTGTGACGACTTTGGTAGGGCGGGCTCAGGATTGGTTCACGAGTCAGCAATCCGGTTCGATAATTTCTTACGAGCAGCTCATCAAAAGATTTGAGAATCATTTTGCGGCCAACAAGAAGGCCAGGAAATCTGTGTCGTCCATGATGGGATTCAAGCAGGGTCCTAGTGAGAGCTTGAGAGATTTTGTACATAGGTTTAATCAGGAGGTTTTAGAAATACCTGAATTAACCCATGATCTTGTTGTAACATTTCTTTTGTTGGCTTTAAGAAAAGGTACTTTGGCGTCTGCCTTAGCTCGGCGTGCACCGAAAGATCAAGAAGAATTGATGCAGTTGGAAGAGCAATGCATCAATGAAGAAGAAATGAATCTATCAAAAGATTCCGAGGCTTGCAAGCCCGTAAACGATCCAAGAGATCGAAAAGAAAATAGCTATCGGCAGGAAGGGTCGAGGTCTGAAAAGAACCACGAACGACCCCCTCGATATGCAAAATACGAACAGTACACCCCCTTGAAAGCATCAAGAGGAAGAGTGTTACTGGCTGCACAGCACATGAATGCCATCCGATGGCCAAAGCCAATGAAGTCGAAATCCAGAGCAAATCCGGATAAATATTGCCATTTTCACAAGGACAAGGGTCACGATACCGAAGAATGCTACCAGTTGAAAGATGAGCTGGAACGTCTCATAAAAGACGGAATTTTGAATGACTTCATTGATCGTACCCTCGCGGAAGTAAAAACCCCAGGGGCCAACCGCGTAAAAGAGGGGAGACGATCACGTAGCCGATCGCCTGAGCGTTTTCAATATAGAGGGAATGAGAATCGATCCGATCATCGGGTTCGTGACAATCATCTGTATGACCGGCTTAGGAATGATGAATATCCTAGAAGTGATAACTATCGGCGGAGTGATGAAAAAAGGGAAGGTGGTAGCAATCGTCAGGGGGATCGGAGAAAAGAGCATACGCATGTGGCTAGGGCAGAGATACACACTATTGCTGGAGGCCCGGTCGGAGGCGACTCGTCTAGTGCAAGGAAAAAGCATAAGAGGGAAATGCGTGGCAATCACTATCGTCAGGAGCCTACGAGGATCTTTTCAGTACAGAGTCACGACCCACCAATAGCTTTTGACGATAGAGATTACGAGGGCATGATGGTTCCCCATAATGATCCGATGGTAATAACGATGGATGTCGCGAATTTTGCGGTGCATAAGGTGTTGGTTGATACTGGCAGTTCAGCAGATATAATATTTTGGGACGTGTTGCAAAAAATGGACTTGGGAAAGGTGAATCTGCGGAAGGTGAACACTCCTTTGATGGGATTTACTGGATCACAAATCCTGCCAAAAGGATCAATTGAGTTCGATGTATCGTTGGGGTCGGCTCCGAAGAGGAAAACGTTGCGTGTAACTTTTTTGGTTGTAGATACCCCTTTTGCTTATAACATGATAGTGGGGAGGCCGATGCTGAATATGTTTGGAGCTATAGTTTCGACTCCTCACCTGAAGATGAAGTTTAAAACCAGGGATGGTATAGGTGAAGTGAGGGGCAATCAGTTGGAGGCGCGGGACTGTTACACTACCTCATTAATAACAGATTCGAGCAAAAAGAGGAAGAGAGAAGTTACGAGGGTGAATGTCATTGATGAGGATGCAGCTATACTGATGCAGCAGCTGGGAAAGAGGCAGAAGAGGGTGGATACGAGGGTGCAGCCTGTGGAACACAAGACGGTTCAACTTTTTGAAGGAGATACGGAGAAGACTACGAGAATCGGGGGACAGCTGAGTCCTACGATGGAGGCGAAGTTGATAAAGTTTCTCAAGGCCAACACTGATATTTTTGCGTGGAAAGCTGCGGACTTTCAAGGCATTGACCCCGATGTAATAGTGCATCGTCTGAATGTTGATCCAGAGGCGAGACCAGTTCGTCAAAAACGAAGAAACTTTGGTCCGGACAGAGATGCCATCATTGAAGAAGAAGTGAAGAAACTGCTAGAAGTAGGTTATGTAAATGAAATTCAATTTACTGAATGGCTAGCAAATGTAGTTCTTGTACCTAAAGCCGAAAACAAATGGCGCATGTGTACTGATTTCACTGATCTTAACAAAGTTTGCCCTCGGGATCCTTATCCTTTGCCTCGTATTGACCTATTAGTAGACTCAACTGCAGGGTGTGCTTTATTGAGCATGATGGATGCCTATCAAGGTTTTAATCAAATAATGATGGCAGAGGAAGATAGGGAGAAAACTTCCTTCGTCACGGCCAGAGGTGTCTACTGTTACAATGTGATGCCGTTTGGTCTTCGGAATTCCGGGGCCACGTATCAGCGCTTGGTCAACATGATGTTTGAAAACGAGATAGGGAAGACCATGGAGGTTTATATTGATGACATGCTCGTTAAATCTGTTGACGAGTCAGACCACTTGACTCATTTGATGAAATCTTTTGAAATAATGAAACGATATGGGATGAAATTAAACCCAAATAAATGTACCTTCGGAGTTCGAGGGGGAAAGTTTTTGGGATACATGGTAACTGAACGAGGTATTGAGGCCAATCCTGAAAAAATCGACGCAATCTTAAATATGAAATCCCCTTCGAATGTGAAGGAAGTTCAAAAACTGACGGGAAGAATGGCAAGCCTGAACAGATTCATCTCTAGATCGGCCGACAAAGGACTACAATTTTTCAAAGTCTTGCGAAAGGTCAAGAACTTCGCATGGTCCGAAGAATGTGAAAAGGCTTTTCAAGAGCTAAAAGAATACCTAGTATCACCCCCGTTACTGACAAAACCTGTCTTCGGAGAGTCCCTATTCTTGTACTTGGCTGTTTCCTTAGCCGCCATCAGTGCAGTCCTTGTCCGAGAGGTGGAGAGTGAACACAAGCCCGTGTATTACGTTAGCAAATTAATTCAGGGGGCTGAGTTCAATTATTTGGAGATTGAAAAATGGGCACTTGCTTTGGTGACTTCTGCCCGAAAATTGCGACCCTATTTTCAGTCCCACCACATCGTCGTACTAACGAACACGCCGTTGAAACAGGTGTTGGCAAAACCTGATGTCTCTGGCAGACTCGTGAAATGGGCTATTGAACTGGGAGAATTCAACATTGAATATAGAAGCCGTACCGCAGTGAAAGCCCAGGTAATGGCGGATTTTGTTGTTGAGATGACCTCGGCAGCGGTCCTTGGGGTCGCTATAACGGAACCTGTGAAGCCATGGCTCCTACATGTGGACGGTTCCTCGATGACGAAACGAGGAGGAGTAGGAGTCTGGTTGCGAACACCGGATGGGGTGGATTTGGAATTTGCTATCAAGCTAAATTTTGACGTCACCAACAACGAAGCTGAGTATGAGGCCCTCATCGCAGGGTTGAAAATGGCAAAAAGCTTGGAAGTAAAAATAATGATGGTTTATACAGACTCACAGTTGGTGGCTAGACAAGTTGCCGGTACGTATGAAGCCAGAGAGCGAACGATGATAAGATATTTGAAGCGGGTGAAGGAATTGATGCTCGAATTCGAAAAAGTCGAATTGCATCAAATTCCTAGAGATGAAAATATGAGAGCCGATGCCTTGTCGAAGTTTGCGAATCAGATTGTGGGATTAACGAGCAGGAAGGTCACTCTGCTGGTGGCTGAACACTCGGAAATAGACCCGTTAACATCAGTCCTTCCAGTTTCGACGGAGAGTTCATGGAAAGATGCAATTACCGACTATCTAGTCAATGACGAACTACCTCGGGACAAGGTGGAAGCCAGGAAAGTCGTTCAGAGAGCAACCAGGTTTGTTGTTGTGAGTGGAGACCTCTACAAACGATCAGTGGGGGGGCCGTTGTTACGATGTCTAACTCCATCAGAATCCGAATATGTCCTTCGTGAAATACACGAGGGAAGCTGTGGAAATCACTCTGCAGGAAGATCGTTGGCTCAAAAAATAACAAGGCAAGGTTATTTTTGGCCGACATTGGTAAAAGATGCTCATGAATTTGCCAAAAAATGCCGGCAATGTCAGCGGCATTCTAATGAGATACATCGACCAGGAACCCCTATGGAGCCAATTAAAATTGCGTATCCGTTTGACCAATGGGGCATTGATATCCTAGGGCCTTTTCCTCCTGCACAACATCAAAAGAAATTTGTCATTGTAGCAATCGAGCATTTCACGAAATGGATAGAAGCAGAAGCTGTGGCCCGCATCACAGAGAAAGTCGTCATCGATTTCATCTGGAAGAATATAATCTGCAGGTTTGGTATACCTCGAATACTGATATCGGATAATGGGACGCAATTCAATGGTAAAGCCATCACAGATTGGTGTTCCGAATTGAAGATTCAGCAAAATTTCACCGCGGTGGGTCATCCCCAGGCTAACGGACTGACAGAAGTGGCAAATCGTATACTAATGCAACACCTCAAAACCAGACTCGATGGTGAGCGGAAGGGATGGGTAGACGAGCTTCAAGGAGTGTTATGGGCATATCGAACAACACCTCGTTCGTCTACAGGCGAAACTCCATTTTGTTTAGTTTATGGCTCGGAAGCGGTAATTACAGCGGAGATTGGAATGATGACTCATCGAGTGAGCGCTTATGACCCTGAAGAGAACAGGTCCACAAGAGAATTCGAGCTGGATGTCATTGATGGTGTGCGTGACAAGGCGTTTGCCAGTATGTTGAGGCAAAAGAGCACCATGGCAAGAGCATACAACAGAAGGGTGAAGGCTCGGTCTTTTCAAGTTGGAGACCTGGTTCTGAAGAGGGTGGAAGTATCGAGGCATGTTAAAAAGTTAGAAGCGAACTGGGAAGGACCATTTAAGGTCGTAAAGATTACGAAGGCAATGACCTATCGCTTACAAGATCTCGTGGGTAACGACCTGCCACGCCCTTGGAATGTAAATAACTTGCGCAAATTCTATGCATAAAGGGGGCATTTACGATGCAGTGTTGTTAAATCCAATGATGTATCTTTACTTCGATTTTAGAAGGTGCTTTATACATATGTGAGTGAGCATATATAATAAATCAACATAAATCAAAGTAAATCAAAATGGGATAAGATCCTCGTTCAAAACATTTGGCAACTACAGAAACAGGAAACAATCCCAAGATCATCAAAACAAAAACGATACGTTTCACATATCATCAAAACAGCTGTTAGAACAAAAACCAAAACCATGCAAAATTAAAAACTAGTCCAACTACTCTATAGTCAATCTTCGATAATTTGGGGCTCGTCAGCTGAGGCTGCGGCTTCGCCTTCACTCCGATGAACAGTTGCCTCCAATTCTCGTTCGAATTGGATACTCGCTCCAGATTCGCCGATGACTAAGGCATCGAATTCCGGGAAGTAAGTATAAGCGGCACCATCAGGGGGGGTGGCCGATGGTCGTTTGAGGGGTGCTCTCAGGTAGGAGTTAACAAATTCTTCCTCCTGGAAAGTAGAGGGGAGATTCTCCGTTTCCTTCAAGTAATCGAGAGCTTTACAGAAGCCGTCTTGGACATCGTTCAGGGCTTGATCGAGTAAGCGGTCGTCGATTACAGTGGAGTGGAGCATGTCACGGGCCCCGCTCAGACGAGCATCGTCAAGCTGGCGTCGAAAGGAGGACGATTCTTGGAATTCCCGACGACCGGCAGCTTTGCCCAGGGTGAATTGACGTCGTTTCTCAGCCTCGGTCCCCTCCTGCAAGGCACTTAGTTGCTGACGAAGCTCAGTGTTAGCTCGTTCGAGATCCGCCATTTTGAGTTTATCAGCATCGTAGGAGCGGCAGAGCATATCGAGCTCCGTCTGCGGATGAATCAAGTTAGTTTCATCTTTTGAAAATGGCAACGGGGCTAAAGATAGCAGCAAATACAACTTACTTGTAGAGAGGACGCTCTCTCTTTGTCCTCCTGGGCAGTAAGCAACTCCGCTTGGACTTGTCCCTTGTAGTCCGTCAGTTCTTGCTGAGATCTTCTCAGGACCTCCTTTAGGCTCGAGCTGGTAAGGGACAACTGATGTATCAACAGCTTCGTCTGCAACGACACAGAAATGACACTGTCAAGTGAAGTTATAAAGGGAATTAGACCAGGAAGATAGAACGTTGCAAATAGTATACCTTTTCGAGGTATTGAGCGGCTTGCTTCTCGACGATGGGGTGAGGCTGATCGAGAATCAGAGCCTTATCTCTGGGCAAGAGTGTGCGATGAAATAGTTCGATGGCGGTGTTGCCACTGCGATCCTCGAGTATGCTACTATCAGGATATATGTGCCAATCCTGTATAAGTGGCTGCTGATCAGAACGAGGGGAGGCGCGTTCAGTTACCTCACATTCGAGGTAGTCTTTAAGCAGCAATGATTCGGCCTCGTTCAGCAGCTCATAGTCGCGGGCTGTGGGCTCGTTTGGACGTCCAGTTTGGGGGGTTGTAAGGGTCCCTTCGGCTGGAATGGATTGAGAGGTACCCCCCCGGTGAGGTCGTTTTTGGGACGACCATACGCAGCACCAGTTAGCTCTCCGACTGTTTCGGTCCGGCGACGACGGACGAGAGAGCCTTCCTCAGCCTCGGATGTGGGTCCGGTGCTAATGGCTCGGGGAGGACGAGGTGTGGTCGGAGCAGTTTGTGCGGATAGGTCGCGGGTGGACCCATGAATGGGGGGCTCACCGATCCTTAGGGAAGGTTGCCCTTGAGTTCGTCCCCGGCCACGCCCTCGGCCAGCACCTCGACCAGTGGCGGCGGCTGCCCGTTGAGCCGCTTCGGCAGCGATAACAGCTCTTCTATTCAGACGAGCCTGTCTCTCTTCCATAGCTACGAATAAAGAAAAAACGGCATTAGTTGACCATAGTACATTGAAGAATATCATAAACGATGCAAGAAGAAATTGTTACCGAGATTCTCGACGGCAGGCACGTCGGCACCACTTAGACCACACGTGACAAGCATAGACTCACTCATCACGACCTCGGGCTTGAACAGCCGCTTGAGGATACGTTTTAGTGTCTGTCGAGGTATGGTGGGTCGACCAACATTGCTCAAGTCAACGAGGTCCATACTCCACGGACGGGGTATATTCCAAAGCTGGTCTGCAGGGGGAGCGATGAAGAAAAACTTTTTCTTCCAATCTCCAAATGAAGATTGCGTTCGCGATTGCAGACGACAATGACGCTGGGGTGCGAGGAAGAAAAAACCTTCCTCCGTAGATTTAGTACATCGATGTACTGACAGAAAACCATTGAAATTTTTGATGTTTGGGTGAACTCCATACATCCTCATTATGACTATAAAAAAAATCATATGCCTGTAAGAATTGGGAAGTAATTGAGTGGGGCTTAAACGCAGGTGAAGAAGAATGTTAACTATGGCAGGGTGTAGAGGAAACCTAAGCCCTGAAGCAAGATGGGCCACATGTATGGTACGGAATCCTAAGGGGGGACGATGCATTCTGTCACCCTCGTTGGGGACTAAAGTCCGATAGTTGGGAGGTATATGGTATCTAGCCCGAACATCGGCAATATTCGAGGCAGTTAAAATAGAGGAATACCTTAACCAGGGGATTGCTCTACGAGCCCTATCCATATCAGAAAATAACTGGGTATTAACATCCTCGTCTCCTTCGAGATCCGGATATGGAGGGGGAATGTCCGGAGACTCGGGTTCGATAGCGACGGGTGCGTCGTTTATATTGGGTTCGGGGGATGTCCCGGGACTACTTGAGCCGCTAGTAGACTCGCTTTGACCAGACGAGGAGGTCTCACCCTCCTCGTCAGAGACACGCACACCAGAGGTACTCATGAAAAGTGACTGAATAATGCTAAATAATGGAAAGAGAGGGATGAAGCTTATACCTAGCAGGAGAAAAAAGATTCAGATTTGAAATAGATCTTCAAGTAGCAAGAACGCCGGAAGGGGCCGCAAGAAATTTTACTCCGGTGAATGAATGTTGCTGAGTAAACGTTCAAATGAAGGGTAAATCCTGCGTGTATATACTAGGGGGAGATTTGAAATGAACGGCTCAGATCGATTGCTTAAAAGTTGTATCTGACGGTGGAGAGAGGTGACGTTTCGAGTGCAATTTACATCTCTTGGAAACAGCAGCAGGTCAGGCGCGTCTATCGGGAAAAGGCGTGTCAGATTTAATGACCTAGATACCTCTAGCGTAATGATTATAGAAAAGCACTTGGGCACGTGGCATTAATTTATACTTCGTCAGCCATGGATCAAGGAATTGGCATTAATTTCTCCATCGCTCACGAAGTGGGGGACTTAATGATATACCAAAAGGCCCCTCGAATATTCGACCTTGGATTACCTCGTATTCTTGAAATGTATTTACTCGTTAGGCCCATCTAGAGCCTCGTATACGAGGCAACGAGGTAGGTTGCATATCCGGTCCCTATAATTATAGTATTTGCAATACACTCCAAGATCCGCGTGTTTTTGTAACTCGGATAGGGTCGGTTTATGGCCCGACCCGGTGGGCATCGAATCTGTGTCATCCATCACATACACGTGTAAAGGATCAGCAGGGAAGACGTCCTATCTGTCATTCACTCTACAGTACAGCGTGAAAACTCTATAAATACCGTCATTTATGAAGATTTGAGGGCGGATAATCGGAGCAATAAATACTACGATTAATACATCGTGTGGCTCAGATTATTCGAAGACTTGAGAGTACGATCCCATAATATAAATACAAGGTACACTCGTAATACGAACGATAGATATCACACGTACCGAATTCGAACTACGTTTAGACTCGATCCTTGTTAGGTACGTAGGCAGCTCGTTAGTATCCGAGTGCAGTCTATAATTCGAAGAGCCCATTTATTGTTGTGTATTCGAGGTATTCTTGACTGAGAGCGTAGGGTAAAATCTGTGCTGAATCAATAAATATGGTCATCTTTGTGTTACATTTGAGGCTCTGAGCATCCCAAGTAATGCAAAAAATTTAGTATAAAAATGGGAGAACCAAGGACGAATCCGCTCTTGGGGGTTGTGAGAAATAACAAAATAAAGCCAAAGCACATAGAGTTGACCAAACATTAGTCTCTTTAATTTCCTCTAAACATGACCTCTTACCAGGGCCATAAACGAATCGAGTCGAGTCGAATAAGTTTTAATTTAAGCTTGTGTGAATTATTATTGAGTTTCAAAATTTGTATTTATGGTTGGTTTGAACGTTAATGGAATCGAGCTCGGACGAGCTTTAGTCGAATCGAATACGAGTCAAGCTCAAGTAGCTTGACTTTTTGTACATATTTGTATCATTTTTTTTTAAAATCAAGTTGAGTTCGAGCCAAATTCAAAACTTATCTAACACAAAATGTTGTTCAAGATTTTTTATATGTTAATGAACCAAAACATCGACTTATTGATTTATTAAATGATAAAAGTTCGGATCAATTATGTTCCGCTTGCTAGTCCCACCCCCAGTCTACCTCATAGCCCCATCCCCTTATACCTCATCACACGTAAGCGGGAAAATTTATGGTGCACCTGGAGCATCGCTCGTGGTGCCCTATCAAACACCAATCCATAAGGGATAGGCTGATTTTCTATCACCCACCTACCATGTGAAAATCGCCCCACCCTCTATAAATTCGTGGTGTATAGTGATTCGTGAGTAATAATTCCCGTACACCATTGAATTATCCCAAGCACATAAGCGGCCGGGGAGTGATGCAGCGAATACATTGTCCTAACACTGTGAAATAGTGCGACGTTGGAAGCGTTGCACGCAACTTTGTTATAGCTCGGGTGAGGCTCCCTATCTTAGCTCTAGCCAGTTAGCCATAACTATGATGGCCTTTAGATATCGCAAAAGCCTCATTTTGCTATGTAAATTGGACCTTATAGAGTTATATGTCTACAGATATATAGAATGTGGTGACGTGCTTTATTTATTTGTCCTACCAAACAAAAAAAATGAATAATAGAAAAGAGAGATACTTCTATTTTGAGGATATGCGCTTTTATCCAATAGGATCAAACACCTTTGTTATGATTAATAACATAATTTAGAATTTTAAATACATATTAATACAGAATTTTACTGTTATACTGTGTCTAAAATAAAATAAAAAATAAGAGGTCCTAATTTCATATGAGGAAAAACGTGCACATCACAAGCTTTATCCGTCTACTAGAAAACACCAACACCAGAAATGATACAAATGAGCAGAGTTTTCCAAAAGTGAGATTTGAAAATATTTGTTGTCAAAAATGTACACATAGTCGTTTATGGTATCAAAAATGAAATTTTCCCTTTCATATGATCATATTTCACATCGAAAAACTTCTTTAACAAAGGGCCTCACAAGCGCATTCGCATTTCTTTTATAAAATCCACACAATCACTAACACCATAACACATCGAGCAATTAATCTCTCAAGATATTAATCTTATGAAATTTATTTTTCCAACCATTCCCCACTAAATTGTCAGTGATTTTGAAAGGAAGTCCTCAATTAACATGAACTATCCATAACTGGTATCCAACCACATAATTATAAAATAAAATTAAAGGATATCCAGCCACATGAAACATAGATTTTTCAATAAACATAAGTGAAGAAAATGATATATTTCTACATATTAATACATATATTGACCCCATAAAAGCTACCTCCCTTGATCATCATATGAAGCATGAAAGGGCATATTGATAGGAACCGTTGTTAGTCAAACTTCTTCCTCCTAGCACCATTTTCATAAACCAAACCCCTCGCCATTTTCATAAACACCTTAAACTAGTGGAAACTAAATCCGCGTCAATTGGAGCGCAATCTCAACAAAACAATAAGACGAAACAATTTGATACCCGAGGAGAAGAAAATGTAAAAGCAAAAAAACAGACATAATAAATTCTTGCTTTTTTCCCCTATTTTCGATCAACAAAAGAAACCATAAACATGTTTGTTTCAAAGGATACCCTATTCGAGAAAAATATCAAAACTGTTCAAACCCAGACATCGCACACAAGCAAAATGCTTTCAAGCAGTTGTTTGGGGGGGGGGGGGGGAATAAAAACATTTCTATTCTCTTTACTCCGAACCTTTAACCTTAAGGAAAAACTCTAGGAAGTCCCACAGAGAGGGCAAAACAGTCATCAGAAGTCATCGTCAGGATGAACCATTGGTCACTTATTCCTATTCCTTCCAGAGAACAGCAAAACTATCAATACATCTCTCCCTTTTTACCTACTCAGTTACCAGTCGACCAATGAAACAATAATAGAAAATACCTCTTCCCCATGACAATAAAGAACTCAGCAAAACCTTCAGCAGATTAAGATTCCAGCTTAGCGTCAGACGAACTCAGTCCAGAAGAAATGCCACTAATACCTCCAATTTGTGAGTCAAACGGCACCGAGAATTTTGGCTGTACAGCTTGCGGTATCCTAAGGGATGGTTTTGAACTGATGTACTGCATATGGAATATTTGTTGTCAATAAGGAGTAAACGTATGACAAAATTTGGAAACAGACATGGACTAACATCGCAAGAAAAAACAATACGAAGTGACAATAATCTAGTCTGTACATAAATACCCCATGCGCGAGATTCCAATCACAAAAAATACCCTGAAATTTGAGAAATTACCATGACTTCCCTGTCAGTAAAAACATATTACATTTCGTCCCTTCGTCAGGAAAAGCATATTACAATTTTACCCCTGTTTTCCGAATTATTAGGATCGAGGGTGTCCTGGTAATATGCAAAACTTCAATGGCTCAAAATAATTACACAATAAGTAAGGGGGGTGCACTTGTAATTATCTGTAATAAATTTTCACAAACTTAATAGTGACATAAATTGTCTTTAAGTTCTGTTGATAACTAGCAGCACATGCATAGTAACAATACAAATAGTCACAAAGTCCTTGTGGCAGCTTTTGTTGTCATTGTCAGTGCATGTGTCACTAATTACCAAAATTGACAACGGTACACAATACTTTTCACTTTGAAACTTGTGAAAATCATTACTGTCACAAAACAACAATTCTTATCACTTCATATATATATATATATATATATATATATACATACACACACTTTGGCATTATCATACTTACTGTAAATTACAGTCGAGGGTATACCTTAGCCACATCCCTGTAGAAACCATTGATTTCTTCTTCAGTAAGACCACCCTCGTCGCTGTTTTCCTCCCATCCCAAAGAGCGTAGGAAAGCAGTCTCTTCCTCCTCTGAAATAATAGGATCAGAGCCAGAATGGTTCTTCCCATTGACAACACACTTCTGCACATCACCATTGCAGGTCAAATTGACTCTCTCCTCAGACAGGTGATCCCCACTCAGGCTTCTTATAATCGATGATGATCCCACGTCATCCCTAGGGGTAATAGGAGCAATCTTATCTGAAAAGGATGGTGATTCTGAGGAGTTTGCGGTAGCTGGATCAGCAACAGAAGAGGTGTCTGCTATAGATTTCTTTCTCACTAAATTGAAAAAATCATTTCGACTTTGAGCTTGAAAGGTGGGTCGCTTCTCAAAAACGGTCAATATGGGCTTGCGCTCGGGGGCGGCATTGGTTGCCGGGGCCCCACTTTTTGGACTCAGATTATCCTTTACTACAGGGGTGACACCATTCTTTTCTCGCACTGGCTTGAGAAAATGGAGCTTTCCCACATTGGATGATTTTGAAGCATCACCCTTCACAGGCCCACCACGAGGAGAGTGATTAACAGGAAGTGAAGAGGATACGGGATGCAGCTGCTGGCCTGCTCTACTTTTCTGTTTATCTGAAGAATTGGAGGCCTGGAACAAAGACCAAAACGAATTAACAAAATATTATCAATATAATCAGCAACTGAATATTGCCAACCCAGTAGATATCAGAAGTATAAAGTTCTTAATAATTGAGAACTACTCAATCTATTCAACTTATAAACCACGAGCTACATATCATTGGAAAAAGAACATAAAGTAGAGGAGTTGTATCGCTGTCATTGAGCTAACTAGAAATTCTAGCCCCTATTGTGCTGTAAGGACTTATCAGGGAATATAAGAACACATTTTCCGATAAAATTTATGGCAAAAGGATATTAGATTTTTCAAATTTCTAGAATACCGTCATCTTAGCTCTCCATGAACATAATCCCACGCCAGTTGTCCTCTATTTCCTTATCCATCCACTAAATAGTCCAAGCAATGTCAAAACTACCTGATTCAACTGCTTATGAACCTTTCCACATATCACTTTAAAACATCAATAATTCCAGCTCCTACTTTCAGGTACGAGTCAATGAAAAATGGGCACAAAATGACAACACAAAAAGAAGTGATTTATAACAGGTCAACCTAATGAAGGATGATTACAAGTAAAATTTAGATGTGAACAGGAACAAAACTCAAATCTGCTTATTTGCCAGGGGATAAAGCATGTCCATGAGTCCTAAAGCACCAGTTGAAGATCGGGGATGCATAATATCTGTTCAATGAGGTCAGCCACTCTAAGTTAGGTACTTGCCAAAAAAATAAATCACGATCGGCCATACAGGCACAAAATCTGATAAGCAGCATCAATGCTGGATTACCTAAGATGCAAGCAGTTGTAATCTACCAATAGTTTATGTTGCTATTGAGAAGATTTATAACTGCAATTTACATTGATAGTTGCCTCAATCCAATGGACCGTGCTTTTAAACTATATAAGCACATTATCTAATGGCATATGATATTCCACAGAAGATTATCATAAAGCAAGAAATCCAAATATAAGAGCTTACAAGGAATATACATTGGAGTACAGAGAATTGTAAAGAAAGGTAATCAGTTTCAAGGAAAAAGATACTAACATCTACAAGGAAAACCAAGATAAACAATAAGATCAATTGTAGTTTTTTTGCTCAAAAGGCATAGGTCATATATCTTATAAGCTAAACAATTTTCCATGGAAAAGAAAGGATGCTCCTGAAATCGAGAATGGGTACAAATCACAACAAAACTTCAAGTTTCTCTCATGACATCATCTCTAGTACCTAAGATTGGACAATCCTATTCCTAAAACGGATGTGTTTTCTCAACCCAACTTGCTTAAATTAAAGAAAGATGACTCCTTTATAGATACTTTAAGACATAAATCATGGAAATTTAGTATAATCCTTTTTTGCACTGAAACTGACTTTTTTAATTTTTCATTTCCCCATCATCAATAATTGTCATTCACTATCAAAAAAATTCAAACCAGGAAAGGATCGGCTGATCCGTCCAGCTAAACCGCAAAACAGGCCAATGGTCCAGTCTGGGTACACCCTAAACCATGGTGACACAGACGGATCAGACGATCCCCAATTCTGAATTTCAACAATAGTTCATTTCTAACCGAAAGCGGATTTTGGGGCTGACCGTGGGAGGAGGAAAAAGATCCGGCATATTTTTGCGGCGTCGATAGACCAGGTGTGTAGAATTCGTGCCTCGGTGCGAAATTCCTCTCAACATTGTTTCCTCAGTTAGCTGTTGTGGTGGCTTCTCTAAAGAGTTGTTTGTGACATTAAAAAAATCAGGAGTAGAATGATTCGGCATATCTTTGCGACGGTGATAGACCAGGTGGGTAGAATTTGTGCCTGAGTTTGTGCCTGAGTGTGCAATTCCCCTCATTTCCTCAGTTAGCTGTTGTGGTGGCTTCTCTAAGGAGTTGTTTGTGACATTAGATAAATGCGGAGGACAAGGATCTGGCTTCTTTTTGCGGCGGCGATAAACCATGTGGGTAGAATTCGTGCATGAGGGCAAATTTTCTCTCATCATTGTTGCCCCAGTTCGTTGCGGTGGTGGCTGGTCTAGAGAGTTGTTTGTGACATTAGAAGAGTGAGGGAGGATGCGGAGGCGGAGGTTGTTTATTTATTGATGGTAATGGAAACCCTTTCCTTAGCACTAAAATGAATTACCCAAAAAGCAAAAAGGATGCATACAAGGAAGATTTGGGTGCGCTTGGTGGCACCACGTATTACCTTTATAGCAATATGAAAATATAACATATAACTTAAATGACAATAATTTCTATTATAAATAAAAAATAGACTAATTTAGAAGAATCATTTTAGCGAGAATATTCATTGATATTATTATTCAGCAATATGCATATATAAATATATATGTCATCATAAAAGTCAAATTTGAAACCGAGCAAACCGGTCAGGCCAGTGACCCGACAAGAGATCAGTTCGACGACCGGCGCGATTTTAGAGAGATCTTAACCATCTAAAATTTTCACAAATCTTCATCAAACAACCAATTCACTACATTGATTATGACCCCAAAAAAATAATGAACTTACAGATATAAGCAGTAAAAAACCATGTAACCACGAACAAACCTCCCACAAGTTCCATAACTGAAAAGGTAAAAGAAAGATAGGTATAATGTAATCAACTAGTTTATCTCTTAAGTCTTAAACTATCTCACTCCCACTTCAAATTTCACAAAAGCTCGATCTCTGTTGGAAGTGATTACCGAATAACTAAGGACAAAAAAATAGACTTAAATGTCATATGTCTCTTGATCACGAAATTATTTAAGATGATAAGGCTGTACCAGAAGTGAAAGAAATTCGAACTAGACACAGTGCTTTACAAGGAAACGTGACTGCACCATGGTATACTCATTTAAGATGGACAAAAGGGTAGATGACAAGCAAAATTGGTAAAGAATAAACACAGTTAAGGGCATAGTTAAATTCGAAGAGTTATTCAGTTCACAATTATCTACGGGGCTGCCTATTTCGATAATTGATTATGCTCTTTTGACATCTTATAAATGAAGAATTTCTCCCCACACTCATTGACTCTAGTAAATATCATGCTTGCAGAGCTATGAGGTAAAGAAACCAATGCTGACAATGTCCTAGAATTGCCTAATGAGATAGGTGTGGTTTAGTTAATAAAGAGTAACAGCCACCAATGAACAACTATATATAACAGGACAAAGGCACTATTGCAACAAGAGAAACGGAAAGCGGACAAGGACTTTTAGCAAATCTTTTTCCCAACAATATCAGGGACCCGAAGGTATAAACATACTTTTCTCAAGCTTTATTAAGTTCAATAGACCTATTGATAGTTCTTATTCTTTAAGAATACAGGCGACCCAGAATCCTGCATTCAAAACATGCATCCACAAATTTAGAAGACAGATACTAGTAGCCATCTCTCTACAAAGACGGGGAAGAAAATGGTTATTTATCAGCTGAGTGGATAAAAGAAAACAGATTATTTTCACCACTTCATATGAACAGAATTCACGACATTTATGTGCTAAATATCACACCACATGCCTAAAACCTTTATTCTTTAATACATTCTCATAGATTTTTTGTTGTGTTTACATCACAACTACTCTCCTCTACTTCGGAGATTCCTTCAACATTCTTTATCCAATGCATATTCACTTTCTTTCCTATTCATTGTGATTCGTGATCCCTTAAAGCGTTTCACTAAGTTCAGAGATATCTGTTTAAGGAAAGTAACAATAAATTAGAGCAGTATTCATATGAACACTCAATTTTACCCTCAAAATCCATATTGACAAATACAAGACATGTCCATGAGCTGTCTCCAGTCCAGGCATATCATAGTGTAAACTACATCAATGTCAGCCTCTGTCGTTAAAATATTGCACAACTATCATTAAGCTTCCCTGTCGAAATCAATGCCTATAATAAAGCAATTCTCATTAATTAACATACTAAAAGAACACTGGTACTCCTTGTTAATCAAGAACTTATGGACGCCTATGGTTTGATTGCCCACTTATAAATAGACTATAAAGAATGCTAATTCTAAAATGCCCAGGCACTAATAGGCGATAGCCATACCTTTTAAATGGCCATCTCTTCATATATTTCTTGTGATTATTTATCCGGAACTGTGTCTCTCCATTGCACAAATAAATTATGAACCCCCATAATGATCTGATAAGCTATACACATTGTTACCATTCAAAAAAGAGAAGTTGCAATAGAGAAATGTAAGAGAACCGCTAGAGTCGGTTTGCTTCCATTGTATTCTCACTCTTACTCAAGCCAAATTTAATGGGTATCCCAGGCCTCAATTATACTAGATGCTACATCTAGAGCCATACTCCATAACGACAGTATCCACATTTTTTGTAACATAGGAACCATCATTCGTCTAATGCACATGCATTGATATTAGCATTATCTGGATGGTAACACTCAAGAGAACATATCCACTCTATGACTAGGTCCAACCAGATTAAATTGATCTAACTTATCTTGTGATCCATTTCTTATATATTTCGAATTACCAAATGCACTCGATAGGTCATCATGGTACAGCCATTATTGCAGATTTTTTTTGCCTAAAAACTCATATCCATGAATCACTAACAACATTAGAGAGTCAAATACTCTACAAGGAAGTTAGTTGACAATCAGAAGCTCTGTTATATTTCCTAATTCATCCACTACCCGCATCAAACATCAGTGAAGTTTTATTTAAGGAATAAAAATTAAAGAAAACCAATAACTTGCAAGGAAAAATATGAGGCATAACAAAATAGACAAGGAATTATCATAAATTCATAGCAGATACGGTTGCACTCTTACCAAAGTTTTTGGCATGGATGGTGTCACAGGAATCAATTGTCTAGACTGTTTAATTGCCAGTTCTTCAAGTCTCTGAGTTCCAGCAGATAACTACAACAAAAACGAACATTGTGTATTAGCACACTCGCTCATGGACCATCTACAGTAATAAAGGGAGAATGGGACCTACCGGAGGAGTAGTCTGAACACGAATAGGACCATGAGCCACAGCTTCAGCCATGTTCAGACTGCCGGTTGTGCTCAAAGCCACAGGTGTAGAACTTGATGGTCCAGCTTGTTGCACAGATGAAATGGCAGTTTCATTGCTTCCAACTAACACAGGAACCTCTGCTAGAGCCGATGTCCATTTTTCACCACCTATTGTAGTTGTGGTACCAATAGGTAAGCTCTGAATGGCAGAACTTAAGCCAGGAGACGGGACTCTTCCCACATCAGGGGCAAGTGCTCTTTCCTCTGCCCCCAATGATGGAAAATCTCTCTCAAAAGATGCTATTTTCACCCCGCCAAGCAAACCAGAGTTGTTATTTCCACTGGCATTGATCGAGTCAGTTACAACTTTCTTGGGCCATGTTTCTCCACGTTTCCCAGAAATCATCGATTGAGAACGTCTTAACCCATCCCTCTCAAATTTACTAGTCAACGTGTTCCCCAGCGGATCTGAAAAGTCCCGGTGACGACGATCCCCCAAAAATGACTTGTCTTTGCCACGGGAATCATAAATATCCTTCTCCCAGTCTCTATCACGGTGGTTCCTACCAAAACTGCTATAAGGCCTTGGATTACCAGAACCGTTACTACTAGAACTACGACGGAAATATGAAGAGGTTGTTCTCTCAGAACTCGAAGATCGCCCAAAATCATGACCATTACTATTCACAAGTGGCTTATTCCTATCAAGCCTTGACGCGGTGTGACCATCTAAAACAGCAAACACGTCATTAATAAACAATTATAAATATATAATAAAAACGCTTCAGTTAAAGATAACAAAATTACCTGAATGTGAAATAGAGCCGCCACCAGCTGAGCTTCCAGCATTTTTCAACCATTCCGGTATTAATGTGGGCTCAGTTCTTTCCATAACTAGTGCTAAACATTACCGTACACAAAGAATAATTGGAAAGAGAATTAACTTGTCTTCTTCGAAATAAAGACCACGCATCCACTGCCGTGTACTAGAGCTCAAAACTGAATATCCCTTCATAAAGAGTTAGAATAACGTATACTAAATCTTGAATTCCCTAGACACTAACTCCACTTTTCTTCACGTCAACCCCCTATTCGCCCCGCTCCAAAACTCATTATCCAGGATACAATCAAGCAAAGTCCAAAATCAAGTATCTAGTCCTCCAAGAGGTAAGCTTCCTAATCAAAGAATCTGAATTGTCCTATACACGCTAGCTACGGTTTTCTCTCTCGCCCACTCTGTACAATTTGTATAAACTCTGTCAAGTCAATCAAGAACACCTCTACTCAATTAATCAGAAAACCGAAACTCCTGTCACCGTTTCTCTACTCATAAACAACATTAACAGCTTCTCAAAGCCTCAATGGAAAAAAACAACCCATGAGCACTCCCATACACCAGAAACAATCAAATTCAACAGAGCACTAATAAATTACCCTACCACAATGTAAGGATAGGGGAATTCTATAATAGAGTTCGTACAAAAACTTATAAATAATCAAACCCTAGGCCCTAAAAGCCATCCAACGATAACAACGAAAATCCCAGAAAAATCTTAATGTTTGACAGTCCAGTAACACGAAAATAATCCCTAAATTCCAGTCAAGTCTATGTGTATCAATGACCACAAAAGAATAGACTGAAACCAAACTTTGGATTAAAATTAACGGACACAAATACCCTCGATGTTCTTCTGTACGAAAGCGAGAAAACCCTAGTCCTTTGCACTCGCCGCCTTGAGTGATGCTGTTGTTTCAGAGTCTGGAAATATATGTATAGATTATATATATATATATGTTTGTTGTCGAATTTTCTAGAGAAAAAAGCCAAGTGTCGTGCGTTTTCACAATTTCTTGAATCTTTTTTTGTATACTATGTGGGGAGTGAAGAGATTTTATGCGTGCGTCTTTGAGGGAGAGGAGATTAGAGATAGAGATTTTGTATGTATATGCGCTTGTATTTTGAGGAAGTTTTTTTGTGTGTCTGTGTGTTGTGCCTTGTGCGTGTTGGTGTGAAGAAAGTCTGTTTTATAGCCCTATTTTCCTTCCTTTTTTCACCAGTATTTTTTTACAGCATGGATTAGTATTCATACTATGATATATATATATATATATATAATATATACATATATATGTACTCACAACCTCCATCTTCTTTGGGTGAATTTTCACTTTGCCCCTATTTTCATACTAAGATCAAAGTTTGATGGGATAAAACTCGTATTGCTTGTTTTAACATATGATCTCACTTAGTTACTGCAGTACCACTGACACGTCGGGAGATAAGCCATTTGCATCAAAAATTATAAATTTGCCGCTATCAGTTCATACTCACGTACAATGACAACCAAAGTTATATCGGATATAATTCGTATTGCCTATTTTAATAAAGAGACCTAAGTGCAATAGAAAAGTACCTGATTCAAAATTTAATCCGACATGTTATCTCATTTACTGCAGTATCAAGTGAAATTTTATGCTGGGCCGAGACCATTATGAGCCGTTGGATACCCCCACATGGGGGGTTAAATGGGAATTTGAACCCCCCTATTGGGGGATTCAACGGTTGAGCTGGGCCGAGACCCAGCATAAAACAGTCCCAGTATCAGTGACATGTCGGGGGTAAGCCATTTGCATCAAAAATTATGATTTGGCGCTATCAATTCATAATGCACTCACGTACAATGACGAATTATATGTTTTCAGAGGGGTAAGTCCAAGGTTTCATTTTGCCACCCGCCATTCATATGCATGGCATTGCCTGTCGCTCTTATAGATTATGAAAATACACATATCATTGTGCTCAAGATTCATCAACTAAGACAATATAGCTATGTTTGTTTATGTTTTTGAGTTAGAATTCTGAAAATGATGTGATGTGTATTGTGTTTATTTATGTTTTATAAAAATAGTTGAAATTTGTAAAATGTGTCAAATCAATGGTTACAGGTTGATGTGTGATGTGTTGAATAATTAAATTAGTTATTTATATAAAGATTATGTGAATAAAGAAATAATAAAATATAAATTAAATATTATAAAGTATGAAAAAGAAAGAGAAATAATGATTGAAGTGAATGATTTTGATTGATGGTTGTTGAAATGATAGATATATTGAGTGATATATAGTTATGTAGGGATTGAAAAAGTTAAGTTGAAAAAATGTGAATTTAGATAAAAATAGTTTGTGTTAGGATTTTTTAGGATTTTATGATCCAAGATATTGAAAAGGAAATTCAAAAACATAAACAAACAATGCCTATAATTTTTTCACAAGTTTACCCCTTTTTAAAAAAATATATATTTGACAAAGTATTTAAGTTGCAATATTTAAGCTTTGAGATTGTCTTTTTGAACTTAATTATATAAAAGAAAGTTATTTACAATATACCAATTGTAAAATGAAATAGTTAAAAACTTGTATTTGAACAAATAACTAATTAAAAATAATTTTTTATTTAATAAATCAGTTTAGTTTGATTCAGTAAATAAATAGTGTTTTTGGTAAACATAATTGTACTTTTGGTAAAAAAAAAAAAAAGGTAAATAGCCGTCATAACTGATTATTTTGAGTTTTTTTGCAAAGGACTATCGCAGACTCATATATATAATATATATATCCATTTGTGATCGTTTCGGGAATTCGGGTAAAATATACCATTTTGCTGGGGAAAAATTGAGTTTTTCATGAAAGTCTTAATATTTAATAACTATTTGTAATAATTAAGTATGAAACCAATTTTTAAAATAAATATTGTTGCTTTATAGAGTAAGCTTAGTATTCAATTCATGTATAATCTTTGTAATGTAATTGGTCTAGTTAAATCAATTGATTTATAATATTAGTTGAAATAAAATTAGATGTCGGTGTTATAATTTTCATACATTTTCCAAATATATTGAAAATAGAGGCATAAATGAAAAATAAATTCTATTTACTTAATTGGAAAGAGGGAGATGTGAATTTTGATTTTATACCTTGAGGAGGCAAAGTGAAACCAACCATATATATGAGTGGCACGAATTGAATTTCACCCATTTTCATATTTGCCCTTTTTAAATTTATTGTTTTGAAAATTCCAACAACACTCCAACCATTTGGAATGGTTGGTTACATGGTCACACTTCACATGCATGTGTGTGTGAAAATTTATATCTATTACCTTGAGGTGTTGGCTAAATACAAAAATACCCTACTTTTCATAAATTACATATAACGCCTTGTTGATTTATTGCATCAATCAACCGCCACCTTCTTTTGGGGTTTCTGTACGGCGCTCTTAAAAAATTATGTGAATTTCCAAAAATACCTTTAGTGGGCAATTTGACTTTTTTTTTTCTTTTACCATAGTCCTCAAACAGTAATGTTGTTTGGTTGTATTTGTAATGTTGAAACAAAACAGGGATGTGAATGCAACATCACTAATATTACTTAAAATAATTCAATTAAAATAATTAAATATAAATTCTTATTTATAATATTAAATCATGTATAAAATTCCAAAAAATAGAATAATTAAAAAAAATAAAGCTAACATAGGAAAATTAAGATAGTGAAATGTATGTATAAATTAAAAAGAAAAAGAAAAAGGGTGATGTTGAACGACTATTCTACAAGATTGTCATTCAATTTTCAGCTCTTTTTAAAGAAACATTCCATAAGGACATTTGGTGATTGCACGTTTTATATCCAACCTTATATCATTAAATGAAAACACAGGGTGTTCGATGTAATTAATTTATAAAAAAGAAGGGTGCTTTTTGTAATTAGGTAATACTTCAAAAGTAACAGATGTAATTTATCCTATGTATATAATGTATATATGCACAAAATATATATAACTTATAAATAATTAAATAGAGATGCAAGAATGAAAAATATATATAAGTCAAACAAAATAGGATAATAATATTCCGTTAATTACTTAACAATACATTCCCCTATATTGGCTACAAATTGGAAAGATGAGTGCAAAACATGAGAAAAAGTATTTAATATAGCAACTTGTTATGTTAGAAATACAATCCTTCTAATTTTATAAGTTGGGTAAATATGGAATTTAGGTTCGTGGTCAAATTGACTCTTTGAGAATCTGTGCAGATTATAAGAAAATTTTGGAAAATTACATTGAATATATTTTGCATTTAATATTTCAATGAGGTTGTAGTCTTGTAGATGGTTCTTGGAATGGTTGGATGAAGTTTGAGACTTTGAGTCATCTTCTCAAAGTAGGGCAAAAATTATATTCGTACCTAAGTTTTGCTATTATATTATTATGATATTTGAATATCACAAATAACTCAACATGATGCTTGAATATTTACAAATAACTCGACAAATATCATATATAATTTGTTAAATTAGTACTTGGTTCTTTGAATAATTTCCATCCATTTATCCGTCACATTTTTCTTTGAAAACTATTATGCTCTTAACTATTATTTACAATTTGTACTATCTTATAATAATTGTCTACCTCAACACATACTAATAGAGTAATTCAACTTTATAAAATCTTTAGCATAACATATCTTTTAAAACTTTGTTATGGGATAATATATTTTGAAAGTTTTTGTCAATGGAGATTCTCAAATATTAACATTTTCGTACGAAGACCAAAGGAAAATGGTTGACAATTTTGTGTATCTTAATTTATAGTCATATTGATAAATTTTCAATCAAATGCAATTTATTTTATTAAGTATATATTCACCTACATATATATAAAACTCAAGAAGGCAAGTGTGTTCATTCATCATTATTGGATGAGTTGAGATAGTAATCTAAATATTTTTATGAGAAAATACGAGACTCTCATGATTAATTATATTGGGATAATTACACTGGGGTCTTGAGGTATTGCCTAATTACAAAAAACATCCCCTAATTTAATAAATTACATCTAACATCCAAGATTTTCATATATTGTTGTAAAAATGGATGGAAAGTGACAAAAGACTTAAATGCCCTTACTGAATATTTTTTTAAAAAAAAAATTTAAAAAATAAAAAAAGCTAAATTACCAAATTGCCCCTTTACATCTCTATATTTATTTCTAACACCAACTTTAAAATAAAAAAATAAACTTAAAAGAAAAATATATATATACATATATATATATGTATATATGTATGTATCTTTATCTTAGAAATTGCTTGTGTGTGAATGTGTGTGTGTACGCGCGTGTAACAGAGTGTGTAATTGTGTGTGTGTGAGTTGTGACTGTGTGTGTTTGTGTGCATGTGTATTGCTGTGTGTATGTGCGTGGGGAAAGGGGTGTGGGACGCGGATGAGGGGTGGGAGTGAGGGTGGGGAAGACAATGAACAGTCCCGCTCCCCCACTTCTTATATAAACTATTTTATAAACTATTATATAAATTTAATTAAAAGATTAAAATGATATTACACATTTTTTTTATTTTATGATTTTAATAATTTATATTCTTTTTTATTTTGTTGAAAATAATTTTTAATTATAATAATTATTTGTATACTTTACATTCACAATATTACATATAACACTTATACTTTTACAAAACACAACAAATAACACCAAAATGACATAGTTGTCCTAGAAAAGTTGGGTCTCCAGGTCCAAAAAAAGTCAAGGGCATTTTCGAAAGTTCACCAAAAAATTTAACGGCACCGTACTGAAACTCTAACGGATGGTGCTCAATGTTACACGAAATAAACAAAATGGATGTTAGATGTAATTTATTGAACTAGGGATATTTTTTGTAATTTAGCAACACCTCAGGGGTACCCAGTGTAATTATCCCTAATTATATTACGTGAGGCAATTATGATATCCACTTAAAATAAAAGAAAAATATAATAATTACCCATATCCACTCAAATATTTATTTTCAAGTCATATATATATATATATGTATATAATATATATACTAGTAACTAGTGAGAGAAAGAAAGAATATATATATTATTTTATAATTATACTCATTAATATATTTACATGTAAAGCAATCAACTAATTAACTATATATTTCTATTATCATACAAATCCAATATAAGTAGTTCACGTTTAATGTTTTGACGTGTACAATGAATTACTAATTTACAATTTAAACTAAACGAGTTGGAATAAGATCATCACTAAAATTTGCGAACTCATCGACCTGGCCACTAAAATAATGAAGCTGGGTCCCATCCGAAGCATTCAATTTGAAAATATAATTATGTAATTTTGTGTTAGAACTATTTTGTCAAACTTAAACATATCATATCACACTTAATTAATAAAATCATCTAAATTGACTGCATCTACTTCTAAAGATCTTAAAACTCTATAACTAATTAACTATTTTTTATTTTTTTTGATCATCTATAACTCTATAACTATAGATGTTTGGTTCAGGACCTGCCCAATATGTGGATATTTGTCTCACTCTATTAATGTAAGTTTATTATATCATTATTCATTATAATTAAATAGAATATTAGTAAGAGAATTTGATATTAGCACTCCCAATAGTAATAACCACACTTCAAATTCATCTTATTTTAACCAAATTACTTAAGTACCTATGTATTATTTGAAAAAATAATTTCTCTTAATATGTAAGACAAATATAATTTTCACTACACTATTCATCAATTTAGAAATTTACATTCACATATTAATATATGTTTAAACGCACTAGACAATATATATTATGACTTTAGCATAATTTTTATTTATTTATTGTCCTATTAACTTATTTTACATTTTCACTTTGTATAATTCAAGAAATATGTAGTTATTAAAAGTTAAGAATTGGTGAGAATTTAGGAATTTTAAAATATAATAAATCATTTTTCTTGAATTTTGATTAATTTTTTAAATCTTATTTTCATTCACAAGTTTATGAAGTATAATGTATTTTCATAAAGAAATCTCCTATGCATCATACGTTCAACATTTAGAATTCAACTAATGATATGAAATTCAAAAAAAAAATTTAACACCAACTCAAATATGACAAAAAAAGAGTTAATTGAACACACCACAAATTCGAGATTATTGATTTTTTTTAATTTTTTTGCCTATAGATACTAATCTTCATATGTGAAGTAAAAACTTGATATGGTATAAGAAAGCTAATATTATTATTTTAGATAACTAATATTAATATTTGATTGGATTTACGGAAGGGAAGATGCCAATGCAAGATCTTGGGGTCCGTTTGACTCGATTGACAGTAAAAAATTGTCAACCCCTAATTGATAAGATTATGTAAAGAATTACCTCCTGGACAACTAAATTCCTCACTTTTGCTAGTATACTATCCCTTATCACTGTGCTATTTGGGGTACAAATGCATTGGTCCCAGATATTGTTGAACAAATTTAACGAACAATTTGAAAAATGCAAGAAAAGGATGAGAGTGTTTCGAGGCGAGAATTAACTCTATCCTTAACACGAAATTGCCCCGGCTATAGGTGGTACCGGCTTTGACAAAACGTGTCCCAAGATACAACGAAACCTTTTCTGAAGATTGAACCACTTCAATTTCAGAAAAAATCGAACTTTACTAAACTGCTAAAAAACTCAAGAAATGTTTGATGATGATATGATGAACTCAAGAACACTAGAGAGAATGTGTTTGAGTTGGTGTGAATTTCAGAATGCTGAAGGACCCCTTTATATAGGTGAAAAACCTGATAGAATTAAATCAGAAATTTAATTCTGCCATTAACCATTTTGTAATAGCCCAAATAAATCAGATGTTATGGCTGTTATGAAATAGTCTTCTAGAAGGCTGAATTTAAATTTAATTCGAATTAAAAAAAATGTGGTCAGCATTTTATTAATTCAAATTGATTTAATAAAATCAAATTTAGTTTTGTTGAATTTTCTGGAAAGCCCAATTAAACTTTTGTCCAAAAAGAATAATAGAGAGGCCCAAGCCCACACCTCAAGCCACAAGACCAAGGCCCACGACCCGGCCCGAGGTCCAGTCCGGTCCACCGGACCGCCCAAGTGAAGAGCTAAGAAATTGGGCCTAGACACAATTGCATAGCTCCTCCCCTTTTCACACAAAGGCCCAAAGTGGATGACCCAATGGCCAAACCCTTGTCTTGAGGTAAGGAATTATAAACTCACTTGAATAGTGATTTATATCCTATGTGGGATACATCAAACAACTCACTTTAGCACTTAATTTCTCATTCGTTACAAGTCCGAATTGAGAAATTCGAAATGCTAATCTCATCTACTCGGAACGTAGATTAAGATTATCCAATAATCTTTTGTATCCCGGATACGTACGTTGTTCGAATTTCGTACACAAAAATGATGGAACACACACTTTGTAAAACTCTTAAAATCCAATTTTTTCCAACAGATATTTCCTTTACTTTTACAATAATTCATGAAATAAAAAAGATGTGTAAGTCTTTTTTGTGGAGTGGAAAGGCAAGGAGTAGAACTCAAGCCTCTGACAGTTGGAGGGAAATCTGTATGCCTAAGAATGAAGGAGGATTTGGAGTTATTGCACTGACACAGTGGAATATAGCAGTAATCTTCAAACATGTCTGGCATATTGCTCAGAAAAAAGATTCCGGGTCAAGTGGGTCCATGAGTACTATCTGAGAGCATGTAACATTTGGAGGGTGCAAAGTAAAGGCTCAGAATCTTGGAGGTGGAAGAGACTCGGGTTCAAACCGCTCTGGGGACATGAGCCCGTCGCACAGGGTTTTCCTAGTGCGGCTTACCCCCTCATGTGGTTTGCGGGCTATTGCATGAGGGCGGGGTTTACCCAGAGCGCACCTTCGGGTAGCAGTTGCGGGTTCCCTAGTTACCAAAAAAAAAAGAAAAAAAAAAAAGACTGATTACAATTAAAAATCAGTTAATAGATGCAGTTGATGGAATACAAAACAGGTGGAAAGATGACAGATTCACCATCAACAAGGCATATACTCATCTGATGGAACAAAAAGATGCAGTGGGATGGAAAAAATTAGTCTGGGGACAAGGACCAATTGCTAGGCACGGATTTATATTGTGGTTAGCAATGCTAAATCGATTGAAGACTAAAGATAGGATGGGTGTTTAGATGCAGCTGCCTGCAATGGATTGTGTTTTTTGTGCTAAAGCAGAGGAGAGTAGAATGCATGTATTCTATTAGTGTGAATTTACTCAAGCATATAACATAAATATATATATATATATATATTTATATATATGTTGAAGATTAAATGTTGCAAGACTGATAGGCATGAAATTGTGATATGGGGCGATAGAATCAGTAGAGGTAAAACGAAATTGAGTTGTAGGAAAAGGGCTTTATTTACTGCTATTCTTTATTATGTTTGGATGGAAAGGAACACTCGTATGTTTACTCATAATAAAAATACTGCAAATGAGATACTCAATAGGATATGGATGACTGTGAAATGTAAATGGGAGAATGTTGAACCCCGGGTATGCCTGGGTGAGTATGTAGTTTTGTTTGATGAATGAAATACTCTTACCGATTCCAAAAAAATAAAATATTTGACTTGATGTAAAAATATGAAGTATAAATTTAACCAAATGTAAGAAATTAAACTTAACGTGATTTTAACTAATGATATATTTAGTCCCTAAAGGGGACTATTTGTGTCAGAGTACTCTTTCAAGTGAAAAAATTAACATTACCATCTCTAATGTTCAACTTTTGTGTCACTTAAATTGTTTTTGGATATTTTTACCATTAGATTATTTCAGAATGCATGTTCATACATGAAGGTAAAAATGTCCGGAAAGGACTTAAGTGAAACCAAAAATAATACATTAGGGACTTAGTGAAATCAAATTTGAACATTAGGGACGGTAATATTAATTTTTTATCTTAAAAGACTACTCTGATACAAACGGTCTACTTCAAGGACTAAAAAATGTCATTATCCCTTTAAATAATTTATAATGATGTTCAAACATTAAAAAGATGAAAATAACCTTAAAAAGAATGAATAGTATAGTAAAAATTAAATTTGTCTTACATATTAAAAAAAAAGATTGATATTCGCACTCCTCTTTTTGATATTCACACTCCACCTAACTTTATATTTTCATTCTTTTACCAATATACCCTTTTATTTATTAAACTATATTTGACTTAATTTATTTGATGAATAAATAAGCCTTTCCATTATTATTTGGAATTATAGTACTAAAAGCGTGAATGAATTTTTTATTAAAATAATAATAATAATTTTAAAATATTATAAATTTAATTTTAAAAAATTAACAACTTAGAGACAGCACCATCCAAGCCTTTTTCATCACTTTCTTTTTATCATTATTATTTTTGTTTTGAAAATTCATGAAGAGAGTGTCGTCTTCATGAATTTTATATTAGTATCATAAATAAAACGGTGTTGTTTTAACAAATTCTGAAAAAATAAAATAAAATTCATGAAAAAGGAGCCTTTTTCATGACCTTTCCAAAAGAAAGAAAGAAATTAAGAGATGAAACCGGCTTGAATGGTATTGTCTTCAAGGTGTAAAAAATTTAAATTTATATATTTTTAAAAAAAATCTTTAATATTATTTTAACAAAAAAACTATTCACGTTTTTAATACTAGAATTCTAAATAATGATGGAAATGTTATTTGTCCATCAAATAAATTAAGTCAAGTATTGTTTAATAAATAAAAGGATATATTGTAAAAGAATGAAGATATAAAGTTAGGTGAAGTGTGAATATCAAAAAGAGAAGTGTGAATATCAATCCCCTAAAAACAATTGTGTGTTCAAATAATATAAGGACACTTTGGTAATTTTATTCAAAATAAAGTAGCATTGGAGTGTGATTATCAGTTACTATCAACTTTTATCAGGGAGTTTGTTAAATCAATTGTTGATAAGTGATAACTTAGTGCAGTGACATTATTTAGTGTTTCACTTAAAAACATGAAGAAGTTAAGAGTATAACATCAAAATTGATGAATCATTTAATAACTCAACTTATGCGTAAATGTTTACTGATGGTAAACTTCTTACTATAGTTGGCATGTTTTTGAACACTTAGTGGTGACCATGAGTTTGTGGGACTTGAAAAGAGACCAACAGCTCATTCATTGTGACTTGAAATTAGGCACTGAATAATTACATAATAGTGACATCAAAATGTTTACGTTTGAATTTTTTGATACTTATTTATACACAAATTTATTTTGCCCTTTTTTTTTTTTTTTTTTTTGCCGGTGTCGGAGGGCCTCGCAATCACCCATTTCAAAACACAACGTCCTTGTCATGATCCACGAAGTGACACAATTCAAATCAATTGCCAAGCGGCGGGAGTCAGGACTCCATAAATGCTCTTACGAATTCAAGAGGTAAATCTCACACGTATAGCACTTTGCTCCGCATGCTCAAAAGATGACTCCCCTACGTGTGCACTTAGCCATGTATAACACACAAACTTTGGATAGTCCCACGGGTGATCAACAATTATACCATTTGTTACGCTTGGGGCCTGATTTGGGTTGGAAATGAACCCGACCCTCCTCAATGAAGCTTGGCTCGAGCGCGATCACGAAGCTTCCAAAATGGAACAACCTGGAATCAAAGGACCCTCGTTAGGGTCGAGCTGGGGTTGATCCCAGCGTAGACCCTCCGACGATCAAGTCAGTTATCGACTCTAAGGATCGAGATCACAATATTTAATATGGAGTAATAAATGTCATACCTTCTAGTTGTGAAAGTGGGTGTATTTATAGTGTTGGGCGCTTTGTACTGATCAGCATGGGCCACGTGGCTTAATCTCAAGCTTCCTGGTGAAGCTAATCGATGGCTGAGAACATGGGTTGGTCGGGTCGGATGGATCGGGTCAACCCGAACCCGATCTAAAAAGCGCGGATCCTGGAGTGTATTGTGAATATAACCAAGTGTAAAGGGTAAAATTGTCTAAGGGTCATTTTGACCTATATCATCAAGTCCCCCACTTTATTAGTCATAAGTGTGCATCAGGTTCGAGGTGTGACGATGACTGATAAAGTAGAGTAAAATTGGATCATCTCACCAGTCACGATGAGACGACAGCTAATCTTGCTCGTATATCTCGGACGTCTCTGATCGCCTCTGGTAAGCTTGTCCCTTTATAAATAGCCACATGTGGCCTTCATTTTGTTTTGTACTTTAGAAAATTCTAGAGAGAGAAAGAGAGAAAAAAGAGAGAAGAGAAAGAGAGAAGAAAGAGAGGAGAAAGTCATAGGAAATTTCTCAAGCATTGCTTCGAAGTCGATCCTGAAGCTTCAAGGCGAGCTCGATCCCGGCTCTTCATCTCGAGCTCGATTCCAGCGCACACTCCATCGGTTCCTTTAGGTAACTCTTCGTTACAATTTTTGTTCCCCTCCCCCTTTTTTTTTTTTTTTTAAAGGAAAACTTGCCATGGACTCTTTTACTTCTTCCATGCGAAACCCAAAGAGTTTTTGTTCCGTGAATAATAAAATCTTGGATGTGAATTCTGCATCAAGATCATCTGTAGAGAGTTATAGTGAACAAACAAATAATTCCGATCCGGTTCGCTCTGCAGGTGAATGTAGGATCGAGATGGATAGAGAACCTGATAGGGTGAGGGAGAGCGAAAATGAATCTAGCTCATTTGAGGAGGAGGTTCCAGATTACCTTGTAACTCGATCCTCAATACAACCTCGCGAGTTTGATGAGATTAGAGAAAGGTACCATATTCCTGTGGAATTTAAGTTACATTTACCAGGTCCTGAGGATAGAATGCATCTGCCCCCTAGGTCAACTCGAACTTTCTGTACAGCTCATCTAGAGGCTGGCTTAAGGTTCCCTTTGCATCCAGCCATAGTAGATATCATTTCAGGTTTTGAGATAAGTCCCACCCAGCTAGTCCCAAATGCGTATAGGATCATCATCTGCTTCATTATTTTGATGACTCGTTACGGTATGGAGCCGACTTTTTCTCGTTTTTGGAGTTTGTACTATATCACTCCTTCTACCAAAACCGACCTCGGTTTTTTTTATTTTTCTCCTCGCTCGGGGTGTAAAACAATTCACAAAATGCCCTCATCCTTAGGATCATGGAAAGAGAAATTCTTTTTTGTTGAACCACCCCGAACAAGACCCTGGAGAATGGCTTGACCATGGAGACTAGAGGCTCCTAATATACCTGAGTTGGGTGAGGCAACTTTCGAGGAAGGGTTTATAGAGAACACATACGCCAGGACATGGTATCTCGCAAAAAAAATGGTTCTCGAGCCTATCTTGGCCACTTGTGCCTTAAGCCCTGCTAATGTGGAATTAGTGAATTTGGGTAAAACCTTTTGTTTTTCTCCCTTTTTGTTTATCCTTCTATTTATGTTGCACTAAATGCTACGTTTTTATTTTATACAGCAATGGCTACTTGAAAGGCTGAGGTTGCAAAAAATATCGAAGCTCAAATGAAAAAAAAGAAGATCTCGAAGCTAAAAAAAAGTAGATTAGGAGCGAAGTGTCACGTCCCGGCAATTCTCAAGACCTCTTCCCACAAATGAGGTACCAAAGTGTTAAATCTCTACACTACCTTGTATATATAGTAGTGGGTAGAATTATCTAGAATTGTTCTAAGTGTGTAGAGATTTATAAGAATTCTCTAGAATAAGGTAGATACATGTATAGCTAGAATTCTCTAGAATATACCTTGTAAATATCTAGTAGAATTCTCTAGATCATCGATCATAGCCGTTGGATTGAATTGATCTCAACCGTCCATTCTCAAATGGACTACTATAAATAGGGGGCTAGGGTTCATTTGTAACCATCAAGCATTTTGAAGAGCAATACAAGTGCTTAAGAGTTTTCCCAAACACTCTCGAGTTCTTTACTTAAAATCCCGAGCACACGAGCACGAGTGAGCGAGGCTGACTTAGCAATCCTTGCAAGAGGCGGGGCGACGAGCTAAGTGCCGCACGAGGCGTTAGTAAGAGACTAAGTCCGTGACAAGTGGTATCAGAGCCCGGTTGGGCTAAGGTGCTGCGTGTTGAGAAGTTCGGGTACTATGGCAAGTGAGGCCACATCGGTCGCGGGAGGGGTTCAACTAAGGGACGTCTTGACGACCCACCCAACAAGAAGGAGGGATTCTAGTCGGCCACATGAAGGTGGTGAACTAGAGATCGCTGTCGCAGAGATGGGCGAGCGACTAGATCGGGTAGAGCACACTGTCGAGACACTGGAGGGCCACGTTCTCGAAGAAATGGAATCGATGAAGGCGGACGTGCGGTCTTGCCTTGATGCTACCACCGTTCAAGAGGAACGGCTCGCAAAACTTGAGGATGCCATGAGGGCATTACAAGCTACTATAGCGGAGATACGGGACGATTGGGCCTTGTGCAAAAAGGCTGTTGCTAGTGGTGGAGGCAACCAAGTCGTGGTGGCTCCACGCATAGAGACACCGAAGCCAAAGTCGTTTTCGGGCCAGCGAGATGCCAAGGAAGTTGAGAACTTCTTGTGGCAAATGGAGATGTATTTCGAGGGGCTTAACTTAACCGACGAGGAATCAAAGGTACGAACGGCTACCCTCTATCTCACCGATACTGCAATGTTATGGTGGCGTAGGAAGCACGCTGACATTGAGAAGGGCCTTTACACGATCAATACGTGGGAAGACTTCAAGAAAGATCTCAAGCGACACTTCTACCCCGAGAATGTTGTGTACGAGGCTCGCAAGAAATTGAGGGAGTTGAAGCATGAGTCCAACATTAGGGATTATGTGAAGGAGTTCACGACGCTCATGCTTCAAATCCCGAACATGGGGGACGACGATCTGCTTTTCTACTTCGTGGACGGGTTGCAAAATTGGGCCAAACAAGAGTTGCAACGCCGAGGGGTCCAGTCGGTAGATGAAGCAATTGCGGTGGCCGAGTCCTTGACCGAGTTCCAACGTGGACATGATTCTTCCGCAAAGAACAACAAGGATAAAGGAGGGAACTCGGGTAAAGGTGGGGGAGATAGGCGCGACAGCTACCACCATAACAAGGTACAACATAAGGCGGGTGGCCCGGGGCCTCGGTGGGACGTAAGGATTATGAGGCCAAGAAACAAAGCTTTGTTCCCAAGGCCGGGTGCTACTTATGCAAAGGACCACATACTATCAAGGAGTGCCCGAAATTGGGAACCTTGTCGGCAATCATTGAGGAGAAGGAGGCACCTTCGAGCCCGGAACCGGATACTAATCAAATTTGTTCACTCCAACTCCTCAATGCATTAAAGGCGAAGGCGGTGCCGGCTACATCAAGCAAGGGGCTTATGTATGTTGAGGCCCGCATCAATGGGAGGCCTACCAAGGTGATGGTAGACACGGGCGCAACGCACAACTTTGTGACCGAAGAGGAGGCCAAGAGGTTGGGACTCCGAGTCACCCGGGGCGAGGGTTGGCTAAAGACAGTGAACGCCAGCGCTCGACCCCTACACGGCACGGCACGAGGCGTCGAGATGGGACTAGGCACTTGGACAGGCCAAGTGGACTTTTCGGTGGCACCAATGGATGATTTCAACGTAGTGCTGGGCATGGAGTTTCTACGTAAGGTGAGTGCTATTCCGATGCCTTCTTTTGATTCAATGTGCATTTTGGAGAAAGGCTCTACTTGTATGGTTCCCACGGTGGGCGTGCCGGGGAAGGACAGGGACCACAAGCAACTTTCGGCCATGCAAGTAGCCAAAGGAGTAAAGAGGGGCGAGCCGACATTTCTAGCCACGTTGAAGGAAGAAAGTCCCGACAACGTGCAACAAGAGGATGGGGCACCACCTTTGATAAAAAGGGTCTTGGAGGAGAACCAAGACGTAATGCCACCACAACTACCGGCCAAACTCCCACCTAGGCGAGAGGTGGACCATGTTATAGAGTTGGAGCCGGGTGCCAAACCGCCCTCAATGGCACCCTATCGCATGTCCCCACCAGAGTTGGAGGAACTTCGAAAGCAACTAAAGGATTTGTTGGACAAAGACATGATTCGGCCTTCAAAGGCTCCATTTGGCGCACCGGTGCTGTTTCAGAGAAAGCACGATGGGTCATTGCGAATGTGCGTAGATTACCGGGCGTTAAATAAGGTAACTGTTAAAAATAAATATCCAATTCCTTTAATTGCTGATCTGTTTGACAGACTTGGCAATGCCAAGATCTACACAAAAATGGACTTGCAGAAAGGTTACTATCAAGTCCGAATTGCGGAAGGGGACGAGCCCAAAACGGCGTGCATCACACGATATGGTTCTTTCGAGTGGTTAGTCATGCCATTCGGACTAACCAATGCCCCGGCGACGTTTTGCACGCTCATGAACAAAATTTTCCATCCTTACTTGGACCGGTTCGTAGTGGTCTATCTTGACGACATCGTGGTATATAGCAACTCAATAGAAGAGCACGCCGACCATCTACGCACCGTGTTCCAAGTCTTGCGGGAGAACGAGCTCTATGTTAAGAAGGAGAAGTGTTCGTTCGCCAAGGAGGAGGTGCCTTTCTTGGGCCATATTATTGGGCATGGCAAGCTTCAGATGGACGAAGCTAAAATTCGAGCAATTGTGGAATGGGAGCCACCAACCAAGGTAACGGAGCTTCGATCGTTCCTTGGCTTGGTGAACTACTATCGGCGCTTTATCAGCAGTTACTCATCGAGAGCAGCCCCGTTGACTGACCTACTCAAGAAGAACAAACCGTGGGTATGGTCAGAGGCATGCCAACTTGCCTTCGAGGACCTGAAGGCGGCGGTAAGCGAGGAGCCGGTCCTTGCCTTACCAAATTTTGAGAAGATGTTTGAGCTACACACGGATGCCTCCGACTTTGCTATAGGGGGAGTGTTGATGCAAGAAGGGCATCCAATCGCATTCAAGAGCCGAAAGCTCAATGAGACCGAGCGGCGCTACACGGTTCAAGAAAAGGAGATGACGGCCATTGTCCATTGTCTTAGGATATGGCGTCATTACTTGTTGGGGTCGCGGTTCGTGGTAAAAACTGACAACGTTGCCACGAGCTATTTCCAGACACAGAAGAAACTCTCCCCGAAACAAGCACGATGGCAAGACTTTTTGGCAGAGTTCGACTATGTTTTGGAATATAAACCCGGGAAGGCGAATGTAGTAGCCGATGCACTGAGTAGAAAGGCGGAGCTTGCGGCGATCTCCTTAGCCAAAGGGAATGTCCACGAGAAGATCAAGGAAGGCTTGGAACACGACCCAATGGCCCAGGAGTTGATGAGGCTTGCCAAGGAGGGCAAAACTCGACAATTCTGGGTAGAGGACGGCCTACTCTACACCAAGGGACGACGGTTATATATTCCAAAATGGGGCAACCTACGCAAAGACCTTATTAAAGAGTGTCACGACACCAAATGGGCGGGACACCGGGCCAAAAGAGAACTATGGCGCTATTGGAGACAGCATACTTTTGGCCCCAAATGAAGGATGGCGTGGAGGTTTATGTGCGGACGTGTCTTGTCTGTCAACAAGACAAGACGGTGAACCAACAACCGGCAGGACTATTAGAGCCTTTACCCGTCCCAAATCGACCTTGGGAGTCAGTCTCGATGGACTTCATTAGTGCCTTGCCAAAATCCGAGGGGTTCGGGTCTATTATGGTGGTGATAGACCGATTCTCAAAATACGGGAGCTTCATTGCTTGTTCGAGGGATTGCACGGCAGAGGAGGCGGCAAGGGCATTTTTCAAGAATGTCGTGAAGTATTGGGGGCTGCCCAAAAGCATTATAAGTGATCGAGACCCCCGCTTCACCGGACGACTATGGACGGAGCTTTTCAAGCTCTTAGGCTCGGAGTTGTGCTTCTCCACAAGCTTTCACCCGCAAACCGACGGCCAAACTGAGAGGGTGAATGCCTTGTTGGAATGTTATCTTCGGCACTTTGTGAGTGCCAATCAACATGATTGGGCAAAAATTCTTGACGTGGCTCAATTTTCATACAATTTGCAAAGGAGCGAGGCCACGGGAAAGAGCCCTTTTGAGTTGGCAACGGGACAACAACCACTCACACCTCACACTTTGGCTATATCTTTCGATAGTGCAAGGTGTCCCGGAGCAGCAAAAATGGCAAAGTCGTGGGCGGAACAATCCGACTTAGCCAAATCTTTCTTGGAGAAGGCTCGACGAAAGATGAAGAAATGGGCCGACCCCAAGAGGCGACACTTGGAGTTCAACACTGGCGACAAGGTGCTAATCAAGTTAATCCCGCAACAATTCAAGGCATTTCGGGGCATGCACAAGGGGTTGGTGCGGAAGTACGAGGGACCTTATCCGGTGGTCGCTAAGGTTGGAAAAGTCTCATACCGGCTCGACCTTCCAAGCACATTAAAGATTCATCCGGTCTTCCATGTGAGCATGCTAAGACCGTACCAAGAGGACGAGGAAGATCCAAGCCGAGGGGAATCACATCGAGCACCTCCAGTGGTAACCAAATCATTTGACAAAGAGATTGAAGAGGTGCTATCTCACAAGGTTGTAAGGCGTCGAGGAGTCAAGCCGACGACTCATTACTTTATCAAATGGAAGGGACTACCCGAGTCCGAGGCAACGTGGGAATCGCAAGACGACTTGTGGCAGTTCCAAGAGCGCCTTCAACAATACGAGACGACGAGGGCGTCGTCACATTAGGTGGGGGAGAATGTCACGTCCCGGCAATTCTCAAGACCTCTTCCCACAAATGAGGTACCAAAGTGTTAAATCTCTACACTACCTTGTATATATAGTAGTGGGTAGAATTATCTAGAATTGTTCTAAGTGTGTAGAGATTTATAAGAATTCTCTAGAATAAGGTAGATACATGTATAGCTAGAATTCTCTAGAATATACCTTGTAAATATCTAGTAGAATTCTCTAGATCATCGATCATAGCCGTTGGATTGAATTGATCTCAACCGTCCATTCTCAAATGGACTACTATAAATAGGGGGCTAGGGTTCATTTGTAACCATCAAGCATTTTGAAGAGCAATACAAGTGCTTAAGAGTTTTCCCAAACACTCTCGAGTTCTTTACTTAAAATCCCGAGCACACGAGCACGAGTGAGCGAGGCTGACTTAGCAATCCTTGCAAGAGGCGGGGCGACGAGCTAAGTGCCGCACGAGGCGTTAGTAAGAGACTAAGTCCGTGACAGAAGGCTCCCTTGAGAAAGTATCAGGCTCCAAGGCGAATCTTGGGTGATCAGCCTACGAATGATCCGTCACGCACTCCTTCTCTCGAAAGGCCGCAATATCAGTTGTTTGATGATAAGGCTAATGAAGAAGCTCAAGCGTCGGCGGGTCTTGGTCAAAAAGTACCTCTTGAGATTTCGCCTTTGTGCGAAATTCCTTTAACTGCCGACGTCACAGGAAACGGGTCTGATGCCGTTCATTCAACGACTGCAGGGGAAGATCGAGATCAAGCGTTTAATCCGCCTGCTCGAATTGTTTTAGGCAAAAGAAAGGCTGTTGAAGCACCTTTTCGAGAAGGGTCATCGGGGTCCTTTCGTCCTATTGGTGGTAAGGACGATCATTTGAAGGGGAAGGTTGCGGAGATCGAGGAACTTTTAGCTGAGGATCGTAGGGAAGCGTATACCAGAGGGGGAAAGGTTCTCTTCGCCTTTGATGGAGAATCTTGGGATCCAAAATGGAAGGTTAGTAGTGAGAGTAGTATTTTTGAGATGGGAGCTGGTGGTAAGAGTTTTGAGCTGTACAAAGCTTGTATGCTGCCTCGGGATAAAGCTTGGTTCATTGATGCGCCTCATCCTAATGTTGAAGAGCATGGAGCTCATTCTTGGGCACAGGTAACGTAATTTATGATTTTATCATAGTTTTCTTTTCGAAGATGAAATATTATTAATTTCTTTCATTTCAGACTGGTTTGGCTATGCATCAACTTTCTTTGAGCAATTCTTATTGGAAGAATGAGAAGCTTGTAGGCGATGCTGAGATAAGTTCTCTTAGGAAGGCGAAGGAAAAGCTTGACGCTGATTTAGCACATGCTAAGGGGGCCTTAAGAGATGCTTTGCTGCGCTTTGATGAAATTGAGGCGCGCCATAGCACGGAACTTGACGCGAAAGATAAGCTCTTGGTTATTGAGAAGCAGAAATTCATTGATCTGCAACATGAGATGTCGAACCTTCATGCTCAGTTGCAGAAATTCATTGATCTGCAACCATGTGGTCGTGGGTTCGATTCCCACAGACGGCGCCAACTGATTTGGGTTGGAAATGAACCCGACCCTCCTCAATGAAGCTTGGCTCGAGCGCGATCACGAAGCTTCCAAAATGGAACAACCTGAAATCAAAGGACCCTCGTTAGGGTCGAGCTGGGGTTGATCCCAGCGTAGACCCTCCGACGATCAAGTCAGTTATCGACTCTAAGGATCGAGATCACAATATTTAATATGGAGTAATAAATGTCATACCTCCTAGTTGTGAAAGTGGGTGTATTTATAGTGTTGGGCGCTTTGTACTGATCAGCATGGGCCACGTGGCTTAATCTCAAGCTTCCTGGTGAAGCTAATCGATGGCTGAGAACATGGGTTGGTCGGGTCGGGTGGATCGGGTCAACCTGAACCCGATCTAAAAAGCGCGGATCCTGGAGTGTATTGTGAATATAACCAAGTGTAAAGGGTAAAATTGTCTAAGGGTCATTTTGACCTATATCAGGGCCAATGAGTTCTTTGGGATTTGGAAGAGAAATTATTCAAAAACAAATTATAAAACCTGCGATAGACTCTTAGAAAAAGAGAGATGCACTAATTATATTTGATTTTCTTTATTTACAAATAACTCATTTTTCATTCCCATGTCAGCATGTGCGAGGACCTCACAAATTGACATTTAGGTATAGAAGAAAATATTATACATTCTCCTTCATATAAAATTCAAAAAGATAAAATGAGTCTATTATTTAAAATAAGATAATATTCTAAATATTTTATGGAAAGCACGAAAATGTGTTACTTTGATGATTAAGAATATAAGGGTATTATGTGACATAATTATGGTATCCACCAAAAATAAAAAATATATAATTATAAAACTTCATTTTCATTTCATGAGTATATATACTAATTTACATTTCTACAAATATGTTCATTGATATATTCACATGTTGATATACTAATTCATTTGTTGGTTGCTTCGTTTAGTTATGTTTCTTTTCTGTTTGTTAGACGGGAGGGTAATAGACCCGCTCACGAGCTTGCTCGTACTGCTTCTTCTGTGCTTGTGCTTGAAGGGGGTGTTGATCCCTCCGCTCAAGTTTTTGACTTTGTTCGTTTTTTATGCTTCTTAATAATAGCTCGTATCGTTTTCTCTTAAAAGAAAAAAAGATAATCACATGTAAAGAAATTGCTAGTCCGTGTATAATGTTTTTGAAAAACTAGAACCAATCGTTAATTTGAGTTTTGAATTAAATGAGTTATAATAAAGATTGTCATATGAAAAATCATAGAAAACTTATTCTCAAAAACACAAGTCCCACTCAACGGAATCTGATACAAAAATATAAAGAAAAAAAATATTGCAATTTTTAATTTATGATATATTCATAAATAATTTTTTGGGGTATAACAGAGTTAAGTATAAACATAATGAAGAAATAGATGAAAATCAACAATGAGGTATCATTCTAGAAATTGGTGAAATTCAGGTACTATATTGAGCTTTGTGATTACTCAGGTATCAAATTAACATTTTTACCAAACCTTGACAATCAGAATAAATTTTACCCTCTCAAATAAACAATCTTTTAGCCAAATATCGCGCTTTTTATGGAAGAAATTTCATCAAAGATGCTACTGAATAACATCAAAGTTTTGATGCTTCCTACCTTTATAAATTAAATTACAAAATATTAAGTAAAATTATAAGGAGTGTATTTTAGTTTTTATACATGAGATTATTTTTTAATTTATCTTTTTCTATTTGCATATTGAAAAGTTTCAGAGATCCTCAAGTGGCCTGCAAAATATGAGCTTAATGTTTGAAAATTGAGACAAATACTCGTGTACAATATTTATATATAGCAAAAGATAGGTTTTGTAACACTTGTGTTATTAAACAAAAGAAATTGAATATATCTATTTATTTATTTTTATTTTTGGACGTGCTTATAGTAATGTATATGATTGAAAGTTGAAGCCACTTCTCCTAAAAAATGTATTTCAATATATATTAATTTATACCTACTATGTAACACAATTTTATCTAATTGTTTTTGGTCTTAGAAATTTGTAGACTTTCTAATTGTTAAATAAATAGTAAACTATTTTATTGTCTAATAATATCATTTTCCACATGGAGTGTGATGGGCTTGAATTCACACCAAAATCGAAGCCCAATACGAGTCGTAGATGGGATAGTAAAATGATATAGCAGATCAAAGTCCAACTTGTAATGGACTAGTGAGAAAGAGTTAATAAAGTAACAAACTTACTAGCCTGAGTTCCTTCTCCATTTTTTATTCATAAGGGCCTCAAGCCCAAACCAAAGCAATAAATCCGTTATCTGGCTTTACAATTTATATATATATATATATATATATATATATTAGTTTCGGGCCCAAGACCAAAATAAAAACAATTAATCTTCGGGCTCAATATATTTAGCTCATTAACAATTGGTCGTCATTCAAGTTTAAGCTCGACTCTAAATATGCTGAACGACGCAATATTATAATATTGTTGACGAGCTAAACTCGAATCTAAATATACTGATTGACGCAATACTATAATATTGTTGACGAGCTAAACTCGACTCTAAAAATAATTAATCTTTGGGCTCAAGTTTATAAATTTATGATATTTCATATTTTCAAGCATACTTTTCGAGTGTGGACGCAACTCTTCTAGAACTCAGATTTGCATTGAGAAGATCAGTTTTTTCTAAGATTTTCTACTTCTCCTTCAAAGAAGTAGCTATTTTCACACCTCCATAGGTTTAAGTGCACCAAAATTACTATGAGTACCATTTTCTAGCTACAGTCATCATTTTCAAGCCTACAACATATATTTTGTCAAAATGAGCTCCACATTGGTACTACTCACTGGTAGGGGTGTACGCGGTGCGAGTTGGGGAGATTTACTATCTTTTTAGCCTGACCCAATATTTGCGGTTTTGGGACACCTTAGCCGGAGCCCGATCCGACAAGCCTCGAATCCAAACCTTGCGGCCCACTTTGGTTGGGGCGGGTTGGGTGGTTTTCAATAATTTTATTGTCTAAACTAATTTATAAAGAATGTTTGGAGATTGCATTTCTAAAAAGTTGACAAATTTGCTTTCGATGAGACTAATGAAGTAATTTTGTGCTCAATGATGTAATAGTATTTAACAATCAACATTTACCAACACTAGCATTCATTAGCAACACTTAAATTTGACATTTCGAACATACAACATTTAAGTTATTGAGAGATGACAAGATTTAATTGTATGTTTACTTTTTGATTTTTTTTTTTATTTGGTAAACTGTAATTTCATTATAAAAAGCCCACCACCACAATTAGACTTCATACAACTACATCCAAGGGAGAAATTTCATGCCTGGATGTGCATCAGAATAAACTACAAAAGAAACAGAAACTCAAACCACCAAATTACACAAAAATTCTATCTATATACATCTTGTCCCTATCTCTCCATCTATTCTGGTTCAGCCCTTGTATCTTCCATTTCATTTCCTGTTGTAATTGTTTAAAGATTTGCTCATGTGAGTTAGTCATTTCTTCAAAAATCCTCAAATTCCTTTCCATCCAGATTTTGTTAATAACCCCCACTATACCTGCCGTTATGATGTTTCTTCTAAATTTCCATCTTTTGAAAGCAAACATAATCCAAGACTTCCATCTCCCCAACTGGGTTGGCCATCTATCAACCTGTAACCACTGCATTACCCTCTCTAACAAATTTGTACACCATTCGCAATCAAAAAACAAGTGCTCCACCGTCTCAGTCTCCTGACCACACAGTATACACAATTGATCAATACCACTCACAAACATGCTGAGCCGCCCCTTTGTCATAAACTTACCATGCATTACCATCCAAGTAGTAACCGAATGTTTAGGTATATTAAATTTATTCCACACCACACCAGCATTTCTGAAAATCCTCATCTCACCCTTAAGCCAAATATAACTACTCTGAATAGAGTACTCACCTGTTGGACAGGGTAACCACTTCTCCTCTTCAAAACCCTGCCTAATTTTCTCCTTGACTGAGTGTATCTTCTTCCAAGCCCATGAGCAATCAGGAGGTGGCCTATATTCCCAAACATCTTTGTTCTTAAGATACACACTATTAACCCACTTTACCCACAAGGAATCCTTCTTTATTGCCAAAGCCCAAACCTGTTTACCAATGGCTGCAATATTCCATGTTTTGCAATATTGGATATTGAGCCCGCCAAATTTTTTCTTTAAACAAATCTGTTCCCAGCTTATAGGAATCATCCTTCTTCGCTGTTCAGTTTGTCCCCACAAGAAATTCCTACATTTCTGCTCTATTTGCGTGATGATAGCTTGAGGAATAATAAACACATTTGACCAATAGCTGTGCAGGGCCATCAACACAGAATTTATCAAGATAACCTTCCCCGCATAAGATAGATGTTTTGACGCCCAACAATTTAATTTCTTTGTGATCCTTTCAACCAATACATAACAATCCAGTTTGCTCCACTTAGTGGGTGAAAGTGGTAGACCCAGGTATCTCATTGGAAATTGTCCTTCTGTGAATCCAGTGATGTTCATAAGTTGTTGTTTGGTCTCCTGATCTACCCCTCTTATGAAAATGCTTGACTTTCCCTGATTGGCCCACAATCCTGATTGCTTTGAGAAGTCCTGGAAAGCTTCCCACAGAACAGTAATGGACCCCACATTTGCTTTACAGAATAGCATTAAGTCATCTGCAAAGCAAATGTTGGTAAGCTGCAAATGTTTACACCCAGGGTGATATCTAAATTGGCTATTCATGGCTGCTTTTTTGAACCTCCTTGTGAGATATTCCATAACGAGTACAAACAAAAGGGGAGACATAGGGTCTCCTTGCCTGACCCCTTTTTGACCTTTAAAAAACCCAAATACCTCTCCATTTAGCACTACTGAGTAAGAAGTTGAAGTAACACATTCCATAATCCAATCACAAAAATTTTGAGGAAATTTCAGCCCCTCAAGTACCTCCTTTAGAAAGCTCCACTCCACTGAATCATATGCTTTTTGCATATCTATTTTCATCAAACATCTAGGGGAAATGTTTTTTCTATTATAACACCTAATCAAGTCTTGGCTTATCAGAATGTTGTCCACTACAGTCCTTCCTTTTGTGAAAGCTCCTTGGTTTTCATTCACTAGGTAAGGGAGCACTTCATTCAATCTCTTTGTAATGAGTTTAGCTATGCACTTGTACACCGTGTTACAACATGCTATAGGCCTAAACTCCTTTGCCGTAGATGGATTCTCAACTTTTGGAATTAAACATAATAGAGTTGCATTTAACTGCTTCAACATTCTACCAGTTTGAAAAAACTCCATAATAGCCTCAGTGATGTCATTTCCTACTATACTCCAAGCACTTCTAAAGAACCCATTGCCATATCCATCTGGCCCTGGACTTTTTGTCTCACAAATACTGAACATAGCCTCCTGAATTTCTTGTTTCTCAAAGGGTTGTACCAGCCCCATTTGTTGCTCCAGTGTCAAGGTATTCCCATATGCAAACACATCCTCTTCAGCTTGTTGTGTAGTTTTATGTGTACCAAGCAGATTTTTGTAGTACTGTACAAAATGATCAGCCATGGCATCATAATCAGTTATCCACCTCTCCCCTTCCTGGATTCTAGTAACTCTCATTCTGTATTGTCGTTTATTGATCACTTGATGAAAATATTTTGTGTTCATATCCCCATCTTGAGCCACGACATTTTTGACTTCTGTTGTAAGTATTGTTCTCTGGCCATGTTCTTGTTTCTACACTCCTGTTGTTTATCTTTGACGTTCATTTGTAGTTGTACATTTCCTGGTGTCTCATTCAACTTCAATTGCATCTCTAGTAGTTGCACATATGCACAATCCGCTTGTTTCTCAATGTCAGCAAACCCCTCTCTATTCAGTTTCTTCAACTCACTTTTTAGCCCTTTTAATTTCCTGAAAATTCTGTACATGATATTGCCCTCCACCTGTTTATACCATGCTCCCTCCACTATCTTCAGAAATCCTTCATCAGCAATCCACATGTTGTAAAACTTAAAAGGCTTAGCCCTATTTCCTATCTGAGACATCATCCTAATCACAATTGGGCTATGATCAGATAATCCCTCAGGTAAGAAATCAGCTTCAGCATTAGGAAATCTAACACACCAGTCATCATTAACAAAGGCTCTATCTATTCTAGAGAATACATGGTTATTATTCCATGTATAATAGCACCCTTTCCATCTCATTTCCTCCAGGTCACACTGCTCCACACACTATTTAAAATCCACAATTTCATGCACATTAACTGGGTTACCACCAATTCTATCCTTCTCTGTTAGAACACAATTAAAATCACCTTGAACCACCCAAGGCCCCTTTATGTGATCTTTTATCTTTCGCATATCTGCCCATAAAACTTCTCTATCTGCTGCTACATTGAAAGCATAAACAAACGTACAATGGAACTCTGTATCTGTCATCTTCTGTTTCACCTTTATATGAATCAGCTGTGTTGTATTATATTCTACCTGAACTTCATAGTTTTCTTTTTTCCACATAACCCATATCCTTCCCCTGGGATTCTCTTCTATGTTTGTTTTGATACCCCATCCTTGACACATTTTATAGCATACTCTCTCTATATTATTCTTCTTTATTTTGTGTTCCAATATACCCATTATACCTATATTATACTTAGTACAGAAAGCCCTAACCTCTCTCTGTCTATTGGCATGATTCAGGCCCCTCACATTCCAGCAAGCTAGATTGTTCATCATCAATATGTATGTGAGTATTTGCTTCTGCTCCTACATTTCTCCATCTTTCCTGCATCACTCCTCTTGAAGTGGATGGTCTATCTTCACCCGGCATTACTCGCCTTCCCCTGCTCACCACTTGCCAGGTTGCTTCAGTGGACCCCTCTGGCCTCTTACCATCTTGTGGGTTTTTATCTAGTCTTTGATCTATATGATCACCTTCCTTACTCTGTTGCTCCAGAGTCACCACTTTTGGCCTCCAAACTAGGGTGCTCTTCTTTTTCCTGCAATCCTGTTCCCCATGCCCATAGCCCTGACAGTAAGCACACTGCACAGGCTTCCACTCATAACTCACTTTCTGCTCTATCACTCTTCCTTTTTCATTCTGGAAGGATACAGTGTCTCGCATTTTGTTCATTGCCACATCAACCAGAACTCGAGCATAATGGAGTCGTTCTTTCTCTATTGTCATCTTATCCGCCATTATAGGTATCCCAATCAGGTTGACAATCTTACTTAAGGCATTGCTACTCCAATATTTTATATCAAGGCCTTCCAGCTTCACCCATACTAGGACATTCTCTACACTCTTTTTACTATAGTCAATGTTCTCACTCCATGGGCTAACTATTAAGAGTTTCCTGTCAAAATGAAAAACCCCCAATTCTAATGCAGCATCCCTATCTTCCCTGTTATGGAATTTCACCAAGTAATAGCCATTTGCCATTTGCAATACCTTATCTATGTTCATCTTACCCCATATACGCCTCAAATACCCATTCATTATCTAATATGGAGGATTGGCACCTAGCACATAACAAACAATAGCATTGCTCCAGTATTCAATTTCAGGGAGTACATCCTCTTTCTCAATTAGCCCTATCATTTGATTATTCACCGTTTGGGGCTCTTTAAATTCCAGCTTACATCCCGCATTCCTTAATTTGGATATGTCAAAATCATCTCACACCGTACCTGCTTTCGCTGGCTCCGATTCCTTTTGCCCGAATTCCGGCTGAGAGGTCTCACGGCCACGTTGCACACTTTGTCTCAAAATACGCATAATCTCGTCCTCCGATTGATTGCTATTGATCATATCCTGGGCCTAGGCTAAGATACGCACTACCTCACTCCGCGTGCCCATCTCCTGTGTCACCGAATCCCGCATCTGAACCTGGTTCGTCTCCCCACCTGTTGCCCTAGGAGTTATCGGCGGTGGAGTCACCGGTAAATCCCTCGCTGGTTAAGTCTGCCCTCCCTTCTTCTTCTTGGCCATGGCCACAGCGCACGATATCAATCTACAATACGCCGAGAGAAAAGAGTGAAGAGAGAGAAAAGAAGTACTTTTTGATTACTTGTCAAACTATCACATTACACTTTTTTTTTTCCTAAGATGTCTAGGGAATCTGTTACTATAATAGCATAAGCAAGTATATTTGAGTTCTTTTTGAATGCTAGTTAATCAAAAAAATTGTATCAAGACCATAAATATGATAAAAAAAACTATTATGAATATAATATATTAAAATACGTTGTGCAAAAGACATAGTTTAATATTGACGGGGATTAATTATTAAGTTCTACGTATAAAATCCTATCATCAATATAATATAAGGAGTTATTGCTACTAATTTGAATTAGTTATTATAAATTAAATATGTTAAAGAGTAATTAATATATATACACGCATACGCACACATATATAATGATCTATTTTTATTTTATATATATTCTTATTCATTAATTTATTAATATAATTAAATATCTATACAATATATGATGCATTAATACAAATTTTAATTGATAATTATTAAAATTCCAAATAACTATACTAAAGAGTAATTGATTCATATTTAAGTATATTTATATGGATAGCAGTTGGGTGCAGTTCATGCGATTTATGTAAATGAAAAATCAAATCCGATTGTAAAATTGTAGTCTTTTAAAATAAACCCAAAATCAACCCATATAACCCTCAACCCGCCAATTGCGATGCGGGTTAGGGGATGATACTTGGTGGCACCCGGTGTTGTTATCCCGAGCAATATCAACCACATATAGTGTTAAAACATTATAAAATATATATTTTTTATGGACTCCACACATGTTTTAAAACTGTTTGTGGTTGATATTTACCCGGGAGCCCAAAACAGGGTGCTACCAAGTATCACCCGCGGGTTAGGTTGGGTTAGGGCTGTTTCGCGGTTTTGATAACACCCCCGCCTACTAGTTCTTGAAACTAGCAGTCGGTGCACACTCCATGCATATGCAATGAATAACCGGGGCACAATAAGTGCATGTATATGAGTATGATACTGTTGTGAAATTAATTTGTGAGAGCGGATAAGTTTTGTATAAGTAAATTTTAAGTCGTGAAACAAAGTAGAAATGACATTGGCATAAAAAAAAATACATGTGAAAAAGAAAAAAATGACAATGTTATATACAAACAAAGTGAATATTGAAAGCGGCGATTTCCTTCAAAATATCTTGGTTCTTGTGCTCTTTCTTCTTCTCAGGGAGTGATTACGTAGCCCCAACTATTTCGGTCGAACATGGGTCTCTTCTTTCTATGCCGACGTATGCTTATCTTTAGGTTTGGCTCATCTCTACCCGTTGTGTATGGGTTCGGAGTCTAGATTACAATTTCATTTACAATCCAAATTAGGTATAACAATTATAAATTTGCACAACAAACTTATGTCACGGGCCTGTATTTGCATATATGAAGATTAAATGACTTATAAGATTTTACTATTTTAATTTATTAAGATGTCAAATGCAAATTTAAATGAACTACCTCATACTCTCATAAGTCATAGTTGATTTGCAATTTCCCTTGTATTCTTTATGGTCTGCAAGTCACTTTTGATATCATTGCTTAAAATGCTAAAACTGAAAATAAAAACTAAATTTCTATAAGAATTCAATCGTAATGAATTATTTTTGTAAATAAAATTATATATTCTTTTCTAAAAGTGTTTTGTTGTACTACTTTCATATCAGTATTGTCAGCGTATCTCAAACATTTTTCCTAATAATAAGAACAAATGAGAAATATGTACCAAAACATACTTTTTCTAAGGAATTATGTATTATTTAAAAAATAAATATCATGCCTAAAGGAAGTATTCTCATCATTTTTTCTTTTTTTTTATTGTTGTTCTTTTCTGTCAATAATATTAGCAAAAATATTTATAAGTTAATAAATTTGTCGTTATATAGACTTGTGAAAATTATCGATAAATTTAGAATCTTATACCTTGGTGAGGTCCCATCCTTCTATCCCAGCGATGTGTTCTTCCCTATAAAAATAAATAAAAATAAATGTCAGTGTTAAGTATAATTCAATGAAAGAACGATTCCACCAAAGCTCTTCATTTTCCATTTCAGTGCTAAGTAAGACACTTATTTCAATCTTAAATATCCACCTTTTATTTTTATTTCTCTTTTTCAGTTTTTCATTAACTTGAACACTTATCTCTGTTTCTATTCACGCCACTATTCTCTTTTCTCATGTTAATTGTACGGTGTCTTAATTAATTGTCACAACCCACAGTTTTATAGTTTCTAACCTTAAATAATACAAAATCTATTTATTTATAATTTGATATTGTAACAAATATTCATTATAACTGTTATTTTTTTTATGATGACAATGATATCTGTTAGGAATCAACGCGCATAAACGAAATTAAAAGCAAGAATCAAAGCGAGAAAAACGACGAGACAATATTTACGTGGTTCGGCCAATAATGCCTACGTCCACGGACCTTCACTAGAGAGATTTCATTTCTTTGTATGAGATGCAATTACAAGGGGTAGAGAGCGTATATATCAATTCTTTTGTACACCTCTCTCACCCACTAATTATATAGCAACATGGGAGATATATATAGGCAAAGAAGAAGTCCAAAACGTGTCCAAAACGCGTCCATAACGCGTCGAGTCATCAAAGACGCGTGCATAGGTGTCGAAAACGCGTCCAGGCCATTCTGCCGTTTTGTGCCGCGGCACAGTGCCGCGGTCCAAGTCTTGATGCCGCGGCACTCCTCTGCTGCCGAGGTCCTGTGCCGCGGCATGTTTTCCTGATGCCACGGTCCTGTGCCGCGGCATGCTTTTCCAGAATCCGAAATCAGCCCGTTTCCACCGTCTTCTTCTTCTTTTGATCCATTTGATTTGTCTCCACACTTTATCCCATCAATCTCCCACTTGGAGACCAAACTCAAAGTTGAAAACACAATCCCTTCATCCCGATCATTCAATATATCTTCCATTCGTCCCTTCACTTTTCCCAAGTGAACCTCAATCTAGTCGTCACATCCCCAATCCCATTGGCGATCAAATCCATCCCTAGTGCTCCCACTTGACAGACTCTCATTGTGAACGATGTTCCCCTTCTTTGAACCTCCGCCACTACCCTATTCTTTTGGTAATCAGCCAACTCATATATAGCGTGACTTATCCATCTTGGTCCAACTAACCTTGGATATAGGTTACTCCCAAGACCCGGAACATGTCTCACAACCCCGCAACTTTCGTTGCCATCCTCCTCACAAGAGGATAACCACCTTGGTCAACCTGTCTCTCGACATCCTTACACCAAGGTTTTTCCCGCTTTGGTCAACCTGTCTCACGACATCCTTACACCAAAGACTTTCCGCCTCGGTTATCCTGTCTCTCGACATCTTTACACCAAGGACTTTCCATTGACTATCTTGGATTCTTCCAACATATCTGCTCCCTGCCAACTGCATGAGCTATGTCTGATCCTCACGCCAATACTTTTGGTTTTTCAATGGCAACTCGGATCCCCCACATATCTGCTTAATGCTCCCGCTGCACAAGCTATGTCCGATCCATCCGCCAACAAAACCCCGGCTCCGCGAATCTGCCTATCTCGGCTTCGCGTTCTGCCCTAGCTTAGCGAATCTGCCTAACCCGGCTTTTCGCATCTTGCCCCCGCTCAGCGAATCTGCTTAACCCGACTTATCGCATCTTGCCCCGACTCAGCGAATCTGCCTAACCCGGCTTTTCGCATCTTGCCCCCGCTCAGCGAATCTGCCTAACCCGGCTTCGCATTTTGCCCCGACTCAGCGAATCTGCCTAACCCGACTTCACATCTTGCCCCGACTCAGCGAATCTGCCTAACCCGGCTTTCCGCATCTTGCCCCAGCTCAGTGAATCTGCCTAACCCGGCTTTTCGCATCTTGCCCCGACTCAGCGAATCTGCCTAACCCGGCTTCGCATCTTGCCCCGACTCAGCGAATCTGCCTAACCCGGCTTTCCGCATCTTGCCCCAGCTCAGCGAATCTGCCTAACCCGGCTTTTCGCATCTTGCCCCAGCTCAGTGAAGGCCTAACTCGGTTTCGCATCTTGCCCCTGCTCAGCGAAGGCCTAACCCGGCTTTCGCATCTTGCCCCCATGACTTCCGGCTCCACGGTCAACCCCTCTTGGCCCCGTTTTCTGCCTTCATGGATTATCCACATGGTCACGCCTCCGTAATTCCGCCTCACCGGTCCCCGGCTTGCTCGTTCTTTCGCCCTCTTGGCAACACGAGTCTGCCCCTTTGACCTCCGGCTATACGGTTCTGCTCATGGCTCCGTAACTCCGCCTCTCCGGTCCCCGGCTTGTTCGTTCTTCCGCCTTCTTGACAACACGAGTCTGCCCCTTGACCTCCGGCTATACGGATCTGCCCCCGGCACTGCAACTGCTCCCACTGGCTTCATGTCTACCTAACCCGACAACATAAACCTGCTCTCGCTGCTGCGTCTCTGCCTCTGCATCTGGCACCACGATTTTTCAACGTTTTCTCGTTAACGTTCAACGGGATAACCTCCAGAACTTGCAGCATCTCCTGCAACTCTCAGTCTGCATCCGTCACCTTTTCAGGCTTTTTTTCCGACTCTTACTTTACCATCTTCATACGCCATTGATTCGCCCACAGATCGCTGTAACCCGTGCTCTGATACCAGTTGTTAAGAATCAACGCGCATAAACAAAATTAAAAGCAAGAATCAAAGCGAGAAAAACGACGAGACAATATTTACGTGGTTCGGCCAATAATGCCTACGTCCACGGACCTTCACTAGAGAGATTTCATTTCTTTGTATGAGATGCAATTACAAGGGGTAGAGAGCGTATATATCAATTCTTTTGTACACCTCTCTCACACACTAATTACATAGCAACATGGGAGATATATATAGGCAAAGAAGAAGTCCAAAACGTGTCCAAAACGCGTCGAGTCATCAAAGACGCGTGCATAGGTGTCGAAAACGCGTCCAAGCCATTCTGCCGCTTTGTGCCGCGGCACAGTGCCGCGGTCCAAGTCTTGATGCCGCGGCACTCCTCTGCTGCCGCGGTCCTGTGCCACGGCATGCTTTCCTGATGCCGCGGTCCTGTGCCGCGGCATGCTTTTCCAGAATCCGAAATCAGCCCGTTTCCACCGTCTTCTTCTTCTTTTGATCCATTTGATTTGTCTCCACACTTTATCCCATCAATATCATCTTATAATATTTGGTTTATCAACTACAAACCGAGATTACAAAAACTTAAAAAGTTTAGAAAATTCAAGAGAATAGTATATGTTTATTCAACACTGATGAAGAAGAATCTGAAAAGAAAATTCATGCTTGTTCAATTACGGGAGTTTTTTTATTTCAAAGACAAAATAAGGAAGAATCATCATAAAGTAAAAGGAAAAGAAAAGGAAAAGGAAAAGAAATAGAAAAAGAGAGATTTTAAAATTTCATAATATGTCAAATCATAAAATAAGTCACCCTTTACTTCCAGCATGAAATAAATCATCTGACATATACTACTGAAGGTGAAGGCTGAAGCTTGCTTCATCCCAAATCATTTGTCTTTTTCCCGAATCATCTACTACGTACAACCGCACCGCATTTGTTTCTTGAACGACGCTGTGCTTCTTATCCTCCCAAGAGATGCAGCCCTGGAGTTTGGAAGATTGTTTAATTTATTGGAATATTGATGCTTTATTGGAGAACAGTAGGATACAGAATTTTGCTATTCAAAGGAGAAAGAAACTGATAATTCAAATTCCAAGTACAATACGTGAAGGAGAAAAGAACGGATGATTTGCATTAAGGGGATAAACGGATGGCAGTTACCACCGATTTGGGCCTTGTAGTGTTGTAAATTATGGGTGGAAGTTTACACAAAAATACGGGTTAAGAATGTAGTGCATTTTAGGAATTATATCTTTATAATAGGGGTAATTTTAGTAGTTCATTTAAAAACACACCAATGCAGTTTTTCTAATGCCCTCACACTTTATAAAAGAGTATAGATGACGTTTCGATAACTTGAAAATATTTAAAACCTAGTGAAATAGTGTGAAACCCGCAACAAATTAAATAATAATTTCTCAACATAACTTGGTTGACGTGATCTAAGGAATTAAAGAAATTAAGGGAGCCACAAGAAATTCAAAAACAACTTCTCAGCCAAATATTATTTGATTGATGTGACAAAAAAAAAACTAGGAGCCCCAAATTTTCATGCTTGCATTAAAATATTATTTTTATCGTAAAAAATCAAAAAAAAAAAAAATTACTTTAACCCAACATCACAAGAAAAACGAGTAAATAAAAGCACTACAAAAATTGATTGAAAATGAAAATAAAACAAAAATGAAACCAAACAAGACCTTTTATATTGTTTGGCCTCTCTAAATTATCTTGAGGATAATTAACCTAAAGGTTCTAAAAAAGCAAGCCAAAAAATAATTTCTTAAAATCTCCTTGTTTCTCTGTAAATTCTCCACATACACAATCTTAAAATGCAATTTTGTGATGCATCATTGCCAGTGGCACAAGATGATAATGACCCGAAACGAAACTTAACTCTGTATAATTTACATGACCAAACAGCATAAATCATAGCATAAAAGATCTTTCACTTCTCCAGAAAGTATCTTGATTTTTCAAGGACGCATAATTAACCACAAAACATCACAGAACAACTCCTGCAAGATACATAACTTGTTTGCCAATTAATTAACGAAATACGCAAAGTTGCCAACCTTTGTGTTGGTGGTGGATTCATCATTTGCTTGAATCTGGAATAGCACAGCCCTGTTGTGGACGATATCCCTTGTAAATGTCAGCCACAGCACCAGTAGCTTCCAGAAGATCATTCCTCATCCCTGCAATTTTTGTTCTCATGCGCTCTTTATATGCTGAAACTGAATTAATCAAGTTAAATAGTTCTTGAGCACACAATTTAACTTGTTCCTCAGTTTGCGCAACTGTTTCCTGCAACTCTGCCTTGGATGCCTTCACCAAAGTGTATGAAATAACAAAGTGGGGTATATTAAACTTCCGAAGAAAATACTATATGAAAATTGAATGCCATAAAAGGAAATATTTTTGTAAATAAAATTTCTATTGCAATGATAAAATATATTGCTCTGTAAATGTTGGAGTGTAAAAATACTGAGTAACGGAAAGTTCTTCCACTAACCCGGCGTTAAACATTGAAGGGTGTGGATTATGCCACATCAACGTTTGGTGTATTGCACGCCAGGTTCATAGAATAATTTTTCCTAAAGAAGTGGTTAATATTATATCTTTATAAAAGCAAATGGCCATTACCTTCAAAAATTCCGCTGCTTCTTTTTCGACAACAGACATTTTCTGGGCCTCCGTGTCAACTTCCGCTGCCAGTTTTCTAGCTTTTGCAGCACATTCAGATGTGAATTCATGTATTTCTTTCCTCATCAGATTCAATTGAGCTTCATCCTACATAAATCGAAGCATTTGAAAAATGTGTTCAGATTCTAAGTCTATGTTTATGATTTTGAGTAAATTTTCAAAAAATTCTTCGGGGAATGTGTATTGTGGATATTTGTGCGAAAAAGATGTGATGTTGGTCGTACTTGTTTATGTTTTTAGTAAATGGTTGGATGTAGTAAAATACGTCAAATCAAAAGTGATTTATTGATTTACGATGTGTGAAATGATTAAGTTAGTTATTTTATTTTGGCACTTCCTATATGATTAAAAAAATAACATAAGAAAGAGAGATAGTGTGAAGTGATAGATGTATTGACAGAAAGGTAGTTTTGTAGGTGTTTTTGGTTGAAAATGGTTTTGATTTGTATTTTCTGAAAACTGTGATTCAGGAAACATGAAATGGTATTCAAAAACATAAACAAACACGTCCTAACTGTTCCTGAACGTATTATGCAACTCCCTTGTGTGGATTCAGCAGTAAAATACACTATAGGTGAAACTGCTAGTACTTACCTCGTCAATTTGGGATTGAAGGGCGGCAATACCTTTCCGTTTCTCCTCAAGATTAGCAGCACACTCACCAGACTGTTGCCCAAGAGAAATCAATTCTTCATTTTTCTCCATTATGCTTCTTTTTATGTCCTCAGCATACGAGGCAAGTGCAGGTTTTAGTACTGATTTGTAATCTGAACCAAGAACCTCATATGGCGTGGACCCTTTGGCATTCAGCTGATATTGAAATCCATTTCCAAGCTTTAACCTACAAACCGACATTAAGTGAATCTTGCCATCATAAAGTAAGTGGGAACTTACATAGAAATTTATAAGGAAAGTAACTTGACCCCTGAAAGCAAAGTTTTGACAGCCCACCACATACGTGACAAACTTAATTTAGTTCCATATATTTTGATTTTAATCAGAATTAAAATATGATAAAGTCAAACTTGCATCTAAAACACTCCTTTGGCTGATTGCTCATGATAAGCAAGTAGGACATTCATTTCTTGGACCACTTTTTGTTTAACTTGAAAAAGGCATGATGTAGTAAGTTACAAAATATTCTGCCATGTGAATTTCAAAGAGCCATGAAAAAGGAAGAAAGTCCTCTGCCTATAAGTACTTTATCAATTTATATCAACTCCGCATACCATCGCATGAAATCTCCATAAATCAGTGATTTGAAAAAAATAAAGATGGGTATAATAAAAATAAACAGATAAAAAAAAGTCTTCTAATCCTGTAAAAAAATGACAAGACAAGTTTGATGTCATCCTTTCCTGCCTTTACCTTCTTGGACTTGAGTAGATTCGGAAAGGTTAATGATTTAAATGCACGTTCGCATAACATATGCTAGAAATATGCATGAAATTTACAAGAAACACAGAAACACAACCACATACAGACAAGCAAAGGTTCTTGAATCTGAAGTGATCAAAATATTTACAAGCACATACACTTTTGTTTGCTTAACAAACTAAAGATACGGAAAAAAGATGACATAGAAGTATTTTCCTAACACGTGGATCTATATGTTCTGGAGTGGTGAGAAACGAAACGGCTAGCTTAGGAAATTTCATCTTCAACAGAAGATATATTTGTGTAAAGGCGTTTGTCATGGCTATGATCCAAGTGTTGGTGTTTACTAAAAGCACTGAGTCCTACCCATAAGTAAGAATCAAGAATAGGATGTCAGTACTTCATCAAAAAATAAACGGGTACATGCAATAAGGTGCAAAAGATGTTTGATGACAGAGTGATTTATTTTTATTTGTATAAAATAATTGATGACAGTGTGATTAAAGCAGCAAATACTTATCAATCTGCATATTCAACAACTTACTGGTTTTAAAGTCATTAAAAACACCCCAAATCCTATGCTACCGACCACTTTCCCTTACCCAGTAAAACACAAATATGAATATGACAACTATGCTATGAAGGCAAAGAAAATAGTAGCTTCAATGTATTTTGAATAACAGAAGAAGGGAGAGAACAGAAGACAAAACCTCCTTATAGCTTGGTTGCACTCCATCACTAACCGCTCAAGCTCCTTAAACTTATGTCCAATCTTGGAATCAAGCTCCCAAATCTGCTCCTCCCAAGCATTTCTCGCAGCCTCTGTCTGGTCAATGTCCCTCTCCACGACCTGCAGTTCCCGCTTCATCCTCTCAGCATCTCTTGAATTAATCCCTTGTTCCTCGATCTTCCTCTTCAGCTCCTCATTCTCCTTACAAATCCTCTTCCTATCCTCCACCTTTGCCTCCAATGCCTTCCCCTTATCCTCCAACTTCTTCTGCATCCCCACATACTGCCCATCTAAGTGCTCGATCAAATCATGGAACTTCATAACGTCCTTCTCCAACACTGCCTTCTCCTGCTCCGCAGCCTCCTTTTGACTCGGCCCGCCCTTCAAACTCTCCAATTTTGCCTCTAGTTCCTTCACATTCTCCTCTAACACCTTCACATTCTCCTCCACTTTACCCCTCCATTCACTCATCTCCCCGATACACTCTTCGTCTAAAGCATCCATCGCCTCGTCATCCCCCTTTATGTAAAGCAAATAGCTATTTATCGTGTACATAAACATTTTATCATCCTCAAAACTCGCCGGAGAATTCACCACAAAATCTTTATACTTAATAATCTGAACAAGCCAGTGAATCACCGCAAGCAAATTAGGCCACGAATGAGGCGTACCGGGGGCACGCAGCGCAGATTTGTTCAATTTCAGGGGGCATTTGAGGAACTTCAACGCGTGACTCAGATCTTCATCAATCTTCTGCGAAGCAAACCCTAGGCGGTGGAGGAGAAATTTTAGGGTTTCAATGATGTCTTTAGCGGAAGGTAAGGGGTGTTTAAGCGAAAAAGGTAGGGATTGAGAAGTGAGGTAAGCATTAATGGTGCGGAGGGCGGAGATTTGGTAGGAGCGGTCGGAGATGTTGGGGAGAACGTTGGAAGAACGGCCGGCGGAGGCGATTGAGGGGCGGCTGCTGCAGAAGCTGGCGTCGGAGTCGCGGCCGGGGACGGGGGTGGAGAGGAACTGCCATGGATCGGCGGTGTTGGTCGGAGTGGGCGGTGGAGGACGGCGGTCTGAAGCTATGGATTCCGTTTTGCGGCGGCGGCCGGCTGCTCTCATCGTCGGCGGTTGATCGGGGTTTTGTATTGGCTTTAGAATTTGTGTATTCCCGCCTAGAATAGGTACTGCTCTGCTCTGGGGTTGAATTGAATTTTTGAATTAGCGGACATTTAGGGGACATTTGTAGTAATTTGTAAATTTTATTTTTGAAATTGATTGGGAAAAGGGTAAATAAAATATGGGGGTTTTACAGCACAAATAATATAACAGGTTTTTAGAGAAAAATCCCTAATTCAATGTTGAATTTTGTAATCAGTCCCCACCACTAATTTAAATGTCTTCACTCCCGAGTTGTAAATATATTTTAAGATTTACTCCCTATCCACCTAAAAAAACAAAAATGCCTCTCAATAATTGGATTTCCATCTTCATCAGACTTCCCTTCCCACCCGTCTTCATTTCCCCATTTCCCCACCCACTGCCTGCTCCAACTTCATTTCACCATTTCTCCACCCACTGCGCTTCATTTCCCCATTTCCCACCACTAATTCTGATCAGTCTCCACCACTGGTTCATCCCTATCTCCCCAAAATCCTTTCATACACCGGACCCTAAACAACCGTATGTTGCGCCCCCGCACCGCCGCATCACCCAAACCCATCCACTGAAGTAGGAGCAGTCACCGATGAAGACGACCACGAATTTCACAGCGATTCTCGTCCATCACCAGAAGCGTCGCCTGCAGAAATTAGTTCAAGCAGAGAAGAATGTCTTTTAGGGACCGTCAAATTCAATGATGAGTTGCACGTCCTGTCCATCGGAGAGAGTATGACCTTGGATGGAGTATACGATAATCTAACAAGAAGGTGGGTAGTGATTAATCGCGAATCGGTGGTTGTGAAATACATCTCTCCCCGGTACAAGCTTTACGTAGCTCTGAATGACAAGGAGGACTTCAACATATGCGTCGACTACACAAAGTCCTAAATGTGGATGTGGGGGATATGTTCATGTTTCGCAAAAGATCACCGGGACCAAGAATACGCTTCCATTAGATAGTTTACATACACATTTTGATGCATTAAAATACTGTATTTGTCCCCTTTAACATTCATCATGCTCAAGTTGAACATACTTCATATTGACATTAGCAATACTCAGTGGGTTAGTGTACAAAGTAAAATTATATCATGTTCTCTTTACAAATACTTCAGTTTACACATACGTCATGATCTCTTTAAATGCCCTTCACATTTTTGCTAAAAAAATGTTTAATTGAATGAAAAATTATCAAAATATTATTAAATTACTTTGCAATGAAATAGTTTATCATGGACAAATATTTTCCATTTTAATTGTGTTATTCTATTTGTTACATCATTTTTTTAGTTCTATCACAATATTGAATCAATTATTAAATACTTTTTTTTGTATTCTATTTAGTATAATTTCATATTCGGAATTGAGGATTTATGGTGATATGGGTATTTTTTTTATTCAGTTAAGTGAAATTTATTAATATATATATATATATATATATTTGTTATTTATTGAGTTATAATTTTTCATTAATTTGTAGCTTATTTATACAATAATCATAAGTTAATTTTTTGTTGTATGTTTTTTAAATTTCAACTTAAGAATAAAAGTATCCAAGGTATGTTCATTATTAATTTATGGTTTAAGAGTATTTAAAATATATCTCTAATTTTTATTTTTTTTGGATGATTTATGTTTTGTACTTTATTACAATGTCATTTAACGATGCTTTGAAAAAAAATTCTTCAACAAATTATTCATTCCAATTCAACAGTGTTAGCTCTAACAATAAAGGGCATTTTAGTCTTTAACTAGTGAATTTAATTGAAAAGTTCACGAAAGGGAGGTCCATGCTAATATTCCAAAAGTGAGGGGTGTGGATGACAATTGTCCATAGTTCATGGAAGGTTGAGGCAATTATCCCTATACTCATATGTGTGCGAAGAATTTAGGGATAATAGCAGACACCCTCCTCAGTTATGGAATGATGTGCACTTTGCCCCTCAACTTATTGAAATGTGCGATTTACCCCACACTTATCAAAGATGTGCACTTCACTCCTTCGGGCAGCTCGGACAGATTCAGGCACTTCACTTATCATAAAAATTGGACTTTTGCCCCTAACCTATGTGTTTTTGTAGCACTTTGCCCCCTGACTTATGTGTTTTTGTAGCACTTTGCCCCCTGACTTATGTATTAAGACACTTCACTTATCATAAAAATTGGACTTTTGCCCCTTGACCTATGTGTTTTTGTAGCACTTTGCCCCCTGACTTATGTGTTTTTATAGCACTTTGCCCCTGCCCGAGCTGCCAGAAGGAGTGAAGTGCACATTTTTAATAAGTAAGGGGGTAAATCACACATTTCAATAAGTTGAGGAGCAAAGTGTATATTACTCCATAATTGAGGGGGTGTGTGCTATTATCCCAAGAATTTATCATCACATATACATATTGTTGAAGATCATCTCTTATGCCCAACTCCCAATAGCTCCAAAATATGACCCAGATAGAAGTTATTAAAATACGTGCACTAGCCAATGAGATATAATGAAGCAGTCAAATATAATTAACCACAATTTATACTATCTATATTATTATATAAAGCATGAGGGGCCTAAAATAATTATCATGGGCAATTAAGTTTTGGTAAAACCATTCCCATTTTTAAATTTTAACAAGTGTCTCAATTAGTTTTTTCTTTTCTATCTTGTTTCATATATTATTTTATCTCTCTTATTTATTCTCACCCATTATATCTCTCTCCTAATATCTCTATTTTTTTCTTTAATTATGTTGAATTTACTGTCTACCTTATTTTGCTTTCCCTTTATCTTTGTCTCTTTATCATCTCCCTATATTTTTATCTCTATATTTTTATTTAATTAATTGAATTTACTTTTCATCTTATTTTTCTTTTATTTTTTATTCTCTTCAATCATTTTTTATTTAATTATTTAAATTTAATTGTAACACGCATAGAGTTTGCCTTTATCGATTAGTATAAACTAGAGTTGGACAAATGATCACACATAGCATGTGCAGATAGAAGACATAATAATATGTTTCAACTTGCCACTTTTTGGTAAGATACTTCAATCACTTCTAAGATCCCTTCAAATATTTCTTCTTTTTAACCACTCTTGTCTCTTTTTTCTTTCTTTACAATTTATTGTTATCAACAATTTATTATAATTACATAAATATTGATATAAATAGAATTAAAATTATTATGCAAACTTATGTTTAATTTATTAAAAATTAAACACTAACATCGAGTGTACAGGGCTGTAAACAAACCGAATCGAATTGAATAAATTGTTGTTCAAGTTTGTTTAAATTATTATCAAGCCGAGCGCAACTGGGCTTTTATTGATCCGAACACGACTCGAGCACGAATAACTTGCATTTCTGCACATATTTTCATCATTTTTTACTAATCGAGTCAAGGTCGAATAGAATTTCGAACTTATCAAACACAAAAGATTGTTCACGTTTGATTTGATATGTTAACGAATCGAACTTAAATGAGCTTTTAACAAGCGATCTCAAATTAAATATTGAGTAATTTGATTCGACTTTTAGTCGAGTAAAATGTCTCGGAATAATAAGTAAGGTTTAAACTTTCAAGGTAGCTTTAGCTTTATAGTCCAAATACAATGGAGTAGAATCTACGAGTAGATTTGGGTTTGGGCTTCCACTAAGCTCATGAGCCCAACACCGTCTCTCGCACGCGCGCACACGTATAAAGCCCTTGCAAAAATTCACGAGTGTCACAAAACCCCTCGCACAAATTCCCTTCCCTCCAATTCTCCTCCACAACCCTCCCCAAAATCCTCACTCAAATTCATTCCAAAACCCCCCATATATACAAAAATCTATCTCTATATCAAAAGAACAACCCCGTATAACCTCACAAAGAAACAAGTAAAAGAGAAGAAGAAAAATGGGGAAAGACGAGGATGAGATGAGGGGAGAAATAGAGGAGCGTTTGATAAACGAAGAGTACAAGATTTGGAAGAAGAACACCCCGTTTTTGTACGATCTGGTTATTACCCATGCCCTAGAGTGGCCCTCGCTGACCGTTGAGTGGCTGCCCGACCGGGAGGAGCCGCCGGGCAAGGATTATTCGGTGCAGAAGATGATTCTGGGGACTCATACGTCGGAGAACGAGCCCAATTACTTAATGCTGGCTCAGGTTCAGCTGCCGCTCGAGGATGCTGAGAATGATGCTCGACATTACGACGATGACCGCTCCGAATTCGGCGGTTTTGGATGCGCTAATGGGAAGGTGGTATTCTTTTTCTCTTTAATTAGTTATTGGTTTTAAGTTGAATTTACATTTTTAGCTTTGATTTTACTTCTTTTTTGTAATTTACGTGCATAAAGAAAAAAAGTGTAGTACTTTGTGCTATAGAGGTTGTACCCTTTTCAGGCAGGAAAAAATGGTAGTTTTGTTTGTATTGGGTTGGGAGAATTGGAAAATGTGTTGGATTTAGGGTTGTGCATTTGGCATCGCTGGCATGTGAATTGGGATTTATTGGTTTTTTGGAAATTTCAATTTCAAAAGGCCCGAACTCCGGGCTATCAACAACAGAATATGGCCTATCCTTTGGATGTTTAGTTGGCATTTGTACATAATTTGGACTTGTTTTGATAAAGGTCTCATACTTTCTACATTTCATAGTGTAAATACAAGTAAAAAAAAAAAAAGAGATTGAACTTGGGCACAGTGGTGCTCACCACGGAAAATTAGATCGAAGTTAAGTTTGATGTAAATTCTGCAAATTCATTCATGGATTAATAATATACCACTTTATAGTTACAACAAATATAGACTATATAGTTGTGTTCAATGCTGAAGACGGACATAATTATTGTTTTGTGTTTATTTTGATGTTCAACATATCATTTCTGCGACAAGTTGACTCCATCGTCTCTTAACCTATAGAGTTTTTAAGGTTCTCAAGGCATATAGTTTGTCATGGTATGTAATATGTATTTCCTTGCAGGTACAAATTATCCAGCAAATTAACCATGATGGGGAGGTCAATCGGGCACGTTATATGCCCCAAAACCAGTTTATTATCGCCACTAAGACAGTCAGTGCAGAGGTTTATGTTTTTGATTATAGCAAACATCCATCCAAGCCTCCTTTGGATGGTGCATGCAATCCTGATTTGAGGCTGAGGGGCCATAATACTGAAGGATATGGTTTATCATGGAGTCATTTCAAGCAGGGTCACTTACTGAGTGGTTCAGATGATGCACAAATATGTTTGTGGGACATAAATGCTACTCCAAAAAACAAGTCTCTAGATGCAATGCAGATATTTAAGGTATATTGAACCGAAATCATGTTATAAGTTATGTTTTCTTGGTTGTAATTTTTATTTTTAAGAAAATTTGTCCTAGGAGTTATTATTACCAGTTTTGTTATCTTGAAATGCATTGTTCCATTGACAAAATACTAATATGCTCTAAGAGCAGATTCATGAAGGTGTTGTTGAAGATGTAGCATGGCATCTGAGGCACGAATACTTGTTTGGTTCTGTTGGAGATGATCAGTATATGCATATTTGGGATCTCCGTACTCCGGCAGTTAGCAAGCCTATACAATCTGTAGTTGCTCATCAAAGTGAGGTTGGTCTCGTGATTTTGATTCAGTTAAACTGGTACGGCTAAACATTATCAGTACATTCTTGTTAAATTCACTTTTTGAGAGATTGTCAAAGGGGTGTTAAATTGAGAGGGGAGTGTTTTTATTTTGTTCTTTTGCAACTTTGAGATTCCGTATGGGTAATGTAAGTTTAATATAATATATGTAAACAATATAAGATTTTGTTTATCGTCCCAAACTTTGTAGTCAAGATTCTCCTCCATAATTCGTCTTTCCATATTTTTAGATGTACATGAATAGTTCTACTTGATTTGTTTCTTCGAGCAAAAGAAAATATGACTGGAGAAGAAATAATAACTTCTCTTCTCAGAAGTAGAACCTGCATCAGCTACTGATTGTCCTAATATTACTTCTACCCATAATATGTGATTTTAGATGTTTTGGTGCATCAAACTAGCTTACGGTATATGTTTAAGCATCCCTATTTACGGAACGGAAAAAGTATTTGTCTGGTTTGTACGACGAGTGCCTTTCAGGGATTCACACATCATAGAATAGAATATCCATTCCTTAATCGGTACCGCATTTGATTATTTCCAATCTGCATTTTTCATAGGTAAATTGTTTAGCTTTCAATCCGTTCAATGAGTGGGTTATAGCAACGGGTTCTACCGACAAGACAGTTAAGCTCTTTGATATGCGAAAGCTTTCTAATGCCCTCCACACCTTTGATTGTCACAAGTAAGCAATTTTTCTTACTTTCGGTTTTCGAGGGATTATTGTGTGCCCTCGTCTGTCTTAATGTGTTTTGTAAAATATATGCTTTGGAAGAATTGGTGGACCAATCTTTTGTTAACTTAAGCGTGCTTTAACTCGTCAACAGGGAGGAGGTTTTCCAGGTTGGTTGGAATCCAAAGAATGAGACGATCTTAGCTTCTTGTTGTCTTGGTAGGAGACTCATGGTTTGGGACCTTAGCAGGTAACTTCTTCAATTTATTATATGATTGTCTGGTGAAGCATTTCTTTTATTGCGTACGTGGATTATTTTTATGAGCTCCTCGAACTCGGAGTCTCGGGACAATTACAACTATAGCAGGACTCCTATGGGGTCCACTGTACACAAATAGTTGTGATTAAATCGGGATTCTAAGTTCCAAAACTCGCCAAGAATCACTCATATGAAGCACTGGTGATTTTCTAGTTTGACTTCTTATGATCGCACGTATTAATTCTCCAACATACTCACCCAATTATCACGTTGAACTTGTATTTACATTTTAATATATTTGCCACTTACTTTGAATGTAATTTGTTAGTAGCAAGCAATCTAAGAAAGTGCTCTGAATTGCCAAGAATATAGTTTAGACATTTCTTTCTCTCTCTCTCTCTCTCTCACACACACACACACAACCACCATCTATATGTTAACCTATCCATCTAATTCTGGACTTCAAACTTATTATAACCCTTTTTGCACGTTGTTGCCAATAGTTCGGTTGATTAAATTAAAAGATACAATATCTCATAACCAAATTCTTTTTCACTTGTTAATAGGATTGACGATGAACAAACGCCAGAGGATTCTGAGGATGGGCCACCGGAGTTGTTGTTTATTCACGGTGGTCATACAAGCAAAATCTCTGATTTCTCGTGGAACCCGTGTGAAGATTGGGTTGTTGCTAGTGTTGCTGAGGATAATATACTACAAATTTGGCAGATGGCTGAGAATATATACCATGATGAAGATGATCTGCCCGGAGATGACACCACTAAAGCTTCCTAACTCTGATGCTTCTCCAATTGAAATATAAGTATGAAAGGAGCCATAATATGATTATATATGAGAACTCAAGCATGTAGGATGGTTTTATATGCTTAAATTATTTTGGCTTGTGTCCTTTTCCTTATGATCATTAGGTTTTGAGCTTTAAATTTACTGTTAAATATCAGACTGTTTTGCTATTATCATAAAATTGATTTGCTTCTTGTATTTCACTTGTTTATGAAGGATTGGAATTTGAAGCTATGTTTGGTTCATGGATTCTGATAAGGATAAGGAAATATTTTCTCTAAATCAAATAATAGTACATTTCACTTCATTTAGTAATCTTTTTCAATTTTTATTTTCTTTATCCGAACCAAAATCCACGAACGAAATGCAGCATAACGGTTTGGGTTTGAATCCAAAGCGGATCGTAATATGTGAACTAGTCACTTCTTTTGTGGATGGATGTTGAGTCTAATTGACATTTTGATGGGTACGGTGACATTTTATAGTGATCATAAGAGGAATGTTGAGCTGGTTGGCCACCAAACATGACTTTGCCTGAGAATTGCAATTGTATCCAAACATGACTTTGCATGGCTTTCATTATTACACTTAAAAATGACTTGCACAAATCATGTGATCTGGTTACTTTACCACGATAGAGTTAGCTGTGCCTAGAAAGTTGGGCACAACCGAAGAAGTTGCTTCATAAATAGGCATGTTAATTGCCTAGTGGTAATGGCATGATAATAAATTAAAGGTCATATTTATATGTAACTAAATATAAATATTATAGTGTGTTATGAAATAACCCCAAATATTATGAAATATATTCAAATATTCTAAAGTAGAGAGACTAGAGAATTAAGAAGAGAATTATTTCTTTGATTTTGGTGTCTTTCTCAATACAATGGCAAAGCCTATTTATAGGCACAAAACAAGATAAAATATTGATTACAAAATGAGGTAATGGAATTGTAGGTGAATCCACTAAATGAGATATTGGAGTTGTAGGTGAATCCACTAAATTATGTATTGGAGTTATATGGACATCCACTTAATGAATTATTCATAAAACTCCCCCTTGGATGTCTATCACTTAAGAATATGCCTCTTTAAAACCTTATTAGGAAAAACCCTGTGGGATAAAAACCTAGTGAAGGAAAAAGAGTACATAATTCTTTCAATACGCAATCAGATGCTGCCTCATTAAAAACCTTACCAGGAAAACCCAGTGGGAAAAACCTTGGTTAAGGGAAAAAGAGTGCAACGCGCATTATCTCCCCCTCATGACAATATCAGTCAAGATCTTTAAGTCTACGCACACCAATATTGTAGACTAGCTTTTCAAATATTGCTGTGGGAAGTGCCTTGGTGAACAAATCAGCAAGATTATCTCTGGAACGGATTTGTTGAACATTGATATCATCATTCTTCTGAAGATCGTGAGTGAAAAAGAACTTTGGTGAAATATGCATTGTTCTATCTCCTTTAATGTACCCTTCTTTCAATTGTGCGATACATGCGGAATTATCTTCATATAAGATCGTCGAGATCATTTTTCCAGAAGATAAACCACAAGTCCCTCGAATATGTTTAATTATAGATCTTAACCAAATACATTCTCGACTCGCCTCGTGAATAGCTAAGATTCTGCATGATTAGATGATGTGGCCGATATGGTTTGTTTCATAGACCGCCATGAAATGGTTGTGCCACCACATGTAAATAAATAGCCTGTTTAACCCCATTCCAATGTCTTCGTGTAGGAAAAGAACTATATCTTGCTAATAGATTAACAGCGAATGCTATGTCAGGTCGAGTATGACAAGCAAGATACATTAGTGCACCGATTGCACTTAGATATGGTACTTCAGGACCAAGTAGTTCTTCATCACTTTCTCGAGGTCGAAAATGATCTTTGTTCACATCTAGTGACCTTACGACCATCAGGGTGCTCAATGGATGTGATTTATCCATGTAGAAACGCTTTAGCACCTTTGATATATAAGCGTCTTGATATACAAAAATTCTGTTCTTTAAATATTCAATTCGTAGTCCAAGGCAAAATTTTGTTCTTCCAAGATCTTTCATCTCAAATTCTTTCTTTAAGGAATTAACATTTTTTGAAATTTTTTCAGGAGTTCCAACGATATTTAAATCATCAACATAAACTGTAATTATAACAAACTCATTGCCAGATCTTTTCATGAAAATACAAGGACAAATTTGATCATTCTTATATCCTTCCTTCAACAAATATTCACTGAGACAATTATACCACATTCATCCAAATTGTATCAGTCCATACAATGACTTACTTAATTTAATTGAATAATGTTCTCGAGAACTTGATTTATATGCTTCAGGCATATTAAATCCTTCTGGGATTTTCATATATATATCATTATCAAGCGAGCCATACAAATAGGCTGTAATAACATCCATTAGACGCAAATCAAGTTTTTCATGCACTGCCAGACTTATTATATAACGAAAAGTAGTTGCATCCACCACAGGAGAATCAGTCTCCTCATAATCTATGCCAGGTCGTTGCGAAAACCCTTGGGCAACAAAACGTGCCTTATATCTTACAATTTCATTTTTCTCATTTCGTTTTCGCACAAATACCCATTTGTATCCTACTGGCTTTACATCTTCGGGTGTACGAACTACAGGTCCAAAACTTTTACATCTTCAGGTGTACGGACTACAGGTCAAAAAACTTTTACATCTTCAGGTGTACGGACTACAAGTCCAAAAACTTTTCGTTGGTTCAAGCGAGTATAACTCTGCCCTCATTGCGTCTTTCCATTTTGGCCAATCATTTCTTTGTCGACATTCATTAACAGACTTTGGTTCTTGATCCTCATTATCATTCATCATATTTAGCGCTACATTATATGCAAATTTATCATCAACATAATCGATTGAGATCTCATTATTTTCACAATTTTCAGGTACCTGAGGTTCTTCTAGAACCGAAATATTAGTTATGACTAGGGACTCTTCTGGAGTTATTTTATCCTCGATTAGACCATCTTAATTCTTAGCTCCTTTTCTTTTTCGAGGATGACTATCTTTGGAACCGATAGGTCTACCACGTTTCAGGAGTGCAGTAGACTCATTACTTTGACCTTTAGGGACAACAATTCTTATTGGAGCATTAACAGCTGGTACATGTGACTTAGTCACCTTTTTTTTTTAGGTCAGTAAATGCGTCTGGCAGTTGGTTAGCTAAACCTTGCAAGTGAATTATCTTTTGAACTTCCAGTTCACTTTGTTTTGTTCGAGGATCAAGATGATATAAAGATAATCATTCCAACTAATTTTCTTTTCCAACTGCTTATTTTCTCCCCCTAATGTTGGGAAATCTGATTCATCAAAATGACAATCAGCAAATCGAGCCGTAAATAAATCGCCAATCAATGACTCTAGATACTTTATTATCGATGGAGACTCGAATCCAACATATATTCCCAGCTTCCTTTGAGGACCCATCTTAGTGCGTTGTGGTGGAGCAATTGGAACATATACCGCACATCCAAAATTTTTTAGATGGGAAATATTTGGTTCCTGACCAAAAACCAAGTGTAATGAGGAGAATTTCTGATAACTTTTTGGCCTTATGCGAATAAGTGCTGCTGCATGCAAAATAGCATGTCCCCAACAAGAAATAGGAAGTTTTGATCTCATAAGTAAAGGTCTTGCAATTGACTGCAGACGTTTAATAAACGATTCTGCTAGACCGTTTTGTGTATGAACATGTGCTACAGGATGTTCAACATTAATTCCAATAGACATACAATAGTCATTGAACGTTTTGGAAGTAAATTCACCCGCATTATCAAGGCGTATCTTCTTAATAGGATAATCAGGAAAATGTGCTCGTAGTCTAATCAATTGAGCAAGCAATCTCGCAAACGCCAGGTTGCGAGTTGATAACAAAGATACATGTGACCATCTTGTTGATGCATCAATTAAAACCATAAAATATCTAAATGGTCCACACGACGGGTGTATGGTCCACAAATATCGCCTTGAATACGTTCCAAAAACGTAAGAGATTCACTTCCTACTTTTGTTGTTGATGGTCGAATAATCAACTTTCCTTGTGAACAAGCAGTACATGAGAAATCATTCGATTGAAGAATCTGCTGGCTCTTCAATGGATGACCACATGAATTCTCAATTATCTTTCGCATCATAATTGATCCGGGATGGCCCAACCGGTCATGCCAAACAACAAACTTATTTTGATTTGTAAACTTCTGATTTACGATAACATATGTTTCAATAGTAGATATATGCGTGTAGTACAAACCGGAAGACAATGCTGGCAACTTTTCCAATATACATTTGTTACCAGATATTGTATTAGTGATGTAAAGATACTCAATATTGCCATCACTTGTTGTCTCAATATGATATCCATTTTGGCGGATATCTTTGAAGCTTAGTAATTTCTTTGAGACTTAGTAGAATATAAGACTTCATCAATATAAAATTGTGTTCCTCCGGGTAACAATATATTAGCTCTGCCGGAGCCTTCAATTAATTTTGCACTACCCGATATAATATTAACATTGGCTTCTTGCATTATTAAATAAGAGAAGTATTTTTTTATTTTTGAGGATGGTGTGAGTTGTTGTACTATAAGCGAGACATATATTTTCATTATTGATGTTGTTGCTGATCGAGTAAATACTCATTCTTTATTGAAACATAAAAAGAAATAAATCAATATCAAACAATATTATTTAATATAAGAAACGATAATCTTATGAATAAATTCATTTATTGAACTTTAAAACAACATACTTAAATATTTATTTATAAATTACTAGAATTAAAACTTAACAAATTTGTTTTTGAACACTTCCATCTCCAATCAAGTGATCAATTTTTTCATTAGGATCATCAAAGAAATTAGCAACATCTAAATGAGTGTCATCAAAATCGGCCATGATCAGAATCGCCTTCTTCAAAAGCAAAATTTGCTTCTATTTTCTTTCTTTTACTTTTTAGCGATTCTTGGTAAAGGTCAACAAGATGCTTTGGTGTACGACATGTACATGACCAATGAGCTTTACCACCACAACGATAGCATAAATTTTTCACAAATTTGCTATTTTGGCCACTTTCATGTTTCTCTTCATTATTTTTCCACTTCTGGTGGAAAGATGTATTCTTTGAATAACCACCACGATTTCCATAACCATATCCACGTCCATGATTTCTTTAATGATTAAAATAGTTATGTGCTGCTACTTTCACTTCAGGGAATGTAGCAGAACTAGTTGGACGAGACTCATGATTAAAATAATTATATATTGCTCAACACATTCACTTCAGGGAATGGAGTATAGTTATTTGCATCAAGATGAATTTCAACATCTAACGCCCAAGAAAAATAATTTTTCCTCGTAATATCAAGAGTCACAAAGTCAAGTTTTTTCAAAATTCATCAATATAATACTATTATCAAAGTATAAAATGAATAACATAACAATCATTGACACGCTAAAACTTAACGTGCTATGATAGCAAGTGCACTAGACGTGTGTAGTAATAAGTGGACAAAAAGTCCGGGTTGTCGAACCACGGAGACTTGAATTCTAGTTTATGATTTTAATGAAAGAAAAGACAATTAAAGTAAAGCAAGAGGAAAACAATTAAGTAAACGAAAGATCAAAGGAGGGAACAAGCTATGAATTAAATCTCACGTATGATAAAATGACTAAGGCACATGCTACAACCAAATCTACTCGTCAATATATATGAACTACTCTTCGAATTATTAGACTCCTATTGCTTTGGTGGAAACTCCTAAATTAACTATTACCCGATGTCTCGGCACATAATAATCCTATGATTAATTGACGGTTCTCTAAATATGTCTATCCGAGAATCTAATCAAAAATCACGCATTAACGTTCTAGAGCTTCCCCGAACGAATCCGGCTAACAACACCGGGAATCTTTACCTATTTCTAGGGCAATCCCTCATTTGTTTCGGATGATGTGTTAATTCTCTTGCACCCTAATCTATTTTCTCTCGAACAACTAGATTAGGCAAGATAGCAAGCATATGGTGATCAAACACATGATTGGAATAAAAGCATAGAATTAACACACAAAGCAATAGGAGAATTAATACAAAGAGCAACTTCACATATATTGATTCATAAATTTGGCCTTCACATGGCCTTAGTTCTACAATATTAGCCTCTCATCAAAGCCTTAAGAAAATCTAATACAAACATATACATACTCATGGAAATAAACATGTAAATGCAAATAATTAAAACTCCCTCAATTGATTGATGATGGATCTTTGCTCTTGATCTTCAATCCTTAGCTCCTCCCTCTTTGTTCCCCTCCAAAAGTGATGAAGAAATATGGTGATGAATGATGATGAGTGAAAAGTGATGGATCAAATGCCTCTCTCTCCCTCCTCTCCAAGATTGATCGGTCAATTCCCCTTAGGATCCCTTAAGAAGACCACCACAAATCAGCCCCTCATGTGTATGTCCCCCCTAGTGTCCCCTCCACTACTCTTAAAGTGAGTAGTATAAAATTCCCAAAAGTAGATCTAGTAAGAAACATACTTATGACATCCCCCCCATACATGTGATGACCTCTTGGCTTTAAATGTTCCACATCAAATGATGATCTTTTGGCTGAAAGGAGTCAAATCTCGGATGTGTCCACGCCTAGGCGCGGGTTTTATGGCGCTCGGGCGCCCAAATCAGAATATTCGGAGTATTTGCCTCTGTCTGGCGCAGTATTTGTATTTCCTTCATAACTCTCTCCACAAAACTCCGATTTGGATGATTCAAGTCCTCATTTGAAGCTAACACATAGTTCTACAACTTTGTAGAAGGAAACTTCATCCAATTCGGTCTCTAAAAATAAGAAATATCGCTCGAACGTGGAAACTGGTGCAGATACGGCGCCCAGGCGTGGACAGAACGGCGCCTAGGCGCCCCTTTCAGAATCGGGCGCCTAGGCGTGGTAATACTGGCGCCTGGGCGCGGGTGAAGTGGCGCCTAGGCGCCTGATGCAGAGTCTGAACCGTTTTCTTGGTTTTCAGCGCAGTAATTGTATTTTCTTCGTAACTTTCTCCACGGACCTCGGATTTGGATGATTCAAGTTGCCACGTGAAGCCAAGACAGAGATTTACAACTTTGTAGAAGAAAACTTCCTCAAATTCGATTTCAAAATACACTGAAATACTGTGTTTTTGTGCACTTTACGTCAATTGCAGTGATTTTCCACGTTTACTCAATAAGCACATAGATTATACGCATATGTGGCATAAATAAACTGATAAATGAATCTAAAACATAAACGTAAGGGCTTAAAAACACGTAAAAACGACTCTTATCAATCATTCAACTTCTTAAAATATTTTCAACATGATAGGATTATTCAAAAGAATAATACTAATCAAATATATGCACATATACATATGTCTTCTTTCCAAACATCAAGAGAATTATTGCATATTTCTATTTTTGTTAAATATTGAAATATACGTACCTTTTCTTTACCTTTTCTTCTTGCTTTGTTTTAAAAATCTTGTCTATCAATTTTCTTTACAAACTCATACTAACTCACGAAAATCTCTCAATGGATTTTACATCATACGTTGAGTACCCCATGTATATCTTTAGCCAAATTTCAAAATGATTAACACCTTGAGACGGATCGTGCTGATAACGTGTTATGAAATAACCCCAAATATTATGAAATATATTCAAATATTCTAAAGTAGAGAGACTAGAGAATTAAGAAGAGAATTCTTTCTTTGATTTTGGTGTCTTTCTCAATACAATGGCAAAGCCTATTTATAGGCACAAAACAAGATAAAATATTGATTACAAAATGAGGTAATGGAATTGTAGGTGAATCCACTAAATGAGATATTGGAGTTGTAGGTGAATCCACTAAATTATGTATTGGAGTTATATGGACATCCACTTAATGAATTATTCATAACAAGTGGAACATTTTTGATATTGTTAATTGTACTCTGCTCAATTTCATGTTGGGGATATTGTGTAGGCTGATTCCAAATTTGACAAAAAATTTATGCTAGACCAAAAAATACATTTGTGTAAAAAAGATAGATACAGTATACACACTCGAATCATTAAGTACGATGTGACATAAAATTACCCAAATTTGACTATCATCACAATAAAATTCCTTTACGGTGAGTAATAAGTAGTCTGTACCCCGGAAAAATAGCATATTCCACCTTAAGAAATTTAGCAAAATAGCATATTCCAACTTAAGAAATTTAGCTAGGCATATTCTCGCAAGGACATTTTTGTTCCAGAAATCGTGCTACACTTTCTAGTTTCTACCCTCTATTATTCTACTAACATGTTTTTTATGTACCAAAAAAAAAGAAATTATACTAGTATGGTGTCTTTTATTCAGTTATGGGGGATGAGTCGAATATTTTAGCATTAATTGTTAATTTTTGGAAGTAAGACTGTAAAAATATGTAGTTATTAAAATTTAACTTAAAATTAGTTCATTACATGTAAGAACATATATTAAAATTTAGTGAATATAAAATTGTATATGGATCGATACAAGTTTATTTAAAAAGATATACTGATTTCGATAGAACAACAACAAAAAAGGTTGATATTACTTGGTACATCATAATTCATAAGAATAATGGGTAAAAGGCATAGTACCCCCTTGTGTTCTTGAAAAAAGGCATATTACACCCGGTGTTATTAATAATGTCTGATCACCCTCTTGTGTTATTAAAAAAGTGACAAATAACACTCAAACTCATTTATTCAATAAAAAAAAAACCCTTAATATAATTATTATGAGATATCTCTTCATTAATTTTTCATTTTTAGTTGTTAAAATTATAAATATAATATAGTTCTACGCATATAGTTGATTATAAATGATATGTAATTTTATTTAAAAATATGTGAAAGAAACTTTTTTGTTAATATTTTCACTATTTCGAGTCGAACTCGGCTTGTTAGAAAAGTTTGGCTCATTAGGCTTTGCTCGAGCTCGAGTCGAACTTTTTTCGAGCAGGTTCGACTCGTTGGTCAGCCCTAGCCATTATATACCATAAGTATATTAAACATCATAATGTTTGTATGTTACATTATTATCATATTTCATGAGATAAGTTATAATATTTATAATTAAAGAGTATGTACAAAAATCAATATTTTTAATTTTATATATGTTAGAACAATCTGATATATTAGTAAATATAAATGTTGCGTATACTTATTTAATAACAATTGCTTTAAATCATTACAAACAATAAAATAATATTAGGTGATTTTGTAAACTAATTAATGTAAAATTCAATGCTATATGCATAAGGACATATTTGATATTTTAATGAGGTTGGATGTATTTTGCCTCATTTCTGATAACACAATAGAGTAATCTGCCTATTTTTTTAACATAAGGGGCAATAAGCCCCTTTTCCATAACACAAGGGGGTAAAATGCCTTTTACCCTAAGAATAAGGGTCAAAATGAATCAAATTGAACTAATCAAGTTATTATTCGAGTTTGATTGAATTCTTATATTTAAAAATTAATACATCTGAAATTATATATGGCTATAAAATATTTATGTTAAAGAAAAACTAGTCAATTTGGAAATATCTAGTACAAGAAGTAAATATGATGTGGTACATCAATAATTATAGATGATGTGGTACATCAATAATTATAGATGATGTACCAGTTCACCATAATATACATATAGTTCACCATATTATAGATGATGTACCAGATCTTCTTACATTTCTTTTATATTTGATTTTCTATGTTGATTAATTTGCTTTTCAATACATTTTTAAAATTTAATTATAATATTGTATACCGAACAACATTTAGTATAAAAGTTCAAAAATAAAATAAGATTGGTTCAACTCTATCCAATTCGTTTACACCTCTATTCTTATGATGTAGAGCTGCAACATATATTTTTTTATTTTTTAAATAAATACCATATATCTATTTATATATAATTCCTAACTCAATATTATATATATATATGTGTGTGTGTGTGTGTGTAAGTTGTGTAAGTATTGAGTTTAATTTGAACAGAATAGCTAATTATTTTTATAAATCTTACTTCAAAAAGTTGATATTTGAGGTTAAAATTATAGATTAATTTCTCCATAATTATATAAAATACCATCACGTTCTTAGAATAATTTGAGGTGTAAAGTGCTACTTAAGTTCTTGGATAAATATACCCTTTATTCATTGTGCTTCAACAGAAGAAGTAAGAGATAGCATTTGATGACAAAAAGTGTGATTTTTAATTTTTCTGGATGGAAAGTGCTTATTAGGCTCTTTTTTGAGGTGCGAAATGCTTTGTACTCTTTTTAGTTTGATAATTGATAAATATTTGTTTTTTTTTTATGGTTTTAATGAACGTTAAAAACATAGAAGATGATGATGTATTAAAAATGGCAATGGCGCGTTTGGTCCCTCAACTTTTCACTTAAAATCACTTTAACCTTTTAACTTCCATTCGCATCAATTGAGTCCCTCAATTTAAAAATTAGATTCAATAATTTCTCCTCTCAATTTTCGGTCAAATTTGACTAGAGAATTGGCCACATGCGTAGGGGCAAAATTGACCTTTTGTGATTTAAAATAATAAAAAATAAAATGCCAAAAATTGAATCGACAATTTTACCTTTAAAATTGGTTATGGTCGTGGCATGAGATCAACTTTCGATCAAAATTGATTTGAAATTGACTGAAGGGACCTTATTGAAACTAATTTTTAAGTTGAAAGACTCAATCGACGCAATTGAAAATTGAGGGTCTAAGTCATTTTAAGTGAAAAATTGAGGGACCAAAAGTGACATTACTCGAAAAAATATGATAAACTAAATCCAAAGGTCCTAATGTCTATTTTTCTCACACTGTAACTTGTATTGTCTTTGCTCCCAACTCACAATTGTGTAAAAGATATAGACAGAGAATTTACGCTCGAACCTTTAAACACTTTCCAACATAGAATTAATTACACACATGACCTCGTTAAAACTTAAAAGCATCGTTATCACATCTCCCTATGAAAATTCTAGTACAAACTCAGCTTGACAGCATCAAAATATATTTCACAAAGAGAATGTATTATATTTATCATATAATTGATAAATTATTTTAAAATACACACATAAATTTAGCCGAATCAAAAGCGGATTAGAATTTCCCCTTAGTTCAAATCCCCAATAAAATAAAAGAGCTCACGTCACGTTACCAATCTATATCACTCTCCAACTGCGCGCGTCTTATTACCCACCACTAACCACCTAACACCCACCCCCGCTCACGTTTTCTCTCTGCGTAGCTTCAGCCCATCATCCCCACTCGCGACATTCCCGCGTCATTCTCCCTCACCTCCAAAAGGCATAAACAATTTCTCAACTTCTTGGCGCGTTCTCTCCACTCTCTACATTGGCCCGTGAAACCATCATATCACGGGACCAGTAATAGAGTAGCTCCTCCTTGAAGACTGATGAGCCAAATGCCAAGTTTGGTTCCTGTATTTTGGTTAGAGAAAAAAATAATAAAAAGGATTAGAAAGTAAAGTAGAATGTACTAACATTCCAAGAAAATATTTTTTTTTCCTCAGTCAAAATCTACCAACCAAATGCGCAGTTGCAAACAAAAATGATTATAAAAAAGTGATTATAAGTGAAAAATAATCAGAATTGATAACTAATCAAAAGTAGAGAATATTTGTAAACATAAACGAAAAGCCAAAAAAAATAAAGATTGCAGATGATTATTTGCAGAATTGTAATAAATATATTTTTAAATATTAATCATTTTAATTACAAAAATATCATAATCAATTTTAAGCACTCATTTACCCGTTCAACGATTATGGATTAATATGTAGAAAAAAGTGATAAATATATTTTACATAAATTATTTTAATTACGAAAATATCATAATCAACTTTAAGCACCTAGTTACTAGTTTAATGATTATAAATTAATATCACTTAAGTTCAAAGAACAGAATCTTAATTTAGGTCTACAAACATTCCTAAATAAATAATTTAACCATAATTTAACAAAAAAGAAAAGAAAAGAAAAGATATTTAAACCATAAGCTCATAAGTACTTATTTTAATAGTTTGGAGACATTGGTATAGTAACTATCTGGCTTCTTTTGAGGCACCATTTGTATAGACGAATTGTGTTATTTTCTCCGGTAAAAGTCACCACCTTTTTTTCAGAAAAATAAATGTGTTCAATTCATATGTTTGATTTTTATGCTATAAGACAAACCTTTGATATGTCCAATATAATCGATCTACTATGCAATTATATAGTAATGTTTTCTAAGAAAATTTTAACACGGGATAAAAAGCTAAGGATATACATGAGCCAAGCTTTAACTCAAATATAGAAACAAAATACACACACATATATATATATATATATATTATTAAATAGATAAACAATATATATTTTGTATTTACAAACTCGAGAATCTTTGAAAATGTATAATAAAGCTTGAGCTCGAATCGAACTATACTTGACTTGATGCCCACTCCTACAGCTAATGTTATCATAATTAAGTGTTTGACTAAGATTTTATTTAGTTAAATGATAATGAGAGTTTCAAGTTTTCAACCCAATCATAAATGTGCTTATTACAAAAAAAGAAAGAAAAAAAACCAATCATAAATGTAATTACAATGAAATTCGGTTAATTATGTCTAGACTTAAAAAAAAGAAAAAAAAATGTCATTAACAGCCCTTTTCTGCTTCTCAGTTTTCAGGTAAGCCAAACAGAGCCTTAAGTTAACGCTTTTCCAGATTCTGCCCTTTTTCATTTTGTTTTTACTTTTTTGATTCCCATCACAGTTTTCAGCATTACTGAAAAATTAGAAATGCCCGCTCTCTGATTTCCCCTCGATCTATCCGTACCCATTTTTATCGCAAATATTCTTCTTAATATAGAACACTAATAATATATATATATATACATATATATATATATATATATATATATTGTCTCAAGAATTTAGCACCAACCGAATTATTTTCATATCCAACATAATTATCAGGTATGTTATCACCATGTTTCGGTAATTTATCAATTTACCCATTTTTGGTTTGATTTTCGTTGAAAAAATGAATAAATTATTTGATCTGAGATGAGAATTTTATGTTTAAGGTGAGACGAGAGGCATGTGATTAGGTGCCTTTATGGTTAATTGATTTAATACTATTTTTACTGCTTTGTATTTTTCTGGATTAAATAATTGAAGTTTTTGTAATTAAGTAATAATTAATTGATGTGTAATCTGTTTTTGATTGATTAGGTTGAGTTTCTGTAAAATTGGGGATTAGTTTACTAATTTTTTCTTATCTGTCGCCTCGCGTGATTCTTAACATGTTATCCGAATCTCTCTTGCATAAAATATGTGTATGTGTGTGTGTGTGTATATATATATATTGTATGTATATGTGCATCTGGATCGTGAATGATATATTTAATAATATATTTTGTATAATTTGAATTTTGTTTGTGAACATATATATATGTGTTGGCGGTGCATTTTGCTCTCTGCAAATAATTCTTCCGCTGAGATCCAGATTTGCGTTTCTCGAGTTGCAAGGTGTGTTTTGTTCTTGTTTGTTTTGGGTGAATTCTGAATTAGAAACATGTCAGAATTGTTTGGATCGTTTCTCTATTCACTGGGATAGCAGTTCAGGTTATTGGGGTAGTACTTTTGGGTGACAATTGGGGGGTCATTTTGTTATATTAGTATCGTTATTCTTTGAGAGAGTAAGATATGATCTGCTGTTCTTTGAAACTATATTTTCTGCCTTTGGAGAATTTTTGTGAACAATCATACTTGAACTTTTGAAGAGCTTCTGCATGTTAACAACTCTTACTTCCATTAGCCACCGTTGGTGATAATAACTATCCTTCTTGTTTGCATAATTCAATTGCACCATATAATTTGTGCAATCTGCAACTTTGGTAGATTGAAATTCTAATCATTAAATTTTCTGGAAATGAGGCTGATCAAATTGGGCTATGCATCAGAGATGAGCAAAACCTTGACATTTCATTTCTATATGTTCCAGGTTTGTAGTGCATTTTTTGTAATTGGTGCATCTTGTGTTGGTCTGAAAGAAATACCAAAAATGTGTCCGTTTGTGTCTTCCATATTTTGTGATATGTGATTCTTCCTAGTTCTGTTCCCCAAAGTTTTTTTATGATGGGCATCTGGTCTGCTGCTAAATTTTGTTCCCGGGGTATATCATAAGGTTTCATCTTTGAGCGGGCAATGATCTCTTCTCAAGAGAAGACATCCTTATTTTCTTCATATATTGATGATTGGTGCACTTTGATTTGCTGAGAGTGTTTCGAGCCAATGATGTTCTTATTCTATTATTGTTGTCTATTTGAAAGTAGTGTTGTTTCAATGTATTTGAGGATGATAACAATGACGTTTCTGGTTGAAAGCAATGATAACAATTATGTTTCTGGTTTTCTATTGCTTTTGTTATTTCACTTTGGGATCAACTTTCCTGGACCTCGGCTGGTGGCCTGGTCATAAGTCTATTTAATTTATTTAAGAACGATAACTTCTGGAGAATTCATCCCAAGTAGTTTAGTTTTATTTGCTTCTTTCCTTTTTCTTCTTCAATTTCTACCTGAACACTGTTATTTGAATGTATTTTATTAATATTCATTTCTGATACTTTACCAGATTATGGGGGGTTCCTCTTGTTTTTGTGATTGCATTTTAGCTTTAATCTATTGTAAAGATTAATCTATGATATACTTGCATATGCAACAAAATATCTTTTTACGCAAGAATCTTTTTCCTTTTTTTAATCATAATACCTCTGTAGTCACCACAGTCTCTGACCCATGTATTGGAAGTTCGCTATTTGTTCACTTGGTTGAACCTTAATTCTATGCTGAATGCTGTAATTGATAAGTGGAAGACAGAAACAAAACTAGACCTTGATTTATTCTTTTCATGTCCTCCTGTCTTATACTCTTATGTTCCATTGATCTCTTGATAACAATATTTATTTCAAAAGTACTGCATGAAATTTGAGATTTGTGAATTACTTTTTCTTATTGCTTTGATAAATGTTTTGTGGTGTTAAACATATTTTTTTTTAAAAATCTGTTCATCAATTAAACTGAAATCAAAATGAGAGGAATACACAATTGCACTGTAGCAATCAATTTTTACTATTTAGGCTTTTAGTTGATTAACTTTTGATTTTGTTCATGCTCAAGTGAAAATCACCCTTGTTAAGACTGCCACATTCTTGTACAGATTTCATTTAGAAAATGGCAAAAGGTACCAGGGGCAGACGCGGGATTGCTTCACGACAGTGCAGACCAACACCATACCCCTTGCCATTGTACAATGAAACAGAGGACACGAATCACAAAAACTGCTCCAAAATCTTCAAGAAAGACTGGGAAGACGCCACATGTTCGGTTTGCATGGAGTATCCTCACAATGCTGTTCTTCTCTTATGTTCCTCGCACGAAAAAGGTTGCCGTCCCTACATGTGTGGAACCAGCTTCCGATATTCAAACTGTCTCGACCAGTACAAGAAGGCTTACACTAAAGTAACGTCATCTGACGGCCGTCCGATTCATTATCCCCTCGATACTCAAGCTATTAACCCATTTTCTGGTGGGCCCATCGAGAATTGTGAAGCTGCTGAGTTGGCATGTCCCCTTTGCAGGGGTCAGGTGAAGGGCTGGACGGTTGTTGAGCCTGCCCGAGAACATCTCAACTCTAAGAAACGAAGTTGCATGCAGGATAACTGCACATTCATTGGAACGTTCAAAGAGCTGAGGAAACACGTGAAGTTGGAGCACCCTTCTGCTAAGCCACGCGAAGTGGACCCCACTCTAGAACAGAAGTGGACAAGGCTAGAGCGTGAGAGAGAGAGGGAAGATGTGATGAGTACCATAAGATCATCGATGCCGGGGGCAGTTTTTTTTGGGGATTATGTGATTGAAGGAAGTCATTATAATTTTGATTCAGATGACGACGAAGATGCTTTTGATGCAGATGCTATGGAGCAGAATGAGGGAGTTAATCGAAATTTGATGTCTGTGTTTTTATTTCTGCGGGCTTTTGGCTCTGCAGGTAATGAAGATAGAGGTATTAGGCGGAATGAGAGAGACGCTAACCACACACTACTTGATAGAGGTGGTATGAGATTGAATAGTGGAACTGCTATTGATTACTCTGATCAAGATAGTGATGACAATGATGATAATGAAAATGAGGGCAGTAATGGTACTTCACCAGTTGGGCGTCTACGTCGTGAAGGTGGAGTTCTTTTGGGGCGTTCTGGAAGGAGGAGAAGGCGTATAGAGGGAAATGGAGGGCCGAGATAGCTGTAATATTGCAAAGATAAAAAAAAATTAGGTCTTAGTTCACGGGTGGGAAGGGTTTGGTTTAGCTGTCATTTTTAATACTTGCAAATGCACATTTACCTCCTCACCGATGTTCCATATTCTGATGAGTTGTATAATATGATAGCTCAAGAATATGGAGGGTCAGAAAACTTGTTTTTCATGTAATTTTAGTTTGTAATTTCCCGATTACTTGTCCTTCGATGTTAATTACGATTGACATTCTTATGTGTATTCAGTAAAGAAAAATGCAAGTTCGACTTGTCTGCACTTTGTTCTCTGTTGCTTTTAACCTCTGTTTGGAGAAAGAACAAACATGAACTGGGTTCCTTTGTTTGTAATTAGTTTGCAGATAATTATTATTTTTGGAAATAAAAATAAGTTTGGTGTAACCATGGAATTTGTTGCTTCTTTGATATGACCTCATGAGAACTCAATCCCAAAAGCTAGCTATTGAGGTGAAAAAGTTCAAGGTCATATGAACCCCACATGAAAATCCCATAATTCCGATATGAGATCCAAGTCCCATACCTTGCAATTGGGATCATAACATTCTTATCTAATCTTTTTGTTGAGATTTATTTTCTTAAAAGTAATCTTTTTGTTTGATTGAATTTATTATTTCAAGATTACCATGCTGGAGAGGCAAATGAAGATTGAGTTTATCAGTTATTGACTTGTTGCCTTAAGCGAATAGCTTCTTGTCTGGACTCAACTTGTTTTTGTTTTTTGATAATTTATACTCGACTAAAAGTAGGTCAAATTACCAAAACCTCCCCAAGTCCCTAACATAGGATCAGTATCTCCTATCGAGTTTAAATAATTACCAACACCTCTCAATTTAACGGAAAATAAAATACACTAACAGAATATGTGAAACAACTTCTTCAAACAAAGAATATGTGAAACAACAATTTCGCCCTTGATTAGATACAATTATCATCCTGTATTTAAATCCTAAGATTGTATGACAACTACATTTGTTCTGTATAAGTGCAGAAATCACTATTCCAATTGCTAAATTATGAGATTGAAATATTCATCTATACTAAGTACAGGTAACAAGTGGCATTAAAAATTACTTAATTTCGAAACAGTAATGCTATGATACATTTTTTCTGTTGATTATCCCCGTGGGTACACCATAACAAACTGGTGATGCTCCAATGAGATAACCAAGAGTACAAGAATTTCGAGCTTGTCCCATAAATGATCCAATCCTCGGTCTATGGTTACATTTTCTGAACTTACACTTGTTTACACTTACATCACATTGAGCACAATCGGCTGATCTTTCTTTTAACCACGCGTCAAGCATTGCCTTTCCAAATCTGTCAATGTCTTTATCTGTCACTTCCCACAAATTGGCAACTATAACAGGAGAACCTGCTAATAGGTAAGAGATGGGAGCGCCGTGTGGCATATAACATCCTTTTAGATAAAGAGAACCACTACTACATCCAAGAAGTAGAGTTGCAGCACAATTGTCGAGTTTTTGAATCTCATGCCCGGGAATATATTGCATTCCTGAAAGACCATCATTAAGATCAATCAGTACAATATCTCATGACATGCTAGTATGCTATGCCCTATGATCCTACATGAGTAGGGTTGTGAACCATTGTATTACATAAGATGTCAACATATTATTATTGGGTAAATTACATAAACGCCTCCTGCGTGAACTTCTAACTACAAATAATACCCTCAAGGTTTAAGAAATCACCATAATCTCCCCCGTCTATATTACAATTTTAACCCCTGTCAAATTACAATTTCACCCTGTTAGTACACATATTACAATTTACCCCTGATAGAGGGTGTGTTGGTAATTTACAAAACCTCAGAGAGGTGTTGGTAATTACACAATAAGTGAGGGGGTGTGCATGTAATTATCCCTTTTATTTTATATCACAATATTTTCATCCAGTGATTCACAAACGAACTTGATTGATAATATCCAAGTGCCGCATATGAAATTTTAATCAGATAGAAAATAATTATTTGCTATCAGTCATACCACTCCCATGACCAAAGTAGATGAAGAGGTCATGGTTTTTCAGGGCCAGAGTCAGTTCTTCAATTGTGGGCACAGTTCCAATCGTTCCCTGTATAGAAAGTTTGTTCAGATAAAGCACAGCAGAAAAGAATACGTATATCCGGAAAATACTCAATCAGGATTTATTGTGTAATATAAAAGAGTGACGAAAGAGGAAACTTTCAATTGGACGATATACTTTATGTTAAAAACTTTACTAGTCAAGACCAATATCAGGGTACCTCTATGTTTTGATCTTTAAACCAATCCTCAAATTCAACCTGTGTTCTGCTGAGATCACCATCTGGATTCAACAAGTAGTATGAATCCAGGGGGTCTATTACTGGAAAGTCTGGAGTAGTAGTCTCAAACTGATCTTGGTTTTGGCAGCATCTATCAAGTGTTGCAAAAATGCTACCAACAGAGGGCATCCGGTAAATCTCTTTGTTTCTCAATATTGGCAGACTCTCCCATGGAAGCATCTGCATAGAAAAATTATGTACACCATGTTAACGGTTTATTTGATGCTCCACCCAGTGGACAACATTGGGTGGCTCAATGTATGACACGTGTCCCATTATTTTGTTTTGCATTTTGGTTATATTCCAAAAAGTAAGCGCTCATGGTTAAAATCAAGAACGCACCTGCACCTCAAAATCCAAAACCAAAATAATTGCGTTTTTGTTCACATGATCAGTCTGGTCAGAATTTTGGGATGTTTCAAGCATTCTTTTGAACAATAAATGCAGCGTATTTTCGAATTCACTAGATGTTTTTGATGATGCCTCAGACTGCACTCCAACATAGCAGTTTTTGCCCACAACAAGCTGTAAAAGATGTTTCTCATCTTCAGAACAGCTCTTTTGAATGGAATCAAGACAGCTGCTGTCTGGCCATTTCCCCAAAAGCAAATATTTCCAAGTACCCAGCCACAAGTCTTCCATATCCCTGATATACATAGGCATTTTCACATGATATTAAGTGAAAATAAAATAAAATAACAAACTAATGATTTTGTCGTAGAAATATAGGCAGATGTAATATATAAACTTACTGCAAAAATTTGCCGAGGCATTCATCAAGTCGATTCCTCTGCGTCCACCACAATGACGTGTTCTCTTTTATATATTCCAAAAAGTACTGTGACGATGAATAGTAATTTCCTTGCAATACATGTCTAAACACTGGGGCTATGTCATCGATCACAGAGGAGACCCAAGGACACTGCCACTGCTTGACAAAATCTTTGCACTTGAAGACGACTGAGCTGGAACTAGCATCATCATCTGAAACTTCTCATAAAATAATGAAACAGAGATTAAATTCAACAGAAGAACAAAGATGGATACATATTTCATAGTTATTAGGGGTGCCAGTCGACTCAATCCAGCTCTCGAGAGTCAACTCGAGCTCAAGCTCCATTATTTCGGTTCTTAAGCACACGAGCCGATCCCAAGCCTATTTATATTTTTAATTTTATATTCAATAATATTAATTTTTTAATATTATATATTGATTAATGAACTGTAATTTCGAGGAGGGCTTGCAAGCTCGTTGAGCCTCTGAATTTCGTTCAGCTCGGCTCATTTGCACCTTTAATTTATACACACTTCACATACTCTTTATCTTCAAGCTTAAATACCTTCAAAAATAGTATACACAGGTAGAAGTATGACGTGCTGATTATCTGAACTCAGATGCGATAAGAGGATCCAGGCTCGAACAGTAAGAGTGCAATTTAAGAGTTCTCTAAGCAAACCAGCATCAGCACCTGCAACCAAGCTAATGCAGATGACTGGAGTTGATGTTAGACCCTGAAAAAATCTTAGAACAAATTCTTCCAGATCTTCACAGGATTCGGGTGCAAGCCTGGAACATAAGGAAGAAGGTTAAAGAGGTGAAATGAACAACAATATTTCCAAGCTATACATAATTCATTAACATCAGACAGACCTGAGTGAAATAGGTATATCAAAAGAGGTTGAAGCTGAGTTTGGTAGCAAAGAATCCTGATGAAGTATCAATCATAAAGGAAAAGGCACAGAGGAAGGAAGTCAGAATCAATTCATAGCATGCGCTATTTAAAAACGTAATAATAATTCTTGGAAATTACTTCCAAGTCAATGTAGATAACAAAAACCAAAAGTGAACTTGAGAATCCAAACTGGTCATTCACGAAGTAGATCTATTCAAAGACAAAAAGGCAAGAAAACTCACCCCTTATGAGACAACATTATAATGCACAGCTAGTTTTAGAAAACAATATTCTACAACAACCAAAGGTCTTTTCTGTTGAATGTTAAGTAAAATTGCTGTGCAACACAATTCTGCCGTGAGTAAAAAGTAAAAACTTTTAAAAAAGAATCTGTTATCACTACTCAATTGCAACTTCTTTTGACTGTCCTACAGTGCTAAATTGAAACTGGCCTCCTCAAGTAATATATCCACATGAAGCAAACTTACATGGTAAAAGAAGCTCGACACAGTGAGAAGAAATGAAACGCTTAAAACTGAAATAATCAAATGCTTATATCATGAATTTATGGTAAGGGGCAAAATGATCAGGCCATGTGTGATAATTATACAGCAAGAAAGACGAATAACAAGAAGTGGAAAAGCTTTTCATATCAATGAAGTTCAAACTTGGAGATAAAGAAATAAAGTCATAGTGATCCGATAAACAACTATTGCACCCCTGTTAACTCTTTTATTTCTGACACAGGTCGGATTTTCAAATCCCCTGTCGTCATACCCCTCTGTTCGAACACTCACCAACAGCTTAGAAAGGCAGTTGGTAACTCAAAACTAAGAAGGTGAGAAGAAACTGTATATGATTGAGCTTTTGAAATCATGGTAGTGAGCAAAATTTGAAATCATGGTAGTGAGCAAAATATTGCATCTAATTTCCCCACTTAACACACTGATTAGTAAGCCAGAAACGATGCACTAACATAAGACACACACTGGATTTTGAATGCGTACCTCAAAATCTGTAGCAATTTGACTTTGTTTTTTCTGCATCATACCAGAGAAGATTTGTTGATCCAGATGAGTGCCAAGTGAAGCTTGATGAAAGAACGAAGCCCACTGGCTTTCAGAACCTTCCTCATTTGGAGATAAAGAAAAAGATTTCACTGAGGTAGAAAGTACATATATAGCTGATAGCAACCGGGAAATCTGTTGAAAAACATCACAACTGATCAGGTGTCAATCACCACCGATCACACAACAGCAGGTGGATAGGAAAAGGTGAGAAACTGAATATCATAAACACATGTTAGTCTCAACGGAAGAGAACACTGGCGAAGGTTTTTGCATCGTTCCTAACCAGGCTTATTTGTACTGGATGGAAATCCAAAATCAGAATCTATCCATCTATTGGAATAGACCCAACATACAAACTAAATGAAAGACAGACTAAGAGGAAGGTTTTACCTTTTGAAAAAGTAGTGGAACTTCTCGACAAAGTATGAAGGCCAGCTTCAACCAGGATACAATCCTTTTTGTCCCGATAGATGAAAGCTCACAGCAAATGTTCCTGCTTGACAAGGGAATACAAAAACGTTGATCTAAAAGGTCAAATCAAAGGCATGAACTACATATTAGCCATCTCTTGAAAAGAATGCAAAATGAAGCTAAAAATGATCTCTAGTCAAAACCAATGACATACTTCAGCCATCTTCTCATATTGTTGCAACGAAACAAAAATAAGCTAGCATCATAACCATTTCTCCATGAAATAAATGAGGGGCAGTAACAGAGAGTCGAATACAAATTGGGCCATATTCTGTAGCCAGACCTTAAGTAGAACCATTACTAGAGAAGTTCAATGACTGTCCTGACCAAGAACGGGAATAATCTCTTTGTAAGAAATAAAGATGACAAATGATAACTTATAGTTGCATAAGAATAGGAATCTTAGTTCATAGATACCTGGTGCCCTGGTAAGGATAACCCTTCAAAGCAAACCAGCAAATATAGTAAAGGAGTGCTGCGCGTTCAACTGCTAAAACATCTCCAGGGAAATACTTTCCAATTGAATCAATCAAGAAAATAAGGGAAGGCGAAGTGTATTTCGAACAAAATGAATTTCGTCTGAACAGAACTGATATACTTTGCAATAGAAGTTTGTGGGCTTCATGGACATTACCACAATTGACAGAAAGTTTTCCTGCAAAATGCATATGGTCAAGAATTGGGGAAAAGGAAATGGCAGAATTTCCATATACGTGATATTGGATGAAGCTAGTGCAATAAAATATGACACGAAGGCAATACAAATATTGAACAACACATTGCTGTTACATGTATTTAGTTATCTGCTTGTTAAAACCAGGAATAACATGCATACATAAAAACAGCAAAAAACTACAGTAAAGAAGCAATTTGTTTGATCTACTGGAAACAATTTTCAAGTGCATGACAGCAATCATAGCACAAGTTTTCTCAAAGCAGACAACCACTTTGCCAGTTAACCCAGATGACAATTACGGCAACAAAGCTGCAATCATTCTCACCCTACATGAGTGTGCATGAATGGTAACTCTACTGCACTCAATTTTAGCTATAAATTACATGACTTCTGTCACTCGAAGAAATATTTTGGTGGAGCTCCAGGAAAAGAACATGCAATTTCTAATGCAAAGGAAGACTTGAGAAGGGAATTTGCTACTCAATCAGCTTATGACATACTCTCCTGCAATGGGTTGGTCCCGACAAGAAACATAGGGGTGGGGAAAGGACACCATAGCCCAGACATGAAAAATTCATCTATTTAAGCTTGCACTCTGACTCCAAAAAAAAAAAAAGGGAAGAAGAAGTGAGTAGAACTGATTTCCGAAGTTGCTCCTATCTAATCACATCTGAAGGCAGCCGTTAGTTGTTTGGTCTGGTTGATTGTCTTCTATGGGCCTCTATGTTTAGCTCATGTTTCTGATCAAATCTTTACAGGTTAAAATTACAAAGCTCTATAAAAATGAGAAAGCTAAGAATTCATGAAATAGCTAAACAAACTCAAGTATTGAAAGCACTTTCGAGAAGACTTCCCAAGCATCCCGCCATACCTATGCTAACGAATAGTCTTAAAGAAAGCTTTCTGTAAGCAAGCTCCCAATTCATGTTTATGAAATTATTCAGACTGCTGCAGCCAACAGCTTCAATGTGAAGACAGTGCCAACATTTGAATTTATTGCAAAGAGATGCCATGTCACTTTGAAAATCGTCAACAGAGCATTTAGCTTCAAAATTGGGCATCTTTTTATCAGAATCAGCAGCAGAAGCAGACATATGCTCTGTGGCTAAACCAGCAGTGCAGCCATTTTGTCTGTCACTTGGTACTACAATCTCATGGGTTTCCCCTATAGAGCGATGGATGGACCGTGTTATCCTGCGATTGTGACTACAGACCATGTCCTGTCTCTGTGGGGCAGGCTTTATTTCCTTCTTTGTCCTTCTAAATCTTCTCGGTTGAATTTTATTTTCAGGCTTATCACTTGAAAGGGTGTCAGTCTTCTCCAAAAGGTTTATTGCACACATGGACAATGAACTCTCTTCAGATATGACTTGCTCGGCCCTAGCTTCATCAGAGGTAGAGTCAGAGAACATCCACTCAGAAAGATTTAGCTTATGTAGGGCTGATTTATACAAGCTTTTCGCATTAAACGCCCTCTTGGTAAAAGAGAACTCTCCAGTACTGCAAGAACTGCTCAAGAATACATCTCCGATTTGCTGATTAACAGAAATTTCCAACATACATGCACATTTTTCACAGGAAATAGTGTCACGGTTGTCAACTAGGTTTTTTTTAGCACTGGACAATTCTTTTTCAGCCATGCACCAAAGCTTTTGTTTACGGTATAGTTTTCCTGATAAGATATAAGGAATAAGTAAGATGTCTTCCACAATATCCTTTTGAATCATGTGTTGTTATGTCACACACGAGAGAATAGGAAAAAATAGCATACCTAACATAGAAGCAAAAGCAATTTCAAAAAGTGGCAAGCTCTGAAACTGGGAAACGTTTCTTCCCCACCGTAAAAGCATTTCAGCCTCAGAACCATTTCCAAGAATCTCTTGAAGAACTCCAACCTATCAAGCAATTGAGATACAATATAATTTGATATACAAACATTACCTTCAAAAGGAAGTCATATATGATGTTTGCATCAATACCTGTAATAGACTTTCAAGGTAACAGCTAAGCACATTCCAAGGAGTAAGAACACAGTCTTCATAATCGCAAGAACCTTTTGTCATTAATAGATCTTTAATCTTGAAGTTCTGAATCCCATAGTAACTCTTTTCTATGATCACCCCGTTCTCATCAAATGTCTCAGTCATTTTCTCCACTGAGTATTCAAATTTGTGTTGTAAAAGTTTACTACGCAAGCGATGGGCCTCTTTTGCATATGTAAGTGCCTATAGTACAACGACCAACTGGTTAAAGAGAATACGTTTTGCTGAATAATGATTAATGAAGTGGAAGTAATGTATTATTCATCAGTAATCATTTATAGACCAAGGATTCAAATAAGCTAAGTATGGAAAAATTTATGGTTCATTTCAGACAACGCCTCTGAGAATGCAGAAAATTTACTCAGCATCTAGTATATGCTCCCAACACCAACAAATAGGAAAAAAGCATGAAATATGTCAAGTTGTGGGGCGGTGTCATCAAGCCAATTTCAAAGATTTTTATGCAATTAATTTTGGTTTACTTAAACAAAGGTATAATTGGTTATTAACAAACCAAACATAGAGATAGAACAGAAATTAATTGCAATTCTACTTTTAGATTAATCACAAAAAAGAGGATAACAACTTTCTGTAGCAATATCAGTACCCTTATTCTTTTATGATAAACTAACAGTAAATGCTGCTTTTTCTTTCCTCACTTTTTTCCGTTTCTTTTTGAATTCTAAAAGTATTTGAAAAACAATTAACCACTAGAGTGTGTTTCCTGAGACATTCAGGGGCTATTCTCGACATTTGGAGTTATATAAACCATAATCTTTTGACCCAAACTACACGTTTCAAAGATCTTGCCGATGATTCTACCATCATATAATTTTGACTAGCAAGGTAAAAATTGTACACAAAACTGTGGAAGCAGCACTTCAGTTCAAGCTACCTCAATTATTCGTCCACTTGAAATCAGTCTTTCAGCTAAGTCATAGTAGAGATGCGACGATAGAAAGATTGAACGAGTGGATAGTGGTACCTACCATAAGGAAATAAGAAGAGATAACATGTCAGACCATTTTTGCAACTTTAAATGCAGAGAATTTGCATCTCATTAGTTACTAGAGGAGCTTACATGGGAAACAAGATCAGAAGCAGCTTGCTTAATCTCATCATTGATGTCATGGAACCCAACAATAAGGGGCTTCAGTTCCTCAATACACATTCTCCAAAGTTCAGCAGAGTTGCAAACTTGAGTCTGATGCTTAGACAAAGTTTCAATAAACATATGGTTTACAGGTGAAGGACAGAGAGCGTGACTGAGCCTTTTGTTTTTCCAGAGCTCAGACAGTGTCTTTGCCAAAGGAAAATTCTTCTGCTTAAAAAACTTGATCACAACGTCATACAAGCTAGGGTGAATTTCCAAGTAGCCCTGGAGTAAGAAAACATAGAAGAAAGTAACAATGCCAACAAACATGTCAAGAACTTCATATCCATGACCCGTAAACATACATTGTAACAGTTACCTTTAGTGATAACAAGTCAATGAGATGATACCACAAATATAGCAAGTCTTCAGACTTCTCGTAATGTTCATCTGCATGGTCATGATCTGGGCTCAAGCAGAGCTTCAATGCAGCATGAATATATTGTAGAAAGTCACTGTCAAAGCAAAACAGCAAAGCATCAACAATAGGACAATGTTTTCCCAAGTACCTACTACGTATGTATAACCTGCCAGTAAATATTCATTCAATGCTGAAAGACTAGCCTTCGATGGGATAAAACCATTGAGTTGGGTACTGCCTCCTGGGTAAACAGTGCATGCAAAATATAAGCATGGATGAGAAGATGATGAACTCGAGAACTGCAGCTCTTTTTCGTGGCGTAGACCGACTTCTGTTTTTGAAGATGTCATGTCAAACAAGATCAGCAACTATAAAGAAGCAACCATAAATAAGATAGTTGCGTAAGCTCACCAATGTAGATATTGCATCTGATAGACACTGAATGCATTCATCCAGAGGTGCTAATTCATGGGCTCTTAATAGTTTTCCCTTCTCCATGAGGATTCTTGATTTATTTAAATTACTGTCTTTTGTAACATAGACATCTTCCAAAAGGATAGTGATTATTTTCATTTGCATTCTGCCACAATATCTTGGATTTAGATAACTCTTTTCGTCATATGCAAGAAGCTCCTGTAAAGTCCAAGCAAGAGGCCATCAAATTAAAAGATGGACACAACAAATAATCATAGAGAGCACTGTCTGTGTGACAGGGAGAGGGGATGGGGGGAAGAAACCAAACCTCTTCCAATAACTTTGCAAGCGCCCTTTTAGATAGTTCCATAGAAGATTTAAGCAAAGGATATAGTGTTGTACCATGCTCTACATCTGCGTCCTTCAACAGCAAATATTCTATCTGGAAACCAGGTCCCAGTCAGTAAGAGTTGACGTTGAAAAACAGCTAAACAGTGCAACAGGCTGTTAAATGTTACCTTTACCCACTCCTTTACTAAAGACACTGGAGTTGGAAGTGTTGCAATCGAACTTTCCGCAACAGACCAGCTAATAAGGCTTTCCTTAACACTGTCCTTTATCTTGCAATTACTTTCACGGTTAAGTTCTAGAAGAAAAGCAGTTTTTTCAGATGCCTCCTTGACAACATCTGCAATGGCTTTTTCTGAAAGAACATTGTGAGGCCCATGTGATTTGTCTGCATGCATTTTACAAAGATTTACCACATAGCTCCATGAAGCTCTACAACATAATTTTAAAGCTTTTGTAGCCTGCAAACATAATGATACATCATTATCAGCCAATATATATGTAAATTCCCATGCATCAAGATTCCCAAACCTCATAAAGCAAACATAAACTACATGATTGGGCAGGCTCGATAGACGTCGTTTTTGCCAAGTGCAGAACAAAGGAAGCAATTATCTACCTTAGTATTACAGTTATATTTCCACGTGAAAACTTAAAATGATGACTTTTTGATTCCACTGCAAGAACCAAAAGGCAGAGCCAAACAGCAAAAACATAACTACCATGTGTAATTTTCTGATACAAGTCGAGGATTATAATAAAAAGCAATTTCATTCTACCACGAAGTTCACTGTCTTCTTTTTACAAAAGTAAGTAGGGCGTGAATGATCCACCTTACCAAACATGTACAAATAAGTGCATTCAGAATGATACATACAGAAACAAAACCGATACAAAGAAAGAGAATAGAAAGACAAAATATCAAAGAGGCAACCCCACCATACTGTATCAATCACAGAAAACGAAATCAGGAGTTTGTCATAACTAACTAAAAAAGATACAGAGAATACACAAATTCCATAAATACTTTAATCCAAAAAAAAAATACAAAAGTTGGAAGGTACCGTAAATCATAATCTGTACGGGACGCAAAACTATCATAAAATTTAATCAATTTAAGCAACATATGAGAAATAAAAAAAAAAATCCTCTCTAAATCTCTTCCAGAACCCACAAAAAATAAATTAGTAAAGATTAGAATGAAAATAAAACAGAATTGTTAAAATCACTAACTAATTTATTGAGGCATCAATAGCTATGTTGTAAAGATAAAGCAAATAACCCGGTTCATTAGCAAAAACAAATTGTTTTTTTTTTTTTTGGGGGGGTGGGGGTTGATGAATATCCAAAATTGCATCAAAAGTGATCCAACTACAACCTGAATTATCAAATAAATACCTCTTTTAGCCGCTTTTTCCTGTTCAGAATGACAGCTATGTTGTTAAGAGTGACATATAGGTACTTGAGACTTTTAATGGGAAGCCATTCAGTTGAAATAACATGCTTCACCAATAGAGTACTCTCCTGCAAACATATCGGATAGCAAGAGGAATTTCAGGATGCTGATTTTAAAAAATAAAGTAAATCATATAATATTACAACAATGCCAATGTTTAACTTTTTGATGAAATGAGAACCTTGGTATTTTGGTTTGTTCTGAATGAGAGCATTAGAGCAGCCACAACCACAGCAGATATGACTCTATGGTTGTCGCCAGATGTCTCTCTCTCCCTTTCAGTTTCACTACATCCATAAAGAAATGTAGACAGTGTAAGTTATCAAAATGCAATCTTAGAACCTACTGAATTCTCAAAAGCCCAAAAGGTTCGTGTTAAAGGTAACAGTATTTAGAATATATTTAGCTGGAAAGAATAAAAAAATAAAAAAAATTAAATAAGCATCCTCATATTGCAGAGCACAAGTCAGGTACCTCTCTTAAAAAAAAGACAAGGTCAGGTACCTGAGATTTTGGAGAAAAATATCGCAGAACTGGTGAAACGCATCGTGGATGCTATTTAAATCATCCAAAGAGGAACTACTCTCTGGCTCAGAAAGAATCTCTTTCCTATTAAAATAGATGGATTCGGCTAGTGACTGACAAAAAAATTTAAGTGCTTCCCAGTAAGAAGGTGAGTGTGACATTCCTGCCTGATGGGAATTCTTCTCTTTGCCACCAATCTTGAAGTGGCCTTTCAATAAATTAAGAGAAGTAGCCAGTTGTTGAAGCCTTTCCTTGTCATCAAGCAAAAGGTGAAGAGCGGATCCAAGTGGACCATTTCTACATTCTTCTTTCTCCTCCAGTTTCAACTGATTATTTGATGAGCTTGTCAATAATCCAGTCACGTAAAGCCTCAGAATAGAACCAATGAACGAAAACCCCTTCAAAGAAAATACATTAGTCTTAGTTAAGCTCAAGAATGCAGCGGACCCATAAATGAGAAGCACACAACTTTCAAGTGCAAAATAAATACCTCTTGAAAATCACCTGCTAATTTATTTAAATTTTGAGCAACTGGATCGCAGAGACTCGCGGTTGCACCATGACATTTATTTGCACAATAACACACAAGTTCCAGAAATCCCATCGTAGTTTTTTCCAATCCAACCTGGCAAGTAAAGCCAAATCATATTTAGTTACCACATTTTGGAACAGATTGGACTAAAATAACTAATCATTCTTATAGAAAAAAAAAATTGAAAAAAACATTTCAAGCAGACAAAAAAAATTGAAAAAAACGTTTCAAGCACTAGCAATTATCAAATGTACTTCTGTATGGCTGCAAAAGCAAGAAACTAGACAAGCTTATAGCTGGAAGCAGAGTACTAGGTTCATATAAAGAACTACCAACTTGACTGAGGGCCATCTTTTAGTCAGCATAAAAGTTACAAAGTGAAGATGTAATAACATTGGTTATACACGGGAAATGTCTTAAGAGTTGTCAATGAGAGGTGAGAACAAATAGTCTTAAAAAAATTCAATAAAGAATCTGTCTTCATTTGCTTAGCCGAAACTTGTTCATGTTTTAGTACAATAAATGTCTCACCCTCCAATAAGCAATCTACATGAAGGCGGACCAAAAATAAAAGAAGAGATATGGACAGAGGATATGAAGAAACTGTACTTTAACGAGAACAATAAATTGATAAACCCACCCAGGTGCTTCAGTATAATGATTCTTTTCCTTAACCCAGGGGAGTGACACTCATCTGCATGAAGCTGGAAATATTTTCCAATACTGAATTTTAGATGTGATGTGAAAGAGCAGCAACCAGAAGTTCCAATGTTGAAGCCATGTAATAAAAGAAAACCAATGTGATAATTTGCATACACATATGGGATATTCTTCGTGTTAAGACCTGAAGGAGCTAAGACAACTCGATTACATAAAATCAACTTAGAAAATCGGTTGACATTTTATTCACGTTAAATACAACTGTAGTCAAGCTTCAGAAGCGCATATCCCTTTTGACTGTGTGAAGGCACCTATACTTCCTCTTGGAATATTAAAACAGAAACACTCAAGAATTTGCTAGAACATTTCATTTAACAGTTTAGGATACTCCAGGTCACTGCGCAGACATTCCTAAAATGCCATAAATTGCAACAGTAAAATATTTGAATCCAGCAAAAAATTGCTCTTTTTCAGTGGAAATGCTACAACTGAGGTCTGGCGGAATAAATATTAAGGTAAATGTGAAGCACTGGATGTCAAAAGCTCTTGATATCATAATGTCATAATGTTCCTAAAAATCAGAATGTCTCGAGCATACTCCATTATCATAGTCTCAAAATTGAGGTTTCATCATTAAGTTGATGTGGAATGCACACAACTCTTAAGTAAAAGAAATATATCGAGGGAAATGTAGAAGACCATCCTCTTGAACTTGGTGTATGTTAGTGTTGTATAAAACTAAATCCTCCATGTGTGTAACTTACAGACACTAAAGGTACACTGGACGAATTACATAGTCAGGATTATTAGATCAAAAACTATTCAAAAAACACACATTTGCATGATATTCATTATTTTGGTTTTGGTTCATCTAAAGTGCCGAGTATGTTTATCCCTTGATCACAGTAGTTTAAAAGAAAAAGTAAAAAGAAAGCACACTGTTCTCTGTCAGCTGAATTACCTTGCACTCAGCAGCCATAAAATCCAAGACATATTTTAACACATCAACGATGATATCACTGGACAGCTCATCTCTCTGAGAGAATAGAGAAGAACAAATCTTGAGTGCAACCTGTGACCAAATAAAGGAAAAGAAAACAGAATAAGAACATCAATTAGGCCTTACACAGCTGAATAAACTTAAGTTCCAGGGTAACCCACTTCACCTTGTACATTTGATCTTGAGCAGATGATTTCTTGTACTCTTTGAAAGTAACCATGGTGAACTCACACATCAGATCCACCTCAAAATATTTTATCTCCGCAACCAAATGTAAAGCAATTATATGCAAATTCGTCACCAGAAAACGATGGAATTTCTCATAGTCCTTGGCATCCAAGATCCTACATTGTTTACATAAATCCCATCAACTTAAAGATGTTAATAAACTAAAACTATTTATTCATTGAAAAATCATAACTCAAAGCCATATTAAAGATGACTCTATAGTATTAAAGTGACTCGAAGAAATATATGTATGTACTTTTCAACAAAATCAACACACATGAATGCGCAGCAAAACCTATACATACATAAGCGCAAATCAGTGCATACAATCATACTTGAACCATGGCTGGGATTCATCCACCAGAGAAATGACTCTCCAGTAATCAGCACCATCTTTACTCCTCCTCTTCGACACACATTTCACTAAGGTCACAACAATTTCCAATATTAGAACCGCAAGCTCTTGATCCACGCTCTCCTCGTTTAATTCCGGAACCAATCGTGCCTTCAATTTCCTCGACTTACCCTTCAATCCACCTCTAACAATCACATTTAAGCTCTCGAGCACGAAAATACCCTCAGCTTCCGCCTCTTTGTACAACTCCCAGCGCTCCAAGCAGTGTATGTACCGAATTCTCTGCACTTGAACTGCGTGCGGTTTTCCAGCAAGCTCCGGCGCAATCAAATCGAGGCAATCGAGGCAGAGGCGGTAAATATCGAACAACTCTAGGGCGAAATCTGTAGAAATTTGGGAGGATTCGGAGAGGCGCTTGGGGAGGAGAGTGAGGGACTTGTGTACGAAGGATAGGTACTGTTTGGCGAGACCGCGGATGGCATGGGGATCGTCTAGGGTTTTGGATTTTGAAGATTTTGGTGGTTTTTTGGTGGTGGTGGATTTGAAGAAAGGGGAAAAAGGGTGGAGATGGGCGTCGAAGAGGCGGTGGATGCCGGTGAGGGTGGTGGATGATTGGAGTTTGGAGAGGAGAGTGGACTCTGTCTCGGCGTCGCATCCCATTTGCGGCGGCGGTGCGGCGGTGGTTGAGGGAGGAGTGTTGGTGCGTGTGGTGTGTGAAAGAAGAGTGAAATATTTTGATCAAACAAAAACATTTTTGGTGGGCGGGAAAAAGGCCGCTCTCTGTAATCTTGAATAAGTCCCGAGGTAATTCGCTAATACACGAAAGTAATATTTCGATGACTAAAAATTAAGGGAAAATTGGTCAAAAATCCCATAAGGGCTCTAAATTACACTCTGACATTCTTCCCCGCTTTTTTTCAATCCCGTTTAAAAGCAAAACGGTCTTGTTCTCTTCTCTTCATCGTTATTCAAGCCGGAGCTTCGCCGTTTGTGTTTCTCGCCGGAGTTCTAAGTCGTGGTTGTTCCTCCCCAGTGTTATAGCGATCGTCTCTCTTCCGCCTCTTCAGTTCTGCAAATTATTCGAAGGTAATTTTTCATTTTAAGTTTAAAAAATTTTCATTTTGGTTTTAATTTTTGTTGCTTCAATTTAGAGGTGTTCATAATTCAAACAAAATTGAGCACAATTGTGTCAATGTGTACGGTGATTGAAACAAACACCCAACTTAATTTGGAAAACCCTAACTATTCGTTGTTTTAGTGTAAAAAAACAGCCTGAAAATTGGGTTTTTTAGTTGATTAGACGCCAAATTGATGATCTTACATGAATCTATCATACGTTATTTTGGTTATCTGATATTTCAACTTAGTGGTGTTCATACGTCAAACAAATATTGGGCACAATGTTGTGGATGTTTACTGTAATTGCAACAAAACCCCAATTTAATTTTGAAAACCCTAATTTCCGTGTTTTGGTCTTATAAACAGCCTAAAAATTAGTATTTGTAGCTGAATTGACGCAAATTTGAAGATCTCACATCAATTTAATCATACGTCGTTTTGGTTTATCTGATACTTCATTTCGGTTATCTGGCGTCAAACAAATTTGGGAACAATTTTGTGAATTTGTACTGTTATAGAAACAAAAACCCAATTTAATTTCAAAAATTATAACTTAATTATTCTCTGTTTTGGTCTGAATAATTCATCTCAATACTATGAGTTTGCCATTTATTTGGTGATTAATGTTTGATTACTTCTCTATGCTTTGCTTAATACAACATTTTAATACGAAGGCTAATTTGTGATGCTTAATGACTTACTACTAGTCCGATACTTCATATGATGTATATCCATACTTAATGTCTATTACTTCATACTTAAGAAGCTTTACATAAATACTGTAATAGTCTTCATTGTTTTTGTACAGATGGCTAAAAAGTCTGAGGTAAACAGCAATGCTGCATCTACTTCTACGCCCAATTCACCTAAGAGTATTGCAAATAAACGCAGCAGGGCAGAACTCCAAACCCGGTGTTCTCCTACTTATTTCCTCAACATCGTGGAGAAGTTAAGGGAGGAGATGAAGGTGGACCACCATATTCTCTTGCAAATAACTCCTTTTGCATCATATCTGGACATGCCTCATCTAAGCATATCCATGCACCGATTGCAAGCAGTTCTTGCAAGGTTCGATGAAGAGGTCGGTGCCTTCTCGGTGGGGAACAATATCACTATCCCATTCTCCTCTGCCGAGTTCTTGCTTGTTCTCGGGCTGCACGATGTTGGTGCAAATGTTAATTTTAACATTGCAGTCCGGAGCGAGACATTGGACCGGCTCTTCCCGGATAAGAAGGTCGAGTTGATTACTTAGGATTTGGTTGCTGAAAAACTGAATATTTATGTACATAGGAGTTCGGAAAAGGATATTGAAGATTTTGTCCGAATTTTTTGTTCTTTTACTGTTTAGTTGTTTTTTTGTTGGTAAAAGTAACTATTGTACTGCAAAATTTGTTTATCCGTATCTTGATGACTTGAGTACCCTGGGGACGTATGCTTGGGGACATGTCGTATATTCATATCTGGTTACCCAGATAGCGCCTTACGGGAAAAGGAGAAAAAGATCAGGCTATGTCGAGGGGTGCGTCGTCGGCTTGATGGTAAGCATGTTTTGTGCTAATATATTCAGTAGTTTGATTCAGTAATTATTCTCACAATGCTTTACGAATTGTAGGATTGGTTCTATGAGCACGTATCCTCTTTAGGGATGTAGGAACGGGTGAATCTGTTACCCCAGTTGTTCCGGTGGGGTGTAGACAAGAATGTCCATGGTGTTGAGTCCGACGCCATCCTGACCAGCCTTCCCTCACGTGAAGTAATGTTTTTAGTTGTTTGATGTTTCCTTAGCTATTCTTTATAAATCTCAAATAATTAACAAAGATCTAAATTTTGTTCTTGTCATCAGGTTTATCCCATCATACCCTATACTTCTGAAAGAAAATTTATCTATGCAGTGCAACACCCAATCGAGGTAAATTAGCATTGGAAGTTTATGCATTAAGATTTATCCTTTACGAGATTATGTACTAATAATTTGTCTATGCAGAGGTCATTTGGCAGCAACAGTGACCCTGGCGCCTTGATATATCGCGTTCATAGATTAGAGGCTGAGTTGAAGGTAGAGGTGGAAAAGAATGAGGTTTTAAAGAAAAGATTTTTTTATCTGGAGAATGGGCCGAAGAATGAGGATAAGGAGACTGAGACTGAGGATGAGGATGAGGATGAGAAAAAGGATGAGGAGGCTGATGAGGATGACGATGAGGAAAAGGATGGGAAGGAGCTGATGAGGAGGCTGAAACCCTCGGTCCCCCGGATTCGGATACGGTGAGCCATGCAGAGCATCAAGGTGAGGAGGTTAAAAAATAGGATGGTGCCCCACAAACTTCCGGCATACAGGAAGATGTGGCTGAAGTGGTGAAGAGAATAAGGAAAAAGAAACAACATCCAGATGGCTTCATGACACCTTCGGGCACCAAAGCCAACAAAAAGGGGGAGACGGGCGCGACAATGATGAGCAGGCAGTTGTATTTTCTTGTTTTAAACAATGTTAGATGTGGAATGATGACGGATAATTTTATTTTATTTTTTTGAACAGGGTAGCTGTTGATTGTATATATTTCATTTTGTTGTATATATTCCGTACATCTTAGTTTACTTCATATATCTCAATTGACTTGCAACCATACGTCGATATTATGTATTCATACAACAATTTGAATGTACCAATATGGCATATCGATGAATTATTAAGTCAATTGATGGACATCCATACGTCAAATGAAGGGTACCTATACGTCGGTTGATGGAAAATAATACGTTGACTGATGGATATCCATACGTCGATATTATGTATAAACACGTGATATGAAGTTTACCTATACGTCGATTAGTGAACAATACTACGTCAATTGATATCATCCATACGTCAATTGACATCATTCATACGTCAATTTGTTTCAAATATACATTTATTGATATGTGCCTAATGTCATGTTAAGTGTACCTATACGCCAATTAATGGAAACTACTACGTCAATTGAATGACACATACGTCAATTTGGGACAATTATACATCAATATTATGTATTAGTACGTCATAATATGTGTACATATACGTCTATTGATGGAAAATAATACGCCGAGTGATCGACATCCATACGTTGATATTATGTATAAATACGTCATATGAAGTGTACCTTTACGTATCTTAATGAAGAATAATACGTCGATTGACATCGTTCATACGTCAATTTCAGATAAATATACGTCGGTTGATGGAAAATAACACGTCGACTGATCAATATCCATACGTTGATATTATGTATAAACACGTCATATGAAGTGTACATATACGTCAATTAGTGAACAATAATACGTCAATTGACATCATTCATACGTCAATTTTAGACAAATATACGTCCATTGATATGTGCCTAACGTCATGTTAAGTGTACCTATATGTTGATTAGTGAAAAATAATACGTGTACCTAGTAGTAGTGTCTACACACATTATGTTTGTGAAATGTGTATAATCATGTCTATAAATATCTCAAAACTATAAACATTTCCGCATATAGGTAAGTTACTACTAGTAGTAGTGTGGATACACAAAGTCTTTGGTACATACATTGGTAAGTCAAGTGACTACTAGTAGTAGTGCCTACACACCTTATGTTTGTGAAAGAAATGTAACATTATTTATTCAACTCATATGATCACAACATAAAATATTACAAATTGATGCATTCATTCATAAAATACTTTCTAAATATATTCACGTGTGTGTGTTTGGGGTTTGGAGTTTAGGGTTTAGAGTTTGGGGTTTGGGGTTTAGGGTTTAGGGTTAGGGTTTGGGTAAGTATCAAACCGACGTACTATTACTTATGAAATGTTGTATTGAAACGACTAAACGGATGTATTAACGAATATAAATGCCATATGTCAACATTGAAGATGACGTATTAATTCTACAGGGGCAACGTACGTGGCTGACCTAACGACGTACGTAAGTTGTCTAATGACATACGTGTTCTACTAGGTTGACGTATGTGTATAAATAAATTTTATATTTCAAATGACGTATTTCAACAGCAAACCGATGTACTATTACTTATGAAATGTTGTATTGTAACGATTAAACGGATGTATTAATGAATATAAATGCAATATGTCAACATTGAAGATGACGTATTAATTCTACAGGGGCGACGTATGTGGTTGACCTAACGACGTACGTAAGTTGTCTAATGACGTACGTGTTCTACTAGGTTGACGTATGTGTATAAATAAATTTTACATATCAAATGACGAATTTCAACAGCAAACCGACGTACTATTACTTATAAAATGTTGTATTTTAACGACTAAACAGATGTATTAATGAATATAAATACCGTATGTCAACATTGAAGATGACGTATTAATTCTACAAGGTGACGTACGTGGTTGACCTAACGACGTACATAAGTTGTCTAATGACGTACATGTTCTACTAGGTTGATGTATGTGTATAAATAAATTTTACATTTCAAACCGACGTGTCCTACTGACATTGCTCTTCACACAAACCGACGTGAACTTCCTTGTTCTCATACAAGGAAACACCACGCTCTTTTCTTACTCCTCACTGAACATCAGAAATTCATCAATTTTCTTTGTGAAGATGAAAGGACGCCATGTTAAGCGAGCAGGCTTTACAACCCTTCCTCAATCCCACTTCTTTATAAATATCTTGCGGTTTCCCCACTTTTTTTTTCACCACCTAAAAAAGAATTTGAAAATGAAGCATAATTATCAAACTGTTTGGTCTGACACCATTGAGTTGAGACTGCTGGACATACTTCGGCGATCTGATATGTCTATTGTTCTGAAAGAAGATGATCCTACTGCTGATGTCTGGGAGAGGTCTGTTACAGATTCTATCCGCCGCGGGTTTTGGTCTGATGTAACCTCGAAAGTTAACTGGGCATGGCCAACACGTAGGTTCACAGATGATGAAGTTGAGCAGTGATTTCAAGAGATACGCAACCGGTACGAAGTGTTTAGTGCTCTTCTTCTGGAACCCGAAGTTGAGTGGGATCTAGACACCAACATCGTAAGGGGTATTAGTGCTTTTTGAAACACATATCTACAGGTATCGTTTTTACTTTTGGGTGTCATAAATGGTATCTTTTTATGATAATTTTATAGTGATTTCATATGATTTTATTGATTTGTATTTCTTATTGTCTATACAGAATAACCCAAATGCTGCTCGATACCGGTATGGAGGGGAAATACATTGGGAAAAGATTAGGGTCCTATTTGACAAGAACTTCATCCCTGATCCAGATGTATGGCCTGCACCACAACCATATGCAGGGCTGGAGAATGACGATCAAGACCCTATGGAGAATGACAATCAAGACCCTATGGAGAATGGAGATAATGAAGATCATCAAGACCCTATGTAAAATGGTGTGATGGAGAATGGTGTGGTTGAGAATGGTTTATGTTTATGACCGCTGGCTACATATTAGGTTTTTTATTTTTAATTAACAATGGCAATGTAATGAAGGGGTTACTATTTAATATTAATATGAATTATTATTTATGATTTTATGGATACATTTTAGTACATTATCTTCAAATATAATGTCAATTGATTTGCATTCATACGTCAATTTGAATGTACTAGTACGTCATGTCAAGTGTACTTATACGTCAATTGATAGACATCCATAAGTTGATATTATGTATTAATACATCATATCAAGTGTATCTGTACGTTGATTGATGGAAAATAATACGTCAATTAACTTCCATTCATACGTCAATTTGAAAGTACTACTATGTCATATCAAGTGTGCCTATACGTCAATTGACTTCCATTCATACGTCGATATAATGTATTAATACGTCATATCAACTGTACCTCTACATCACTTGAAAGAACAACATACGTCGATATTATGTATTAATACGTCGTATCAAGTGTAACTATATGTTGATTGATGGAAATTAATACGTCAATTGACTTGCATTCATACGTCAATATGAATGTACTAATACGTCATATTAATGTATTATTACGTCAATTGATAGACATCCATACGTAAATTTCAATGTACTAATACATCATATCAAGTGTACCTATTCGTCAATTGATTGACATCCATACGTTGATATTATGTATTAATACGTCATATCAATTATATCTATATGTCGATTGAAGGAAACTAATACGTCAATTGACTTTCATTCATACGTCAATTTACCTATACGTCAACTGATAGACATCCATACGTCGATATAATGTATTGATACGTCATATCAACTGTACCTATACGTCAATTGAAAGAAAAAAATACGTTGATATTATGTATTAATACGTCGTATCAATTGTACCTATACGTCGATTAATGAAAATAATACGTCGTTTGGCTTCAATTCATATTGTTATTTATGATTTTATGGTTACTTTTTAGTACAATATCTCAAATGGAATGTCAATGAAACACATGATCATAGGTTTTGTGCAACACCTTGTGAATCTCCAAGGAAATGATTCACTGAAGTATTTATTACAAGCCAAAAAACGTAATGTTTTTGGTAATACAAGCGAAACAAGATAATACAGCACAACCATAGTACAAATCATAATATTACAACTCTTCAAATTGGCCTCTCTCATCTTCTAGCAGCTAGTTTATCTACATGACCGCTCTAGGATTCCTCCATCGCTCAGCATTTCTCGGGTCCTCTTTCTACATATAAAGAGTGAAAACAACGACAAAGATAATTGTTAGTAAGAAGTAAAGGTAAATTGAAGTTGTACAACACCACCCTAATGTTGTCCTAATAATTTATATCCGACGTAATATCAATGAACAAATGCAGTATCAAAACGTACATGTGCAGTATTTGTATTATTATCCCATATGAGGTAATTTTAGTGCAGAGTAGACATATTTTCACATCATAAATGCCACACTTTGTATTTCAAACACAATATTTCTGTCTAGCTACATGAGGTAATTGCTAAGTATTCATAAGCCATATGTATGATTAATGCAGTATTTTATAACTTGAGTAATACTACCAAATGAGCTTTCTTCTCATAGCAAACAAACAAAGAGCTACCGTTCCCCAAAGTAAATGCCACAAAGTATTACCTACCAGTATAGCTATTTTCGCCTCAGCGTTCATCTGGTTCGCTAATGGGAATTGCCATTATGTCAACGATCAGCAATTTGAGGCGTTTATGCAGCCAGCACATATTGAGGACGTCCTCATCCTCTTTTAAAGTCACATACAATTTGTAAGGAGGAGCAAAGTATCACAATTGAATACATCCTAAATTCATTTCAGGCCACTTTCTTGCAAGAACAGTGAAAACATCTATCAGAGTGGTCCCTTTAAAAATTGAAATCACATCAAGCTCATCGTTGTATGCGCAAATTCCTAATATCTGGAATTCACCTGTTTGCGCAGTTGTATCCATTTGCATCGCTACTTGTGGTGGTGGTGGTAACAGACCCAATTCAGATGTTTGCGCACTTGTATCCATTTGCATCGTGGTCGGGTAACAGACCCAATTCAGATGATTATCTGGAAAAAAAATAAAAAAATCTATCAGGCTTGGAAATAAGACGAAGGCCAGAGGGGTGGTGGTGGTGGCGGTCATCGTCGGGTAACAGACCCAATTCAGATGTCAATTATCAAAGGAAAAAAACAATTGGAGAATATAGGACTGACGGAGAGCTGATCGATGAGCAGAGGTGAATTGACTTGCAGATTTTTTGGGTCCAGGGTGGGTGATTATTTAATATAGGTCTGGTGGGAGTGAAAATAGATTGGAAATAGCAAAAGAGTGGGGCATTTTAGACCTTTCAGGTGGGTAGAGAGCTAATCCAAAGAAAGAACATGAATTGGGGGTACAGAGTTGAAAAACAAGGGGGGAATTGATTCATGATTTGAAACATTGAATGGGGATTTTTCTTTAAAAACCTGAAAAATTAAATCAAGATTGAAAAATGATTTACACTAGGTACTATAGCTGGGCCCTTGAACTAGTATCTAATATTAGGGCTTATTTGGTTGGGTGGTTTAGGTGGGTTGGCATATTCTGACACATCTAATTTGGTGTTTGGTTGCTCCGTCAAAATTTGGTCACAAACCCAAGGCCTGGTTTGTAAACCCATGTGTTATTGCTATTTCAACTCACCTATCTAGGTGAGTTTAACTATCATCTCTTTTGGGTTAAACATGCTAACATGTTTAATGACCATTTTACCCCCCACTATATATATACCCAAGTACACTTTCCTTTTTTATATTTTGAAACACTCTTCTCTCCCCCAGCTCAAATTTTAGCTCACTTCTCCCGCTCCCGTCGACCTTGGCTGCCATTGAAGGAAATTTGGGGATCTTGCTTGTCTGTCATTTTTTTGTTCGAATCCAACCCATATAGGTCGAGCATGTTCTACACACATCGATTTTTTTTCGGATTCTTTGTTTTCCCCCGGTTTTACATACGTTTTTAGTACAAATAGAAATTAGGATTTGGAGTATTTTGACAAAAACTTTTAAATCTTAACATTTTATTAATTGTTGGAGCATGCGTTGGTTCTATTTGTAGTGTTTTGTTGAATTTCGTACAACCCACATATTAGCCGTGAGTAAATTTTCAAAAATTGGGCTTTACCCTTTTGAGTAATTTTACTACAAATTTGTGTGGTGTTTTGTTACCACTGTAATTACGTGTTTCATATGATTTTATTATATATGTTGTGATTCTGTTACGTCATATGAAAAATTTGCCCTTAGTCGGTTTTTTTTCTTTTCTTGGTTATCTTTTTTAATATTATGTTTCTTTCATAGTTTTGCGGGGAAGTTTGGTATTTCTGCATATTGTTTGTCCAAAATAAGAAACTTGCGTTCATTGAACCTGATACAGGTTGGTACCGTATCCATTTACAAAATTTAATATACAGCTGCTGCGAAATCCATGGATTTTTGTAATTACTTGAGAAACAATTCATGCTAGCTATTACTGTATTTAGAAGCTTAGGATTAGATCACTCGGTTTAATTAAAGTTTTATATTTTAGGAATTCCATGCACTAGATATCTGACTACCTTTTTGGGGCTTTAAATTGAGATCATAAGCTACCATGACTGTGAATAGCAAGAAAGAAGAAGATTTGATCAGTGTAAAAGAAGAGATTTCCTAACAGTGGAGGCATCTGCCAATAAAATTGGAAGAATTCGGGCAAGAAGCATTTTCACATGCAACCTATGTTCTCTTATAAAGGAAACTTTTCATCCTTATCTTCATGTTGTCATTGTAGGCTGGTCATGAAGGATTTGCTGCTGAAATTTCTGCCTCTATAGTTGAACGCTGCTTCTTGAGGGTAAGGATCAACTATTGGAATTAATTATGTGAAGTAACTCTACTCTATCTTCACCCTTGATGATTCTTTTTTAGTGTGCCATCAAACATTTGATTATTCTTTTTGATTTCTATCAGATTGTAGTTAATGAACATCTTAAATAAAAATCAATTTATTTTGAATTGATTGGCAGTTAGAAGCTTCGGTAGCGAGAGTATCCAAGTTGGATGCTATATTTCCTCTTGTATTCAAACCATTCTACCTGCGAACTAAAAATAAGGTTAGTTTAGCCTCTTATATAGATGTAGTATTCTCTGTTTTTCAGACGAACCCTTCATCTGCTTTGCTTTTTTAAAAATCTTTGTTCCATCCGCATTGTGCTCAAATTGGTTATTTTTCATTAATTTTGAGTTATATAAAGCTTTTGATTTTCTTTGATGTATGGTTTTCCGAATGTTGTAATTTTAAGAAAATTTTGATGGTATGGGTTCACATGGTTTGGAATACGCCAAACATGTCGAGATGTTTTCATTGTTTTGTTTATGATGACTTCTAGATTTGTGCTATTCAAGTTCAGCTAACTTTTTTCGTAATATTAGTGATATTGGCTAAGGAGAAGATCGTGAAGCCTGAGATTTCTCAAGGGCAGGCCAGAGCAAGAAAGGCAAGGACTTTACATTCATCAACGAAGGTGCCTGATTTTGTAGTTGTGGGAATGAATTCCATTAATTTGAACATCGTATAAGATTATAGTTGTTAAAATTTCTGAATTGGTTTTAGTATAACGATTGTTAGCATTTTTTGTTAATCTTGTTGATATTTGTCAAAAGATATCAGCTTTATAATGGATTGTAAAGAGTCAAAGGAGAAATGGCATTCATTTATGTGTTAATAATGCCTTTGTATAAGATTTCTTTGGGTTGTTTAGATTTGCACCACTTTTTATAATTGTTTTGGAGCCTGGGGCAGGGAGAGCATAGCAGGTGGTTGTTTATTTTTCTTTAGAGGCATTTTCTGAAATAATGCCTCCGTTACATTCTGCTATGGAGGCTGAATTTGCTTTATAGCCCCTACGAATGAGGTATTGAGGCACTAAAATCACCCCTAAAAGTTGAAAAATGCCTCTGTAGACTATCTACAGAGGCATTTGATAAAAGTGCCCCAAAACTTTTCATGACTGTGGCTATGGGGGCTATTTTAAATATGTCTCCATTGGGTTTAGAGGCAGAAAAAACAGCCTCTAAAGCCTTGATTTGTTGTAGTGAATATCCTATTCCGACCAAGTAAGCTTAGTGATATTTTATGTATGAATGTGGTGTGTTTTTAGTGTTTCTATATAATTGAATTATGTCTAGGTGGTTGCATTTAATTCGTGACACTATTTGAAATTGTTCTAGGTATGAAAATTACTAGTTCAGATCTTTTATTACAAAATGGTATTCTTTCTTGTTTGGACTTAACCTATGTCTGTTAAGTGAAAATAAAATAATTATTTGAACATAAAAAAATGTGATAAGATTCATACACATAACCACCAAACAAGAGTCTCTAGCACTGGAAACAATAACTTTGGAGAAAAATTGTTTCAGATTTTACTCTATCCTTGGGAATAATATAGTTTACATTTGAAACTGTACTCAAACTGTACCCATTATCATTATAATTTTTACCTGTTTCGGTAGAAGACGGGAGAGAAGCAGAAGATTTTCGCCGTTTTTGGAAGCTTCAAATGGTGGGATCAGGGGTTTTGTGGTGGGGTAGTGGTGGGGTAGTTGTTATTTTAAATAAGGGCATTTTATGGTTAACAATATTATATAGGGGCAAAAGTGTATTTAGCCCATAACCCAACCAACATAAACCCACCAACCAAACATGCAAAAAACTTTATTCAAGTGGGCCGAAAAAAGTAACCAAACAAAATTCCAAAAATTGGGCTGGCATTCCCTATGGTTTCAAACCGTTGGACACTTTTATCACATTTAAACCCAACCCCCAACCAAATGAGCCCTTAGTTGAACGTGGCATGCTCTCAAGAGTGAGAAGTGGCCGCCTATGATAACCGTGTCATGTTCCAATCCAACGGATCTTCATCTCTTTTGTTTACAAACTTTAGATAAATTATAACTTAGTCCATATAATTTTGAAGATGTGCAATCTGACCCCCAAAACTTTATAGAACTTTACAGTTCAGCCCATGCAGCATAATATCTCTTCCAATTACGTGGCATAACAGTTCCATTTTGGTCTGGGCAATTTTTTTTTTTTTATCACAAAAGAAATATCACAAGGATCATTTGGAGCTCATTTATCTCACATAATTCAATGCAATCACAACTCAATCAACCATGAAGCGGAGCAGATCTTCTATCCTACAATGGTGTACCACAATGATGTGAACCACAATGGTGTCACATCATTGTAGGATTGACAAGTGTCCATTTTAAAAAAACTGCTAATAGAAGATCCGTTCCGCCATGAAGTATGGCAAGCACTTAGTTCTTTGAATTGGAATTTTCCCAAAGTATATATGATTAAACTTACCATTTAAACTTGTGGGGCGTTACAGTTAAGAATTTAAAGGCTCTATATTCATTATAACACTAAATACTTACAACATGAATGAAATCTGAGTAAAATATTTATTACTTATTTGTTAATAGGTCCGAACTAAAATTGATTAATGACTTTAAATAGAGAATAAGATAAAAATGTTTAAATGAAAACTATTTAGAGAATGAATGGAGGAGAGTGATGAGATGACTATAAAATTCTTCTACATCCACTCATTTTTAAAAATATCTGCATGTACTATAATTATGAATAGGGAAAAATGCAAAAATCGTCCTTTAACTATACCACTTTTCAATTTTGGTCCATTATGGATCATGCCTAGCAAAAATATCCTGTATGTTTAAAAAATTGGCAAAATAGTCCGATTTTGAAATTTTCCGACCAATTTGGCCGGAAGATCGCATGTGCCAGTCACGTGAGGGACCAAATTGGGGATTTTCAATTTTGGAGGGACAATTGATGACTTGACATGGCACTTGGACAAGGATTGATGACTTGGAATGCCACTTGGACAAAGGAAATTTTTTTGGTCCCATGGTGATTTGATCTTGGGTGAAAACCATGGCAAAGAGGCACCTTACCACCAGACCAACTATGAATTTGGTACATAATTGGTTTTATATGTTCATATACCTTATTTGTTAACATTAACATAATTTAAGTGTATTTACTTATAAAACTATATATTATAAAATACAGTAAATAATGTATATATATATATATATTAAATACAATGCTTTTAAAATTAATATATAGTAAATATTTTCATAATATAATAATTTTAAAATTAAGTAAATACAATAATTATTTTATATATAATTTTAATGCAGTAAACACAATAAATTATATATGTTATACAGTAAATACAATAATTTTTTCTTAAATACTGTAAATGTTTTAAAGTACAGAATATCAAAGTATAATCTTGAAATACAGTAATTTTTAAGCTAAATATTTTAAAATAAAATAATTTTAAAATTAATATACAGTAAATATTTCAAAATACAATAATTTTTTCAAATTAAGTGAATATGATAAATATTTTATATATAATTTTAATGCAGTAAATACAATAAATTATATATGTTATACAGTAAATACAATAATTTTGAAATTATTCTTTAAAAAAATTATTCTATTTTAAAATACAATAATTTTTATACTAGATATTTTAAAATAAAATAATTTTTAAAATTAATATTTTAAAATACAGTGAATATTAATTTTTGAAATGATATATGTGAATTATATATTATTAATTATATCTAACCAATATTATTAGTTATAATCTAAATGTAAATACATTTAACTATTAATAGCTAATGTATATTTACATAAAAATCCAAACACTGTTATCAAATTTCTAGTTGGTGTGGTGGTAGGGGGTCTTGTTGTTAAGTCTCCTACCCAAGTTCAAATCACCATGGGAACAAAAATATTTTCCTTTATCCAAGAGGCATGCCAAGTCATCAATCCTTGTCCAAGTGGCATGCCAAGTCATCAATTTTTCCCCCAAAATTAAAAATCCCCAATTTGGCCCCTCACGTGACCGGCACATGCAATTTTCTGGCCAAATTGGCCGGAAAATTTTAAAATCGGACTAAATGTGTCCATTTTTGAAACATATAGGATATTTTTGCTAGGCATGATACATAACGGACCAAAAGTGAAAAGTGGTATAATCATAGGACAATTTTTGCATTTTTTCCCACTGTCATATACTACTGTTATACCACTTTCCTCTAATTTGGCAAGAAATTATTACAATTTATTAAGTTTGACGGATTAAATGCATCAATAGTCTCAAAATCAAGCGGAGGTGGTGATATAGTAGTTTCATTTTCTTTGCTTCCATCAAGCACCGTTTCGGTACAATAATTTCCTAGTGGATGCTCCTTTGCTTTATTTACTCAGGCTTCAAAAGTGAAAAAGAAAAGAAAAGTCGAAAAGAAGTAGTCGTTATATGTAACCACTAAACCCCCTCGAACTCTAGCCTCTTCCATGGCTTCTCTTACTGCTGCCTCCTCAGTTGTTTCATCATTCTCCCACCCACCCTAATTACAAAAACAAATAGAGCATGATGTGACGGCCGGCGACCTAATGTCATTTTGTAGGCTTCTAGGATAGCATTATATGCAGATATGTTTATAGTTTGTAGGTTTTCTACCGTCTACCGAGGTAATTTCTGCAAATATGTTTGTAGTTTGTATAAAAAATGAAATACGATTATTGTTGTTCGTAAACTGATCATTTGAGTTGTATAAAGGTGTATGATGTTTGTTGTTAGGATACATTTTGTTATTTAGGGTACTGGGTCGAACCTAAATACTTTATTCAGAAATTTTTTGGCTATTTGTGATATGGTTGTGCCTTTATTCCAGTATGTTTGTGCCTTTTTAGATGTCAAGATGAAGATGATATTGAACCTAGAGAAGAGTATTAATGGAGCAAATCAACTTAGAAAATGAAACAGAAAGGCATAGTGATGGAAGAGAATAAGCAAAGTAGCAATCAACTCAGAAAAGGAAGAGAATAGTAATAGAAGAAGACCTTCAAAGTAACAGAAAATCAGATAAAGGGAAAGGGAAAATGTTTCCAGAAGATGTGCAAAGTAGAAATGCAACAGAATATATGGATAGTGAAGACTCAAGATCAGAGTTTGATGACTCTTCTGATGCTGACTACATACAGGAAGTAGAAGGCGAGGAGGGTGAAATGGCTGATGCTGCAGAAGATGATAGGGCAGATGATGAATTTTCTGATACCCCAAGTTTTTTATTAGAAGATATTGAAGGATCAAGTGATGATGATATCTTTACAGAAAAACATCCAAGCAAGCAGACCCTGTATAAGAGATTGAGGAAGTTTATGGCAGCTAATAAGGAAGGTAATGGTGTACCAATCAAGAGACATAAGAGTGTACCAAACAAAAGAGGTAAGAAGCCTACTCAGCCTAGGCAAGAAGACTGGTACAGTGATGCTGCAGAAGATGATGATTTGATTAGTTTGGATGAGTCTGAGAATGAGAATGAGGATAGGGGTGAGCAAAGAAGAAGACATGCATATTTCAGGGAAGGGGATTGGAATATGAAGGGTAAAACTTTGTTGAAGGGCATGAAGTTTCAGAATTTTAAGGTGTACAGAGAAGCATTGAGGGACTATTGTGTGAGGATGGGTGTTGATCTTCACTTCATCAGAAATGAGGCTTCTAGGATTACTGCCAGGTGCAAGCAGTCATCTTGTAGGTGGAGAATACATACTTCACCAGTACAGGGAAGCAGTGTTTTCCAGATCAAGAGCATACATAGCATGCATACTTGTTCAAAAACCTTTGATAACAGTTTGGCTAAGACAAAGTACATTGCTAAAAGGTTGGAAAAGATTATCAGGGATTATCCATTTGTTAGGACAGAGCATGTGAAGAATAATGCATCCAGAAGGATAGGGTTGGAGGTAAGTGCACAGAAGATAGCAAGAGCAAAGAATGAGGCAATAGCTAAAATTGTTGGTGAAGATGGAAAACAGTATGAAATGCTTTGGGACTACTGTGAGACAGTTAGGGCAAAAAATCCAGGGAGCCAAATTCTACTAAGGAGGAAGGAAGGAAGGTGCAGAACCCCCAGTATTTGATAAAATGTACTTCAGTTTGGATACAATGAAGAATGGATTTTTGGCAGGATGCAGGCCTATCATCCAACTGGATGGGTGATTTTTGAAAACATTGTTTGGTGGGCAGCTTCTAGTGGCAGTGGGGAGAGATGGTAATGACAACATGGTGCCCATAACATTGGCTGTTGTACAAGTTGAAATTTGGAGAATTGGAAATGGTTTCTATTTGTGTTGTTAGAAGACATTGGAGGACTTGATCAGTCACACAGGTGGACATTTATTATTGATAAGCAAAAAGGGATGCTTGAGGCTATTGCAGAGTTGGCTTCTTATGCTGAACATAGGTATTGTGTGAAGCATATGTATGAAAATTTTAAAAAGAAGTACAGTAGCACGGAGTTGAAAAACCTATTCTGGAGTGCTGCATCTAGTGCCAATAGAGCTGACTTTGAGATGAACATGCAAAGAATTGAGAGAGTTGATCCTAAGGTGAATGACAATATTAAAACTTCTTCAGAATGGTTGAGAGAATCACTTTTCTAGCATTGGTGTAGAGCTTTTTTCAGAACCATTAGTAAGAGTGACGTTCTTGTCAACAATTTGAGTGAGTCCTTCAACAACACGATTCTTCTTGCTAGATACAAACCAATTATTTCCATGTTTGAGTATGGAGAATTATGCAAGTGTGATTTGTCCAAACATTAGGAAAAGGGTTGACAAGCAACAATCACTTGCAAGGCATTGTTGGGCCAAGTTCTGTGGTGGTTCAGAGTTTGAAATTGACCATTTTCTGGACAAGTATGTGGTTGATTTGCAGTTGAAGACATGTACTTGTGGTATGTTCCAGCTCTGTGGATATCCCTGTTGCCATGCATGTGCTGCAATATCCGAGAGAAGATGTGAGGTTGATGATTATGTGGATGATTGTTTCAAGAAGAAAGCGTACCTTAGAGTGTATGAGCACATGATTCATGCAGTGCCTGGATAGAGAGACTACATTAAGATCAATTATCCAATTCTAAGAGCTCCAGCTATCAAAAGGAAGAGAAGTAGACCAAGAAAGAGGAAAATTAAGGGTGTTGGTGAGGCTGTAGACAGCACAAGGGTGGGACTCACTCACACTTGCAAAAACTGTTTGCAGTTGGGCCATAACAAATGTTCTTGTACAAATCCTACTCATCCAAAATCCAAATTCTACAAGGTATATTTTAGTGTTTATTACAATTTGGATTGTATATTTATAATGCTAATGTATCATATACTTACATGCTATTATTTTCAAACTGCAATTGTGTAACTTAGGGTCCTGCAGCAGCTGCAGAAAAACCCTATGAACCAATACAAATTGATCATGAGACTGCTACTCAGTCATCTGTTGCTCCCCAACCTACACAAGCTTCACAAAATGATCCATCCAGTCAACCTGCTGTATTACCTAACACATCAAGAAATTCAAGGCCAAGGGTAAGTGAATATTTGGTTATGTTTAGGTACTTTGGTTGTTTAGTTGTAATTAGGTTGGTGTTGGTCCTAAGTGGCATACGAAAGGGTCTAGAAGGGGGGGTTGAATAGACCCTGAAGTCTTTTTCGACTTCAAAAAATTTCGTACTAAAAGATTTTTTGGACGCTTGAAAAGATAGACGCTTGAGCTAAATTGGACGCTTGAGCCAAATTGGACGCTTGAGCCAAATGTCCTGAAATAGTCTTTTAGCGTTTGACAGACGCTCAAAGAAAATCTTTATCTTCTCTTGACTTCAGACGCTGATCTTCAACTTCATCCTTGATAGACTCACTCAGAATTCTATCAGTGACTTGGTATTAAATACTTAGTCTAAAATCTATAAAGATAAAAATTACAAGCCTAACAAAATAAGTAAACTTTCAAACGCTTATACAATATTTCTAGGAAAGCATGAACTTACATTTTTGGGGTCTTGCATAAAATCCTATCTTGTCATCATCAAAACATCTAACACGAGATTCCTAACAATTTTCCCCTTTTTGATGATGTCAAGACCTTAACTCTTATAACTCTTTTATAGTTTAAGAGTTCAAAGAAAAGCCCAAAAATAATATAAGTTAGCGTTAGAAAGTTAGATAAGTTAGCTAATGTTAGATTAGCTTCAACAAGATGTTTCAGCGATAAATCATTCATTTATGTATATGGAATTGAAAGCGTATATGATTTACTGAAATGTTGAATACGTGTCTTTTCTTTCTTTTTAAACTGCTTTTCTTTCTCTTCTTCCCCCTTCTTGGCATCATCAAGGGAAGATAGCAGTTCAAGCGATACTCTGACGCTTGAGGAGGAGGACCAGTTGATGTGGGAAAAACTCGGCCACTTCTATTGACCGCTCAGCGTCCACAGTCACTTCCACGTCTGGAAGGACCGTGTAAACAATATCCTCTAGAGATTTCCACAGTCGCATCCACGTCTGGAAGGACAGTGAAAAATCCTCTAGCAATTTCCACCACCGTTGATACCACTTGATGGTAAATCAACATCCAACTATGTCTACCTTCTCAAGACATTTAAAAAAAGTTATGCATGACTTTATAAAAAGTTTTTATTAAGTGTTGAAGGGAATATTCAATGCTTAACATATATCATTTGACGATACCACTTGTTGTAAAATTTATGTTGACGCTTGAAATCAAATTATTTTTATGTTTGCGTCTAACATATCATGCACAAATAACTATAAACGTTGATGATCTATGCATATGAATACAGTTTTTGATCATTGACGCTTACACATATGTTCAAGTACAATTTTAAGGTTCCTCCTAAATTTGACAACTTGTAACATTTTTGAAAAATGCTTTTTAAACATTATAATAAAGTTAATTCCCCCTAAATTATATGTCTAATGAAAATATGATGCATAATGATTAAGCATTTAAATCATTCATACCTCATTCTGGAATGAAGAACAAGAATTTCTCTTGAAAATGCCATGAAATTTTTTAAAGCAACTAAAATTTTAAAGGGATCTGAACAAGTAGTTATACTTGGAAATTTAAAATTTCACTTTCAACCGCTCTGATACCACTTGTTGGTCCCAAGTGGCATACGAAAGGGTCTAGAAGGGGGGGTTGAATAGACCCTGAAGTCTTTTTCGACTTCAAAAAATTTCGTACTAAAAGATTTTTTGGACGCTTGAAAAGATAGACGCTTGAGCTAAATTGGACGCTTGGGCCAAATTGGACGCTTGAGCTAAATATCCTGAAATAGTCTTTTAGCATTTGACAGACGCTCAAAGCAAATCTTTATCTTCTCTTGACTTCAGACGCTGATCTTCAACTTCATCCTTGATAGACTCACTCAGAATTCTATCAGTGACTTGGTATTAAATACTTAGTCTAAAATCTATAAAGATAAAAATTACAAGCCTAACAAAATAAGTAAACTTTCAAACACTTATACAAGTAAACTTTCAAACGCTTATACAATATTTCTAGGAAAGCGTGAACTTACATTTTTGGGGTCTAGCATAAAATCCTATCTTGTCATCATCAAAACATCTAACACGAGATTCCTAACAGTTGGTATTTGATTAAATTTGGGATTTGTGGTGTATTTGTTGTGTATTTGGTAGGGTTTGGGGTTAGGCTGTGTTTTGGTTTAAAAATGCATCAATTTACCCCCTGTGTTGTGTTAAATTGGTTATATTGCAAGAACAACAAACAATGGGTGGGAAAAGCAGAACATCAAGTCAACCTGCTGAAGTTGGCAACACATCAAGCAATTCTGGACTAAGGGTAAGTACTTTGGTGCATCTTGTTGGTTGTGTATTTGGTGTATCTTCTTTGAGTATTTTGGTGAAGGGCTAATCTGGAATTTGTAGTGTTTTGGTCAATTTGTTGTGTATTTTGGTGAATTTGTAGTGTATTATAGTGAGGGGATAATCTATAATTTGTCATGTTTTAATTGCAGAAACAATCATCAAGGGGTGGGGGTGATAAAGGCAGAACATACTTAGGGAGGAAGAATGCTGCTCTATTGAGTGCGTGTTCCAATGAATCAACAATCATCTTCAAATGTACCCACTGAAATAGGAAGCAACCCAAGGAACAATGGTAAACAAACATACACTAAGTTGTTCACTCCATTTCATGAATATATACCATTATATTCATTACTTACATTGCATTTAATTAAAACATGTACAACTACAAGAGTCCAAAACCCTTCAGCAACTGCAACGGATTCAACAAGGGGAAAAACAACCCCAAGTTCAATAGGGAGGACAGGAGCAGCAGTTGCAGGCACAACTCCACTACCAAAAACAACAAAGAGTGTAGCACCAACTGGTGTTGGAAAGAAGAGGAAACCCAGTATTGCAGATGCTTTGAAGAACATCAGACAGAGGGTGCAAGAAAAGAGGCCAAAACAATAAGTCTTATGGTAGATTGGGGTGTTCATTTTTTTGTGGCCAACTTATTTTTGTGGATATATACTAGCATTTTGTAGTCATTTTTGTGGATATGCACTAGTAATTGTGTGGCCAACTTAGTTTGGTTGGAACATGTTTTTGTTTTTGGAATTTAGCTGGTAATGCATAACTAGTTCAAGGTTTTAATGTACCCATGTGATTGAGGGTTTAGTGTTTACTTGGGTAGTTGAAAACATTGAATGAGGTAGTTGAATGTGTTTGGCAATTGCATCTACCCATCTTATTGATTATTAATGGAATTAATTTTTATATCAATTTCATTGTTGGTTGGAGCTTTTTCCTATTAGGTACCTTTTATTAAGCAATCAAAATTTACATTACTGCAATTTTATTTCCTATGGTAAGTAGTGCAAAAAATATATATAACAAAAAGAATAAAATTGCCAAAAAAAATTACATTACTGCAATTTGGACTACAAGACACATTACAAAGATTGCAAATGGGATGTTGAGCCAAAAACTACTACCAACAAATAGCAATTCTTACCAAAAAAACAAATAAAACAAAGAGCAAACACTAATGTTCAACAATACTACAAACAACATCCCATTTCAATTGTTCAAACCCATAGCAAAAGTACAACCAAGATTGTAAAGGAACTGCCAAATAACCCAAGAAAAATGAACATAATTTCCTCTTATGTCATCCCTCCTATGTGACCCAACTACCCTAGAAGTCCCCGAAACCCCTGAAACCACATCTTCAAACTCCATTGCGTTCTTGGAGTCCAACTCGTCTGAAGTGAAATTGACAGGGATGCCACTTGGGGATCACACTGCTTGTTTAGGCTTACACCACCGGAAAAAATCGCAAAATCGGATGGGACAACAGTAGTACAATTTACCTTTGGAGGATTTTCTCTCAGATTCCACAACCCTAATTTGAGATTTCTTGAAACAATCGCATGAAGGATTTGATCCATACCTAAGCTCAAGACTTTGTTCTGCGAACTTTGACTGCCTTTGTGAGCTTGAGCATGACATGCTTCAGGGGGAGGAAGAGAAAGAATGACTGCTGCTTGAGAATGAAAGTGAGAGGGAAGGGAAAAATGTATATTTTGTGATTTATATACAACTTATAAAAGGGCAAAAAGGTCTTTTTATGGGCAAAATCACGACAACCAGTTGCACTTCAGCGCGCGTGACAACACATCCAGCGATTGGGAGTCGGATTGTATAATTTTATATAACATAGGGCGGTAACTTGATAATTTTTTTATCACAGGTTTTTTTTTTTAATGTTAATGACTATGAAAGGGGGGTACGGACAATTTTCCTTGAAAAATATAAGAATCAAAACGTAAAGTAAGTTTTAATCTGTCTTGTTTTATTGTCATTTCAAATTCAGAATCGATCCTACATGTCTAAGATAGAATGTCAAAAATTGAGGGAAATCCGGGTCGAAGGAATAAACAGTGCTCTTTAAAGGATGGTTGTGCCTAAAACAAATGTGCAACAACAGCACATATAGTATTTAGGTAAAACAGAGGAAGACTACAAAGCAGCTTCCCAATTCATCAGAAAGTCTGCCAATGTTTCTTACACCCATCAGAAAGACTACATGCAAATTCCATAGCCATTTTCGTTGCAAGAGAGACAAACGCTGCCTAGTGAATTTCAATGTCATGCCTACAGATAATGCATTGCGAGTCTTGTTGCCCTAGAAATAAAAGTTTCATAGAAAATTTTGTTGATATAGTGACAGAAGTCCGTAGAACAGTTTGTCAATGTAGTGACAAAAAACCATAACAATATTCATCACCATGCCTACGATATTATTGTAGCAAATTCGACTAGCATAAGAATTTTGTAGCAATTTTCATCACCATGATGACAAAAAAAATCTGTAGCAAATTTATTATATTTTTCAATTTTAAAAAATATTTTCAAATTTAATTTTTTTCCAATTGTACCCTGTTGACTAATTAACTAACAATGATAATAATGCACATAATTAAATTGAGACTAAATATGAAATTTCAATACAATAAAATAAAATATTGAATGTCATTACATAAATATAATAAAATATTGTACATAACCAAATTCAAAAGATGTCTAATCATCATCGAATATAATCTAATTTCCTAAACAAAACAAAGGAATAGAACAAATGTGATAGCTAGGAGTGAGTAACCGGGTGGTATGGAGAATGCATCTTCATTTCTCATGACATCATTTTTATTGATGGATGTCTGAAGGAAGCTAGCCAATGTTGTTAAAGCATCTGCTCACACATATAGTGCTCCTGCTCAAACCTGGTGATGATTTTGCATCTTCTATCAAGAGATTGATACAAGTACCAGCTCAGCTGCAGTCAAATTACAAACTCCTTCCTTTTCTCCTACCCGACATAGTAACTATAGAAAATGATCTAATATGTGAGGACTACAATTTTCATGATCATTGCAAATTCTAATATAAGTAATAACTATGAATTAATTTGATAAGTCATGTCAAGGAAATAACAAATATAACAATTATCTCCAATAGTATAATATTTTATTTGAGCTAGTTACCACACAAGTTCAAAATAATCATGTAATATTCTATTGTAACTCACAAATGATAGCTTCTAAAGGCTTCATATATGCAATCTCAGACGTACCTTGATATCTCAAAACATAAACTGCTTGACCGCGAATATAACTCGAGTCTTCAGCCTTTCTAGAGTAAGAACCTTCACTTTCTCTCTAAAACAATTCAAAACACGGATTATGGTTAGTTCATCAAGCCTTTACTCCTAGATTTTTAGTAACATGGTCCTAACTAGTGTTATCTACTGGTCCTAACTTGTGCTATCTACTCAAATGACGATGATTTAAGCCACATTTGATATACTCTCCTGGAAATTTGTAATTTCAAGAGTAAAAAATTGTGGTAAATGGAGATTTACAAACAGTGTGCGCCATCCAGAGAGAATCTAATGTTACGAAAAAGTTATTTCATGGAACTTGCCAACTCTAGAATTTTAAGCCAAATGGTGAAAGGAAAAAGCTCGATTTGCCTCTATAGAAGAGTCTCCTTACTAATTACATCTATTTTGCTTCTCTCTGGAAAAGAGGAAATTCAAGGCCCCTCGAATTACACATAAGAAATAGTCTGAGGAGGAAATCGGCAAGGAAAGTAAGAATAAGCCATATATACAAGCCTTTCGCTGCTTTGCTTGAAGAATCAATGTGGAACAGAGGAGAAGAGTGTGTTAGTGACCCATTGATATATACCAATTCAGCAGAAACGTTATAAACAGAACAACAACTCTACAAATAGAAGACTGCGAGTTTGACCAGGGATTAAAGACTTTGACTGGGACTAGTTAGGGGTACTTTTGTAATTAGTTGGCAAGTTTAACTAACTTGCCAGCTGGATTAGTTGTAACTGAATTTTGATTTTTGTTGCTTTCATTTCAAGCTGTAAAATGTATAAAAAGGAGAAATAAAAATCAGATTGGTTTTTGGTGAAAATTTTGAATTCTCTCTCTATTCTGCAAACTTGAATTTAGGGTAAGTTCTCCAGAATCAATTATTGTATTGATTCTCTGATTTTACCTGGTTAAATCTTCCCATAAATTTTGGTCTCTATCAAGTGGTATCAGCTTTGCCAGTCGATCTTGAGAAGGTCCAACAATGGTGGAAACAACCAGAAGCAACGCAGAACTGCGCAAGGACGTTGATGCACTGAAAGATCCTATGGATGAATTGAAGACGATGATGGCGACGGTGATCATGAGTCAAAACCAGCAGAATGTCGCGGCTGCTAGAGTTCAGTCCGGTGAAAATGGTGGCGATTCCCAAGGGTTGCGCGGTGGTTCTTCTGGAGTTCAGGGTTACCAAGTCCCTACGAAGGTATCGCGAGTTGAATTTCCCCATTTTTCTAGAGATGATTTGCGTGGTTAGTTGTATAAATGTGAACAATTCTTTGAAGTCGATGAAACCCCACCCCTAGCCAAAGTGAAATTGGCTTCGGTTAATTTAGAAGGGAAGGTCTTGCAATGGCATCAAATGTACATGAAGAGTCGTTTAACACGAGAAATCCCTAATTGGGAAGAGTATATTAGGGCTTTGAATGATAGATTTGAGGCTTTGGTTTATGAGGATCCAATGTCGGAATTGGTGAACTTGAAGCAGGGGTGTACAATTCAGCAGTATCTGGATAAATTTGATGAAATAGTAAATTGCTTAGATTTACTTGATCACTATGCTCTAAGCTGTTTCTTAGGGGGATTGAAGAGTGAAATCTCTGTTAATGTCCGTATGTTTAGACCAAAATCACTACAAGAAGCTATAAGCCTGGCCAAATTACAAGAACAAGCCCTCTTTTTAACTCAGAAAAAACCTTTACCTCCATATACTAAATCCACCATTTTTCCACAAAAAGGCCCATCTCACATGCCATTCAGTAAGCCAAACATTAACCCTATTTTGCTTAAACCATCATTACCACATAACAATTTCTCCAAGCCACCAAATGGTCCACAGAGAAGACTCAACCCCCAAGAGACTGATGATAAAAGGAGTAAGGGCTTGTGTTTCTGGTGTGATGAGAAATTCACCAAAGAGCACAATTGTAAAAACAAGAGACACTTGTACTTATTGGAGGTTCCACCAGAAGAGAAGAGTGAGGAGTCTGAAGAAGAAGGGGAACAAGAAGAAGGAGGAGAAGAGAAACCTGGATCACATATATCTATACATGCCATTACTGGCATACATGACTTCAAAACCATGAGGGTCACAGGGGTGACTACGAGTAAACCTATTCACATTGTTATTGACACTGGGAGCACTCATAATTTCATTGATTTGGAAGCTGCCAAGAGGTTAGGGTGTAAGCTGGAACCTATGACTCCTTTTGCAGTTTCAGTGGCTGATGGAAATAAGATTCATAGCTCATTTGTTTGTAGAAATTTTGGATGGAAGATGCAGGGAAAGAAATTCACTATTGACTTAATGACAATACCATTAGGAGGGTGTGATATGGTCTTGGGTATACAATGGTTGGTGACATTGGGTGATATTAATTGGAATTTCAGTGAACTAAAAATGGGATTTATGGCTGATAATAAGAAAGTGGTGTTAAGGGGATGCAACCTTCTTCTGTGAAACTCATAACTAGAAACAAAATTAGCAAGATGATTCAGAAATCTTCCCAGATTTCCATGTTACATGTAGGAATAGTTCAAGAAAAAACCAGGGACAAGGGCCATATTTTTAAAATGGAGGCATTAAGTGAACAAAATAAAGACCAGCTCCAGACTTTACTAGCTGAATTTGATGATCTATTTCAGGAACCAGTGGCATTACCACCTCATAGGGAACAAGATCACAGGATTATATTGAAAGAAGAGACCGATCCTATTAGTTTGAGACCATACAGATACCTTGCTACCCAGAAAGATGAGATTGAAAAAATGGTGAAATCCTTACTGGACAGTGGAATAATTAGGCCAAGTACAAGCCCTTTTTCCAGTCCCATTGTCATGGTCAAAAAGAAGGATGGTACATGGAGGATGTGTGTTGATTACAGGGCTGTTAATAAAGCCGCTGTAAAGGACAAATTTCCTATACCTGTAATAGAGGAATTACTGGATGAGTTACAGGGGGCCAAGCTGTTCACTGAGTTGGATCTATGGTCTGGGTATCATCAAATTAGGATGGTAGAGGAGGACATTTGTAAAACAGCATTCAGAACACACCATGGCCACTTTGAATTCTTAGTCATGCCTTTTGGCTTGACTAATGCTCCATCTACATTTCAAAGCCCTATGAACAAGGTATTTGCTCCTTATCTCAGAAAATTTATACTAGTTTTCTTTGATGATATCCTTATCTACAGTCAAGATTGGCAAGACCACATGAATCACTTGAGGTGTACATTTCAAATTCTGAGGACTAATCAATTGTTTGTCAAAAAGAGTAAATGTGAATTTGCTAGTGAGAGAGTTGAATATTTGGGCCCTATTGTATCTTTTGAGGGAGTATTTGCTGATCCTAATAAAATCAAGGCAATGACTGATTGGCCCAGACCCAAGAATCTTAAAGAGCTGAGGGGATTCTTAAGGATCACAGGGTATTACAGGAGATTTATTAGAGGATATGGGATTGTAGTAAAACCTTTAACTGATTTATTGAAAAATGATGCTTTTAAATGGAGTGATTTGGCCCAGAATGCTTTTGACAATCTGAAAACTGCCATGACTAAGGCCCCTATATTAGCTATGCCAGATTTTAAAGAACAATTTGTAGTAGAAGCAAATGCTTGTGGGAAAGGAATTGGTGCAGTCCTGTTGCAGAAAGGCAGACCCCTTGCCTTTATAAGCAAGTCCTTAGGCCAAAAGAATGAAGCCCTATCTGTATATGATAAAGAAATGATGGCCATTGTAGTAGTTGTGCAGAGATGGAGGCCTTATTTGGTGGGAAGACCCTTTATCATCAAAACAGATCACAAGAGTTTAAAGCACTTGATGGAACAGAGAATTTCAACACCAAGCCAAGAAAAGTGGTTAATGAAGTTATTAGGCTATGATTTCACTATTCAATACAAAAGTGGGCAAGAAAATGTGGTAGCTGATGCATTATCTAGGCAAGTGCATGAACAAGAAGTGGTATTGTTAAATATTTCCTCAGTTGGCTCAGACATATTACAACAAGTCAAAGATAGTTGGGGGCAGGATGATAAGATCTAGAAGATTATTCAAGAGTTACTTCAAAACAAGGGCAGGAGGTAGATATATAAGTGGTCTGCTGGAATCCTCACTAGAAAAGATAAACTGGTAGTAGGGGCAGATACAAGGTTGAGGAATAAAATCATTCATATCTATCACAACAGTGGATTAAGGGGTCATTCTGGCATGCAGGTTACTATCCACAGAATTAAACAGTTGTTTTATTGGAAAAAGATGAAGGACATTTGTCAAGCCATTAAAGAGTGTGATGTGTGTCAAAAATGTAAAGGGGAAAATGTAGCATCACCTGGTCTCTTACAACCTCTTCCAATTCGAGATCAGATATGGCCTGACATCTCATTGGATTTTATAGAGGGTTTACCAGATTCAAATGGGAAAAATAGCATCTTGGTGGTTGTAGATAGATTGAGTAAATATGCCCATTTCATACCTCTTAAACACCCTTATTCAGCCTTGGATGTGACCCAAGTATTTATGGATCAAGTATTCAGATTACATGGACTACCAAAAACTATTGTGAGTGATAGGGATGCTGTTTTTATGAGCAAGTTTTGGTAAGAATTTTTCAAACTCCAGCATGTGAAAATCCACACCTCTACTGCATATCACCCACAACCTGATGGACAAACTGAAGTAGTTAACAGATGTGTTGAGTCCTATTTGAGGTGCATGTGCAGTGAGAGACCTAAAGAATGTAAGAGATGGCTACCTTTAGCTGAGTGGTGGTACAATACTTCTAACCACTCAGCCATTAAACAGACACCCTATGAGATTGTGTATGGTCAGAAACCACCTATCCATCATCCTTATATTCAGTTTGAAGCTTCTGTAGATGCTGTGGACAGGAGTTTAGCTTCTAGAGAAAGCACCATTAGACTGTTAAAGGACCAATTGGCCAAAGCTCAAGCTAGAATGAAACACCAAGCAGACAAAGGGAGGAGTGAAAGAGTGCTGGAAGAAGGGGATCTTGTGTATGTTAAGCTACAACCTTACAGGCAGATTTCAGTGAGGAAACAGGTGTATCATAAGCTTTCACCTAAGTATTTTGGGCCCTTTAAGGTGTTACAAAAGTATGGCACAGTGGCATACAAATTGGAATTGCCTTCAGATGCTAAAATTCATCCCACCTTCCATGTTTCCCAATTAAAGAAGAGGATTGGAGAAGCTCCTGTCAATGCTAATTTGCCTGTGATGCTCACTTCTCATGGATATTTGGTGATGGAACCAGAGTCTGTTTTGGAGAGGAGAATTGTGCAGAGGAATAATAGACCAGCTACTCAATGGTTGGTAAAATGGTTTAATTCCCCAGTTGAGGACATCACATGGGAGTTCTTACATGATCTAAGGCAAAGATTTCCTTCTTTTAATCCTTGAGGACAAGGATTATTTAGAAGAAGAGGCAATTGATATATACCAATTCAGCAGAAACGTTATAAACAGAACAACAACTCTACAAATAGAAGACTGCGAATTTGACCAAAGATTAAAGACTTTGACTGGGGTTAGTTAGGGGTAATTTTGTAATTAGCTAGCAAGTTTAACTAACTTGCCAGCTGGATTAGTTGTAACTGAATTTTGATTTTTGTTGCTTTCATTTCAAGCAGTAAAATGTATAAAAAGGAGAAAAAAGGAGAAATAAAAATCAGATTGGTTTTTGGTGAAAATTTTGAATTCTCTCTCTATTCTGCAAACTTGAATTTAGGGTAAGTTCTCCAGAATCGATTATTGTATTGATTCTCTGATTTTACCTGGTTAAATCTTCCCATTAATTTTGGTCTCTATCACCCATCAAATTAATTATCATCAAAGCAGTATTGTCGTGGGGTGCCATTATCAAAGTTGACAAGTTACCATGGAGTGCCATTACTAACATCCTTCGGATCATTGCAGGACCTCTTTGCCTCTAAAGTTCATTCTGCATCATGAAAAAAACCCTCAAAAATCAACATAACAGCTTCAAGCAAGTTAAAAAAAGATATCCAAATAATTCTCACAAACACTTAAAACTTGTTCGTTTCAAACCCAAAATCTGCCACCATTTTCCAACACCATCCCGCTGATCCAGATATATAGGTTATTAGAAAATAGAAATTTGGTGCCCATAGAGTTAAGAAGAGGGGTGCAAAGCTTGAGCCAGCCCGACGAGCCTGAATAAATGATAACAAGCCTATGCTCGAGCTCGGAAAAAAAATATATATATATATTATATTATTATTAATTTTGGTTTTAATATATATACCATTAAATTTAATCATGATAACTATTAGATATATCATTATATATATAATATTATATATATGTTAATAAACAAATATTGTTTTCTTATACAGGCTCCCGAGCCTTTCAAATAGGTATAATTAGCACGAGCTCGGCTCATTATAAAAGCTCTACTCAAGCTCAAAAAAATTGAGTTCAGTTCGAGCCAGCTCGACTCGATGCCTACCCTATGTTAGAAGCATAAATCAAGAAACAAGCATCTACTGAACACAAGTAATGGTGAATAACTAGATGAGATTCTTGACATTCTCCATTAACAAATGGATGCTGCAAATAACAATCAAGAGAAAATATCATTAATTAGGATCAGCACATCGTGTTCTGCCATGAGTAATGTAATAGCCTAAACTTGGTACCACCCTTAACAACTATGATGCAGTAGCCCTCAGATCTGGCTCCCTGCAATAATTTATGGGGTTGATCACGAAAAGTCAAGAAAGAGGGAGAAGAAAAACAAATAAAAGAATCCCTTATACCTTTACATTATGTTTCCAAATACAATCAACTACTGCCCAAAAGACCAATTTGAGCATTCAAAGAGGAAACATTTTTGCTCAATTCCAATTTCACTATCGTCTTGCAGCCATTAAGGGTGTGAAACAAAGCCTCCGAGTCGTGGAGGAAGAATTTGAGTGTAAGCAGTCAAACGTTACGCTGTAAGGCGGAAAAAATCCACGAAACGATCTTATCATCACCATAGTGCTTCTGACACTTGAGAACCAATCTATCCACACACGGCACATCATATAAAGTTTCATTCAACAGTCTATCTACAAAATCCGAAAAGCTACTAGACGGCGACTGGGATTGATTTTCAATCGGGTGAAACAGCATGGAATCATCAAGATCAAGTTTTATAGGCGGAACTTCGAAGGGCAAAAGGTTTCTCCACTTGGTAGATAGAATTGAGGTAGCCACCGTAGATTTTTCTGTCGCTAATTATCAAGAGTGACAAGTTATATAATTATTGTCACTACTAAACTTGTGAAACCTATTATTGTTATAAAACAAAAACTCTTGTCACTTAATTGACAACTTTGACATTGATACTTGAAATTTCATCACTAATGTTACAATTTTTTGTAGTAAGACACAATAATGAAATTTCAGGGATTACTACTGACATTTGAAAAGTTTGGCCCTACTGGATGCTCATCTGCTTTATTTACCCCGTCTTTCAAAAGTGAAAAAGAAAAAAGTAAGTCGGAAAAAAAGTAGTCGTTATATGTTACCACTAAATCCCCTCGAACTCCAGCCTCTTCCATGGCTTTCCTTACTGCTGCCTCCTCAGCTGTTTCATCATCCTCCCACCCACCCTACATACAAAAACAAATAGATTGAATCTCATTATATGCATTATAGTCAGATTTATAGTCTCAAATGAATCTCATTATATGACTCTGTATTTTCCAAAATGCATTCTTGAATTAATTTGTTCTAAACTAGAAGTAATGTTCATTCACACAACTTCTTCTAGGCATTGGAGGAAAATAAAAATAAAAAACAGCACATGGTGAAGTGGATGAAAAGAAATGTATCATAGCACCAAAAGTTTACAATCAACAAGAACAATTAATATTTCAATTATACATAGGATAATCTGAAACACATTATTACAGAATCACTCCAAACAGACAAAATCATAAAAAAAATTAAAAAATGGCATAAACCTTGTGATCATAACCTTAAGTACCACCAAATTTAACAATTGCAGAATGCATACTCTGAAGACAATTTCAGGAATAGTTGTTTTTTTTTTTCCCTTGTTCTAGCGGTTGAGTTGTACATTTCGTTAATTCAGGCGTCTTTTCCGTGCAGCAAACTATCGGTTAACGAGAGTATGCTTCAAAATGATTTGCATTACATCCATTGATCCGTATGGACTTCCTATCATAGTCATCAACATTTAGTAAACAAATTTAGCTAAAAAATGATAATTCACAATAGACGAATATGATTATATAAGTTGTTATTCAACAAAACAATATTAAAGAAAGTATTTAAAAAGTGTTTTAATTAATTATGGCACAACATTGTACTTTTGTATTGAAAGAAAGCAAGTAATCAAAAGGAAACTGACAATCTATTTAGAAAACAGAGAATCTATATTGAATCTTAATGCAGTTAAGGAGTTTATATTAAGCAGTGGAGCTCCGTTAGAGATTTGGATCTGCAATATCAATTTCTTAGAAAATATTCAATGATAATGATAGTTCTAGAAATAACTACTATCAATCAAATGTTATAAAATAGTAAACAGAATATGTAATATTTGCAGATTTGAGGAGTGATCTCACTTTCCTTAAAGTGATAATTGACCCCACTATAAATTTGCGATCGGATTTAAATGACAATTCACTTGTAGGATACAACAAACCATCCGAAGTCTGCGAATAACAATTTCGAAGACTTTCCTCACGAACTAAAAAGAGAACTAATATTATTACGTAGAAAGTAAGAGAAATTTGAATGATTTGAATCCTTGGCTTTGATTATATTTATAGACTATTGGTAACCATTCAAATCATTGTAATGATTTGATCAAAAGTTTCTCCAAAACATTGCAAATGTTCAGATAAAAAACAAAGTTTTTCACAGCCAAAAGTCATACTTTTTCGGAATTAAAATAAAAATTAATTTCGAAAATTAATTAAAAAATAAATTAATTTTGAAAATTAAGTGGCTAATCTTTGATATATAAATATATATAATATATCTATATCTTGGCCTTCATCCAAATTTTCCCTCCAAGCTTCTTTTTGAATTTACTATTAGATATCTACTTATAAAGTAAACAACACTTATTTACTTTTCCTATGTGGGATAGGAGATATCCATATTGCAAGCTATTTTCAACATGAAATCGAAGATTTCTTACTTTAATTGGATGAACAATTTTCTTCTGCTGCTTGTTCCATTTCTTCTTCCTCTGTTTCGACTTTCAAATGTTCACCATCTTCATGTTCTTCTTCATTCGACTCTTCTTATTCTATTTCAATTTGAGCTGATTCTTGACCGCGCTGCTGCTAAAATGAATTAGCAATTAGGAAAAAATTTAGCCGTCAAAGAATAAATGCAAAGGAAGTGAAAAAAAACAACCCATTATATAACTTTTTAATTTTGGGAAAAAGGTATTGTTTAAGTTCCCCGTGGAATTTTTGAAGTTTTGTGAAAATGAAAGACAATGTAATATAGGGATTTTACCTTTGCTCTAAAGTATAGCTGCACAACTCCATTCAAGTCGTCCACATCTTTTCCTTTATAGTCTATTTTGTTTCTTCCAGGTTTGATGTAGTTAAGGATCCCACGGTTAAACTTTCCATCAAGGGCAATTATAAATCTTCACTTGCCACAGTGATGGAAACTGAAGAGCACATTTCCATCCGCAAAAATTCACCAAATTGGGTAAGGATAGGAGTTCAATGCCTTCCAGACTAGAAAAAATGAGAGAGTTTTCACAGACATTTTTCTCATCATTTCCAATCACTTTTACCATCTCATTCCAGGAATCAATTTCTAAGTTTTTGAGATTGACAAGATTTGCAGCCAGTGAAGATGAAAATAAGCATCTAATGCTGCCACAACGACTTATAGATAATTCTTCAAGCTGATATTTGGTGGCACCATAAATTGCTAATATTTTCATACCCAACGATTCTCAGTTTCTTCGAGCTGCAAAGAGAACATGTTGTGACGACCCGGCCGTCCGGCGCCCCAAGATGCACGCGAGAGGCTCGCGCGCACCCCCGAGGCCAGCCTTACCCCACACCCGGACCAGCAAGCTTAGCATGTGTATTACAATACTTTGGGAAGGAACACGAGCATATCTGCAAGTAATGCCAACAATCAGGTATATAGGCCACAAATAATGTACATGACAACTCTGCCGCGCCACAGGGGTGGGGCACGGACTGCGATCCCGTGACACTCCCCCACCCAAATCCGCTAACGCCCTCGTAGCGGAGGAAGGAACTCGATCGCGCACTTCAACTCGGAGCTTTGAACCGCGGCACCATCCCCTGGATGGACAGGCTCCCTCTTTGTGAACATCGCACAGCCCGCAGTGCACCACACACATACCGCCTCGACACCAACCTTCACCCTATGCCCTCTCAGCATTAGTTCCTCGGTTGAACGGACTCCCCGCCGCTGCATTTTCGCATGTCGATTCCCCCTGATCGCTCCCGATTCCCACAACGCTCGACAAGATGGCAAGGCCTCAACACTCGAAAATAAGCCTACCTCGCTTCCGCCTCAGATCCCCAAAGATTCTCCCCCGATTGAGCTTGCTCACTAATCCAGAGACTTTCATGCACAATGGCCACACATTCTCCCCAAAGACCGTACCTTCGATGGAACACCACACAGGGGTCTCCCGCCTCCCGCAATGTGATGCTCGCAACAAAGTCGGCTCTGATACCACATGTGACGACCAGGCCGACCGGCGCCCCAAGATGCACGCGAGAGGCTCGCGCGCACCCCCGAGGCCAGCCTTACCCCACACCCGGACCAGCAAGCTTAGCATGTGTATTACAATACTTTGGGAAGGAACACAAGCATACCTGCAAGTAATGCCAACAATCAGGTATATAAGCCACAAATAATGTACATGACAACCCTGCCGCGCCACAGGGGTGGGGCACGGACTGTGATCCCGTGACAATGTGCTCAAATACTAGTTGCAGCAACCTTAATCTAACAAATTCTAGAAATATGCTTGACACAACCAAAATAATAGATGAAGCTTAATAAAAAATTGATGGGTGAATCTCCAAAACGAAACAAATATATCTAATTGACGTATAGATAATTGATAAGTTTTCCATCTAAATTTTGACGGACAAGACTAAATATGTAACTTTTTCTAATGCATGAGACTAAATGTGTTGAACCAATAAAATTTTGGACTAAAAGTGCACACCCTAGGGAAAATTGCAGTTTTCGTCCCATAAGTTACCCACATTTCGATTTTGGTCCCATTGGATTGGGATGTGCTGCATTTAGTCCCATAAGTCAAATTAAATCTCAATGTTGGTCCCATGGGAAGCTGTCATCTAAAATTAAACGGAAAATTGCAAGTGCGTTGCACACTTCCGTTAAGTAATCACTTGAGGGACACATGATTAACCCCAATACAACAATATCTGAACTACCATCCGCAACAACGTTTCCCTACGTTGTAACTTCTTCACTTTTTCATTCAAAAATTCCACCATAAACATCAATTCTAGAATCTCTACCTCCAATAACTCGACCCCGTTACGGAGCTCGGGTATTACCATCTTTGACCTGTAGCACATTGGGGAATCCTCCCAAAGCTCAAATGGACACCCTTCTACTTTACAGCCATAGAATCGCTTACCCGGATCTTCCTCCTTTCATTGTTTGCCACAATAACACAAGACTTCTCCATTAGGGCCAACTTGCTTCCTTGAAAATCTCGTGGTGGAGTAGAAATTTGAAGAGAATAATATAAGAAAGAAAAACCCTAATTTTTTTGTGCCTCCGAATCTGATTTCCCCTCTTTTGTAAGCCAATTTTCCCACTCATTTCAGTCCAAGATGTGTATTTTTCCCTCCGGTTACTGTTCCTAACGAAAGTGTGCAACGCACACGCGTTGTTCCATTTAAGTTTAGACGACAACTTCCCATGGGACCAACATTGAGAATTATTTAACTTATGGGACTAAATGTGGCATATCCCAATCCAATGGGACCAAAATCGAAATGTGGGTAACTTACGGGGATAATTGCAAAAAAAACCCCTGTGTTATTTTGAAAGTGCTAAAAACCTCCTGTGTAAACGAAATAGGTGAAACCCCCTTGTGAAATGTAAAAATTCTGCAAAAAACCCCTATTCCGTCAAACTTAATGGAGTGTGAGATACACACGCGTGAGGTGAGAGTTGGAGAGTTTTTATTTTGATTTTTACATGTTAAAAGTCTTTTATACCCCTCATTTATTTTTCTTTTTTTTTTGTCCCTTTCTTATTCTTCTTCTTCTTCTTCTTCTTCGTCTGTTTTCCACCATAGCCACCGCTGCCGCCACCCGCCCACGACACAACTGACGAAACCGACCCACCGCCGGCGTGACCACCGCCAATACCGCATCCCACCACCGAACCACCAATCACACAAAACCAACACCAGTTCACCACCCCGAACCACCATTCAAAGTTCGAAACCGCCGCCACCACCACCGTCGACTTCGCACAAGCCGCCCCCACCTTAGCACAAGCCGCCACCAGCCACCGGAGATCAAACTCGCCACTACCATACACAGCCACCACCACTCACACAACCACCATCATCACCACCCCCACTTCACACAATCGACATCACCAATTCACACCACCACCACCACGCACAGCACCACTACTTCACATACCCACCATGGATTTATCAGATTTTAGGGTTTGGGGATTGTGGGGTTGGGTTAGATTGTGAAGAAGACGTTTCTTCTTCACTGTGAAAAAGAAGAAAAAAAAAACCCCTGCATTTTGGGGGTTTTGAAGATTATCCTTTTTTTTTCTTTTTTCTTTTTAATTTTCTTATTTAAAGAATTTATTTTCCTTTTCTTTTATCTCAAAAAAACATGAGCCTTTGATTTTAAAGATTTAGATCCAATGGTTAGTAATTTAAGGGTATAACGGACATTTTACAAAAAGTTAACGGTGTTAAGGCCATTTAACGGTTGGGGGGAGAGTGTGCAATATTTTTACATTTCACAAGGGGTTTTTCACCTATTTCACTAACACAGGAGGGTTTTTAGCACTTTCAAAATAACACAGGAGGGTTTTTTGCAATTATCCCTAACTTACGGGATGAAAATTGCAATTTTCCCGCACACCTATCATATGCTATGAAAAGTGCAATTTGGCCATTATATATTCATATATAGTGATATAGGTAGGTAGATAATATTTAATAGTTTCTTGTTTACGTAAAAATACCATATAATTTAAAATACTTATTCTATTTGCAAATTGTGGATCAATGCCACATGGATATCTAAGGAATATAAAAAGGAAAAAAGATAACCAAACATCCAAAGTCGAAGGGAACAAATCACGCACTACAAAAAAAAAAAAAAAATTGTGACAAAATTTAAAATGATAATGTTAAAATTGTCACTAATTATAAATACTGAGTTATAACAATTTTTGTATACCACTAATTTTAAGAGTGTCAAATTTTACTATAAGAATTTTTAGTGACTTTAAGAGTATTCATCAATATCTTATTATTCTTCTTCTTCTTCTTTTTTTTTTTTTTGTGATGCCAATTGTTAAAATATACTTTGCAATTCTTCTCTCCTAAGCAAACTAAATTGGTTAAGGTTCAAGAAGAAATTGCAGCCACACATTTGTCAATTTTGGTGCCACGTACTATTGACAATTCAAGATCTAATACATACCCTCTCTTGTGACACATGTATAGTAACAGTCCAAATATAAAACAAAAACAAGAGGCAAAATTGGAAAATTAATGAATTAGGGGTATAATAGACATGACAAAATTACAAATAAAGTGATAACGAAAATCTCCCTTCAATCTCACAAATCTCACAAATATAATTGTTGTCACATTCTGAAATTTGTGTAAAATATGAAAAACAAAATCACTAATTATTAAGCTGGGGAGTGACCAGACAACGTATAATGGTTTATAAGATTTATATGCAAATCTTATCATTATTAAATATGTATAGAACCTATTTTAATGACAAAATAAACTGTATGATTCTTATCACTGTATGAGATGTTGTATAATGGTTTATATGATATGTAATTGTTAACAATTTAAAAATAACAAAACGCAATTAATAATGGCTAAAATCACGAGATCGCATCGCAACTTTATTCTTTTCACTTGATATGAATTTTTTTCCCATGTTTTCGCTTACATCATTGTTATCTTTGATTTTTGATTTTTGAAGAATCTGTTTTTGTGAATCTGTTTTTGAAGAATTTGTTTGTGAATTAAACTACTTTCTTTATTATACCATCTTCGTTATTGGACTGTATAATGGAATATAATAATTGTATATTGATGATTAATGTACTGTTTTGCAGAAAAAAATTTCAAAAATTTTGATTCGAAAGAAAAAACGATGGAAGCAGAATTGATGAATGATGAAGAAATTTCAATTGTTGAAATTGAAATTTCTGTATACTTTGCAGTTATGGAGAAAAATCAGGAATCTGTTATGGGAAGATTTAGTTTGTTCGTTTTCTCCTAAAAGCCCCTCCCATCATTAAAACAATATAAACTAAATTGGTTATCAAAGGCCTAGATTGGGTCTTAGATATTACCAAATGCCAAGGTATGTATTTGATCCATACCCTATATATATATATATATATATATATATATATATATATATGCCACACATTTGGGCATAACAAGCAGCTGTGTGGATTTTGGTGCCACGTAGGTGCAGTATCACCATTCTTACTGGAGAAGATTCAAGATGGCGATACACCTTATAACACCCCCCTCAGTTATAAGGTGATGTGCACTTTACCCCCTAACTTATTGAAATGTGCACTTTGCCCCCTCACTTATCATAAAATGTGCACTTCACCCCCTCGGACAGCTCGGACAGGGGCAAAGTGCTACAAAACACATAAGTGAGGGGGCAAAATGCTACAAAAACACATAAGTCAGTAGGCAAAGTGCTACAAAGATACATAAATCAGGGGGCAAAAGTCCAATTTTTATGATAAGTGTGGTGCCCGAATCTGCCCGAACTGCCCGAGGGGTGAAGTGCACATTTTATGATAAGTGAGGGGGCAAAGTGCACATCACCCCATAACTGAGGGGGGTGTCTGCTATTATCCCATATATATATATATGTGTGTGTGTGTGTGTGTGAAGATTTAATTCATTCTAAAAAATTAGAGAGCTTAGCCGAGAGCAATAAGATAGAGCAAAGGCCCTGTTCTGAAAAAGAAAAAAAGATAGAGCAAAAGCCAATGGTGCATAGCGGCTTAGAATCGAGAAAGATTTGAAAGTTAGGAAAATTCTCTTGTATCACAAAAAAATTTCAAGACCATATTGCATTTGTAGAAAAAATTATCGTAATTAATACTCTTATTTTGAAATGTATATTATCCGCCGTATATCGCTTTCGCATTTATACATACTTATGACTCAACAAAATCCCCTTAAGAAACTCGAGACTCGAGACGAGAAATTAATTAAATTTTAAAGTTACAAGACTTATAAAATTAAGAAAGTAAAGAAAGTTACAACTTACCACTTAAAGATTAAATTAAAATAAAAGCTAATATGGTCCGTCAACTTTACTCCTAAAACATTTTTGGTCTCACATTTATCGGGCTCAACAAATATCGTCCTAAATGTTTCGATTTTAAATAAAGTTGGTCCATGCCATTAACTTTTCATCTAAAAACCAATGGAATGGCCGGATGTGAGCTCAATTTGGGGGAAATTGATTTTACGCTGAAAACATCAACTTGCAAAATCTACCTCCATTTTTATCAAATTACAAGCACTACAAAAAAAAAAAAAACATTGGTGGCAAAATAGCAAGTGACAATGTCAAAGTTGTCACTAATTATAAATTTTTAGTGACAAGAAGTTTTATTTTATTAGAAAAATAGGTTTTACATGTTTAATAGTAACAACATTTGCATAGAATTTGTCACTCTTGATACTTAATGACAATGAAGTTGTCAATATTAACAACTAGTGACATATGTATATAGTGACAACTTAGTGAAAACAATTATAGTTGTCACTCTATTTGTATTGTCACTATACACGTATCACTAATTGTCAATAGTGACAACCTTAAATAAACTCTTATCACTAACAACTCTTATTGTGACAAAACAAAAATTATTATCACTTATTATGTGTATCTAGTGACAACTTTAATATTATCACTTATATTACTTTTCCTTGTAGTGAAGAAAAAATCTGTGATTTGGTTTTATAAAACTTGAGAATATTCAAAAGTTAGGGCTTTGCCAAATTAGGTTTTAGAAAAAAATTTGAGAAGATTGACTAGAAATCAATCACCAGACAATCAAACTAAATCAAAGGTTTAGCTTCAATGACCTTAGTATTTTAACATGATATATCATAATTTTACCTTAATATAATCATTGGATCTACGCGGTTATTATTAATAAGTATGACATTTTTGATGATCGATCTTTTAGGTTTTATTTATCCACAGGAGTCAAGTTTTAATTTGTTTTTTATATAGTTCATAATCATCTCAACGCGATCAAAATTAATAATCTAAAAAATGAAAACATACAAAATATCCACTTGTAATGCACTTGGTAGTAGAAGTTAAAAGAAACAATTTAATGATAAAGCAAAAATTGGGGAGAGGGAACTAAGATAAAAACATGCATATTGTATATATTTGGGTATAAAGGTATACCTTTTGGTTGCAAAATAGATGGAAAGAATCATCACTATGGCCTGCCACACTTGGATTATTCCCAATAGAATTAGCAAAACCCACTAGAGATAGTTTTGTTGTAGTCAGGGATCCATGGTAAAACTTTCCATCCGAGGGCAATCATAAATCTCTATGTCTGTCAGTGATGGCAACTGAAGAGCACATCTCCATCTGCAAAAATTCACCAAATTGGGTAGGCACTGGAGTGACAACCCTTCCAGACTAGGAAACATTAATTGAGAGTTTTCACAGATATTTTCCTCATCATCTCCAATCACTTTTACCATCACTTTTACCATCTCATTGCATTTCCAAATACTTAGGCTCTGTTTGGATGTGTTTTCATTTCATTTTCAACCGTCATTTTTTAAAATGTATGGGAGAACTCATTTTTTGATTTTCGTGTGAGAAAAGTGAAAAAAGTAGGTGTGTTTTGTTGTGTTTTTGAAAATGGTTGAAATTTGTGAGTGTGATGTGTGAAATGATTGAAAAGTAATGATTAGATGAATAGTATTGAATTTGATGTTGAATATTGGTGAGAGGGGAGAGAGAGAGTGGAGAGAGATGGGTGGATGAGAGAGGGGAGAGATGATGGTGATGAGTGGATGAGAGAGAAAATGTGAGATTAGTGATGTGAAATGTAATTTTAAACAAATGATTGAAATTTCTCGAGAACGCAAAAAGAAGAATAAAAATGAGAATATTTTCAGTTAAAAACAATATAAAATGTGTATTTCATTTTCAGATGAAAATGAAAATGGAAAAAGTGTGATAAAAAACACAAACAAACAGAGCCTTAATGTTTTGAGATTGACAAGATTTCTAGCCATTGAAGATGGAAATAAGCTCCTATTGCTGCCACAACAAGTTATATCTAATTCTTCAAGTTTGCTGAATTACAAGAATTAGTCTTTTAATTTTACATAAGATATTTGAGGGTGATGACCAAATTTGCAACTCTTCTTAAAGGGTGTGAGTAATGTGATGAAACCATAAAACTTGGGATTAAAAGTGAAAACTCGCTATCATGTGGGATGAAAAATACAATTTTATTATAGATTCATATGTAGTAATATAGATAGTTATATGGCATTTAATAATTTCAATTTACTGAATTACAAGAATTAGTCTTTTAATTAAACATAAAAATACCGTATAATTTGATCCACTTTATTTCTGTTTGCAAATTCTGGATCAATGGAGAAGTTTTTAATTAAACATAAAAATACCCACTTTATTTCTGTTTACAAATTATGGATCAATAGAGAAATTTTTTCAACGTCAACACTGGAAACACGCGCGGCCGCATGGATATATAAGAAATTTACCGGGAAATCCAGACCTTACAAGGTAGAAAAACCCAAACATCATGACTTAATAAAAATTATGGGTGCAATTGATGGAGACAAAAATGCCAAGGGATAATTTCACTAACTGCCCCTCTATTTAGTGTAATTACAGTCCGCTTATTTTGAGCACAAAACAAATAATCTTTATTATAATAAAATCTTACAATAGTCCCCTTCTGCTAGAAAACTAAAGAGATTTGTTGACATCATCAAAAAATATTTCTTAAATTTTCTATTTTGCCCTTGGGGGTGAATGTAATTCTTTATATTAAAGAAGATGTAATTGTAACTTTTAATTTTGGTTTATATAAATGATTTTATTAAAAACTTGTTAACATCTAATATGAATAATTTTTAGAAAATGAAAACAAATACCGAGTTTCAATTATTTCAGGAGCAATATTATAATTCAATACAGATAAACCCACATTAGTAAGTTGCCAAAAAAATATCAAACCAATTAGTGAATTAAAACAAGTTGAAAGAAAACAAATATATATAAGGCTATGATAATATATAAAAATAAAAATAAAAAATGTCTATAATTGAAAAATATATAAAAGGAAAAAAAAAAGTAACAGAAGTTATTCGTAAGGGGATGAATGTAAGACTTTATTATAAGAAAAAGGTGTCTGTTATGTTTAAAGCGGACTGCATTGTAATTACACTAAATAAGGATGGTATTAATTTAATTAACCATTTTTAATTATTTTTTTAAACCGGGGTTAGATTGACATTTTGTACTTTTTGTCGCGCTTGACCAACGACCATTAGTCAAAGAGGGTTCAATGTAAGGTTTTATTATAAGAGAGCGGTGTTTGTTATGTGTCAACAATAATCGGACTGAACTATAGTATATTTACATTAAATAAGAGGGATAGTATGTGTAATTAACCCAAATGCCAATTCCATCGAAAAACACAAAACAAAAAATTAATTAAATATTTAAGCAACATATTATGAGAAAATTAAGGGAAGAAAAAGGTAAGAATTTATAAGTGACTCTTTACCTTACCATATAACGATTATATTAAATTCAAAATAAAAGCCAACACATATTATTTAATTAAGATTTTTGAGATGAATCACTGCACAATCGAATTAAACATAGGATTTAGCTACAACAGCAGCCAATCCTAGCATTTTAATGTGATATATCATAATTTTACCTTAATAAGCTCATTGAACTTACGGGATATTTATTAATAAATACGAAATTTCTGGTGATCCATCTTTTAGATTTTATTTATCCCTGGGTCGATTTTTAATTTGTTTATTTATGTAATGTATAATCATCTCAAGGAGATTAAAATTCTTCAAAAGAAATTCCACTCGCAGCGAACGAGTTCACATTGCAAGCACAACCAAAAGAAACAAATTAAACATAAAAGAAAATTTTTTTGGTTGCCTCGAACCCGAGACCTTGCTTACGCGGAACTAAATTGCTTACCACTTAGACCAACCCCCGTTGATAAACATAAAAGAAATGTAAACAAATTAAACGATAAGAATATGGATAATTTTCAGACTATAAGCATATATACCTTTTGATTGCAGAACAAATGTAAGCAATTCCCAGTATGAGTAGAAGAAACAAAACTTGTGAGCTTTGGGCAGTAAGAAATCCACATTTGAGTTAGTACAGGGCATTCAATGCTCTCAATTCCTTTGTAGAAAGTATTCAGGCTTGGTAGTTGTTTCAAAAACAGATATTCCAATTTCGGGAATATTATTGTGATATGGCCTTCTTCTCCATCATTTGATGAGAAGACTTCCTCCATCATTGAACACTCCAGAATTACAAGCACTTTAAGCTGTGAGAGACCATCCTTTGCCATGTTCAATGGGAATAGATTGCGTAGCTTGTCACATCCCCAGACTTTTATGGAAGTAAGGTTGTTGAAAGAGTTGGATCCTGCAGCTTGAATTGGGCCATCACATATCTCTTCTAAGTTTGGAAGATTCTCTAGCACTAGACACTCCAAGACAGGGAAAACACCAAACCTCCAATCAATTGATTTCGTACTCACCGGCTTGTTCACCGTTGAACATCGACTAAAATGAAATCTCTTTATTTCTTGAACTTGTGCTAGATCCAAACTATTTGAACCATCTCCTTTCAAGTATAGATATTCCGTACTTCTTAGAAAAATGTGAATCCAATTTCCTAACCTAATCTCTCTCGGCAATTCGAGATACATCCCTTTCTCGAAAGTATTTCCAAAATGGTTTTCCGTAAATATTATCTCATATTTTACTATCTTTGATGAAAGACGTATGTCTTCCGCAGCTAAAGTGCAATCCCCTATTTCAATCTCTAAGCACGTCAGATTGGACAAAGACTGTAGCTCATTGAGGGATGCATTCCTTCTTTCTTTTCCATTTTTCTCTGCTTCCCATCCCTTAAAGCTGCCTATCATCTTCAACTCCTCCAATCGAACAAGGCTTGATATGACTCCTGGCGCAATTCTTTTGAGGCTTTTGCAGTATGAAAAATCTAACAACCTTAGGTGAATTAGCCTCCCAATCTCTGCAGACAACTCAGTAATCGAGTAACAAGAATGACATCTGAGAATTTGAAGATTCAGTAACTGTCCAACAACAGAGACACTCTCGAGGGAGCACAGTTCTAAATTCAATGCTTTGAGATTTTTCAGGGATTGTAGTGCTTCAGGTTTGAAAGAGAGAGATGTGAGAGACAAGACATTAAGCTTTTTCATTACTTCAAAAAATTGATCATGCATTTGGATTCTAATCCAGTGTCCGCTGTATATCAATAAGAGGCGAAGATTTGGAACTTCCAGCACTATAGGAAGCTGAATTCTTTCTATTGGAAACACCGAAGTCCAATTGCAATCACTATAAGAATGTTCAAGCCACCAGTAAATTGAACTAAAATTGGAATCCACAAGCCGCTCCTGTGAAGCAATGAAAATGGCCACATCGCGGACAACATCATGCATTTTGACCCAGTGTTCGTCATTGCCATCTAGTAGCAAGAAACGACTTTTAAGTAGCTCGACCAACGAGCATACTCTAATTCTTGCTTCTCCCAAATTCCAAATCCCTTCAAGTACGCCTAACCCCATGATATACCAAGTCAAGAGTTCGAGTTTAACATTACAATCTTCAGGGAACAAGGAGCAGAGCAAGAACACAGATCTTGCATGTTGATTATCCAAGGACTTGTAGCTTAGCTTGATGGGATTATAAACTTCTTCAAGAATGTCTGGCACATCTACCGGGTTGGAACTTTTCAACTGTTGTAGCGCATCTTTCCAACTAGATTTGGTCTTATGTTTTAGAGCCCTACCTCTCAAAGCTTCCATGATATCTTCCTCAGCAAATTGACTTCCATGATATCTTCCTCAGCAACGGGACCTATTCAAATTGGAGAAACATATGAATTTGAAACTAGAAAGAAAATTGAGGAAGATATCATGGAAGCTTTGAGAGGTGGGGAAGTCAAAGCTTCCATGATATCTTCCTCAATCTTCTTTCTAGTTTCAAATTCATATGTTTCTCCAATTTGAATAGGTCCCGTTGCTGGCGGGGGTGCAGGCTGCGATATAAGATTGAAGTTGCACTCACCACGAAGCTTCTTTGTAGCTTTAGTTGTCTTTTTAGCTTTTCTACTTAGTTAAAAACGTAATTTCATACTCAAGAAATCCATTTGGAATTTCAGCTTCAATTTCACTTGTGATGATTTGGTTCTCATTAGCTCTTGTTAACCATCTTTCAACTTCAGGGAGGATCACTTCAACGTTGTTCTCTGCCGCATTAACTCTGAATTGCAGTCCAGCTCTTGCATCGTTTAGTTTTTCAGCTTCATCCTTTAGGCTCTGGATGCTGCTAGTGAAGCAACAAACATAATTAAATTGACGCTTGATTGGTGTAACAATTAGTTCTACTACTGGTCCAACAAGACTTGCCACGATTTCTGCCATTCCCACTTGTTTGATATTCTTCAAAGAGAAATCAAGAAAAAACTATGCAAAGAAATTAAACCAAATATTAATTAAACTCAGATTTCTTAAAAAGTAAAACAAAAAACAACTAAACTTTAGTTAAAAGGCCCAGCTCCCATCTTTTTTTCTTTTTGCTCTTCTAAAACTTTAGTTAAAAATTGCTGCAATTACAAAAATCATTGAATCTCATCTTTATCTTAAAAGAGAAAATAATTGCATAAGAATTTTTGGAATGCAATCTGAAAGACAAAATCAAGTCAACTGATTTACAAATATCATTTGTTTTCAAAAAGGTCCAAAGAAATTCTTTGACTTAGTTTTACAGAACTAATACAAGTAAAAATGAGTTCATTATCTGAAAAATATTAGATACTTCAAAAAAATACTAGGATATATAGATATATATATATATATACACACATAAATATATTCAAGTCTTATTACCTCATTCCATAAATTAATATTTAAATTTGAAATTTTTTTAGCATTCAAGCTTATAATTAACAACCAGATCAATGTACTTGAACAAGCTATTTTCCTTTGTTACATTATGTATCTAATTAGGACATATATACCTCTTTATTTTCAAATGTTAAAACTAAATGAAGTATTAATGAAACTGATATTTGTTAAAAGTGAAATAACAACCAACCATTGTTGCTAACAGATAGAGAGAGAGACATACCGTTGCTGAAATTGCTTCAATTATTCTAACTATCGGCAAATCCAAAAAGGAGTGAAGAATGTGAATTGTGATGTGAGGATGGCTAATAAGATACAATTTATGACGTCTCGGTTTCATTTCCCTGATTGAATTATTGGAGGTATACTATTTGCAAATGTAGTCATCGTTGACTGACTTTTTCTTTCTTGATGCATCATTACAAGAAATGTGGGTCTTTTCACCAATCTCTACTATTATAAGGGTATTGTTGATTTTTTTGAAATTTTCAATTGACCTAACATATTCCTACCTAATTTACTTTTTTAATAGCAAAATAGTAAAATAATAAATAATAAAAATAAATCATATATAGTGAAATAATAAATAATAAAAATAGATTATATACATCAACAACAATTAGTAGGTATATTAGTCTTCTAGATTTTTTTTTGTAAATAAGGAATAAGGCTTATGTGAGACCCCCCAGTTTGGCATCCCACATAGGAAAAATGTGGGATATTTGAATACTGTATAAAGTGAGTCAAAAAATTCAAGTATAACAATAGATATCCATTTTGGGCCGTAGTTTAAATGTCCAACTCAAGGTTACGCTCAGTGGGTTCAGAGGCATGCTTCGCGTCCAACGAGCCCGGGGCTCGGGGCGTGACAAATGGTATCAGACCTGCTCATCAGTTGGAATATCGGGAGCTAAGTGCTACACGGGGTAAAGTGCTACACGTTGCGAGAGCTACCTCTTGAGGTTGCAGCGCAAAGTGCTACGCTCATGGGAGCCACCTTTTGAGCTCGTGGGAGCCACCGCTAGAGTCTCGACGCCTAGTGACGGGTCCTAGACAATGTCACGTCGCGACGAGGACGTCGCGTTCTGAAGAGGGGATGATTGTGAGGCCCCCCAGTTTGGCATCCCACATAGGAAAAATGTGGGATATTTGAATAGTATATAAAGTGAGCCAAAGAATTCAAGTGTAACAATGGATATCCATTTTGGGCCGTGGTTTAAATGCCCAATTTAAGGTTACGCACAGTGGGTTCAGAAGCACGCTTCGCATCCAACGGGCCCCGGAGCTCGAGGAGTGACAGCTTAATGCTTTTAACTTTTAAGTTTTAATCAACTATAAGGTGCACACGCACGATGTGTGGACGATTATGTATGTTTTTAAAACAAGATTCAAAAAAATAAGATAATAGTTAACATATTAATTGATTTATTTATTCATTTTTATTAGGGAAAATTATATTTTTGGTCCCATATATTTGACCTTTTTCGATTTTGGTCTAATTCATTACAAGATTTTCACATTATATAGTATAACTTTCAATTTTTCTCACATTTGGTCCCACGGAAGGATTTCGTCCAACTCCGTTAGTCAACATTTTGACCGATTATTTGAGAAAATTTTATGAGTGAGTTACACATGATATTGAATAGAAATATCGTGATATTGAATATAATCCGTGTGTGAGTGCATTCATGCACGAATTATGCCCAAAGAATTCAGTCAAAATGTTGACTAACGGAGTTGACCGTTAAATATTGGACGGAATTCTTCAATGGGACTAATTCTATTCTATTATAAATCTATGGGTGGTTTATTGAAACTTTTGATGTACTTAATATGTCCCTATGTAATTTACTTTTTTAATGATAAAAGAGTCAAATAATAAATAATAAATATAAGTTGTATATATCAACAACGATTAAGTAAACCATTTCATGAAGGTCTCTACAATGAAAGTACAACTAGATGTTATAGTACATTAGGTCACTCTTCTTTATTCTAATTTTATTTTAAATAGACTAAAAGTATAATGCATGTACTCATAATGCCTTCACACGTTTAGAGGCTCCAATACACATGACAATCCCTTATCCTCTTCATCCAGAGATAGGAAAAATAGAATAGATAAAGAAGCTTATATTTATTATATTATTTTATTATTATAATTATAATATTATACTATATTTATTATTATTATTATTATTATTATTATTATAAAAGTACGGTTGTTTCTTGAAATTTTTGACATATCCCCACGTAATTCAATTTTTTAATGGCAAAAAAGTCGAAAACAAATAATAAAAATAAATTTCAAATATCTAGAATAATAAGAAGTATAGTTACATTAACACTCTACAATGAAATTACATATAGATAAGGTTACTCCTACTTATTTATTTATTAAAAGAAGAAAATATATAGAAAATCGAATATCCCAACGTACATGGTACAACAAAATTACAACATATTTACAATTAATATTAAATTCCAGTAGTTAGGAAAGCCTATCCAATCAATTTTTTATTTTATATTGTAGGTTAAGATGGATATCAGGATATAAATAAAAAACCCAAGATCAACAAACTCATTTATTCTAAATTTAAATTTTGTATCTCATTTGGCAGAAATTTTGGAATCCTAACTTTAATCATACATAAATTTAGTTAGTAACTTTTGATATAACTTTTTTTTTGTTACAACTGTTGATATACTAAAAATATCCTTATGTAATTCAATTTTTTAATGGCAAAAGAGTCAAAACTAAATAATAAGAATAAATTTTAAACATCTATAACAATAAAAAGTAAGATATATTAGTTGTTTTACTATGAAATTACATGTCGATAAGTTTACTCCTATTTATTTATTCATTGAAAGAAGAAGATTAAAAAGAAAGCTTAATCTACTTGAACTTGAAACAAACAAATTTATAATACAAATACACATAAAGTATTCACAACGTTGTTTACATTTTAATTGTTAATTAATTATATGAATATTATGTGATGGAGCAAATTGAATATCATCACAAAAAGCATACAAAAAACAACTTAGTAAAAGAGACTTGGGAAAACTTTGCAGTCAACCGCCATATCTTATTTCATTATTAATATTAATTAATTAATTATAATAATGCAAGAAGAAAAATAGTAAACCATTGTTCACGGTCTAGGGAGATATATTGACATCTGCTATTGTAATTCAATATTTGTCACTTTTATATACTGATGACTTGCACAACATTTTATTTTTATTTATCCGCCTTTCTTTTTACACTCATGACTTATTTGGTTCAAAGGATGGGATTGGAATGATTAAATTGATGATGATGGATTACACTATTCACTATCAAGGGAGCACGATGAATCAAGCTTTTGTGATGCAGGATTGAAAATTGGATTAGAACCAACAACTTATCCAGTTTATCTTTATCAAATATTTGGCTCATGTGACTTAGAGATTGATAAGTAAAATTACACAAATACTCTTGTTTGTTAAAAGGATAGATGAAAAGGTATTTTTCTCCCAAAGCAGTGGTAGTGTTTAATTTAGAATAGGGGTAATGACATTTTCCCGTCCATACTATTCGAGTTTTTGTACTTTTGTAAACAAACTTTTTTCTTTTGCATTTTTTTAATCTGAACTAAACGGGTTTTGCATTATTTTATCTAAACTTGTTTATTTTTTACACTTTCTTATATGAACTACACGAATTTTTACAAAATTTTATATTTTTAGCATTTTTTAGTCAAATTTTACTTAAATTTTTAGCCTTATAAAGTTCAGATAAAAAAATGCAAAAGAAAAAAGTTTGTTTACAAAAGTGCAAAAACCCGAATAGTTTGGATGGGAAAATGTCATTACCCCTTTAGAATAAACATGCAGTAAGATATTACTGCAAGTCGTCTAGTGTAATATTTCTATTTTCTTTTGTTTTATTTCCTAAAATTGTAAGAATTTCCTCAATTTCCAAATATTTATGGAAGTTCAATATTTATAAGATCTGATTTTTTGCGTCAAATCATCTCATTAGGAAACCTTTCGATTATTTGTATGAAACATTTTTCTTAACCTTCTGGTTATCACGTGACCAACATGACAATAATTTTTTATTATGCATGCATGAGTCGAGCTTGGTTTGATTGTTAATCGAGCAGAGTTCAAAGGATATTGAATCGACTCGAACACGAGTCGAGCTCGAATAAAATATTTTATGTATATATGTATTAAGTTTTTCTACTAATTGAGCCAAGTTTCAAAACTTATTTGCGATTTTTAGCCCGTTTGGAGAAAAACGAAACAATAACAAAATTAATATAAAGTTATACAGAACATCAAAACCAAATAATTCGTCTAGAAAACGAAATGCTACATAAGCTAATAAGTATTGCGAATAATGTAAAGTAAATTAAAAAAATTATGGTTAAGGGAGTAGGAAGCTTTCAAATTCATACAGACACAATAATTTTTAATTAATTAGGGAAAAGGAATTGCTAAACGATATAAAATATTAGAAAGCCAATTGTAATACAAAATCAATATATGTTACTCCATCTATTCTTTTCTTTTCTAACAAATGATAACAAATTCTCCATTTAATAATTTATTTTATTACTAATTTCTTAGCAAATTGACCCATCACATTGAATAAGAAATTCAATATTATTTGGAAAAAATTGTGAGACCTCTAAATTTTTTTAAAATAATTGAAAACGATCACAATTTAAGGCCTTTAATGGGATATTTTAGTCATTTGAAAAGTTTAGAAATCTATTCTCTCTAATTAATTACAAATTATTGTCTTTATTAATTTGAAAATTCCTATTCACTTAACAATAATTTTCCTAAATAAATAATATAAAATCAATATTTTCGGAAAATAATATAAAGTAAATATAATTTTTCGAATATAATATCAAGTCAGTGAATGGCTGAATATAGGAGAATTTTATTAGTTGCAAGGATAATATTGTCTTTGCCAACAGATTTAAAGGGGTACAAAAGTCAACCAATTTTTTTGGTTTACCACCATGAGGGTGGGATTATTTAATCTCACCCTTTTGTTGAGGATAAGTTATCCAAAGAATTGAGGATATATTTTCGGGTCTCACATCAATACAGGGCCTCTGACATTGAAACCAATCATTTGATAAACCTGGACTATTTAGTCTATACAGGCTAATCAAGGAAACCAAACAAGTCCTCAAGAGATTGGCTAGTCAGGGACGTTGCCAGGAATTTTATTGAGGGGGGCGAGAACACTTTTTTTTTTGCCAAATAGACGAAGGATTGAAGGGGGGTGGCCCCCCGCGGTACGGTACGCTATATTTATTGGGGAAATGTAATAAAGAACTAGGTTCAGTTACAACTGTTGACATACTTTATACTCTTATATCTCTTTCGTTATAGCCAAGATTTTGGGGTTGGGGGGAGGGGGGAGGCTGAACTCAAAGAAATAGGAGAAAGCGTGATATTTTTCGATTTTGAGGAAGGGCGAAATTCAAATATCAAAAAATTTGTAAGGTAAAAAAATAATTTTTCAAAACTAGGGGGGACGAGCGCACCCTCCAGCCTCCCCGGCTCCGTCCCTGTGGCTAATCTTATTTGAGATGTGTTGCTTTCATTTTATCCATTCAACTCACTCATTTTGACAATGCATCAACTATAATAAAAAACATTACTACACAAGTATTCAATTTTTGAGCCATAATGAAGAGATTATTATAAGTACAAAGAACTCAATGAGTGAAAAGAAGAAGTGAAGCACTCAATCCATAAAAATTGAACAAGATAATGTATAAATAAAATCATGAATTTACATAAAAATATATTTAGTTATATTGTTATCTAAGTCTCAAATTTCAATTAAGTTAATTTCTTCAAATATTCACTTAAAAATTCATGTCAATCAATATTTAATTTTTTAAATAATTATAGTTTATTAATTTATAATTCATTAATTAAGTTATTGTTCGAATTTTGGATTTATCAAGTTGAACAATATCTATGTATATAATTGTATTGACAAGATCAGATGATTCACGTGCGACGCACATGTTGTTTACTAGTATAATCCAAAAGTGGGTTAAAGGTATTAGAATGACCTCAAATTGTTATTCTCTCTAGATTTAGATTGTGTTTTTAAACTTTTGCATAAAAGTCGAATATATTTTTAGTGATCCTACCTTTGTAGTTCATTTAACAATATTATTGTAAATCTTTAATCTTTAGAGTAATATGTTTTACAATAAAAAATAAGAAAAACTACGAAAAACCCCTTACAATAAATTTTTGTATCCAAAAAATTCATGAAATTATTTTTCAATCTAAAAAACTCATTCTAATAACTTTTCATCCCAAAAAATCCAAAAGTTAGGATTAACAACTTTTTGGACTAAACTACCCTTCATTTATAAAGTTCAGAATTGATCCATTGGTTTTATAATTAGAATTATTTTATTTCTAAAATTTTCAAATTGATAAATCATATAATACAAATTTTATTTTTAATGTTAATTATTTTAAATATCTTTATATAATTTATTTTTGTTTTAGTGTAATAATTATCTAAAAATACCTTTTTAGAATTTTAAAAAAGATTAAAAAATCTAAAAATTTTAGAACAAAATCATAATTAGTTTCGATTTTCAATATAAAGTTCTAAATAAATAAATATTTGGACGAAACTATAATTGATTTATTTTTAGTCTAGAAAGCTAAGTATGATTAAGTCCTTAAATTTATTAACCCTAAATGTTGGGTGGTTTAGAAAGAAAAGTTGGTGGAATGAATTTTTTGGATTGAAAAAAAAATTCATAAGTTTTTTGATTACATATTATCTCTTTAATCAATTGAAATATAATTATGCAGTAAAAATAGATTTGAGCGATAACATATACCTAGTTTGAGTGACCATACACTTTGAAATTAGAATGAAATGAGATTAATTGTGCCGATGACACATATGGTTGAAAGACGAATCAAATTAGTCGATATTCGACTCGAGATTAATCATTAGAAGTCATTTCAGCTCGATTAAAGCCCACTAGCCTGGCGCATAATTGTTGTGCTCTATTTGATAAACTTTCCATTGTCAAATTCAAACCTAGTGATTCGCAAATTTCACGTTGAATTTCAACATGTCTATTGGTTGACTGACAAAAAGGAATGAAGAATGTGATATGAGGATGGCTAATAAGATACAATTTATGACGTCTCAATTTCATTTCCCATTGAATTATTGGAGGTGTACTATTTAGAAATGTAGTCACGTTGACTGACTTTTTCTTTCTTGATGCATCATTACAAGAAATGTGGGTCTTTTCACCAATCTCTACTATTATAAAGGTATTGTTGATTTTTTTGAAATTTTCAATTGACCTAATATATTCCTACCTATCCATTACAACATTCCTTTTTGTTCTTTTGTTCTTCTTCACCTCACCTTAGATGGAGGATTTCATCACATTTCTCACAAAAGCATCACCACCGCCGACAGCCTTCGGATGCCACTTCGTCGTCCCCATCTTCATCCCCACCGCCGCCAGATCTAGCGTCTCCGTGCAGCAGCCTCCTCTCCTCTGCCTGGAGGCCTCCCTCTTCCCGCCCTTCCGTCTGGTCATGGCCTTTTTCGGTGGGCCAAGGGTCAGATCTGCCATCTTTAAGGCTAGATCTGAGTTTTCCCCACCAAAGCCTCCTCTTGACCCGGGCTGAAAATGTCAACCTTGACCGAGGGCTTGGTCAACTCTTGGGTCGGATTTTGGACTCACAACATCTTTTTGATATGATTCTATTGTGGTGTTCTTTGCGTCTTTCTAATTTCCGCGTTTTATTTGTTTGGGTCTTTTTTGTCTTTTCGTTTTGTTTGAGGCGTTTGGGTTTTGATTTTTGCCAAAGGTGCTTCCTCGTAGGTGCCAAATTTTTGGTCGTTCCAAGAATACATATTACTGATACAACTTGCATGCATTGGTCTCCGCCAGCAATTGAGTGGGTGAAAATTATCTTTGATGGAGCCCTTTTTCCTGACCCGAAAGGTGTAGGAGTGGGGATTGTTGCTCGGGCATTGGCGTGTGTAGATGGGCTTACTACGTTGAATCTGCAAGGTTGGAGTTTTGTGGTTCTCGAGGGGGATTGTCTATCCCTCTTTCAAAAAATTATCTCACCATCGGAAGACACGTCTTCTGTGGGTTCTTTCGTTTCTAATTTTCGGTTGTTGTCTGTTTTACTTTCTTCTGGTCGTTTTCCTTTCTTTCGTAGATTTGGAATTTGTGTTGTTCGTTGTTTAGCACGTGGTGCTCGTTTGTTTGTAACTGGAGTTGTTTTGGGTTTGATTGTGGCTGGCTTATCCTATTATATATTTCACCGTTTCTCTTCAAAAAAGAAAAATTGACCTAATATATTCCTACCTAATTTACCTTTTTAATAGCAAAATAGTCAAATAATAAGTAATAAAAATAAATTATATACATCAACAACAATTAGGTCTATTAATCTTCTATATATTTTTTTTTGTAAATAAGAAATAAGCCTTATGTGAGGCCCCCCAGTTTGGCATCCCACATAGGAAAAATGTGGGATATTTGAATACTATACCAAGTGAGTCAAAGAATTCAAGTATAACAATAGATATCCATTTTGGGTCGTGGTTTAAATGTCCAATTCAAAGTTACGCTCAGTGGGTTCAGAGGCATGCTTCGCGTCCAACAGGCACGGGGCTCGGGGTGTGACAAATGGTATCAGAGCTACTCATCAGTCGAAATATCGAGAGCTAAGTGCTACACGGGGCAAAGTGCTACACGTTGCGGGAGCCACCTCTTGAGGCTGCAGCGCAAAGTGCTACGCTCGTGGGAGCCACCTCTTGAGCCCATGGGAGCCACCGCTAGAGTCTCGACGCCTGGTGACGGGTCCTAGACAGTGTCAAGTCACGACGAGGACATCATGTTCTGAAGAGGGGGTGATTGTGTGGCTCTCCAGTTTGGCATCCCACATAGGAAAAATGTGGGATATTTGAATAGTATATAAAGTGAGCCAAAGAATTCAAGTGTAACAATGAATATCCATTTTGGGTCGTGGTTTAAATGCCAAATTCAAGATTACGTACAATGGGTTCAGAAGCATGCTTCGCGTCCAACGGGCCCGGGGCTAGGGGAGTGACTGCTTAATGCTTTTAATTTTTAAGTTTTAACCAACTATAAGGTGCACACGCACGATGCGTGGACGATTATGTATGTTTTTAAAAAAATTCAAAAAAATAAGATAATGGTTAACATATTAATTGATTTATTTATTCATTTGTATTAGGGAAAATTGTATTTTTGGTCCCATATATTTGGCCTTTTTCGATTTTGGTCTCATTCGTTACAAGATTTTCACATTATATCGTATAACTTTCAATTTTTCTCACATTTGGTCCCATAGAAGGATTCCGTCCAACTCCGTTAGTCAACATTTTGACCGGTTCTTTGAGGAGATTTTATGAGTGAGTCACACATGATATTGAATAGAAATATCGCGATATTTAATATAATCCGTGTGTGAGTGTATTCATGCACGAATTATGCCCAAAAAATTCGGTCAAAATGTTAACTAACGGAGTTGAGCGTTAAATATTAGACGGAATCTTTCAATGGGACTAAATCTATTCTATTATAAATCTATGGGTGGTTTATTGAAATTTTTGATGTACTTAATATGTCCCTATGTATTCACTTTTTTAATGATAAAAGAGTCAAATAATAAATAATAAAAATAAGTTGCATCTATCAACAACGATTAAGTATACCATTTCATTAAGGTCTTTACAATGAATGAAAGTACAATTAGATGTTGAAGTACATTAGGTCACTCTTTTTTATTTTAATTTTGTTTTAAATAGACTAAAAGTATAATGCATGTACTCATAATGCCTTCACACGTTTAGAGGCTCCAATACACATGGCAATCCCTTATCCTCTTCATCCAAAGATAGGAAAAATAGAATAGATAAAGAAGCTTATATTTATTATATTTTTTTATTATTATATTATGCTATATTTATTATTATTATTATTATTATTATTATTATTATTATTATTATAAAAATACGGTTGTTTCTTGAAATTTTTGACATACCCCCACGTAATTCAATTTTTTAATGGCAGTAGAGTTGAAAACAAATAATAAAAATAAATTTCAAATGTCTAGAATAATAAGAAGTATAGTTACATTAACACTCTACAATGAAATTACATATAGATAAGGTTACTCCTACTTATCTATTTATTAAAAGAAAAAAATATATAGGAAATCGAATATCCCAACGTATATGGTACAACAAAATTACAACATATTTACAATTAATATTAAATTCCAGTAAATAGGAAAGCATATCCAATCAATTTTTTATTTTATATTGTAGATTAAGATGGATATCAGGATATGAATGATATCAGGATATAAATAAAAAACCCAAGATCAACGAGGGTTCGATCCTCGGCCTTCGGTATGGAGAGCTATTGAAAACTCTGGGCCAACTGTCCCACCCTTCGAGGTGCCTCCAATCAGCGAGTGGAATAGTCACTACAATCAGCGGTGGAAACCCTGGTGAAAACCAAAAAAACAAACTAATTTATTCTAAATTTAAATTTTGTATCTCATTTGGCAGAAATTTTGGAATCCTAACTTTAATCATACATAAATTTAGTAACTTTTGATATAACCTTTTTTTTGTTACAACTATTGATATACTTAAAATATCCTTATGTAATTCAATTTTTTAATGGCAAAAGAGTCAAAACTAAATAATAAGAATAAATTTTAAACATCTATAACAATAAAAAGTATGATACATTAGTTTTTTACTATGAAATTACATGTAGATAAGTTTACTCCTATTTATTTATTCATTAAAAGAAGAAGATTAAAAAGAAAGCTTAATCTACTTGAACTTGGATCAAACAAATTTATAATACAAATACACATAAAGTATTCACAACGTTGTTTACATTTTAATTGTTAATTAATTATATGAATATTATGTGATGGAGCAAATTGAAATATCATCACAAAAAGCATACAAAAAACAACTTAGTAAAAGAGACTTGGGAAAACTTTGCAGTCAGCCGCCATATCTTATTTCATTATTAATATTAATTAACTAATTATAATAATGCAAGAAGAAAAATAGTAAATCATTGTTCACGATCTAGGGAGATACATTGACATCTGCTATTGTAATTCAATATTTGTCACTTTTATATACTGATGACTTGCACAACACTTTATTTTTATTTATCCGCCTTTCTTTTTACACTCAAAAGATTGGCTAGTCAGGGACGGAGCCAGAAATTTTATTGAGGGGGGCGGGGGGTGAGAACATTTTTTTTTTGCCAAATAGATGAAGGATTGAAGGGGGGTGGCCCCCCGCGGTAAGGTACACTATATTTATTGGGAAAAATATAATAAAGAACTAGGTTCAATTACAACTTTTGACATACTTTATACTCTTATATCTCTTTCGTTATAGCCAAGATTTTGGGGGTGGGGGTGGGGGTGAACTCAAAGAAATGGGAGAAAGCGTGATATTTTTCGATTTTGAGGAGGAGAAATTCAAATATCAAAAATTTTGTAAAGTAAAAAAAATAATTTTTCAAAATTTAGGGGGTGGCGGCGGCGAGGGCACCCTCCAGCCCCCCGGGCTCCGTCCCTTTGGCTAATCTTATTTGAGATGTGTTGCTTTCATTTTATCTGTTCAACTCACTCATTTCGACAATGCATCAAATATAATAAAAAACATTAATACACAAGTATACAATTTTTGAGCCATAATGAAGAGATTATTATAAGTACAAAGAACTCAATGAGTGAAAAAAAGAAATGAAGCAGTCAATCCATCAAAATTGAACAAGATAATGTATAAATAAAATCATGAATTTACATAAAAATATATTTAGTTATATTGTTATCTAAGTCTCAAATTTCAATTAAGTTAATTTTTTCAAATATTCATTTAAAATTTCATGTCAATCGTTATTTAATTTTTAAATAATTATAGTTTATTAATTTTTAATTCATTAATTAAGTTATTGTTCAAATTTTGGATTTATCAAGTGGAACAATATCTATGTATATAATTGTATTGACAAGATCACATGATTCACGTGCGACGCACGTGTTGTTTACTAGTATAACCCAAAAGTGGGTTAAAGTTATTAGAATGACCTCAAATTGTTATTCTCTCTAGATTTAGATTGTGTTCTTAAACTTTTGCATAAAAGTCGAATATATTTTTAGTGATCCTACCTTTGTAGTTCATTTAACAATATTATTGTAAATCTTTAATCTTTAGAGTAATATGTTTTACAATAAAAAATAAGAAAAATTACGAAAAACCCCTTACAATAAATTTTTGTATCCAAAAAATTCATGAAACTATTTTTCAATCTAAAAAACTCATTCTAATAACTTTTCATCCCAAAAAATCCAAAAGTTAGGATTAACAACTTTTTGGACCAAACTACCCTTCATTTATAAAGTTCAAAATTGATCCATTGGTTTTTTAATTAGAATTATTTTATTTTTAAAATTTTCAATTTGATAAATCATATAATACAAATTTTATTTTTAATGTTAATTATTTTAAATATATTTATATAATTTATTTTTATTTTAGTGTAATAATTATCTAAAAATACCTTTTTAGAATTTTAAAAAAGATTAAAAAATCTAAAAATTTTAGATAAAAATCATAATTAGTATCGATTATCAATATAAAATTCTAAATAAATAAATATTTGTACAAAACTATAATTGATTTATTTTTAGTCTAGAAAGCTAAGTATGATTAAGTCCAAAAAAATATTAACCCTAAATGTTGGGTGGTTTAGAAAGAAAAGTTGGTGGAATGAATTTTTTGGATTAAAAAAAATTCATAAGTTTTTTGTTTACATATTATCTATTTAATCAATTGAAATATAATTATGCAATAAAAATAGACTTGAGCGATAACATATACCTAGTTTGAGTGACCATACACTTTGAAATTAGAATGAAATGAGATTACTTGTGTCGATGACACATATGGTTGAAAGACGAACGAAATTAGTCGATACCCGACTCAAGATTGATCATTAGAAGTCGTTTCAGCTCGATTAAAGCTCATTAAGCCTGGATCAATTAACAATCATACCAAACTCAAACACAAATTTTGAAACTCGATAACATTTCAAATAAGCTTGAACAAGAACTAACTCGATTCAACTTGACTCATTTATAGCTATAATGACACACTATTTATAGATCAATTATTCACAATATTATGCATGTTCAACGAGTGCAGCTCGAGCCGAGCTTGATGATATTTTCAAGTTCGAGCTTAAGTTAGAGTTTTTTTTTAGCTCGAATCGATTTTGACGGGCCTAATTTTTTGAAGATCGAGCTTGAACTAAAAATTAATTTAATCATTTAATTGAGTTCGAATTTGAAAATTTCATCAAGCTCGATTCGAGCTTCAAAGATGTTCAATTTTTATGCAAAAGTTTAAGAACAAAATCTAAACCTGAGTATAACAATTTGAAAAGATAATATAACAACAAAATTTCAATTGAACAATCATATAATAAATTTCAAGTTTCAAGAAACCATCCATACTTTTATAATAGTAGAGACATGAGTAAGAAAGACATTTGTGATCACAATAGCAATTAAGCAATAGCTAAAATGATACCAAGATCTTATGATATGCATGATAAGGTTTTGTTCAAAGATCATTGAAAATATGTGTGAAAAACGAATTACATTCATGATAAAACTGGAACAATGAGTGACATGATACTCAAGTTTTAAAGCATGCATTTAAATAACAGACAGTTCAATGCAAGTAAAATGAACAAGGCACACTTAAGCAGGAGGGGGCCATGTTAGCAATACCTTCGCGTCCAATGACTTGCTCTTTGCTCTTTGGGTCCCACTGCTTCTTCGTTATCACCCCTGGACACGCAGCTTGAAAGCCACAACCTTATACCTTCTCACGCAGGCTCGCGATGCCTCTTTGGTCATATCCCGGGTATGCCACAATTCACTTCATCCCATTCATCCTCAGAACACTCAGTCTTTAGGTGTTGGGATTTGGTCGTGGATAGCGGAAACCGTTTAAGACCGCAAGCCCATGCTTGACCAACCAAACCCTGCCCTATCCACACCCGACACTTAACCACGTACGATATGCAATCACATATGTCACGATTGATGTCATAGTAGTCTTTTATCTCACGATTGAATATTCAATGAATTGAATAGTTTTCAAGATTTTTAGTAAAGAAATATTTTCATTGAAATCATTTTCACAAAACATGCCTTGAAAATTATGCCAGTAAAATATGTCATTGGAGTCATTCATGCACGTAATAGTTGGTGCCATGAAATAGTTAATGCAAAATGAGTCCATGATTTGATTTGAAAGTGTTGAAACTCATTTTCATATCAAGTATTCAAAGCATGATGAAAGTACATAGATATATATATGACGTGTTCCTTCCAGTTTTGAAAGATATATAACTATAATTTTGAGAGGTAACTTACCTTGTCCAATCAAATACCAAATCTCAAGTTCAAAATTTGAGAGCAACTACCTATTCCAAGTAAGAATATAATTATTGACACGCTCACATCATCAAGTCATTTGATAATACTAATTCCTAATATGATACACTTAATTGCGAAAATCAAAGGTTAAGACCAAGCCAATTACCCAACACTTACCCACCTTCAAGAAAATGTATAACTTGGATACAATAAACTTTGACCTCCGTTGCTTATCCTTGAACAAGATTTCTTAAGTTACCTCCTGCGTGCACCTCCATGGATCGTCAAGCGTCCGCCATTATCCTTTATATGCACCTTTAACCTTCTATTCATCAACTAAATTTAGCATCCATATATTCCAAATAAATTTTTATTTCTTACATTCTAGATTCCATATCAAGGGCCAGAATGGAAAAGGTTAACCCGGGCCTCCAAAATCAACATCCCAAAATTGCCAAATCCAGACACTTCCTGCCACCTCATAAGAAAATTCACTTTACGATCATATTACTCCATCTACTTTGGCAACAATTACCAATATCAACATGTGGACACACATGTATTTCAATTGTGGTCTTGCGTGCACAATCAAATCACTGGACGGGTTATTGAGGAGCAAATAAATGCAAATGATAGTTTCTGGAAAATAAAACTGCATGCTGCCAGAGGTTCTTTGATGGCCGTTTATGAACTATTTCCTTTATTTTTCAGGAATTTTACTGGAAGTGATATCTATACTCGACAAGAATTCTAACGGTGGTTTTGCATGTACGATCAAAGAATGGGAAGAGGGGCTTTTGGGCAAATGAATATAAAACACATATTCTAGAACTCGAAACAGATTAGTGTCATGATGCTTTCAATGAGAACTCTTAAATGTTTCCTTAACAATTTCCAAAATCACTTATGTGTAATGAAATCTACCCTCATAAATAATTCCATAGACGGTCTTGCATGTACGATCAAACCAACGAAAGAGTTGTTTCTTGCCAAGAAAAAAAATAGAACACTATTCTGAAAACTAAAATCTGAATAGCCTAACGCACGATTTGGGGCGATTCTAGAACTTTGAGTAGCAGATTCGAATAACCCTATTCCATAGTTCTATTCCTTGTCTTCTTGGGAAGATCTTGAGCTAAAGAACATCTAATTTAGATACCATTTGGTCCCTCAAAAGTTGAAAATAGAAACCTTGCCAATGTTGGAATTTCTGTGCTAAAATGACTGAATTTTGATTTTTTTGGTTGTCTATTGAAGTTTATGGCAAAGGGAAGATGAAACCACTAGAGGTATATATAGTATCACCATGAAGGCTTGTGTGCAATTCTTTATTTCTTTGATTTTTCTTTCATAGCCCTTACAATATTATCATCTCATACTTTCCCTATATATGCATATGAGATATAATTTCGCCCTTATATGGATATTAGTAGTATCAAGTCAATGTTATTATCAATAGGTACTAATACATATTTAATCATGTACTTTTCAATAGATTATACTATCAGACATTAATTTAGTAAGTATATTAGTATTACGAAACCTCGGGTATCACAATACTTGTATAGTCTTTTTATTTTTTATTATTTTTTGTGTTTCTCAAAATTTTATAGCAATAAGATTAAAGTTGATGCAATGCCAAAATGAGTAAGTTGAACGAATAAAATGAAATCAACCTTCACAAATAAGGTTAGCCAAGCTCTTGAGTGTAAAAAGAAAGGTAGTTAAATAAAAATAAAGTGTTGTGCGAGTCATCATTAAATGAAAGTGACAAATATTGAATTGCAATAACATATGTCAATAAATCTCCCAAGATCATGAAGGAAAGTGTCCTATTTCCTAGAATTCAATATTAAATGTAAATTTGTTGTAATTTTGTTGTGCCGTATTTGTTGGGATATTGGACTTCCAATATATTTTCTTCTTTTAATGAATAAATAAATAGGAATAACCTTATTGAGAGTTGTAATGTAACTACACTTCTTATTATTGTAGATATTTAAATTTAGTTTTGTTCTTTATTTTTGACTCTTTCTCCTTTAAAAAATTGAATTACATGGGGATATTTTTAGGTAGAGTAATGTTATATACCACCAATTTTTCACCTCCCCTGATTTTGGTAAGAAATCACTTGCAATTAATTGATTTTAATGGATTTAATATATCCATACTTTCTAAATCAAGGGGCGGTGAAAAATCGGTGGTATTAAAATGGTGGTATATAGCATTTTTCTTATAAAAATAAGGATGGTTTCTTGAAACTTTTGATGTACCTAAGATATCCCCATCTAATTTACTTGTTTAATGGAAAAGAGTCAAATAATAAATAATAATATATATCAACAACTATTAGGTATATTATTAGGACTCTACAATGGAAATACAAATAGATATATGTTGCATTGCATTAGGTCACTCTTCTTTATTTTAATTTAAAATCTTTATTTTTATTTTGGCCATGTAATTCACTTTTTTAATGGCAAAAGAGTCAAATAATAAATAATAAAAATAAGTTGTATATATCTAGAATAATAAGGTGTATAATTACATTAGCATTTTATAATGAAAGTACATATGTAGTTCCACACAAGGACTCTACAAGAAAATAATATATAGAGGACTCTTTAAATGAATGATATATAGAAAATAATAGAAAAGAATCAAATGTAAAATTATATATACATAATAGAAATAGAAAATTTATAAAAGTATGAGTTGTTTTTTGAAACTTTTGATTTACCGAAAAGAAAAATGTTATATACCACCGTTTTCATACCACCGATTTTTCACCGCCCTTTGATTTAGAAAGTATGGATATATTAAATCCATTAAAATCAATTAATTGCAAGTGATTTCTTACCAAAACTAGGGGAGGTGAACAATTGATGGCATATAAAAGGTGACATTATTATTATTATTAAGGATCGCAACCCTATTCGAAGCCGTAGAATGGTAACAGCAGCATGCTTCTTCACAATCTTTATTTTTTATAATTTTCTTTTTCATTTTTTCTCATATTTCTATATATTTATCCTGATTCAAATAATCTAGCATTCATACTTTATTTTATGTTTCAAATTGATAAGAATGATTAAATTACACAGAACACGAGCATCCGCCATCAAATAGCTTGAGATATATAAAAAGAGGTTTTACAAAATTTAGTGAACAACTCTCTCAATACTCTAAATAGGTCATTTCTTTAATACACTTATATACCACCGTGCTACTGTACTTCTTTTTAAAATTTTCATACATATGCCTCACACAATACCTATGTTCAGCATAAGGAGCCAACTCTGCAATAGCCTCAAGTAACCCTTTTTGCTTATCAGTAATAAATGTCCACCTGTGTGACTGATCAAATCCTCCAATGTCTTCTAACATCACAGATAGAAACCATTTCCAATTCTCCAAATTTTCAACTTGTACAACAACCAATGTTATGGGCACCATGTTGTCATTGTCATCTCTCCCCACTGCCACTAGAAGCTGCCCACCAAACAATGTTTTCAAAAAGCACACATCCAGTTGGATGATAGGCCTGCATCCTGCCAAAAACTCATTCTTCATTGCATCCAAACTGAAGTACATTTTATCAAATACTGGGGATTCTGCACCTTCCTTCCTCCTCAGTAGAATTTGGCTCCCTGGATTTTTTTCCCTAACTGTCTCACAATAGTACTCCCAAAGTATTTCATACTGTTTTCCATCTTCACCAACAATTTTAGCTATTGCCTCATTCTTTGCTCTTGCTATCTTCTGTGCACTTACCTCCAACCCTATCCTTCTGGATACACTATTCTTCAATTGCTCTGTGCTCACAAATGGATAATCCCTGATAATCTTTTCCAACCTTTTAGCAATGTACTTTGTCTTAGCCAAACTATTATCAAAGGTTTTTGAACAAGTATGCATGTTATGTATGCTCTTGATCTGGAAAACACTGTTTTCCTGTACTGGTGAAGCATGTATTCTCCACCTACAAGATGACTGCTTGCACCTGGCAGTAATACGAGAAGCCTCATTTCTGATGAAGTGAAGATCAACACCCATCCTCACACAATAGTCCCTCAATGCTTCTCTGTACACCTTAAAATTCTGAAACTTCATGCCCTTCAACAAAGTTTTACCCTTCATATTCCAATCCCCTTCCCTGAAACATGCATGTCTTCTTCTTTGCTCACCCCTATCCTCATTCTCATTCTCAGACTCATCCAAACTAATCAAATCATCATCTTCTGCAGCATCACTGTACCAGTCTTCTTGCCTAGGCTGAGTAGGCTTCTTAGTTCTTTTGCTTGGTACACTCTTATGTCTCTTGCTTGGTACACCATTACCTTCCTTATTAGCTGCCATAAACTTCCTCAATCTCTTGTACAGGGTCTGCTTGCTTGGATTTTTTTCTGTAAAGATATCATCATCACTTGATCCTTCAATATCTTCTAATAAAAAACTTGGGGTATCAGAAAATTCATCATCTGCCCTATCATCTTCTGCAGCATTAGCCATTTCACCCTCCTCACTCTCCTCACCTTCTATTTCCTGTAGGTAGTCAGCATCAGAAGAGTCATCAAACTCTGATCTTGAGTCTTCACTGTCCATATATTCTGTTGCATTTTTGCTTTGCACATCTTCTGGAAACATTTTCCCTTTCCATTTATCTGATTTTCTGTTGCTTTGAAGGCCTTCTTCTATTACTATTCCCTTCCTTTTCTGAGTTGATTGCTACTCTGCTTATTCTCTTTTATCACTATGCCTTTCTGTTTCCTTTTCTAAGTTGATTTGCTCCTTTAATCCTCTTCTCTAGGTTCAATGTCATCTTCTTCTTGACATCTAAAAAAGCACAAACATACTGGAATAAAGGCACAACCATATCACAAATAGCCAAAAACTTTCTGAATAAAGTATTTAAGTTTGACCCAGTACCCTAAATAACAAAATGTATCCTAACAACAAACATCATACACTTTTATACAACTCAAATGATCAGTTTACGAACAACAATAATCGTATTTCATTTTTTATACAAACTATAAACATATTTGCAGAAATTACCTCGGTAGACGGTAGAAAACACAAGAAAACAACAATGTGCAGTCGACGTTCCACTGTTCTACCACCAAAAATCGATTAATCGGTATAAAGTGGCCTGATTTGTTATTTTTAATGTGGATTTTTGGCTTTAGAACTAGGGCTTTCGATTTTTTGAGAGTAAAATGACGGGGTGAGTGAATGAAAATTAACCCAGTCAATGAACAAGGTGGTGTTTATATATGAGAGTATTTTCGTCTTCACAAGAAATTTGAAAGGCAAAATACGCTTGAAGAGGCAGTGAGTATATTTGTTAAAATTATGAGGGGGTAAGTTGATAATTCTTTTATCATAGGGGGGTAAATGAAGAATAACGACTATCACAAGGGGGTAAATTGTGTTTTACTCTATATTTTTCTTTTCCTAAAAATGTTATCCTTAACAAATAGCTCTATATATATTATGTGGCATGTATGAGATGAATTAGTAATATGGCAACATTAATGGATAAAGCAAGAATAAGGAAGAAAGAAATTTGGTCAAAGGCACTGATAATCAATTTCTTATGGACTGTAGAGAGTCAAGACATTCTTTAAGTGTGTTACGTTGAAGGAAAATGTTGCAAGTAAATTAATATCTCCTAGTATATCCGTAAGACAGAAGCTTGTATGATTAAATAGAATAGTTGATCACTCTGAAGTTGCAATATATCTGCATATAACGCTATCCTAGAAGCCTACAAAATGACATTAGGTCGCCGGCCGTCAAGTCATGCTCTATTTGTTTTTGTATTTAGGGTGGGTGGGAGAATGATGAAATAGCTGAGGAGGCAGCAGTAAGAGAAGCCATGGAAGAGGCTAGAGTTTGAGGGGGTTTAGTGGTTACATATAACTACTACTTCTTTTCGACTTTTCTTTTATTTTTCACTTTTGAAGGCTGAGTAAATAAAGCAAAGGAGCATCAACTAGGAAATTATTTTACCGAAACGGTGCTTGATGGAAGCAAAGAAAATGAAACTGCTATACCACCACATCCGCTTGATTTTGAGACTATTGATGCAATTAATCCGTCAAACTTAATAAATTGTAATAATTTCTTGCCAAGATCAAATCACCATGGGAGCAAAAAAATTTCCTTTATCCAAGTGGCATTCCAAGTCATCAATCCTTGTCCAAGTGGCATGTCAAGTCATCAATTTTTCCTCCAAAATTGAAAATCCCCAATTTGGTCCCTCACGTGACCGGCACATGCAATTTTCCGGCCAAATTGACCGGAAAATTTCAAAATCGGACTAAATGTGCCAATTTTTTAAACATACAGGATATTTTTGCTAGGCATGATACATAACGGACCAAAAGTGAAAAGTAGTATAGTTAAAGGACAATTTTTGCATTTTTCCCTATGACAGTGGTATATAGTTATATGCAAAAGAAAATTGGTTTTTAGGCCAAAATGCACTTAACCCCCTCCAAATTTCCCTTTATAGCACTAAACACCCTCAAAACTCAGAAAAGATTCTATGACCCCAGAAAATTTACATGTGTAGCACTTTTTTCCAAAATCAATACTCGAATGAAACTTTTATAGGAACCTCAACCATGTATCAGTCACTAACTCATTGTCAATTGGTATGGTCACAAAAGTCATTTTTTTATCTTTACATGATTGAAACCTTCTCTCTTCGGGATATTTTTTCTTTAATCATTGTTAAAAGTTTCCAGAGAATTTATGTAATTTTTAAAGAGCACATGAAGCAGTTTTAAAGATGCTTCACTTGATCATCTGTGGCACTAATTTACATTAATTATAAAGTGTAACCTATTTACATGACGGTTGATAAAATGACATTTATGACCGTATAAATGCATAATGAATAATGCCCGACTGAAATTGCAGTGAGTATACAATCTGAATATTGATTTTGGGCAAAGTGCTATGCTTTTAAATTTTGAAGACAATAGAACCCCCCCCCCCCCCCCCCCCCCCCCCCCTAAAAAAAAAACCCAAATACCTGTAGGGGTTGAGAACCTCACCTTTGGTGTCGTTTGCACTTAAACCTCTTTAACGGAATATAAGGAATATTCCTTAGTTTTTTGTCGGATGTGCCTTGTACATGAGTCATGACACCATTAAGGGTGAAATCATCGCTTAGGGGGCAAAGTGCTCTATACACTATAGGATTTTTGGGGGAGGGGGGTTCCATTAAAACTTAATGTTTGAATTTGAATTGTTATAATCTTTAATATTTCTTTTTACATTTTTAGTTAATGGATCATGCCGGGAAAATTAAATTTTTCGTCTCTAAACTTGTCGCCGAAAACACATTTGGTCCATCATATTACAGACTCGACACATTTGGTCCCTCAACTTACAAAATATGCACAAATGTAGTCCTACTGTTAACTTTTCGTCCAAATTAACGGAATCCCCCCAAAAAATAAAAATTAAGATTTAATTAGATTTTTCAATTTTGGGGATTTTCAATTTCAAAGTCAATTGTGCCTAGGTGGTCAAATCTCAATCCGCCATGTGAAAATTGGATAAAAACATAAAATTAAAATGAAAATTAATTAAAATTTTAATAAAAAATAATAATAATTAAAAAAATAAATAAAAAAAATTGTACATATTTAAAAACTTAAATACTATTTTTAAATAATAAAATAACTAATAATAAATAAAAAAACTAATTAAAATATTAATTTAAAAAATACAAATATTTAAAAAAATAAAAAATTTAAATGTTATTTTAAATAATAAAATTAACTAAAAATGGAAAAATTAATAAAAATAAATGAAATAAAATAAATAAAAATAAAAACTGATTAAAATATTACTATAAAACTAATTAAAATAAACAAAATAAAAGAGAAACAAATAAAATAAAAAAAACTAATTAAAAATATTTTCGTTAGTTATATACGGTAAATTGACGGCAGGGACTACATTTGTGCATATTTTGTAAATTGAGGGATCAAATATGTCGAGTTTGTAACATAAGGGACCAAATTTGTTTTTGAGAGCAAGTTTAGGGACAAAATCTGTAATTTTCCCGATCATGCCATTTAAAAAAAATTGAAAACTAATGAAAAATATTTAAACAAAGAACCTGAAAAATGAAGGGAAATTCAGAAAAATTGAGGAAATTTTTAAAAATTGTTGAAAATCCGGAAAAGGTTCAGAAAATTGTGATTAATTAGAAAACTCAAAAAAAATATCAGAAAATTCAAATTTGTATCATAAAGAATTAGAAAAAATTCTGCAAAGCTAAAAAAATACTAAAAGAAAAAATTCATTAAAATAAAAAAATGAAAAATTGAAACGCGACAATGACATATAATTTTCTTAAAATGCTTCAATGAGTTAGAAGAAGCAAATCAATATCGACTTATATTTTTTGAATGATTTTTTTGTAGTTTTTTAGAATTTTTTCTAATTCTTTCTAAAATTTTCAGCCATTTTTCCTGACTTTCTTTTTTACAGATTACAGGTGTTTTTCTAAAAAATTTCAGAATTTCTTTCTGGTTCTATTGGACTTCTTTTTCTTAGTTTCCAAGTTTTCAATCAATATTTTTACTAAAAATATAAAAAGAAACATTAAAAATTACAAAAATTGAAATTAAAATTCAAAGATTAAATTTTAGCGAAAACACCGTAATTCCATGGTGTATAGAGCACTTTGCCCCTTGGGCGATGATTTTGCCTTAATGGTGTCATGTGCTAGGCACATGCGCTGTGTCAGGTGTACATCTCAATCGGACAGGGGGAAAAGTGCTCAACTCCTATAAGTTGGGGTGTGTCTGCTATTCTATCAAAAATTGTATCAGGGGCAATTTCTTTTTTCTTTTTTTATTTCGTAAGGGTTTATTGCTAAAAGGTGAAATTTAGTTGCGGTGAAGTGCACTTTTCCCTAGTTTTTATTTACTCCGGCTCTTTAGTATAGTAGCATAATATGGATAAATTTAAATAACTTACAAAATTCATCCATTTAAACTCCTTGAATTTTTATTCTGTTTAAGCATTTCTTGGGATGCTACTTTTTCAGGAGCAAAACACTCCGAGATGAGTATAGTCCAGAAGGTTTGTGTAGAGCTGCCATGTACGAGAATTAGAGTCGCGGCCCGAAAAAAGCCACCGAAAAATATGTTGGCTAACTATTCCTGAAGCCGTTGAATGCTGCAGACATGTTTGGATGAGAGAGGCTCTTGAAAAAGGATTCTCGAATTGGTATGCTGATGGTATGATCAGCACTTTGTCAAAAAATGAATTTTGTAATTCCTCATCAAATCAGCATTGAAATTTTTAAGAACTATATATAATACCATATCCCTAAGTTGATTTTTGACACCGGTTTCATTTAGTCCTTTGTATTTCGTTTCGAGGGACTATGGAATTTGAGAGTAAGATGCAAATAGTTATGTTGTTTTAGGTTGTTTAAAATGTTTTCAACTTTTCGTGTCTTTTGCAACATATTTTTTTGGAAAAGAAATTGGCATTCTTTGTCATTTTATTTTTCACAATATTGTTGTGGCCTTTCATGAATACTTTTTTTCTTATGGCCATTTCTTTTTGGGTTGATTATAATAACAACTGAAAGCGTTCTCAGAAGACGATGTTCATTGGAAGAAGACCTTCCAACACTCGCCAGCCGATATAATATTCAGGGATAATTACATTCATAACCTTTACATATTGGGTAATTTCCACAAGTTAAATGAGGTTTTTAGAATTACAAAGACACCCCTTGTAAGATTTTGACAACTCGAAAAAAAATAGGGAAATTGTAATATGCTTAAAGACAAGGGGTGAAATTATAATATACTTTTCTTGACTGGGGTAGTTATGATAATTTTTCAAATCTCAGGATTTTTTTTTTTAAATAAGTTTTCATGCAAGGTTTTTACTTTTTATGTATCATTAAATTTAGGGAAAATTACTCAAAACCCCCTAAAATAATTTTTCATATCCAAAAAGCACATGAAAATATTTTTCAATCTTAAAAACCCATTCTACAAACTTTTCATTCCAAAAACCCCAAAAGTGAGGACTGACAACTTTTTGGACTAAACTACCCCTTCATTTATTAAGTTAATAAGTGATCAATTATTTTTTCTTAATGTATCGTTTTGTTTTGATTCTTTCAAATTGATGAATCATAAATTACGGATTTTCTTTTGTAATATTAATTTTTTAAAAATATATGTATATAATTTATTTTTGATTTTAATATGGTAATTATCTATAAGTATATGTTTTACAATTTTTAAAATTTTTAAAACATCTGAAAATTTAAAATTAAAATCATAATTAGTATCAATTATCAATACAAAATTTTTAAATAAATAAATTTTATTGCATAACTACAATAGATTAATTTTTAATCTAGAAGGTTAAGGGCAATTAAGTCCATAAATTTGTTAACCCTAAATATTGGATTTTTTGGAATGAAAAGTTGATGGAATGGTTTTTTTGGATTGACAAATATTATCATGGGCTTTTTGGATATAAAAGTTTATTTTAAGGGTTTTTTAGTAATTTTCCCTTAAATTTAACTCTCGGTGCTCAATTCATTTCTCTTCTCTTTCATAATCACAAAAATTCTCCATGCTGATCAAGACTTCTGCTCCGATTGTCCTTACGGTTGGCAAAATAGTATTAGTAAGATTTGAAATACAAAATGGGTGTAAATGAAATAATTGCACTTTTTAAGATAAAACTTAATTGCAGCTTTTATAAACTAAAAATCCTCTCTCTTTTGTAGGGGTGTAAACGAGCCGCGTTGAACCGAACGAGATGTTGTTCAAGCTTGTTTAAAATGCAATCGAGCTTCAAAATTTGTATTTGGGCTTGTTTGATTAGTAATCGAGCCGAGCTCAAACGAGCTATAATCGAGCCGAACACGAGTCGAGCTCGATTAGTTTGATTTTTTTATACATATTTTTATTATTTTTTACTAATCGAGTCGAGTTCGAGCCGAGCTTCAAAATTTATCGAACACAAAAAGTTGTTCAAGCTTGGTTTGATAAGTTAACGAACCGAGCTCAAACAAGCTTTTAATGATCGAACTCGAGCAGAGTATCGAGTATTTTGGTTCGTCTTTCACCCCTACTCTTTCGTAATAAAATCCCTAAATTGAGACAAGCATGTTGCCAACTAGGGTTATAAGGTTATTCTTTTTTGTCTCGAGTGTGCATTGTCCATTTGTATAATAAAACCCCCTAGAATCCTTTCCGGTTCGAAGCTCGACCCCTCAATTCAAATCATAATAGGTTTGATTAAAATTGTTGAATCTTTATGTAATATATACTATATATAATTGAATTTATACTATCTATACTATATATCTATCTGATAAAATTTCTCTCTCTCTCTCCATCTCTCTCTAAACCCTAGCCTTCTTTTTTCTTCTAATTTCTTCCGCCGACGATGGCTTGATGAAACAGTCGTCTATTTTACCACTGTTACCACCACCATCGGCGACGTGTTGGGTTAGAGCACCCATCTTCAAGTTGTACATCACATCTTCAAATCTGATGAGACGAATATGGATCTAAAGAGACAGAGACAGATCTGACGAGATAAAGACGGATGATACATAAGTTTTTATATAGCGTTATAGATATTTTGTTTGGTATTTTATTTTCTCTCCCGTATGAGAGTTTGTTTTCTCTCTCGAATGAGAGTTTCTTCTCTCCTTGAATAGGAGTTGCACAAGAATTTTCTTGTGTTCATTTGTGAGTTCTTAAGATTTGTTATCTTCAAGAACTTGATAGTTGGGGTTTCAGATATTCGTGCTACATCGTTTGAGTCTATATGAATTGTATTGTTCCAGGTGTTGTAAATAATATATAAGACCGATTCTTCTTCAAAAATAAAATAAATCTATACTATATATAATTGAATAGGGCCAAATGTGTTTGGACTGTCAATTGTCAAACAGTTTGGTATGGCATGTGGATATTGCATACATTTGGTGTCCAAGGACCATGTGGTAGTTATAGTGACACATTATTTATTGTGATGATGTGTCATAACAATAAATACTTAGTCCATGAACCGAGTGTAGGGGATGATTATCCATGACTTATCACGTTTACACGTTATCTCCAAATATCTTTAGCTCTCTATTTATCTTCTTTAATCACTTTTTTCTTCTATTTTTTATTCTCTTCTCATCTTTTATTTAAACTTTATAAAATTTTGTTCAAGAGACTCCATATTAATTTTTATATTTTTGCACACGCATAGAGTGTGACTTTACCGACTAGTAAAGTATAAATGTGGAGGTCATCTAAAGTAAACACATACGTAGATAGCCTCGTTGAACTCAATTGTCTCATTTAGTCGGTAAAGACAAACTATATGCATGTGCAAAAACATAAAAATTTAAAAGAAGAATATTGTGGGAAAATATTAATCACTCGCGATCAAAAATAAACGGTGAGAAGTTTTTCTTCTCTCTTTCCCTCACGGCAGTGAGCTCCAGCCATGGCTGGCAAGAAGAAGAAGGGGCTAAGTACTACGGGTAAAGCCCATGCCACTACACCACTAGTGCACACGCTGTCTGCAAGTGACATTCCAGAGAACAGTTCAATGCAAGAGAATGACGATGTGGAGCGAGCAGAACTAGGGCAAATTCGCACAATCCTCCAAAAAATAAACAAATCAGCTACTAAATTGAGTCCACAAGGGGAGATATCTAGGGTCCTCGAAGATTGCTGGCAGCAATTACAAAATCAACAACCCCCAAAACAAAACCCAATCGAAAATTCGAATGACGGGGCTGTTCCGAATCCAGCAGTGAAGGGCTCGAAATGGGATACCTTTGACATTACTAAATTGAGAGCTAATGGAGGGAAGCTACAATTTCAGAAACCAACTGAAGTGGAAGGCACAAAAATTGGGAAAATCAATCTGGGGGATGTTCAAACAGAGGTGAACTACTGGAAACCTTCTTTGGTCTGCTATGTTCTTGGAGCGAATTTACCTTTCCCAGTCATGAGTGGATATCTTAAATGAATTTGGGGTAAGTTTGGCTTAGATAAAATTTTACTTATGCACTCTGGTATGTTCCTGGTCTGTTTTAACACAGAAGAAGAGAGGGATAAGGTTCTACAAATCGGTATTTTCCACTTTGATAGTAAACCCTTAATCATGTCCCCTTGGTATGAAAATTTTGATTATAGTAGAAAGGCTATCCCTAGAGTTCCAGTTTGGATCCAATTGCATGAGCTTAACATTAAGTACTGGAGCTTAAATGCCCTTAGTAAGATCACTAGCACAATGGGTAATCCAATCATGGCAGACCCTATGACAGTTAGTAAAAACGGATTAACTATGCTAGAATTCTGGTGGAGATTGACATGAACAACATGCCTGATACCCTCCACTTTGAAAATGAAAAAGGGTTAATAATTGAGCAAAAGATTGTGTATGAATGGAAACCTGTGCAGTGTAGCTACTGTAAAGGTTATGGTCATGAAGAGTCTCTTTGTAGAAAGAAACAGAGCAAAGGTGTTTGGGTGCCGAAGGAAAATGTAACAAAAATTGTCGAGATGCAAAAGGAAAAAACCATGGCTCCAGAAACTCAAACTATTGAAACCAGGGTGCAAGGGCTAGATACAAATCAGGAACAAACATGGCAAAGAGTAACTAGAAGAGGTTTACCACAAATGCATTCGAAGAGCTCTGTGGGGACTGATATTCCAAGTACTAGTGCCCAAGGTCCAGTGCAGCAAATGGGAGAAGAGAGGGTAGCTACACAAGATCCTACCTTATGTCAGCAGTTGCAACATGGAATGTGAGAGGGCTCAAAGCCCAGGTAGACAGAGGGAAGTTCTTGCCCTCTGTAATAAATACAGTATAGGCTTATGTGGACTGCTAGAACACAAAATAAAAACAAAAAAGAAACAAGAGGAAGTGGAAAAGAGGATGTGCCAGGGATGGGAGGTGGTAACTAATACTCACTATCACCCAGGAGGTAGAATCTGGATTATGTGGAAGAAATAAATATGAGCTAAAAGTTCTGAAGATGGATGCTCAGTTTACACATTGTGAAGTTACTCAGGTTAGTAGTCAGGTCCAATTTCAAATCACCTTTGTTTATGGTTACAATAAGGCAACTGGAAGAGAACCTTTATGGAAAACCCTTAAGGAGATGGCTATTTCTATGTAAAGCCCATGGATTATTCTAGGCGACTTCAATAGTGTCTTATACATGAATGACAGAATAGGTGGAAATCCTATAACAGTACAACAAATTTGTGAGTTCAAATCTTGTGTTGAGGAGTGTGAACTTGAAGATATGCGTTGGAAGGGATTCCAATATACGTGGAACAACAACCAAATTTTCTCAAAAATTGACAGAGTGTTAATTAATCATGATTGGTGTGTTAAATTCTCCTTAACTGAAGCTATATTCCTACCCGAGGGAGTGTCTGACCATAGCCCTATGGTTATACATATACAACAAGATGGTGAAAAAAGGAAAAGTCCATTCAAATATTATAATATGTGGTCCTCGTCTCCACAGTTTGAACAGATTGTCAGAGATTGCTGGGAAGCTAGAACCCCTGGCTCCCTTATGTTCAGAATTACTTCTAAACTCAAAAGTCTGAAAACATAATTCAAGAAGCTAAACAAAACTCAGTTTAGTGATATAGAAATGCAAGCCCACCAAGCACATCAGGTGTTATTACAATTACAAGAGGAGCTTAATAACAATCCAATGAATGAGGAGCTGCAACAGCAGGAGCTCAACGCTAAGAAGCTAGTGTTTGAGAAAACTAAAGCAGTTGACCAATTCCTTCTCCAAAAATCCAAAGCTGCTTGGATCAAGGAGGGTGACCTCAATACTAGATACTTTCATATGATTCTTAAGAAAAGGCATTACAGAAATAGAACTGTATCTATTCAGGATGAATCTGGACAACTAATCCAAGAGTATCAGAAAGTGGTGAACATATTTACAAATCATTACCAGTCTTTTTTGGGACAGAGTAACATTATAGAATCACCAGAGGATGAAGTTTTTGCAGTTGGTCCTAGACTCAGTGTTGATCAACAAATGCAGTTGGTCAAGCCATTCACTAGTGAAGAAATTAGGAAAACCATGTTCAATATTTGCAGCTCAAAAAGCCCCGGTCCCGATGGATTTGGCAGTGGCTTTTTCAAAGCAGCCTGGCCAATTGTGGGAGAAGAAGTTACAGTAGCTATCCTGGATTTCTTTCAGAGTGGAAAATTTCTCAAACAGGTTAATTGTACCCTTCTTGCTCTAGTTCCAAAAGTCGATAACCCTATCAAAGCTAATGATTTTAGACCAATAGCTTGTTGTAATACTCTGTATAAGTGTATTTTAAAGATGTTGACTAATAGACTAGCTAAAGTTTTAGGTTGGTTGGTTAGTGAAAATCAAGGGGCATTCATAAAAGATAGGTCAATCATAGACAATGTACTTATAAGTCAAGAGCTTATAAGAATGTATAACAGAAAGTCAGTAAGTCCCAGTTGTCTTATGAAAATTGATTTGCAAAAAGCTTATGATACTGTGGAATGGGGTTTTGTGAGTGATATGTTGGAAGGGTATAGATTTCCTGCTAAGTTCAAATTGTGGGTTATGGAGTGTATAACTACAGTCTCATTCTCAGTTGTTTTGAATGGTGAGTTACATGGGTTTTTTCAGGGAGGGAGGGGATTGAGACAAGGGGATCCTATCTCCCCCCTTATCTTTGTCCTAGTCATGGAGTATCTTACACGAACTTTTAGATTGGCAGCCCAAGATTTGAATTTTAGATTCCATCCAGGTTGTAAAGTCCTTAGTCTCACCAACATATGCTTTGCTGATGATTTAATGGTATTTTGTAAAGCAAATAGTCAGTCTGTCAAAATTGTGTGGGAAGCTTTCAATAAATTTTCCAGGGTAACAGGGCTGTCTGCAAACCAGACAAAATCAAATATTTTTATTAGAGGGGTTTCTCATGGTGTTAGGGAGGATTCACAAACTTCGCTGAAGGAAGTTTCCCAATCAGATACTTGGGTGTTCCTCTTTCCCCTTCAAAATGGTCAAAAATTGATTGTACTTCTCTTGAGGACAAGATTTCTTGTAGACTGACTTGCTGGGCAACTAGAAATCTATCTTATGCAGGAAGGACACAGCTGATCAATTCAGTCTTGCTCTCATTGCATGGCTACTGGGCTTCTATTTTCATACTGCCACAATCTGTGGTCACACAAATTGAACAAAAATGCAGAGCTTTCCTTTGGGGCAATACTGACAATAAACAAAAACCTGCTCTCGTAGGCTGGGACTCAGTTTGTAACACAAGGCAAATGGGTGGACTTAACATCAAAAGTTGCAAATTATGGAATGTGGCTTCTCTTGGGAAACAAATTTGGGCTCTTTCACAGAAGAAAGATACTCTGTGGGTGAAATGGATTACTGGAGTCTACTTAAAAAATTATGAGTTTTGGGATCACAATATCCCTCAGGACTGCAGTTGGGTTTGGAGAAAACTTGATAAGGTGAAGAGAAGAATTAAAGATGGATTCAGGCATGGGTTTTGGCAATATACAAAAAATGGAGCGTATACTGTTAAAAGCTGCTACACATGGTTGAAGGGAGAGCAAAGACAACTACAGGAAGCTAGATTTGTGTGGAATCGTGCAAACATTCCAAAACACTCCTTTAACTGTTGGCTAGCAATTCAGAAAAGATTGCTAACTAGGAAAAGACTTTCATAGTTTATCCAAATTCCAGATCTGACTTGTGTTCTTTGTGAAACAGAAGAAGAGACAGTAGAACACCTATACTTTCAATGTGTTTGGACAAAAGACCTGCTTCAGAGACTGTTGCAATGGCTCAAACTGAGACATTGCCTTTATCAGTTTACAAGATGGAAGCATTGGCTTGGGCACTCTTTCAAGACATGGAAGTTTAAACAGCAGATTGTATTTGCAGGAATGGTAGGAGCTATATACAGCATATGGAGGGAAAAAAATGGCAGAATCTTCAAGCAAACAAAAACCCCTATTGAAGTTGTTTTCTTCCAACTTAAACAGGAGCTGCTGATGAAATTTGCACAATTTAGAGATAAAAAAACTAACAACAAGAGACAGCAGATTTTTTGATGCCATACATTGATACAAGTTGATATATAGTTGTAGTTCTGATAGGTGTACATCTTGATTTGTTAGTGTTCTGTGGGCTAGCTGATTTGTAGCCCCAGTTTTGTGATGTAAAAGATGATTTCTTGATAATTTACATGCTTACCATTACCTTAAAAAAAAAAAACATAAAAATTGGTATGCAAGAATTGAGTAAAATTTTAAATTTAAATAAAAGATGAGAAAAGAGAATAAAAAATAGAAGAAAAATAAGATAGAAAGTAAATTTAACATGACAAAAGAAAAAAATAGAGAGATAATGATATAGTGAGATAATAAAGAGACAAAAGTGAAGGGAAAGAAAAAGATGTGTATTAAGGGGTTGAAAGAGAATATGAGAGAAATAAAAAAATATTTGGAGATTATTGATCAGGAAAAAAAAATTAGGAGATAGAGAGATAATGTGTGAGAAGAAATCTATACATAATAAAATACAATCTTTGAGTCTATCCAAATAAGTGTTAATGGTCTAATTGAAGTCAATTTTGCCACATAAGTAATTTAGTTTATATATCTTTTATTTGATTTGGATAAATATAGTTAGTAATGTTTATCTAAAGTATTCAAAATTTGAAATTCTAAATAAGGTAATTACCGCTATAATTTAAATTCAAATAAAAAAACTAACTTTGTAATATTTATTTTTCTTATTAATGAATTTTTCAATAATAGTCATCATATTTGAATCAAACTTTTAATTTTTCATATTATAAGCTATCTATATTTGATTACTTTTATAAAAAAAAATTACCCCATAAATATATTATACAATTGATTATTTTTACCTATGCAATAAGTATCCCGTGCCTTAGGCATGGAGTTTACTAGTAGGAAAGAGAAAATAAAATATAAAAGAAAAATTAATTGGGACACTTGTCAAAGTTTAAGAATGAGAATGACTTCACCAAATATTGACACACCAATATAGTTATTCTAGGGGTCTCGTGTTTTATATAATAGTATAAATAATGGAATATATATATATATATATATATATTAAATTTAGATAAATATAATTATCAATCCTATTTATATATAAAGATAATTACCAACATAATTTAAATTCAATAATAGACTGACATTTCTATAACTACTTCTCTTAGTAATTATATATTTACAAATCTTTTATTTTTTATAGTTAAGTTTTAGCCTTCATATATTATGCTTTAAACTAAATTAATATGATTGAATGCCATATCAGATTTGTCCTTAAGATAATTATCGAATTTGAATTAAATTTTTTATTTTACAAAGAATATTAATAAATTATGTAATGATATATATATATATATATATATATATTATTTTTTTGGCAAGAGATAAATATATATCTATACTATCTATAGTATTAAATATAGTTGGAGTGATTATAATAACCATATTGTGTTGTCAAGGTGAAATCACTCACAGTCTAAAATTTTGACAAGTGTCCCAACTCCCAAGTATTTTTCTTATATATTTTATTTCTTATATTCTTTTAATTTTTACTTTTTGTTTCATATTTTCTCTCTCATATTCTCTTTCCTAATATTAATTTATAAATCTCATTAGTACACTTTTCTTCCCCCTCATTTCTTTTTCTTTATATATTTCTTTTCTTATTTTATTCATGCTTATTTCAAAAATCAAATACAGTAAAACCTATATAAATTAATACTATTGGGACCATGAAAATTTATTAATTTAGAGAGGTATTAATTAATCGATAAATTAATAATTTATTATTTTATAGAGTGCATTCCCCATTCAACAAATGTAAATTATATTTACATAAAAATCATTGAATTGTAAACTTATGTATCATATTCACTGAATTAATGTTAAAAATAAATTCATTGTTCAAAACATTAGTAAGAATTAATAAGTATTGTTCATTGTTTTTTAAAATCAAACAATATAGTACGTTGTATAGTTTGATTAGAAGAACTTATGATGCATGTTCAGATGTCCAAAGTTTAGAAGAAATTGTGCCAACCTTCGTTGAAAATAATGTTGAGGATGAAGCTGAAGATGATACGACAACTTTGGAACCAGTTACGCGGAAGGAAGCACTTATCGCGTCTAAAACTCTCCACAATTTTTTGTTACAGTTCGAGAACACAACATCCAAATATTTGAATGCAATAAGAAAAATTAGAGATGAGCTCGACCTAGATCTAAGTTTTCAGAAAAAGCAAACCACAATAGAATCATATTTTACTAAATTTGTCCTAAATATGGTTGTAATTTTGAAGAATTATTAATTTATGATATTAATGGGACCTTGGATTTATATAAGGATCTTTCCAAAATATATTATCTTGTTAATTTATCGAAATCGATGATTTTTTGAACAGGCCCAAGTCGGGACCGGAGAAAATTATTATTTTAGAGAGTTTATTAATTTATCGAGTATTAATTTAAAGAGTATCTACTTGTATCAAACTTTTTTTATTTTATATTAATTGATTTTACTCAAAAAAATTTGTGAACTTCTTCCTTCTTGCACACACATATAATTACCCAATATGGAAAAAATTATGCTAGATCAAAGTCAGTGATCATAGTGTCTATATCTCTCATGCAATAAAATGTAATATATGCATTACTCACAGATACTTATGTGAGAAAAATAAATACAAAATTTATAATCGGACAATTGAACTTGGTTTGACCCAGAGTTACCCTTATCGATATATCTCATGCTAATTCAACCAAATCCAAGGGGAGTCCATATGCCAAGTAGTACAAAACTGATGTTCAAAAAGTGGGCTTGACCCAGGACACAAAGCAGGGCACGGTCAGGCCCAAATAACAGAGGTAAAAGGGGCCATTAGGGCTTAATTAGGGTTTTAGTTCTGAACACCCAATTTTTCTATTTCTCTCTGGTCGCCGAAGGCTACTACTGCAAAACATGCCGAAATCAAAGCGTGATAGGCCAGGTATGCCTCTTTTTTCTTCACAATCTGATTGATGTTCGAAGTTTCTTCAGTTAAATGTTGTGTTTTTTGTTGAAAATTGAATTCAAATTCCTGTATCTATATGTTGGTGCTCTATATATAGTGACTCTATCGAAGACGAAGAAGAAGGGGAGGGTTCAGAAGGAAAATGTAGTGAATTCGATACGAGATGCTGTGGAGAAGTACGATTCCGTCTACGTTTTCGGTTTCGAAAACATGAGGAATCTCAAGTTTAAGGAGTTCAAGGAGCGGCTCAAGTCTTCTAGCAGGTGAGGAGCAGGGCAATTGTTTTGTTGAGTTTTTGGTTTGAATGAGAATGTTTTGTGTTAGCTTATTGCCAGAATGAAATGTTTGTTTGTACTTGATTAGGGGTCATGTGAAAGCCACTGAATTTTACCGTCCCATCGTTGTGCACTCCGTTGGTAGTCTAGGCCTAAAAACTGTTTTTCAGGAAATTTTATTAGTGAAAGGTTTTATAAATATGGGCATGAATTTTTGAATTGGTGTTTTTGGACAGCTTGTAATTGAATTCAATTATTGGCTATTCGTTTAGATGACGTAAATTGTTGCTGAAGGCTGTGAATTTCAAATACATCAGTGGTGCATTCTGCTAATTTTTCAATGTTAGGGTGCATTGTGCCGAAACACACTAATCCAAGGTGTAAAATGCCAATTACCCAGATCAGTCTTTTGTTTGAATTCAACTCTGGAGGGCCGAGGGCACGTTAGAAGTCTGCTGTGTGCTCTAGTAGATATTTTGGATGCTGCAAAAGGATCTTAGCTAATTATGTATTTACTAATTTCTGTATGTTTTCTTTGCCTCAGATTCTTCCTTGGATCAAACAAGGTTATGCAGATTGCCTTGGGTAGGTCTGTTGCTGATGAGATTAGACCAGGCCTTCACAAGATTTCAAAGGTAGGATGAGCTTTTCAACCAGCTTAGATTATATTACTCTTACATTTTTGTTCTTTTCTCATCTGGTAATATTCTTTCCGTTCAGCTTCTACGTGGAGATTCTGGACTTTGTTTCACTAGTTTGCCAAAAGAAGATATCCAAAGGTATGCCTTCCCTCGAACTGTTGTTCATGAAGCAATGCTGAGTGGAAAATATGTTGCACATTAGACAGAAATTAAATCATGCTTTTCGATTTGCCAATGGTGCTTTGGAGATGATAATTTTTATGTTTATACACATATTTTCTTTAAAATGAGCATTAAGAAGCTGTAAAAGAAGTTGAAGTTTGGGTAAACCATCTTAATTTATTCTACATGATATATCATTAATCTAACAAGGGAAAATCAGATCATTGACTGACCATCAACTTTAATAAACTTTATGTTATATTGTTCATGTGATTTTTATATGTTGTCTGAAGGAAAGTGAAAATGGCTGAAGGACTTGTTGCCCTTTTTCACAACGTGTGATAGTAATTATAGAAACTGTTTCTGAAAAGCCAATGAAGTAATTAAATGTACCATGGGACACTGCATTTATCTAGTTTTACTGCTGAAAAGATGTCTGATGTTTCAGTCTTTTTTATGTCTACATGCCAACATATGCTTAATTTCTTCCAATTTTTGTCAGACTATTTGAAGAATATGAAGATTACGACTTCGCTAGGACAGGAAGTATTGCAATGGAAACGGTGTGTAGAAATTTACTTATATATATTTAGTGCTGGAAATTTAATTTGTATTTTTGCAATTATGATCTAGATGTTTATTGTGTGGTTTGAATTCTTTAGGTGGAGCTCAAAGAAGGTCCTCTAGATCAGTTCACACATGAGATGGAGCCCTTCTTGCGCAAGCAGGGGATGCCTGTTTGCTTAAACAAAGGTATGCCCTGCGTGTATTTCTGTAATAATCTTTGTTATTAGTGTTTACTGGTTTTGCTAATTTAATATTTATGATGAGCAGGTGTGGTGGAGCTTGTATCGGACTTCACTGTATGTGAAGAAGGAAAACCATTGTCACCCGAGTCATCTCGCATACTGGTTTGTCTCTAATTCATATCTTAGTAATAAATCTCTCTACTGTATAGACTGGCCTTTTGTGTTGTACACACTGTATTCACTTGTGGTTTCCCCCTGGAATCTGTGAGTTCTTATGTGTACCCTGCATATCCAAATACAACTACCTTTTAATCATATTTGTGTTGAAATTCTTTTGTGATTTCTTTTGGATGTATTTTGTGGAAGACATTATCGTTGTTTTGTATTACCATTTTTCTAATTTAAATATTATACAAGAGCATACATAACCTTGGCTCTATGGCTCTTTTTGACCCACAGCGTCTGATGGGTATAAAGATGGCTACCTTCAAACTCCACTTAATATGTAGATGGAGCTCAGAGGACTTTGAAGTCTACAAAGAAGGCTTGGAAGATTCAGATGTTGAATCCTCATAGGATTCCAAGCTTTCTATATAATTCAATGGAAGCACTGGGCAAATGAATCGATGCAGTTCAGCTGTATCTCTCACGGTGCATCCTGAAGTTTTGGGCAATATTTGTTTGACTTATAGATGAAGACACTGTTGTAAGAGATTATATAAAATGGTTAAGAATTGTAACGTGCTCTTTACATGCTTTAACAACTTTTAGCAGTGGCTTAGGAAATCCCTTTTTGGTTTATGTAATGTGAAGAAAAATGCTCAGATATTTGGGTGTAGTGACAATCTTGAGTATGGATTGGTTTCTCTACTATTACTATTATTCTTGTATCGTGGTTTTTTCATTTCTACTTTGATGCATTGTGCCACTATATATTTGAAGCTACTTACAGATGACCACTATAAATTCATCCTTACGAAGTGAATGATCCCATGCAAAAAATGGGTTAGCTAATAAGAGGGTGTTTGGCTAACCTTATTTAAAGAGCTTATAAGTTTTTAGTGCTTATAAGCTGTTAAAAAATAAGTTGGGTTTTTTTGATTTATTTTTGTGGGAGCTTGTAAGCTTTTAACAATTTATTTTGAAAGTTTATAAATTGTTAAACTAAAAAGTTATTAGGCACTTTGTAAGAGTTTATAAGCTTTTCAACGATTATAAACTATTATAAATTGCTTATAAGCTTAGCCAAACAACCGCTAAATCTTTCTTGTCATTGATGATCATTCGCCTATCAATGTGGTTTCTGAATATTTACTCTTGCAACAATAATACTCAATTTTACACTTTCAACAATAAATATTTCTGCTTTTGCTGTTCAAAGGTATTTTTCTTTTCATCTTTTTCGCAATTTACGACTTCAGATTGTTTATGCATGCCCCCGTACCGTACTTATGAAGCACACAAAATTATTTCAGAAATCAATTACTCAGATATATACGCCTTTTGTTCTAAATTACTAGTTGGTAAGGCCATACTCTATTCGTGTGTAAAAATATAAAAATCGAGGTAGAATTTTTTTTAAAAATTTTAAATTGAAATAATAATTCTCCATATGCTTCACCAAAATTGCTGTCAATCCAAAAAACGGTTCTCTTAACCCCTCGTACTTTCTTATATAGTATATAGATAGTATAGATTTTTCTTGAATAAAAATTGATTGCCCGAATTCTCACTCTCTTTGGATGATTTTAGCCGCATCCAGATTCCAGGCTCAGAGGTGGCTGCGCCATGAGGATTCAAGAGCATGTTTTTGAATTCACATCACTTCGTAATCCTAAGCTGATACATACCAAAATGAAATGAAGGACAAAAACGTTGTTAGGAATTCAAATATTAGGCAAATCTTCACAACGTTTCTATTCAAAAGTGCTATTTTCGGTTCTATTAGTAATGTTACAGTTCTATTAGCAATTAGTTTATTAGTTGTCAATTGGTGTAATACTCCACAGGTATCTTAGCCCTTTCCCATATCTTGCTGTATAAAGCAACCTGAACGGAATGAAAAAAGTATGAATTTGGTTATTGTGTAAAATTGATTCCCCCTCTCTAAGTTTCTCTTTGTTTGAGCTTGAGGAAACTACTCTCCAGATTTGGTTCTTTTCCCCCAAAATTTCAAATAGTTTCTAAAATTCTCTCAGGATTAATTCAATCCTCAGGGAGTTGTATTATCATTAGAATGATTGAAAAAAGTTCTTTTCATAAGCGTAATGGAATTTAATTTTTTTCATACAATACATATATGATTGCTTTGCGTCCCGATTTTACCAATTTATACTAATTATGCACCAATTTCATATACATGATAAAGAGAAGATACACTATCTATATTTGTTTTTTTTTTTTGGGTACAACACTCATTATATTATCACGAAGAATTTCAACACAAATATCTGCCTAACGGGATGAACAACTAGGACTTGACTAATCAAGTTCGAGAGTTACCCTGATTAGAATCCTAAGAAGTTGACAAGCGTTCAGATCAATTCTTGAGTAAAACTAATTTGGGGATTTCAATATATAGCTCTGACTGAACCATCCAAAAAGCCTAAAAAATACAAAATTTGTGATTTGTCTGTTTTATGAGAAGGTGATCATATGCATATCTATTTTGGTAAAATACTTTTCTTTTTGCTTTAAACTAGTGGAATGTCAACCAAAACAAACTAGTGGAATGTCAACATAATACATAAAAAGAGATCACTTCTAAATGTTTCACAAGACAATCACAACCATAAAAAAAACCGCAGATGTATGGCAATTACCATGCTGATCCCGTCATATACAAACAATTGTGATTGCGACTATTCCAAATACTGGAGTTCCAAAATCCCCAAAGAAATCACAAACAAAAAGGAGGGGAAGAAGGATCAGCCAAAATGAGCCTCTTTTACAAAGCATAACATGGGCAATTAAACCTCTAATTCTGCAGTGCTTACATTCCATAAGAAAGAAAACAAGAATATAACAACCTCATTTCCCTACGTACATCTTGTAACTAGTTCAGCTTTCTTATCTTCCAGAAGCTTCAACTCGTTTCGCCAATTTTCCAACTTGGCCACCTTCTCCAGTTGTTCTGGCTTCAAATCTTTCTCCCCAGTTTTCTGCTGCTGTGCTTCAGTCAGTCGAATCTACAACGGAGAGAAGAAAGAATATCATATAATGTGTTTCACATGCAATTAGGAGCAATAATAGTTGAGAAGCTAAATCCTGTTGCTAAAAGAAAAAATTTAACATTCCTATAAGCAAACTGTAAGCAGAAAATCTGTCTATAAGCTCCAACCAGAAATAAGCACCCCTAAATGCTGCATAAAGAAGTACATATCGGAAATAAGCTTCAACCAGAGATGAATTCACACACCATCAACAGAAATATCAGAGTTTGAGATCATTGTCAGTAAACATTTAACAAAGAAATGCTTATTGCTATCAAGAATATATATTTACCTTCTTTTTTAGTGCTCGAATCTTCTTATCAATATCTTGAACTTGATCCTCTGGAGCGGAAGTCTCAGTTGAATCTGAAGGAGGTGTGACCAAAGAGGAATTTCCAGAAACAGAGAGACCATTCATCTTCGATGACACCAACTCTACATTCTCTGGCAGGTCCTTTGAATCATCAGCAACATCACTTTGCTCTGAATTCTTATCCTTGTCAAGGGCAGCCTGCGAACAATCATGTTTCCTGAAGTTAGAGATATATAAAAGCAGGAGTATTTTAGGAGGCACTACGAATTAAAGCTAGAGGAGGCGCACTATATGCAAAGCACAAGAGTGGAGTCACATTCTAACTCATGAAATCACGACATCCTAAGTTCAAATAAACTTAGCAAACGAGAAGAATGGAATGAAGGAGAAACTAATCCATATTTGTTTATGTTTTTCAATACCATTTCTGTTTCCCGATCACAATTTTCAGAAAATTACAACTACAAACCGACTTTAACCAAAAACACATTTTTTCAACTTCACTTTTTCATTCCCATGTATAACTACCTTTCAATTTATCATAATTACCTACTCCAACTATTCTATCTCTTTCTAACTTTACTATTTTTTCAATCACATAATCATTTTACCAAAATAACCAACTCAATTATTTTATACATCATACATCAATAAATAAGATTTGACATATTTTACTACTTCCAACCATTTTCTAAAAACATAAACAAACACAACCTACACTACATACACAAATACCCACAGTACACATTCCCCGAAAAATTATCTGAAAATTTAATGAAAAACATAAACAAACATAGCCTAAGTCACTCTGTATCTGATTGCATGGAGCAGCAACATGACAAGTCCTGAAATAAACTGCCAAAATTCAAACGACAGGATAACAGAGAGAGGAACCCCAAGAGGCAAAAGTATTGCTTATTCATGACGAGGTGGCAAACATACGAGTCTGCTAAAAAGCATGCACGACTCACACATATAGAATGTAAATTGCAGTGTCTTTCATATAAATAGGCGATGAGCTTTCCCTGCTTACGCATCAGCAAAAAGCTGTAATGCCATACTCCCATAATCTTCTATAGATTTAGTTAGTACTCTGAATATACTTACTGTTCAGTAACCATGTTTAAAGGAACTGTCCCATACTTTCCCCTGTAATGCTCGATTATACAGAACCAAAGATACCACTATGCTGATACTAAGAAAAATATCCACACCTCATCTTTGACAATACATTGATACACAATTCACTCGTCTTATACCAAGATGTTTCACCATGCACATCAGCTTGATGGGTTACAAAAAGCATCAAGCGGATGAATGGCAATAAAATCTTTTCAAGTAGTGATAGGCCCTCTCATGAAGTACGTAGTGCTTGAACCAAATTTCCATGAGCCTCATGTACTGTCTGAGGTATGCTTGACAGCATGGAAGTGGGAAAAAATGTCACTACATCAATAACTTACACCTAAAAAGTATTTTTGATAATTGGAGCAACCTATTAAGTTTACGAAAGGTAAAGAAAAAAATACACTTCTGAACTTAAGCTTTAATTTTTGGCATCATTAGAGGCTGAGCAGTTTATTAGGAGAGTTAAATGTAGTGTTTAGTTCATTCTTTGTCCATAATAAAGTGATTGGGATAGATTCTACAACTTTAGTTATTAGTCAACCCAAAGGTCTTTCGAAAATTAATCGACTGCACATAAATTATAGTAATTTAGTAAAGTGAAGGTATTTTGACAATTTTGCAACGGCGGATTTATATGGTATAACTTAGATAGTATTTGTGACTTTTTTTAACACAAATGACTTTTCTCATTAGTATCCACTTCCACTTGTTTTGACCCTATTCAACCACATGCGCATAAATAGGTGGATTGGTCATTACCTTGTACTAGACAAGCCATAAGTATTCAAGCCAAACTATTTTCCACTATAGATACTTAACCAATTATAAACTACTTGGAACATAAGTTGCTATCCTCACAACAACAGTCACTAGTAAGCACCTGACGTGGATTCAGGACGCTCTATTATGTACCATTAAACATCATTACAACATAAACCACTTGGAACAAAAGTTGCTATCCTCACAACAAAAGTCATTAGTAAGCACCTGACGTGGATTCAGGACGGTCTATATGTACCATTGAACATCATTACAACATCAAGATCAAGCCAACAAACTTACAGTACACATTAAATCTAAGTTGTGCTGCATCAATATTATTAGATGCAGATAATACTAAAAAGAACCACTAAGCACCAATCACCTGATTCTTGCCTAGATGGTACGAAAGATGAAAAAATACCCGCTATTTAAAAATTGGGCTTTTCACTGATTCATCAAAACTTGAAGACTGGTGGACCATCACTTGAACTTTCACGGATTAGAAAACTAGCCTCAAAACCAAACAGCCGAATAACATTTGGATGAGAAAAAACATTATATATGTTCCAGAAACCTCATAGATTTGTTAGACACACTGTATTGATCAAGAATACTCCATATTCTTGAACTACTTTATTTATGTTCGAACATACCAAATCTATTAATTTTGCTTCCTCAGCCAAGTTGTTTCATTGTCCAATCAATGGAGAAGCCACATATTTGAAACTACAGATCTATGAAATCAGTAAAACTGCAAGATTAAATCCATAGAGTCAAATGCATTCTAGGAACATTGAAGGCAATTTCATTTCTTGAATTTCAGCAACGTTACTTTGTTAGAGATATACTATCTCATGCTAAGTCTTTGAACCTCCTGATTGCCATTATAACCGTGTATCATTCAAAAGCAATTCGACGAGCATCTGATTGTAGAAGTAATATAGAGTAAACTTCCAACGTTTACCCTTTTGACACTATGTTTCCAACATTGGTTTATCCATGTAGAACTTTCTCATCTACTTGCATTATTCACATAAACTAGACCGAAGACTAGTGACTAAGACCAGATTCCACTACAAGAAGCAGCAAATTTGTCGTAGACACTCAGCATTACTCTAGTATAACAAGAAGAAACACAATTTAGAACTCAATAAACAGAAAATTGGAGATCAAGAAGAAACACATTATAGTACTCAAGAAACAGCAAAAATGAAAACGAAGAAGAAACACATTTTAGTACTCAAGAAACAGAAAAAACGAAACACATGTAACTTAATTAACCTGCTGACGCTTCTCTTTCTTTCTCTCATTCCTCTTCGCCGATTTCGACTTCGATTTTGTTTCCACCACCGGATCATACCCCGGCGGCACCTCCTGTGTTGCCTCCATCTCCTGCTTCAACTGTCACCGCCACAACCAAACCAGTTCAAAACACTCTCAAAAATCACACACTCTCAAAACACACACACACACACACACCAGCTCACATTACAAGCACTTACAAGCGCGCCTTTGGATTTGTAAATAGGGACTTCGTCTGGAGGAGTGTACCCCGGGCGTATACGTATAGCCTTTCTTAGGGTTCCGTCGGGGCGTCGAGTCGGGCCGAGGATTCTCTCCCCTTCTTTTAGGGTTTTGCCTAGCTCAGCCGTGAATTGCGTCTCATCCTCCTCTCCTCCATTTCCACTGCTCGCCATTACTATTCTTGATAGTCCGATTATCGGTGGCGGCGGCGGCGGCGGCGCTCGGTGGAGGAGTATTTGATTAGGGATTATTTAGTGGGAATAAGAGAGAAGAAGAAATGGTTATGGTAGGATGGTGGTACAAAAATTGTAAATAGAACTGCGGGAGGTTTTATGATTGTTTCACTGTGCGTGTTAGAGAGAGAAAGAGAGAGAGAGAGAGAGAGAATGGGCCGACTTTTTATATGTTTTGAGCCACGAGGCCCGATTTTGTATTATTGTTTTTTACCTTGTGTGATTGTGTCTATGTTTTGAAGGAGTTGGATTTGGGCCGGTTGGTTCACAAATCACAATGCATGGACATGGACACGAGACAATGACAATTTTTAAAAAGTTTTGGACACTACGCGAGACAAGGACAACGCTATTGATCAAACATATATATATATATGTGTGTGTGTGTGTGTGTGTGTGTGTGTGTGTTTATTTATTTAAATAGATTGTGTAAATTAGAGTTTTGATTTCAATTTTAATATAATTTGTTTGAGAAATAAACCGCAAGAATGATTGTTCCTAATAAAATTTGCATTTTACTGAAATTCTCCATGTTCGAAAAAATCAATTTTCATATCGACAATAAGTCAATACCAAATGCTAATTAAAACTACAATATAAAATAAACATGTTTTCAATCGAATATATGTCACAACAAAAACTAATACGTCATTGTTCAAAACCACCGAAAATAGTGAGATAGTTATCAAGATTCATAAATATAATGCATGAGCGCGTTCTCTTCTACTAAGAATTATATTCAGAATTTTAACTTTTTTATTTTGTAATTTGACCATGTAGTCTTAGTCTCTCACAAAAGTCCCACCATGTCCATGCGTATTCGACAAGCCCTGTGGGCGTGCCTGACACGGTGTCAAAATTTTATTCTATTTCACTTTATTTAAGGACACAAATCTTTCATGTTAGATACGTATTTGAGGAGTATCGAAGGAGTGTCATGTCCGGCACGTGTTCGACGCGACACATGGTGATTTTTTTAAGTGTCCGTGCTTTATAGGTTCACACTTAAGAGTACATTATGTGATCTTTATAGGTTTTGTTTGGGTCGAAGATTTAAAAGTGAGTCCAAATTCATGCACAAATCTATTGAGTTTTTGGGATGATTACAAGTTGAAATGAATTTCAGATATTTTGATGCTCATTTTGTACTATTTTTTAAATTCTTATTATGAATTTCAAATCCACCAAGAATTGAAGTCTGTTTAAAATTTCTCATCAAATCTTTTCTTCAAATCCAAATTCTTTGATCTAAATGCAACCCTAGTGCATATAAGCCAACGTTTTTTAACTTTTCCCTATTATTTCTATTCACTTTTTTAAAATAATGCCACTTTTTAAATTTTTTAAGCATTAGAGGCAACAAGATTCAATTATCTGATCTCACCCCTGAAGAGGCATAATTTATGTGTAAAAAAAATGTGGTATTTATGCGGCATGTAGTGAAAAAGAAGAAGAAAATACAAAAAAAGGAAAAGAAAAAGAAAAAAGGCAAAACTCTAGCCCAAAATAAAAATAAAAATGAGTCTTGCGGTCCCGATTCCGGTTCCAAACTCGCGGGTACCCGCGAGTCTTGGTTTCGGTTCCAAACTCGCGGGTACCCGCGAGTCTCACGATTCCGGTTCTAGCGGGTACCCGCGAATCTCAGGGTTCCGGTTCTCGCGGGTACCCCCAAGTGGTAGTGTAAAAATAATACTCGCGGGTACCCGCGGGTCTAGCAGTTCCGGGTCCTGACGGTTCCGGGTCCTTCAATAAGCGGTTCTGGTTCCAGGTCCCAAAAATTTATGCTGTTCCAATTCCGAGTCCTCAAAAACCAACCCGGAACTGGCTCGTTGCCATCCCTAGGCATACATACCACATTTTTTTTACACATAAATACCACTCATGCTAATGTGACGAGGCATAAATGTCAATTTTTTTTTTGTTACACATAAATACCACAGTACCACTTATGCTAATATCATCATACTACTTTTTTCTACACAACATCACATGTCACTAATGTCTGCATGTCTATCACAACTAAAGTGTCACGCCTCATGTGGGCAAGCTCCATGTGTGCAAACCTATTTAATGTAATATAAAACTGTTACGTACTCAAGAGTTGCCTCTCTCATGTACTTGGCGATTTTGCCTTGTATAGGCTACTTAGCTCACAAAATTATGATTGAAGATTGACCTTGATCCATTTTTTGTCGGACGTAAAAATTGCATATAAATCTACTGAGGGTGTAATATCAAAATTACAACGGCTTAATTATCTTTATTTAATTAAATGTTTATTTTCTTTTAGAGCCCGTCTTTTAATAGGTCACTTATTATGTCTTTGTCTAGAATTGGTCTTTTATTTCTTTTGGAACTTTTTCCCTATTTAAGTTGTAATTTGACGTTTTGATGGGATAAGAAGAGTTATTATTATTTAGTTTCATTATTTTCTCTCTCGTTCTAATTTCTGTAGATTATTTCAATCTTGAATCGGGATAGTACAGAGCACAACTTGAAACTATATCATTGAATAAAGGCCCCAAATATATATTTACTAATTTTTACACGTGTCATTCCAATATTACGTGACTTACCTATGGAATACCCTCTTTCAATAAGATATTATATTCAAACTGCGTGGACATGGTATTGATATATTATTATTAGTATACAAGATCAAACATCAAATTGAAATAAAAGATCCGAAGTGACTTGGGCTCTGTTTGTTCATGTTTTTGAGATGAAATTCTGAAAATTTCTTTGGAAATCAAACATCAAATTGAAATGAAAAGGTAGATTCAGAATATTGAAAATGGAATTTGAAAACATAAACAAACACGGCCTTACCTTTCCCCTATAGCTGAACATACTTAAATCAATCAACGATAATCCATACCAACACAAAGATAATTAATGCAAATTTTCTGCAAATACAACTAAAATAACTCAAATTCTCAAAATATACATGGAAGTTACTCGGATGGACTTCCTATGGGAACGTCGAATAGGCAAGAAGCATCATCATCTCGATCATTCATTGAGGAGGTATTTGTTGAAGAAAGTAGCATAGCTCCTACACCAATCTCATTCTCACCTATCAACTTATTACAATTTTCGTACATTAGGACATCATCTTCATCATTATATGTACTAGATTTGTTAACATCTTGTAGTGAAGAAGCTTCTTGGAGCTGATCAATTAGTCTTTGTATTGGTGATAGTGTGTATTGTGGAAGCTTCGATCTCCTTTTCCTTTTAATATTTTTGAAGCCATCCCAATTATAATGACTTGGTTTTTCTTCTTGAAGTATCTTACCACGATCTGCAAAAATATTTCATAATTAGATATGATTAATTAAGAACAATCTTTTTTTTCCCTACCGAAATTAAAATAAATTTGATAATTATGAAGAAATTTGGTGATTTATACTTGACGTATATAATTTTAGAATAAGGGTATTAAGGGAATTTCGTATTTAAAAGATTATGTATATGATTTAATACTTAATCAGCTTAAATAAAAGGCAAGCCAGTGAATACATGTCATAGGAATGAGTTTGACGGAACGGATTGGAAGCTCCGAATTGAGAGATTGAAGATCACGTCTTCAGAATTTTGGAATAACAACTTGAGAAAACTCGAAATTAGAGAAACACTCACATTTACATTATTGATTGAAACTGATTAATGATCATTACAACTTAGAAAGTCAATATTTATAAAGCACTTTTCCATATCCTATAAGGATTTGGACTCTTAAAACTTAACTCTATAACTAATGGGATTTTTCTGACTTAACCTATAAATATAATTCTACGAACTTATGTCAAATAGGATTGACTAGGACTCAACTGTAACAAAAATTAATACAAAATTAGTCTAAAAATAAAGAGAAATTAGAAAATTGCATAAAAGTGAGTAAAACTATATTTTTATTTCCTACCTAAATAAATTTTAATATCGACTAAAATGAGTAGAGACCAATTTATACTTGATACACCATATTCTTAGAATAAAAGTGTTGAGGGTATTTCACATTTAAAGAACAATGTATATTATCGAATTTCTTAGAATCAAGGTGACCTAGTTAATAACATGCACTAGAGAATGAGTTGGCTAAATAAATCCAAAGACACGGCCCATTTTTTATTTATTTTTTGAATGAAACAGTTACATCCCTATATCGGATATCGAATCAACAATCGAAATAAAAAAATTTCTATTATAAACTTTTAGCAACGAACTACAAATTAAACACAAAAAACTATTATATAAGTAGAAAAGTAACCTATACATCTGGTGGGATCGAACTGACCCCCAAATCATGGGGTCTCAGTCTTACCATTAGACTAAAACATTATGGGTCAAAGACACAGTCCATTAGATTCATATATTTTTTTTGGTAGGTTCGTTATTCATACTTCATATTTTTTAATCAACTTTTCATGTTGGGATAATTTTTCATGTCGTACATAGATAGGACTCTATTTTAAACACCCTTTTTGCGATATTTTCACTTATGTTCAATTATTCAATTTGCTTAATAGACTCCAAATGAAACCATATTAACAACACGTAAATCGAATATTAGAATTTACTTTTTAATTTTTTGTTACAAATATTAGAATTTTACTGCTATGTTTGGATAAGTATAAAAGATAAATATTATTTTCATGCTGTTTCCTCACTAGAATGCCATATCCAAACATGAACTAAGAGTTATACTTTCATAAGTTTCTTCGCATATGCATATAATATATAGTCTATACATGCATAAATATTTAGAACTTATAAGCATTCAAATCACATCTACCAAAAATGGAACGATGTATTAAACTTGGTATATCAAATTGAATGTATTGCGAAAAATGCCATGTTGTTAATTATCAACCGATTCCAAAATTATGTGACATTGATCAAAATATGCGACATTCATTTAAAAAATAATAATAAAAAAGATAATACCATTATTTTCTTGTTTTATCTGAAGTGGATATGAGGATTTCGAGCTGTCTTCACCATAAAAGTGATCTTGAGTTCCAACCGAACTCTGATCATCATCAGCAACGTAAACAAGAAGTTTTGAGTTTTCTTCACGTTGTTGACCATGAAACATAATTGAAATATCTATGTTTTAGATCATAATTAAGGTGTTAATAAATTTCCAAAAATAAATTATCTCACTCTGATTAACTGTAAAAAAAGGCATTTTACTTTGATGCATTGAGCCAGATGTAGAGGAACTTATCTGACCAGATGATGAATTTCCTGATGGATTATTTTGATCATCACCATCAATATCGATGACTTGTATGGAACTGCAGGAACTGCAGGTTACTGGTTCAGCTGGATACCCACTTCTCCAAGTTGAGGAACCTGTTCCACAGTTGATTAATACTATAACTTATCAAAAAAAAAGTTAATTAATACTATAGAAAATACTCCAAAATTATTAAAATAATTTCAAGCAAATTAGGTATATAAAAAAAAAATTTGATGAATATTTTCTGGAGTCAATACATAGATACTAACTAATAATATTGTTATTGAAGTAAATACAGTTGATTAATACTATAACTTATCAAAAAAAAAAAAAAAGAAGTTAATTAATACTATAGAAGATACTCGAAAATTATTAAAATAATTTCTAGCAAATTAGGTATTAAAAAAAAGATAGATTTGATGAATATTTTCTGGAGTCAATACATGGATACCTAACTAATAATATCATTATTCAAGTAAATTAATATATACTAAAAATTCAAATTGTAACTAGCTAGGGCAAGTCATAAGTGAAACGAGACCGGAGTAGATCGTATACTCTATTTTGTTACATAAAAGGTAATCTGAATTTTGATAATTGATTATAATTATTTAGAGCTAATGAGGTTCATGATATTAACGACTTGATATATAAAATATATACTGGCGGAATATATACTGAAAAACATTTTTAGATATATAATCACATTTAATTTGCGGCAAATATATTTCAAATAAAAGGCTTTTTATTTTGCAAATATAAATATATACTGGCGGAATATATACTGAAAAACATTTCTAGATATATAATCACATTTAATTTGTGGCAACTATATGTCAAAATAAAAAGCTGATGATGGGAAAACTTACATGCAAATCCACATTTGGAACAAGGCCATTGTCTTCTCATGATTTGTGAATCAAAGATAACTCTAACATTAACACATAAGTGATTATGAGAAGTATTAGAAATCTATAGTAAAATACAAATGAACTGGTAATAGAAAATTTAAAAGGCAAAAATGCAAAATGAATTATCTATATTCAGACATTATATTGAAGTTAAGAAAAAGCATTAGAAATGAGAGGAAAAACTGAAGCTCACACTCAATCCTGCTAGTCATGACTGCCCTTTTATTACTTTATTTTTATTTTCTAAAAGTTTCAGTTGAACAATGGACAAAAAATCACAACGTAGGATGCATTAAAGCTCATTTACTTTGTTTTGTTTTGCTGAGTTGTTTGTGATGCAATTTCATCATAGCATTAATAATTTAAAGACAGTTCATAAAATCTAATTTCATATAACTCATATTTTATTTTAATTTGTATTATAGATGCATGCACAGTACTAATCGTATAAAATATTTTCTATAAATATACGTGAGTTAACACGAGCTATATATATATTTGACGTGCAATTTATACTATAAAATACAACACCAGTTTAGAATAGATGATCTGAAATTATGCTACCATGGATAACTAATGACGTGCTCACTTGTCATTCTATGATGAAATCCTTTTTTTTGTGGATCAATTCAAATATCATGATTTTTTTTCTTTTATAGAGGACATTTAAATCTCATGTACTATTTCATCACTTTCCTAAATACTTCTACTCAATTCTGAAAATATTGAATGGGCATAAGATTAATTTTTGTGTTCTAGTCCTTCAAATTAAATTAGTTTGTGACTCTAAAAGATATATATTACTCCATTAATTTAGTATATGGTGCTTCATCTTATTATCATATGAAGCTCGCGACCACTTTTAGAATTTAGATCAAGAAGTAGAATAAATAAAAAAATAGTATCGAGAAAATTATTAACTCATTAATCCTAGCATTAATTAATGTATTAGGGAATGAATGACTAATTGAGATCAATTTCAATTTTTTTTTTCTTGTTTCTGAAATATTATATTAACAGAATGTAAAAAATGTAAAAATGCAAAAAGGAAATATTTCAGAAGTAAAATGTTAAATATGAACAAAGAAATCTTAGATTTTAGTGAGAAACATACTAATACAAAGATTTTCCTTACTACAAATGATATAATTTGTGCTTTATTTTTCATTTCCACTAACAATTTAAAGTAGTTTAAAGGTGAGAAAAAGGGAAGCAACTTATCAAGAAAACACAAAAAAAAAAAAAAAGGGAAAAAGGAAAGTAAGGCGTGACATGAATGAACCAGAATGAGGAACGAAGTGCATCAGCAAATCATTATTCCTCGAGAACAAAATAGTTTGGTGAATAAATTTATAACAGTCAAATAAAAACAATAAGTTTGATGGAATTATTTGATTTTTGAAGTTATTGTGAAACAAAAACAAAACAAAACAGGACAACCACCACTCATTGCAGTATTGGTGTCTTGGAAAAACACTTCTATACACCGGGTCTTGGGCCCCACCTGTGCACCTTGTAGCTGTGATTAATCCACATCACTTATTTTGTTTTTTTGACTTAAAAAACAAATAATATGGATTAATCACATCCACAAGATTCACAGGTGGGGCTCAAGACCCTATTCATATAAGAATTTTCCGATTTCTTGTGTTCACTTGTTATCCAAACCCCAAAAGATTTATTTTTCTTAAAAAACTTTGGTACGTTTTAAAGTTCTAAACTCCAAATCAAAATGCTTGATCACACTACAAAAAAAAAAAAATGCCCATGTCAATATGTCATGGTGAAAAGTGTTTTTACCATGGTTAAAACCAATTGACCACGGTTGTACTACGGTTTTGGCTGTGGTATTTGCAAGCATTGCCAAACATTTACCATAACTTATAGCCATGGTCAATGTTTTATTCATTGTAAAGATCATGACTTTTAACTATTGTAAAAAAGTGTTAGGTTAACATTTCTTCTACTACGGCTAGAATTAAAACTTAAAATAGCTAGCATTTTTTTTACCACGGCTAATTTTAGTGTGGCTATATGAAACATCTACCGCGACTAAGTTAACCGTGAGCTTAGACAGCTATAGACTACGGTTTAAAACCATATCATATATTTTTATTACCAATACTGTGAATTTTGTCTATTCGCATCAAGATTGCCATTGAGTGCGAGAGGCGTAGCATTGTGCATGGTATGGTACGCTATAGATATTTGAATATTTTCAAGATTAAGATTATTAGAATTTTTAGAGTCTTTTGTATTATTTTTATGAGTATTTTGACATAATAAAATCCTCTCTTCCCATTCGATGTAACCCAGATAAGTTCCTCGATTTGTGTTCTTGTTTTAAAGTTTACTCTAACACATAATGTTCAAGGTGATTTTTTCATATTTAGAATCGAAAGAACATTAAACTAAAAAACACATATATAATTTATTAGAGTTATAATTAAAAAAAGAAACACTGGGAATTTAGACTTATTTGGCTCACATCATATTATAATGTAACATTTTTTTTTTTTTTGGTAAGGCTGTAACATCTAATAATGCAGCGTTCATACTCAATGATTTATATTTACAACTATATACTATTTTATTTTTTTTGGTTGCAACAACTATATACTATGAATCAGGAAATTCTTATGTAATAATACTCTATTACCAAAATTACCAACTATCGAATATAGTTTAATATATAGCCATCTTTTTTTTTTTACTTTATTGCCACTAACATTTTCTTTTCATTAATAAATGATTGGGCAATCTCAAATGAAACATTAATCAAAAGAGTTTAATTTTAAACTCCGGATTGTTGAATACTCATGCTTCAAAAATAAATATAAATCCTTATTAGAAAATATTGTAAATCATGCTTTAAATAAATGTAAATCGCTTGAAATCTTTAAGATTATATTTGAAAGAACAATAAGAAAGAACTAAAAAATTATGGATTACAGTATATATATTTAAAGACCAATATAAATAGGTGTACAGATTAATTGATGTGTTTCTGTCAACTGATATATTTTATGATTAATGAGGTTCTAGTGAAAATATTAAGCAAAGAGATCTAGAAATTTTGTCCCAATTGCCACATTTAAGAGTAAATAATTTGATATCAATTCCTATTATCTATAAATAGTGTAACATAGCAAGGTTTATCTAATAGTTGCTTTTCTTGTAAAAGAACTTTTTTATAACCATGATTTTGAAAATTTGTTTTTAAGGCGACAACTTATAGGCAATGTCTTCCTCTGATGAAAATAAGAAAAGCAAAGATGGGAGTAAGAAAAGCAAGGGGCAAAGTAGCGTCAATTTTTTCTGGGATGTACCAAATTCAAGACTAAGCAAAATAACAATAAAAGTCAACGACCAATCACAAACATTGCATTTTGCTCGTTTATTGAAGAAGACTCATCCCAAGAAGGGTTTCCTCCAGGTACGTAAAATGTCAAATTTCACGAGTATTTGTAAAATTAGTCAGTCTGAATCTTCTATTTGAATGTGGTAGTTCATAAGTCGCTTTTAGAAATTTTCAGGACTTGAAGTTCTAGAACAATCACAATTATTTATTTCTTAAGATCCACTACATATGGATTGTTGTGATTATACCAAGATTTGGAGTCTCATGAACTCCTGGCAATCTGTCGCGTATAACCTCATACATATTTATGTTATAGATCGATGCATGACAAGTATATAAAATATTTCCTTAAATATACAATCAACATAGATTATATACACTTAAATTGCATATGTGAGCCGAAATATAAAATAATGCCCCAATTCAAAATAGAAGCTTCGAAGTGTTAACTATAATACTTGCATCTATTAAGGAAAGTTGTAGATGCAAGTATTATAGTTAACACTTCGAAAGGTATAACAGTACATGATTGTCAAATATTTTTTTGAAAAAAAATTGTATGTGGATTTATAAGATTTTTCCGGAATTTTTTTGTACAGTACTTCTATATTTTCAATATACACTTTTTCTTACTTTTTTTTTATAAAATGAAATAAGACGACACGAAACTCCAACCATGCGCTCCCAGTTCCACCTTACCTAAGTCAGTCAGACAATTACATTCAATTGAATATCTTGTTATTTTCTTGGATAAAATAAAATCTCCATCTATAAATGAAATTTATTGTCTACACCAGACAAGATCGTACCCAAGTTAATTACATGCAACCGTATGAATCTTTTGGGGATTGTCAAATTAGGTCTGAACTACAATTTTTCTCATATATTTTTGTAACCCTATTTTATTTGCATCCTTGATTAATGCAGATATAAAAGCCAAATCTAAAGAACCGAAGAATGATGCCAAACCAGAATCCCAACATACTCATGCAAAGCCAGATTAAGAATAGACAAATTAGTAATCTCATGTAATAGTCACATATTTGTAGAAAACACATGAGAGGAAAGATTTCCACTCTTAATATATATATGTACATAATATATTGGTGAATAAATATTAAAGAAGAATAGTCTTTTTTGATATATAATAATTTGAGCACTAATTGTATTTAATACTTGAATGAAATGTATGAAAAATTCTAGCTCAAGTTTGACTTAGTTGAATTAAAGTGTAATTCAATTTTCCATATGACAGATCACTCATACTGTGAACTACATTTGATTTCAATCAAATTAAGTTCAAACTATAATTTTTCGAATGGTATAAAGGTTGATTAATTTTTCAATTTTTTCTCAAAGAAATTTACTAATTATACCGTATCATTTCTTACGCAAGCAAATGGTTTCTAAATGTTTCTTTTCTCTTCTAAATTGTTTAGATTTTGTAGTGTACCAAACATATATGTATAATTCGGGAAATTTTTTGGGTGCACCTGGTGCGAGATCCAGTTGCATATACCAACACACAACAAGAAATGATAAAAAATGCTTGATTTGTTTTTATATTGAATACACATTTTTATTGTTTCATGTTGTGTGTTGGTGTATGCAACTGAGTCCCACAGGGTGCACCCTAGAATTTTCCTATATTTCATATAACATACAACTTTTTTTTTTATTTTTTTTTCCTGGTACGTGGAAGCATTTAAAGTTTCATATCAAGAAAGATCAAACACGAACATAATGCACATGATAACATTTATTTGTTTGTTTTGCTTGAAAAAACCAATATTAATTATCTATTTTCAGATAACAAAATATTGAAATGCATAATTAATATCTATCTATAGTCTATACTATATATTTATAAAGGGAGAAGGGGTTAGAGTAACCACCCTGGTCTGCCGTGGTTTTGGTATGTCATTTGGAAAATATTATGTGAATTACGTGTTCATGCACTATGTAACAGTTATAGTGACACCTCATGTATTTTGACGAGGAGACATAGTGAAAACTACAAGAAATTAAATGTAGTAAATTGTAATTTATAATTTCTCACGTTTACACATTACTTCTTATATGTTTCTATCTCTATTTTTATTTAATGTTACTTCCCTTCCCTTGTTTTTTTTATTTTTCCTTCTATTCTCTTATCATTTACTAAATTTAACTCAAAAATTTCATATTAATTTATGTTTTTTCGCACGCATCGAGTTTGCCTTACCGAATAGTTCATTTAAATTGAAGAACCAATATATATATTTTTTTAATTCTAAACAAAGGGGGACACCGTGACCCGATAAATTCGGGCTGATAGTTTTTAATTTTGGGTCACACGAACCCTATAAGATTCCAAATAAGAAGAGAAAAGTTACAACTTGTGACAGTCTGAGATTGAACCCAAGACTCCCACATGAAAGTGGAAGCTGATACCACTAAGCTAACAAACCTTGGGTGAATGACCAAGGGTTATTTGCATCCACCTCCCCTGGGGTATTGAGCTTTGGCGATGACCTCCTCTTATGTCTTAGAATTTGGTATCTACTACCCTTATGTATAAAAAATTATAAGTACTACACTTTTTCCCCTTATTTTTTCTTTTTCTCTATTTTTTATTTCTCTTTCCTTCCTTTCCTTTTCATACCAAATAAAAAAAAATAGAAATTAAACTCATGAAAGTTTTTCCTTAAAAACAATTCTAACAAATAGTTATTTTTATTTAAAAATGTGTTTATAAACAATAATTAAACTTATTTTAAATAAACTTAAATATTTATTTTTCAAATTGCCTTTGTGTGGTCTCAAATTATATTTCATAATGTCTCAAAAAAGTTTTAATAAATTAGTATTTTTTATTTAAAAATAAATAAAAAGTTTATATTTTTTTATAGATTTATGTTAATTATTGCTTATTGTAATAAATAAAAATCTGAAAATTGATAGAGCTATTTTAATTTCAAACTATTCTCTTATAATTATAATATGGATGAATATTATTAATGAATTATTAACTTTCATGAGGGTAATTTCTCTTCATTTTCTTTTTCTATTTGATAAAAAAAATAAAGACATGAAAGTGAAATTAAAAATAAAAAAAAAGAAAAGGGTAAAAAGGGTAGTACATATAGTTTTTTACGAATAGAGGTGGTGGATGTCAATTTTTAATACTTGAGGAGAGGTTTTTGCCAAAACACAAGAGAAGTGGACGCAAATATCCCGAAGAACCAATATATATTAATAAATGTAAAATAGTTCTAACTATTTGATGCTTAAAACTCGTATCCCCTTATAACTAAGGCCCAAAAGGCAGGAGGCCAAAATGGAGGCCCGTTTCCAGATGTGAACTCATACTTCCACTTCATACTATAGTTTTGACTTATGAGTCTTTCGGCCCACATTAATCAAAATATAAAAAGAAGTTTGCAATTGACGGAATCCCGAACGACGGCGGCGCAGATGGAGGCGGAAACAGTGAGGACGAGGCCAACCGCCGTGTTCATGGTCTTCGGTACCAAAGGCGACGTTTACCCCATCGCTGTAACGCTCTTTTTTTATTTTTCCTATGTGTGTGTGTGTGTGTGTGTGTATAGTTCAATATTCAAGTAGAGATTATTGCATTAATAATTAGTTTGTTGTTTATGATTTATATTTCATAGGCTATAGCTGCAGCTTTTGCTTCCGATCAGAAGCAGTACGACGTCGCATTTGTAACTCACTCAGCGCACGAGGTCAGCTACCTTAATTATAGTTTCATTTTCATCAAATTTAGTTAATCGCAGTGTTTATTGATTAGTTGAAGAGACAGTGTTAAACTCATAGATTTTATATTTTTTAATCTCTATTGTGAAATCTGAGTGTGTTTATGTAATGATTAGGATAACTAGTCATTTGTAGTGAATTACTTAATACATTTCTCGCATTTATAATTGGTACTGTCATTGTGTGAAATATAGGTTTTGGTTTGAATAATGATTGTATCAATTGCATAGATTGACAAGGGTGACAAGCGAACTATTTGTCTTTGAAAAAACGTGGATCATCATGGTATTATAGACAATTAAGGATATTATGTCGTTCGAATGTCTTACTTATTTTGAATCTTGGCTAGACTCTTGCGTATATTGTGCTTTTAATAATTGAAATATAGGTTTAGCTTAATCTCTTATTAGTCATTAATCAGCTTTATTTTGGCTTGCAGAACCTGAAAGGTCATTTGGGAGCAAAAGGAGTTGAATATTTTCCAATTTTCTCACCACCAGTTTTGTCTTCTCTTGAAGATAACGATGCTGCAGGTTCATGCGTATTTCTTTATTTGGCTCATTGTCATTAAATGTAGAATACCAGTTTGCCCCATGGAATTTAGAAATACTTATTCCTCTTAGGTCGTGTACATTGATCCACATCTATATTCAATCTATGGGTCAGGAGATCTATATTAAAATTAGCATGCAGTTTTATGAGTTCGTCATCTCAAATTTCATCTATTTTACCAGGCTCCACAGAGCTCCCTTTTTCTCTGCAGAAGAAAGAAATCACAAGAAAACATAGACAAGAATGTCTTTCAACTGTTGAAAGGATATATGGAGAGGGCCCAACCATTGACGGGGATCTTATCATCATAAATTTCTTTGCGCTGGTAACTTCTTAGCAATATTGTTTGCATTCTTGATGCTCTCATAGATTTTGAAAATTTTCAAGAAGGATGAATTAAGGTTGAAATGAGATATGCTGACTAAAATATTTTATTGAATCGTTATGAATCTCCTATAGGCCATTCATATCGATCAACATAATTACCGAGCTCCTTAAGTTATTAGGCAAGAAGTGAGGTGTGTTTACAATAATCTGTGCAAAAATATTTAGAACAGGTCACATTCAGACTCATAAACATTTTGAAACAAGAGAATGATTGTAACCTCTTGATTTTATAAGATGACTGAATCTCCTACTGTTATTTGTTTTGTATGGAAGGTAATACAGAATAATTGAATCAGTCAGCTCCTTGAACTTTGAATTATGTGAGATTGCTATTCTAGGCATGGTTCAAAGTTGCGGTATCTGTGATGAAATCGGTAGGTATTGTTTCACATAGGTCACGTCGTATCGGGATTTTATCGAGTGATGCGAAACAAATATATTATAAGGTGCTACAAAAATTCTAGAAAAATATACTCCCTCCCTCCTAAAAAGGATGTCCCGTTTGACTGCTGCTAGGAATTAACAGGAGTCTATTCTTTCCCAAAAATACCCTTTCCTTAAAACAAAAGAATATATGACATTACCTTCTAAAACATGGCATGATTGTAGTTTAATTTATGACTATTATTTATTATTCGTGTATGGAACTTTCTTTACTTACTATGATTGCAATTTTATATTAAAAAAGAATTAATTATATATTCCTCAATTGAAACGAATGGTAATATAATCACGTCATACAACAAGTACGTACTTTTAAAGTAAGGGACATCTTTTTGGGACAGACAAGTGGAATAGTGGACATCTTTTGTGGGACTAAATGAGTAAATAACATTGGTCAATACTCATTAGCACATAATAAAATAAAAATAAAAATGATTGCATTAAAATTAAATAGAACTAAATGGGTGTTTGGATAAGCTTATTTAAAGAGCTTATAAGCTCTTCGTGCTTCTAAAATGTTCTTGGAGCTTAAAATATAAGCTCTCTATCTAACCTCTTAAAGAATAAGTTGAGCTTTCCTCACTTTGATTTCAGAAGCTTCGTGAAAGCTTATTTTATAAGCTAATAAGTTGTTTTACCAAAATATTTACCAAACACTTTGTAAGAGCTTATAATCAACTTATAAGCTCCGACAAACTCCCATTAAACATAGTGATATTTTCGAACTTAAATTTGTTGTAGAAAGGAGCTCACTGGTAATTATACAAACAAGCATTCATTGTATATATAATAATACCTCCACTAGATGATATTGTAAAGTATGTCTCATTGAAAAAGTTGAAACTCGATTATAGGAATAGCATCGAGGATATATGATATTTTTGCTGATATTATTGAATATTATTGCCTACAATATCCCGATACATTTGATTATATCACGTATGGGCTCTATCATCCAATACTGTCTGATATTATCGATTAATTGGAGAATAATAGATATCCCCGTATATGATCGGTCATTAGCCAATGTTTTTTTTTTTTTTTTATTCAAGAAAGTGGGGGGTACCCAAGCGAAAACAAAGTGTACTTTTAGCCCGACAAACCCGGACTAGTAGTCACAAATCTAGCCCATGTAATGCCATCTCGATCGTTATCTAGGAGATGGTATATTTGTGAAGGAGGTGCATCCATGTGGTGTATATGGGTGCCAATACCCGTCTTTGCTAATTTATCTGCAACTTGATTTGCTTCCTGCCAAATTAGCTGAAAAGAGACCTCCCAGTCTCGATTCTGTACACTCCGGATGCCCGAAATTACATCAAAGAAATGATGTTCCATGGAGGCTTCCCCAATGCTATAAAGTGCGGCCTGACAGTCCGATTCCACAATCACTTTCTTTGTCCCTGTGGCCCACGCCATCTCTAGTCCCAATAGGATAGCACGCATCTCAACCTCCAACGATGAGCACGGGTCAATGCGACCACTGAACCCCCTTAACCATGTTCCATGCTCATCACGAAGAGTACCGCCGACCCCCGCCTGGCCACCCGATGTGACCGCAGCATCCACGTTGAGCTTGGTGTAATCGGGTGCTGGCTTCTTCCAGCCCGTGTGTATCTGAAAATGCATCACGTCTGGATCAAATTTAAGGGATTGTAGTGTACCATCAATTCGTTTTCGTAACTCATCTAGTTCCCTGGTGGGAACTCCATCTCGTACTCCATGATTCACCTCGTTTCTGACCTGTTAAAGAAAAGAGCTAGTCTCAATAAATACCATATTCCATCTATCACACCACGCATACCTGTTACATTTATGTGACAAGTTCCAGTCTATCCAGTCCTTCGTTGTGCCTGAAAAGAAAGAAGTATGAAAGTTAGGATGCACAAGTTGTAACCATAGTGCCTTTGCCCAATGGTAGTCACGAATTGCATGAAGTGGGGTATCCCCATAAATGTTGCAGCTATCAGTAGCTACGACGCCCCGATCTTTTAGGACCGAATTCGTGATCACTTTATTGTGACGGAGGAGCCAAAGGAACATTCTTCTACGGTGGGCCCCCGGGACTCTCCAGATTTTCATCCAAAACTTTGAATCCCTTTGCAGATCATTAGTTTGAGTCAACGCCTCATATGCACTTTTGCAGTTATACTTGCCATCTGGGGAAAAAAGCCATCTTGGCTTATCACCTTGGTCAACTTGCTTGTCCAAGTCAATTTCCTTCAGTCGAATTTTAATGACGTCCGGCAACCCCTGGAGTGTGTCCCAGTCCTATCCCAATCCCGGGATCCAATAATGGTCAATCGTACGTCTCATGTCCTCCGGCGGGATGTCCTGTCCTACGTGTAAGGCTAGCGGTTCGTGGATGAGCCATCGTCTTCCCAGAATTGGACCCGAGTCCCATTACCAATTATCCAACGAATCCTATTCTTGAGTAGAGGAATGACTGACTGAATACTACGCCAAATAGCAGACGTAGCATTTTTCGCTCTAGCCCGAGTCCTTAGAATGTACTTATGTCGAATAACCTTAACCCACAGGCTATCCTCGTCCGTGAGCAATTGCCACCCTAACTTACCAAGTAGCGCCAAGTTCATGGATCGAGACTTTCAAAGCCCGAGCCCCCTTTGCTTTTTCGGTTTGCACATAGTGTCCCAATTTACCAGATGCATCTTCCTCTCTGTATCGGATCCACCCCACAAAAACTGCCGATTAGCCTTGTCTATTGCATCGCACACTCCTAACGGAATTCGCATGGTTTGCATGTGATATGACGATAGCGTTTCAGTGACCGATTTAATAAGGGTCGCACGACCAGCCAGGGAAAGTTGTTTCCGTTTCCAGCCTTGTAACCTTTTCTTAACCCGTTCTCCTAAAAACTCATAGTCCCTACGAAGAACTCTACCATGATGAAGAGGAACACCAAGGTACCTCCCCAAGTTATCCGTACGTTCCAAGTCCATAGCAGCACTCAACCGGCATTTGGTTTGTGAGTTCACGTTCGTGGAGATAAATAGCTTCGATTTCTGCGTATTCACGGCTTGCCCCGATAGTTTACAGTAAGATGATAACGTGTCCATTACTAGCTTAGCTTGCCGTACAGTAGCTTCCCCCAAAAATCAGTAAATCATCTGCAAACATGAGGTGTGAGATACAAAGACCATTACGGGAGGTGGGGACCGGGCGCCACTTCCTCTCTTGGACCTTTCTGTCAATCATACAACCTAGTTTCTGTACACAAAAAACAAACAGATAAAGCGACAGGGGATCCCCTTGCCTTAGACCTCGCTTCGGGGCAAACCACTCCGTTGCTTCCCCATTCCACAACAGGGATAGTTTGGCACGGGTGGTGCACTCCATAATAAGCGACGTCCAATTCACGGGGAAACCCATCTCCCGCAGCACATTCTCGAGAAAAGACCAATTAATTCGATCGTAAGCTTTGTCAAAATCGATTTTGGCTAAGAAAAAACTTTTAGTTTCTTTTAACCTACGAAGGTCATGCAGAATCCTGAGTTATCAGCACATTATCTATTGTCTGCCTACCCGGGATAAAGCTACTCTGAGACGTAGGAATAAGCTCATCAATGAATTCTTTAATTCGATTAGCCAAAGTTTTAGTAACAATTTTAATACTTACATTTGTAAGACTAATTGGTCTGAACTGCGAGAGATGTGTGGGATGCTTAACTTTTGGAATTAATACAATGTGAGAACTATTAAGAGAAGGATTGATATTACCTGACTGAAGAGCATTCTGAACTAACTGAAATAGATCATCCCCCACGGTATCCCAACACCTCTGATAAAACATCGGCTGGATGCCATCTGGTCCCGGTGATTTAGACGGACTCATATCCCACAACGCTTTTTTAACTTCCGCTTTTGTTACCGGTCGAGATAATGCTTCAACGTGCTGCTCACGTAGCTTTGGGAACCCTTGTGTGCATGTATAAGTATCCACGGGATTACCTTTACCGTATAACTCTTGATAAAAATCAACGGCCATTTGCTTGAGGGCTCCCGGGTCAAATTCCGTAGTCCCGTCATCTTGGTTTAAGGAACAGACACGGGACCTCCCTTGACGATTCACTGCCGAAATGTGAAAGAAGTGTGTGTTTAGGTCCCTTGCTCTAAGCCATTGCGTCCTTGCCTTCTGTTTCCAAGATAATTCCTCTTATCGTAATGTATCAAAATACTGCGCTTGAAGTTTAAACTCCAACTTTCTCAGAGAATACTTGAATTGAGTCCCTAGTGCTCTTTGAATTCCCGCAATACTAGCCGAAAGTTGCTGCTTGCGCTTAAAAATATTTCCAAAGACGTCAATATTCCATGTATGTACCGATGCCCTCGTGTGTTGGATTTGTGCGTGGATTCCATGCCCCCGTTGCAACTTCCAATTCTGTTCAATCAGCTCGGAAAAGTTTGGATGTGTAAACCACACTGACTGGAATCGAAAGTACTCTAAGCTGGCTGTAACCCGTGGCTTCTCGACTAAGGTAAAGAGAAGAGGTGCGTGATCCGACCTTATGAGGGTAAATGTCGCACCGTGGCTTTAGGAAAATGAAGCCTCCATCCATCATTACACACGGCCCTATCTAATCGTTCCTGTAAAGCTGACCGTCCTCCTTTGGCCCACGTAAACGGCGAACCGATAAATTTCAGGTCAATAAGCCCACAATGGTCAACGAACTCCAAGAATTTTTGACATTTAAAGGGGTCAATCGGAGCCCCTCCCATTTTTTCTGCTTGTGTCGTAACCACATTCATGTCTCCTGCAATAGCCCACGGACCATGTATATGGGGCGCCATATGCATCAAATGTCTCCAAAGGTGATTCCGTGATTCCAATTGCGGACTTGCATGCACTGCCGTGAGAACCCAGTCCGTGTCCCCTGCCCGTCTTATGATGGAAGTTATGCTTTGTTCATTTGCCTCGATGATTTCAATAGTGACTTCCAGAGAATTCCAAAAGAGCCATATTCCTCCCGCAAAACCCCGAGCTTCCACTTTTTCTACTCGGTCAAATTTACTAAACTTCAAAATAACATCCACCCTATGCCCTGGAACCCGTGGTTCCATAAGTACAAGGATCCTCGGCTTATGCCGATTTAGAACTTCTCGAAGCGAATTTAAAAACTCCGGTTTCGCAGTACCCCTGCAATTCCAAAATATCAATGTCATTAATTTAACAGAGGGAGAAGTTCAAACTAGAACTATAAATTATACCCGGGGGGGGGGGGGGTGGGGTTTGAAACCCCCCTATCCATAGTCATGTCGACGTGTGGGGCCAAGTTTCCAGGAAATTCAGCTTCTCGACCATCTACATAACCCCTAGCGCTACTATGAGTGTCCACATTGATCGTATCCACTTTTTCAACCGATTCTTCGTCTGAGCTAAGCATATCATCCTTACTATATTCCGGCGGTCATATGTGATCAAATTGAGAGCCTGGTTTCATCAAGATCCGCACATTGCTGTCTGTGCCATCCCTCTCCTTAGACTCCTCTGAAAATATGGAATTATTACGGATAGCATATGTAGAGCCGTAGCTGATTGGGGTAATTTTTTCCTTATCCACTAGCGTCTCCTTCTGAGTAGGATTCTTTCCTCTGTCGACCCTTCGCCACACTTTGGCAGCCCCGACATTCATTCCCTCCTCTCCGGACAGATTATTGTCATTACTATGTGGTAAATCCAGCTGCTCCTCCAGATCATGCAAAGCCGAAAACCGTGACGCACTTGTGGCCGAACCCTTATTCGTAGCCATTTGAGTATTTTGTCCCCGAGCTTGAGGTCGCTTTTCATGCGTTTTTGAGCCTTGTTCTCCTGTCTCATTCTTGTCCCGCGCATTCGAATTATTCGACTTACTGCCTGCCCCAAAATAGAAGACTGTAGGGTCTTGCTGCATTCCCGCAACATTTTCTTTCCTTGTTCCTTTTTTTCAGTGTGCGCGGGGGCACGATATTCCATGGACCGAGTGTCATTGGTGTCACTGTCCGTCCCTTGTTGCATTCCACAAGTCTCTTTGCGGTGTCCAACCGCGCCGCAATTGAAACAAATTAAAGATAGACCCTCATATTCAACCAATCTCAGCTTCTTGTTGACCTTAATTGCCGGCACGAGCGGTTTTTCTAAGTCAATTTCAATGCACACTCTAGCATATCGACCCCTCAATGACTCTTCTGTATGTTTATCTATACCCCTCACTTTACCAATAAGGTTCCCCTTCCCACGAAGATGTGTATCATCGATATAATGTATCGGTAAATCTGGGAACCTAACCCAAACAGTGGTGTTGGATATCTTTTCTTTCTTCGGATTGAACGTTGGATCCCATTTCCGAACTGTTAAGTAGTGCTCCATTATCATCCATGGTCCCTCCTTGAGCACCCTATCGTACTCTGCTTTAAGCCTAAACCGAATGAGATAAAATTCATTCCCTATGTCGACTGGGTTTATATCATATGGAATTTTCCAAATCGATTTCATACGTTGTTTCAGCATTGTATACCCTATCGTTCTACCTAGAACCTTCACCACCAAGGCCCGACGATACGGAGATGCCATTACCCGAAGGTCTTCGTCCGGAATGGTGTAACGTGGTATGGAGTCGTCGGCCTCGTCCTCACTCATATCTCCTTTGTCAAAGAAGTCATCCTCTTCCCCTTCGCCGGTATAATATCCCGGTATCACGGTCTTTCGGTTCCATGCATGGCGAAGGTTGTTTGTGCCCCACGCATTCACCGGATTATCCTTTGGCGCAGATGGGTCATCCCCGCCGTATCTTCCTCCGCAGAGTGCTTCTCCCGGTTGTCAGTATCCGCGGGAACAGATCCCCCCTCTGGAGTTGGATTTTGCATCATCACGTCGGGATTAGGATTTGGGATATTACCTTCATCCACCCCTTGCAGATTTCTCTTCAATTTTTTGGTGTTTCGGTTAGGGGTCACCACCAGTGCTGGCAGCTTATCCAGGTCCAGCTCCTCCATGGCCGGAGGCGGGACGGTGACGGCGGCAGAACCCTAGCGGAATAGGGCCGCAAATAGTTGCCTAGGCGACGTCTTTTTTAGAGAGAGTTTTTCTCTCTCGGACTTTTTTCTTTGGCCGATATATTAAATATCGGCCGAATACTATTAAATATCGGAAGACACTTTGAACTATGCTTCTATGTCAAGTAGTAGAAACCATTGTATCAAACGAGTTACCAGGAAACCATAGGTCAATAAACAAAGATTGGTGTTTCTTTTTCCTTTTTTTTGAATTCTGATTACTAGGCTCAATGAGAAGTACCTTGTAATGCAACTATAGTGGCGTTCATGAAATTTAAGTTTTCTTTAACTTATGTTTTAGGAAGGTTGGAGTCTTGCAGAACTTTTTCATGTTCGTTGTGTTGTAGCTGCTCCTTATGTTGTTCCATACAGGTATGAATTTTGCCTAATTTTACATGATAACACTGTCACTAAGTTTGGAATCAATTAATAATGGTGTTGAGTTTGAAAGATATTGGAATTGGTTTTGATATAGAGTGGCGTTAAACATGAGTATATTTTTGTGTGAAGACTTACTCTCCTTAGTTAAAAGTAAATATGCAGTTGCATCCCATAATTTCCTTTAGGATTTTATTTAAGCAAGAATTTCTAGTCTAATACAACTATATACATTGTCTGTATTTATATATTTCGAACTTGGCCATTCCAAACACGAAAACAGGATTTGGAAATTCAAACCCCATAAAAACCAATCACATAGATGCACTGGGCTTCAGTATTGCTTGTTGATCATTAATATAATATTTAAATAAAGTTCCGAACCTTTGGTTTAGTGCATTGGAGGTAGGATTACAGAATTTTCAGCCCAGCCCCACTGGGTTTCAGCACATATGTAATCTATGTGACATATGAGAACAGCTAAGACATGGCAGTCCTTTTGAAATTATCAACTAGGAACATGAAGCATGAATAATGGTTGTCAATTACGTATACATGTTAACTGATTCAGCTAATTGGAAGTTTAGGAGCTATTTTGAGTATCCACAGTCTCCAAAGCCTATTAGAATCACCCCACATTTTTATCTATTTCTGCCTTTTGAATTAATAGTTGACGTGCTGCTGCGGTATAGGGTTTTGTATGTAAATATTTTCATAAAGTATAATTCACTCTGCAGAATAAGCTAGTTTTAATGTGTAATTTTTTGAATTACCATGCCAAAATACAAAGACAGCATTTTTTTTTTTTTGCTGCTTTCGGAGCCCTGTATTTTTTTATTTTTTAGCTAGAGTTTTTACTCTTGGCTCTTTCCTACTCCCTATATGTTATAAAAGAGAAGAGCTCTAGTAACAAAGCGTCTAATATATTTTGTATGTGATACAGTGCCCCATCTTCTTTTGAACGCCAGTTTAGGAAAGAACTTCCTCTTTTATACAAATATCTTCAAGAAGCTCCGACTGGTAAGGTATACAGCCATTTTTTTTTTCAGTTTTATTTCATGCACCGTGCTGCAATATCATTTCCATTCATCACTTGTTGATTTTGTAGTTGGCTTCATAACTCTCTACTTTTGGGGTTTGATTGACTGTTGCTGTTGCACTGTTCATCGTTTCATTATTATAAGTTCACAATGATGTAGTCTAAAGTTCATCAGACTATACAAGCAGCATCACCTCACATTCACCTAGAAACATCTTCGTCCTACTTGGAGGCTCTTTTAGTTTTCCTGGCAAGTTTTTACTTCATTTTTTGCTTGATATTTCATTATAGATTGGGTGGGAAGATGTTATCCATTGGATGTGGCCACTTTTCTCTGAAGATTGGGGAACCTGGAGAAGCCATGATCTGCCGCTGAGTTTCTGGCCCTTTACGGTTGTTATTACATAGTTCCTAAATTTCATGTTTATAGATGAATAATATATAAATGTTTCTTTACTAATTTATGCTCGTTTGCCTCTTACATGGTTTAAACAGGATCCAGTAACTGGCCTTCCAACATGGCATGATAGGCCTTCATCTCCCCTGCTACTGTAAGAATATTTTCCATTGAAAAGTTAACCTGTGTGGGAAAACTGTAATTAAATAGTAGTAGATACATAGAGTGGTTTAAGAAAAAGTTGCAAGAAACTTCCCATGTGGGTTCCTAACACTCAAAAGAATTCATGTAGACTGTAGTAATTGATTCTTTTTCTTTTCATGTTCACTGGACAGACCATTTTTGTACCATCTGAACAGGAACGAACATGATAACAGGCTTTTGAAGCATTCTGATTCATGTTGAGCTTATTTCTAGTTCACATATTTGAAGCATTCATCTATCTTGTTTGTTATAATGTCTTTGCAACATTCTTGCTTATGGTTATACAGTTACTTAGCTTTGGAAGTGTTATATTATTTCTGAACCTTTACTTGCTACAATTGATAGGTATGGATTTAGCCAAGAAGTTGTTGAGTGCCCTGGTAATTATCCAAAGATGTTATTCATTATTGTTCGTCCTGTGCATTAAAAATAACGGCTTCTCTACTTTCGAGAATTTCGTAAACAAGAAGAGGAAAAGAGACGAAAAAACAGAAGAGACATCCCCAGTCAAGATGTAAACGAGGAAATTCAGCAGTTTCTTTTGTACATTTTTTACGTATCTGTTGACTTCCCAAGTCTCATGTCTATCATTTTAGATCTCACTAAATTAGAGAGCACTCTAGAATCAAGACTTACTGTAATTCCAATTTTAACTAACATTGTATCTTCTCTTGTCTATTTCTACTTTTTGTCCTTTCACTGCACTCTTGCTTGCATCCTTGTAGGTTACTGGCCATCTACTGTTCGGGTTTGTGGCTTTTGGTTTCTCCCTGCTGAATGGCAGTTCTCTTGTGACAGATGTGCAGAAATTTCATCTTTAGTATCATTGAGGAAATTGAAGGCTGAAGATGAGTTGTGTTCAAATCATGCCAAGTTAAAAACATTTCTGGATTCTTCGGCAGATCAACCTATTTTCATAAGTCTGAGTTCTGTTGGTAGGCGAGTCTATATTTAGAGGACTTCATTTGTAGTTACAAAATCTACTTGAATTTTTTTTTGCCCATCTTTTGTGTCTTCCTTATCTCTGTTTTGTTTTTTGAACAACTTCCTTATCTCTGTTGGTCTCAGCAATTTTTAGCAGAAAGGTTTCGCATGTTTAAAAGAAAATGACATATCTTCACCGAAGCAAACTTCATATCATAGTAATTGTGAGAAAATTTCTTGCTAAACATGTAATTGCTTATGCAGACTCAAGAGCAGTTAAAAAACTTCCTTGCTTTAATGAATAGATTTGTGAACTATCCACAAAAACACGTTTTTTTTGTCAAGACATATTTATACTTGCCAAAAATTTTGCAATAGCAGAATGAAATAAATCCAATATAGTTGTAAGCTAGATGAGCTATCATCGCCTAAGATTGACTGGCATTTGATTGGAGATGTATTCCAATAACTTTTTCCATGTGAGGTACTTGAAGAATGTTGTATACGGGATTTATTGTATTTAATTCAACTATGACTGCAGATAGATACTTCACTACTTTGATACTAGGCATTGATCACACATTTGGTGATTTATTTCATTCTAAATGACTTCTCTGTCTGCAGCATGGGATATTTGAGGAACCCCCAAGCATTCCTTCGGGTCCTTGAAAATGTTTTGAACATCACAAGCCATAGATTTATTCTGTTCTCAGCCGGTTATGGACCTTTAGATGCAGCAATCAAATTGTTTGCTCAGACGCTATCATCAGCTTCAGAACAAATGCAATGTAGTGAAGACCAGAGCTACCTATTTGGTGGCCGATTATTTTGCTTTTCCGGGTTAGTATTTGCGGAAGAGTTAATGTGTAATTGCATTGATACTAAATTATAAGGATCTTCCAACCTCGCATCTTTTTGCTCTCTGTTATTCTTAGTGCATCAGTCTTGACTTTAGTCCGCTGATGCAATTACACTGGGAGTTATCGCCATGCCTTTATCCATACCTTTTAGATACATGTATTTTTTCAGCCATATGTAATAAGGTGACGTTATACACACACATGGGATATGAATAATCTAATCTATCATATCTATGTAGAAAAACGAAGACCAGCGGTTATATTTCCCCCTTTTTGTGATCTCTTTTGGGATTGATAGGAATACTTATCACCTATCATATAGCAAGGAATAACTCCATCACATCCTCAACAGCTGTGGTGACTGAGTCATGCTTTACCTGCATGTTAGCGACTAACTTGTGTAATACATGACAAGCATCTTACCAGATTTAGTAATTCCTTAAATGGACATTGAACTTTTGAGCAGTGAACTGAGAAATTGGACTACAAACTTTCCAAAACGGAAAATAATAAGATTTTATTGAAACTTTGATACCCTGTTTAGTCTGTTAGGGTTCCTCTGCTTCAAACTTTACTAAATCATAGCTAGTTTATTCATCGGTACTTAGTTTGGATTTGATTATAAAAAGACATGCGTTAAAATTCTGGATTAAAATTTAACAGAGTAGTAAAACATGTATGAAATGAGAATGAATATTGTTGTAACTTGCGCACTAGGATATAGGTTAAATGAAAATTATCTTCTCTTGACCATGCAACTGAAAATCGTGGATGGAGTATGATTTTGGCTGCAAGATTCCTGAGATTTTCATCAAACTGACATCCAATCTTTTCCATGAACAGTACTATGCCATACAATTGGCTATTCCCCAGATGTGCCGCTGTCATCCATCATGGAGGAAGGTGACTTTTCCTTCCCTTTCAAGTTCTATGAGCACTGTTGAAATATTGTATATTCTAAAGTGTTTCATATCTTTCTATTTGTGGCCTCTTATCGTCAGTGGATCCACTGCTGCTGCTCTGCGCGCAGGAATTCCTCAGGTCTTTTTATAATCGAGCTTGATGTTTCTTTGCTTCTGTTTGTATGTTCTGCCATCGCATTGTTAAGTTGCTAAACTCCAGTTACAAAGACAAGTTTCTACCGAGTAGTGAGGTAGCTATCCCTTAGAATCAAAACACATTCAGCAGCATAACTGATTGATTTCTGATGACAGATTATCTGTCCATTTATTCTGGATCAATTTTACTGGGCAGAGAGAATGTTTTGGCTTGGTGTAGCCCCAGAGCCACTAAAGAGCACCTCATTGCTTCCTGATGAAGACGATTATCCCTGCATAGTAAAAGCTGCAAATGTGCTGGTGGGAGCAATTAATTATGCATTGTCGCCTGAAGTCAAATTACATGCATCACAGATTGCTAAAAAGATATCCACCAAGGTAACGTTCATTATTAAACTCGGTTGCATCTGTTAGTGGATTGTTTTCGGTTGAATAGTTTAGCTTGTTCATGGAAAGGTCGTCTTTACTGCAGGAATATATGATAACGGGAACGGGAAAAAGAAAACTTTGCACTAGATTGCTTGCTTCCATTTTAGAATGCAATAAATTTCCTAAAATCTAGATGTCATCTAAGTATTGAATTCCGGATATTGTTTGCATAAAAGAAATATTTTTGGCTAGTCTTGTTAAAGTACAATGCTATGTACTTGAGAGTGCAAAATCAATTGTTTGACTATTACCTCTTTTAGAATGATCTATTTCTCAAACTCAATATAAAGTCATTGTAATTGCCTTTAGACATGTAGACCAGTTATACTAGTTTAGCGTCCTGACTCTTGATTTTAGCTTTATATCATCGAGGCGAAGGGATGTATGTCATTCTACCACTCCTTTTCCATTTCCCCGCTCTTAAAAAGTGAAGCCGTTTATTTATTTTTTGATTTTCGCAAGAGTAAATCAATATGAAATGTCATTGATGACTAGAAGCTGACCTTTTCTGCATGTCTTTTTATACTTCTTAGGATGGTGTTTCAAAAGCTTTGCAGATAATTAAAGAAGGAATTTACTGTAATAATGCTACAAACTGATGCCAGGTAACCTGTTTTTTGTAATTTAGTTGCTTTTTAGTATTTACCCTGGGTAAACCTTTAACCTCGTACAAGACTTTCTTTCCGGCCTTACGCTTCCCAGTTTCGGGAGCGGATTGAATCATGTATTACAAACTTATGGTGTAAGTCTTTGATCAAATATATGTGCAGTGAAACGCAGTAAATTTACCCTGAGAGGTTTCTTTGTATGAAAACAAGATAAGCCAGAAACTTGAATATTTCTCTCTTCTCTATTTAATTTTCTATACTAATTGTTATTAAAGTGGATTTTGGATGAACCTGTAACTCAATATATGCCTAAGAGGGGGTGAATTAGGTTATTAAAACTTGTGCTTAAACGCATAGCGGAATTGATAAGTACCAAAGGGTAAAGCCGAAAAATAATTATATTGAAATAATGATTGGAACTTAAAAAGTTCCAGAACAAGATCCAAATGGAAACTTAATACAAAACACAATGAAAAATATAAGTGCTGAAAGATTTCAGACACCACAAATACTAACAAGACAAAACACACTCGATTATGAAGAAGTGAGCTTCGCTCTACTATACCTTAGGAACAAAAGGGCGGAACCAAAAGGTTAATCCGCAACTACAACCCCAACTGGGAATTATGAGAGACTAGACTCAAAAACACTTCTTGATCACTCGTGTTTGTCACTCCAAATTTCGAGCAGTAACTGGTACTTCTCCTTCCTCACTGGAACTTGGCGGAGAAGGTACCTATGAACAAGAATAATTTGATATCAATAATGTGCTGTCAAATGCTTGTGGAATTCGTATATTTGTTAGAGAATGAGTAAAGCATATATATAAATGAACTATAAAGCATGATAAAGGAAAGAGAATAAAGTTCAACCATTCTTTCCATATGATGAAGCAAACGACTACTTACTAAAAATGAGTAAGGAAAATAAATCAACCTTAATTGATTGAGTAGAATCCGTAAATAAATAAGGAAGATAAAAAAGGATTCTTTCATTGTATTATAGTCAACGATTACTTTCCTTTTGTCTAAAGATATTCTTGTTAAGTAAGCTCAATAATATTAATGAGACAACTGATATGGAGAGATATAAAAATAGGAAGCCATAAAATAAAGCAAGATTATATGAAAGAGAAAGGATAATCAATTATGCACACTTCCCTTTTAGGAGATGGAAAACGCAAGATATTTGTCACCAAATCTGCACAAGAAAAAAAAAACGATTATTACCAACTAAATAAGCTAATTTGTCATCATCAAAATCAATGGAATGTAAGACCAAAAAGGTCAACAATCTCCCCCTTTTTGATGATGACAATAAATGAGATACCTCTTTTGGATATAGAGAATATTGATTGGAACGATCTTACCAAAAGCTCCCCCTGAATAGGTGATTCCTCCCCCTGTCTAAATAATAATTGCCAAGAAGGATAATATCATGGATCATAGAGCATATATGATAATAAAGGACTATATAAAGGACCATAATGAGGTACGAGGTACGGTTTCTCCCCCCCCCCCTTCATCATCAAAAAGCAGATAAGTGCAAGAATAGTGAAGATATCATTCATGCGTAAACTTAGGAAATTCCATAATACCAAGAAACTCGACTTTTCTTAGAAAATGACAAGTACCACTGGTACTTTTGCGATCCTCCCTACAACTAGCATAATCAGCATCGGAATATCCAATGAGATCAAAACTAATAGATGCTGGATACCATAGACCAAAATTTATACTGCCTTTAAGATATCTAATAATGCATTTAAGAGTGGATAAATGAGATTCTTTTGGGTTGGATTGAAAGCGAGCACAAAGACAGGTAGCATACATAATATCCGGACGACTTGCAGTTAAGTAGAGCAAGCTACCGATCATACCTCGAAAGTGTTTTTCATTAACAAGTTTACCTGTTTCATCTTTATCAAATTTAGTGGATGTGCACATGGGAATAGAGACAGGGTTACACTCATCCATCTGGAATTTCTGAATAAATTCCATGGTATATTTCTGAACAAAAATAATGTTATCCACATATATCTGAGCAAGAAGAAGATCATGCTTATGGCATTTGATAAACAAGGTGGTATTAGTGGTGCCCATGGTAAAACCTTTATTAATAAGAAAATTGTTCAATATTTCATACCAAGCTCTAGGTGCCTGCTTTAAGCCATAAAGAGCTTTAGAAAGATTGAAAACATGCTTTGGGAAAATGTTTTCAGTAAATCCCGGAGGTTGTTACACATAAACCTCCTCATTTATAAAACCGTTTAAAAACACACTTTTCACATCCATATGAAATAAAGAAAACTTTTTGAAAGTAGCAGAGGAAAGTAACGTATGAATGAATTTGAACCTAGCAACAGATGCTTAGGTTTCGTCATAATCTACACCTTTTTCTTGACTGTAGCCTTTAGCTACCAGTCGAGTTTTGTTACGAGCTACTTTACCATTTTCATCAAGTTTGTTCCTGAAAAACCATTTGGTGTCAATGACCGGATGATTTGTGATTCTTTTAACTAAGTTCCAGATTTTGTTCCTTTCAAACTGGGCAAGATCCTTTTCCATGAATTTGGACCACGATTCATCATTAAGAGCCTTTGCAACATTGCTAGGCTTAGTATAGGACAGGAACGCACAACTACCAACATCCTTCTTTAAGCTAGACCTAGTGGTGATATCGGCTGCTAGATTTCCCATAATAACATTGGTAGGATGACGGGACATATGCTTAAAATTTCTCTCTTTAGGAGCAGAAGAGTCATTGAGGTCTGAAGGTTGTATGTCTGTCTCATCAGAGCTGGAACTTCCTCCGGTATTAAGATTCTTATTTGGAAGATCCAAGCTCTTTTGCTCAGATTCTGCTTGAGTATTGTTTGAAATTCTGGAATGCCTGCAGGTTCTGAGCTCAAAGTATCTTTGGCTAAAGGAGGGTTAGTTTCATCAAACGTAACATCTATGGATTCTTTAATAATTCTTTTACGCTTGTTGACAACACGATAAAAATTACTCATATTTGAGTAACCTTCAAAAATCTCTTCATCGGCCTTAGAGTTGAATTTAGTGAGATACTCCTTGTCATTTAGAATGAAACATTTGCATCTGAAAACGTGAAAATGAAAAATGTTCGGAACTTTATTGTACTAGGGTTCATATGGGGGTTTTTTGATAGAAGACCTTAAGAAGACTCGATTAGAAACATAACTTGCAGTATTAACTGCTTCTCCCCAAAATAAATTTGGTAACTCATATTCGTGTAGCATCTTTCTAGCCATCTCTTGTAAGACACGATTTTTCCTTTCAACAACTTCATTTTGTTGGGTAGTCTTTGGTGAAGAAAATTTGTGAATGTAACCATTTTTGTTGCAAAAAGAAGTAAAATTACTTTCTTTGAACTTAGTACCATGGTCACTACAAATATGTTTGATAAAAGTACCTTTTTCATTTTGTAAACGCTTGGTAAGAGGAATAAATGCATTTAAAGCTTCATTTTTATGAGTCAAGCAAAGTACCCACGTAAATCTAGTATAATCATCCACAATAACAAAACATACTTCTTACCAGCCATAGTACCACTCTTCATAGGACCAAAAAGGTCGAGATGAAGAAGTTCAAAGAGATTAGATGTGTCATGTTTCGATTTGAAGGAAGACTTAATCTGCTTTTCCCTTTGACATGCATCACAAATTTTATCTTTGACAAAGGTGATTCTTTGGATGCCTCGAACTAGATCTTTCTTAGAATGGGAAAGAAATTCCAGGTTGGCATGCCGAAGTCTCCGGTGCCAAATCCAACTTCCTTTAGCTGGAATTACCAGACACTCAACCTTTTGATTAGTAAGTTCATCAAGATTTAAGCAGTAAACATTTCCATCTCGAGATGCATTGAAGATTAATTCATTATTTTGCATAATAGAGCAATGAGTAGGAAAGAATTGGACTTGATAATCTCTATCGCATAATTGACTTATGCTAACCAAGTTACGTTTCAATCTCTCAAATAAACAAACTTCATCGATAATAGTGGATCCATTCTTACCAATGGATCTCTTACCAACAATGGTTTCTTTTGTATTGTCTATGAATGAAACTTTACCACCAGTGAAAGTGCCGAGGGTGACGAAATTGGAGAGGTCACTGGTCAGATGCCTGGAAATCCACTATCTAAGTACCATTTGTTCTTTTGGGCTTGGTTCCGAGGCAATTCCTACAATAATTGCTATTTTTGTTTTGGTACCCATTTATGTGTGGGTCCTGCAAAGTTAGTGTAGTTGACTTTTGGTACCCTATAAATTTGGTACCAATATCTCTTTTTAAGTAACACCTGTAGGCAACATGATCATTTTTACCGCATGTATGACAGACTTTATAAGAGGCAGTGTTCTTTTTAGTTTTAGCACGATGAGCATGATAATGAGTGGTATCTTTTTTGGTTTCAGTAGGATGAGCATGATCATGAGTCGTTTTCACAAATTTAGTGTTGGAACATGTTCTGGAAGTAGAAGCATGAAAAGTATGATTATGATGTATATGTGGTGTGTGCATGACATCTTTTCCTTTGACTTGTTTTTTCAAATCAGAAACTTGTTTCCATACAGAAGTGTTTTCTTCAAATAGATACTCTTTTTATTTCTCAAGGCAAAGTTTATCTTTCATGAGATTATCAAATTTTTGTTCCAATTCAGCCTTTTCTGAAGAGAATTTTTTGAGTTGAATTTGAAGTAATTTATTCTTATAAATCAAGCTTTTGATCTGATTCTCATAATTTTTAAGAATATCATAAAAGTCAGAATTTTCAGCGATATCATCATCAGAATAATTTAAATCAGATTTCGATTCGATAGATACCTGTTTGTTTACCATAAGACAGCCGTCTTCATCATTGCATGCATTTGATTCAGATTCATCCCAATGTGTAGATAGAGCTCTTTGTCTGGAATTTTGATCATTCCTCTGGAACTTTCTCAGTTTAGGGCAGTCAGGTCTGATGTGGCTTGGTTCAAAACATTCATGACATATTTTCTTATCAATTTTCTGAGGATCTCTTTGTTGGAATTTAGATTTGGGATTTCGCTGAAACTTCCGGCTCTGCTGGAGAATTTCCATTCTTCTAGTGATCATTGCAAGTTCTTCATTGAATTGTTCATCACTCATTTCTTCTGAATCAGCAGGAATTTCTATTGAATTCGAAGTAAAGGTAAGTGACTTCTGGATCTTTGCTTCAGAACTTCCTTCTTTGGACATGAGAGTCATTTCATGAGAGGTAAGAGAACCAATGAGTTCTCCCATTGTCATGACATTCATGTCTTTGGCTTCGTGAATGGCAGTCACTTTAGGTGTCCATTCTTTTGGAAGAGATCTCAAAATTTTGCGAGTTTGTTCATCTTCTGGAATGATTTTTCCAAGACCAATCATGGGATTGATGATCTGCATGAATCAAGTGTACATTTGACTGATCATCTCATCTTGTTTCATCTGGAACATTTCATATTGGTGAACGAGAAGAGCGATGCGTTCTTGTTTAACTTGACTGGTACCTTCGTATGTGACTTGTAGCATATCCCACATTTGTTTGGCTGAGATACAAGTGCTTCCTCGATTGTATTCATCCTTAGTCAGAGCACACGACAAGATGTTTTTAGCGTTTGCATTCATTTGTAGAATCTTCTCATCACTGCTGTTAAGGTCATCCCAATCTTTTGGAACGTTTTGTCCATCAACTTTCTTCATTGGGATTGTAGGTCCTTTCATGACTATTTTCCAAAGTTTGAAATCAATAGAAATAAAATACTGCTCCATCCGGTTCTTCCAGGTGGCATAATTTGAACTGTCGAAGAGTGGTGGATGGGAGGGAGAGTGCCCCTCTGCATACATATCAAAAATATAGGCGGCCATGTAAATCTTTTGACTCGGGTGGTTAAACCCGTAGAAATGCGCAACTTGGCTCTGATGTCAATTGTAACTCAATATATGCCTAAGAGGGGGGTGAATTAGGTTATTAAAACTTGTGCTTAAACGTACAGCGAAATTGATAAGTACCAAAGGGTAAAGTTGAAAAATAATTATATTGAAATAATGATTGGAACTTAAAAGTTCCAGAACAAGATCCAAATGAAAACTTAATACAAAACACAATGAAAAAGATAAGTGCTGAAAGATTTCAGACACCACAAATACTAACAAGACAAAACACACTCGATTATGAAGAAGTGAGCTTCGCTCTACTATACCCTAGGAACAAAAGGGCGGAACCAAAAGGTTAATCCGCAACTACAACTCCAACTGGGAATTATGAGAGACTAGACTCAAAAACACTTCTTGATCACTCGTGTTTGTCACTCCGAATTCCAAGCAGTAATTGGTACCGCTCCTTTCTCACTGGAACTTGGCGGAGAAGGTATCTATGAACAAGAATAATTTGATATCAATAATGTGTTGTCAAATGCTTGTGGAATTCGTATATTTGTCAGAGAATGAGTAAAGCATATATATAGATGAACTATAAAGCATGATAAAGGAAAGAGAATAAAGTTTAACCATTCTTTCCATATGATGAAGCAAATCATTACTTACTAAAGATGAGTAAGGAAAATATCCGTAAATAAATAAGGAAGATAAAAAAGGATTTTTTCCATGTATTATAGTCAACGATTACTTTCCTTTTGTCTAAAGATATTCTTGTTAAGTAAGCTCAATAATATTAGTGTGACAACTGACATGGAGAGATATAAAAATAGGAAGCCATAAAATAAAGCAAGATTATATGAAAGAGAAAAGATAATCAATTATGCACACTTCCCTTTTAGTAGATGGAAAACGCAAGATATTTGTCACCAAATCTGCACAAGAAAAAAAATGATTATTACCAACTAAATAAGCTAATTTGTTATCATCAAAATCAATGGAATGTAAGACCAAAAAGGTCAACAGAACCAATATAATTGTTATTTTCTTGACTCCTTGGTGAAGATGACTTGGAAAGAACTGGTGACATCTAGAAATTACATATTTTCTAGTCCAAAATGTTGGATCATGCTGTACTTACATCACTTGTGCGCTATAAGTGCGTATAATTGATGTCAGCTTACATTTGTGGAAAATCTTTAAATACATTAAATTTAGGAATTGAGGATCCGAATGGACATTGGTTAAGGTTTTTCTGCAGTTTGTTAGTGGAATTGTCGGATTTTTCAAGGTATGTGTGGAGGAAATTAAGGAGAACAAAGCGCTTGACTAATTGCAAATTAAATGGTAATTTTTTATTATAAAAATTTGGCCTTTTGCATAATGTAATAAGAATATGCCATTGTCAATTTTATGTTGGTTGTTGGTTGTCTTTTTCCTCATTCCATGAAAATTGATTGCACTCCTCCTGTAAGTGGGCTGTTGATTCATCTTGATATGACTACATCATGGTGTTTGGTATTCAAGACCCAATGTATGTAAGAATATCATTTTTGTGTATTCATCGTCTAGTTTGGTACGTAGAACATGGGTTAGAAATAGATATAAAAATTTACGTGGTTCATCCAATCAACTTGCATCCACGTTCGAATATGAGAGAATTTTACTATATCTCAATTCACGTGGCGAAAGGAAAAATTAGGCAGTGGGAGAGAAAATTGGACCACCACTCTTTGATGCGGGAGGTGCTATACGATGCATTAAATGCATTAAAGAATATTTTAATTGGTTAATTAAGCAACTGAGAAGATAAACATAGGCAGACTATTAGGACCAGACATTGATCACTGGTAACTTTCTTTTATTTTTTTTGTGTAACATAGATTTAATTATATTTGTTTCAAAATTTGACTAGTTCAACTGTCATAGATTTCCAAAAGGAGATCTTCCAAGTCCCAAGAAGTCCAAGTTGATGGAGGAAAAATTATTGTCCTACAAAGTGATAGTGGGTTGAGTAGCTCGATATTTATTGCACAATTTTGAATCCATAAGACTTGTAAGTCCATTCTCATGAAAATATTGCACAATCCATAACTTTTTCCGCATTTAATCCGTTGTTTCGTTAAAAAAAACAAATTAGATTAGGGTGGATCCAACTACGCGTTCCGAGCCCCGAAATAATTTATATCTTGAGATTTTCTTTCAACCCCCGCGCTCGAGTTCGATGCGCTAGACAGTGGTTCAGACTTTAACACTTCGGCGTGTTATTTAAAATAATTATTCGGACCGCAATTGGCAAAAATGTTTATCGTCTTCGAATGAAACAATAATACATAAAAGAAAAATTCAAGTCCAGGTAAAAACTATCTCTCTGATACTTAAATCTGACACAAGATAATTTTATACCTACGTGAGAATCTCTCGATCGAATGTATTATTTCTCACCCCCTGCGTTCGATTCGCCAAACGGTGATTCGAGTTATTGTCTTCGAATGAAACAATAATACAGTGAAGGAAAGATTCAAGTCCAGATAAAAATTATCTTTGTGATACTTAAATCTGACACGAGATAATCTTATACCTACATGAGAATTTCTCAATCGAATGTATTGTTTTTCATTGAACTCATCTTCATCTTCTTCGAGTTCAACCCCTGCGTTCGATACGCTATTTCGGTGGTTCAAGCCTTTATAACTTAATGTTTTCGAGTTCAAAAGTGACGATTGAAAACTCAAGTCCAGTGCATAAACTATCTATTCGATACTTAAATCTGAATAAACGACAATTTATACCTCCATGAAAGTCTTCAATTCCGAAACATTACAGGCAAGCGAATGCCGATACAAGCCTTGAAGGCAAATGTCATCGAGTCTACACTACAGCTACTCCTAAGTTACGCTACGATCTACTCCTACATTACGCTAGAAACTACTCCTAAGAAAACGAAAATGCAGAAGTCTGATGATCTTGTCCCTTTTCTTTTCTTTTCTCCGCGGTTCCTATATATCTTGTCTTCGAGAACCGTCTTCAACCCACGTTCCTCGTTTTTGGGAACTTCCGTCAACTGCATCCAACCGTCTCTTTCAAAACCTTCAACTTGGCGCGTCTTCTTGAATACAGATTATTGGCTTTTTGGACTTCATTTTATTTTTCAGATTCGATTCTTGGGCTTTTGTCAATTCAGCCCCTGTTTTCGCTATTTCTGGATTTAATGAGCCTTGTCTTATCTTTTTGTGGACCTAAAATTTGTCTCTTTTCGAATTTTCCCAATTTGGGCTATTTGGGTTTTGTACTTCGGAAGCCCCAATTATTTTATGGTGTAAACATCCGTGATTACGTATCCACAAATGTTGACTAGCAATCAAAGCGAAGACCCACTGTCAATATTGCAGAAATGTGTTTTTATTCCCCAAGAGGTCCCAGAAAATAGCAGTTGCGCCTGAGGCTAACAGTACCTCGAAAGATTAGTTTTGGTTTTTCGAGCTTGAAGATACAATGGGAAAAAAAGTCTTCAATCAATATGAAATATACGGTATTAGTAGTAGAACTGAGGAAAATTTTGAGGTGGAACGGATCCATTGGAGTCGGTCCACCAAATAACATTGAATGCAAAAATTTTTGGTGTATTTTATTAATTTAACCTTGCATCCAACGATGTTAGATGAGTCGATTTTAATGGATCTGGTCCACCTTAAAATCACCCCCTAGGCCTGACGTGGGTAATTGTAAATAGGTTCAAATAAACTATACAAGTCAAGTTAATGAGCTCGTCATGCAATATTAGTACTTAAATTGAACATTTCTTGAAAAACTTTCATGTCACATTTATGTGGGTAACTCTTACGATTATCATAAGAGTTTGCAATGGATTTTGATGCCAGGCTGAGTAACAATTACCTTCCAAAGCACGATTATGGATAAAATTATAAATTTAGTCCCGTAAGTTTTAACTATATAATCCCACGCTTTTTGCGATTTTAGAAATCATCTCAATGAATTGTAACTGTTGTAATTTTAGTCATTTTTCAAGCACCGCTTTATTTTTATTGAAAACTAAATGTACAAATTGTAAATTGCCCCTTGAACTATATGACTTGTATCAAATGTCATCTAAACAAAAAAATTTTATCACATACCCTGAAAAATTAAACAGAAAATAAAAAAGAAATATCCACCATGTTCCCATGTATCCCTTGTCCACCCATCCCCATGCACGCACACCGCCTTCAGCCCTCCCCACCAGCCCATCCCATCCCCGCCTCTTTTATCGCCGCCAAACCCTCCCTTCATCGTCCATCCCGTCGATTTAATTTTCCCTGTCGCCCGGCCCCCTTAGCCCTCCCCACTCCCCTCGCCGACACTCTTTCATGCCACCCTTCCCCTACCCTTGACACCCCAACCACCCCCCAAGTAGGTTTTTTTGTTTTCCTTTGAATTTAATTTGTAAAGTAATATATTAGTGAAAAAGTATTTTTATTCAAATTTTATTAAAACAATTGTCTTCTCAATTTTAATTCTTCATGGTAAGTGACATTAAAATTTGTTTAGATGGTGTTTAATTTAATTTCTTGTACAGTTCAAAGGGCAAATTGCAATTTTTACAAGTATACTCCTTTAGCTTACATTAATTTTTAACGGAAAATAAAGCATGAGACTAATATTATTTCGAAAAAAGACTAACCTCGCAACTTTTTAAAATTATTGAGATTGTTTTCGAAATCACGTAAAACACGAGTCTGAAACTTGAACGTCAAAATTTACAATTTTACGTAGGGATGGCAACGGGGCGGGTATAGCAGGACTCAGGACCTGTCCCGTTAAGAAATTTCCATACCCGGATTCGCTCCGGACCCGGTCATTATCCCCTCCCTCAGCCCTGGACCTGGCGGGTACCCGGCGAGTCCGGGTCCTACCCGTTAGACCCGATCGACTATTTTTTGACTTTTTTCTTGCTTTTTTTTTCTTCCTATTTTCTTCTCAAACGCATTCAAAACAAATAAATAAGTAAATAACATCGAATCGATGATTCAACGTAAATGCATACACTACAAGTCATCCGTTATTAGAGAATGAGAAGTGGGTTTTGAGTTTAGACTTTTCATTCTAATTAATTGACTTTTTTTTTATCTAATTAAGGTTGTAAGGTTAGTTCCTATTGCAAATACTTTTTTTTTTATTCCATGAGGGAGGGGGGGTACCCAAAAAATAATTCACTAGCCCGACATACCCGGGCTAATAGTCACAAAATGAGGTCATGTAATGCTAGCCCTATCATTGTCTAATAGGTGATAAATTTGTGAATATGGTACATCCATGTGGTGCATATGAGTATTAGTTCCCATTTTTTGCTAAAGTATCAGCTACTTGGTTCGTTTCCCGATAAACAAGTTGAAAGGAGACATCTCAATCTCAAGTGTGCACACTACGGATGCTGGAAATCACCTCAAAGTGGTGATGTTCCCTGGAGGCGTCCCCAATGCTTTGAAGTGCGGCTCGACAGTCAGTTTCTACAATTAATTTCTTTATCCCTGGGACCCACGCCATCTCTAGTCCCAATAGTATGGCACGCATCTCAGCCTCCAGCGACGAGCACGGGTCAATGTGACCACTGAACCCCCTTAACCATGTTCCATGCTCATCTCGAAGGGTACCTCCAACCCCCTTTTGGACACCTGTCTTCACTGCAGCGTCCACATTCAATTTAATGTAGTCGGGTGCCGGTTTGGTCCATCCCGTGTGTATCTGACGATGCTTCACGTTCGGATCAAATTTGGGGGCATTGATTATACCGTCAATTCTTTTATGTAACATCTCGATGTCCACTGTAGGGACATTATCCCGAGCCCCATGAATCACCTCATTGCTAACCTGCCAAATAAACAAAATAGTTTCAGCGAACACAACATCCCATTTATCGCACCAATCATACTTGTTGATCTTGTGTGACAGATTCCAGTCAATCCATTCCTTTGCTGTACCTGAAAAGAACGAATTAAAAAAATTAGGATGCACCATTTGGGAGCAAATTGTTTTTGCCCAATCACAATCCCTAACGACATGTATAGGGGTATCCGAATCAATTCCGCAAATGTGGCAGGTATCATTCTGAACAATCCCCCGATTTTTCAGCACCGAGTTCATAATCACTTTATTATGATGGAGTAACCATATAAACATTTGGCGACAATGCGCACCCTGAATTTTCCATATTTTTCCCTACCATTTTGAGTCCACCGGTATCTCGGATGCTTGAGTTAGTGCTGCGTAAGCACTCTTACAGCTATACTTCCCATCTGGAGAACCAAGCTAACGTGGCTTATCTCTATACCCTGCTAGTGTGTCTAGGTCCACCTCTTGCAGGCGAGCAACAATATCGGCCGACAACCCATGTAATGCGATCCAATCCCAGCCACTTTCCAATCTCCAATAACGGTCAATGGTGCTACGGAGTTCATCCGGCTGAAGAGGCCATGCAATATGGAGGGCTAACGGGCCCTCTCCGAACCAGACATCCGACCAGAATCTAATGTGAAAGCCCCCTAGTATCCATCAAATTCCAGACTAAAGCAGAGGGATCACAGCCTGAATGCTACAAAATTTGGCCGAAGTAGCGTTCTTCGCTTTAGCTCTATGCCTCAAAATATATTTGTGTTTGAATACCTGGACCCACAATCGATCCTCGTCATTCATCAGCTGCCACCCTAATTTTCCAAATAGAGCCAAGTTTGTAATTCTCGTCTGTCTTAAGCCCAGACCCCCTGATTATTTGGCTTACAAACTATATCCCAATTAATAAGATGCATTTTACGTTCCATATCCGAACCGCCCCACAAAAACTGTCGATTCTTCTTGTCAATTGCATCACAGATACCGAGAAGAAAACGCATAGTTTGCATATGATAAGAAGAGATAGTTTCTGTTACTGATTTAATCAACGTGGCCCGCCCTGCAAGAGATAGGTGCTTACTTTTCCAACCCTGCAGCCGATTCTTCACTCTGTCTACCAAGAACTCAAAGTCCCTTCAGAGAATTTGGTCGTGGTGAAGAGTAACCCTGAGATATCGACCCAAATTCTCTGTACATCCAAGACTCTTGATGTTACTGATTTGGCACTTAGTCTCTGAGGTGACATTCTTCGAGAAAAAAATCTTTGACTTATTTGCATTCACCGCCTGACCCGAAAGTTTACAGTAGCATTACAAGACATCCATAATCTTGGCAGTCTGAGGAATTGAAGCTTCACCAAATAACAACAAATCATCTGCAAATATCAAATGTGAAATCTTCGGTCCATTACAGGATGTTGGTATCGAACACCAGTTCCTCTCCCGAACCGCCTGATCAATGAGACAACCTAACTTCTGCACGCAAAAAACAAAGAGAGAAGGCGATAGGGGGGTCTTAGTCCGCGCTTTGGATCAAACCACTCTGTTGCCTCACCATTCCATAACAGGGATAATTTAGCTCGAGTGGTACAATCCATAATTAGCGAAGTCTAAGCCTCGGGGAATCCAAGCTCTTTCAGCACATTCTTAAGAAATGACCAATTAATCCGATCGTAAGCTTTTTCAAAGTCAATTTTGGCTATGAAAAAACCCTTTTTTCCTTTTAAACGAATTAAATCATGAACGATCTCCTGAGTAATTAATACATTATCACTAGTTTGCCTACCCGGTATAAAACTACTCTGAGAATGTGGAATGAGTTCATCAATAAATTCTTTAATCCGATTAGCCAAAGTTTTAGTGACATTTTTAAGATTACGTTCGTAAGACTAATTGGACGAAACTGCGAGAGATGTGTAGGATGCTTATCCTTAGGAATTAACATAATGCGCGATTTATTGAGAGAGGGATCAATACTACCTAATTGGAAGGCTTCCTGTACCAGCTGAAAAATATCGTCACCCACTGTATCCCTACAACGTTGATAGATCATGGGTTGTAGTCCATCCGGTCCCGGTGATTTCGACAGTGTCATGCCCCATAAAGCTGTCTTCACTTCATCCTTAGTAACCGGTTGAGATAATACCTCCATATGTGAGTCCCTAAGCTTCGGAAAATCAGACGTGTGAGCATAAGGACTCACGGGATCCCCAGGACCATACAACCTCTAATAAAACTCAACTGCCATCTGCTTTAATACCACCGAGTTTGTTTCCATAGTCCCGTCATCACGAGCTAACTCTCTCAATTTACTCTTTCCCTATCTAGCCACAGTAGAGTTATGGAAGAAATGGGTATTGAGGTATCCTGCCCGTAACCATTGAGCTCTAGCTTTTTGTTTCCAGAACAGCTCCTCTTGTCCTAATGTATTAAGATATTCAGCTTGTAACTTATTTTCCAACTTTCTTAACGAATACCTAAGTTAATTCCTTGTGCCCGTTGGATCCCCAATATACGAGCAACAAGTTGTTATTTTTGTTTAAAGATATTGCCAAACACATCATGGTTTTAGGCATGAGCTACCTCACGAGTATGCTGGATTTGTTCGGTTATCCCTTGACCCAGTTGCAGCTGCCATTCTTTATCAATCATCTCATGAAATTTTGGATGCGTGAACCATGCCGACTGAAACCGAAAATAATCGAGACTAGTCCCAAACCGTGTGTGCTCTGATGAAGTGAGCATTAACAGTGCATGATCTGACCCTATTCTCGGTAAATGACACACTATCGCTTGAGAAAAGGCAATCCGCCAGCTATCGTTACACAAGGCCCGATCCAATCTTTCTTGCAGAGACGATTTACCTCTTTTGGCCCACGTAAATGGCGAGCCGATGAACTTTAAATCAATGAGCCCGCATTTGTCGACACAATCCAAAAATTTTCTACACGTATATGGATCAATCGGTGTGCTTCCTGATTTTTCGGATTGTGTAGTAACCACATTCATGTCCCCCTCAAGAACCCACGATCCATGTATATGAGGGGCCATCTACCTAATGTGATCCCATAGATGATTACGTGGCTCCACTTGAGGGCTTGCATAAACTGCCGTAAGAACCCAATTCGTCTCCCTATCTCATCGAATAAATGGAGGTGATGCTCTGATCATTAGCCTCTACAATATAAATTATGACTTCCGAAGAAATCCAGAAGAGCCGAATACCTCCTGTAAAACCCCTCACTTCAACTTTCTCAACAAGATCAAACTTACTGAATTTCAAATAGCCTACGCCTTGTGTCCTGACACACGCAGTTCTACAAGAACGAGTATCATTGACTTATGCCGAACAAGAACTTCTCTTAGCGAATTCAAAAACTCAAGTTTCGCCGCACCCCTGCAATTCCAAAATATAGACGTCATTTAAAAAATACACAGAGGGAGAAGTTCAAAAAACACAAATAATCATACCTGGGGGGGTTGAATCCCCCTAACCATAGACATATCGATGTCGGTTCCTAATCCGCTGCCGGATTTAGTGTGCCCCACGTTTTGATGTCCTCGATCACCAGGAATATCACCAGAATATGATGTATCCAATTCCTCAACCGACTACTCCTCAGAGCCAGTTTCATCTTCTGCATGGTAATCTGGAGGTCGGGTGTGGTCAAACTGCGACCCCAATGAGAACGAGTCCATCAAGTTGCGTACACTCTTTTCTGTTTGACCCGGCCTTGGTTGGATAACCAGCGTATTTGATTCGGGCATCTCCTGATCCTTGTCCACATTTGATGTTATTGCGAATGGTATATGTAACACCATGTGACATCGGAGGAATCTTCTCGCTCGCCACGATTGGTTCGGGTTCATTCCTAGTCCTCTGTTTATCAACTCGCCTCCACACTTTAGTTGTAGTATTTCCAGAGTTAGCTCCCACCTTTCCAAACACGTGTGTAGCTTCCGAATCAGGCTCCATGCTGTCCTCTAAGTCTTGTAAAGCCGAAAACTGTGATCCACCCGGAACCTAAGCCTTAGTGTTCATTGTTTTCTTGCCTTGATCATGAGTATTCGGTTTCTTAGACGCCGCATTTTGATCTACATCCTGCATAGTATCCTTTTCCCATGTGCTCCATGTGTTTCGGTCTACCCTCTCCTCTGTTTGACCCCCGTGCAAAAATAGAACATTGTCGGGTCTTGGTTTATCCCAGGGCCATTGTCTTTCCTCAGCCCCCTTCGTCTAGTCCGTGGTGGTACGATATTCCATGGCCCCAGAGTAGTTAGTATAGGTTGTTTTCCCCCCTCTTTCGCCTGATCCGACTCCTTATCCTTTTGCACTTGTGCACCACAAGTATCCTTTCAGTGTCCCACCGCACCACATTCAAAGCAAATTAAGGATAATCCTTCTTATTCACTCAGTTGTAGCTTTTTATTAACCTTGATAGCTGGCACTAGTAGCTTCTCCAAATCAAGCTCAACACATACTCTAGCATAACGCCCTCGTAACGATTCCTCCCTGTTCTTATCAATACCCCTTACCTTCCCAATCAGACCCTCCCTGCCACGAAGATGCTTATCATTAAAGTGGTGTATTGGTAAGTCGGGGAACGAATCCATACCGTTGTATTTGAGATCTTCTCCTTCTTCGGGTTGAAAGATGGATCCCATTTACGAACCGTTAAATTGTGACCAAGAATCATCCATGGCCCCTCCCGAAAAACCCCATCATATTCAGCCTTGATTCTGAACCGAATGAGATAGAACTCATTGCCTAAGTCGATGGGATTGACATCATAGGGGATCTTCCATATAGCCTTCATCCGCTGTTTAAGCATCGTATAACCCACTTTTCTTCCAAGAATTTTCACCACGGGAGCTCGCCGTAAGGTTGTGCCATCTCTATTAAATCCTCTTCAGAAATATTGTATATTGGTATACTATCATCCACTTCATCCTCACTCATATCAGTTTTATCGAAAGAATCCTCCTCACCCTCGCCGGTATAAAATCCCGGCATGACTATCCTGTGGTTCCATGTTTGTCGTAGTCTGTCTGTTCCCCATGTATTAGTCGAGGTGTCTTCCTTACCTGATGAGTCTTTCTTACCAGTTTCGTTGTCCGCCGTCTGCTTATCCTTCGTCCTCGCTGCATTAGCTTGAAATTCAAATTCAGATGGAGAGTTTTCCATCATAAATTCATGTGTAGGGTTTAGATTCCTCTCATCATCTGCCCCTAGGAGATTCCGTTTCAGTTTTTTAGTGTTCCGGTTGGGTATAACCACCAGCGGCAGTGGTTTATCGACGTCTGGCGCCTCCATGCACAGAGGCGGCGCAGGTTCCGCGGCCAAACCTAGCCGGAAGAAACGTACGCTTGTTTCCTTTTTTTTCTTTCCCCAGCTCCGATTTTTTAGGAGTTATAATTTAATGAATCTCTTGCAAATAGCACTTTTTGGGATACAATTTATAAATACTAATAAGTTTTAATAATAATTAGACATATAAAATAAAATAAAATTTTTTTAACCGGGCCGGGTATCGACTGGACTCGTTACCCATCCCGGACCCGGCTGGGTCTTGAATTTCAATATCCGAACCCAGACCCGGACCCGGACCCATTTTTTTGGACTCATATTCGCGTCGGGTACTTGTTAGATCCGGGTTCATTACCATCTGTTACGGAATATTATATGTTATCACATTTTCACCAAGTTGATATATTAGTTTTATGAAATATTTGGGATCCGCCTCACTTCACTTTAGTCGTCCCTACAGAACCCAACATGATCACTTCCCTTTCCTATAAATGATCCTCCATTTGCAGTTGCATTATTATCAAAACACACACGCACATAATAGCTAGTCTCTTCACACTACCATTGTGTGTTTAAGTGAAAAACAAAAAAGTATGTCTCAGGGAAGAGGCAGTGCAGTACTACTTGTTGTCGTGGCGGCGGCGATGGTGGTGGTTTTCCATAGTGAAGTGGCTGAAGCAGCCACCTACACCGTGGGAGGCTACGGCGGCTGGACCTTCAATCTGGCTAATTGGCCTAAAGGCAAGAGCTTTAGGGCCGGTGACACACTTGGTAAGCATATAATAAGAGGAGCATCTTTTCTAATGAATCTCAAATGGTACTACTTTTTTATTAGTGTTCGTTTGTTAAAGTGCATTAATTGAAGCTTTTGCTTCAAAATCCCTAATAAATCTGTAGTCCAGATTCTCTATTTTAAAAAGTGTTTTAATTCTTTTTCCAGTCCGAATGACACAATTTTGGAATGAAGTATTCTATATGCGAAATCTAAAGATCCCATGTGACCCTAAAAAACTTGACGGTTTAAAGATTGATAAAAAGAATCATCTTCTGAAAATTAAAGTCACATTGATGTGTACGATCATAGACTTGGATTTGGTATAAAAACTAAAGTCACATTTATGTGTACGTTCGTAGACTTTGATTTGGTTGAATCTAATTCAATAGCCAAAATGTGATTATTTATAAGATGAAACTATTATACTTGTCACGTGATTCTTTGGGTCTACCCAAAATCTAAATATTTTAATGTATGTTAGAAAGATAATTGTGAAAATTGAAAAGGAAAATGCATCAAATTTTAAGGTAGTTGAACTAGAATGTTCAATTAAACTGCGAAAATGCCCAACGGATTACCAACCCAAACCGTGTATCAAATGGCGGGTCGGTAGCTAAACGGGTTCTTGTTTGACTAATTAAAAAAAAATGCAATTTTACAATCAAATTCGAATTTATATTTAATTAATCGTTCCCAAATGCAATATATATGTATATACATATTGCACATTACAGGTAGTATTATGGTTTTTGCTAAGTGTTACAAGAAGTATTACAAGACATTAAAAACGGTATCGATGTAAATTTCAGAACAATAAAGTTGTGGGAAAATTGTTGAACATTTTGGTGAATATTTTGTAAAATTGGATTGAATGTGAGATTTCGCTTCAGGGCCAAAAAAATATTTGAAAGTTAGGTCAAAATTTCGACATTTATACCAAAATTTAAGACCATAAGTGATACCATATAGCCTCAATATAGTGCTCATGATACAGTCATGGACGGGGGCAGGGGGCTGGTGGGCGCACCTCTCCCCTCAACTTTGACAATTCTTTTTTCTCTATAAATTTTAAAATTTTACCCTTTCAAAATCTAAAAATATCAAGCGTTGGCGCTTTTATTTTAAAGTAAAAGTGGCGTTAATTTCTATACTCCAAATTACCTTTTACCTTGGCAATCCAACTTTATTTAATTTGTTAAAATGTTATTGCAGTATTCAACTATAACTCATTGAGCCACAATGTGGTGCCGGTGAACGGAGTCGCCTACAACAGCTGCACTCCGCAGGGCAGCGTCCAAGTGTATCAGACTGGAAAAGATCGGATTAAGCTTGTCAAGGGACAAAATTTCTTCATCTGCACTTTTCCAGGCCATTGTCAGTCTGGAATGAAGATTGCTGTAACTGCCGTCTGATTATAAATATATATATATATATATGTGTGTGTGTGTGTGTGTGTGTGTGTGTGTGTGGGAGTAGTTTTAATTTGAAGGTTTTGAAGCCCATGCTAATTAGTGATAAGTGTGTGTTAACTCAGCTATTGCCTATTATAATGGCCCTCTACTTGTTGGTGACCTTAATGAACAATGCAAATAAATAAGAGAGTGTTTTAAAAAAATTTAGTTTTTTCTTTTTTGTTTTTCGTTTTGGATTTATGTTTTATATGGCAACTATTGAGGCTTTTAATAAGTGATGCTTTGTGGAACACAACAGTCTCACGATTTTAAATTTCAATTCATTTTAAATTATTTAGACTTTATATAGATTCTTATTGCATAATAAACAATTACAATTACTTATGTAGACTCAAAAGCAGTTAAAAGACTTGCTTGCTTTAATGAATAGATTTGTGAACTATCCACAAAAAATCGTTATTTTTGTCAAGAAATATTTATACTTGCCAAAAATTGTGCAATAGCAGAATGAAAATAAATCCAGTATATATAGTTGCTAGCAAGATGAGCTATCATAGCCTAAGATTGATTGCATTTGGTTGAAGATGTAATCCAATAACTTTTTCCATGAGAGGTGCTTGAAGAATGTTGTATACGGGCTAAATTGTTTTTGATTCAATTATGACTGCAGATAGATACTTCACTACTTTGATACTAGGCACTGATCACTGATATACCCAAAATATGGTATCTAAACTCATTAATATTAAAACAAAGGCTTTAGGCTCAATACAAGCCCAAAATCTGACATTGGGCTGAAGATTCGCTCTAAGTAACAGTGTTGGGTCGGGTTGTTCCTTGACTCGACGCCACAGTCCGAGTCATCTACCGTCCAATGGTGCCACCTATTGACATCCTACAGATGTCCACCAACTATTTGTACAAGGTGTGTGCTATAGATACTCCCTCAGAACATTTATTGGGGATTGGAATCTTGAGAATATTCCCTAACTTTAGCCTCGTATCTCCTGAATTAACGAGCCTATAGACTAAGAAGTACGATCCTATATATATAAATTTAGAAGTTAGAATCGTCCACCGAGTACGTCCCTGATTATACACTTTAATATAGAACTACGTTTACTTGATCCTGATTAGATATATGTAGCTTGATTATCATTGAGTGCAGTCTTAAATCGTTATCACCATACTCGTGGTGGGGTTCGAGTCCCCGGATTCGAATTAGATCAATCACACATCTGGTGATTTATTTCATTCTAAATGACTTCTCTGTCTGCATCACGGGATATTTGAGAAACCCCCAGCTTCGGCCCCAAGCATTCTTTCGGGTTCTTTCGGGCCCCAAACATCACAAGCCATAGATTTATTACGTTCTCAGTTGGTTATGGACCTTTAGATGCTGCAATCAAAATGTTTGCTCAGACGCTATCGAATAAATGCAACGTATAGTGAAGACCAGAGCTTCCTATTTGGTGGCCGATTATTTTGCTTTTCCGGGTTAGTATATGCGGAAGAGTTAATGTGTAATTGCATTGATACTAAAATATAAGGATCGTTGCATGGGATTCCAGGTTTCAAATATCATTCAAGATGTAAAAGGATGAGGCTTATAAACTTGTGTTTTGCGGACGACTTGATGATGTTTTAACAAGGAAATGTAGAATTATTTAGTCTGGTCAATCAAAGTTTTGAGCAATTTTCAATAGTGTATGGGTTACATGCAAATCTTGACAAGAGTCAAATCATATGTGGTGGGATTGTTAGGTGGTATGCCCTCTATGCCATTGAAGAATTAGATATAAAAGGAAGTTTTATTTATATTATATGAACATTATTATTGGTTAATAAAAGATATTGAGTTTGTTCTTAAAAATCTAATAGTGGTATTGAATGTATTGAACAAACTAGGTCCTTAAGATCGAGGTGTGCTCACTACTGCATATTTGATACTGGTGGAGTTAAGTGCTTGATATTATAAAGACGGTTCGCGAGTCAAAGAATCCAAATTGGGCATTTAGATTCGACTCGTATGACACTTGTTTTGACAAGAAAAGTGCTAAATCTTACACTGATTGGATAGTGGGAGTTGGCGTCATGAATATGGTTAACGGAGTTAACATGTTTGAACTCGACTCGTTGTAATCCTATCACATGGGTTTTTACTCAGTGACAGTCAGTGATGAGGAATACCATTATAATAGTATGAGTGAACTTTAGACCTAAGGAATAATTTACATTGTGCTCGTACCATTGAATAAGTTATTAGAGTAGTTAGGCTCAATCACCCGTTGGTGGGGTCAACCTCGAAGAACGATTCAATTGATGCGTTCGACAATGGGAAATTGATTGTCAATAGGGGATTAACTGTCTTGAAAGCAAAAGAGAAGCAACTTGTACGTCATAGGTGTTGTGAAATTAAAGTCTTTGGCCAAAGCATTAATGACTGACTTATATTGGATATGAAGGGCAAGTTGGTAATTTCATATTAGTATGCTTATTAAGTACAATATCAAGTTTTATGAGTTTGACGTTTCATGACTCGTGCTTGATCGGGTTGCGTCAGTGAAGAGTTTATGCTTATATGGTATTTATAACATAAAGGTTCGTGATGAAATATTCATCTCGTACTTGATTGGGTTTCGTTATAGCTTCACGAGATGACTTAGTGCTAACTATATCCTTGGAATCCTCCCAATGTCAATCAAGACGAGCCTAAAGAGTCGTGCTATGTAAAGATGATATAATAAAGGAATTTTACTTATTGAAGGTTATTTTGGTAATTTCACTTGGAGTGGAAATTATCAAAAGGGATAAAAATTGATCGCAATAAATATATTTAATTATTGTGATTAAATTATTTTATTCAATCAATATTAATAGTATGGTATTATTAATTCATAATTAACAAAGTACTATTAATAAAAAGAGAATAGTATTTAATTAATTACCAATTGGATTGGATTGAGAATTTTAATTAAATACTTAACACTGGGCTTGGAGTATGAAAAAACCCAGTGCATCTATCCCCTAGGGCATGCACGCCTCCCCCCCCCCCCTGTCCTTAGTCAAGGAGTAGTCTTTTATTTAAACACTAGGTGTTTAACTAAAACAATAACTCAAGTCAATTTTTCATCTTAGAGAGTGGAAAAGAGTAAAATACAAATCCTTCTCCTTCCACATAAACCCTAAGGCGCCCAACCCCAGTCTGAGATAGAGGAAGTCGAGCTTCAAGATTGAAAGTCATCTTTCGCGTGATTATCTAGAGGAAGGAACGATCTATTGCTCCTCATCAAAAGGCTAGGCCTTTTGTTTTTAATCGAAAAAAGTAATTAGATTACCACCTATTCTTGATATCTATTTGTGATTACGAAATTATCAAAAGTCTGAATTGAATCCGGGTTATGTGAATCGATTAAAGTTTTTATCCGCTGGTTCGATTCACAACAGAGATATTTGAGGAGCTAAAAGGTCAAATACTAAGGAATACTGGATTTGTTGAAGGACAAAGGCCAATGAGATACCTAGGGGTACCTTTAATTTCAGCACTGCTCACTTTAAATATCTGTCGACCCCTAATTGAGCAAATTCTTCGCAAGATCACACACTGGATCGCAAAACTGCTCTCATTTGCTGGTAGAACTCTGCTCATTAAAGCTGTCATATTTGAGATTCAAATGTTTTGGAGTTAGGTATTTCCCTTACCTATTATAGTTATAAATGAGATTGAAAAACTGTGTAGGAACTTTTTATGGAATGGGCAAACAACAAGAAGGTACAAGGCTGTGGTGAAATGGGTGATGTATGTTTGACTAAACAAGAGGGTGGTTTGGGGCTAATTTCTTTAAGGGTATGGAATATGGGTGCAAAAGCAGATTCCGTATGGATTAAATGGGCTCATGAGTACTATATTAAAAATGACTCTATATGGACTGCAGCAGGTCAAAGTACATCCTCATGGTACTGGAGAGGGCTACTGATGATTAGGGACTCTTTCTTGGATGCTGTAGATGTTGTTCAAAACAAATGGAAAGATTGGGCAATATTGTTAGATTAGAAAAATCCCGTAAAAAACTTGTATTATTGAGTAAAATATTTATAGATATACATGTACTTGATAAACAAGAAATCTTAACTGTAAACAAGGAAAAGACAAATAGAAAGAAATATACGAAAACCTAAATTAACATAAATATTAGAAAGATATGGAAAAATATTATATTATCTACCACTCTTTTTCCATTTCCCGGTTTGTAAAAAGTCATTTATTTATTTTTCGATTTTCTCAACAGTAAATCAATAGGGCTGTTCTATGTTGGGCCGAGACCAGCTCAGCCGTTGGATCCCCCTAATAAGGGGGGGTCAAATTTCCATTTAAACCACCCCCCCCAACCATGTGGGGGGATCCAACGGCCCTCGCTGGGCCGAGGCCCAGCATAGAATTTTCCAACGTCATTGATAATGACACGTCTAAAACAGATATATGAATCACAAATAATTACTAGAAGCTGACCTTTTCTGCATGTCCTTTTATACTTCTTAGGATGGTGTTTCAAAAGCTTTGCAGATAATTAAAAGAAGAAATTAATTAACTGTAATATTGCCACAAACTGATGCTAAGGTAACCTGTTTTCTGTAAATACAATGACTTTATTTATGTGCAGTGTAACACAGTCAGTTTATTTATGTAATTCAATTTACCAATTTACCACCCTACCTACCCTGAGAGGTTTCTTTGTATGAAAACAAGATAAGCTATGAGAAAGATAAGACAGAAACTTTGAGGTTATGTATGGTTGGGAATTTTAAAAATATTTTTATTTTTTGAATCACCAAAAAATAAAAATACACAATTCAAGTCAAATTCAACAGAAAATGATCAAATTTTAAATACACTGCACATTCCCCCATACAACAACCAATCATTTCATCATTTCAATCTATTCACATCATTAATTATATTATCCCACTATCCAACTCATTATCTTACTTTTCATATTTTATATAATAAAAATACCTATTCAATTTTCCAATATTTCAATTATTATTATTAAATAATATTTAATAATATATAATTTGTATAATATATAATCCATTATTCACATTTTTCTCCCCTACACTATCCACTATTCCTCCACTCCCCTGCACAACCCCCTACCCCTCGGCCCCACCCCTACCCCCACCTGCCCTGCCCCCTCTCCACCCACCAGCCCCCACCCCACACCCCTTACATCATATGGCTTGCAATATGTTGTATTTTTATTTGTAAGTTTCTAGTATGTGTAATTGAATTGAAATTTAATTGGCAATGTTTTTACCAAAAGTATGTACAATATTGTGTGATTTATAATTTCATTTTAATAATTTTGTTTGTTATTTATTGGATTTTAAATTATATTTTTTTAGCTTCTCAATATTCAAATAAATACCGACTGAATCTCGATTATTTCATTTTGGTACTAACGTGGCATTTAATAGGGTTGCCCACGAGCCGAGCTCAAGCCGAGTCTCGCCAAATTTCTCGGCTCGAGCTCGAGCAAAGATTTTATGTAACATCATAGTATCTCATTATAAGAAGTTGGAAATAAATTTGCCTCAATCAAATTAAAAATTCATATTTACACATTTCATAAAATATTGTATATATGGATCACATCCTATTTTTATATTTGTCCAATGCGAACCGTATAATTACACTAACTATTATAAATATAGACGAGCAAGATTTAATTTTTTTAAACTTTTAAAATATAAAATTGAAAAGAAAACACGAAATAGAAAAAGGATAAAAATCTAAAGATAAAAAGAAATGAAAAGGTGACAAAAAAAAAAACTAAAAATGAAGGGTCCCCACCCCCACCCCCAAATCCATACCCGTCCCCACCCCATCTCATGAACGCCTCCCACTGTCTCCTTTTTTTTTTTGTCTTTTCATTCTATTTGTATAATATATATTATATTATGTATGTGTATATATATACACATATATACATATTACTTTATTACCAACTCATAACATTATTAAAAAAAATATTATTTTAATATCTTTTCCTCCATCATCATCACATTCATAACCAACTCAATCATTTCATATATCAAATCCTAATAAAATCAACTTTATATCACATCTACACTACTTTCAATCAAATTCTAAAAATAAATCCAAACAAACAAATAAAGTCAATATTTTCACACAAATTTTTGTAATACATATTCCCCAAAAAAAACTCAGAATTCATTTTCGAAAACACAACCTGAATATTTCTCTCTTCTCTATTTAATTTTCTATACTAATTGTTATTAAAGTGGATTTTGGACGAACCAGTATAATTGTTATTTTCTTGACTCTTTGGTGAAGATGACTTGGGAAGAACCGGTGACATCAGGAAATTAAATATTTTCTAATAAAAAATAGTGTATCATCCTGTGCTTTATATCACTTATGCATGATAAGTGTGTATATTTCACGTCAGTTTACATTTTTGTGAAAAACTTTAAACACGTTTAATTTAGGAATTGAGGATCCGAACGGACATTTGTTAAGGTTTTTCTGCAGTTTATTAGTGGAATTGTCGGATTTTTCAAGGATTGTATGGAGGAAATTAAGGAGAACTTGACTAATTGCAAATTAGATGGTACATTGTCATTATCAAAATTAGGCCTTTTGCATAATGTAATAAGAATATGCCATTGTCAATCTTATATTGGTTGTTGGTTGGTTTTTTTCCTCATTCCATGGAAATTGAATGCACTCCTCTTATAAGTGCTCTGTTGATTCATCTTGATATGACTACATCATGTTGTTTGGTATACAAGACCCCGTGTATATAAGAACATCTGTTTTGTGCATTCATCGTCTAGTTTGGTACGAAGAACATGGGTTAGAAATTGATATAAAGATTTATGTGGTTCATTCAATCGTCGTGCATCCACGTTCGAATATGAGAATTTTTTTTACTATATCCCAATTCACATAGCGAAAAGAAAAATTAGGAAGTGGAGAGAGAAAATTGGACCGTCTCTCTTTGATGTGGGAGATGTTACATGATGCATTAAAGAATATTTGAATAGGTTAATTAAGAAGATAAACATAGGCAGACTATTAGGATTAGACATTGATCACTCATCACTGGTAATTTTCTTTTCTTTTTTTTGTGTAACATAGATTTAATTGTACTTGTTCCAAAATTTGACTAGTTCAATTATAGATTTCCAAAAGGGGATCTTCCTAGAAGTCCAAGTTGATGGAGGAAAAATTATTGTCCGACAAAGTGATAGTGGGTTGGGTAGCTCAATATTTATTGCACAATTTTGAATGCACGAGACTCATAAGTCCATTTTCATGAAAGTATTGCACAATCAAACTTTCTCCGCATTTAATCCATGATTATATATCCACAAATGTTGACTAGCAATCAAAGCCGAAGACCCCGCTGTCCATATTGCAGAAATGTGTTTTTATTCTACTTTTTACTTATTTTTTAATAAGTATAAGAGTACGTAAACAACTACTATTATTTATTAAATGAACAATTTGATCTCTTAAATAAGAGATTTTGCGTTCAAATCCTTGTGGATGAAGAAAATTTACATAGGAGAGGTCCCAGCAAATCGCAGTTGCACCTGATAGTATCTAGAATGATTAGTCTTGGATTTTCGAGCTTGAAGATATCGGATAAAAAAAGCCTTCGATCAATATGAAATAAATGGATATTAGTACTATTTTTATTTTATTTTTTGGAGGAGTGGATATTAGTAGTAGACCAGAGGAAGATTCTAAGGTGGAACGAGTCCATTGAATTCAGTCCACCAAATAACATTGAACGCAAGTAATTTTTGTGTATTTTACTAATTTAAGTTTCCATTCAACGATATTGCATGGACCGATTTTAACCCGATACACCTTAAATTCACCCTAGACCTAACGTGGGTAATTGTAAATAGGTTCAAACTGTTGAATTGTGGTGAAGAAATGGCTCATTTCCCTTTGATAATGAAAGAGCAATTTGTCCCACATAGGAAGAATTTTGTAAAGGGCCATCTCTTTTCCTATAAAAAGGGATCCACCCTTTAGTTGTTTGATATCCCTTAGCCTCTCATCTTTGGCTATTCTTCTTTCCTCCTCTATAGTTTTGTATATTTCACTTTTGGTCCTTTCTTTTGTGTAGTGAAATATTTTGGTGGGGTCCGAGAACGTAGGCTAAATTAGCCGAACCTCGTTATATTTGGTGTTCTTTATTTTGTGTTATTCTTCAAGTAGCCATTGTTAGTTATAGTTGTAGTGTTATATTGTGCTATTAAATTCGTCTAGTTAATTCTGTCGAGGAGGTTGGGTTTTAAGCGCGACCGTTGTGACGCCTCCAATCTTTCCTGGGAATTCAATCTAATGTGGTTTTCTAGTACAATATTTCTCTCGCTATTTCTATATTTGGTGGAATATGACTCTGAGTTCCACAACACAAACAACTATACAAGTCAAGTTAATGAGCTCGTCATGCAATATTAATACGTAAATTGAACATTTCTTGAAAAACCTTCATGATCGCAATTAAAATTGTTGCTTTGTGGGTAACAATTACCTTTCAAAGCACGATTAGGGATAAAATTATAAATTTAGTCCAGTAGGTTTTAACTATAATCATCTCAATGAATTGCAACTGTTGCAATTTTAGTCCTTTTTTAAGCATGCATTATTTTTCATTGAAAACTAAAGAATGGTTAACTCGAAATTGCAAATTGCCCCATGAACTATATGATTTGTATCAAACACCATCTAAACAAACTTTTTTTATAACATGCCCCTGAAAAATTAAACAGAAAACAAAAAAGAAATATTCCTCATGCTACCATGTATCCCCTGTCCACCCATTCCCTTGCACGATCGCAGCATTCAGCCCTCACCACCAGCCCAGCCCTATCCCAGCCTCTTCCGTCGCCGCCTTAACCACTACAAGAAAATTGAGAATTTGCAATGCAAATATATGTCATGACTTAAAATCGTGATTTATAGCAGTCTAAGCTCATGGCTAAGTTAGTCGTGGTAGATGTTTCATATAACCTCACTAAAGTTAACCGTGGTGAAAAAAAAAACTAGCTATTTTAAGCTCTAACTAGTCGTGGTGGAAGAAATGTTAATCTAACACTTTTTTACAATGACTATAAGTCATAGTCTTTATTATGAACAAAACATTGACGGGAAAATCGCATTTTTAGTCCCGTAACTTTGCCCCATTTCACTTTTGGTCTCATTAGCTACGGGATTCTCACTTTACGTCCCATATCTTTAAAAAATTCTCATTTTTGGTCCCAAACCTCTGATTTCGTCTATTTTTAATGTGAAATGGCACGTGAGTGACCTGTGCGCCTTTAGTCAGCTGGGTTTGGGGGAAAATTGTTCACTTTGACTATTTGGGAGGTAAAATTGGTGGTAAAATTGAGAGAAAAGAAGGGGAAATCGGATTTTGGGGCAAAATTAGATAGGTTTTTCTCAATTTTGGCGCCAATTTTGCCTCCCAAATAGTCAAAGTGAACAATTCCCCCCCAAACCCAGCTGGCTAAAGGGGTACGGGCCACTCATGCGCCATTTCACGTAAAAAATAGACGGAATCAGGGGTTTGGGACCAAAAATGAGAATTTTTGAAAGATATGGAACGTAAAGTGAGAATCTCGTAACTAATGGGACCAAAAGTGAAATGGAGCAAAATTACGGGACTAAAAATGCAATTTTCCCAAACATTGACTATGACTATAAGTTATAGAAAATGTTTTGGCCATACTTGTAAATACCACGGCCAAAGCCGTGGTCAATTAGTTTTAACTATGGCAAATAGACTTTTCACCATGACATAATGACATAGCCAATAATAATTTTTTTTGCAGTGAACCCTCCTCTCATCGTCCATCCCGTTGATCTATTTTTCCCTGTCGCCTGCGAAAAACACTTGTATACACGGGTCTAGGGTCCCACCTGTGCACCTTGTGGATGTGATTAATCCACATGACTTATTTTGTTTTTTTGAATTAAAAAACAAGTGTTAAGAATTAATCACATCTACAAGATTCACAAGTGGGGCCCAAGACCCGATTTATACAAGAATTTTCCGTTTTTCCGTTGCCTGCCCTCCCTCAGCCCTCCCCAGTCCCCTGGCCGACATGCTTTTGTGCTCCACCCTGCTCCTTCCCTTGTCACCCCAGTCGCCCCCCTAAGTGTTTTTTTTTTCCCTTTGATTTTAATTTGTAAAGTAATATATTAATGAAAAAATATTTTTATTAAATTTAATTAAAACAATTTCTTATTAATTTTAATTCTTGTTTTGATGATGTTTGATTTAATTTTTTGTACAGTTCAAGGGCAAATTGTAATTTTTAGAAGTATACTCCTTTAGCTTCCATCAATTTTTAATTGAAAATATAGTTGGGACTAACATTATTTCGCAAAAAGACTAAGGGCTTGTTTGTTTATGTTGTCAAATTCCATTTTCAACATCCAAAATCACAAAATTCTAAAAAATTATAACACAAACTATTTTCATCTAAATTCATCTTTTTTCATCTCTACTTTTTCAATGCCCTATATAACTATCTATCAATCAATATATCTATCATTTCATACGATCATCAATCAAAATTATTTACTCCAATTACTATTTCTCTTTCCTTTTCATACTTTATAATTTTTAATTTACATTTTATTATTTTTTTATTCACATAATCATAATATAAATAACTAACTCAATCATTCAACACATCATACATCAATCTTTCGACATTAATTTGACACATTTTACAAATTTCAACTATTTTTATAAAACATAAATAAACACAATACAATTCACATCATATTTACACAAATCTCCATAATACGTATGTCTCGAGAAACTTTCAAAATTCTAACTAAAAAACATAAACGAACAAAACCTAACCCACAACTTTTGAAGGTCACAATTTTACCGATGAATATAATATGTTACTATTATATTTCCACCAAGTTGATGATATGTGGGATCCGCCTCACTGCTCTTTAGTCGTCCCTATAGAAACCAACAAGATCATTTCCCTTTCCTATAAATGATCCTTCATTTGCAGTTGCATTGTTATCAAAACACACGCACATAAAAGTCCCTTCACAGTTCACACTACCATTGTGTGTGTAATTTTCTAAGTAAAAAAAAAAAAGATGTCTCAGGGAAGAGGCAGTGCAATACTACTTGTTGCGGTGGCGGCGGCGATGGTGGTGGTTCTCCATAGTGAAGTGGCTGAAGCAGCCACCTACACGGTGGGAGACGGCGGCGGCTGGACCTTCAACGTGGCTGCTTGGCCTAAGGGCAAGCGCTTTAGGGCCGGTGACACTCTTGGTAAGCATATAATAAGAGAAAGTGCATCTTTTCTAATGAGTTTCAAATGCTACTACTTGTTTACTTGTTTATTAGTGTTCTTTTTTTTATTATTCAATAGAATGCTCTAAATATCTAATCTTATAAAGTCGGGTTGATATAATCCTGAATCATAGGATTCGAACGTATACTGTAATATAAAGTGGGAGGTGGATACTATTAAATTAATATGTTTTGGTATTAGTGTTCTTTTGTTAAGGTTCAATTACATGAAGCTTTTGCTTCAAAATCCCTAAGGAAATCTGAGATCCGGATCCTCTATTTTAAATGGTATTTTTTTCTTTTCCAATTACATGTATATGTCATTTGTATAAATATTTTCTTTAAATACGCAAGTAATGAGGATTGTATCCACTCGATATACATAGAAATAAATAAAATATGAGATGAGATACAATTTAAAATGGAATATATATGTATATACATATTACACATTAGTGCAACTTTACAATAAGATTCGAATTTATATTTCATTAATGGATAGTATTATGTTTTGGGAGCTGATATTGGCACTCCAAAAATTATTATTGGAGCTCCACTTTTCAGTATTTCTAGAAAGAAAATGTATTGAACGTGGAGTGCCAATAACAATTTTGAAATATTATTTACCTATATTTTTTGCTAAGTGTTGCAAGTAGTACTACGAAGACATTAAAAATGGGTAGCGATGTAAATTTCAGAACAGTAAATTTCTAGGATCTTCTAAAAGTTGTGGAAAGGTTCTGGAAACTTTTCAAAATTTCATGTTGCCCTGAACATTTCGGTGAATATTTTGTAAAATCGAATTGAATTGAATGTGAGATTTCTCTTTTTTAACACCCAACAAAATCTGCGAGTGGGGGTCAAAATTTAAGACCATAAGAATTAATAGTCTCAGTCACATGGGGAGTACTGAATGCTGTCATGGACAAAGCCAGGGGGTGGGGCACCCTTCCCCACAACTTTGAGAAATTCATTTTGCCCTATAAATCTTTTTCTAAAAAAAAATAAAAATTTACCCCTTTTAAATTTTAAAAATATCAAGTTTTGCCCCTTATTTCTACACTCCATGTTTTTACTATGGCAATCCAACTTTATTTAATTTGTTAAAATGTTACTGCAGTATTCAACTATAACTCAGCGACCCACAATGTGGTGGCGGTGAACGGAGCCGGCTACAATGGCTGCACCACGCCGCGCCGCTCCAAAGTGTATCAGACTGGAAAAGATCAGATTAAGCTTGTCAAGGGACAAAATTTCTTCATCTGCAATTTTCCAGGCCATTGTCAGTCTGGAATGAAGATTGCTGTCACTGCTGTCTGAATATATATATATATATATATATATATATGTGGGAGTAGTTTTAATTTCAAGGTTTTTGAAGCCCCGTGCTAATTTATGTATGTTTAACTCAGCTATTGCCTTTCGTAATGGCCCTCTACTTGTAGGTGACCTTAATGAATAATACAAATAAATAAGAGTGTTTCTATATTTTATAGTTTTTTTTTTCTTTTGGATTTATGTTTTGTTTGGCAACTATTGAGGCTTTTAATAAGTGATGCTTTGTGGAACATAACAGGTTCGCCATTTTAAATTTCAATTAAATTTCAATTCATTTTAAATTTAGATTCTTACTGCATAATAAATAGGAATAATTACACTCACACCCCTCAATGATAGAATAATTACACAAACCCTCTTTCACTAATTAATAATTATAAATACACCCTCTCATATTAAAGATTTCTTACAATTGCACCCCTGTGTGTAATAATTTTTACAATTGCCTCCTGTAAATTATACAAAAAACCCTCTAAGGGGGTCTATTTGTAATTATCAATTAGTGAAGGAAAATTTATATAATTATCTTATCATTGAGGGAATGTGGGTGTAATTATCCCTAATAAATATTTACAATTGCAATGAGAGTTCAAATCTCATGGGCTTCAAATAATTCGTTCGAATTTTTTGTCGAAAATGATGCATCATATACAATTTCAACTAATATATGAATGTGTGACATGTCTAAAATATTTTATTATATAAATTTGACATTACTTACTGACATTTAATGCGTATGAATGCCTAAATCTACTGGTGAAATTGAGGCCCTCAAGATATTAGAAATTTTGAGTTATCAAAAGTATAAGTTTTTTTTCCACTTTATGGATAATTGTTAGCTGTTTTATCTTGTAATTTAATAGTAATTGTTATATATTGATTGGTGATAAATATTTATGATGTAATTGACATATATAAACGTTTTATTAAAAAAAAAAATAGAAGATGAGACCCCATCTAAAATAGAGTTCATTAAGTACATCACGACTCTTTTGCCAACGTAATATAATCAAAATCTAAAAAAGAGAGCATTATCAGAACAATACCACATCATTATCAAATCCTAAAGTCAACACGCGTAATTAAATAAAATAACCTATGAATATTAGGCTCCCCACATCATTACCAACCAAGTACTTTATCCAACACGCGAAATTAATTAAAACAGCCTAATATGTAACTAATATTGCCGGGCTCACACAGTACTTCCCATAATTACACCAAATCCTCTGTGTAATATCGTACGACAAGTCGACAACGTAACATAAACTTAATCTAAGCCATGTTCCCCGCTGTCTACATCATTATCAAAGTAATTTTCTGTCAGAACTAATTTAATGGTTCGATAGTGTATTTTGTTTCTATTTATTTCACACAAGTATATGATATCACATAAAATACATCTCATTGTATAAAAAAGATAGATACTATCACTATTGAACTTGGTCTAGCATATAATATTCCTCGTTACCATGTCATTTGCACACTATGTGCCCAATCATGCCCATTACCATTTAACTCTCAAATTCTTATAAGCTAGCATCAATTCTGGATCCATAGGAACCTGTTAGCCCAATGTTTTTAGGCCCTTAGATAGTTCGGCCCAATAAAACCGAGCCTTAAGCTAAGCCCATTAGCCAGTATTAGTTGATAGCCTTGTTTGCAAAAACTGGAAGAAAAAAACACTTTTTAGTGTAATGAATATAGATACATATTGAATTTAAGAAAGGACATAAGAGGAATTAGGACATAGAAAAAGAGAGAGTTGAAAGAGTTAGAAAAGCTTTTTCATTGATAACTTTTCATAAAGCTGCAAAAAGCTGGTACACTCAGCTTAGTACGGGAATTAATGCAATTTTAGGTAATTTAAAAACAACAAAAGTAGCCCAAAAGTGGTAGTACAATTCAAGCATATTTCTAACGGTGTGATCCTCTTCTTTTAGGAGCCCTTGATCAATCTCTTGGATTTGCAACACGCGTCCCTAGTCCCACCTTCTCCTTACGCTAGCACATTAGTAAAACGGCCCCACTCTGATCTCCAATCCTTTTTATCAAACCCTTAATCCAACGGCCCGTCTTAAATCTCCCCTCCCCTCCTTCTTTGATCCAACAGTCAGCATCAAAAGCCCCAATCTGCATCAGGTTCATGACATTGTCCCTTTGATTTTGAGATCCTTGCCCACAAGGATCAAAATCTGAAAATTGCTTATCAGATAAGGAAAATCCTCCCATGTAGCTTCATTTTTAGAAAATCCAGCCCAATGTATAAGAAATTGAGGCTTCGATGTTTTCAGAATTGCATTTTCATTTTCTGGTGATGCACACTTTTAGGTAAATTTTACAGAAAATACTCAAATTTTAAATACTACTACACATTCCCATGTACAACAACCAATCATTTCACCCTTTCAATCATTCACAATCTTTCATCATTAATTACACTATCCCACTTTTCAACTAATTCTCTTTTTTACTTTATTATATTTTATAATAACTAAATATATATGTATATATATATACAGCATACACATACTTTATATCAAATCATATATATACATACATTCATAATTAATTCAATTACTTCATATATCAAATCCCAATAAAATTCAACTTTATATCATCAAACACCACTTCTAACTATTTTCTAAAAACACATCCAAACAAATAATAAAAGTCAATATTTTTACACGAATTTCTATAATACACATTTTTCAAAAAAAATTTAAAATTTAACTCAAAAAACATATCCATACGCAGCCTGAGTAACTGGTGCATTGTTTCTCGGAATTATCCTTCAACCTAGCACAACAAAAGGGTGAGTTTTATAGAATCCCTCTTCATTAACCTGGGGTAATTCTTGAACAGGGGTATACTTATGACCAATTTGTTTCTTCAATGGAAGACTGGGTGTATTGCGCTTCCTTCAGGTAAGGCCAATTTGTAAGCAACCTTCCCCACTTTCTTTTTAATTAGATATGGGCCATAATATTTAAGAGCCAATTTCAAATGTTTCCCGAGAGCTAGTGTGTTCATTTTGTATGGTTATAGTTTTAGATAAACATATTCCCCCCACTTAAATTCCCTTTCACTTCTATGTTTATCCACATATGGTGCTTGGAATGGTGTGATCTTCAAACTCGTATGATAATTAGTATTATACCAGTATTCTGCCAAGGAGATCCGCCTACTCCATACCTTTGGTTTGTGATGTATCATGCATCTCAAGTAGGTTTCCAAGCATTGATTTACCCTCTCAGTTTGATTGCCCCTCCTATACTAAACCTCACAATCCATCCCTAAAAGCTTACATACCCATTCTTGTTGTAATAAGGACTCAACCCTCTGCTCCAGTATATGCTTTAAACTTTGCTGGTCAGTACTTATTATAAAATGATTACCCAACAGATAATGTTTCCACTTGATGACAGCAAGTAAAACAGCATAAAATTCCTTTTCATAGACTGACAACCCTTGCAATGGGTCAGTACTTATTAGCATCAACTATGAATGGGGTATAGGAATAAGGAAATGATTACCCAACAGATAATGTTTCCACTTGATGACAGCAAGCGAAATTAAGAAAATAAAACAGCTCAGATAATAGCATATTCCGCGCCATAAAATTCCTTTTCATAGACTGACAAACAGTCAATCCTTGATTCTTTATCCCGAAGATCCCAATGGGTATCCCTCCTTGTTACAAACTTTGTGAGTCAATCATTAGTACTGCCCTTATTCCCGTTGTCACTAGAATCAATTCTTACACCGTTACAAAATTTTGAGTCAACTATGAATGGTATGTAGGATCATAAGATGACAGTATGTTGACTCGGCTATTGAAATGGAGTGAGAGAAGTCCATCGAAAAATCATGCAATATATTTTTTTCTGAAAAATGTTATTAGTAAAGCAGTCTATAGATATATTTATGTGTTCAAGTTTAAGGGAGATGAACCGGAGATAACGATGTGGTTATATCAATCGTCCACACGAAAGGTTCAAGAAACGAGGAACGAGCGGGTAGAAAGCCAGTGAGTCAGAATGGGCCTTGCTTTCTGACGTTGCCTTTTAATTTTAAAAAAAATATATATATTCTAACTCTTTCTTAGAAATGTGCTATTATCTGAGCACTATTTTTTTGTGTATTATTTTCTTAATTTCGATTTAATTTTGAATATAAAGCTGCAAAAAGCTAGTACACTCAGCTTAGAACGAAGATTAATGCAATTTTGGATAATCTCAAAATAACAAAAATAGCCCAAAAGTGGCTGTACAATTCCACCATACTTCCAATTCCAAGTATTTTGAATTTTAAGTCGTTTCAATATTTTTATAGGCATAAAAATAATTGTTTTGATGAGTTGAAAGAGTGTTTCTTACGAGAATAATAAAGACTAACCAAAAGGACTTGAAGAAATGCAATAAAGAGGCCACACAGTAAAGTTTCATTGAAGAAAAATTAAGAGAAAAAATTGTGCACAGCTAGACTGCTCAATTGTGCAGATATTCTGCACAACTGTGCAACTGCTGATTTTTATATTTTTTATGGCCCAATTTTATGACTTGGATGGGCCTATTTTTGTATCTAAGACTCCTTTTATATTGCGAAATCATTAAAAAAATGTTTTTAAGAGGTTAAATAGGGAGGAAAGTTATATTCTTGAGTAAGAAGACTTGGAGAGAAAAAAAAAAAGACTTGAAGAAGATTTCTTGAATTTTGAAGTTGCATCTTCTGAAGTTGTATTTCTCTATTCCTCCATTGTTGAACATGAGTATTTTTATCTTAATGCAAATTATTTCTTGTTTTTCTTTCATTATGCATAGCTAAATTATTTTTTAGGGCTTAACATATAGTCTTGCATATTAATTTCGATTATTGATAAGTTATGTGTTTGATTCTTGCTTTGTTTATCTATTAATGAGTGTTCAATGCTTGTAATTGTTTGATCACCAATTACATGATTTAAGATGAATTAAGAAGTACCGGGAGGTGAATTAGTTTATCGGTTCAAATTTAATAGACATGTGTAAATTGCTTAATAGGGATATTGGTAATTTTGCATGAAACTAGTTAAACAGTACTCATAGAACTTAATGGATTCATTTAGATTAGTTAATGATCATGGGAGTGACGGTAATTAATTTAGTTGGGTACTCGTGAGGATCTCGGGAGAGTATTCATGTAATTAAGGAAATTGGGTCTTTAATTTAAGCAAGAATGATAATCCATTGAAAGTCAATAATCCATAGAAATTCCTTGATGAAGATCTTAATCCCTAGGCTTTTTTGTTAATTGATTTACCGTTTTAATTAATCTTGCTTTAGTTTAGTTTTGAATTATTTATGCTTTTATTAGTTAATAATCTCATATCTTATAATCGATAGTCTAAATAATAGGATAAACTTCGTTTGGTACTTGATAACTTTCCCTTTGGAGACGATCTTACTTTTTACTATATTATTTGTTCGATTTCGTCTTGTTATAGACGGTTAACAGCAACCTAACCGAAAAGTAGTAGTCTCAACTAATATTCAAGATGGAATTCGTTCCCTCGTAAGTGAGCAAGATATTATCCAATGCATTTATAAGTAAGTAAGATTTAAAGTCTTTGGTTAAAGCGTACGAGTTGTTGAGTAAGACTCAAATAGGAAAGCTCACTGATTATAAATATAGCATAGAGTCAAGGCTATGAGTCTGAACTAAACCATGACTCTTACTTGACAGAGATAGGGAAACGAAGAGTTTATATTCATATGAGAATTACAGGAGGAAAGGTTAAAGAATGACCTAATCATTTTATCTTATTTGGGGTACGATGTGGGCCACGTGACTGGTTAGGTGTTACCCACATCCATTGGATTCCTCCTATTGTCAAATATAGATAGACCTAAAGAGTCACGCTTAAAAAAAAAAATTAAACAAAATTTATGGAGTATTGCTTTAAGTATTGGATACTTAAATTATTTATTGGATAGATAAATGGAATTAATTATTTGGAAAAATAATTTAATTCATTTATGGAATTTGTTAATTGATTGTATCTTGAAGAAATAAAATTAATTAAACATTCAATCAAATATTTGATTGGTTTAAGTGACATAATTAAATAAAAGATTAGATTGGACTAAAATTTATGCACCGTGAGGCCCACCAATGGTGACTCGGTCGGCCACTATGGAAGCCCAACATGGGTTTTTTTAGTCCAAGGGTTATGACTTAAGTGATATAAATATGTCACTTAATTAAAACTCTAAACACACAAGTCATTATACACTGGAGCTACAAGAAAAAGAAAAACACTCCCCCCTCTTTCTCAGTAGCTGTCGGCCATAGTGGTCAAGAAAAAGGAGTTTTTCGTTCAAGTTTTCCAGTGAGACGATTTAGAGACAGTGCCAATTGTACTGCTCGGATCAAGAATCGAGTTGTCGGATTGATCAATACACCAAAAGGTAGAAGAGCTCGATTTTTTGAGAAAAAGTTAGAACTCTCCGACCACTTCACTATAACGGGTAAAGTAACAAAATCCCTCTTTTACATATGCGTGTTAATAACTCCGCGTTGATCCTGTTATTGGGAAAATTTGAATTTTTTTTGTTATACGATTTCCACTGCGTTTTATCAATTTTTCCCAACATGATCCTCTTCTTTCAGGAGCCCTTGGATCAATCTCTTGAATATGCTACACGTGTTTTTGGGCCAACCTTCTCTTTATGCCAACACATTAGTGGATCAAACCCGTTTTGATCTCCAATCCTTTTTATCAAACCGTTAATCTAACGGCCCATCTTAAATCCACCTCTTTCTTTGATACGACGGTCAGCATCAAAAGCCCCGATCTGCTCCAGGTTCATGTCATTTAACCTTCTTGCCGAATTTAAGCTGATTTTTGTTGCTTGATTTGACTGCTTCTACTTCTCTAAAAAAAAGTTGAAAATAAGAAGAAAAAAAAAGCATGTTTAAACAACATTTTCTATTTATTCTGCTTCTTAACAAGTTTTGCAAACAAACCCAACTTTAGCTCTTTTAGACTTTTACAATATTTTCTCAAATTCAACACTTCTTTAAAAACACAAGTTCCCACAAATGGGTTTAAACTTGGTCTCGACATAGTTGACCCAACCTCGGAGAATTTTAAATAAATAATATAAAAATAAATCAAAATTAAGAAAATAATACCACAAAAATTAGGGTGCAGAAAATAGCACATTCCGCCCTGCACGGACCCGGAATGGGCAAAACAATAACTTTATCTTTGTTTCCGGCTCATTTTTCTCCCTTTTTCGTTCATTTTTGAGTTTTGACTTGAACACATAGGGATGGCAACGGGACGGGAATGGGACGGGTAGGGCAGGACTCATTTACCGTCCCGTTAAAAAATTTTGGACCCGGACCCGGTCATTTCCCCGTCACGCCCGGACCCGTCCCGGACCCGGTCATTTCCCAGCGGGATCGGGTCCTTCCCGTTGGACCCGGCTGATTTTTTTTATTTTTCTTCTTCTTCTTCTTCCCCTGCTTCTTCTTTCATTTTCTTTTTCTTCTTTTTCCCCCTGCTGCTTCTTCTTCCTTTTTCTTTTTCTTCTACTTCGTCTTCTTCTTCTTCCCCCCCTGCAATTTCTTCTTCTTCTTCTCCTCACCCTCTGTTACTTCTTCTTCTTTTTCTTCTTCTTTTTCTTCTACCTTTTCTTCATCTTCAGATCTGCTTCCCACCCCACCAGCTCTTCTTCTTCTGCTTCTTCTGCATTTTTTTTTTTTTTGAGGAAAATGAAGGGCTTGCTTGATACCAAGTGAGAGAAATAGAGAATAAGGTATTAGGGTTTGGTTGATATAATTATTATTATATATATAAAATTAAAAAAATATATATATTATACTACCGGGACGGGTATCGACTGGACTCGTTTCACGTCCCGGACCCGGCCGGGTCTTGAATTTTGATACCCAGACCCGGTCTCGGTCCCATTTTTTTGGACTCATTCCCGTCCCATTAGAGACGGGTCCGGGACGGGTACTCATTACACCCGGTCCCATTGCCATCCCTATGAACACATAAATTGTAGATTTTCATGTACACTTTGTAACTACACAAGAATGGACTCATTCCGATACCTGAGTGAGGGAATATGACAAGTAAAAAAAGGACACACATATACGGATTTTTCGAAAAAAAAATATTTTTTCGTCATCTTCAGGATGATTTTTTGATATTTTTTGTACATTTTCAAGATTCAACTTCAACATAAAAAATGTAGATTGACTCACAAAGTTTGTAACGGCATAAGAATTGATTCATTTCGATATCCGAGTGAAAAAATACAACATGTTAAAAAAGATGACGAAATGGGTGAAGCCACAGGCTCAGATTGCGCGATGACTGATACCATGATAGAGTTCTTAGGCTCGTAATGTATAAAAGAACTCTGTGTATTTCTGTATTGAATTGAAAATAATACAATATACACGTTTATATAGACTAATATAAGACCCTATCTCTACAGATTTGGGTATATCGAAATCTAACTAGTAGAATATACAGAAGATCTAGTAATATCTATAAGAATATACACTAACAAAATCAACAAAAAAGGCCAGAAATAGTAGTAATTTCTTTAAAAAGTAAAAAGAAAATTTATGGTCCTGGTCTTTGCCGACAATATTCATTTTTTTTTTTTATGTAATTTGCAGTCAATATATTCACCATTAGAAAAGCAAATTAATATTATTATCATAGTTTATGTGCAATCTAAAATCTCATCATGAATTCAAGACACAGCAAAATAATTAAAGATTAAGAAGGACAAAAGGGTTCTTAAAAAAAAAAAAACAGACAATTTGAAGAATATCAAGGCAATTAAATTACTTTCAGGGACATCATGAACCGGACAAAATTAAAAGATGTGATTACATTTCTTGTCGAAAAAATAAGGACTTAAATGGATGGTAACTTCTTTTATGGGAAAAAAAACTTAATGATTTTTTTTTCTGAAAAATGTGTTTGGTCGGCACGTAGAAAACATCTCAAAATGCTAGCTAATTTTGAAGCAATTCTTTAAAAAATTTTTTTTTTACTATTCATGATTCGACAGTTTACTTATTGATTAAAAAGGTTTCTTCCTACTATTTCTCAACATTGAGAGTCAAACTAATCACATTTCTATTGTAAAATAACGCAATGTGCAAAATAAAATTCATTTTGCCTATTTTTCTATGTCTAAATCGACGAGTTTGACGAAGATATATTTACGAAAAATGATCTAAACACCAATTCAAACAAACTTCTCGCAACAAACACATATCATATCAACCATAATTACATATTTTTCTCTAAAAAAATTTTAATCAAACACACTTTCAACATCACATTTTGATATGCCCAAATTTTGGCATACAAATACATACTATATTTAAAGGCCTAACAAACCGAATAAAAGCTCAAATTCGAAATATGGCTCACTATGGGAACAGAATCCGCACCCTAGATTCGGGTCACTGAAGACCCGAATTATGACCCGAGCTATATGGGTCGTTTGATCACTCCACATGTCTCAATTTGAATAAGCGCACATGTCATCCTTGTATCCATACACTATGTCACCTATAAATATTCTCATGAGTGCCGAAAAGAAATACGCAATCACTATTCACTAAATTCTCTATAAGATGCACTATAGCTCTGAGCTTCGACCTAGAGACTGAGCAGACTCGCTTATAAATCACGAGGTTCATGTTAGGACTCCTTACTTAAATTGAACTACGTTAGACTTCATCCTAATAATAGTTACGTAGGTAGCTCTACCTCGAAGTGCAATCTATAATCTATTGATCTCCAGGTCGGGTCCTACCCGACAAGGATTAAAATTTCATTTCGATGATAAGTTTCAAATTCTTAAATATAAGAAACGTATCGGAAACGTTTCGAAAACGTCATGGAAAACTTGAAAAATGCTAGAAACAAAGTGAAAATCGTGAAAAAAGAAGTAAAGAAGAGTTGATTCCTCTTTTCACTAGCAAAAAATAATAGTTGTGTAAAATATTTATACATCTACATCAATACGATCAAATTACACTAATAAATAAAGTGATAACGTTTGATTTAAGTTTAACATTCACAGAACATATAACCAACAAAATTTTAGTAACTTAAATTGTGAAATAAAAAATTCTAAAAATATTGTTGTGAAAAAAATGAAAAATGGTAATGTTTGATTCAAGTTTAGCATTTACAGGACATATAATTGAAAAGATTTTAGTAACTTAAATTGTGAAATAAAAAATTCTAAAAGTGTTGTCGTGAAAATTATAAAAAGTTAATATGGACGATACCATGGTTTCAAATTCATCTGCATATTCTATGAAAAAATTACTCTATCGATAATACAATAATCTTCATCTTGAGTCGCATGATAAAAAGTCGTTCCTCAGTGAAATAAATATTTGTTTGATTGTTAGATTTATTACTCTTCATTTCTTCTTCTTTCTCTTTTTTTTTTAACCTTTTTCCCTAACATTAGAGATTTGAGAGCTCTGTTGTATTTGCGATAGAGCAAATCTTTTTGAAAAGATATTACCAAACTCTCAATGTTTTCATGAAAATCTTTTTGAAACTCTCAATGTGTTGGAGATAGAGCAATTACCAAACTCTCAATGTTTTCATGATTTCCATGTTCCATGGAAACGAACATGGAAACCATAGAAATATTGAGAGTTTCCATGGAAACATTGGAAGCATTAAGAGTTTCCTAGGAAACAATGTAATTTCGAAACTAAATGGTGATTTCTTTTCCGTAAGTTAAAAAACATAAAAAATTTAGGACGTTTCGGTGGAAAAGAAAAGAAACTTTGAACCATGCTACCCGAGCCTCGACTGGTCTATGTTGTGGATCTAACGAAATACGACTTAGATCAGTTGGCTCCGTCTGTGGGAATTTCTGCTTATTTTCGTCGTACGATTGAACTCGAACTATGGAAGAATCTAGCAATCGCAGGAACAAGGGACTTCAAGGATAGGAAAGGCAATGCACACTAAAACCCAAGGTAGAGCCACCTCCGGGATTCGAATGGGTGACGAACCTGTCATAACAATAACAAATGAGCAATTCCCGCAGAAAATGCAAGAATATGCTCAAAAAGCTCTACAAGAGTATTTGGCCAAAGCTCCGGCTACGCCACACATACAAATGAACTCCGACCCTATCACACCCCGTAGGCTATTTCACAAACCCATTCCTCCAATGGACAAGGCCATGAAAGCCCAAGAAAACGCGGCACAAAGGGAAGAACATGCACAAAACTCCGAAGAGGAGGCTGAAAGCCACGCTCATACGCTTCGCGAGGGTGAAAAAGGCAAAAGTGCAATAAATGAAGAGGTGTTTGATTAACCAAATATGTCAAAGAAGGTCTTTCGACCTATCTCAGCTCTCCAGAGGAAAATTCTCCCTTCTGCGAAAAAATTCTTTCAGAGTCTTTGGGAAACTTTTGCTTCCCCGACCTACTGAAATATGATGGCTCGACCGAACCCAAACAGCATGTAATTGCATACGAAAATTTGATGACGATGCATAACTTATCAGATGCTTTAAATAGCAGAATCTTTTTTACGACCCTTACGGGACGAGCTCAAGATTGGTTTACGCATTTACCCACTGGATGCATCGTAGATTACATCCAATTCATGAGAAAATTTGAATATCTCTTCGCCAGCAAGTGAATTTATGCCAAATCAGTAACCCACTTATTCGGCATAAGACAAAAAGATGAAGAATGTCTCCGATCCTTCGTGGATCATTTTAACGATGAAGCTTTGGATGTTCAAGGCTTGACCAAAGAGATAAAAATCAACTTGATGATAAATGCACTAAAGATGGGACCTTTTGCTGATGCATTAATCAGGGATCATCCCTTCGATATGGAGGAACTTATGGTAGTGGCTCAGAAGTAGGGTTTTTTATCAGTTTGACCCATTTTTGGGTCAAACTTGTCAAAATGACCGATTTTATGTACCATTTATCAATATAACCTGAAGGTGCCATTTGAAATGGCACCTTCAATTTTACATTTTTCCATAAATTAAATTGAAATGACGCCTTTAATTTATATATATTTTTTAAATTTTTTTAAGGCTCCATTTCAAATTGTATTTCTTAAAAAAAAAAAAAAAATTATGCCACTATAGCATTCAACAGAAGCTGACTGCTACAATGGTGAAGGTGTCATTTCAAATGGCGCCTTCATTTTTTTAATTTAATATTTAATATTGTTTTTAAAATATGTTGAATTTATACGAGGATTTAGGTAAAAAAAAAAAAAAAACTCTTTTTCCTTAGTTCGGGCTCATTTTCTGTCATTTTCTCTATATTTTTGGACTTTGACATGCACACATAAATTGTAGTTTGACTCACAAAGTTTCTAACGGTGCAAAAATTAGTTTATCTCGATAGCCAAGTGAAGAAATACGACATGTTAAAAAAGAGACATTAGAGTAGTTTTTTTGCAAAAATAAAAAAATCCTCAGTTAGGGATAATTTTTCGACATTTTTGGCTTCTACTTGAACACATAAATTGTAGATTGACTCACAAAGTTTTTAACGATGTGAGAATTAGTTTATTTTGATACCCGGGTGTAGAAATATGACATGTTAAAAAAGAGAAATTAGAGCATTTTTTTTGCATAAAAAATGTTTTTTTTCCTCAGTTCAGGATGATTTTTCGACGTTTTCTATGCATTTTCATGCTTCGAATTAAACACATAAATTATAGATTGACTCATAAAGTTTCTAATGGTGCGATGATTGATTGTGACGACAATTGAGTGAAGAAATACAACCAAGTAAAAAAGACACATTTGAGTAATTTTTTTGCAAATAAAAAAAAAATCTTTTACATAATAAGTCAAGAATACATTAAATTTATTCATCCTCATCCGATATGTAATAGTCCGACTTATATGAAGGATGAGTCAAAACATTATAAATTTCACGACGTGCGAGTCTTTGGCCTCTTGCAAACGCAAGTTCTTCTGCTAGTTCAAGCATGTGGTATCTACAACGACGTAAAAACATCCTGTTGTTTTCGATTCTTATTTTGGAGTTAATTTGTCTATGTTATTATTCCTAATTCAAGTCTTTTGTTTCAGTCTTTCAATTGAACTATTACGTCAATAAAATAAATATCACATTGTCAAGCATTACAAATTAAAAAAAAAATAGTAATAAATATAAACTACAAATTTAAAACACTATCTATGTGACCAAGACGAATGTCCAAGACATCAAATAAACGTCGAAGACATACAAAACGACAATATAAATTACAAATGAATGTCCAAAACATACAAAATAAGAAAAACTACATATGCGAGTTACAACCCTCTAAAAATGACACCCCGTGCCACAAGTGCGTCTTTGACACAGTCTCCTTTGTCGACCTTGTCGTCCCTTACCAACTGTATGATCAATTTGTGTTTCGCCGAGCCATTTTTTTTTTCATATTTTCCTTTCTTTCATAAAAAATACTTCACACACCCCTGAAACGACATATCCACAATAGTTGTGATAGGAAGACGGCGGGCACCCTTTTAATACTCCATTAAGTGACTATGAAATGTTAGTTGTCATACTACTGCAACAAAATCCCCCATGAGAAAAGTTCCACTTCTCCGGATCAATTTTGCTCAAGTAGTCATGTGCTTTTGGCCCAATTTCGTGAGTATAACATTTACTCACCGAAGTTGTTAAACCGGCTCTATAACAAAGGTCCTTTAAAAGCTGATGCTTATGTCTACTATTGAAGTTAGACGCTACATGCTGAAGACAGTATCGATGCACTCCATGAGCACATTTGTTGTTGGAAATGTGGATTTTGAGTAGAGGTGAAAGGAAAAACAATGTGAATGTGATTTGGTAAAGTGAAAGATAATTATTAAAGAATGTGAAAGTAAAAATAAAAATAAATGTATTTCAATTTAAAATGAAGTAAATTGTGCAATTTCATTCTCAAATTAGAATAAAAATAAAAATATGGATATGGAAACACAAACAAAGAAAGTCTAAATTTCTACACAAAATTCCCCCGACAGAGTACGAATGTCATCATGAATTTCTTGAAAATTTCCCCGACAGAGTAGGAATCTCATCATGTTCCATTATTAGCATAAAACAAGTTTTAAAAATGCCATAAATTCAAGCAGGCTTGTTTGTAATGCTACTGAATCATTTTGTCAATATTCTTCTGTATATATTGTGTAAAAAAAAAGATAAAATTTTATTTTTAGTCCCGTAACTATAGTCATGTGGAAAAAATGGTCCTGTAACTATGTAATTAACAATTTTTGTCCTATAAATAATAAATACGAATATTTTGACAAATTTGGTCCCTTCTTCATCCAAGTAACAAAACTGATCATTTATCTATTGTATATCGACAATTTTAGTCCTAAGCCCACTTGTGGCCCCGTCCCTCACCAAATCTCACATCCGCATGCCACAGGTGCATGAGCTCCGGTAAGGAACGAGCCAACAAGTGAGTTTAGAACTAAAATTGTTGAGATAAAATAGATAAATGACCAATTTTGTCACTTAGTCACGTAAAGGACTGATTTTGTTATTTGGATACAGAAAAGATCAAATTTGTCGAAAAGAATTTTCACAATCTTTGATTAATTGCCTTTAGATAATCTACCCTATTATCACCATGTTTAGTTAATTTAGCAGGTTGCAACAGGTTTTAGTGATTATTTAGCTAATCCAGCAAGCAACATTTACAAATTACAACGTAATACCAAATATAAAATGTGACAGAAGGTCCACCTCATAAGAGAAACATTTATACAAATGTAATTTAGTTTCAGAGTACATATCAATTTATAAAGGATAATTTTTTTATTTTTTTTGGTGGAAACCTTAAATGATTCAGAAGATTTTTTTGGAGAAAATTATGCAGTTTCTGTGGTAATTGTGCTTTCGGGCCTGGTGATTCAGGCCCATGCATCAAGCTTCACTGTTGGAGACTCTTCGGGCTGGACTTTTGGTGTAGCGGGCTGGGAAAATGGCAAGAGTTTTAAAGCCGGCGACACACTTGGTAATTGTGCAATTTAATTTCGTGTCAAGTCTATCTCTACTGGTAAAGTGCTGCATAACATTAGAGATTTTGGGATCTTATTTCCACCAAAAGGGTGTGAGCTTGTCTCTACTTTTTTAGTAGTCGTTACCTGGTTATAATTTTTCGTAATAACCATCTTCACATAATGTGGTGGTTGTGGACAAATCAAGTTACGATTCTTGCACGGTTCCAGGAAATGCAACATTATATAATTCAGGAAATGATAAAATATATCTACCTCCTGGCTCTAATTACTACATTTGTGGCTTCCGTGGGCATTGTCAAAGTGGGATGAAGATAGCTGCGATTGCTTCTTGATTTATCTCATAAAATTGATTTATTCGGATTAATTATATCTATTAAATAAACATATATAAAGGGTTTTTTTCAATCTTGATGATGTATGTATCCTTTCGAATATGAGAGATTATAGGTAATAATAGTATAAATCATGAATATTGTTGTTCGCTTTTCAATTTCAATTAAGTTATTTATACAATAGTAAACTTTATTCTTCCCCCCTCCCTACAGAAAGCTTGTTTGTAAAAACTTGTTCTTTTAAAGAAATGCTGAATTTTAGAAAAAGTTGTAAAAGTGTCTGAAAAGTTAAAATTGGGCTTGATTACAAAACTTGTTAAAAAACAGAAAAAATAGAAGAAGCTGGTTGAAGTACCTAAAAACATGCTTTTAGTTTCTGCTTATTTTCAACTTTTTTTTTTTTAGAGATGCAAAATCAGAAACAATGAAATCAAACAGCAAAAAGCTGCTTAAATCCAACAAAAAGCTCAAAAGTATTTTGTTTTTTTCCAGTTTTTGCAAACATGCCTAAAGCCTAGAATTAGAAGTAAAAATCTCTAAGACCATAACATTTGATGAACAAGAAAACCCTAAAAACAAAAGAAGAAAAATAAATTCAAAAGGTAAACATCATGAAAATGTCACCATGTATCAATTCAACATTTTGTTGAATTAGTGCCTTGATGAAAATCCATTTGGTGGATATTGTAACAAATATTGTCGTAACTAATTTTGTGACCAATGCATTAAGTTTAAAAACATTATTATGCTTACAATAATAGTAACGTGCAGTAATGTGCCTGCACATGAATAGTAGATGTCATTATAAACAAATATAATGAGATCAAGTAAATTATTGATATCAAAATTTATATTCTTATGTATACATACACTTATTATGAATCTTAATTACACTTGTGTTTTCTGGTTTTCGTTTTACAGGCTAATAACAAGATTTGGAGAAAATCATGTCAAGGCAAGGAAGATTAATAGGAGCAAAGAATCGTATTCGTTTATTTTAATATTCTCCATTTATCTTTAAATATAACATTAAAATCAATTATTCTCAAATATTTAATGTTAAACAGAATCATTTCTTTTGAAAGTTATTGCACGGGTTAAAAGCTAGTTTTAATATATATTTAGTGAAATTGTAATTGATCAAACATCCTAATAATAATTGTGATAATAGAGAATTTTGTGGAGTAACATATGGACTTAGACATTGATTCTTAAAAAATAAACATTCAAAAGTCAAATATTAAATATGGAAGATTATCTATGTGGAAAAATACTAAAAGGTGAAATTATCCGCCTCATGTCCATAGAGAAAAGAGATGAAACCATTACTTTGGATTCATTTTAAATATCACATAGTATGATTTGTTTTGAAATTGTAAGGTCCTTTATAACTAATGGGTCAAGGTAAAGTTTTGGTAATCTGGTTTTGCCAGTTGAATTACACAGATTATGTATTATTTCAAATATATTGACTATTATCTTCAAAACAAATTGTAGAATTACAATACAGATAATCTTTGACTTCTGAAAATATGGTAAAGGAGTCGTAATCTTTAAACTGGTCAATGTTTAGAAGATTGTGATTCATTGAATTTCAAAATTTACATAGGCAATTGTACGTTATGTTCTGTATATGAATATCCGCACAGTGATAGTGATAAAAACAATCAAACTGCTCGATACTCAATTTGTGATAGATTGTTATAAGTTCGTTTGAGTTCAGTGTTAGATTAGAGAATAATGGGTTTGGTGGAATCGGATCAAAATAAGGTCAAAAAGAGGAGCCAAAATAGAGCCAAGAAGGGTCGGGGTTGACCGGGATCGCAAAAGGATAAAAAGGGGTCGAAAAATTGAAGCCAAGGAGCGGCGCCACTGCGCCTGGGCGCCCCAGACAAAAGGGTGGCACCTGGGCGTGGGCAGCGCATTTTTTCGACAGTTTTTCCTATTTTGACGGATTTTGAAATAATTTTGAGTCCTATCTTATATGGAATTGTTTTCTAATTGTTTGGAATGTTAGGATTAGTTTCCCTACTTAGATTAGGATTTGACTCTTTTATCAATATTAGAACTCACTCTTATAAACATTAATGTACTCGGATTCACTCATTGAGAAAGAAAGATGTAATCTAGGTTGGCTCGTGGATGTAGACAAGTTATGCCGAACTACGTTAAAGTCCTCGTGTTTTTCATCTTCATGATTAGGCTTAGTATTTATTATTTCTTGATTATTTTTCATACTTTGATGCTACCATCCCTAACAACTGGTATCAGAGCCATAGGTTGTAAATTTAGGAAACGGCGTCTTAAATCTAGATCTATGGGGAAGTGTTTTTGGCTAAACATGGATTTCGTCGTGGGAATGATCGTAGGAGATGGAAGAATAATCAAGTTCGACGATTTCATTGTAGAGAAGCACGAATTGAGGTCGTGGTGAAGCCGGAGAAGACATAGTATCGGGTGTCTAAGACAAACTAGGTCCATTGGAGCCGGTCTGTCTAACACCATTGAATGCAGAGATAAAATAGTAAAATATATCAAAATCACGAGCATCCAATGATATTTGATGGTCCGGGTCCTTCCTAGAATTTCCCTATAATATCTAGTATGTATTAAATTTTTGTACTAAAATCAAATCAAGAGGTCTTTTCCATAGAAGATGCACATTCCCGCGGCATGACACACTCTTATGTTTAAGTTATGCTTAATTCTTGGGTAGAAAAGAACTTTTCCTACAAGAAAAAAACATATCATATTCATTCCTAATCATTATGCTCATTTCTATCTAAAAAACTCATCCAAACACACTTTCGCAATCATATTTCTACTCCTTAAAAATAAAATCTCTTACTTTTTCTTAAAAAAATAAAAAAATGGGAAATAACATCTCATCCAATCAAGGACTAAGACTATTAGACTTGATCTAGCATAAATCTTCCTCGTTACCATGTCATTTGTACACTACTTGCCCAATCAGGCCCATTACGATTTAACTCTCAAATTCTCATAAGCCAACATCAAATTCTGGACCTTCAGGGGGAGCAGTTAGCGCAATGTTTATAGGCCCTCAGACAGTTCGCCCCAATAAAACTGAGCCTTAAGCGAAACCCATTAGATAGTATTAGTCTTATAGCGTTGTTTGCAAAAACTAGAGAAAAAAAAAAAAGCACTCTTCGGCCTTTTGCTGAATTTAAGGTGATTTTTGTTGTTTGGTTTCACTGCTTCTACTTCTCTTAAAAAAAATTGAAAATAAGCAGAAAGTAAAAGCATGTTTAAAGGTACTTTTAACAATTTTTTCTGTTTCTTTTACTTTTTAACAAGTTTTGCAAATGAATCCAATTTCAACTCTTATGACATGTTTACAATTTTTCTAAAATTCAACACTTCTTTAAAAATACAAGTTCTCACAAACGGGCTTAAACTTGGCCTCAACATAGTCGACCCAACCTCGTTAGGCCTCAATCCATGTTGGACCAATAATCCATCTAAATCAACTATCTCTTTAGGCTCGGGCCCGAATCAAATATAATAACTTCCTCATGCATCACTTACCAAGAATGACAATATGTGAAGAGTTTCCAAGATCTTGACAATTAAGACTTAAATAGTAAAGGATTTCACAATCTTTGATTAATTACCTTTAGATAATCTACCCTATTATCACAATGTTTAGTTAATTTAACAGATTGCCACAAGTTTTAGTGATTCTTTAGCTAATCTAGCAAATAGCATTTACAAATTACAACGTACTACCAACTATAAAATGTGACAGAAGGTCCACCTCATAAGAGAAACATTTCTACAAATATAATTTAGTTTCAGAGTACATATCAATTTCTAGAGGATAAAATAATTTTGTTTTGTTTTCGTGGGTACCTAAAATGATTCAGAAGATTTTTTTGGAGAAAAATTATGCAATTTTTGTGGCAATTGTGCTTTCGGGCCTGGTGATTCAGGCCCATGCATCAAGCTTCACTGTTGGAGACTCTTCGGGCTGGACTTTTGGTGTAGCGGGCTGGGAAAATGGCAAGAGTTTTAAAGCCGGCGACACACTTGGTAATTGTGCAATTTAATCTCGTGCCAGTTTTTAAATATTTTTTATTCCATAAATAATTGGAAAAATTACTATAAACCCCTTTAAATAAATTTTTATATCCAAAAAAATCTTGATAATTTTTTTCAATGAAAAAACTCATTCAACCAACTTTTCATTCCATAAGGCATAAACCCATAATTTAGGGTTAATAAATTTAGGAACTTGAAATTGTCCCAAGTCTTCAAGACTAAAAATTAACCAATTATAATTCTGTATAGAAACTTATTTATTTTAAAATCTATATTGATTATTGATACTACGATTTTAATTTTAATTTTTAGATTTTTTTGAATCTTTAAAAATTATATATTTTTGATAATTACCATATTTATAACAAAAAAATAAGTTATATAACAATATTTGAAATACTTAAAAAATAAAATTTGTATTATTCGAGTTTATCCTAAAAAACTTATAACAAAAAATTTTTGATAAAAAAGATCAACTGATCAATTCTTAACTTAATAAATGAAGGATAATTAGTCCAAAAAATTGTTACCCGTAACTTTTGGGTTATGAATGAGTCTTTGAAATTAAAAAATATTTTAATGGATTTTTTGGATTTTTTTTTTTTTGGATGGCGTGGGTGGGGCTAGTAATTTTTCCTAAATAATATTGTTTTTCTGTTTTTGTTTTGATGCAAAATAATTTGATTATCTTAATTTTTGTTGGCAGTATTCAAATACGGACCATCTTCACATAATGTGGTTGCTGTGGACAAATCAAGTTATGATTCTTGCACTGTTCCACCAAATGCAAAAACATATAATTCAGGAAATGATAAAATAAATCTAATTTCTGGCCCTAATTACTTCATTTGTGGCTTCCCTGGGCATTGTCAAAGTGGGATGAAGATTGCTGCAACTGCTGCTTAATTATTGATATATCATGATTAATGTTACTAATTAATCAACAAATAAAGCATATTTAATCTGGATTATGTGCGTATCATTTTGAATATGAGATTATTATCGGTAATAATAGTATAAATTAAGTGAATGTTGTTGTTCAAATCAAGTTATTTCTAAGCTATAGTAAACTTTATTCCTTTTCCCCCCTCTGTAAAGGCTGTAAGTGAATCTCCATGACCATAACATTTAATGAATAAGAAACCCAAAAAACAAGAAGAAGAAAAATAAAATTCAAAAGCTACAAGGATATGCACATGTTATATGAATGATCCTTCGATGTTCAAATCAGCAATACACACTTTAATTTCGGAGCAAATAATCAATAGATCGAATAAAGATTGCAAAAATGTACATGAATAAAATAAGAGTGTGAATGTATTTTGCTTGTAGTGGTCATTTTCGGGTGGTGCCACGTGCCATGATCTGAAGGGGCACGTGATTGAGATCGTCAATCCTCGTAAATGGATAACTTTCGAATTGGTTCCGAAATTTTCTACTAATCAAGTCGAGCTTCAAACTTATCGAGCACACAAAAGATTATTCATCTTTGCTTTGATATGTTAAAGAACTGAGTTCAAACGAGCTTATAATGATCGATCTCGAGTCGAGCATCAATTAATTTGATTCGTCTTTCATGATATCTCCAGTTTCATATACGGAACATAATATACAATTGCCTATGTAAATTGTAAAATTAAATGGATCATAATCTTCTAAACGTTGACCAGTTCAAAGATTACGACACTTTTAACATATTTTTATAAGTCAAAGATTATCTGTAATGTATTATACATAAATTCTGTGTAATAGTCAATATATTTGAAATTATACATGATCTGTGTAAATCAATTGGAAAAAACAGATTACCAAAACTTTACCTTGACCCATTATTTATAAAGGACCTTACATTATCAAAACAAATAAATCTTATATATAAAGCTCCATTATTAACCCAAAAAGATAAACAGAAAAGAAAAATGTTTCAGAAAATTTCTGAAAATGCAATTATTGTGACAAAGATGTAGTTGGGCCTCCTGCTTCAAAGCAATATAGTCCATGCAAAAACATATATTGTTGGGGACGATCAGGGCTGGGCTTTAATACATTTGGTTGGGAAAATGACAGGAATTTTACAGCTGGTTATGTGCTTGGTATGCATGAAACTTAATTTAAGCTGGATTTTATTGGTGGTCTCTCATTTTTCACTTTTGTCTCATTTCAATCCCTCAAAAATGCTCCATAATGGTCTCTCAACTTTCGAAATCGTCTCACTATGTTGTCTACAGTTCCCAGGTCAAAAGTCCACAAGGAATTGATGGATGGAATATTCCTACAAGGGCAAAATTGGGGAAAAAAAATCATTTTCTAACGGATTTTTGACCTCATGTATTTAAGTGAGATGATTTGAAAGTTGACGGACCATCCCGACGAATTTTAGAGTTGAGGGACGAAAGTGAGATAAAAGTAAAAACTTGAGGGACCACTAGTGATTTGGTCAACTCTAAGTGTAATTCACTTATCTTGTCTATAAATATATATCAAGTATTCAAGTGTAATTCATTCATCATGTGGATTACATCTTCGATCAAATTGGGTTTGAATTATATATTTTTTCAGAAACAGATTTTTTCATGATTAAACTAATTGGTTAATTATTTGAATGAATATTGCAGTTTTCAATTACAGCCCATATATACACGATGTGGTTGTTGCGAACAAATCAACCTATGATTCTTGCATCAGGCCGAAAAAGGCAAAAAGATATAATTCAGGCAACGGTCATATAACTCTAAAGAAAGGCCCAAATTATTTTATTTGTGACGTTGTTCTTCATTTTCATGATCATATTATTCATGAATATTTCTCCTTGTGAGATCACAATGAAGAAATATTCATGAATAACACTTCTCTTCAACTGATTTTATAGATCATGTGGTTATCAACACATGAAGTAGAACTACCAACGCCCAATTTAAGTAGCAATTTTTCTTTTGGTCATACCAAAACTATTTTTGAGTCGGAAAAGCAATTCTCTACACTCATACCAAAACTATTTGTGAGTTATTTAAATCTCATAAGCTCCAAAGAATAACCCGGCATTGTCTAGATACAAATATACAATCATATAATATAACGCTTGCTTCCAAAAAAACTTTTTGTCTTTTGGTGTAAGACTAATTTGCCCTCAGTTAATATAACGGTTTCATCACATGACTTATAATTTTTTGTAATTTTGGTAATTTTGGCAATGAAATAAATTCTTTGAAATCAATATGATGACCTTATAAGATGTGAGGAGAATTGCAACTTTAGTCTCATATCCATTGCAAGTTTCATTCCATAGTTCACGGAATTGCAAAATTAGTCCATACAATTCCAAATGTTGCAACTTTGGTCCCCGAATATTAAAATAAACAAAAAATCGAGTGCATCATTCACGTTAATTTAAGATTTTTTCAAAAAATAAATTCAAAATATTAAAAAATACAAAAAAATCTAAAATCTAACAAGGAAAAAAAAAAGAAAGAAAAAGAAGACGAAAGGTTATATTCAGCACGTCTTCAACCCCCATCGCCACCAGCCACCCTCAACACCATTCTGGCACCGCCGCCCCAACCTACCAGTCCGCCTAACCCCTAAACCCAGTCTGACGCCCTTCAAAACCCTCAACACCACCGCCCCTATATCCCCCAACACCTAAACACTGCACCACTGCCACCTGAGAAGTTGAGTTCAACGGCGTCATAGTACTGCTATGGAGGGGTGCCGATGGTGTTGGGGTGGGGGCAACTGTGTTTGGTGCTATGGAGGGGGCGACTTGGGGGAGGGGGGAGATAAACAACTTTCAGATTATTTTTTTTTAATTTCAAAAAAAAATAAAATCATATTTTTGTATTTTATTACTATTTCTATCTTCCAAACTATAACTTAACTGTAATGTGACGTGCGTGGGGTGCACTCGCTCGGTTTTTATCAAAAAATTGATGAACAAGACCAATTTTTGCAACATTTTGTAATCTATGGGACTGAAAATGCAATTCCAATAACTTTGGGATCAAAATTGTAATGGATCATATCTTATAGAACCAAAACTGTTTTTCTCCCTACTATGTCTCTTACAACGTGATCCAAAACTGTTTTTCTCCTACTATGTCTCTGACAACGTGATTACACAAAAACATATTTGGTTGACTCACTGTACATAACGGCCTTTCAAGATGTGATACAAAATCTCATGATAGAGTCACTTTTGGAATTACATTAAATTAGAATTAATCCTATATATGATGGCTGATACATCAGGTGCTCCAAGGAATCCAATGCTCGAATAGATGAAAATGCAATGACCTTTTAATTTTAAAATGATATATATATATAGATTCATGGTTGACTTAGCTTGCACTATATTAATTTTAAAATAATATACATATATAGTAAAGTTGTATATATAAACAAAAAATTAATAAACACTAGTTAATTAGCTTACAAAGCAGTGAACTATATATCATCATTTATTACAAATGCCAAATAAGTTTCTCATTAGTCATTATAAAATTTCAAAAAAGGTAATTAGGTTACATATTTAAATTCGGATATAAATTTTACCTTTTACCAATAAATTTTAACATTCCCATTCCTCTCCAAATATTTCTCAGAAATTTTATTTTCGAATAATCATTTCTTTCCAAATATTATTTTTCTTAGCCTTTTCTAATTGATATAAAAAAGAATCTTCTCCTACATCTCAAACCAACATAATTGCTAATGTTATATATCGCCACAATTCAATTACTTCCTTTTCTTCTCTAGTAATTAGTTTCATATATAAAAATTCACTCTGATCAAACAGTATTTTCTTAATTTGCCAATAATATAATTTAGTACTAGCTCTAACATTCAGAGACCAGACAAATCATTTCCAAAAAAAATAAAAAATGATTATTTTATAAATTGATCACGCTTGATATTTACTGCTTAAATTTCATCAAGCAATGCTACTTCTTTTTAATTCCATTTTTGTTAATTACTTGAAATATAGGCAGCTTGCAGCAAGATTACACAATACTATAAAAAAAAAGAGATCAAGAAAACCATTAAACATAACAATATAAGAGAAATATTAAAGCATCAACTATAAAAAAAATTACCATATATACTTTTGATGGCCTAATTATTAAATCAGCTTCTCCATGATCTGTACTTTTTTGATGGAGTATTTGACATCTTTAGGAGTTCTCAAAGAGAAATTTACAGGGCTAGTTTGACAAGCTGGCCGCCTCCGAGCCCGGCCCGTGATATCTTTCTTGGTTATATATATTAATTGCTATATATGCAACTCCAAATAATAATGGAGGTGGACAGAATGCCAAAATAGCTCTGCAAGATTACTCCTGAGAAACCCTAGAGACAATGGGAAGAAAGAGAGAAAGAGATACAAGTTTATATTGGAGGGAGGGGATATTATATTAGATATACTTGTCAAAAAAAGGATATACTTTTCTATCATGCCGGCCGGCCCCACCCCCAGGATTTTTACTTTACCCCCACACCTTAATAAGTAAAATTATATTTGAATCGGTTCGATTAATTGATAAAGTGAGTGAATTATATAAATTTTACAAAAGAGGTTCTTATTGATTCATCAGTTACATATTATATATATATATATATATGCTGTATCAATTTATAGATTGAGAAATATAGGCGTCATATCATTATTGAAATTGAGACAATAGTTTTAGAAAAATTATGAAAAAACATCCACATCTTATGAAAATTGTAGTTATTATAAGAGATCTCAAAGAAAAAAGTATTAAGAGCAATAAATTCAAATAGATCAAGTACATCCTAGTGATGAGAGATAGAGCTAGCAGGGTTGGTAGGGACACCCTCCTCAATTTTAAGAAAAAAAATATTGCCCTAAAATTTTTTGATATTTAAAATTTCGCCACCCATCCCCCGCCCCCGCCCCATTTAAAAATATCAAGTCTTTCTCCCTTTTCTTTGTATTCGTCCCCCTGAAACCCCAAATCCAGATTCTGTCGCTTCGAGTGATCAATACTAGGTTGAATGAATTTAAATTCAGAGACACTCTTATTCAAATTTGTATACATTTTTCATCAATTTCATCTATAATTTCGATTCTTTGTATATATGATGTGCCATAACTTTGACTAAGGACATTTTGAGTATTTTCATCTTAAATAATAATATATTAATAGACTTAGTGTAAAGAATGTGTCATAATTTTCACCAAAGACATTTTGAGTATTTCCATCTTAAAGAATAATATTTTAATAAACTTAGTGTAAATGATGTGTCATTACTTTGACCAAGGCCATTTTGAGTATTTCCATCTGAAAGAATAATATATTAATAGACTTAGTGTAAATGGGTTCTGGAAGACTTGATTCAGTCATTCTTTTGATTGAGCCCATCAAGCATCCCTATAAATACTAAAACACTCACATTGAAAAAGGATTATCCAATCATTTCTAAAAATACACAAAAAGTGATTGTCAGAGAGAAAAGCTGGTTTGTCGTGCTGTAGGTCGATCCTCTCCACCCTACCTCGTTTCCAGAAATATTCCAGCCAGGGTTGACCACCCTGACCCTGGATCACTTTTCACACCACATCAATATATATGATTTAATTCACACGTTATACATCAAGATTTTACCCTTGGAGAAAAAAGATTTTGTGTAAATGTATACATGGTGACTTTTTGGCGAGCAGCATAAAAATTATAATAGTGGGGTTGGTTTTTAGAAAGAGGGTGCATGAGCGTGCATGGTGTTTGTACGGCCTGTGGGGGCATAACTGCCGTTTCTTTTTCTCATTTCAATCATTTTTACATGTTACCAACTTAGGCAAGAATTATTCACCACCTTTTGTTCACAAAATTAATCTCAAAAGAAAGCAAAAAATCTTGCTTTGCATGATTGTACCCATGTCAAGAAACAAACTTGCCTTCTTTTTTTTCAAAAGTGTGAGTATGTACAACAAACACAAGCAAGATACATACATATATATATAGGTAACTTTGTTTGACCTACGGTGGTGATTGCTGTTCTTATGTGCTTTTTGACTTGCTGCAAAAGGAGAGTGCAAACTGGAATGCCATTGTCCCCCACTTACTGTGTGTTACATATGTCAACTTATAAATATATATCCCACTTTATACTGTCTTTGTTCGAGAAGCTGTAAGCACTTTCTAGGATTTTATGTGCTTAACTGGTAATTAATATATTGATAAAAGGAAATCATACTGAGTTTATATAAATTAGTCAATTATGGGTTTTTTTAAGTGAAAATTTCCTTAATCTTTTTTCGGATTAAAAAAAATTATTTTGTCACACAATAAAATAAAATATTACAAAACTTCATGTGACATTAAAGTTGTTGCTAATTAATTTATATATAATAAGTGACAAGAACTTATCTTTTATCACATAAATGGTTTTTACAAGTTCAATACATAGCGACAAGAATTCTATATAAGTTGTCACTTTTGATAATTAGTGACAATGAAGTAGTTGTCATTATTAATAATTAGTGACACAGCTTAATGACAACAAATATAGTTGTCATGCACTCCATTTGCGTTGTCATTAAACATATGTGACTAAATTGTCAATAGTGACACAAAAATTATTTTTGTGACAAAAATATAAATTAGTTGTTGGATGTTAGTAATATTTAACAGCGAAATATATAAAAGTGAAGGCTAGTATATATCAAAGTGAGATGTTACTATAATTTTTCCAAACTAATACAATAGTCTTGGAATATTTTTGTGATACAAGAATTTTATTTTGCTACTCTTGAACTCTCAATTTTCTCTCTCTCGTTTTTTTCTCTCTACGCAAAGTAGTCTCAAACTAAAGTATATTATAGATACATTCACAAGATAGCAACCTTCAAATTGATCTCTATACAAATGGTGATGAGTCATGACCTCTTTGCAAGCTTAAGTCATGCGTACACTTTACATGTCAATTTGACACCTAATATAGGATGAGATCCCCATTACTTGGTTACCTGACACCACAACATGTGGAGTAGGGATGTAAGTTGAGCCGAGCCGGCTCGCGAGCCTGGCGAGCCGGCTCGACTCGAGCTCAACTCGAGCTCGAGCTTCACGAGCCCGAGCTCGAGCTCGAGCCTGTTTGTCTCTGCAAAAAGCTCGTGAGCCTTCTTTTAAAAATATTAAAAATTTAGGCTCAAGCTCGCGAGCCTGGCTCAGGCTCGCGAGCTTGGGCTCGGCTCGAGCTCGTGAGCTCGGCTCGCGAGCTCGCTCGAGCTTCCTTGAGTTGAGCTCGACGAGCTCGAGCTCGAGCTCGCAGGCTCAGGCTCGAGCTCGAGCCTGGCAAAATTGCCAGGCTCGGCTCAAGCTCGGCTCGTTTACATCCCTAATGTGGAGTGGCTTGGGATGAGAATTACAAATTATCTCCTTCTCTTTTTTTATTTATTTAACATCTCCTTTTAATTTGTAATTCAAACATTATTCCGAAACTGCTCAGCCTCAGAAGTAACTGCTTTTTTAAAGCTATCAACAAGTTGTTCTCTTTCATACTCACGAACTCCAATTTAATTTCTTGATCATTCATAAAAAACTTCTAATGAAATAATGCCGAAATTCAATATGCTTCATCTTGCATGGAAGACTGATTTTTCGTCATTGCATTAATTGTTGACATATTGTCATAGACAATTGAACTTCAATATCATTTCATTAGAAGTTTCGTGAATGATTAAGAAATTAAACTGGAGTTAATGAGTTCGAAAGAGCAACTCGCTGATAGCTTTACAAAACCAGTTACTTCCGAGAAATTTGAGCAATATTGTAATGATGTTCGAATTACAAATTAAGAGGGAATGTTAAAGAAAAAAGTAGAGATGATTTGTAAGTATCATCTCAAGACACCTTACATTTTGTTGTGTCAAGTAACGAAGCAATGGTGGACTCATCCTATATTGGGTGTCAAATTAAATGCAAAGTGTATCCGTGACTAAGCTTGCAAAGAGGTGACCCATCACCATATCCTCTAATTTGAGTTATAACTATAAAAATTCGCTAGAAAAATTCTTGCACCTTCTCGCTATTTTTCATGGCAAAGGTATTAAGACATCGCCATAAATTTTGCAATTTTATAGAGATAACCCCCAAATTATTTTTCAAAATTTCTCATGCATCTTTGGAAGTTTTTACACCCATAATTCTATGAAGAATAAATCGACTCAGCCCTTGGTGCATAAATGACAAGGACTTTGCATCTTTGGTCTTGTTCTCTTTATGCTATTTCCTTTTTGCGGCTGTCAACGTAGGTTCCTCCTCCGGAGTTTATAATTCATACCCATCTTCAACAATATCTCATAATTCGTGGGACAAGATCATCGTCTTCATTAGGACGCTCCATAGTTCATCATCTTGACCAACAAAGATAAGGCTACCTTGTTTGGAATATGTGAAGGCTAGCTCGTTGTTGCTTGACAATGACATTTTTGTGTTTGTAAAGGATTATCAGGCCAAAAGGCTGCTCTAATACCACAAATATGTAAGGTGTAATATAATATTTACCAACGAAAAATATAAAAATGGATGCTAGTATATATCAAAGTGAGAATGTTACTAAAAGAATTTCCAAACTAATGCAATATAGCCTTGGAATATTTTCGTGACGCAATTTTTTTTTTTGCTAAACTCGTATTAAACTCTCAATTTTTCTCACTCTCATTTTTTTTCCTCCACACAAAATAGTCTCAAACTAAACTATATTTATAGATCACTCACAAGATAAATACCTTCAACTTGGTCTCTACAAATGGTGATGAGTCACCTAATTGCAAGCTTAGTCATGCATACACTTTGCATTGCAAGCTTGGTTTTTTGTCACCACCACATGTGAGGTGGCTTGAGATGAGAATTACAGATTATCTCTTGTTTTCTTTATTAATTATTATTGTTATTCATTATATATATCCAATGATAATTCTAACATTGTTATTTCAATTGTTGTCACTAATGACTAATATAATATTTTGTTGTAGTGGTATTCCTGTGCTTATTTTGGTTATAAAAATCATATTTTTAGTATTATTTGATATTTTCTAATAAGCTCTTTCACATAAGCTCTTCTTAAGTTTACAAAATGTTTATAGAAAAATATTGTACTTAATAAACTCAAAGTGCCTAGTTTCATTTCAATATTTAATAAGTTTGTGTTTTTTTTTTTTTTTGAGACGGCTTACATTAATTAATGAACTATTAGGAATTTAATACATAGTGACCCGTTTCTCATTCAATCATAGTTTTCATTGGACAGATAAAAAGTAATGATAACCAATATAATCATTCCCTTTTTCTAAATAGTTAATCAGGATAAATTCACTATTGTTTTAACTTTTAACGAACAATTGTACTTAGTATCCTCTGCACCAATAGCTATTATATATAAGTTAAAAGTGTCTAAGCTATCAGCAATCCGTTGTCGTCCAGCGGTTAGGATATCTGGCTTTCACCCAGGAGACCCGGGTTCGATTCCCGGCAACGGAATCCCTTTTGTGTTATTTTTTAACATCAAATTTGGATAAGTGTTGATGTTACCAAAATAAGAGTGGGCTTTTTGGGATTACAGATTTCCTTGTACATTCTTTAGTCCTTTTCACATGTTATTCTGATAATTCTCTTCTTTTTAATTTTCGCAAAAAATGCAGAATTAGGAAAAGAATACGAAAAACATTTACAAGAAGTTATCCATTTATATTTATCTCATTTTCTGTTTATACAAGAGGGTTGTGTTGGTGGGCGATCTGTAAATTTCCAAGTAGACACCCCTGAAATGGAACATCTATTCGTGATATGCCCTGGTCCTGATAGGGGACCGGAGCCGAGCCTACATTGTAATATTGTGTGTATGTTACAATGTGCGCATAAAAGTTTGATTTAAAGCGAAAGTTATAATAACGAAGAAGAAAAGAAAGAAAAGCAATCAACTAATGTAGAAGCTTTTATGTGATAATGTTATGCGGAGAAAGGATTATAGTACACATTAGATGGTTATTGTTGAAACAAGTTTGTGTATTCACATTAGACGTAATGAGTGATGAATGTGATGGTTTTGATGTGGTCATATCATTTATAAACTAAAATTTTCTTACTTGATTCAAATTTCATAGAGAAAAAACAATTTTCTTTCTTCATATTAAGCAGATTTCTTATGTTTCAAAATTATTTAACTCGATTAAATGTCATGGAAAAAATCTAGAACCTAGGTGGACCTCATACAAAGTTAGGCAATTGAATATTAACTATAAAATAGTTTTCACATAATGTTTCTCATATGGATAAAATACTCCACACTTACCTTTCTACCAAAATGCCCCCGCGGCAGCTCATAATTACAAGTCACCCGAGGATCTACGTGTTTTACCATGGATCTCACCCGGCCCAAATATGACCCATTAGACTCCACAATCCAGCTGTTCATTGAGGACACGTAGAGGTCTCAAATCTCGACACATGTCAGACCGTTTTAGGTCTGTATAGCCCTTGAAATCTATGACCACATCATTGCTTACAATTGGGTATCCCTCTCCACCCACTTGCATACCTTTACTATATGTTTATGTGGCCTCATGATTGACTTGATCTTCGAACACCGGGGCCACCCCGACCAGGCTAACCAACTTTGTGATTTTAGGACGGATCCAAGATCAGCTTAGAGCTCATGGTGGAGTTGATCTCAAGTGGCCTCAATCTTTGTGATCCAACCCAAGTATTAGATCCCATCAATTTCTATATGTATATAGTATGGTAATTTCGCAAGGTTCTCTTATGAAGTCAAATGCAAGTGTCAAAGTTGAATTGTGGTGTCTGCAAGTGGGCACGGTTTGAACCCTTTGAAAAGGTTCAATTCGGTAAGGTTAAGGTTAAGAATATAGAGGTGAAAGGACTATACTTACATAGTTATATACTATATATATATATATACATTGAGATATGTAAGTTTCAAAATGCAGGAACTTGTATCCATCATGCATACATACATTCCGTTTAAGCGATTCTTGATTTCTGATCCTTAACTTAGCCTCTTCTCTTATTTCTGTCGATGTTTTTCAGTTTCTTTCAATTCCTTGCATAAAAAATCAGTATCTAAAAGGAATTGTACTAGTTATTATACAACAAAATATGCCTTTGCAAAAGTGGCCAAGGCTTGTTAGATAAAAGCAAAATGAGCGAAGGTTAAGTTCCCACATCGGCTATGAATGTAAAAGAATGCCTCTGACAGCTGAATAAAAAGAGACGGCCCAACAGTTACAAAGCTCATACCTTTCTCGGCCTTTTGGCTAAGATCAAGTGTAGTATCTGTTCTTATCAGTTTAATATCTGATATGTGGGCCATCGGCCCACGCGATATTAAATTTATTTTTTTCGGGGGGAAGGCCAATGAAGGCAGCTTGCTGTCTGGGCCTTCGAGCGTCGCCCATGCGTTGCACTACTGCAAGGGCCCGGCTCAACCTGCCCAATTCTAGTTCTAAACTTTTTAATTAATGGGCTTCCCTCAAAGCCCATACGATTTGGCCCAGAAAAGATTATTGGGGTTTATAGAGGTTGCCTGTGAAAGCATATTATTTTTCCGATACCATGCGTGTTATATATATATAAATTAGCGTTAACTTAAAGTATAGAGAATCATTAAACAATTGAAATATAGAATGACATAGCAATTTCCATTTCTCTAAATATTGTCCAAGTTGTTAACCTATTACATCAAATAATGTTACGTTTTCGTGCTATATTGTAAGAAATTAGGTTTTTCAAATGAATACGACATTGATTCTTTTATGTTCGTGTAAAGTAAATTTATATTATATATAACAAATACATACATACATATATATATATATATATATTAAACATAAACATTGTTGGAATTTATAATAATCAAAATTTATAATTCGAGATATGTACCAACACAGTTGGAATTTAAATAAGAACTATGTTTTCTTCTGATATTATTTTTACTACTGACAGTTCTCAATAATTTATTTTTAATTATTTATTTCACCAAGATCACTAATCATATATTGTGTTTCGAACATTAGATAAAAATGATTTAAAATTTGTATTAAAGATTTTTCGATGATAATAATCAAAATTGATATGTCCGTAATTGCACTTCTCTTATTGGACCTAATAAGAAATGGGTCACGTTACCCTACGATGGATTGGGCCAAAATAATATAAGTAAAGCCCAACATGGAAGCTCTAAAAATGTGCTCATACTGAGAGCAAGGAGTAAGCTCGACAACCAAAATATATAGATGACCTCATGGTTTATCTAGTGGCATAACTGACAAGCAAGGTGACGGCTAGCTAAACGGAGGCTCGCGTGCATGGCTGGTGAAGGGACGAAGTAGACTAAGTCAACAATCACCCAATATCCTCTAAATAGGGGAAATGATCCTTATTTCCCCCTCCACTACACAAAAATGCCCCCTATGCTAAGCGGGCGAGAGCGGGACGGCCAAATGACCTTAAATAGGCTAGAATTACACTTGTAAAGTTTTACATTCATTCTGCATACTACATCTATTTTCTCTCAACAGAAGAGCAATTACCAATCAATAAAATTTTCTCTTTAGCATTACTATTTACTTTCTTACTTTAGAATTCTCATGGTTATTATTCTTATGATCTTATTAACTTTATACAATTCTATGCTGTAAAGACTGAATCGCATCAAAAATTGAATCGAAACTTTAAATTTTGAATATTATAAATAAATAGATAATATAATGATAGATTACATTTTTATTTATTGATTACATCCTTAGTATCTTGTGCCAAAGCACGAGATTACAACTTACAACTAGTATTTCTCTATTACTTGACCAGTATATTTGCCTATTTGTAGAAATGATGACGGCAAAGTATTATTACTCTTTAGTCTTTACACTATGATTAACTACTCTTGTTTCAAAAAATAAAAATAAAAATACTTCTCTTGTTCTACCATTTAAATCAATTTCACGACCTGCAATTTGTACTCTCTTCACGTGGAAAGCCTGAATTCCATTCTAAAAGTCGCTTGTGAGGATTGGGTTCAAAGCATTTGAAAGCAATCACTCTTAAGAAAAATTTAACAAAATTTGCCAAAGTATTGGAAAAACATCTTTTCGACATAAAAATTTAAGTTCACTTTCACAAATTTGAGTCAAATCATGAGCGGCATGAAAATTGGAGGGCCAAGCTTTCTCGGGAAAATCTCAGTCCTCCTCTCTGTCAGGAATCGGGTTGAGTGTGTTTCTTACCTTTTTTTTCTTTTTCTTCTTTTGTTCGTGTGATGTACCCAATGTTAAATTTAGTTTTGATAGGTGGTGTGCTAGATTAGATGTCTTGTATTTTCTGTTGTACTCTTCATTCGGCTTTGTATTTCATTTTTAATCTCTAGTGATTTTAACTATCAAAAAAAAAGATGCAGCAGCCAAGCAAGCGCCATCCTCAGGAGTCAGGAACTTATCCACTATAATTGATAGACTTCCTTCAAAGTCCTCTTTGCTCTATTACATGTAAGCCTATTATCATGATAAGTGCATTGTGTATGATTCCTATTTACAAGGAAAAACACATATTGGAAAAAGCTTGTATCCACTTGGACGAATTTTAATTTGGGCCGTAAGTGGATATATTTCACCGTGATGACATATTCATCTCATTTTATAACATTGCGTGCGCATATCCAACACCTTATCTTCCTGCTTGGATACCAATTAATTTAATTGACAAAATTAAAACTCGCCCTAAGTTTGGCCATACAAAAGTCAATCACGTGGAATATAACCGCATTTATTATGTGATTATTATACACTCCTAGCATGTATAGTGTTTGTTCATACTGAAGCCAATCACGTGAAAAGTGAATTACATTTATCATATGATTAATGTATATATCAAGAAGAATGATGAAACAAAAAGCACGTCATTTAGTCAAATGCAAGATAAGTGTTGCATTGTCATGTGAATAGCAATTTCCTTCCTGTAACCAAAAGAAATAAAAAATAAAAAGCAATTTCCTTCCAATACATTGTTTCGTTTCGCACTTGCGTTCACAGGAATTGTATTTGGACTAGAATTTTTCTCTTCTATGTTCCAATAATTTATCTCATTCTTAGAAGTTCATATAAAGAATATTGAAGATATACCTTAAGAGTAACAAAATGTTACAACTTAATCAATGGATCCATGCTGAAGAGCTTAAGCTTATACCCCCTTACCGAGAGCTTTCTTCCCTATTTATTGTGTTTTTATAGTTTCACTTAAGTGGATCTACGCATCGCTTGGAGAAATGCAGACATGGTAATCACTTGAGAATTCGAGGTTAGGCTGGCTCGAGCGTCACTTATTTATATTAGTAATGGCAAAAAAATGTTGTACATTCCATCCTAAGTGAATCTCACTACATGAATAATTTTAATTGACTCGAGACTCTAAGTCCAAATAACTCCTAAGAATAACTTTCTCAATCCATAGTTACGATTCTTGTGATTTTCATCACACTAGTAAATGGCAAATACCATACTCTCTTTCCCCTTTACAAGTTTGAAAATGCTAGAAATCGTACTCCATCAAATACACTTTTTGTGGCGCGCGGTTCTTAGTTTGTAATCCTCAAATTGGTCGCTTCTCGTGTTTCTTGGTGATGTCTTCCAGCTTCGTATAACTCCTCGTGTAAGAAATCAGTTCCAAATGGAATTATACAAGTTACAAAAGAAAATTTTACGCCTCTGCAGTCTGCATAGTGGCCAGGGCTGTGAAGATAATAGTAAAGTGAGTAAAGGCTATTCCTACTTCTCTTTCCCACATCGACTTTGAATGTAAAAGAACGCCGCTGAGAGCTGAATAAAATGAAACGGCCCATTAGTTGCGAAGCTCATACCTTTCTCGGCCTTTTGGCTAAGATCAAGTGTAGTATCTGTTCTTATCAGTTTAATATCTGATATGTGGGCCATCGGCCCACACGATATTAAATTTATGTTTTCAAGGGGGAAGGCCCACTAAGGCAGCTTGCTGTCTGGGCCTTCGCGCGTCGCCCATGCGTTGCACTACTGCAAGGGCCCGGCGCACCCCACCAAATTTAGTTCAAAATTGTTGTGGAGGTGTTGTGGGCTTTGAATGCTAAGTTATAGCCTAGATGTCAGTGAACGTACGTCTTGATATAATTAATGGACTTGTGTGTTATACGTGGCTTTATTGTTGCAGGGCCAGTCTTTTGAAGTGCATGACATTCAAACAAAGGTTTGATTGTAATGATCCATCTCAATCCAACAAATTTAATCTACAATTGAGAGGCCATTATTTTCCCTGTCAGGCTAATCATCTGCTGCTGTTCTAGTAACATATAACATATATATATATATGTTATACATATAATAACTAATAAAAGGTAGAGGTAATTTTAAAGAGTTCTCCTAATGAAATATATTAGACTTATTTTGTTCTTCCCATTTAAATGAAATTTGCCATTTGTTGATTGTTGTTATGTGTGGGTTAGTTTTATTTCAAATCGAGTCTAATAGTTTGAGTGTGTATTTTGTATCTATCTTTTATGTCAAACCGACTCTAATAATTTGAGTGTGTATTTCATATTTATCTTTTACACACAAATGTGTCACATTACTGTGTGAACGAGATAGTCATAAAGACCTTGTATTTACTGTGTGAACGAGATAGTCACAAAAACCTTGTATTTACTCTGTGAACGAGATAGTCACAAAGACCTTGTATTTACTCTGTGAACGAGATAGTTACAAGGACCATTGGCTAATCCAGTATAAATTTTTATCGTAGTGTTTGAATTCCATGGCAAAAGTTGCTTGAATTTGAAAATGTAAATCAAAATTTGATGCGGTTGGCATAGACTCCTAATTAAGATTTGGTTTGGCTTGTATCATGCAGAAGTGAGTTACATTTGATATGTATATAGTACACTCCTAGATAGGATTAGACTTTGATTGTACCAAGTCCGATCACATGAAAAATGGATGATATTTGTCATGTAATTAATATTACACTGCAACGAAATGCAACAATCACAAGACTATATCATGATACAGTTGGTACTTCTTTTAATGATTAGTTAAATGCGTGAGATCTGATATGTGCTAGATTTTTGTCTAGAATTTTGTATATAGGTTTTTAATATGTGCTTTGACCTTGATTCTAGGTTGTGTAATTTTTGTTATGAGGTAGGTAATTATGTACACACTGATGTACTAAATTTCAGATCAGAGTTCATTTTACAAAAGTAGATCGCCACATGTTGTAAAGGATGATGCTCTAAATTTAGGCCTTTTGTTTCATTTTCTACCGACAGATTGTCACTTCGTCAGCTATCTAGATTAAAGTCATTATTACAAGCTTTCGAGACTCAAAATTTTAAGGCTATTGCAATCATCTATATGATCAGATTAATGAAATATCTATCATACATTATAATTGCGATTATATATCAAAATTCAAAGATTGAAAGTCTCGATACTCTTGTAAAATCACTCATTCGCCCTAAACATTGTTTATGAAGAAAAAGTAACGAACCTCAAAACATATAGGTCTTAAGCATATTTCGAAAGTAAAAAAATACTATCCCTTACCAAAATTCTTTCTTCCCTATTTATTATGTAATCTACTTTTATTTAAACATCGGGCTAGCCTTGGTCGAGCCTCACTGTCTAGAGTACACTCGCTCACATGAGTATTAGTACTTGTAAAAATATCGTACCCCGATCCGAGTGGTTCTCAAAAAAACCGAACTCCAATTATCGATATATCTATATGTGTTTCCTCAAATTAGCCACTTCTCTTGTTTCTTGGTGATGGTTTCCAGTTCCTTACAGCACATAGAAAATCAGTATCTAAATGGAACTATACAAGTTACAAAGAAAAGATAAAAACGGAGTGAGTAAAGATTGTCGCCCTTCCCACATAGGTTACGAAAGAATTGAGAAGGATCCTTTTGTTGATTTTAGTTCTAAGTGAAATTTATAGAACATGTGCCGGATGAACTTGTGTTATATTTGGATTTTTAATGATTAATGATAATGATAATGATGATCTTGTACTGATCTTTTTGTTTTAACACATAAATATTTTTTGATATTAAAAACAGCATATAGATAATTTGCAGGGCATCATTTACTGCAAATAATCTGCATGATATGCAAATCCAAATTGTCAAAAACTAAAGGGAAAATTTCATTTTTGGTCCCCCAGTTTTACTAGAAATTCGATTTTTATCCCTCAGTTACATATCTCATCAAATTTGGTCCCTCGGTTATCACTTTTTAATCAATTTTGGTCCCTCAGGCAACTTTTGGGGTCAATTAAAATATCAAAAATTGCATTTTGCACCTCAAAAACATAAATTATGATAATTTCCACCCCAAAAAATAATAACTAACGAATTTCACTCTTTTATCATATTTTTAATTATGATACGCAAATCCAAATTGTCAAAAACTAAACCTCCAAAACTTCAAACAAAGATAAAGTAAATTTCCCAAATGTGAACTGCACAAAAAGAATTGGACAATCATATAAAAAGAGAAGGAAAGAAATAAAAATTGGCATGTTGAACATTAGACTCGATGGCCACTGCATATTGGCAGGCTTAACAATTTAATTGGCAGTTAGTACATGTTGAATTCTAGATAATTTAGGTGGATTTGAATGTGGTTCTTACCGCCGGCCTAGACTTGGTTCCATCTTGGGTTGATCTAAGTTCAAAATTGATCCAAACCCCACAAGAATCGCCGATTTGCCACTTCTAAATTCTTCATACTTTTCTCGTCATTTCGACCAAGATCAAGTGTAGTATTTGTTCTTATTAATTTAATATTTGATATGTGGACTATCGACTCACACAATATTAAATGAATTTTTTTCCCGGGGGAAGGCCATTAAGGCAACTTGCTGCTTGGGCCTTTACGCAAGGGCCTGGGGCATCTGACCAATCCTAGTTCAGGATTTCACTAATTTTATTTATCTCTCTAAGAAAATGACTATAACACCCATCTACAAATAAAAACCTAATAATTTACAAAATGAATATATATTTTAATAATCAATTAAATCTTTATATCTCAGATATCTTTTCTTTCCACCATATACCATTTTTATGAACTGATGTAACATTTTTCTGTTTGTCTAATGAAATGTTTATTAATTGCATAATGGTGTAAAATATATGTTTTTATTCAAGCATAAAATTCATATAAAATAAACATTAAATCACCAAAGAAAAATATCTTTTAAACTATTGTGTATTCAAATATGAAATATGTATGTCAAAAACGTACTAACTACTTCTATCAATGTTATTTGTTCATTTATTAGAAGCAATGCTTATTTGAATATTTATTTATGTGTAATTGTTGTTGATGTATTTTATTGAAGGAAAAAATATTTGAATTTGATTGCTAGGTGCTAATATGAAGTCAAAGTGAAAAGAATTCAAGTTGAATCTTGTTTTTTGTTGGTTTATATTATAATTTTTTTCCCCCCAAATTTGACATATTATATACTTTGTTTTGTGGTTGATGCTCTATATTATTAATGGACTAACTTAGTAACTTTGATATAATAATGTTTTGCTCTTAGTCAAATCTTGAAAATTATAATTAATGCATTTTAAGATTATTGACATTCTTGCCATATTTTAGTTTAAAAATTAAAGATGGAGCTCATATAGTAAGTGGAGTGCCAATATAATTACCCATACGAGTAAAATAAAAATACTACCTATTGTATGACATTAACATGTTAGATTTTTTCTGATATTTGATCAATAAATTGCCCAGTTATAGGGTGCAAAGTGTTATTTACTTTTTATTCTATGATTACCTACTCTTCTTGTTCTTCATTTAAATCAATTTAGAACCCTTAATTTTTACTCTCTTTACAAGGGAGGTTGAATTCTGTAGCAGAAGTGGCTTGTGCAGAATTGGGTACAAAATTAAATTAAAATTGCCAAAGGGGGTTGAAAAACATCTTTTATACATGAAAATTACCTTATTGCACTTTCACAGAATCCCGTCAAAGCATGATTAATATGTCAACATCAGGAGCTGCCACAATTGAGAGACTTCCTTCAACGTTATCAGAATAAGTGCATTGTATTTGGTTGCTATTCAAAAAATGAATGTTATTCACTTTGGACAATATTCAATTTGGCATTGCGCTGATAGATTATGCATGATGACATCATCATCATCTCATTTTATACATATCATGTGTATATTCAATAATTTGTCTTGCCACTTGGATGTCTATCTTGAATCCTCAATGGCGTTTTGAAATTTTTGTAGCCCGCACTGGACTTTACCCTACCAAAATCGATCACATTGAAAGTGAACTTTGTTGTCACGTGGTTGTTATGCACCCCTAGTTCAGGTCCAATTTGGCCCACCATGACCAATCACATGAAAAGTGAATTATACTTATCATATGATTGATGCGCGTAACAAGAAGAATGACGAACCACAAGATATGATTGCTAGAGGCAGGCAACACATGTTATATTGTCATGTGATTAGACTGACGGGTTAATCCCGATCCAAACTAAAAGTTCCCGCCAATTTATTGTTTCAGTAGGAGGGAAATTCTAGTTCGAACCTGATTTGATTAAATCCAAGTGTTTAACACTTACTCTGTTATTAATCACGTGACAACTGTAATAACTGAGCTCGATCGGAATGTGTGTGAACTAAAAGTTTTCCATTTCCTATTCCACATAATTGATCTCATTCTCATAATTCTCAAATCAAGAACTAGAGGCATACCATGAAGAACAAATGTCACAACATAATCAACGGCTGAACAACCATCTTTTTAAATCCACAACATGAATGATTATGACTGTAACGAAAACTTAAAGAAAGATTAAGATTACAGTTTCTTACCAAAAGCTTCCTTCCTTACTTCCTGCTTATTCTACTAATGCATTACATTAGTACTACTCGGAGTAAAGATAGCTTCCCAGAAACTATAGCTATAACCTTCTTAAGATAGATAAGACATTGTACACACATAAAATTAAACAAAAGTAGTAACTCTTGCTTAAACGACAATTGCTACGCATTAATTAGGGCTTAGTCTTGAGGCGAAGCTTGTTTATGTCCGACCCTCGCTACGCTTACAATAACGTTGGTCCGAAACATTAAATTGCAATTCACATTTATGAATTGTGATTATTGTGAGATTGATTACAATAGTGAACGGCAAAAAATACAGGAACTTGAATCATTATCCAGTGTATTTTTCTCCCTAAATTAGCATATTTTCTAGTTTATTGGTGATTGGTTTTCAGTTCCTTTCAATTTCTTGAATAATTAAATTATAAGATAACAATTTATGGCTCTGCAGAATTGGGTAAAGAAGATAAAAAAGGGAAGACAATATAAGGTATTCTAATTCCATTCTCCCACATCGACTGGTAAGTGGAAAACGCCAATCAGAGATATTATAAATATGGACGGCCCAACATCTGTTAAGTTCATACCTTTCTCGGCCTTTTGGCTAAGATCAAGTGTAGTATCTGTTCTTATCAGTTTAATATCTGATATGTGGGCCATCGGCCCACACGATATTAAATTTATTTTTTCCAGGGGGAAGGCCCACTAAGGCAGCTTGCTGTCTGGGCCTTCGCGCGTCGCCCATGCGTTGCACTACTGCAAGGGCCCGGCGCACCCCACCAAAATTAATTAAAAATTTCTTATTGAGACGGTAATGGGCTAGCCAATCATGAAAGCAAAGCCCATATAATAAATAACTAGATTTTAATATGTAACTTGAAAATGATAAACTGTCTGGTAACTCCGAAATATTTAATCAATAAGTTCAATAAATAATTAAATAAAGCTCTTATCTTGGAATTTCTAATTCAATAATGTGTGCATATATTGAAGCAAAAGATTACACACATATATCATGTATAAAATAAATGAATATAAATAGGGGATATTCGCACTCCTCTTATTGATAATATCACATTCACCTAATTTTATATTTTCATTTTTATACCAATTTACCCTTTTATTTACTTGACTTTGTTTGATAGACAAATAAGTCTTTTCATTACTATTTGGAATTCAAGCATTCAAAACGTGAATGATTTTTTATTAAAATAATAATAAAAATTTAAAATATTATAATTTAATTAAAAAAATTTAACAACTTGGAGACGCACTCATCCAAGTCGTTTTTATCACTTTCTTTTTATTATTATTATTTTTTGTTTTGAAAAATACATGAAAATAGTGCCGTTTTTATGAATGTTATATTTGTATCGTAACGGTGCTGTTTTAACAATTTTGAAAAAATAAAATAAAATTCATAAAAAATGAACCTTTTTCATGAACTTTTCGGGAAAAAAATAATAAAAGAGATGAAAATTGTTTGAATGGTATCATCTTCAAGGAGTTAAAAGATTCAAATTTATATATTTTAAAAAAAAAACTTTAATATTATTTTAATAAAAAAGCTATTCACATTTTTAATACTAGAATTCCAAATAATGATGGAAAGGTTATTGTCCATCAAATAAATTAAGTCAAGTACTGTTTAATAAATAAAAGAGTATACTGGTAAAAAAATAAAAATATTAAGTTAGGTGGAGTGTGATTATCAAAAAGAGAAGTGTGAATATCAATCCCCTATAAATGAATTAGGAGATAATATACCTTTTGAAATCCGAAATAAATATTCTCCCATCTAATAGATTTTGCAACTTGTAGTTCTTACTCTCCTCATAGCAAAAATTACTTGAATTCGAGTATAAAAAATTGGAAAGCAATCACACTAAATTGAATTGGAAAAGAAAAGAGTAAATCAAAATTGAATTGGAAAAGCATCTTTTCAAAATCAAAAAAAGTAATTTTGCACTTGCACAAAATTGAGAGTCAAAACATGATTGGTATGCTAATTGCTGCAGCAAATACCAACATCAGGAGCTTCCACAATTGAGAGGCTTTTTCCAACGCCCCCTTCGCCCTACTACATGTAAGCGTATTATCATGATAAGTGCATTGTGTTTGGTTCCTATTCAAACAAGCACAAACAAAATGTTAGAAATGGATCGCACTAAAGATATCATATGAAATGTGAATTATGTTTTTCACATGATGGTTATATACTGTTGTGATATATCTTAAAGCGTAGATTTAAATTTATGGGGAAAAATCTAGGGCTAAGATTTAGATTATATTTTTGACATTCATTCTCTTTTGTTAACAGTAAATTTCTCTCTCCTCTCCCGTGGACAAACCAAGTAAATTTTGATGTCGTTTAATCCTTTTATTATCTGGTTTGTTCTAATGTATACTCCTATCCTAGACTAGATTTGACCGAGTTGAAGCCAATCACGTGAAAAATAAATTATACTTATCATATGATGTATACACCAAGATGAATGACAAACCAACAACGTTATATCGTATCCAAACTAAAATTTTCTTCCAATTCAACGTTTTATTTGTAGGGAAGTTCTAACTCGAACTTAGTTTAGCCGAATCCAAATATAATTCATTGTCATATTAATTGACCACATGACAACAGTAATTCACTCATTCTGTGACATACGCTCGGATTCAACCAATCATAATTTCCCTACTTTTTCATTCCACATAATTTTATCTCATTCTAGTAAATTTCAAATAATGAGTTAGAGACATACCTTGAGGAACAAAACGTGACAACATAATCAGTAGCAGAGCAAGTGAGAATACTAGTAGGATCATCATAAGCGAAGCTATAAGCTGCAGGACAAGCCGCTTTAAAAGCTCTCGAATAATTAGTAGCCAAACACGCCATAGGAGTTGAAAACGCCCCTCTACAACAATACTCATCGCTATCAAACACATTACAAGCGCTCTGACAAGCTATATTCTTCCCATTATATCGCAAAATCAGCTCCGGCGGGCAATCCGCCCGAAAATCGCCTTCGCAACCGGCCGAGCTACAATTACCTCTGCCGCCGACCGGTTTTACTTGAACCGGCAAATTGAAACCGTCGACAAGGCTGACGTCATAGTAATCGACGTCTCCGAGGGAGAATTCGGCGATTGAGGCAGGCGGTTTTCCCGGACCGGTGCATTGTAGGTTGGTTCCGCAGGCGCCGGTTTGGCATGAGCCGTTTCCGGTTCGGTCGAAATTGCAACCGGTTCGCGCCCATATGCGGCCGTGCCAGGACGGCGGAGAAGCGAAGACGGCGGATTGAAATGGTCGGAGAGTAAAGCCGCCGCCGGAGAAGTTGTTTGGGGTTACGCCGGGCCAGATTGTCTCGTTGCAGTTGTTTATGATTGTGAACTTTGCGGATTGGGATAGTGTTATTCCTGTTTTGAAGTTTTGCAAAAGTTAGAAAAATTAATGAAAGTATAAGCAAACAAATCATAATGCAAGTATATATTAATGAAAGTATAAGCAAACAAATCATAATGCAGGTATATTAAAGACTAATTGATTATAAGTAATTTCTCTTTCGATTTTTACACACGTGTTTGATATTAATTGGTGCGACACCAAAATATGATAGAAGATCCACTATAATTTCCAACTTGGCTCGTTGTTAAATGTTTTCACTTAATTTTGCATGAACAAAATAAAGGTTAATTATGTTGTCCTCCCTCGCTATTGTAGTTAACTACAGAGATGTCTTCTCTTGCTTTTGAAATTACATTTACTCCCTTGAGGTTGTTTGGTCAAAACCTAATAGAAATTTTATTTTCTTTTTTTGGGGGGTGGGGGTGGGGGGGGGGGGGGGGGGGGGGGGGGGGGGGGGATTGATTTGATCATTTAGATGATATCATCAATTCAATTCCAAAAAATTAGTGATGGTGTAAGCAAATCTTATTAGGTTAATTAAATGAAGGAAAAATTATTGAAGGAAGATAAGTTGAAAGAAAGGTATATATAATTTGAAAATAAGAATGATAACCCTATATATTAAACATCCATAATAACATAAGATGCCAGTTAATTAAGCAATTCACTGCATATTTTCTTGTCACTTGTACGATAATTGATGCCATACAAAATAGTGAAACAAACACATGACTATTTTGCATGGTCATTACCAAACAGTAAGACATAAACGCAAGGATCAGTAATATGTTTACAAAATAGAGTTTGCTATGTCGAAATTTGCCAAAACGAAAAAAACAAGGAAATGATATAAAATTTCTACGCAATGAAATAAAGAATGTAGAGAAGAAGTAAAGTATCTCACCTGATGCTACCATAACAAACCAAGCCAATAAAACTTTACCAAAAATGAAGTCCATCACTACATATAGTAAACAATATACTACTAGTTTTGGTTGTGTAGTGAAGAAGTGGAAGTTAGAAGTGTTTATAAGTGTAAGATATACAAGTGTAGAATAAGAATACGTGTTGAGATGAGTGAACATTTTTGAAACTGTGGCCAGCCATAAAAGGCTTCCTTTCTTCTTACATAATCAATTGATTCCTTACCTCTAGCAATTTTCCATCTATAAGTCTTTTTCCTCATAATCTTCTCTTTTAGCCTTTGGTTCTTAGAATTGTTTATTGTACTTTATTTGTACCACACAAAGTTCATTGCTTTGTTACTATATTACTCTATTTGGAGCAACTTCTATGTTGGTATTTTGTTGTTTTATTGATTTTGTCCCTTTTGGTTTAGTTTGAGAAGGATGGTATAATTGTGAAGTTTGATAAAAGGGAGCAAATAAAACGGACAACGGGTGGATCCATCTCTTTGTTACGAGGGTATATTAGTCAATTTAAAGTAGTTAAACTTCAGTTATAAGTAGATGGACATTTCTCTTTGTATTTTATAACTCGAATATTAATAAGATGTAGTCAAAACGTGAATGTTATTTTTCACTGAATCACGTGAATCCTGTCTTCTTCTGTGTTTAATTTTACGTTCAATTATCTTCTACTGCATGATTCATTCATAACACAAGGATGACAACTTCAATCATTATTAGCTTTGTAAAATTTTGGTCTCGATTGGTTTTGTCCTGGTTATATGTTTAGTGAGGTATATAAATTTTTATGTAATTGGTTTATACTCACAAGAGTGGTCACCATATAAGTGTTGTAGTATCATGTGATTAATTAAGTACCGTTGGATTCGATACAGGCGAGAAATTTCAGCCTCTAGCTTTATTAAGGGAAATTCTATCCCGGATTCGATCTGGCGAACTCAAGAGTAATTCACTTAATTTGTAGTCAATTATATGACAAGTGTAATTTACTAGGTTCGATCAGACCGGGTCTGAGCTAGAATTTTCCATTTATTACTTACAATAAATTCAATAAAAAAATTGTGTTCAAACTTCAAAAAAGAAAAAGAAAAATAAGGACGTCGAAGTAAAAACAAACGAATTTAATATTTACTCATAAACTATTGAGAAATTCGTTACCAAAATTGTTTACATACGTGGGTCAGATAACTTAGGGCCCAACTGGCCGAGAAAACAAACTTTTACAAGGGCCTAACGTATAGTTGAATTAGGCTTTGCAAGTAATTAATAGGAAGCTATGAATTCAATATTTTGGGCCAAACAGGCTCAGGAAGCAGACTTTCACAAGGGAGTTAGAAGATAATGAAGTTTGGACCTAACAAAACCAATTCAATTTTTGTTTTTTTTAGGTAGTAATTCAACTTATGAGATTACTGTGAAATTCTAGTATGAACGTGATTTGATTAAACTTAAGTGTAATTTACTTTTGTTTATAAATCATCTATGAGTTTAGGGTTCAATCGAATCGTATCTGAACCAAAATTTCTCAAATTTATGTTTTAAGGAAAAATTGAGTCCAACAAGGACTGAAGAAGATAAAAGGTAATAACCTATTTGATTTGATATGAAAAAATCACCGGCAATATTTGCCATTTGGGGTTTTTTTTGGGACCGGAAGGTTTCACGATATGAATCCATATCCTCTTAAATGTCGGAGTTTCATATAGATTCCACAAAATGAAAAGTGTAGATATGAGGCGTTTCATATTTTCGAGACCCAAATATAACTCTCACTAATGACCCCTAACCTGTCTCTCAAAAAGAGAGTGAGGATAGTACCTTAATGTCTTTGGCACTTTGTGATGAATTATTCCACATCATTATTGGTGTGTGCGTGATAATATGGTCACACCCATAAAAATATATCAAAAGGGAATTTGTTTAAATTAAATTTGGGCGGCAACTTATTACCAAAAACAAAAAAAAAAAAACAAAAAAACCCTAAAGCGTCTACATGAGCACCATCTTTTGGTCTTTATTTTAACACATAAAAAAAATATTATTATCATTGGAGTAGTATATTTTGTTTGTATCACATTAGTTATTACTTCCCTATCAGATTAATCAAGAGAATTTATCCTCTTATGAATAGAAATGCACTATTCCCAACTATATTGCTCTGCAATTTTTGGTTGAAACTAATTTTTATATATTTGAATATTTCAACTCTATGCCTATTTTGATTTAGTGTTTCATTTCCCACTCCATATTATACATAAAACTCCATCATATAAAAGATTTCTCTAATGAGCAATGTCACATGTCACAATTAATACTATAATTGATTCATCATCTCCCCAAATTTGGTAAAAAAAATGTCGAACAAATTTACCTACTTTCTTTTATCACAATAAAATCTTGCTACAATAACGAATTATTATTATTTTAATTAGGCAACCAAGTTGTCAAATTTGGTACCCAACTAGGCAAATTTGGCCGAAAAATTTTAAAAAAAACCCCAACTGAATTGGGATTTCTACCAATTTGTCCAAATTCAAGTGACAATTATCCTCAATGTGCGAATATTCCTAAGTTAGTGTCCTGATTTTGTTAGTGACAACAAAAAAAGGCGCCCTATAAGTTACATGTCGAACATATTGTGCAGGTGTAACATGAAATATGAAGAGAAACACCAATAGCAGCAAAAGATCCGACTACAACGCTTTAATCTTTTTCCACTAGCGACACTCCATCCAATATAAAATCTCATTCATTCATGAAGATGGAAAACTTCAAAATCCCAACTTAAACATTTTTTTCGTATTTTTTTCATTACACAAAATCACTACAAAAACAATGAAGGTACAAAAACCCAATTAATAATAATAATAATCTAATTATTATTATTGTGAAACCAAATCTCACCCATCCAAAATCATGAAAAAATCTATGACTAATGATTCTAGTGTCTATATCTCCTACACAATATGGTGTATTGTGCCCAATCCGTGCACGATCCCCACGTATAATTGTGTGAAAAAGATAAACACAGAATTCAAATCGAACTAACATAAAATTGCCCCCAAAATCATCCCCTTTTATCCTTATCTTGACTCAACTTCTTTTTGTTGGCATAATTCTTGAGATGGAAATTAACAAACAAAGCCAAAAGGGACCCATTAAAAACCCCATTGAAGCACCATCCCCATATCCCCTCACAACCCGACCCGGTAAAATGGTAGTACAGCATCCAACCCGAAATCACAAAGCTGAACACAAACTGCACGATCTGAAAATCCGTCACTAACCTCTTCCACCACGGCCGTACCCCCACGGCGCACAATAGATAGTACCCGTACATCACCACGTGCACCGTCGCGTTCGTCACGAGCGCCACCGGGAACAGCGACTGCGACGTGGCGAGCCACAGATAGCACATCACCACCACCGCCGCGTGGTGGTACACGTGGAGGAACGACAGCCGTCGGGAGCCGCGGGACCCACTCAGGAGGATTAGGAGAGTGTCGATGAATTCGAGGAGTTTGGAGAAGTAGAAGACGTGGGCCCAGAAGAATGTGGGCCCACGCGCGGGGGTGTTGGGGGGGAAGCAGATGGGCCAGGTGGGGTTATACGGCGGCGTTTGGTGGAGGGCGGAGAGAGTGGTGGCGACGGCCATTAGGAGGGAGAGGAGGCAGAGAATGAGATTGTGTGCGGCGGTGATGGGGCGGAGGACGGCGGAGGAGAGGGTTGGGAGGAGGGGGAAGCGGTGGAGGAGGAGCGTGAGGGTGAGGTAGGTGGCGACGGCGACGGCGGCGAAGAGTGGGGAGGATCCGGGGGTTTGGTGGGGTTTCCATTCGTAATTGGTGATTCTTGGGTGGTCGACGAGGTAGTAGTTGATGGTGGTGTAGAGAGTGTCCATCACGCGCCGCCGCGGAGGGGAGGGTTTTGGGAGATTTGGGGATAGGGGTATTTGCAATGATGTTGGATTGGGTGCATGCATGTATGATGTATATCCAACACCAATTAATATTATATTCCATAGCTCTCGGTAATTCTAACTTATATCGAATCCAATGGTTACAGTGTGTATTGTGTATCTATTTTTTTTCCGTATAATTGGTTGTCGGAACCACATGTAACATGAGGAACATAAATACTAGATTTATTGGACTCGATCTAACATATATTTTACCATTCATCTAACATATATTTTACCATCCATATCGTTACATGGTCACATTTCTTAAGCTTCTAAATACTAAAAAACATTTATTCCAAAACTGTATTTAATATCGTATTTTAATTGATTGTATATACAATCTGAGTAATTTATGTACTTGGGAAATTAAAACTTATAGAGGCATGGAATTTGTGTAAAATTCAACTTATGTAATTAGTGAAGATATTATAGAGGTGATGTTAAGTGAAATATAAAATGAATCAATATTTGGAACAAAATATTCAAATTTAGAATACTAATTCTTGAAATATGAAATGAAACAACAGAATATCCGAATTTGGAATACTAAATCTGAGGTAAAGAAGTAGGCCACGTTGATTGAGATCATTCTTGAGTTTCTTTTCAAAGACACCCTCATAGTTTCTCATTCTATTACTTTTACCCCCAAGCTCTCAAATCCTACGTTGAATGTGTGTGAGCCTTTATGATAATAATTTTTTATTTTTAAATAATGATTATATCAAATATGAGATTAACTATCTTTCATCAACAATTTACTACTACAAACTACAAAGAAAGAATTCTAATAGAAGTAGATAAACAACTCACACATCTGGTAAGATTGAACCTATGACTTCTAATTTCTAATCTCTAAGTCATGTGACCTCAGTCTTCTCTTACCACTAGATAAAGACATCATTGACAATAGTAATTAATTATCAATACGTAATGTTAGATGGTTTTTAAGATCTTTTGGAATATCTTTTTGAAGCAGAAGTATTTCCATCCACAAGCATTACAGATTACTTATACAAGATATTGTTCAAATTTATCTGAAATTTTATTAAACTTGAAAATTTCTACTTGAGCTAAGTTTGGTTATTAAATGAATTGAGCTCCAATGAACTTTAATCGAGTTGAGCTCCATTAATTTGACATTGTCAGTTATGACTCATATTTTTAGCAAATTGAATCGAGTTCAAGCTAATCTTGAAAATTTATCAAATTAGAAAAAAATGTTCAAACTTAATTTATTATATTAAATTACGAGCAAACAAACTTCTAACAATCAATCTTGCATCGAGTTTACATAATTTTACTTCCTTCACTCAAATGTGCCATATTGTCGATTCAATATTATTCCTTGACAATCTACCAAAAACGGAAAATAAAATTAAAAACAATGTTGTTCCTTGATCGTTGAGACTTGAGATTATTCAAATATAACGGATTTCAAAGTAATGATTTTTATTATGGCTGCCTGGAGGGCATACTAAGTCGCGTCTAGGGCTGCTTCATTTAAAAAATGAAATTCTCATCCGAATTCGATTTAACTAAACACTAGAAATAAGGAGGTTTGATCTTACGGAAAATTACACACAAACACCCTCACTTGGTGTGTAATTACCAAAAATTAAACTCCCTTATTAAAAATTATATAAAGTCTCTATCATGCTAAGAAATTTCTTACAAGTACACTCCTTGTGTATTTAAAGTTCTTTCAATTTTACCCCTTAAAAACATTACAAATAAAACCCTGAGAAATGTATTGATAATTTTCAATGATAGAGGATTTTTTTAATAATTACAAAATAATTGAAGGAGTCTCTGTAATTTTCCCTAATAGTATTGCTCCTCATGAAGAAATATAATGCAATAACGAGTAGATAGCACATGTGAATAAATGCGAACACACTTCATCAGCAATACAGCTCACATTACACCTTATAAAAATACATTCAATCCGTAGTCCACATTTATTGCACTATTACAATCATCATAGACCAAAATTAGGAAACAAATAATTGAAAAAAATAGCAAGAAAACCCTCCAAAATATCATTATAATTGTGCACTGCTCGTCCGATGACTGACTGAAGAGCCATTCAATGACGGACCAAGCATATGGAACCATACACCGTTGGATTAGAGTAACTGAGGCGATTTTACCACCACGCCCCTATAATCAACGGTGTTGGCTAGATCAGCTCAAATGAACTCAGTTCATCCAAGAAGCTTCCCAATAAGAGGATCCATTTTGGTCTACTAAGGCTGCAAAATTGAAGAGTTGATGGCTACATACAACAATTTGGTTGGTTCAACTAGGTGCCACTTTCCTCCTAACAACTCTCTTCCTCCGAGCCTTGGGAGTAGTCGCTTCGCCATCCGTGTTTGAGTCATTTTGTCCCTGTTTGATCCCGAGTAGACCAAGCCCAGAAACAATAGTGTTCTTGGATATAAACCACTTTGAAGAAGATTGGGTGTCTCCTTCTGATGGTCTATTGTAAGCGGCCTTCAAGAGATCATCTGACTGAGCCAATGGATCAACTTCCACGCCAAGCCAAGCCAACCGAGATGTCTCTCCTACTTGGACATTTAGGACCCTGCATAAATTTAACATACCGTATTTATATCCTCGTAGTCTGGGATAGATATTGTAAAGTGAAATATTCAATATGCAAGATTTAAGTTTCATTCGACTTCTAAATTGATAACAGCAAAGTTCTCGACATGATTCAATTCATAAAAGAGCGTGACCGAGAAAAAGGGTACCACATAGTAAGATGCACCCACACACGTATGAGACATACACATAAATCACACTGGTCATATTGCACTCGGTGTAAGTTAGAATATACAGTGTCATGGGCATGAAAGCGTGCAGTTATTTAATCTCCACAACGAAACAAGAAAAACTGAAGCTTAATAAAGAAATAAGAAAAAGTTAAGCAACTAATTAAGATTCATAAAGAAACAAGAAAAGGTAACAAATCCATTAATCTTCATAAAGACACAAGAAGTATCAAACGTGTAAACCATATAGACTGATCCAATAGACCTGTCGGAATACATACCTGAGGGCTGTGCTGAGGAACAGACCTACTCCAATAACATCAAAGTAGCTGGTGACTCCTCTATCAAATCCACACAAGAGCTGATACCGCAAATTCGCATAAAGACCAAGGAAAGCTCCATAACCCAATGCATTGGTGCTCACAGATGGAGTGGTCACAGATAACCTATGGAACCAACAGATGCAAACAAATAGGTGAGTGTCAGAAATTAGATTGGAAAATATTAGAGTTTAATTATTTAGACACCAAAAATATTCTACCTTCCCTCCTTCTTACTGGCAGCAAAATTTGATAAAGCACCCTGTGCAGCTCCTGCTGTAAAGCCCACCATACACAACTCTGCAGCTTTGTAAAAGAATGATTGAAGTCTCTTTTGCAAATCAAATTCTCTCATTGGATAGCTTTTCTCAAAAATATTGTTCGGGAGCTTTTGCAGTGTATTTTGCAAATCAAATTGGAAGGTATTTCCATATGAACGACATGGAGCAAGTGACCAGACAACGATGGCGTTGCAAGCTGTCACAGTGAGTACATTGATGAGGGCAAGATCCCATTCCTGCTTTATCCTGCATTGAAATTTCAGAAGGTTATTTAGTACACGAGGCAACTAAGCACACGGTAGGTTTAGTTTCTTAGTCATTGCAAGTCTAACATGATACCTCTCCTTTCGATTCTTGATCTCCCACCAAGCAGAGCAACCAATTGTAGTTGCCTGCTCAAGAAGCAGCCTGTACAAAAAGGCTGGATCTGCAATCATCCTGTCAAGAAAGATTCAGATTATATCAGGCAAATAGTTCAAGAGATGATCATCAATTATCCATCTATAAACTGCAAATATAGTAGAAAGCCAAGGGCAAAATAAAATGATGCTACTCTTGAAAAATAAAGTACAGCATGTACAGAGCTACACTCCATGTGTAGATGGATTAAAATCTTATCTAATAAATAAGCTAATGTAACGAAGTCAGGAAAAGTATCATCAGAACCTCCAGTCAAGTTTCCATTACAGAAACAACTGATTAGTAGAGTGTAAGGACACTTTTTCTGTTGTATGTTTAAAAGGTGTCCTTACACATTGTTCTGCTATTTCAATAGTTCACGACATCTGTTTAGGACATATACAATAAACAACTATAATAAATAGTGCACGTTTACCAGTCAAAGTTAACTGCACATTAATACAATCGAAAAGTGAGAAGCTTCAGCATATAAAATAATTAAAACATATAAAGGTTCGATTATGCTTCAACGGCATTCTCCTATTAAATATATGCCACCGAAGATGAGAAACTATGTGAAAAACACACAAGTTCTCTAACCACATCGTTATAGTTCAAAAGAAAAATAAACATCTCTACATCCTACGCCCACTATCTCTTTTTAATCAAATTCATTGTCTACTTCCTCACTCTAAACCTCCTTTATTTATGAAGTTTTTTGTAACCTGAACAGCTCTGAACTTACAATGTCACTGTCCAAAAACATATAAAGCATATCGCGTTTGGATTTAATTATCAAAGACAAATATCACATTCATATTCTTAACCACAAGTTTATCACAAATCTCAGCGCAAACAACTATCCATGACCACCATCGACAATTAACTTAGATCATGTGATAGGCACATACAACCTTTCCACATACTAACCCACCCCGCGGCCCAACCAAAACCAATTTTATTGCTCCAATTTCCTTTATTGGCAAGCTTAGAATAAGGTTCCATTCATACCATGAATTTGCTTTCCCTAAATGACGTGACAATATTAAATCTCAACCAATACTTTTACGGTTAATTGTGCTAAAACTATCAAAACTTTCACCTTCTCAACCCCCCATCTAAAACTTCATGCGGGCTCAAATTGGACCCAAAATAGTGGGACGGATATATTAAGTAATTTATCTCGAACCTGAAGGACCTATTATAAAAATGATGAACGCTATCCATCTCAGTTAAAAAGGAGGGTATAACAACATAAATCAGGGCAAAACTATGGTTGTCGATTGAGCCAATCAATCATTGACTTGTTCTTACATGAGCTGCCAAGTTAATTTGAAGAGGGTCAAATTTGAGCTTGTCTATCTGGCCAATCATTTTCGGAGTTGAGTTTGCCTAAAAAGGCTGGATTAAGATTAGCTAGACTTATTTAGAGTACAAGTAATTAAAGTTGGTTTCAATATCCAATTTAACATATATCTGCTTACCAACTACAGCTATACTTAGTTACCAAATTGGTATTAATGCTTGTGATATTTTAGTCAGATTAATTGTTTTCTCAATCTCGACTTCTATGAAACAACAAACAAGGAGACATTTTAAAAGGAAAACCACAAGTACAAGAAAGCGAGTTCATGGTCTGGGCTTCCAGTATCTGCTGAACATATTTCAAGTTTTAGCACTGAAGATGTTCAAATAGAGATGCTTCTAACATGCCAAAAGGTCAGATTTAGATCCCATGAGTAGAGATGTGATGATGCTATCAAGATAATACGATTGAACAAACAAGTAAAAGTGAAAAGTTAATGAATTTCAATTTGATGTTTTAAATATTTAAATGGAAGCTAATATTCACCTGCCAATGAATGCTCTAGACAGTCCTTGGGGAAGAGACCGAGAAATGAACCTCTCAGTAGTAGGCCTCGCATTGATTGCCAGAAATCTTACCATTTGAGCAGAGCTGACCAAACCCTGGAGCCAATTTTACATCAGAGACAGTCCTGAAATCATCCATCCAAGATAGGGGAAAGGAAAGGAATGATATTACCATTTCATAGGCTTGACGAAATCCAGCCGGTAAATCCATCATTGTCTTTTGCCACTCATTCAGTACAGCATCAACGAACTTTCGGTCAAACAACTGGACAAGGACACTAAGCATTACGCTACGAATGTATTCGATAAACTAACTGAAAATTACTAAGACATAAAAAGTGCTGCAAACTGTGTGTGTTTGGACGGATCAGTTTGTTACCTCTGCCAGAACAAGTCTTCTCCTAAATAATCCACCCTCGTCTCCCTCATCACCCTCATCAAAGTTGTCAAAGTAATCATCATCATCACCGCCATCATCACCTCCATCACCACCTCCATGACTAAGACCCTTTCCCATATTACCACCTCCTCCCCCTGTAGCAAGCTGCCACGTTTCAGAAAGAAGAAGCAAATTTTGAGTCAGGCAATGAATATGAGATGCATGAGGTAACATAAACCCTCAGTCATACTTCAGACCTTTGCAAGCACTATATGGATAATCTTATGGTGGGCCTATTTGGAAATTTCATGATGATCTAGTTCAGCAAAACTAAGCTTAAACTATCATTTCTAGAAACCAAAAACCCGGAAATTCAAGAAGCCAAATGCAATCAATTGTCCAACAGTGAAGACATATAATAATTTGCTGTGCAGAAAGACCTTTACATGCATCCTCGATTCATCGTGTCTCGAGTTGATAAAGGAACGACATACGCTGGGAGTGACGAATAGGGGAAACAAATCATAATTCAGCTTTGCGGAAAACAAGAAATAAAAACCTAAACTCAAATGCATAAAATCAAATATTTGCTACCAACAACATTAGTAATCTCATGTAAATTTGCTCATCCATTTTCATTCTAAAGATAACTAGCTGCGAAATTCGTCAAAATTGATATTACCTCAAGACTAGACTTAGTCTGCTTCTGCGTCGTATCAAGCTTCGATTTCTCCAAAGTCACCGCACCAAAAGCACCGTACTGCCCCTTCATAACCGGACCGAAATCCGCAGAGCTCGACGACGGCGCAGACGGAGGCGACGCCTGAAAGCATCGTTCCAGGCCGGCGATTGCGTCGCCGTCAACCGCCGCCGCAGATGACGCCTTGACAGTGAAACAACACCTCCGCAGCTTGCCGGCGAGCGGCGGAGACCGGAAAATGGTGGTGGTTGGAAGTAGGGTTTTGGATGATAAGGAATTGGGGGTTGGTGTTAAGGGCATAATCTGCGCTGTTTGGAACACTGAGTGAGACATCTTTTTGATTCTTTCTTTTTTCTTTTCCTTTTAATCTGGATTTTTCAATAGGTTTTGAATTTGAAGATTAGGGTTTATCCTCTCATATTGGGGATTTTTTTCCTCCTGGTATTATTTTCTCTCTCAATGTGGAAGTTAGAGAGAGAGAGAGAGAGAAAGGAGAGAGAGAAGAAGATTAGGGGTCAGGATGGAGGTTTTGATCGAACAGATGTCGAGTCGACTCGGCTTGTCCGACCGGGTTGACTCGGCTCCGAGTTGTAGTTTGGTGAGCTAAAGTCTAAACTATTTTATTTTCCAATTTCAATCACTGTAATTTAGGGGAAATTACGTTTTTTATTTCATAACTTTGCTCAATTTCAATTTTAGTCCCTTTTATTCTGAATTTCTCACATTTAGTCCTATAACTTTCAAAATATTTCACAATTAGTTCCAACCCAAGTTTCCATCCAAAATTTAACGGTCAACTCCGTTAGTAACATTTTTGACAGGATTTTTTGAGGAAATTTTGTGCATAAATGACACGCGATATTGAATAGAAACATAGTGATATTGACTATAATCTGTGTGTGAGTGCATTCATGTGCAAATTTCCCCCCCAAAAACCAGGTCAAAAGGTTGACTAACGAAGTTGACCGTTAAATTTTGGATGAAAATTTCGGTTGGGACTAAATGTGATACATTTTGAAAAGAATAGGATTAAATGTGAGAAATTCGTAACAAATGTGATCAAAATTAAACTTAAGCAAAATTATGGGATGAAAAATGCAATTTTCCCCATTATTTATTTGATAAAAAATGTTTGGCTCTTTTTTCACCTCTACTTCCAGGAATTGTTTTGCCCACTTCCCCTTGTAGTCATCATCGAATAATTTGCTTTGATTCAAATTATTTTTAGTTATAACTACTGTGAGATGATTGGTTTTTTTTTACATAATGATATTAAGATTGATTTGTACAGAATTTCTCTTAAGATTTTCGGTTCAAAAACACATAATTATCGGCAAACATTGTAAAGATCTCGAAGAACAAGTAATTGGACATGGAAAGATGATTTCTTGCTTATAGAATACAATAACTCAATGGCAAGCTCTTCCAAATGTTAAAAGTACTCATGTCCTGTTCATAGTCCTCAACTTCCCTTATCTCATGCTTCTCACGTGGTCCGTCCCACTTGTTAAGTCTTATCTTGTTTAAGTATAATTGTCTCTTCAGTTAGAACGTGATGAGAATTTTGGAGTTAATATGTCGTGAATGACACACGTTTTGGCGAGTCTCAATCAAGTTGGAAGTCGGGTCAAGTACAGAGTGTTCGACCAACAAGGTGGTGGTCGAAGACTGTGTGTTTGACCACATTAATTGTGGAGGTTGAACACATAGTGTTGACCTCTTGGGCCATGATTTTGCTGGTTGAATACTACGTGTTCGATCTTGCAGTTGATTAATACGTCCAGGCCAATCAAGGTCAGGGTCAAGGTTTGGACTTGTCTAAATTGGGGCCTAGATTTTCCCACGATTCGAGTCATCTAGACAAACTTTTTAATGGGCCTCAGTTATGTTTTAGGAATGATAATTTTTTCATATTAACTTATATATTCGTATTTTGTTTATTACTAAAAATATCTTTTCCATTATACATGTACTTTAAATGTTATTGATTGTATATCTTGATTCAATTAAGGGTGATTTACATGCACGCTCCTCACTTAAGTGCCAATATAAATTATTATGGTCTACTCATAAAGTTTACAATTGGTGAAATTGTAAGAATTTATAAATACCCAGAGGTAATTGCAAGAATGTCTCGAGGAGGATTTTATGTAATTTCGAAAAAATCAAAGAATTTTTGGATTTTTGGTGATTGATCATAACAGGAGAGAATATGTAGGTAATTAATCATCTCTACAATTAATGATGTAACATTGGTTGTTTGTTAAAAGAATCCACGTGGCTTTTCATACATGTAAATTAAATTCGAAAGACATTATATAATGCTAAAATATGTCGCACTTTTCTCTTGTCAATTTTTGTCAAAAATTGATTTTAATCAATTTTGCTGTTTAGTGTATTTTATTACTCATCACTCGTAGTTTTGATCATAATTCATGGTTCTGTACTTCTGTTTGTGTCCTTGAGTTATAAGAGTAATGAGTAATAAAATACTAATTAGGTTGGTCTCGAGCCCATTTTGCGTTTTCCCCGTCCATCCAATATTATTCAGATTTCAGAGACTTGATTATTTAACAATCCATTTGTAACAAAGGTATGTGGGCCAATGGGCAATACTATGGTGAACCGAGATCATTGGTCTCAATTCACAAATCACCATTGGATCCCCCACTAGGGGGCAATTACTAAATTACCCCCGATCCAATGGTGATTTGTGAACCGGGACCAATGGTCTCGGTCCACCATAGAATTTCACGTGGGCCAATTGACTCATTCAGCATGCTCTTGTAAATGGACTGAACAGACCATATTATTTATAGTACTTCTCAACTATTATCAACCCAATGAGATCATACTTAGGGGCACCCGGGATGATTTTTACAATCATGGTGGACTCACCACATACATACTGATACATTTTGGGTGGAGATCACCCGAAATCCCTACTCACGAGAGCCCCAAGTGTCACCCTTGCCAAGGAACCCGCACCGCCTGATCAAGCTCGCCTACTTTGTCATTTTTTATCATCATTCCATGTGAAATACTATGGTCTCTGTCCACTTTTCACCATTAGATCTGGGGGTAATTTAGTAAATTACCCCTCCCCTCCTATTGGGGGATCCAACGATGAAAAATTGGTCTCGATCCACCATAGTATTTCCCTCATTCCATCCTAGAGGTTCTTCAAATCATCTATAGTTGTCAACTCGTCATTCCAAGTAATAATGGATGATTTGAGCTTGAGGTTTTCATAGTGTAATTTTAAAGAATTTCAGGACTTTAAGTTTAAGTATTCATCATATGTATTCGTATATGATGAACCTTACATGAATTATACCAAATTAATGGCGTAAATTATGACCTTTTCTTCTTTCATGAGAAAAAAATGAGATCTACCATTGATAATTCATGAAATGTAAAAGTTTAAGTTATTGTACAATTATTGTAAATTATTGCACAAATGATAGAGACATTGATCCTTGGAACAATTGTTTTGCTAGTTCACTTCCCACAATCGTATTTCACTTATATATATACCGTATTCATAAAATTCCATGTATAATAAACAAAGGAAAATTTATACGTAGTGTGCATATGAAAAATAAAATACGAGATGAAATGCCAATTTAAAATAGAAGATTGGGCATGGTATTAACTTTGCAGTTTGAACCCAATCATCCCTTTCTTCAATTAGAGAAGATTGAGAAAAAGAGGTAAAGGAAATCCAGAAAAACAAGTCCAAAAGAAACCTCAAATAAACAGAGATCTCCCATGCAAGCTATCCCTTTCCCTCTACACATCACAAGCCACCACTTCATATAAAAACCTCCTTTTACACATCTTTTTCTTCCACCTCTAATCACCACAAAATCATTCACATTAGACCCAAACAATAAAGCATGTCCTCACCTCGTCGTCCCGGCGTAATTGTCAACGGCATTCACAGAACAAGAACGTACCACTACTATTGGTGTCGACGATGCCAACGCTCTGTCAGGACAACCACAACCAATCCTGCTGAAATACTATGTCCACGTTGTTTTGGTCAAATCAGGCATGAGCTCGACGTCTCCAGGCCGGGCCCTCTCCTGGAATCCCATCTAGAACCATCTCCAGGGGCCCGAATACTAGACACCCTAGCACGAATGCTGGATCCTCCCACCAGACAACAACAACTACAGAATCGGGGGCCAAACCAAAACGATCAGAGCGGGACCCACCAGGCCTGGATATTACTTCAATTCATAGGCCCTGATCAGGATAGTCAGCCCTCTAGGCCTGTTTCCCCATCTGAAAACACATTTACTCCACCAGGGAATATTTCCAGGGAAAACTTTTTCCCTGATCCTGGATTAGATGATCAATTTATCCAGGAATTAACTCAAAACGATAGGCCGGGCCCGCCACCAGCTCCTGGAACCGCCATCGATGCCCTGCCAGAGGTGGAGCTGAGCGCTGAGGATTTGAAGAGCGATTCGTGTTGTCCAGTTTGCAAAGATGAGTTCCACGTTGGGGTTCGAGTCAAAGAGCTTCCATGCAAACATTTCTATCATTCTGATTGTATTGTTCCATGGCTGAGAAGACACAATACGTGTCCGGTTTGTCGGTACGGGGTACGAGGATTGTCGAACAACAACACTTTCCAGGATGAATTAACTGCTGAGGAATTTTTCCCTGGTGGAGAAGTAGAAGGGAATTACAGGGATTCAAGATGGATGGATTTGTTCTCATTGAGGCCATTCAACTTGGTTGTAAATTGGGCACAACTCTGTCTTGATTTTCTTGATGATAGTTTTCGCAATTTTTTTTCTGGAGGTAAGTACATAATTTATGAATATATATATATATATATGTACTTATATGATACGTAGACTTCTGATTAACAATGGTTAAATTTGACAGATAGCTCGTGGCGGATTCCATAAGTCTGATTCTTCCCAATAAAATAAATTAAAAAGGTAAAATTATTTCAGGAGTAATATTAATTAGTTCATGAGGCTAACATGAAAAGACGAGGAAAAATTAGCACAATCCAGGTATGTACATTCTCAATTCAGACAATACCTTGCTATTTCCCGTAATAGAGATCATACTTATATTAATATATATAAAAAAAGACATGCATGCACATAAATATTCGTGGGACCAGGGACTGAGACACCCCCTGATCCTCCCCCCCCAAAAAAAACTTTGAAAAATTAACTCTTTACCGGATAATTTTTTGAAATTTAAAATTTTGTCTCCTCAAAATCCGAAAATATTCAGTTTTATATATCCCTTTTATTTTGCATTCGTCCCCAAATTTATAATCCCGGCTCCGTCTCTGCGTCTCACGATAATTTAGGATTAATGTGTAGGACGATAAGATTTTGAATTCCCGTTTTAACAAACATATTACATTTAAAGTTATATGTTGTTGCACACTTTGAATCCTCTTTTACGATTCGATATTTAATTTGTATTCCTCGTAGTCGTAGATATTGTATATATTATGCAAAGGGCTCAAAAGTTCAAAATAATTTTGGGAAGTGTCTGAAATGGATGAAGAGGGGCCTTCAAGCACCAAAGAAGTCATCAAACATTCTGCAAGGGGTCTCGCTTTGCTTTAGACGAAACACTAATTTGAAATAGAGAAACTCCAAACTGTGGAAATAGGATTGGGCTTCAATTTGCTTTTGCATAGCATTTTATTTCAATTTGATCTAATCTAATGACATGTTTAAAAGTTTCAAGTCCGTAAATATTAAATTTTATTCTTTAATAAAAGATAGAAAATTCAACTCTTTACTTGCTGTTTTGACCACTAAATCACAGTTCGAATCCTCTGTATTTCATTTTCTATTTTATTTACTTTTATGCAAAACTTATGTTTAATTTTTTTTCCTTTTATAATTATGTTGTTGTGATATGTCTTAAAGTCCTAAACCCAAAATTATGCAGCAAGCCCATTATCAAAAGGGTCAGTTCTGAAAAGGGCGAAGGTTTTAGTTCAGTGCTTTTGACATTTATTGTAATTTGTATATCTTTCATCAATAGTAAAATACTCTCTCATCTCCCGTGGATGTAGGCAATTGCCGAACCACGTAAATTCGTGTATATTTAATCTTTATGCTCTTATTTCGTGAATTGTCATAACAAATTATACAAATGATATAAGTTTTACAAAATTATCATGCATGTAAATAAATGGAAGAGGAGGAGGTGCGTCGTAATTTTGGAATAGAATATTTAGTATAACCAAATTAGTTTGAGATAAAATTAATATATATTTAATTTCTCTAACATACTTTTTCTCCTACAATTTTGTGAAATAGAATTCTTCTAAAAAATTTAACCATTAATATATATAATTTTTTTTAAAAAAAGCAATTTTCTGGGTTATTTGTATATTTAAGGTAAAAAAAAATCGTTCTTAATTTCTTACTTTTTGCACTGGTTCGTCAAAGACTCAATAGTGAACGTGCGACACATTGTACCAACCACTACCACGTAAATTGATAAAATTGAGAACTCATTTGCATAATTACATCTATTTGACCTATTTTTGCAAGACTACATACCCAACTATTGTTGCCGAGGAGAATGTTTGAGCAAGTCTACGAATTTTTTTTAAAACAAAAGTCCACGAAATTCAAAATATATAGATATACCACTGGAACAAAAAATAATATTTGAGACAAAACGGAGTGATGAGGCCAAAATGTCACTAAATATATATACATAAAGAGTGAAAATATATAATTTTTGTTTTGTCAGAATAATGATTTTTAGTGCCAATATTTTTTTTAAGTTGTTACTATTGATAATTAATTAGTGACACGTTTCGTGACAATTTAGTGTCAATACAAATATAGCGATAACTATACTTGTTGTCACAATTAAGTTATCACTAAACATGCTTCCTAATTATCAATAGTTAAACTTATATACAATTCTTATCACTATTAAACTATTGAAAATCAATTTTGAGACAAATTAAAACAAAATTCTTTTCACCTAAAATAATAATTATTGACTATTTTGACATTACACTTGGCATCTCGTTACTAATATATTGTGTTTTATGGGGTACGTTAATTGGTGAGATCAAAGCAAAGTATATATATATATATATATATATATATATATTGCTTTTCTTTTCTTGGTAAATAGCAATACACTTGACATCTTGTTACTATTCTTTTCACCTATATATATAGGGAAAATTACACTGGGTACCTTTGAGGTATTGTCTAATTACGGTTTACACCCCTTAGTTTAAAATATTACATCTAACATCCTGTAGTTTTATATATTGATGTAAGGTTGTACGGATTAGTATAATTATGGGTGTTATTTGTTATGCATGGTAAACAGTATGAGTGTATATGTTAGGATTAGTATAATTATGGTGTTATTTGTTAGGTTTATAACTTTTTGAACTTACTGAATTTCTTGCATTTGTGTTTCTATTTGGTGTAATATGAGCATTTATGGTGGAATATGAGGATTAACTGAGAAACCTTATTAATTCATGAACATTAGAGGATTTTGCCCAACCTTACATCAATATATTAAACTACATGATGTTAGATGTAATATTTTGAACTAAGGGGTGTAAACCGTAATTAGGCAATACCTCAAGGGTACCCAATGTAATTTTCCCTATATATATATATATATTGCTATTCAGTAGCATCCAAAACATGAAAACCTATATTTAATCACATCAAGAGAAATAAATTTAAGAAACAAAAAGAAATAGCACATCTTAAAGTTCAGACATTCATTCATCATAAAAGTAAATGTGGATCACCATCAAACACAAATTGCCAAATATGGTCAGTACGTAAAAAGTAAAAAGGTAAAATCAAAAACTATCACACTTAACTAACAAATCATCGCCAATATCCAGTAGTAAGATGACGAGACCATATATGCTGCACTGCATGTCCTCGCCTAGTAAGTTGAGAAACTTAATTGTTTCTCTAAACCCATGCATCCAATTTGCTGAAAAAATAGAAAAAAAAAATCAAAATCCAAATGGCATTAATCAATTTGATATATATATATATATATATATAAATTAGAATACGAATCATGCATGACAGCATGATACCAAAGATTTTAATGGAAAATATATACACACACACACATAATACATATACTGGGTAACATCAAACCTTTCATTATAAAGAAGGGAGAGCAGTAAAAAGGTGAAGAACATGGCGATTTCAATGGAAAATGTATATATTTATATCTGTATAATATATATATATATATAGTGGGTCAAATATACCTTTCATTATAGAGAATGGAGAGGAGTAACAAGATGAAGAATATGGTGATTAGCAGCAGTAACATCAAGAACACCTTCTCTTCCCAATACCTGCGTTTCCGAGCAAAACTCCTAACAACATTCTTCTCCTCCTTAAGAACAACTTTAATCTCAGTTGTTTGGTTGGTTTTGTTTCCGTTGTTGGTGGAGCCACCACCCTGCCTCACATGCACGGTGGTTACTCTTTGGGGCTGGACGTTCTTTTTTCTGAAAAACATTTTGCACGCGTCTGTTCTTGAAAATATATTTCTAATTAGAGAGAGAAAGAGAGAGTTCTTGAATATATAATACTTCTTAGAGAGACTACTAACTGGTAAAACAGAAAATGCTGAAGAGATGCTGCTATATAAGTAAGTGTGTATATATATATATATATATGTATATATATGTATGTATATGTAAATGACTTGAACGGTCACTATAGCCACCCACCCAAAAGAAAAACAGAAAACTACCGGCCCGTTTGAAACAGAAAACTGATCGTCAGGCCCACTGATAAGTTCGTTGAACCGGGCCTCAATTACACAAATGAAGCATCAACAATTCGGCCCAAAAGACAAGCCCAAAAGCCAGTTTGGGCTCAAGATTATCAATTCTGAATCTTACTTTCCCAGATTTAATTAGCAGTCAGTTTCAACCGGGGTATATATTTTGTAACTTGTCAGGCTTTTATTTGAAAGGGTGTTGAAGTCATTTAGAAATAAAAGTTGAACTCTTATAATAACTTGTGGAGTTTCAATATCAATTCCTTTCAATTAATTGCTATTTTCCTTTAGTGTGTCTTTATTCTGTAACTCGTCACTAACGCACACTCGATGCGTGTGCAAAAAAATTAAACTTGATAAGAAAATTATTTAAATAAATTTAATTGCGTATTAATGAAATGCGATATATTAAAAGAAAATAAAAAAGACAAATAAAATTATAAAGAAATGAAAAAAGAATTGTTTTCTACATCGCGTGTTATAGACCATGTGGATTGTCCCCAAAACACTATATCAAAATTATTGAGGTGTCATTACATAGTCACTTGGTGTATTACACCTATATTATTCAATAAAATTGCAATGTTTACACCAAAACCGCTGACAGCCCAAAGCGGTTACTCTAGGGTATTCTTTAATTATATATAGTATAGATTAAGTAATCGTGTAGTGCGTAGTTTATTTTGGAGTATCTTTTGGTTATTGGGTCCTTGATTTTAGGATTTCCAAGTAGTATTTCACGTTGGTTGGTTAGCAAAGAAAATCAGAAAATTAGTCTCAACAGTTTGTCTTCTCTTTTCTCTCTCAATCTTCTAGAGTGTTTATCCTCTACTCGAATTGAGGATATTTGGACGTAACATTTTGGTGCTTTCGTCCAAAGCAATGATTCGACAGAGTCAAGAACAAATTCCACTGGCAAAAGCTCCGATGGAAGAAATGCTTGCAGCGGTAGTCGATGATTTAAAGGCTTTTAAGACACAATTTGAGGAAGAAAAAATTGTGGCTGCTCAACGCCATGAATCGACTAAGGCTGCAAGCTACTTCTCCCATTAAGAAAAGAGCCAATGAGAAAAACTAGGATGGTGAAGAGCCTGGTGGTGAGTTCGCATTCAGCATACAATGCCATCTTAAGGAGGCTGACGATTGGGTAAGCTCGATGCTGAACCACTTCTAACTAGGAAAATTACCCGACGACAAACTCAAAGCATCGAGGATACCACACAAAGCCATGAGATTCGTCATACTAGGCAAAATGTTGAGTCGTAGATTATCCACGCATCCATACTAAAGGTATCTCTTGAAAGAAGAAGGAAAACATATTCTAAAAGTTATATCCGAATAATTTTGTGATAACTAAGCTAGGAGGACTGTCATTATGGCTACAACCATTAAGGCGGGTTACTTCTGGCCCACCACCAACGCTGACGCTAAAGACTTGGTACATAAGTGCAAGAGGCATTAGCTGCATGCAACACTGCGTCTCTAATCGGTGGAGCCTGTGGCAGTTACGAGCTCGCCTTAGTCATTTTCTAAATGGGTAGCTGTGAGCTGTTTTACCAGTATTCCCGACAGCTATTCCAGGAGGTAACTGGGAAGAAACTCACAAGGTGATACAAATCCTCAATAACGGGACCTATGCACTAGAAGGCGTTGATGGAAAGAGGCTGTCGAGACTTTGGAACATCCAAAACTTGATGAAATCCTACAAGCTAATGGAGAAAAGCTAAACAAACAGGAGAATACAAACAATTTAGTTGTTCTACCATTTTCTTTAGTGATATTTATTTGTGCTAGTTTCGATTTAAGTTTATTCATTTCTTTCAAGCATCTTCGAATTCAGTTACGTTTATTTATTTCACGTACAATTCGAGTATACATACAATTTTTGAACTCTTAATACTTATTTGTTAAATCATCTGTGCGATCTCTTTTGACTCTGACATTTCATGTCACTCGTTTATTAAATTGATCGTGCGATTTATTGAAATAAAAACAACTTTTAATAACTGTCTATTGTGTCATTGCGCAATCTGCTGAAATTTTGATATCTCATACCACTCATTCATTACGTGATTTATAAGATATGTTAAGAGGTGAGTACCTATTCATAATTGCGCATTGACTTATGTAACGTGCTGAAACTAAGATCTAACGAGCCATATGAAAAATACGAGCATTCCATAAGTCTTGCGTAAACCGTAAGCAATAAAATAGGTATCCAGGAGAAAAGAAGCAAAAAAAGACATGTAGGCAAAAGCCATACTAAGCATAAAAATAATTATATAGAAAAAAACTCTGTGAAAGGCCAAGCACTAAAGATAAAAGTCCTGTGTGCGAAAGGCTGGGCAACCCGAGAGTGAAAGGCTGAGTTCTAAAACTAAAAGTTCTATGTGCGAAAGGCCGGATTCTAAAAATAAAAGTCCTATGTGTGAAAGACCGGGTTCTAAAAGGAAAGCTCTGTAAAAGAGTCGGGCATTACTTAAAAGCCTTGTGAAAAATTAGGCATCTATCATTAAAAGCCCTGTGAAAAATTAGAGATTTTACATTTAATTTATGCAAGATTCCCAAAGCCTTGCGAAAAATCAGACATTTGTTGTTTAACTTATGCAGGAAGCCTTGTGAGAAACCAGACATTTATCATTAAAAGCCCCATGGAAAATCAGGCATTCGCTATTTAACTTATGCAGGAAGCCCTGTGAGTAATCAGGCACTTATCATTGAAATATGCAGGGAGTCCTGTGAAAAACTGGACGGAAGCCTTGTGAACACACAAGCACCAAGACAAGCCTTGCAAACACGCAAGCACCAATAAAGCCTTGTGAAACACTAAGCACCAACTAATAAAGCCTTGTGAAACACCAAAGACCAACCTAAAAAGCCTTGTGAATACGCAACCATCAAAAACGCCTTGTGAAACACCAAACACCAACCAAAAAAGCCTTGCGAACACACAAGCACCACAAGAATCTTGTGAAACACCAAGCACCAACAAAAAAAGCCTTGCGAACACGCAAGGACCAAAATAAAATAACATGATATTAATAATAAATAAAATAATAATAATAATAATAAATTTATATATAATTAAGCACCAAGCAATAAAGAAGCCTTGTAAAACACCGGGCATTAAAGAAGCCCTATGAAATATTTGGGCATAAATTATATAAAATATGCAAGTAATCAGATAAAGTCTACAAAAGAATACAAAGCCCTACAAATCTCCACAAAAGTGTCTAGGCATCCTATACAAAGGCCACGGAGACACCAGCAGCCTCAAGGTAGAGCTCACCAGTAGCCTCAGGTCTTTTCAGCTTGACTATCAGCACCCTTTGTAGCTCAAGCACTGGTTGCCTATTAACATTGGCGCTAGCCACCAATCAACTGAATGAAGGCTTGCGAATCAGCTCACAGGTCTGCTCATGAACTAGCTCGCAAGGAAGCTGAAAATCTAGCTTGCAATTCGTGCACTAATTATACTCTCGAGACTTTGATTTTCTTTCAAACTCTCAAGAGTAGGGGAACTTATGATGTGGGTGTAAATATCATTTTCTATAATTGGGCCCAAAAGGATTGGGCCTCAATGATTTAAGGAAAGCTCATGGGTTACCTCAAAGGAAAGCTGGAAGGAAAGATCGAAGATAGCAGGGTTAGGGCCTGATAGTGAAGCTGATAAGAAGATGGAAATAAATCATATCAAATATTTAGTCAAATTATATCCCTAAAATCAAGGTCTTATTTTCTCTTCTCCTTAACTACCAAAAGAGACCTTTTTAATTGGAAGAATGGAAGAGGGGGTGGCCACTTAGGCTTAAAAGGGAGAAGTCTTGTAATTTTTAGGTTATCATTTCACTTATGTAAAAATCAAGAGTACATTTTATACTCTTATTCTTTGAAATTAATAAAACTCTTACTTTATTCTTCCTTCTTCTTCCTCTTCCCTTTCTCAAAAATATCAATAAAAACATAGAGTGTTCTTAGTTTATTATTCTAGGAAGAATAATCGTATTCATTTATTGAACTTCTTGGTGTGAAAATCGAACTAATCAGGCTTAATGTTACTATTAGTCCATAAACTTCTAATTGAACCGATTGAGTCCCTCAACTCAACAATTTATTTTAGGAATAATTGCATAAGATCCCCTGTGATAAGCGAAACCTGCGCCAAACACCCATGTGTTAATTTTTTTGCTAATCACCCCCTTGTGTTATTTTTTATTCTGCATACTCTCATTTTTTCCATTTTTTTGGTGTTTTTTTCCATCATAAATATTCTAGATCCAACTCAAACTATATTATTTATCTATTATAAACATGTTTGGGGCAAAAATGCATTTGGATTGTGTTAACCGTCCGTAACAACATGGAATCGAACAAATAATATAGTGAAAGTAAGATCGTCTCCACAGGGAAGGTTATCAAGTACCAAACGAAGTTTATCCTATTATTTAGACTATCGATTATCAAAGATGTGATTTTTAAACTAATTAAAAGCAAAACTTAATAAAAGCAGAATTAATTATAAATAATTAAAACAGAGATAATTAAAACGAATAATCAATTAACGAAAAGCCTAGGGATTAAGATTTCATCAAGGTATTTCTATGTATTATTGACTTTCAATGGATTATCATTCTTGCTTAAATTAAAGACCCAATTTCCTTAAATACATGAATACTCTCCCGAGATCTTCATGAGTACCCAACTAAATTAATTACCGTCACTCCCATGATCAATAACTGATTTAGATGAATCCATTAAGTTCTATGAATATTTTTTAACTAGTCTCATGCAAAATTACCAATATCCCTATTAAGTAATTTACACATGTCTATTAAATATGAACCGATAAACTAATTCACCTCCCGGTACTTCTTAATTCATTTTAAATTATGCAATTGGTGATCAAGCAATTACAAGCATTAAACACTCATTAATAGATAAACAAAACAAGAATCAAATCCATAAATCATCAATAATCCAAATTAATACGCAAGACTACATCTTAAACCCTAGAAAATAATTTAGCTATGCATAATTAAAGAAAAACAAGAAATGAATTGAATAAACATAAAAATACTCATGTTCAACAATGGAGGAATAGATAAATCCAACTTGAGAAGATGAAAGCTTCCAACTCCAAGAAATCTCCTTCAAGCCTTCTTTTTCTTCCTCTCCAAGTCTTCTAACTCAATAATATGACTCTCTAACCTATTATCTAGCCTAATAAACATTTCCCCCTCTTTCCTTAACTTAAGAGGAGTCTTAGATACATAAAATAGGCCTAACCAAGTCATAAAATCGGCCTATGAAAATTATAAAAACCTGCAGCTGCACAACTGTGCAGTCTGCCTGTGCAAAAAAATTTCTCTTAATATTTCTTCAACGAAACTTTCTCGTTTGGCCTCTCTATTGTATTTCTTCACGTCCTCTTAGTTAGCCACCATTATTCTCGTAAGAAATACTCCTTCAACTCATCAAAACAATCGCTTTTATGCCTACAAAAGCATTGAAACGACTTAGAAATCAAAATATGTAAATTAGGCTAAAAATAAAGGAAAAGGCTAACTACAAGGCATAAAATAAAGATAAATGTGAGGTAACACATGATGAAAATATGTTAAATATGCAACCTAACAGATTGACATTTATGATTGAAAAAACACCAAAAAAAAGAGAGTATGCAGACTAAAAAATAACACAAGGGGGTGATTCACAAAAAATTTAACACAGGGGTGTTTGGCGCAGATTCCGCTTATCACAGAGGGATCTTATGCAATAAATCATTTTTTTAATGTGTTCTCTCCGGCCAATTTTTGGTCAATTTTAGCCGGAAAGTTGGTCATGTGCCATGCACATGTCATGTTTTATTAATTATGTAATATCGGTTTTGCCCTTTAAGTCTGACCACAATTGACCAAAAATTGAGACGAGCGATCACATTGAAACAAATTATTGAATTGAATGACTCAATCGGCGCAATTAGAAGTTGAGGGACCAAAGTGATTCTAAACATAAAGTTGAGGGACTAATAGTGACATTACCTCCAAAAAATATTTACATTTTTTTGGGGTTTGGTCTGGGCCTCCAAGTCTCGAATGGATCTAGACTCAGCTTAGTAGATTAAACCTGGACATACCCGATTGACATCTTGACCTCTGAGTATATAGAGCAAAATTATGCTTTCCAAACAAATAATTGCTCAAGAGGTGTCAAAAGGCGATTACGGGGTGGTTTGGCTAAGTTTATTTCAAAGAGCTTATAAGCTCTTAAAAGATAAGTTAGGGTTCCCATACTTAATTTTTTAGGAGCTTATAAGCTCCTAACAACTTATTTTGAGAGCTTATAAGCTGTTTTACTAAAACATTTACCAAACACTCTGCAAAGAGCTTATATCAAACAACTTATACGATGTTTTAAGGAGTTTATAAGCTAGTCAAACACCCTCTAAGATTGGAAAAGGAACGGTAAGAAGAACATAAAACATGAAAGCTAAAAGATTTTTTTGAACTAAGAGAAAACAAACTTGTTGGTCCCAAGTGGTATACGAAAGGGTCTAGAAGGGGGGGGGTTGAATAGACCCTGAAGTCTTTTTCGACTTCTTAAAAGTTCGTATCACTTTGAAGTATTTGAACGCTTGACAAGTTTAAGCGCTGGATGTGGCGCTTGAGAAACGTTAACTTAGACTCGGTGATTTCAACGCTTACCAAAGTAGGGCAGAGTTTAGTCACTAAATCAGAGTTAGCACAGCGGAAGTATTTTATAGCTTAGCGTTCAGTTAGTTAATCGAAAGTAGTCGCTTAGTTGTTTTAAAACTTTATCAGAATGTATGCAATATGAATAGTAAAGCAGTAAAACAATGAATGTTTAAAGAGGTAAATGACACAAGATATTTGTAAGGTTCACTGGGTGATGTAATCCCAGCTACGTCCTTCTTCTCCTTTTATCAGGGAGGTTTTCCACTATGATGATTATCGAAGAGTCACACAGAGACTTCTACAAGATAGAGGGAGATTGGATATGATCTCGGAACTCCTTGGTCACACAGATTTCAGCTCCACTAAAGACCTTCTATCCCCTTGCTTCTTTCACTCAGAAATGGTGCAAGTTACTCTTGATCTCGGAACTCCTTGGTCACACAGATTTCAACTCCAATAGAGATCAACTTCAACAAGCTTCTTTTACACAAAAATATTGCTTGCAAGTCAACCAGCTTTCTCACTCAGATGAAAGGTGTTGATGGTTTTGGTCACGGGTTTGTTTGTTTTTGGAAAGTTCAAACAACTTGGGATATCTCAATGGTAGTGTAGGTTCTTCTTAAAAAGAGATTTGAGATATAGGTGACTGTCTCTGGAATATTTGTGAAAAGCTTATATGGATATTTGGCTATTATTTTCAGTAAGCTTTTCCTTCAACAAAATAGGTATTTTTTTGCTTTTTTTGTGTGTCACCTTACTTGTTTGTTGAAAAGAGCTATTTATAAGGTATTGGTGATTTTTGTCCGTTTGACACGATTGGTGTCTCGTTTCCCCAAACATTCCTTGAGTTCAGACATTTCTAACTTTGGGTATACTTAATTAGTTAGGCATGTTCTTGGTTTCATAACTTCTGACAGTTTCGGTCAAAAGAATGGCTTACCCATACGTTATAGTGCTTATATTTTAATAGCACTTATCCGACTTTTAATGCATCTTATCTTATTTCCGTTGGAAATAATTCGTCCGTTTGATTCATGCATTTTTTAAGTCTTTAGATAGTTTTGGGTTTGGGTTTTCAGGTTACGTTCTTTGTAGGTTGTGTTGGTTTAACCTTTTGGACGCTTGCTGAAGAGAATAGTTATTCTCGTGTATTGGACAGACGCTTGGACTGATCCTGAGTTTCTTCTCTTTATTTCAGACGCTTACTCTTCAATCTTGTCTTGATGGTCTCACTGAGAATTCCGTCATTTCACTTGATGTTGTGTATTCGGCCTGAGTTATCCATTTGAAGTTTGAGCACTGGGATAATCCCTAAAGCGTTTGACGGACGCTTCAAGATATCTTTATCTATCGTAGCTTCAGACGCTTGATCTTCACCTTCATCACTTGGTAGACTCACTCAGAATTCTCCTAAGTGATTTAGTGTCACATACTTAGTCTAAAGAATTCTACAAAGATAAATACTATAAGCCTAAGATAAATAAGCTTTCAGGTACTTATACATAACATTCTATGAAAGCTTTTACACTTTTCGGGGTCTAACAGGAAGTCCTATTTGTCATCATCAAAACATCTAATATGAAATTCCTAACAATTTCCCCCTTTTTGATGATGGCAATACTTATTTAGTTCAAGCGCTAGATACCTAAAGTGAAGGTTAGCGTAAGTTAGTAAGTTAGTTTGAGCTTTAACGAGATGTTTCAGCTGTAAAATGCATTTTATATATATATTTCATAGTACAGACATTTTACAACTAAAAAGAGAGAAGCACAAGTAAAAATCAAGATCGTGACTTGATCTTGTATCTCTTAGTCATTTCAGCACGGATTGCTTCAGTTATCTGATCTTCTAACGTCATCATCGCAGCATGATCTTTACTGATTATGTGCTTGTTTTCTTGAATTTGTCGTGCCTTAAAGGCAATGAAGTGTTTATCCCATTCCTCTGGACTGATGCCTATGTATCGTAGGCAAATTCTGAAGGTTTGGTCGAAGTCAGACATTTTTCTTTCTAAGGCTAATACTGCTGGATCAGATGGTTCTGGAATTGATGCTCTGAGAAGAGGAATGTCAAACTGTTCAAGCAGTGCTCTTGAAGGCAATGGAAGAGTTGGATAGAGCACTCTGGGAGTTTCTTTCTTATTGGACGCTTCAACCGATGTAGTTACCCAAGAGGGATAGGGATACCTTGGTTCTGTACTCAGTGTGAGAGAAGTATCAATATGTTGACGCTTGGATGGTGGAGGAGGAACTTGATCTTTAGATGTTGACGATTTCCTCTTTTCTCCCTTCTTTTCCCCCTTATCGCCATCATCAGTCTGTATGAAATGCTGAGTAAGAAGACTGACTTGAGTAGCAATCTGAGCGACAGAGGCCTCAAGAGTGGTTAGACGCTGGTCGAAATGTTCTTTCATGACCAGGAGTTGAGCGTGATTAGCGTCTGTGAGAGAGGTCTCTAGAGCCGTGAACCGGTCTTGTAGATCATTGGTTAAAGCCACATGACTTGCCTGAGTAGCTGTAGATAGTTGCTGTATTTGAGTGAGGCATTCAGTCATGGATGTTTGAGCGTCGGGAATTGCAGTGCTGACTCGAGGCTTAAAACGAGATGTGTGTTTGAGAGATTCAATAGGTACATGATAAGTAGGATCAAATACTGTTCCTCGAAGCTCTGGGGCACTGTTGGACTCGGTGGATGCAGTAGAGTCGGATTCAGTTGGACTGGGGAAATGAGGCGCTTGAGGTAATTCTAATAAGCGCTCAGGAGCAGGTAACGTGTCAGCTGGTGCTGCAGGAAATTCTGATTCTATACGGCTAAAGTCCGTAAACCGAAAGTCCAAGCTGGCAAACGGCTCATCTGCATATGGATACGTAGCAGTCTGTAGAAGTTCATTCAAATGTAGAGTGGGGAGATAAGTACCTTGAATGAATGTTCTGATAGGACTATCCAGAGCCCTGATATACATTGGCCCGAGGATATCCAGCACATGAGTGGGAAAGATTTTGGAGGGCACTTGGCAGATGGAGAATAAGGCATCTGGGCAATAGTGTTGTTTGAAGCCAATTAGCCGATCTGTTGGGAGAGTCTTCGATTTCCGAGAGTCGGGAACGTGGAGTCGGTAATACTCTTCCAAGTATGGGTAGATGGCTGAAGCAAGCGCTTGAGATCTTTCTAGCAGCGACAAAATAAAATCATAGTGACTTAAGACTTCTTGTCGAATAGACGGAAGAAGTGGATATCCTCTGAAGGGATTGATCCGAGAGCCATTCCACTGTCGCAGATTTTCTGTGAAGATTTTGTTGAATAGGGAGACTGGAGGCATAATTGTCATTATGAGAGAAAAGTTGTCTTCACAGTGGCTATGGGTGAAGTTCAGACAGGACAGGGGAGAAGAACCGCTGGTGGACGCTTGATTAGCAAAGCGTAGAGAAGAGTTGGCCAGTTTGTGCAACGCTTGTCTTAAGCGGTGTTCAGGTTGATGGCGGATCAGAGGCAGCTTCAGAACGGGTCCAAGTCTATGTTGGCGCTGCGTTAGCATGTAGCGTGCAAATTTGGTCTTTTTATCATGAATCCCTATTCTGAACAGATGGGGAGTGCTAACCAAGTCTTCAAATTTATACGTGTCACCCATGTAAGCTTCATCCCATCTTATCTCAGTCATACAATACTCAGTTCCTGCATTAAGTATAGCACGAAATCCTTGGTGATGAATATCACAGATGGATTCAAAACGATACCTGTCTGGTTGGTAGTTAGCGTTCCAGACGCAGTCAAAATATGCATCGGTTTCAAGTTGAATCATCTCGGTCAGTGAAGCTGGACGCTCACCGGCATGTACTCCTTTATTCTTCCACAGGAGGAGAGGATTAGCTGAGCGCTTGTTTTCCATGCTATTTACCAGTGTTGGGGAGTGAGAATAGCCTTCTCTGTTTAGTAGCCCTTCCGTTGGGTTCACAAGCTTATCCGGACGCTCATAGACTCTGATGTTGTAGTCTCTGAGAGCGAAGCCAGTGGGTTTGCTTGTCCCACAGTCCAGATAATAAGCTAAATCAACATCAGCTCTGGGAGTCTTGCCTCCTTGCCTCTGTGCTTGGAGAGTCACTGAAGCCGGGATGTGTTTGGGAGTCTTCCTGAGTTCAAGGGCTGTGTAGTAAGCTTTATCAGCTGGGGTTGAGGCTGTGTTAAATAGAGTGTTGCGTACAGCCAGATCAAACTTTATGAGCTTGGCGATATCATTCTCAGCATTGATAAGACTTTCTTCATTATATCCGGTAGGTATGAAGGTTTCTGCGGGCGCTGGAGGGAAATAATCGACTGAGTGATCGATAGTCTTTAAGGGATCCAGCTTGAAGAAATGTCGATGAATCACAATGTCGTTAGCATCGCTCTGACCTTCTGAGCGTGCCTCTGTTGGACTAGGTAATGCAAGCAATGGTTGAACCCCTGGGATTTCAGGTTCATCAGGCTCGAGATTTGTGGATTCGATGGCAGCTTCATGTGCGATGGCCACGATGTGGGCCATATCCACATCCAGATGGACATCAACTGGTGGTTCAAAGGATGATATCGGGACAGCAGCTATGGCTTGGTCACTTTGTGTAGCCTCAGAAGAAATGGCAGCAGTTGGACGCTTACGTCTCTTGAAGATACGCTTCACATTTATACCTTCGGCGGGGAACGCTTGAGTCTGTGGAACTGCAGGTTCTTCAAAGTCAATATTTTTGAGAACCTTTTCCAGATCTTTCCGACTAATGAGGGGTATAGAATCCTCGTCATCTTCATCGCTTTTGATAGGTTGAGCCTTGGGCTTTCGAGGAGCCCGTTTCTTTGTGACAGTGGGACGCTTCACATTACGTTTGGCTTTCTCCTGATCTGGACGCTCAGCCTCCTCATCTGACGCTGCTCGGACAACTTGGTGCTCAGAGAGAGGCTTAGCAGCACCTCCAACTTTGGGTGGATTGAAGAGATTATTGATGATTCTTGGCCCATAGAACTTATGCTTGGCCACGGTGACTCCTGCTGAAGAGGTGCACTCTGCTCGAAAAATTAGATCACTTAAAACTAGACCATAAGGTCTGTTTGAAGTGCGTAGACTGTCTCTGAGCCTGCTGAATATATAGGCGCTCCAGTTGATTTTTATCTTGAGCAGGATGGCAGTCATCATCTGGAACTGGGTTGGGTTGATTTTGTCGAAGGTTCCCACTCTGCATTCAATGTTTTTACTGCAGAAATCAGCCAAGACTCGATACCTGCTCACTATATCTTTCTTCTCAAAGTACGGTTTGTATGGAACATCATCGTAAGCGCTAATCTGAGTCCAGACTTCTTGAATTTGTTCTTCAGTGATAGTGTCTAAAGTGGCTCCAGCATTGGGTAGAGAGAAATTCTGGGCAATAGAGGCCGCAGAGAGAGTGAACGTCTTTGATTCCTTCTTGGAGACAGGAAACAAACAAGTGATGGAAGTCTCATCGTCAGACAGTCGAGCATTTCTCCAGAAAAATTCTAGTTCTTCAGGAAACATATACGAATATTTTGTGAGAAATTTCTGAAGCCCAGCCTCTGCTACAGAATCCATCATTTCCGCTAAATCAATTTGGGGGTTTTCATAGAGAAACTTCCAATCAACTATAAGGCCTTCAGTGACCTTAACAACAACTTCAGTGGTTCCAGCAGTAGCTTTCTTGGGTGCCATTAGTGAGAAGTAGACAGAGATTACGAATGAAAATTTTTGTTTTTTTTGAGAAAGAGAGAGATTTTTTTCTTGCACGAATGTAATAGAGTATAAGAGTGTTTGTTTTCTGCAGAAAGTGTGTTTTTGAGATACTTCAATTTGAATGTTCTTTGTGTTTGAAGTTTGAGATGTTGACACGTGGAGAAATATAAATCTCAGCCGTTAAAATATAACTGTGGACGTGAATTTAGATTAAATAGGCACGGTTTCTTTTAGTAACTTCCACATATACTATTTTGACGTCCGATTAAAAGTTTGAAACAGAGACTTTTGATATACTGAGAGTGATACGTGTGCCCATGAAAAGCGGATACGTTTTTTTTATGAAAACTGTTTGGGAACCATAATTTTGAACAACTATTCAAATACCCGCCAAAAATTTGTTAAAGCGTCCGGACCTATTCAGAATGACGCTTGAAACAATTCAGTGTTATGTTGACGCTTGAGAATCTTGAGGTTCTCTTTCAAGTAACATTTTGTGCTTTAGCGGTCATTGTAACATATAGAATTATTCTTTTCAGGGTGTGTATGAGGACACAGTTTCCCAGTACTTATCATTATGTCTTGGTAGTAGTGTTTTACTTTTGGTTTAAAATATTCAGCGCTGGTTGTATTCGTCTAAGATACATGGTAGTTGTACTGACGCGTGTACATGTGCTGAACCATCTAAAAAAAATGTGATGAGTACCCATGGGTTTTCTTGAGCGAAGGGTGAGGAATGTCAAGTCAGCATTAATTGCATTGATTGACTAATCCACTTTCTCGTTTTAGCGTAGGGTAATGTACGCTTGCTTTTAAAGGATCTTTTTACTAAGTGCTTTAGCCAGGAATAAAGCTAAGCGTTTAGTTTATTTTGAAAGAAGTGCAGACGCTAAGACAGATTTGTGTAATAAGCGTCAAAAGGATTTAAGTGTATGGTGCTAAGTGCGTATGACCGATGCAAGGGAAAACATTTTTGGTCATATTCACTTAAGTATAGTTAGCTCTTTTAAGGTTCCCCTTATGTAGGTTCCCCATAAATTACAGAAAATAAAGTGAATTCCCCCTAAATTTCATGCCTAACAAAAGTATGATGTTTCGAATGATTAATCATTTAGATCAATCATACCTAGTTCACTTCTTAAAGTGAGAAAACGTTGTTCGTTAAGCGCTTTGGTGAAGATATCTGCCAGTTGCTTTTCTGTACCAATGAAGTGCATGGAGATATCTTTCTTTTGAACGTGGTCACGTAGAAAGTGATAGCGAATGTCAATGTGTTTGGTTCTAGAGTGAAGAACTGGATTTTGAGTCATTGCTAAGGCGTTTTGATTGTCACAATGGATAGGAGTTGGATCTAGGATTATTCCATAATCTCTAAGTTGTTGCCTTATCCAAAGGATCTGTGCACAACAGCTTCCAGCGGCTACATACTCAGCTTCAGCGGTGGAAGTAGCGATGGACTGTTGCTTCTTACTATGCCATGAAATTAGTCTATCACCTAGAAATTGACATGTTCCACTAGTACTTTTTCTATCTATTTTGCATCCTGCAAAATCTGCATCTGAATAACCAATTAGTTCAAAAGGAGAATCCCTAGGATACCATAAGCCCACATTTTGTGTGCCTTTTAGGTACTTAAGGATCCTTTTAGCAGCAATTAAGTGTGATTCTCTAGGATCAGCTTGAAATCGTGCACACATGCATACTGAGAACATAATATCAGGTCTACTAGCTGTAAGATAAAGAAGTGATCCAATAATACCTCTATAGTTAGTGATATCAATTTTCTTTCCATTATCATCTCTATCTAGCTTAAGCGTTTGGCTCATTGGAATTTTTGAAGGTGATGCATTTTCCATACCAAATTTCTTGATCATATCTCTAGTATATTTAGTTTGGTTTATGAATATGCCATTAGGGAATTGTTTAACTTGTAATCCTAGGAAGAGAGTTAATTCACCCATCATGTTCATTTCAAATTGATCTTGCATCATCTTCGAAAATTTCTCACATAGACGCTTATTGGTAGATCCAAATATAATATCATCAACATAAATTTGAACTAGGAGAATATCTCCATTATGGGTAATTTTGAATAACGTTGTGTCAACGCTGCCTTTTGAAAAGCCTTTACCTATAAGGAAGATAGAAAGAGTGTCATACCATGCTCGTGGTGCTTGTTTAAGACCATAGAGTGCCTTGTCCAATTTGTAAACCATGCTTTTCCCATGGTTGTTGATGAATCCTGGTGGTTGCTCCACATATACTTCTTCTTGGAGTTTACCATTCAGAAATGCACTCTTTACGTCCATTTGATACACTGTAAATTTGTTAAATGCTGCAAACGCTAGAAACATGCGGATTGCTTCAAGACGGGCAACTGGAGCGTATGTTTCATCAAAGTCGATGCCCTCTTCTTGACAGTATCCCTGAGCTACGAGTCTGGCTTTGTTTCTAATCACAATCCCATTCTCATCCATTTTGTTTCTATAGACCCATCTAGTTCCAATGACCCCTTGGTGGGTTGGTCTTGGTACTAGCGTCCATACCTCATTTCTTTCAAATTAGTTTAGCTCTTCTTGCATGGCTTCTATCCAACTTGGATCGTTAAGCGCTTCATCCACTTTCTTTGGTTCCATTTGAGATAGGAAGCTTGCAAACATGGCCTCATTTATTGTAGCGGCTCTTGTTCTAACGGGTGCTCCAATATCTCCAATAATTAGTTCTGGTGGATGGTCTCTGAGCCATTTTCTGTCTGGTTGGAACGGGTTAAGAGATTGATCTAACGTTTGATTAAACTGTGCAGGCGCTTGACCAATTCCTTGCGTAGGCGCTTCAGTGTTTATAGTTTGAGTTTGCTCTTGATGAACATTCCCTTCATGATCATCAGCGTTTTTTGCAATGTCATCGTTGATGTCTTTACGAGTAGTCTTAGGATTAGGTACAATGATTTCATTATCTTCATCAATATCACTATCATCACACAGATTGATTTGTGACGCTTGTTGAGATAAATCTTCAATTCCTGCATCATTAATATTAACCTTACTCGGTTCTTGGTTAGCATCATCAAACACAACATGAATGGATTCTTCAACCTTCGATTTGACCTTATTTAAGATGCGAAAGCTCTTTCCATTTTTGGCGTAACCTAGAAAGATTCCTTCAGCTGCTTTAGGATCAAATGTCTTTAGGCTTTGGGAACCATTGTTATGAATGAAACATTTTGAACCAAATACATGAAAGTATGAAACATTCAGCTTACGTCCCTTCCATAACTCATATGGAGTCTTTTCATGTTGCTTGTTGATCATACACAGGTTCTGAGTGTAGCAAGCAGTGTTGATAGCTTCGGCCCACAACCTTTGAGGCAGCTTAGACTCGGCTAACATAGTCCTAGCGGCTTCTTTAAGCGTTCTGTTCCGTCGTTCAGCAACTCCATTTTGTTGAGGTGTTCTAGGTGCTGAATACTCATGAAGTATTCCAAAGTCTTTACAAAATTTCTCAACAATATGGTTAGTAAATTCAGTTCCTCTATCACTTCTAATTCTTGTCACTTTTAGATCTTTTGAGTTTTGTAGTTGACGAATTAGAGAGGTGAGCTTGGCACTAGTTTCATCTTTAGATGCTAAAAATTCTACCCATGTATAGCGTGAAAATCATCAACTATTACTAGTGAATACTTTTTACCACTAACGCTCATGATTTGAATAGGACCAAACAAATCTAAATGTAGTAATTCAAGTATTCGAGAGGTCGATAGATGAAGCTTCTTCTTAAAAGATGATTTAACTTGTTTACCCATTTGACAAGCATCACATAAGCGATCTTTATTAAAGGAACCTTTAGGTAATCCCTCTACGAGATTTAGAGATATTAATTGAAAGATTGTCTTGAAATTGAGGTGATTCATTTTTCTGTGCCATAACCAACCTAATTCGTTTTGATTCTTAGCTACGAAACATGTAGGGTTGTTATCTAATGTTGAATCCCAATCTACTAAGTATACATTGTTTGTTCTTCTTCCTTTTAATTTAGTAGATCCTGTCTTAACATCGATTATCTCGCACAAGTCACTAGAAAATTTAATTTCAAAGCCTTTATCACAGAATTGACTTATGCTTAGGAGATTATGTTTAAGACCCTCAACATAGTATACATCATTGATCATGATGTTCCCCCTATGCATGATACCTATACCTTTAGTTTTACCTTTAGAATTATCACCGAATATAACTTGAGGACCATTGGTTGCACGATAGTTGATCAAGAGATCCTTTGATCCAGTCATGTGTCTCGATGATCCACTATCTATGTACCATACTGAAGCGTCGGTGTTGGCTCTAGGTACCTGCATTCAAAAGGGCAGATCTAATTTCCTTTAGGTACCCATTTTGTTTTGGGTCCTTCTTTGTTAGTGACGTGAATTAGATTTTTCGGAACCCATATTTGCCTTGTCTTCACTATGGGAGAAAGATTGGCCTTCTTGGGTTTCGTTTTGAGTTGCATACTTTTTCTAGATGTATAGAAATATCCTTGATTATAGTAATAATCATAATCGTAATCATAATTATCATAGTGTTGATAATATGAACTGGATTGTTTTGGATATAGATGTTTGATTCTGTTTGGTACTGGCTTAGGATGCACTTTTGGTGCGGGACGCTTAACGTTTGATTCACTGGCAGAAAATATCTCCTTAGCTTTTTGAGCGTTTGGATATATTTTCTTTTGTGAGACATTCGCTTTGGTCTTTCCTTTGCCTGAGTCAGTGTTGACTTTATCATTGGCTTTTGTACCAGTATTTGTTGATTCATTCAGCGTTTGTCTGATTGAACTTTCTTCAACAAAGATTACACCTTTTCCTTTGTTGATTGTTGTAACATTGGACGCTTTGGCTTTATAACTAAATTTATCAAAACCTAGACCGGTCTTTTCATCAAATGCCCTGGTTACTTTAGTCACATTATCTAGCGTTCTAGACGCTTTTGATAATGAAGAGATAAGCTGCTCTGATTTGGCAAGTTTAGCGACCATTTCAGCTTCTCTTTTGACTATTATATCAAAATCACCTTTTAGCTGAGTAATTTCACTCTCGAGTGATTGGTTTTTCTCAATGCACTGTTGCTGAATTTGCAACTCTGCTTTGAGCGTTAAGTTATCACTTCTGAGTGCTGAAATAATATAATGGTGATTTTGGAATAATTTGGTGGCATCTTGACAATCTGTATAATATTCCTTTACTTTGTCAAGTAGTTCATCATAAGAGAGAGGATGATACAAATCAGTGGTTACCTCAGATGGTAAGTCGTTAGATGCTTCATTTTCTCTTGCCATGAGACAAATGAATGCTGAGTCCTTTGATGGTTCATCATCGCTGCTTTCATCTGATGATTCCAAGTCCTCTTCAGGCGTATAGAGAGGTTCTGATTCTGCTAGCAAGCCTTGTTGTCTCAGGTTGCTCCTGAATTGGTTTCTATCCGCGTGATCTTGCTTTGTAGGTTTAGACACATTTGGATATGGGCAATTAACTTGGAAATGCCCTGGTCTCCTGCAGTTGTAACAAAGATTGGTCTTCATCTTTTGTTCGTTTGTTAATCTTGTGGATCGTTGGTTTAACGCTGCAGGCGCTGAGAGATCTTGCGGAGAAGGAGTTTGATATTGAATTGGCGCTAGGGAGGAGGACGCAGGATAGTGAGGCGCTTGATATTTTGGTTGTATTTGAGGAAGCGCTTGATATGAACTTTGTCCTGGGTGCTTAGGACTGTTTCCCTTCTTTTCATATTTCAGGAATTTCCTGAATCTATTTAGAAGCGCCAGTTCTTCTTCCTCACTTATATCCGAGCCTTTTCCTTTGATTGATGCCATTAGCGCTCCAGATTCGATCACTGGATTACTTACTGCATCACTGGCCGAATTCAGCTCAAACTCAAATGCTTTGAGTTCTGAGAAAGCATCTTCTGGAGTTAGGCTGTCCAGATTGTTTGATTCTCTCATTGCAGTTGTTTTCATCAGGAATCTGCTGGGAGACTTCTAAAGATTTTGACCACTGTTTCTCGATTTTGTAGCTCCATACCCAGAGATGTTAGTTCAGTGACAAGAGCTGTAAACCTCATGCCTAATTGTTCTAGCGTCTCATTAGGTAGCATCTTGAAACCGTTGAATTTTTCTTTGGCAATTGATAATTTGTTTTCCTTTATTTGTGCTGAGCCACCACAAATAGTAGCAAACTTATCCCAAATTTCTTTAGTTGTATTGCATGATTTGACTTTGTTGAATAAGTTGTCATTGTCACCAATGGCTGTGTATAATGCATTCCGACCGACATTGTCTAGATTGGCTCGTCGACACTCATCGGTGGACCATTCTTGTTTGGGCTTCTCCACATAACCGTCAGGTGTTTCTTCTGTGGCTTCGGGCGCTCTGGTGATAACTTTGTATATTTTGATTGGCCCATCTGAAATGATATCACACATTTCATCATCACATGAACACAAATAAGTAAACGCTTTGACCTTCCAAGAGTCATAATTTGACTCGGTCAACTTGGGAACTTTAGAGAATGCCATGAAGAATTTAAAGTAATTTAAAGCGACTATAAAAAAAAAATTTTTTTTTTTTTTTTTTTAAAAAAATGGATCTGAACAAGCAGTTACGCTTGGAAACGCTTAGGTTTCAACTTCAACCGCTCTGATACCACTTGTTGGTCCCAAGTGGTATACGAAAGGGTCTAGAAGGGGGGGGTTGAATAGACCCTGAAGTCTTTTTCGACTTCTTAAAAGTTCGTATCACTTTGAAGTATTTGAACGCTTGACAAGTTTAAGCGCTGGATGTGGCGCTTGAGAAACGTTAACTTAGACTCGGTGATTTCAACGCTTACCAAAGTAGGGCAGAGTTTAGTCACTAAATCAGAGTTAGCACAGCGGAAGTATTTTATAGTTTAGCGTTCAGTTAGTTAATCGAAAGTAGTCGCTTAGTTGTTTTAAAACTTTATCAGAATGTATGCAATATGAATAGTAAAGCAGTAAAACAATGAATGTTTAAAGAGGTAAATGACACAAGATATTTGTAAGGTTCACTGGGTGATGTAATCCCAGCTACGTCCTTCTTCTCCTTTTATCAGGGAGGTTTTCCACTATGATGATTATCGAAGAGTCACACAGAGACTTCTACAAGATAGAGGGAGATTGGATATGATCTCGGAACTCCTTGGTCACACAGATTTCAGCTCCACTAAAGACCTTCTATCCCCTTGCTTCTTTCACTCAGAAATGGTGCAAGTTACTCTTGATCTCGGAACTCCTTGGTCACACAGATTTCAACTCCAATAGAGATCAACTTCAACAAGCTTCTTTTACACAAAAATATTGCTTGCAAGTCAACCAGCTTTCTCACTCAGATGAAAGGTGTTGATGGTTTTGGTCACGGGTTTGTTTGTTTTTGGAAAGTTCAAACAACTTGGGATATCTCAATGGTAGTGTAGGTTCTTCTTAAAAAGAGATTTGAGATATAGGTGACTGTCTCTGGAATATTTGTGAAAAGCTTATATGGATATTTGGCTATGATTTTCAGTAAGCTTTTCCTTCAACAAAATAGGTATTTTTTTGCTTTTTTTGTGTGTCACCTTACTTGTTTGTTGAAAAGAGCTATTTATAAGGTATTGGTGGTTTTTGTCCGTTTGACACGGTTGGTGTCTCGTTTCCCCAAACATTCCTTGAGTTCAGACATTTCTAACTTTGGGTATACTTAATTAGTTAGGCATGTTCTTGGTTTCATAACTTCTGACAGTTTCGGTCAAAAGAATGGCTTACCCATACGTTATAGTGCTTATATTTTAATAGCACTTATCATACTTTTAATGCATCTTGTCTTATTTTCGTTGGAAATAATTCGTCCGTTTGATTCATGCATTTTTTAAGTCTTTGGATAGTTTTGGGTTTAGGTTTTCAGATTACGTTCTTTGTAGGTTGTGTTGGTTTAACCTTTTGGACGCTTGCTGAAGAGAATAGTTATTCTCGTGTATTGGACAGACGCTTGGACTGATCCTGAGTTTCTTCTTTTTATTTCAGACGCTTACTCTTCAATCTTGTCTTGATGGTCTCACTGAGAATTCCGTCATTTCACTTGATGTTGTGTATTCGGCCTGAGTTATCCATTCGAAGTTTGAGCACTGGGATAATCCCTAAAGCGTTTGACGGACGCTTCAAGATATCTTTATCTATCGTAGCTTCAGACGCTTGATCTTCACCTTCATCACTTGGTAGACTCATTCAGAATTCTCCTAAGTGATTTAGTGTCACATACTTAGTCTAAAGAATTCTACAAAGATAAATACTATAAGCCTAAGATAAATAAGCTTTTAGGTACTTATACATAACATTTTATGAAAGCTTTTACACTTTTCGGGGTCTAACAGGAAGTCCTATTTGTCATCATCAAAACATCTAATATGAAATTCCTAACAAAACTGATCAAAATGAAATGCCATTATGCTGCTGCTAGCATGCAAAAATGTTTGTCAAAGGAAATTTTATGGTACACCGGGAGTGTTGCTCCAAGGTGTACTTATGTGTCTATCTATGTCACACAACTGTAGGTGACCCCACATACAATACATCTTAATGTGTGAAAAAGATAGACACAAGGAATAATACTCCCGGTCTACCATAATATTATCTCTCAATGAATCTCTAAGAATCCCTTGCAAGATTTTTCTTTCATAGTCATAATTATTCGTATATAATAGACTTTACTTGGATTCCACCACAAAAATAATTGTGATTTTCACGAGACTTTAGAACCCGAGTAAAGCGTGTTAAAAAATCATGTGCACTAATAAATAATCCAAAATTTTACTATTATTATGAATGCAAACGGGCCCATCCCAGACCTAGCTAAATCCTGATTGGGACCGTCCATAAAAAAAATCGTGGGCCAATCTGAGATGGGCCTAAACCGGTCTTTAGTTGGGCTTGGCGGGCTGGCATTTACAATTTATCGGGCATGGTCTAGGGTTCGGGCTTGATACTGGCATGCATAGGTTCAACTCCATTTTCTTTTCTTTTTTTCTTTAAGAAAATATGCAAAATTGGAATTTAGGCCCAAGGAATCAATCTCTGGTCTCAAACATGGGCAAAGGCGTCTGAACCGGTTGAGCTAAGAGATCGATTATGCCTAAATATAACTAGTGTCGGGCCTCTAATGGGCTGGGGCTCAGTTTGGGCCTTTCAGGTCTGACACGACAAATTATTGTTGCCCCGTCATGGACAATTATTCGGACCCGAATAGTCATTAGAGCATCCCCATTGGGGGGTGCTCGAGGGGATCATGGGGTGATGCCCATGATCCCCTCTCTTCCAATGGGGATGCTTATGTGGAGGGAATTGGGAGGTACCCGGTTCCTGCTGAGGAACCGGGTACCTTCCACCTTTTTTTTTTTTTGTCATTTTGTTTTGTTTTCTTTTCTTTTATTGTTTTGTTTTTTCACCACACTTCCAACGGCTAGAATTCTAGCCGTTGTAATAATTATTTTTTTTAATTTTTTTCTTTAATTTATCTATAAATACTACCCATTTCCCCAACAATTAATCACAACAATCTCTCATCTTCTTTCCAATTTATTAAATCCTCTCAAATTTCTCTTTAATTTTTTTTTCAAATATTTCCAATGGAAGGAAATTTCGGAAATTTTTATACAAATTTACTAAACTCTCCCAATTATCCAAATCAAAGTTTTCAAGATAATACCACACAATCCCCACAAAATCTACCAAATCCACAAAATCCACCAAATCTACAAAACTCACCATTTTCACAATTTCCACAATACCCACCATTTCAACAAAACTCACAGTATCCCCAAAATCTACAATTTTCTCAATATCCACAATTTTCACAGTATCCACATTTTTCACAATATCCACAATTTCAACCTCACCGATGCCCTCACCACAAGGGTTGGACACCATCAACCTCAACGATGACCAACCCGATGTCGTAACTAAAAAACGCCAATTTTGGAGTGTCGAAAAAGAAAAACTAATGCTTAGTGCTTACTTGACCATCTCGAGTGATCCAGTTACGGGAACTGACCAAAAGATGGAGGCCTTTTGGGAGCGCATTACGAAATACTACAATGAGTTTTCGTCGAGGGGTCATAAGCGTAATATTAGCACAGTCAAGGGGAATTATTTCAAGGTTATGCCTAAGGTTACACAATTCAGTGGTATTTACAATCAGTTGGTCGATGAGAAGCAAAGCGGGGTGTCCGACGACCAAATAATTCAAAAAGCTCGTACATTATATAGGAGTGCCAATAACGATACAGAATTCAAGCATGACTACCTCTGGAGAATGGTCAAAGATCTACCGAAATGGAGGGGGCAACGAGAGTTTCAAGCTTCTTCTAAAAAAAAGAAGACTATGATCAATGAAGAAGGGGATTATACTTCATCCAATCCATCAACACCAAGCGCCCAATTTGACAGTAATAGTGAAGTAGAGCGGCGACCCATTGGCCAGAAGGCGGCTAAAAGGAAAGGAAAGGGTAAAGTTGTTGAAGCCTCAGCAGGAAGTGAGGTCATATTGAAGAAGTTAGACGAATATCACGCAAAGAGGGCCGAAGAGATCGAGAAGTTTGAGCAATGGCAGAAGGATACTTCATGGAGAGATGATTACGACATTATAATGAAAGATACAACAGGCATGAATGAATTCCAACTCAAATTTCATCTTCTTACTGTTGAGAAGATTAAACAAAAACATGGCTTGTAATTCAAATTCGTTTTATTTTACTTGTTGCAATTTATTTAAAATTTAATTTTGTTCAATTAATTTAATTGGTTTGTACTTGTTATAATTTGTATGTAATTCAAAAACTAGTCGTTACAAAATTACTACAATAAAACTAGCCGTTACAAAACTAGCCATTATAAAACTATAAATATAAGTTGCGGAGGCCTCAAAAATTACTCATAAACTCATAGCCTAAAAAAATACTCATAAACTCTTAGCTTCAAAAAAATTACAGAGAAAAATGTCTCAAAACCCCAACCCTTCAAAGTCGCAAGTTATTGATTAACTCATTTAGGGATGATCCAATGGGTGATATAATGGAAATGATGCTACTACAAGAAATGGAAAAAGAAGCGGCCGAATCCTCTAATCCACCTCGACGTCGTCGAAAATACGTAAATCGGGAGCCTGAGGTTGGAAATAATCGTTTATTCAAAGATTATTTTGATAATCCTCCCGTGTACCTAGCTGATGTTTTTCGACGTCGGTTTCGAATGAAGCGAGAGTTATTCCTTCATATTGTGCAAGTTGTTGAAACTCACAATCCTTATTTCCAGCAAAGGCCCGATGCTAGAGGAAGGATGGGTCTTTCATCAATTCAAAAATGCACTGTGGCCATCCGTCAGTTGGCTTATGGAGGACCTGCCGATCATTACGATGAGTACTTGCGAATGGCGGAAACAACTGCGATTGAGTGCCTATTTAATTTTTGTCAAAGTATAATCCAAGTGTTTGGAAATACCTATTTGAGAAGACCTAATGCAAATGATATACAACGTTTACATCAAATGCACGATGAGACGCATGGATTTCCAAGAATGCTCGGAAGTATAGATTGCATGCATTGGCAATGGAAAAATTGTCCAGTTGCATGGAAAGGTTAGTTTACTCGAGGTGATCAAGGGGTGCCAACGATTATGCTTGAAGCAGTCGCTTCACATGATTTGTGGATTTGGCATGCATTTTTTGGCGTGGCCGGATCAAACAATGACCTAAATGTGCTCAATCAATCTCCATTGTTCAACGATGTCCTGCAAGGGAGCGTTCCTGAGGTTACTTTTATAGTGAACGGCAGAGAATGTCGACAAGGATACTATCTAGCAGATGGTATCTATCCTGAGTGGTTGACATTTGTCAAAAATTTTGCTCATCCTCAAGATCCCAAAAGAATATTGTTTAAACAAAAGCAGGAATCGGCCAGAAAGGATGTTGAACGCGCCTTTGGTGTTCTTCAGGCTCGTTGGGCCATTATACGTGGACCTGCGAGATTTTGGTATAGAAATAATTTGAATGATATCATGTATGCTTGTATCATTTTGCATAATATGATTATCGAAGATGAAGGAGATGAAGCTATTAATTGGAGCGATGAAGAAGAACCTCCAATTACAGCAACACAAGGGCCCGTGGGAGGTTTTAGCAGTTACCTTCAAAGGTCCGTGGATATGCGTCATAGAGAAATACATCACGAACTTCGCGGAGATTTGATGGAGCATCTTTGGGCACGGTTTGCAGGGGATGAATTTCCTAATTAAGTTGTATTATTTTTTCAATTTGTCTTGTTGTTCGATAATTGTCATGTTTACAATTGTATGCCTTGTTAATTTGTTGTAATAATAACAAAAAAATGTCATAAATTTTCTATTTTTTAATTAATAATTGCATAATTATTAAATTTTCACAATATCATTAAATATATTTAGTTAATTATTTTTTAAATTTATTAATTTAAAATATATATTTAAATTAATCAATTATTTTTGAAAAGTAAAATTTTTTATTTAGTTATATAATTAATTATTTATAAATTATTATTAATTGGGTATTTTGAAAGAGGTTCTTCCAATGGGAAGAGAGGTTCTTGGAAGAGGTTCTATGCTGAAGTGGCAAGTGCAGAGAGGTTCTTCGAATGGGAAGTAGGGGTGCTTGGAAGGGGAGGTTCTTGGAATGCTGAGGTGGCACTCCAAGAACCCCATTTGGGGTACATCCAATGAGGATGCTCTTAGGTTCTCACCTGGCCAGGCTAGATTGACAAGTTGGTCCTTGCCAACAATTGCCTGTAAATTTGAATGGATAATTATACCTTTACCCCTACTAATATGTGTATTTACACATTTCACCCTTCTTATAATTTAATTACAAATACTTAACCCACAAACATTAAAAACTACATTTAAACCCCCATGGCTTCAACAATGTCAAACTATAGTAAATGATATCTTTATTGACTTAATTTTTTTTTTAAAGTTGGAATAATATTTTTGTCTTAATAAACAAAAAAATACCTTTAGGGGGAAAATGTAATTTTTTCCCTTGTTCTTTTTCTTTATTTTTCTCCATCACTTCCCTTCTTCCCTCCACCCTGAAATCGTCACCAACCATCGCGTTCTCGTCCCAATTGAGCCGCCACCGTCTTGCGACCACTTATCCGCCTAAATCGTGTCACCACCCAACAACACCACACACCAAGCTTTTTATGTATTTTATTATTTTTACTGGGTTTTTTTGTGATATTTTCTCTTTTAGATTTGTTTTCTGCTTTATTTTTCATATTTTTTGAACTATTCTGATTTTTTTTCTTCTGTTTTTCCTTGTTTCTTTTCTGATTTTATTCTTGTGTATCTGATTTTTACTTTTTATTTGTTTTCTCTTATTTTTCTTCTTATGTTTATGACCTTTTTGGTGATTTTTTTCTATTTTTCTTATTTACCAGAACTTTCTTCAGATCTTTTTTTTTAATTTTCATATTTTCTTTATGTTTTTTTTTGGATTATTTGATTTTTCTAAAAAAGAGAATTCATCTATGTTTTCTTACTTTTTGTGTTTCTAAGTTCTTTTCTATTTAATAGAATTTTTTGTATTTTTCTTGGATTTTATTTTTTGTGTTTTTGAAAAAATATGGACCTTTGACTGAAAAAGTGAAACGGTTGAGATCTTAAATAAAATATTCACTTTAGAATGAACTAAAGTTAAGTATGATAAAGATCTAACGGTTGATTATGGATTATTTTACGACTGACAATAAATGATAATAAATTTAAAGAATAATTACATTTTCACCCCCGATTAATATGTCAAATTACACATTCCACCCTAGGGATATTTTGGTCATATAAATGTACTAAATATTTTTTTTAAGAGAAATCGGTCTTATATATTATTCAATCGAAAGTTTACAACGCCCGGAACAACACAATTCATATCGACTCAAACGATGTAGTAAAACCATCTGAAACACCAACTATCAAGTTCTTGAAGTTAACAAATATTAAGAACTCACAATTCACAAACGAACACAAGAAAATTTTTGTGCAACTCCTATTTAAGGAGAGATGAAACTCTCATTCGAGAGAGAAAACAAACTCTCATACGAGAGAGAAAATAAAATACTAAACAAAATATCTAAAACGCTATATAAAAACTTATGTATCACCCGTCTTTGTCTCTTTAGATCTATATCCGTCTCGTCAGATTTGAAGATGTGATGTACAACGTGAAGAAGGGTGCTCCAACCCAACCCGCCGACGATGGTGGTGGTAACAGTGGTGAGGTAGACGACTGCTTCATCAAGTCATCGCCGGCAGAGGAAAATAGAAGAAAAAAGACAACTAGGGTTTTGACTTTTGAGAGAGATTGATAAATGTACCAAATATTAAACATGGGTTTTTCGAAAGTTCATAAAGAATTTGTCATGTTGTCATGAAAAAAGCTTATGTTAGGGGGTTAAATGTAACTTCTATGTAAGTGGTTAGGCATGTGTAATTTTAATTTGTAGATGATTAATTTAACATTAAATCTATTAATAAAACAATATAAATACGTAAAAGAGTATTTTAGACCGTTGCTTAATGTAATTAAGATTGTAAAAGGAGGTAAAACTTAATGTGGTCTTGTTTGAAAATAAATAAAATAAATATCGTAATTCTATATTATTTACAATAAAAGAGTACAACAAGATTTTCTTATAAATCCATGGGCAATTTTGTCTATTGCATTAAGAAAATCTTAAGATGGAGTGTCATTATCATTTTATGAAGTGCTAATATCAACTCCCTTTCTAAAACATATGAGAAAATAATATTTTTTTTATTGTTGTGTGAAAATGGTAGGTATGTTTCATTGTGTTTTTTTAAAATGATTGGAATTGATGGTGATGATGTAGTGTGAAATGATTGAGTTAGTTAAACTTAATGATTATGTGAATGATATAGATAAAATAATATATATTATTATATTTATGAAATATATTCATAAGAATGTATTCATAATTCAAAGTGACAAAAATTGGCATTAAAAATACTCAAGTTGAGTCTTAGAATGTGCACAAGACTTTGGAGACTGAGACTATGTATTTTGTTTAATTATATCACCACTATCCTTACCAGAAACACGACTTTGTAGACGGATATGTGATAGAAAGAAATAAACGAGTGTGAATTGATAAAGTGAAAGGTAGTTATTGGAGAATGAAGTAAAAAATGAAAATAAGTGTCCAAATTCCTCAAAATATGAGATGAGCTCAAAGGGAGGAATCTCAATTTGTTTCATCATTTAAGCAAAACCTCTAAATGTCTCAATAGATTCTCCAAAAATTTCACCACTCGAACAGTAATCCAACCCAAATTTTCTCAAATCTTTTGTAAAACTTGATTTGACAAAACCCTAATTTTTTAAAATCCCTAGCTTTTATAAATCTTAATATGAATTTTCCATTGTAATTTGACAAAAATGGAGATAAATTGTGCAAATTGATGTTTTCAGCGCCAAAACACCAATTTCCCCCAATTTGAGCTCCTTCCGTTAGTTTTTGGACGGAAAGTTAATGACTGGAGCCAATATGTTTAAAATTGGGGGACCAAGAGTATTTTACGGGTAAAGTTGAGGGACCAAAAGTGTATTTCTCCATACTCTTACTGTAGTATAGACATATATTCACTTAGGAAAATGTTATATACCATCGTTTTTATGTCACTTATCTTTCACCTCCTATGTGGCATTGCCTACGTGGATATTTGTTATATAAATCTACAAATTTAAACTAATTTAAATTTTCCTAATTTTTAACTTTCTTCCTAATTTACCGCTAATCTTTATTTGATTTAGATATCTTATGAGAAAATAACGTTTATAGTCCTTCTGGTTTTACATTTGTGTCACTTTAGTCCCTCTGGTAATAAAAGTGGCACATTAGTCCCTCAATTATAAATTTTGTTGCGCAGTAGTCCCTAAACTCAAATTCCGGCTGATTTCTTCCGGCCAACTGAGCGCGCGTGTTACACCTGCCGGCCATGTGTCACTTTTGTGGATTAAAATGCAATTTAACACAAATATTGAGGGCATTTTTGTCATTTTCAATCCACCATATTCTCTCTCTCTCCTTAATCTTCTTCACCAAAACACACACTAATTCACACACACACACATATATATACACGCAGACACACACACACACACATATATAACACACACACACATATACACACAAGCAGACACACGCACACACACATATACACACATATCTAAACACACACACACGCATATACATATATATATATATATATATATATATATATGTATGTATATAGGCTCTCACACACACGCATATACACATATATGTATGTATATAAAATCACACACACATATATACACACACCCAAATTGAATTTTAAAATGGTGAATTTTGAAATGGGTTTATGGGTATAAACCCATAAATTTCAGAATGGTATAAACCTATATACATACATATATATATATATATATGTATGTATATGCGTGTGTGTGTGTTTATATATGTGTGTATATGTGTGTGTGTGTGTGTCTGCGTGTGTGTATATGTGTGTGTGTGTCTGCGTGTATATATATATATGCGCGTGTGTGTGTCTGCGTGTATATATATATGTGTGTGTGTGTGTGAATTAGTGTGTGTTTTGGTGAAGAAGATGAAGTAGAGAGAGAGAGAGAATAGAGTGGATTGAAAATGACAAAAATGCCCTCAATATTTGTGTTAAATTGCATTTTAATCCACAAAAGTATATGTCTGTGTGTGTCTGCGTGTATATATATATATATATGCGCGTGTGTGTGTCTGCGTGTATATATATGTGTGTGTGTGTGAATTAGTGTGTGTTTTGGTGAAGAAGATGAAGTAGAGAGAGAGAAAATAGGGTGGATTGAAAATGACAAAAATGCCCTCAATATTTGTGTTAAATTGCATTTTAATCCACAAAAGTGACACATGGTTGGCAGGTGTAACACACGCGCTCGGTTGGCCGAAGAAATCAGCCGGAATTTGAGTTTAGGGACTACTATGCAACAAAATTTATAATTGAGGGACTAATGTGCCACTTTTATTACCAGAGGACTAAAGTGACACAAACGTAAAACCAGAGGGACTATAAACATCATTTTCTCATATCTTATTATTGGTAATATTTTAGTATTCTATGGTTGAATTTTCAAATCCTAATCTCAAACTCTCAGCGGCTCTCCAATTATTTTTCATTTTCATGGCGATTCCGCCATTGATGAATGAGCTGTAATTTTCGATCCAACATCCACACACCCTTGGTCGCCATCACTGTACAACCATAATTCTTCAATTATTGGAAATGTGTTATGGATTTTTTTTTCCTATAACGATTTTGAGGGGAAAAAATGGGATTAAGCTTGTGGTGGTATATGTTGCACCCGAAATTATATTTATTTTCCTTCTATTTTTTGCATTATAGGATAATCTTAGATTAGTTCTAGGTGTATTCTCATCGCTTCACACATTGAGGCCATGGCAAACAACCAGAACAATGAAGGGGGGGAGAAGATAGATTCAACTACGGATTTCTTTAAAGAAAACAAATTTGATGTGTTGTGGGGCGTGAAAACAGGAAGAGAAGAGTTTTTCGGGAAGTAAATTTGTGAAATAAAAGGGGAATAGAAAGATAAAAGAATATTATAACTGTGCAGCTGAGTTGGATAGTGATTAGAATAGCCATATAGAAAGTGAATTATATGTGACTTAAAATTAAGTGGTACGTAGCATCACTCATTTACTTATTACTTTGTACATATATACACTAAGAAGATAGTGAGATGTGCGTTGTTTGATAGAGATCGTCTCTTTTTAGTTATATACATTGTAGTCTTATTGGATTTGCAAGAACATGTTCCACAAAATATAAATTGACATACCTGTGTTGTGGTCATTAATAGCGATGCCCTCTTCCCCCGTTATAGTCTCTTTTGATTGCTTTTCCCTTTTCTGTTTCTATCATTAATCAAATTACCAATTCAAGTGAAAGGAAATGCGGAAGTGTATAAACACATACTGTGATACAATGGTAGAGAAGCAATCAATACGTACTTTGCTTGGTAAACCCTAGGTGCAACTTGCTATTTGGTTCATGTACATAACATATCATTAAAAAAAATTAGTAAAAATAGTTCTAATTAAAATTGAAAAAGTTTCGTTTTACCATAACATTCCTCGAATTTGGAACCGGTATGGAATTGATTCAATCATGGAATCATGAATAGTCATTGGTTCGGTTGTACATAGACATCGTAATCTAGACTTTTTCTTCTATATATGATATGCGTATGCGGAACGATTTTTCCGAAAAAGTCTTAGCAAGAAAGCATCTTTAACATACATCCCTCCAAAAAAAAAAAAAATCTAAATGTGTTCGTTCCCCCGAATACCTTATCTTGTCTCCGTCCCTGAAGGTCCCGCTGGAGGATTCTCAACCAAGTAGTAGTTGTACTTGTACATTGCTTTTTTTTTTAATGGTCTTTTGTTTTCTTAATCAAATTCACTTTCAGTTCAACTACTGAACAATGACTATGGAATTTTCTTTTAGTTTGTATAAAGTCAGCGACATTTTCTTTGGTTTGGGGGTGGGGGTGGGGGGCAATGTCAAATTTCAAAACATTCTAAGGGCAACAAAATTTCACAAAGTTGAGGGGGACGGGTGCCACACTAGCCCCCCTGGCTCAGCCTCTGTGGACCTTGGCTTCAACTGGCGATTTTAAAAGAGTTTAGGGGTGAACCATCCAGTAATGGACCCCTTTGGTACGCCTAGATTCGTCAAAGAAGTTATTCGGATCCTATTTTCCTTCAGATTGAAGACGCCTTGTTCACGAACAATATACAATCTATCCGAAGAAATGTAATCTTCAACATCACCATCAATATTTTCCTCCTCCAGCCCAAGCATCCCTCCACCATCATCTGTTGCAAAGTAAATGCAATCTGCCTCAACTTCATTAACATAAGCCGCCGGGAGAGCCAACGAACCGTTGCATCCTACGAATATGCATTGCTTCCCTATACTGCCACTCACCTTTTCCAAGCAATCACCCGTTACCCACCGGACCTCAAAACCTCTAGTTTGACAGCAGTAGAATGTTTTAATAGGACCTGCAGCTTGATGATCCATCAAGTTAACGTGTGTGTATAAATCCTGAATGGCACTCACAACTAGCAATTCACCAGTGCTACATGATTCCACCAAATGCTCCACTACTTGGAATCTTTCGTGAATGCTAAACCCAATAGGAACTTCTGCATCATGCGCTGCGAAATCCTTGTACACAAATCGCAACATATCCACTTCCACATCACACCCACCACTCAGATGAACCCTGTACATACCTTTCCTAATTATTTTATCATGATCTAGTTCTAGGCCGCCGCCTAAGGGTTGCTCCTCCTCCTCCCCCTCTTCTAATTTACAAGAAGCATAAAGCTTCCCATTATGAAAAAAGATGTCCTTGTACAGGTGTTGCTTTTCTCCTACCCCCACCGCGCTCCAACTTTGGTCATGTGGCGTGCACAACGCCAATTGATGCTGCTTGTTCCAAATATGCGACGGATTGACAAATATGATAGCCACTACGCATTCTACAGTACCAATGGAAAAAACTTGGACTCGTTCGATGAAACAGGACATGTTATCGACTCCTGCCTGAACGGCATCATCAACAGATTGATTGAAAAAAGGGAGGGTTGATAGTGGGGGAAGTCTTTTGGTTTGTCCAGATACGGGATTCCACAAAAACATGTTTGTGTTATGCAGGTTGTGCCCCACGGCTATGAGCAGCCATCCCCTAGAAGATCCGCAACAACAACACTTATCTTTGCCGTTAATAATATTTTCAGGTACTTTGAAACGGTAGATTCTTTCCTCGCTCAGGCTCTTGAAACATATCTCCGACAAGAAGTATTCGGGTTTCAAATACGAATCGTTGGATAAGATGAGCCAAGGAGCCTCCGGTGCCACCGGGATGTCGTCCTGCATCAACATCCGTCTCCATGACTTGGAAACCAACCTCATTCGAACTCGATCGCGTGTGCACAGATTCTCGAATATCTTCCTAAGAACATCGTCCGGAAGTAATTGATCATCCAATAGAGAATTATTATCTGAAGAAGAAGTTGTCTCCATAGCACCGGCCCTTCCCCTGATCAAACTGTTCAAAGGGTGCCATAACCTGTTAAACAAGGACGTCATGATGGAAAAATTCGAGAGGACGAAGATGAGAGAGATAGAGATAGAAAACAAAAAATCGTCCAATTATGTACGTGTTGCTTTGTAAGTAATATAGTCGAGTAAGTAACTATCTATCTATCTATCTATCTATCTATATATATATATATCTATATATATATATATATATATATATATAAGGAGTAGTTAGTTTTGCTAAAATTGGACTCACAGTCGAATTAGGAGTAGTCTTATAAATAAAATTTTAAGACAATTTATTATTTACGGTAGGGAATGCATCAAACAGTTTCATAATAAATGAACGATTTATTCATTTAGGATTTGAAAAACACCCCCTGTACAACGAAAAACCTTCAAATACCCCCCTCATTTATGAAAAAAATTCTTCAAACACCCCTCTAGACCCCATTATATGAAAAACTATGATTCCATTAATAAAGAAAGTATAAAATAAACTTTAAATTGTTTCATGTAAATTTATATACCTACTATATAATAACTTTTTTTCCTTTAGAAAGAGTTTCACAAACTTACTCTCTTTTTCCATGAATAACTTAAAACAGCCCCGGGGTGCGCAGCGTGGGGTGGGACTTTCTCTGTGCCTACATACCGAATCAAAAGTACCTTTGAGTTATACAATCTCCATAATGAGTCCACCAATAAAAACTAGCTGCTATATCTTTGCTTGCATTTGAATAGGAAGAATAGTTGCATTAATAGATATAGGAAATTCATTGTTAGAAATTAGGATTTCATGTTCATGTAAATTTTGTATTACAGGCTTGTAAATCTTTATAGATTTTAGACTAAGTATTTAATGTCAAGTCACTAATAGAATTCTGAGTGAGTCTATTTTTCAGCGTCTAAAGTTTGAAGATTTGTCTTAAGACGCTTAAGAGTCTATTTCAGGAGTTATGAATCAAGCGTTCGAGAGAATGTTCTTACTTAACGCTAAAGGACTGTTCCAGAAGTGTCTCAGATACTTTCATCCACCTGAAATACATCCTCAAGTCATCTAATCCTCAACGGTCATTTATTTCCAGCCAAGTGCATTAAATGCGATCACTTGTGGACAAGCCACTTTTTGACTAGACTGTCAACTTTTCAAGTTCAATCTGCTCCTGTCGGATTCGCATGTCGACTATTTGCGCTCAATTGTGTCCAACGGGAAACCCTGCCCTTCAGGTGTGAGACTGTGCCTACATACCGAATTCAAGAAAGTTAAGACAAGCAGTAGTGGAAAAGTTGGAAGATCTTTCTTGAAGGACATTCCAAGCTTTAAAGAAGCCCTCCCGCTGCGAAAGTGTTACTTGTATTTTTGAGTGCTTGTTTCTTAGATTATGGAAAAGAAGCTGATCTGTGTGATTCGAGATCGTCTTTCCAGAAGTAGAGAAAGTGGCTTATGATCTCTGTGAAGGATCTCAAGTCATCCACATCCACTATTTTGTAGAAGTCTCTGTGTGACTCTTCGAGAATCAGTGGATTGCCTCCGAGTGCAAAGGAGAAGAAGGACGTAAACACCATCCAGTGAACCTTACAATTTCTTGTGTCACTTTACTGTTTTAATGATTTACATTGCATTTGAAAGCTTTAAAACAGTTAAGGACTAGCTGAACGCTAAGCTTTTTAAGCGCTTCGCCAAGCACTAAAGCCCTCTGAGCGTTCAAAACCGAAAGCAACTAAAGAAAAACTTTTGTAACGCTAAAACATTTTCATGAAAAGACTTTAAAATACTTCCGCTGTGCTAACCCTGATTAAGCGATTGAAACATTACCCTACTTTGGTAATAGTTGAAATAACTAAGTCTAAGTTAACTTTATCAAAACAGTCTTCGAGTAAGCGACTAGTCAAGCGATTACTATCCTTAAGCGTTCAAAAGAGATTTTAATACGAAACTTTTTGAAGTCGAAAAAGACTTCAGGGTCTATTCAACCTCCCCTTTCTAGACCATTTCGTATGCCATTGTGGGACCAACAGATATTAAGAGAAATTTTTATTATTTATGCATTCTAATTTTGGTTGCACTTGCATAAAAATAACTAAGTATTAAAATTATTTATTTAGCATGTATTGAACTATATATACACGTCTTATTTACATAGTAGAATCATTTATACCATTGAAAGAACGACCAAAAAAAGAAGCATTGATCACTGATTAACATAAAGAAGTTGTGTTCATAAATAAGTATTACATGTTATATAATGAAAGGCCATATAAATATGTATATCATTTTATCTTAATAATTAATATAATACTTAAAAAATAAATAATTAGTTTTACTAAAAAACAGTATTCTAACAATGAATAATATCAATATTTATTTAAAATAAAATATAAAGTATTAGTAGAAATCAGAAATGTAACAGAAAAAAATGTGTTAATGGTGATCATAAGTTTAAGTGTAGCATTTCTTAGTTATAATGCTACAATCATATTTTACTGTTTATTTCGTCGAATGTGTACTTATTTAATAAATTTCGCATTAAATCAATTTTGGGGTCAAATTATACTAAAACTTAATTGATGATGGGGCAAAGTACTATATATTATTATAGATGCGTGAAAAGTGAATCTATAATTTTACATAAATCAAGTGAATTTTTATCCATAAATATGTTCAGAGGGTGTTTAATGAGTTTTTGAGCAAATGAGAGGGTGTCTAAAGGTTTTTGTATTACAGGGTGTATTTGATTCCCTAGAGTACAAGGGGACAAAATGATTTTAAACCGAAATTCTGTTTAAATGCATAATTTGCGCGACGTCTAGGCAAAAAAGTTTTAGGGAGTAGACCAAAAGTCTATAAAAAATTCAGTTATATTGTGAAAAAGAATGTTCCAACCTTTTGTTTTTGTATATCCTTCCATGGTATGTTTGCATTTTGCTAGAACTTTCTTTAATTGGGCAATTCTTGAAAATGTTCAATTGATCATCATCTTGAATATCTATCTTGGTATCATTTCCCCGTTATCTACGCTAGATATATTATATCATTTATTGAAATAAAGCAACAAGAAAAATTTGATCACCTATCAATTGTCCATCGTTGAATGTCGTGCAATTGCCACCCTCCAACCGCACCCCTCCCCTCCAACTTATTTTCACTTTTAGCACCTCTTGACTTTTTATTCACTTTCCCATAGTTTATCCAATGGTCCTTTTTCTTATGATTGTGCTATTTTTTGAAAACCTAATAATATTCCAAATCATTAATGTGATTGAGCTTTACATTATTATAGTATATACTTGTTATTTTTTTATAACATAAAATGATTGTCTCTATCATTATGGTGATGATTTTAAGAAAGAAAAAAATCCATGCAAATGTAACAAGTACATGATAAGATTTGTTAATAGAACACCCATAAAATGATCATTGTTGGAAGGACAATCTTTTCAAATTGGACAAACAAATATTTATCTCAATTAGCCCATGATGTCCTAGCCTTGTAGTAAGACTGAGATCAATAACTTCGAGGACATGGGTTCGATCCACCAAATGTGTGAATTATTTCTCTACTTATATAATAGTTCGTTGTTTCTAGTTTGTAGCTCGTTGTTACTAGTTTATAATAGAAAATTACAGATTACGATTACTGATTCGATATCCGATGTAATGATATAACCGTTTCATTCAAAAAAAAATATTTATCTCAATTATCACTAAAATATATACATATATAATCACTCTAAGTATCAATAAGTGGTTGGCGTGAGTAGTACGACACTCTCACCTCTTAAGCAAAGGTTAAGTCTTCGATCCTTTGTGAATGGAGTTCTGTTTCCTGGGAGCACTTTACTCCTTTATGGGCTGATTCGGTGCGAACATGGTTACCCTAGACCCAATGTAATTTAGAAATACCAGTGTTTTAGACCTAAACGAATTACTATAAATAAAGATCAAAATTCACTTTTTCATTGTAATGTGTACACTTTAATGTCATCAAGCACATTTAATTAAAAATTATTACAAATTTAGCCCCAACATGCGTATCTTAGAGGGATGAGCTAGCTTCCTGTACCCAATCATTTCCTATTTTTTCTTTTATTATTATTATTATTAGTAGTAGTAATAGTAGTATCATATCGGTTAAATCAACGGAAACACTTTGATTTTGAAACCAAACCGTATAGGACGGTGCGATTTTTATTTAATTTTAAACTACAATTTGCTTAGAAAATTGACTATTCAACTTTCTACATAGTTTGCTTATCGTGAAAATACTGGGAATCACAATTAAAAATAATTTTATGTAATTCCCCTTGTTGTGTTTATTATCTTCTGTTTACTGCTTTTTTATAAATGTAAATAGCCTCATTGTATAACATTAAGCGCCATATTTAGTTTATACTAAAGAGCGAGGATTGAGGAAGTAGTATTCTTAATTTTTAAATTTTATTTTTAAAGTTTTTGATGTAATATCTTATTACTAAGTTAATAAAGGGCTAAGGTTCCATAGTTACCCCGTTTAGGCACAATACGGTTAAGTAAAAACAAAAAAATTGTATATTATTAGGCACTATATTTGTTTTATGATGTATCAAATATTGATTACTGATGTGGTGTGAAAATTGAGTCGTGGACTCGTGGTCAGGGTAGGATAATCAAATCTTTGCCAAAATATTATGGGATACGAATTTTTTGAAATCAAACCGTATAGGACGGTGCAGTTTTTATTTAAATTTTAAACCATGGTTTGCTTAGAAAATTGACAAAAACGGTGTGATTCGGTGTTGTGCGGCCGGTTCGGGCGTTTTTACAAAACCAATGCTCACCCTACTTTCTACGTAGTATTGCACATAAATAATTTTATCGTGAAAATACTGGGAATCACAATTAAAAATAATTTTATGTAATTCCTTGAAATGTAAAAGAAAAAAAAATGATATTGTTTCAAATATGAAAATAGAATATAAAAAAAAAGGTATAACTATATGTTTTTTTTTTTGATAAATTGTATAATTATATGTTTATTATCTTCTGTTTACTGCTTTTTTATAAATGTAAATAGCCTCATTGTATAACATTAAGCGCCATATTTAGTTTATACTAAAGAGTGAGGATTGAGGAAGTAGTATTCTTAATTTTTTAATTTTATTTTTAAAGTTTTTGATGTAATATCTTATTACTAAGTTAATAAAGGGCTAAGGTTCCATAATTACCCCGTTTAGGCACAATACGGTTATTAGTAAAAACAAAAAAAATTGTATATTATTAGGCACTATATTTGTTTTATGTTGTATCAAATATTGGTTACTGAGTAGAGGAAACTCTGCGGTTACAACATCATGATAACAATGAATTTGATAACATCGGAGGAGTTATTCGTGACCACAATGGTCACTGGATTAGGGGATTCAGTGGTGGAGTAGGCGTGTTAATGCCGCTTGGTGCTGAATTGACAGCTATTTTGTACGGCTGAAATCTGGCCTGGGATACTAAGTTGCGAGATGTGATTATTGAAACAGATAGTAGAGAGGCTATCTTGAGTATTCATGAGGGTACTACCTTAGATCCCCACTGGGATCTCATTGATCAAATTAGGCAGAAGATGAAGCTGGCATGACACGTTGAATTAAGTAATGTGTTACGCGAAGCAAATTGTGTGGCAGACGGCTTAGCTAAAATGGGTTTTGGACAAGCCCTTGATGTCATGCAATTTACGAGTTCGGATCTGTACAATATGTTGGAACAAGATCTACAAGATTTTACTTGGCTAAAACAAATGACTATACACCCAAGTCTGTCGGGATAGATTGTTAGGGTCTCCCCTTTTTTTTGTATTCTTTAAAAAAAAAAAAAAAAATTGGTTACTGACGAGTCTGACGTGGTGCGAAAATTGAGTCGTGGACTCGTGGTCACGGTAGTCAAATCTTTGCCAAAATATTATGGGATACGAGTTTGGACTTTGGGTCCGACCTATTGGTGTTTATGCCCTCGCCAGTCGCCACAAGAGGTAGGAGCAAAGGGAATGGTGGGATCACCAATGTCATCCAATCCCAAATACTCTATCCCCATATTTAGAGTGGGGCCCGCGCCCACCAACCATCTCACAACCACGGCCGTCGTCGCGCCTCCACCACCGCCGTCTTCACCAATCCCTCACATTATCAACGCCGTTCTATTTGCAGTTTTATGTCGTTGATATGGGTGCTCCGTCCGAAAAGTATCCTGAATGAAGATAGACCTAAATAGGGAAACAAAATAATATGGGTCATTTGAGCGAATATAAAGAGGCAAGGAAATGAGGTCCACCAAAAGAGAAATGGACCGTCTGAGATTTTGAAAAAGGGAGTTCAGATAAAATTGCGGCAAAGATGCGAGAAGAAGAAGAAAGAAAGAGAACAGCATCCGCTCCCTACCCTCAGTTTCCCTTTAGGTTCAAACATAAAAATAGAGAAGCCAGTTAGCAACGTACTTAATCAAGAATTGAATGCTCCTTTCTCTCCTGTTTACGTATTATCGTATTTGCTGCATACACTGAGTTTCAGTTAAGATTCCTAAGTTAAGGTTATCGCGAGGCAGGGACCGTTGAAATCCCTCCTTATTCAGTACGCGAAACAGTTTATTTGTCGTTAAGGTTATCGCGAGGCAGGGACCGTCCACTCGAAATCCCTCCTTATTCTAATCTGTTTTTACGCGAAACAGTTCTACTTGCCTTTTCAATTCATACGATTTTAGAGCTTAGTTCATAGGGAGCGAGGTTATACTGCAATGATGTTATGATCCTGATTGTAAGTTTGTGGCGACTTGGATCCCATATTGATATTATGGAGTTCTAATGTCGGGTTTATATTGTGGGTGGTGAGCCCACGTGTATGATCCTGATTGCAAGTTTATGGGGACTTGAATCCCGCATTGGAATTCTGGGGTTCCAATGTGGGGTTTACATGGCTTTGGGCTCTCCCAGTCCCACTTCAATAAGTTAGCTTTCGAGGTTGGGTTCTCCCAAGGTTCATGTCACATGATTTCATACGTTTGCATCACATTAATTGGAGTTTTCTGGGATGATCTTTGTACATAAGTTGCATACCATGAAGTTGCCCCTTTTAGTAATTGCTTTGGAAGATGGATAAATGTTGCAAGTATAGGATGATGCAGTTTTGCTGATTTGCACAAAATGGAAGATATGAGAAACCCTAATAAAATGCATAGACAGAGCAAGTAGAATTGGGCTTTAGCAGAAAGTTACTGTAGCTTTTTCGAAGCCATTTGATTTTTATGGAGAAGATCTCCACTGTCCAATAAATCTCTCTCAAGTCTGGCTCATAGGATGAAGGAATTGGAAGAGACTATGGCTGATCATGTCCATCAAGAGTGACTGGAAGTTTGATCTTGAGATCGTTTAGTTAATTGTTCGTGTTTTCCTTTATTAGCAAATTGACAACCCTCACAGATCCACTATCAGAGATATTGGTTTGACATTTAGAAAGGAATTTGCTGTTCTAATCTGGAAAAGTAGTTGTAGGTTTTATGTTCCAACTTTGTTCTTGCATACAAAATCATGCAATGAAATTCTATTTTAGAATGAACGTGAAATCTTCTAAATGCTTTGTGATGTGTGAAGAAATGGATATAATTGGACATAATACAGGTATAAGTTGATATTCTTTGGCTATCCTTTGACGTAGACCTGGGAGATTTTATGGGATTTGCCCATTATTGCTCTAGGAAGGCATTACAAGAAACTCTTACCATTATTAAGAAAACATTTCGTCATGCAAATCTCTCACACAATCAAGGCTAATTCATCATGTTTGTTAATACAGTAAAACCTTCAACACGGTTGTGCTTTTTGTACAGAGTATTTCTCATCTCGGTGATGTGCCTCATTTGAAGGATATATGTCATGAAAGGGCCCTTCAATTTACAGGTTTTAATTGTCTCCAATGGTCATTCAATACTTTGTCGGGTACATTGATGAACTTAAGTTTCTTCAATGGAGATCAAAGTAGACGCGATTCTAAAGATATTGGGAAGTCACACTCAAGGACATCTAGAAGAGACTTATTTGACAACAGGGGATGGACCAATATCCTTCTGGCTGCTAATGTCTTGTGAGTATCACTACCTATGTTTAGGACCAAATCATTTTTTCTCTTAATATTTTACACAGATAATTACATGACAGTCCCTCACTTATTGTGTAATTACCACCAGCCCCTTGAGATTTTGCAAATTACCAACACACCCCCCTGTCAGGGGTGAAATGGTAATCTGCTTTTACTGACACAGGGAGGTTATGGTAAATTCTCCAACCTGAGGGTGTTTTCGTAATTAGGATCTCACGAAGGGGGTTCCAATGTAATTTACCCTATTTTATACTACTGTATAGATAGAAAAGCATACAAGATGGGGATATGGAGTTGAAGTTTTACAAAATCACTCTCCTTAATAAGACATGATTTCATAAGTTTGCAATAGAGAAGTGAAGATATTTTCTGGATTTATTTGCAGAGTCTATATAGCACAAACCGTCTCAGATGGCAAGGTCTTATTTTGGGGGGCCAAGGTTAGTTCACATCTGAATACTATTTTATCACTTTTACATTCAGATTTTTGTATAGATTTGTTGCCCTCCATATGTTTGCAGATTAATAGTCTCATTAGCGAAGGACAGTTGTGGAGGCTTGCTACATCTGCCTTTCTGCATGCAAATATTGGGCATCTGATGGTTGGCTTGAATATTTCTAATAAAAGGCGTCATTCTTTGTTTGCATTTAACATGTTCAATGAAAAGAGTTATGTGTTTTCAGGTCAATTGCTATTCTTTGAACTCAGTTGGCCCCTCTGTCGAGAATATATGTGGTCCTAGAAGATATCTAACAATATACATCACCTCTGCAATCGCAAGTAACAACTCGTCTCCCACTACAGTAAATAATTGGCATCTTATCTAAAAAACCATTTAATCTAATTAATTCGTTCGGTCTGCATCAGGTTCAGCGATGAGTTATTGGTTCTGCAAAGCACCAGCAGTTGGTGCATCAGGAGCTATTTTCGGTCTGGTAATTTATTGTCCTTTAAAAGAACAATATTTCTTGACTTTCTAACTTAATACAACTTATTTTGCTTCAAATTCAATTTATGTTTTAAGTAAACAACTAATTTGACAATCTGTTTGCTGGAGCTGATTTAAGAACATAAGCAAGGTTACGGGCCAGAAATTCATTTTTTTCTTTTTTGCATCGTTGCATCTTCAGTCTCGAGGTATCTTTTAATTGGTTAACTTGTGGAATGATCAGGTTGGATCTTTTGCTATCTTTGTCCTGAGGCATAGGGGTATGGTCAAAGGCACCGACGGCGATCTGAAACATATAGCTCAAGTGATTGCTTTAAATATGGTATGCCTTCATCTTCTCAAGTTTTAAAAATCGAACACCTAAAAGTTATGCTAAATTGTACTGTCTTCTTTGATAAGCTACTGTAGCTCTCCTCTAATGAAAATAAGCATCTTTGGTGCAGACTATTGGCTTGGTATCTCAAGGCATTGATAACTGGGGACATGTAAGTTGATTCCTAACTACTTTAAGACATATTTGCATTCTAATTATCAACTTTCAAGAATTCCCACTTATGAGTTGGTTTCATCTAACTCAAGGATAACAAAGTGCCTTTACTTGATCTACGAGATGCAATTTCTTGTGCATCCAGTAATTATAGTTTGGAACGCGTTTACATGTAATTAGCATTTCTTGATTTATGTATCATGTTTGCTAAAATACATTACTATGTCAATCTTGATTAATCTTAATTTTCAGAGAGGCGTATTTTGTTTTTGTGATTCTCATGTTGGCATTTATAAATACTAAATATATTAGAGATGTGTGTGTTGACATAGGATAAGTGATTTTTCGAGTACGTCTCACAATCGATTCCTATTTGATGATTTTCGTGATTTTTTAATTAGGTTGGAGGGTTGATAGGTGGAGCTGCGGTGTCCTGGCTTCTTGGTCCCGCATGGGAAGTCGAATCTATCTCCCGTGATGGGAGAAGAACTATTAAAGACAAGGCGCCAATATTTTCTCTCATCAAGAGACATCCGAAATAAAGCGATCTTCAAGTATATAACGCCTTTTCAACATCATGCAAATTTGTTCATTTAGGTAAGAATAGCCTGGTCATAGCAACTGAAGGTTCATCTGTTTAGGAAATAGACCAGATTCTGTATCTCTTATAAGTGACTGGAAATGGGCTAATGATGCTTGTATTCCAAATCCCAACTTTATTTTTGATCTGGGACTGGATATATTGCTATATATGTATATTTTCTGCCCTAGATATGTATTTATAGGTCTTCGTCTTACAGAGTTTAAAAATCCCCCTCTTTCAAGCATGATGCTGGGATTTAGCGAGGAAAACACTGCAAAAACTATTACACTATTTTTGAATAGTGGTACTTTATGCTTACTTATTTGATCCTTTCCATTTTTATTTTTCGAACATAGAGCATTCGAGAGAATGCTTTTACATTCCCATCGATGCATTTTTGTTTTTGTTTCTGTTTCGAGGATTTGTTGTGAGGACGATTTTATATTCAAAACAACAAATGTGTTGGACTGCTGGTTTTCTTTTATAATTTCTAATTTTGATGAATTTTAAACCTTTTATCATTCATTTTGAATAGCCTTCTCAACTGGATTTTAAATCCACCTAATATTTGAGTCATTTGAATCCTTATTTCCAAACCTTCCGTTCAAACACGACCTCATAAAATTTGAACGAAATTCAGTCACTACATGCTCTTGACACTAAACTTCAAAAACAGGTGCTTTTCACGAGTTGCAGTGTATTGGAAGATAATTTCATTTCTTTTCTGAAATACATATATTTGTACCAAGTATTTACCACATTCAGCTTCTCCCTCCTTGCAGATGTTCAGAAAGAACCCGTACACTTATAACAGTTTGTTCTTTCGGAGAACTGCAAGGAAGCAAGAATTTCCACTTTTTGGATGTTATAACTTATGTTGAGGAGTCAATTCCTTAGGAAAAACATCCCCACATTCCATAAGACGTTAAGTGTTAACAGCGAGGCCTGCCATCTTTTGGCTTCGACCTCAAGTTTTCCTACTCCATTGTATACTTGCTGGGCTTATCAACCCACCAGCAAAACCGCAAGAACCTTCTAAAACTAATCCAGGTTGCACGAAGATGTCGTTTAGGATATCCAGAAGAGAAGAAGAAATGTCAGCAGTCCAATTAAATGATTCCTCCAAGTGCCTGCTATAAAAGCTGCAAATAATATGTTAATCAGTTAATCAACAGCAACGAGTAGATTCTATATCAGATTCCTCAAAAGTAGGCGATAATATACCTGAGCATCAGACTGCAAAATTTGAGAAATTTAATACACAAACAAACAAGACCCATTTGCTTGATTCACATCCCTCAATAGAGTACCAAGTAAAAAAAATTGCGGAAAAAGGAATCGCAAACTGTATAAAGGTTGCTGTAGACATTCCCCTTTTGGCTGGGTGCGGTTGGGGGTGTTATTAACATTCTTAAATTATATCCTTCTACACCCAGAATTTAGATTTATCAATCTTTGTGATAGCTCTCTTCCTGAATTTGAGGTGATTAGTATATTGATGTATCCCCAGATGTTGGCAATATTGTCGCCATGTTCAAATTTCAACAAACTACTAATAGGTTAATAACTTTTCTCATTATCCATATTATCCTCATTGATCGAGCATTGTTTCGTTATTATTTCCATTAACCAACCTACTTCCACTTGTTTTCACTATGGTCAGGGTAAAAAAAATTACTATAAAAGTACTATAACATTTTGATTATAGGAATAGGAATAGTAATAGAGAACACATAATGACTACAAAGCGAATCATAAGAACTCACATGAACGAGCCAATGCAGAAGAGGACAAAACATTTGGTGGAGACACCAAACCTTTCCCAGTTCCTCGAGAACCATATACGACACCAGGCGATGGAGAAAGACCCGGTGAAATCTGAGGTGTAGAACCTGCTAGAGGTGATTCATTGGAGGCATGAGGTGATAAATTAGGGGAGATTTGATCAATAAGAGAAGTTGGAGAAGGACTCGGTGGATCAGCAGAACCACTATGCAAACTGCCCTGAGCTACTGTGGGTGCACGAGATGGTTCAGAGGAATAGCAGTTAGAAGAAGGAGGTAGTGAATTATGAGAATTGGGTGAAAATGCTGGAGAAACAGATGGAGCCATAGATGGTCCAGTGTCATAAATTGGAGATGGAGATGGAGAAGAGGTTGGTGGTGTTGCATGAAGTGAATGATTTAGAAATGAAGACAAGCTAATTTCCTTAACTTTCCCGAATACAGAATGATCAAGCCCAAGATTTTCTGTTGGAGGAGACCGCGTAATTATTTGAGCTAACTGTCTTAATCTCTCGGGGAGTAGGCTTCCTACATCAGATGCAACTGAAGCTTCAACTGTAACTGGAGGATCTTTTGTTGAGCCATGCTTGTTTGTTACCTGTATGTACAGCACCTGTATCACAAGAGAGAGAAGAAAAACAGATCTTACTTGGTGAGAAGTGCATGGATAAACCAAAATGAGATCCAAATACAGGCTTTATTTGGATATGTTTTTGGGTGTGTTGATACAAAATGCGTCAGGATTCATGCATCCAAGTTATTCGCGTGAAAACAATATGATTTTTCTTGGTGTTTAGTTACGTTTCAGGAAATAGTTGGAACTTGTAAAACGATGTGGTTTCTTGATATATAATGTGCAAAATTATTGAGTTAGTTATTTCGGTAATGAATGTGTGATTCAAATATGTTTATTTATTATTTAAAAATTTGTAATGTAGGAAAGAGAAAAGAATTGATGACAGGAGTAAAATTATTGATGGTCATAATAGTTTTAAGTGAAAGGTGTTATGATTGGTAGGTAATTATACAGGGATGTGTAATATTGAATTTGAAAATGGTGTTTTTGGTTGAAAATGGGTTATAGTTGAAAATATTCGAAACTGTGATCCAAAATACAAAAGAACAGGATATATATCTATATATATATATATATCCTAACACAGCCCATTATATCAGCAAAGATTTGTGTTAGATTAGAGAAAACCCCAAGTAACATATTTATAGAGATACATGTACTTGATAAACAAGAAACTCTAACTATAAACAAGGAAAAGATAAATACAAGGAAATATAAAGAAACTTAAATTAACATAAATACTAGAAAGATATGGAAAGATATTATATTATCTAACAATTTGAAAGGTAAAAAGTAAAAAGGGGATATGGAACAATATCAATGAAAGAAGTTACCATCAATTTACCTCATTGGACATAAGATGCAATCCCAATTTTAGCTGTTCCTTCAGCTCTGGAAGATTTTGCTTTATATCATACATTGAGCTATTGAGAGTGAAATTGAAAAGGCTCTGAGGTATCTGCAAGATGAAAGCAGTTCTCTCGGGAATTATGGTAATCCCACCAGGAAATTTTAAAATCTCAAACGAAGTGGGCTCTCCGAAAATTGAGGAGGTTAATGTCAAATTGGATTCATGAAGAAACAGATCTACTAAGGATGATTTCAACACACTCAAAGCCACTTGATTCATTGTACTATTAATTGAGTCCGGAAGGAAACCAAAAACGACGTCTGTCAAGTTAGATAAGCGTGCTGCGTGCATGGACAGAACAGCAACCTGTGGAAAATAGGTGATCGTCAAATCAATTTTCTTTCGCAGTCGATGACACAATACAAGTAATATAGATAGTGTAAACTTGACGCAGACCTTCAAGGAAGGGACACCTATCTCATCATTGATATCATATTCTAGTCTTGCAATATACGGTACAAGCTTAGAAACTGGCTTCTGAATCTTGAAATATGCTTGAACCGTGGCTGCAATAAGAATAATGATTCAGAAAGTATCAAGGCTTTAAACAGAAACATCTAAAGCAATACGTGAAGCTACATATTAGTATCTTCTTCTTTTGCTTTCTTCCTTTCTTTGGGTATTTGAGGTACATAAAAGCCTCTTAAACAGTTGAGAAAAACTAAATAGAAATGATGCAGACATTTAAACATACATGACTAAGTATATAAGAAATAATACTACAGAAGCTTCTGGTATATCAATTCCAAATCTTTGCTATATAAAAAAATATTCCACATTTCTGCCACACCTTAGCAAAAGCTCATATCCAAGAACAAGAGGAAGAGACATCAGATTGATAAAATTACTTCAGTTTTAGCTGGTCTAAATTATATTGATTCATGAAACCTGAAAAAGGAGAACCTGATATCGAAATAGACATCAGATTGATTTAGTGTTTTCAATTTAAAGCTAGCTTGCATTTGCCAGGTTCTTTCATAAATCAGGGGAGAAATTTTGAAATCAGAAATGAGTCACCATTCACCTAACAAAATTGAGACCTGAGATGAACACAAGAGATAAGAAAACTCAGCAAAAATAAATCTATCGCCAATCATGAAGCAACCAGTGCTCCAAAATGGTTGAGAAACATATTCCCAGTCCCTGTTCTGTTTAAATTTCAATCAGGGTTATTCTAGTAATTATCTAAATTAAAATTATTCCAGTATTCATCAAGCTAGAAAAAAATAAAATTTGACAAAGTGTCACTTCCTAACAAGCAATCCATGAATCTCGTACTGTCTGAGGGGTAAATATGAAAGGAGTATTACGTATATTTGATTAGCTCAAATCTATAATCAGACACTGAAAATGCAAGAAATATGTGTCCCATCATAGAAGGAACGAGTGGAAATAAAATTTCGATTTGTTTTTGAAGGCACTACATGACAATAAGATCTTACAGGGGGCAGTAGCACACAGTCCTGAGAACTGCCGATCAGTATATCCATGTAGGAAAATACATGCAGAGCAATCCTGTTATCCAAATTTCAGTATATCCATGTAGGAAAATGCATGCAGAGCAATTCTGTTATCCAAATTTCAGTATTTCCAGAAATTAAATTATAAAAACCCAACTAAACTTATACAATCGCTCCAAGATTGTATTGAGTTAGTGGAAGCATATTAAGCGCCAGCGTACATCCTACAACTTATCTACCAATCTACCAATTTGTTCAAATTGCATCACGGCCAAATTTTAACATTTCATTGCCATTCTATTCCAACCAAAGAAGCCAATGGTTTCCTTATTTTCGTTTAACGGAGAAATAAACTGATACAAGATGAAAGAATTACCTCGTAACAAGCTATCCAACTCCAGCAAGAATAATAAAGCACTAGATTAGATTGCTAATAATAGTCATGAGGTTGCTCAACTAGATATTACCTACCTAAGAACAACTTATTTTTTTAGAGTTTACAAGCAACATTAACAACCTAACTAATTCCAATATAAGAACCCGAAAAGTAAATCCATCTGCTATCCGGTGATTAGATTTATTCATAAAACATCCAGTCTGTAGTCCTGTATAAAGTAAACTCCAAATTTCAAACACCATGACAGAACATTCTCACAAGCCCATCAATTTCAAAGAAATTCAAATACACGAATTCGACACTAAATACTATTAACAGTTGAATAAAATCAAGACCTCCACATAAATTCCAAAAATCAGAAAACTAACAATAAAAATAAAATTATTAGCAACTATAGCTTCATGTAGCATCCTAAATCACAAAAAAAAAAAAAAAATACTAATCCAAGTTAACACAAACATAAACTAATTAACCACATCACAAGAACCCTAATTCCATCAAATTCACAAACTCAAGGCAGAAAAACAAAAAATTGGATAATTAAATCAAATACAAATTAAACACTAAATTATACCACTGATCTTGATGGAGTCTTTCACATCAAAGGCAGCTTGTTTGTATCGAACAGGAAGAACCAAATAAAGAGCGGAAAGAAAAGCGGCGATACTGAAAATCAAAACGACGGCGCATTTAAGGCTGAATACGCCCATCGAACATCTCCGGCAGAGGAAGGTTCTAGAAGCTCTACTGCCATGAGGCTGCTGCTGCTGCTGCACAACTGGCAGTCGCTGATTATCGGCCTTCCCCATTTCCACCACAGCATCTGTTCCAACAAATTCACTCTCTCTCACACACACAATCAGTAGTTTCTCTCACTAGAATCGATTGATTTTGGGGGATGGATTTGGGGCTCTCTCTCTCCTCTCTCACTCTCTCTCTCTCTCTCTCTCTAAAGGGTGTAAAGACAACTGGGGGAGGCTATGGACAAGTGTGTGCTTGGTGAGAGAGCATATGCTCTCTACGCGCAAGAATCACGCACTTGAGAATTCGTTCTTTCTTTTTTCCTTCAATTTGGGGCTTTGTTTCCTTCCTACATTGGATTTTGATGAGTAATTTTTTATTTACTATGGTAAAGTAGTCGAGGGCGACGAACTCTAGCTCTACTGATAAAGATGATATCTCAATATATTAAAAATTTTGAGTTCGATTATTTCCTAAAACATGTTGGTTTTCTATATTTTTATAGTAGTAGTTTAGCTTAATTGATTGTAATAGTCCTTAATTAGTTGTAACATGTCGTAATTTGATAGTAATAACATGTATCTTTGCAATCGATTCGTTCAAAAAAAAGATCAGCCAACAACCTAGATAGCACCAGATGTAATAGTTATTTCTTTAGTTATATAGTAGTTCGCTCTTTGTAGTTTGTAGTAGGAAATTTTTAATTGTGGATAGTTAATATAATATTTAATATAATGATGTAACTGTCTCGTTCAGAAAATGAATTATGATCAAGGTTTGATTTGTTTGTTTAAAATTTCTGAAGCACGGTTCTTTTTTACTTGAACTTTATTATATGTGTCGGCTCAAGTTTAATTGAGGATGAATTGACTGCAACTTGCGAGTCTAATGTAAAGGTATGTTTGGATTGAATAATTTAAAAGTTATGAATTTTGAATTCATAAATAAATTTATTGAGCTTGTTTGAATGATTTCAAGTTCTATTGGATTTCAATTAACATTCAAATGAGTTTGTTGGGAGCTATTTTCTTATTATCGTAGCGAATTATTCATTCCTCAAATCCAAATTCACCAATCCAAGCAGACTCTTAAAGAGTTATTGAAAACTTAATCAAGTCATTTTTGGTTCATACAATATACTATTTTTCGTGATAAATACTATCTCCCAAATTAGGGTTTATACAGAAGTCGTTCCGTCCTAAACCATTTATTTAGACCAAGGAATAAAGTTTCATTTCTAGCATATGTTTCGAGCTCATAAACATTGAAAAAATTTCGAAAACAACACAGAAACTTTGTAAAATTGAATAAACATGTTGAAAAATCATGAAATCAAGCAAAATAGATTACTTTTGTAATTTGATACGTATTAATTTTTCTTTTCCATCAACCTTGTTAAATAATTCTTGATATTATTAATATTCAAAGCTATTATGTGACGGATGATCCTTATTACAACTGACTAATACGGTAATAATTATAATTAACGATTACGAATATAGTATCTCAAATAAGTAGACTACAATACAGTTATATCTTATGGTAATGTTATCAATTATTTTTAAGTTTGTAATAATTATATGATACAAAGAATTCATATGTAAATAATTACAAACAAAAGCTTCGTTAAAATACTTGGAAAAATTAAAAAAAAAAAGTGGTTGGAAACTGAAATATTTAGTGGAAAATAAAGGAAAAAGAAATGTTTCGCTAGAAATTGAAGAATTTCGAAATTACACTTTATTTTAGTTTTCACCAACTTGAAAATGGAAATATTTCCAGAGTTTTGATGGAAACATTTAAAAACTTTAATCCACGATTTAGACGACATCTATCTCTTATTATTAAGTGAAAAGTCAAGTGTTCAATTTTTTACACCTACGTTCAATCATTATAGTTAAAAAAGAAATTAAAATAAAATAAAATAGGCATTTCCATTTCCTCCCTTTTGTCCTCTTGTTCTCCTTGTTTCATTCTTTAGGAGTTGATGGTGCCTAATACCTAGTGCCTAGTATTGAATTTTCAAGTCTTGGTTTTAGTTCACTCATGCGTTGCAGTTGTTGTCGCAACCCACCACTCATCCTCCATAATCACTAGAAATCTCAGTCGTTTTCAGTGTCTTATATGTTTCTTTGGTGTTTTCATCTCTTTCAAATCAGAGCATTGTTGTCTTATATGATAGTTTTCTTGTAGTTATCTTTTGGTTTTTAAATTTGGAGGTTTTTGGGATTCGTTATCTTGGAGAAACTTAATGATTTTCATGTTTCAATATTATTAATTACATTGTGAAATTTAGTGTTCTAATTATTCTCAACCAATTGCACATGACTCACTTGACGCGTGTGCTTAATTATTTAAGTATTATAAATCAAAAAAATTATTTACTATTTTATGATGTATTTTTTTAAAATATCTTATATTTTATTTGAAATTATGTAAACACAAATTTTATTAATAATTTATGTTAATTATTTTAAGTGGTTAGAAATTAGTGTAAGAGGAAAAAAAAAGGACAGAATGAAAGAATATTTTAGAGAAATAAAGAGAAAAAATGAGAGAGAGAGAGAGAGAGAAAGGAACTTGTAAAAAGAAACGACTAAACGTGGGTTAGCCGTTAGTGTTTGAATAAATTCATGTGACAATTAGAATGTGAGAAAAGTTATGTCATATAAAAAAATGACAGTCCAACATTTGATGCTTTTTAATTATAAATAATATAGATTTATCAAGAAAAGAAAAATATTAGGCTTGACTTGTTAAACCAAGTGAAATGTATTTATTGAGAAAGTACTAATAAGAAATCGGTTTCTTTGTATCCTTTCAATGGCAATGACAACATATAATAATAATAATAATAATAATAATAATAATAATAATAAGATAAAAGTAATTGTTTTACATATAAAAAAATGGAAGCTAAAAAATTCAATAGAAAAAGCAAGAAAAGTGTCTAATATCTTTTGTGGTGGTGGTGGTGTTGCTAATAATGTAATATCTGAATTGGTTAAGCCAAATTACAAATGGATTTTAGCCTCTTATAAAATTTATATTTTATACGACATTTGATAAATGACAATTCAAAATTAACACGGCCTGATTCAATATCTAATGTCCATAATTACCCAAAAAAATAAGTTGGAAAATCCTCATTATGAAGCACAACCATTTACTCAGATCTTTTAAGGTGTTAGTCAATTTAGGATTTCGGACAATATTTTTCTATTGAAAGTATGGCATATTGTTTACACCATAAAATAATTTGGGCTTTCGAATTACAGAGCACAAATAATCCCAAATTGTAGAAATTCGAAAAGAAGGAAATTGGGTCCACATGTAAGTAAGATAAGGCCCAATAAACTCAGAAAAATAGCAAAAAACATGGGCTGAATTGACAAAAGCTCAAAAATCGAATCTGAAGAAATAAAATAAAGTCCAAATAGCCAATCATCTGCAAAGACGCGCTAATTTAAAAAGATTTGAAAGAGCAGTTGAGGACGGTTCCCAAAGACAAGATATATAGGAGCCGCAGAGAAAGAAAAAAGACATCACAAGATCATCAGCTTTCTACATTTTCGTTCTCTTAGGAGTAGTTTGTAGCGTAATGTAGGAGTAGATCGTAGCTTAAATTAGGAGTAGCTGTAGTGTAATTTAGTATTAGACTCGATGGGATTTGCCTTCAAGGCATGTATCAACATTCGCTTGCTTGTAATTTTTCAGAATTGAAAACTTTCATGGAGGTATAAATTATCCTTTATTCAGATTTAAGTATCGGATAGGTAATTTGTATCTTGACTTGAGTTTTTCATTCACCATTCTCATATTCGAAATGAACAACTACAACTTCAATTAATGCGACTCGAACGTAGGGGTTAAAAAATAATACATTCGAAAGAAAGATTCTCACGTAGCTATAAGATTATTTTTTGTCAGATTTAAGTATCTGAGAGATAATTTTTATCTGGACTTGAATCTTATCTTTCATCTAAAGAAAGATTTTCACGTAGCTATAAGATTATCTTTTTGTCAGATTTAAGTATCTGAGAGATAATTGTTATCTGAACTTGAATCTTATCTTTCATTCCATTATTGCATTCGAAGACAATAATTAACACCCAAAATAATACATTTGATCGAGAGATTCTCACGTAGGTATAAGATTATCTTTTGTCAGATTTAAGTATCTGAAAGATAATATTTATCTGGACTTGAATTTTTCCTTCACTGTATTATTGTTTCGTTCGAAGACGATAAATATTTTCATCATTTGCGGTCCGAATAATTATTTTAAACAACACGCCGAAGTGTTAAATTCTGAACCACCGTTTAGCGTATCGAACTCGAACGCGGGGGTTGAAAGATAATTTTAAGTGGAGAATTATCGCGGGACTCGGAACGCGCAATTGGATCCACCCTAATCTAGTTTTTTTTTTTTTTTTAACGAAACACATATATGCTTTTATGTGTACTGATTCAATCCGTTTTATGTAAACCAAAAGGGTGAAGGGAAAATGGTGCAAATCCCAAAAGCTGTGGGGCTATAAAAGTCATTACGTGGAGGGTTGTGGTTAGATATATAAATAATTAATAATGATTTAATTTGGGTACCCAACGTTGAGGAGAAGCAAAGGTGAAAGAGAAAGTGTGTGTAGAAGAATAATTTTGAAAGAGATTATAAAAAGGGTGACAAAGTGGAACATTATATTTGTCATCCTTCACATTTTCAAAATTCAAATGCGCCTAAAATTGAACCATATTGACAAGGGTAAAATAATAGTATTTTAAATTCACCCCTTGTAAAATGACAAAGAGCAAATAGTTCTTGGAGCTTTTTGTTTTTGCTTTTATAAAAAAAGAATCATTAATATATCACCTCAAATTTTTTATGTTCTTTTGTATAAACACAACATATACAAAGATGGAGACACATAGAGGGCATCGGGGTATGAGTGCAAATTTTGTTAGGCTAGGGCCAAGCTTGCAAACGAGGACAAGTCTCATACTCAATAAAATATAGAACACTTCATAGGATTCTTGAAAAAAATAAAGGCTTACCCCTTTTGAATTATTAGTCCGAATTTATTTAAATTATGATGTTATTACTTATATTTGAAAATAAAGTAATGCATAAGCAAATTGGGATTGTATATTGTATATGTTCATGCAATATAATGAATATTTTTAATCTTTATTAACCATGTTTTTAATAATCATTTCATTTTCAAAATGATTCCTTATATGATTTGATGATGGATTTTTGGTTCTTGAGGATTACTCAATGTGGTTACTTTAGAATCTTGATTATTCATTGTTATCTCTAATAGAAGTTGACCAACCTCATGCATCCACGTGTTGCATGCTTTTAATCCTTGTTTGTCGATAAAGATTTTGTAGTAAAAGTGACACAAAAATATAGCCAATAAAATAAAGTTTTAGTGGAAGAACAAATTATGAGTTGATAACTAACTCATCGTTAGTGCATGGCTACACTACAAGTCTCCAAGTCACTTTCATAAAGTTGCTTTCTCTTATTTTCGTTGTCCATCGATTGATAATGATTCTTTTCTGTATTGATTCGCTCCCAATCTTCTATATATTACATAATCGGATAATATTTTCGTATTATATTAACATGGTATGTGATAAGTATATACGTGTACGATTGAGATTTGAGATGTCCACAAAGGGACGGAGTCTGGTTCGGGGGAGGGGGCGAATAAAAAGAAGGGGTGGAAAGCTTAGGGCTTGTATGGTATTGTTTTCATTTTCAATTCCCAATTCCCAATTGAAAATTGTAGAAAAGTGAATTTTCAAATTTTTATTGGTTTTTGTGTTAAAAATGAAAATATGTTTGGATGAATTATTTTGAGTTGTTATTTTATAAGTTGAAAATGAAAATATGTTTGGATGAATGTAATTTTGTGTGGATTTTTTTACGAAAAGACGTGATGAGAATAAAAATATATTTAGATGAATAGTTTTTTTAGATATAAATATAATAAAAAATTATAAGATTAATTTGACATAAAGTAAATTTGATTTGTAGTTAGTGATATAGTTATATATATATATATATGCATAGGTATATGTATGTATAAAAGTTGTATGGATATATATAGCCATCCAAATTAAGTAGATATATAGATAGGAAAATAGGGGTGGTTGGAGAATTGAATTGATGGGATGGGAGTAGGAATACATTGGAAACATGAATTGAGAAATAAATTCCCCAAATTTCATGGAAAAAGGAAGCCAATTTCAAATTTGTGCATGTGGATTTTTGATTTGTTTCAAGTTTTGGGCTTAGGTTCTCAAAATATTGAGAATTAAGAATCAAGACTAGGGGACAATAAGTTGGGCCAATCATGTTTTGGGTTTCAAAATAATTGAGAATTGGGATTTGGGTTTTGAAAACAAAACCATACAAGCCCTTAATATTTTAAGATTTTGAGTATGTGAAATTTCAAATATCAAAAGTTAATGAGGGAGAAAAAAAAGCAAAGTTGAGGGCCCCCCACCCCACCTGACTCTCTCCCTGTGTACATGTATAATTTCTAATTTTTTTCTCCATTTTATGACATTTTCTCTCTTCACATTCTATGTATATATACAATTGTCACATTATAACGAGAAATATTACACAATTCTGAGAAGAATCTAACTATGATTCATGATGTGTACTTTATTGAAAGTCACGAGTCATTGGACAAATAAACAATGGGGTGTTCACAATTTGGAAAATCGACCGAACCAAATTGAAATCGGAATTTTGAAATTTATTGAAATCGAAGCCAATAATTTGGTTTAGTAATATGCACGCATGGTCTTAGAATTCGAACGAAATCCTGAAATTTCGGATTTTCTGGGGGCCCGAAGAGAAACCACACTTTCAATTTTGCAGAATCTCCGTCAAAATTTAATCGAAATCCGACATTTCCTGAAACTTTCATCGAAACACGAGATTTCTCAAAGTTTAAAAATAAACGTTAATTATTTATACATAATATCTACCGAAATTTCGATCAAAACTCAAAATTTTCCAAAATTTTCATTGAAACTCGAAATTTTTCGAAAATTAAAAATAATATTTTATTTATATTTGATTTCAATATTCATTTTTAATTATAACATGTAAAACTAACTTGAGATATTCTTTTTCTTTCTTTGTGACTACAATTATCCAGTATGAAAAGTTGATTTGAGACGGAATATAATGATTTTGATACTAAAAATTTCATATGATTTTGAATAATATATTTATTGTAAATTGTATATGTTTTGCTTTAGTGATATTTATTTATTATTTTACTTCCAAATCCTACTTAGTTGAAATTTTAGCCACAGATTTTACTTATACTAATTAACAAAGTTCACTATATATACATTATACATAAAATATTATTAATGTAAAAAATGCATAATAATATATATTAAGGATACTCAAAGTTTCAATTAATTTTTTTAATTATTTCTATAAATTTCTCTAGAATCGAAACCGAAATTATGGATATCCTTGAAATTTTTGTTGAAATTTTCTTAAATTTAATACCCTGAAAATCTACAACGATACCAATATTTAATACCTTGTCTTTTTTTCTTTTTTTTAAAAAAAATCGGTCTTATATATTATTCAATTGAAAGTTTATAACGCCTGGAACAATACAATTCATATCGATTCAAATGATATAGTAAGAACATTTGAAACACCAACTATCAAGTTTTTGAAAATAATAAATCTTAAAAACTCACAAATGAATACGAGAAAATTCTTGTGCAACTCCTATTCAATGAGAGATGAAACTCTCATTCGAGAGAGAAAATAAAATACTAAACAAAATATCTAAAACGCTATATAAAAATTTAACTATCACTCGTCTTCATCAGATCTGTCTCTATCTCTTTAAATTCATATATGTCTCGTTAGATTTGAAGATGTGTTGCACAACTTGAAGAAGGGTGTTCCTACCCATCCTGCCAACTATGGTGGTGGTAACAGTGGTGAAGTAGTCGACTGCTTCACCAAATTATCGCCACTTAATACCTTGTCTATACGGCATTACCGAAATTTCAATATTTAATACCTTGTCTGTACGTCTTTACCGAAATTTCAATATTTAATATCTTGTCTGCACGTTATTACCGGAATTTCAATATTTAATACCTTGTTTGCACGACATTACCGACCAGATGAACACTCCCTATGAGTAGACAAGTTGAAATTTTGTAGTCCTTTCCTATGAGTAGGTAAATTGAAATTTTGTACTCCAAATTTAAATGTTACATTTTAGTGGACAGAGAGATCTAACCTAAATTTTAAAAGTTGTAAACATATTGGGTGATATTTAATGTCGACTCAGTTACATAATTAATTATACATTAATTGATTTTTGATAAAATTGATTATAACAAAAAATTAAATTTTTCATCTTTTGTCAAAATGTGATTGGGGAGTCTATCCACGCGCAAAAAATTGTGTTGGGTAGTACAATGAAATTTGTTCACATCCTTGATTGTGTTGTGTTGACTATCACCCAAAAATATTTGTTCTTTTGCTGCAAAAATAGTGGATAAGATTTTTCTCTTTTATGCAAAAATTGTACTTGACGTTGAGTAGTACAATGAAATAATAATTTGAGATGCAGATGAAGTGTTGCAATTTTAATTCAATAACTTGGACCCCCTTATGTTTGGAAAATTCTATGCTTGGAAAATTCTATGCTGGTCTCGGTCCAGCTTTGATTGTTGGATCAACAAATAGGGGGGGGGGGGTTTTAAATTGCTAAATGACCCCCCACCCCCTCCTAATTGGTGATCCAACTGCCAAAGTTGGGTCGAGACCATTGCATAGAACGGCTCCTTATATTTTCATCCCGTAAATTACTACACAATCATACTTGGCCCATTCTTCATATTTTTCAAGACTTTTGGTTGGAAATTACAGTTTTTTGTAATTCAAATTTAAACATGTTTAACATTAAAAAAAAAAGAAAAAAAAACTTAAGTTGTTTTGGTTAAACAATCTAGGCACGTTACTTTTTTTATTTCAACTAGTTATAATGTAATTTTACATCTTAACTATTATTAATTTAAAACTACAATTATCCATCACTTTATTGTGGGAATTGCTACTTGGCGCTCCAAAATTTCTTATTTTTGTGCCAGAAATACTTTGAGACTGTAAAATGACACAATTGCCTGTTCCTTTGTCATGTCTAAATCATGTCAAAAGTCGTCAGCTTCTACTTTGTTTAAATTATGTCGACACCCGTTATGAGTTCTACTACCACGAACGTACTAGTTTTCTCTAGTTAATTGGTGTTATCTGATTATAAATTCATACTAATTATCAAATGTTGAATAACAATTTATATTACGTATTGATGCACTACATCGATACACTCAAAAAGATTAAGCCAACACTTGACGGATCAAAACCGGATAAATTGAAAAATCTTTTTGTTTCCAGCAATTCAAGCACTTGCAATGGCTTCTAGATAGTCTTACATTCATTTCCTATTTGTAGAAAAACACTAGATTATATCGTGTATCTTAATACCAATAGTAATCATCATACCACGTCAGCACAACAGAGGTCAAAAATGGATGTAGTGTAATCCACACTATATATACAAGAATTGTACACATGGTCCAATTTTTACAATATTTTTATAAATTTTTTACCATACTGATAAAAGTGTGCCAAAATTAGACTTTTTCAAATCGGGGCCATTGTATTCGGTATTAAAAGGTTTCGCAGCAGTATGGTACAGTTTTGCGGTATTTTTATTATAGATCACATAATTTATTTACATATTATTATGTCAATTTTTAAGCGGAAAAAACTCATGAAAAATTATCTATACAATGCTCTAAAAGAGAATAAACATCATCTATCAATTTAATGCATTTTTTTTTACACCAAAAAAAAAATTTAATGCATTTTTTTTTTGTCAACAGCTTAATGCATGTCTATGTTTCTTCTGTACTTTTATCAGTTCATGCATAGCAAGAAAAAAGCAAAAAAACAAAAAAAACAAACTTTGCAATAGAAAAAACTTTTTGGATGATAAATTATAGGTTTAGAGTTAATATCTTCTATTTCCCTTGAGAAATGTGGTTGTTAGTTAGTTGTTAACTAAACGTATTACATAATTAATTTGAAAAACTAATGCTAAACTAAATAAAGATTAAAATATAAGAACTTGAGAGACTTTTGAATCCAACCACCAAAAGAATTAGTGAACTCCTAACGTCTTTTGTGTCTTAATGTGAAGTGATATAGCCAACCTCAAATTTTTAACCTCAATATTTTAATTCTAAAGTTTCGGTTTTGAAATAATTCTAAAAAATAATTTTAGTCTATCTTTTAACTAATTCACAATTTTAATTCGATTAATTTGTATATTTCTAAAAATATCACACATCCCTACACAGGTTTTGATTATAAATTAATTTTAGTATATTTGTATCTATAAGCTCTAAATTCCTTCAATAGATCACTTATATGTAATACTAATAATATAAATTATTATATAATATATATATATACAATTCGGCACAGTTACCAAAATAGTTGGTACAGTACAAGCTCGTACCAGAACTAATAATTTTTAATAAAAAAGGTTATTATTTCAATACGGTGCGCTCGGTATGTTGCGGTTTCGAAAAACCATGAACACTACCAATTTTCTCCATTAGCCATAATATGTTACTTGGACTATAATAAACTTGTGGCATTGGAAACATTGAATTCTAATAAATCTTTTATCTTTCTAGAGATTGATCTTTGGCTAGTTCCAATGATGCACAGGGCAAGAAAGAACTCAAAAAGTGTTCTTACAAAATATTGGGCATGTAAATGTTGAGCCAATAATTGTACCCTCGTAGCATGACAAGGACAATTCTTTGTGTGCACGGTGTTGGATACACCAAATAGTTCAGACTATGCCACTTCAACACATAATGTATGTCACTGCTGATGTAGCATAATCGAGCCATCAACACCGGATCTATAGAAGAATTTTCAGCATCACAACTGTATTCTCATGATCTCAAACAGTAATAGCATGTGAAGCATATAATTTCCATATCAAAAAGTTCCTTATGGAGGATAAGCATAATTCAAGAGGCAAAAAGTCCTAAGATTAAAAACTGGTGGTTTACATAATACAAGTGGATCAAAGTTCAAACAAATCTAAACTAACCTTTTTTTCCCCCCCTCTAAATCAACTTTTTCTTTTGGAAATATCGTGTTAAATACCATATCTGGGAGACTGAAAGCAGAATGCAGATTCCCAATGACATGATACCGAACCAAGCCACCTGAGCATTTGTCGTTTCACTCACAACCCGCATCTCTGCTTCTCTGTAAGGACATATTTATGAGGAATTGGTATGTAAAACGAAGATGAATAAGCAATGTAATGATTATATAAAATTGATGCAAAACGAAGCACATCCTACCTGCTCTTAAGATACAAAAGATTTTCATGGATGGCCTCTACTGCTCCTTCAAGCTTTCTTAGCTCAAGCTCAACACCCTACTATCAAGATACCGTAAATCATTTCTAGACAACAGAAATGAACTCATAAGCTTTAAATCTCATAGTGAGTTCTTAAATTTAACAGCTTAATTATCATGAAGTTGTGAACTTTTGCCAACATCAAAAATCACACACATTTGATATTTACATCAATTTAAAACACCAGTCATGCAAAAACTCGGGTGAAATAACAACAGCGTCGAGAGGGTGTTTGGCTAAGTTTATTTAAAACATCTTATAAACTCTCTTACATCTTATAAAATATTTTTGGAGCTTATAAGATGTTGAATCTTATTTCAAGAATAAGTCTTTAAGTGTTTTGATAAATTAAGATCATAAAGCTTATAAGGTGTAAATCATGACAATTATGTAACTAAAGAGACCAAACTAAAGAGGTTTGTGAAGGTTTTACAAATAAGTTCGGAATTCTGACGTAATTTAAGGGAGTTTATAAGCTACTTCACGTCTTTTTTTTGTTTGTTAATGTGTTGCATTGGAAGTTATTTGATAAGCTCGGTGAAAATTTGTCTTACTGTAGATTAAGGCTTTGTTTGTTTGTGTTTTCATTATACTTTTTCTATTTTCATTTTCATCTGAAAATGGAAATACACACTTTACACAGTTAAAACACTGTTTTTTAACTGAAAAGATTCTCATTTTCATTCTTGTTTTTACGTTCCCGAGAAGTTTCAATCATTTATTTAAAATTACATTTCACATCACCTATCTCACATTTTCTCTCTCATCCACCCATCACCATCCTCTCTATCCTCTCTCTCATAAATATTCAACATCAAATCCAATAGTATTCATTTAATCATTACTTTTCAATCATTTCACACATCACACTCACAAATTTCAACCATTTTCAAAAACACAACCAAACACACCTACTTTTTTCACTTTTCTCACACGAAAATAAAAAAAACACGTTCTCCCATACATTTTAGAAAATGACGGTTGAAAATGAAATGAAAACACATCCAAACAAAGCCTAAGAATTTTGATGATTTTGAGACTATAAATAATATATTCACGTTTTTGCCAAAATAAAATAAAATCTTGAGCTTATAATCTCCTCCTACAAAAAAATATCCAACTTTTATAGAGTTTATAAGCTCAACCAAACATCCTCTGAATCACAAATAATGGCCTAAAGTTTGTTTTCCAAAAAAAGGTAAATGAAACAGTAACTGAAAATGGCATTTCTACATTAGCTTAACGGGCTTACCTCAAGTTTCTCCTTTCTTGCAACTGATTCCCAATCTTTTGCTGCAATCCCCATCTTCCAGTCGATGTTAACACTTATATCCCCACCCCCTGGATTTTGGCCATCAACCCAAAAGCAAGCCAGATAGTTACCACCCTCAGTGGTTGTAAATGCAAATTGGCCATGCGTGGCATTTTCCTTGTGATGGAGGGTATTCCCATATGGAGAGGTGACCTACAACAGAAATATAGACTCATATTAGTTGGACTCAGAATGAAAGTAAAAGGACAACACTCATCACGCGTCAATTTAAGGGTTGATGTGTATTGTACTGAGAAACTACAAATTGGGAGTAATGATGTGCGGTACTGAAAGGAACGTCTCGGTTGGTTTTCCGCATAGGATCTAAATGTTCTTTTCTTTATGGCAGAATTCCTTTCTTCTCACATCACATGAAGGACAGTGAAGTGAAGCAATCACAAATAGTTGGGATGCAAAAACCTATTGGGTTAGAAGATATATAAATTTATATACCGCATAGGAATCAGCTATGAGCAGCTTGATTTGGAAGAGAAAACCCACATCATTTGCAGCAAGTGAATAAAGAGAAAAGAATCCAACAAATGCAAAACAAATGTAAAAGGTGAAATGCCCACACCACTAGAGAGGGTTGCCATGTCTCAAAAATAGTAGAAGCAACATACTGTCAAGATTACAAGCAAACTGTACCACTGTAAGCCACCTTTTCATTACCATCTATTGATGTTAAATCACAAGTCATAAGGTTCAAATGTATGCTTTTCACTTCGGTCAGCATAAGTGATAGCATGTCTATCTCAGACTATGAAATTATGATCCTTGAAACATCCAATTGAGGAAGAAAATAGAAGTGTTACAGGCTCAAAAAGTACACGCCTAAGCCCAAGATGCATCATTGTAGCATTTTTTCTGGGCCAGAATGAAGATTTCGGCATGGCACGACTATGAGATGTGCCTAACAAGAATAAGCAGCACAAAATGCGTGCTTTAGTAAAGTCACCTTTTTAGTTCTCTTCTTGCAATGACCATTGGTTTTTCCATGTAAATTCTAGATTTCCACTTGATTGTGTGAAAATATATTGCTAAAATGAACTCTGCTACACCATACTTTCTCTTGACAACTAAAGTCAAGAATGAATTTAATGAAAGTAGAAGAACACAACAAACAGGCACTTCTATAGTTCTTAAATTCTTTTCTGACGGACCAACTATTCTACCCAAGCTTTACCCACCGACAATAGCTCCGTTTTCCGCTAATTTGCTCTGCTCTTATTCATTGCTGCTTTACTAGAATAAAGATATATATTATGCTGAATCACAGGCATTCCACTACCATGGGAAGAAATTCATTTGATTGTGCTCACCAACATTTCAAATTATCATTATCTTTCAACATAAAGATGTTATAGTGCAGCTACCTTATTAATTCGTTTCCAACAATAATCTTATCTCAAATAATTGTTACTGATACCTTAATTTTACGCAAAACACATGTTTGCGTTGATGAAATCTGAGGTAAATCTAAAAAAGGTAATATGAGTTATAATGAGTCAGTGGTCAAATATATGAAATGTGGAAAGAGACTGATGGACCGCGCTCGTATGAGATGGGAAATATCGAAAACGAAGGAAACAGTTAGATTGAGAAAATACACATTGCTTTGTTTTCTCACAACAAAAGTCCATCAACTTCTAGGTGATGCTTTATTCTGCTTGAAATATATGGAAATCCAAGTAAAACCATATCACAGATCATTATTCGAGCTATCAGCACCTCCCAAGATATCCATTTAATGATATAATAACTAATACTCCTACAACTGTTGCATATCATTATTCCTTCTAATCAGCCCCGTTCGAAATATCCATTCAAATAAATTAATAACTATCACACTTTACATCCTTCCTTCTCCATTTTAACTTGCTCAATCTTTCCTCAAATTTCAACGAAACCACATCTTATGAAAATAGACCAAAACATCAAACTCATCGCCAACACCGGAAAATTAAACTTAGTTTTCACGTCGATCCAGCTTTAGCATCCACATCAATCACACATGCAGCACAAATAAAACTATTACAGATCATTATTCCATCATTCAATGAGTTCAATAACTATCACACTTCACATCCTTCTTTCTACATTTTAACTCGCTCAAATCTCAATCTTTCCTCAAATTTCAACGAAAACACTTCCTTATGAAATCGACCAAAACATCGCAAATATAAACTTACTTTTCACGTCGATCCAGCTTCAGTATCCAAATCAATCATAAATAACTCTCTCAAAACAAACTCCAACGAATGAAACAAAAAATGAAAACAACAATTCACAAAATAAGAAACCTAACCTTGGCGGAAATGGTGGGGGTCGGATGAACATGATCATCGGTAATCACGACGTAATCGGCCAAAACGACGATTTTGTTCTGGATTTCCTCGGAAACGCACTTCGTACCACTCGCCGGCAAACTCAACCATATCGCCCCGCTCCTCTGCAGAAGAACACACAGCAAAATTAACAGGAGCACCGCCGCGCGCACGTTAGCACCTTCCGCCATCATTGTTCCTCTCGAAATTCAGCTCCTTCAGATTACTGTTTTTGGATTCTGGATTTGTTTGAAATAGTCACGGGTAAAGAATTGTGAAATTTTGGAGATGACAAATGAGATGTGAAAAATTGAAAATTCGAGTTGGAAAGTATGCTTGAAAGGCTGAATTCAAATTTGGGCTTGTTCAATTTAGAGCAGATAAGATATATGGGTTTACATACAAATATTGATTTTGTTTGATTGTCCAATGGGCTGAACATATATAAGGTATTAAGGTTGTATATATATTTTCTTTGGGATTATGAGTGAATCAATTAATAAATAGTTAACCATCCAGACTCGGTCTAGTGGTATCCATCTCATAGTTTATGTGAAAAGTCTTGGGTTTCAATCTAAGCTGTCACAAGTTGTGGTTTTTTCCTCCTTTATGGAGCTAGATAGAGCTTTATGACTCAAGATTATAAGTATTAATCAGAATTTGTCGGATTAGATATGTAGAATATCCTCCTTTCTCTTGAATTAAAAAAAGTAATAAATTAGTTAACCACCCAAATCCGTTGGTCTAGTGGTATCTACCTCTCACTTTATGTTGTGGTTCTCCCCTCCTTTATGACTATTAATTCTGGTTTATTGGGCTAGATATTTAAGGTATTCCACTTCGTCTTGAATTAAAAAAAATCAATAAATTAGTTATTATGCTAGTAAAAAATAAAGGTTGGGGTAGAGATGTTTTAATGAATATTTATTGGGTTTCATTTTCAACATATTCTTTTTAATTTATTGAACTTATGTATCATGTTTTGCGCATACTTGATTCTAGTATGGTCCGTGTCCGAGGTCAGGAAAGAAAAAGTTGGTTCGAAGAGTTGATTTAATAAGGAGAATTTTTTTTGAAGCATCGCAATCTGTAACTAGTTGAACGTCTTCGAACAGTGACTTTGTAAGTCAATAAACTTCTCCTTTGAAATATAACCAAGATATAAATAAATAAATTATAGTAATAAACTAACAATGTATACTCTAGCTATTAAAATGGCAAATTCATTGGATTAATGTCATGTTGGTAAAGTAGAAAACCTATTGATGGAAAATACTAGAGTAGTCTTATCTTCAAAATAGGTTAAGTCATAAGGCTTAAAAGGTAGAAAAGTCATTTTTACTAGGGGATAATCTTTTGTGTGTATAAAAAATGCTAAATGGGACAAAGTTAACAATGAGACTATTTTGCAATGGAAAGTGATTCGTGCGATTAAACTTTAAATATGCATTTTGTTTTCCGTTCGTAGAAAATTCATATTAACGATTTTACAATAAAATCTGAATAGTGTAACTAAAAGTTAACAATGAGACTATTTTGCAATGGAAAGTGATTCGCGGGATCAAACTTTAAAGATGTATTTTGTTTTCCTTTGTAAAAAATTGATATTAACGACTTTACAACAAAATCTGAAATGTGTAACTAAAAAATGTAATTGTTCTATTAATGTGTTTATGCATAAAACTAGCAAAAAAACCCAGCGATGGTCACCACTGACGACTCTATATATAAATCCTACAAAAATATCAATACAAATAGAAAAAATGTATTTGTACCAAAAAAAATAAAATAAATATATTTATATATATATATATATATATATAAAATGTATGTGAAAACAAATGATACTGGTGCTTTGTTTGTTGTTCAGTTTCGAGTTTCAACGGTCATGAACGCCGTGGAAGATTTCAGCATATGGACTTTGACAAATATGACACCATTGGTCCACTTTGCCACTAGCTAGATTCCCCAACTAGGATAAAGATAAGAACCCATATCTCCATTATTTTCTTGTTAATTCACTTCAAAAATGTCAAAAATCTTACTTTTAGCTACAAAGTGAAATTTAGTGGGTTTTTTTAAAAACTAAATTGAGGGCATTGTGACAAAAAAAATTAGTATTTTATGAATGTTTACATATGTAAAAATTAGAGATATTGGACATACCTAGCAAAATTTATTACCACGTAATACAATTATATTTTACATTTATTAACCATTTTAAGGGGTATAAGAAAGCAACTATTTTGTAACAACTAACCACCACATGATGATGTAGTACAACAAACCATATTAGTTAGGTTGTTCATTGATTCTTGATAAAAAGATGGGCTTTTATATTCAAATTCTATTCATCATGTGTCATGAAAGTTCTCAAATTGATGTTAATTCAATGAGTATGATAGAAAAATATGGGTTGGATGACTTGGATCAGTAGAATCAAGGGCCTAACTCTCAACTTTAGAATAAAATATTTTTAAATTACACATGAACATTAAAATATATATGTGTGTGTGAAATTTAATTCTAAAATATGTAAATACGTACTCAGTTCAAAATTATAGGTATTATGAAATTCGAATAAATGTATGTAAAAAAGTAAGTTTGAAAATAATCGTTTATCCAAAATTAATTGAGTGTATATATAGTTGAAATTTTGCAATTAAGACAAAAATGGGATTATTTACCTATTCTTGTACCAAAATCTATGAGTTAAGTGAAATCTTCTAAGTTTCACGCTCAACGTATTTGAAGCAGTCACTCTCTTGGAGAGCACGAGATCTTCTATTACAAAATAGTATTTCATCTCCTTCTGTTGTTGTCTTTGTCGCCTCATCCACCCCCTCCTTATTTCATTGTCCTCATCATAACTCATAAGAACAACACCACATGTACCCTTGCCTCTAACTTTTGCACCAAACGTTGATGTTAACAGCAACTAACGATCTCCACTTAGTCTTGTTTGATTTTTAGTTATTATTTTTCCTTTTCTCCCGAATGGAAGTGCCGTTCGCTTATATAGTCTCTTATATTAGAGCCAATTTTGTCATCAAAGAGTTTTGTTCTTAATTTGTTTGAATTCTTAAAATATATTGTTGGTGTTACAATAATTGTTACTTACTTTGTCAGACGCGATATACTTATTGTATTATATCCATTGTATACCATTTATGAACATGAAAGAAATTAATTAATTTTATAAAAAGGAAAAATGAAATTGTCGAATCCTCTATTGAGACTTGGTAGAATATATTCTATATTAAATAGACAAAGTCCAACTCTATCTATGAGATCTAACTTGATTCGGAAGCTAACTCTATGAATACAAGAATACTAAGAACATCTCCAATGTACTGCACTAACTAAAATAAATTCACTCTAATGTTTGCACCATTTTTTCGACACTAAATGAAATATTCTCTATATATTCTTTTTTACAAATTTTAGACTATTTCTCATATTTCACAAATAACACCTAATTTTAAGTTTTTTATTACATAATCATCTAAGAAAATACGTTTTATTAGTTTATAATATTATACAAATAATATTTTTATTATTTAATAATAATACATAATTACAATTATATTTAAATCCATATTGATATTTTGTAAAATTAAATTTTTTAAAAACAATTAAATTGGATTTGTTATTTAGTAATAGTCTAAATGATAAAAAAATAATTAAAATTTGATATAAAAAAGACATACAAAATAAGAATTACATTGATTAATTAACAATAAATACAACACAATTGAAAAGGACATAACAATATTATTCACTAATCATGTGCATTACCATGTTGTTCCCATAAATGCTCTATTAATGCATTACGAATTTCAATATGAGCATATTTGTTTATACCAAGCAAGGAATTGTTAAATTAAGATCATATATAATTGAGTAAAAAACACACATAAGACATAATTGTAATATTTTCAAAGGTTAGAAACCTAATTACATAGAACCAAATTGTAAATAAAAGGACCTAACTCGAACAAAATAAGCAAATTAAAAAAAAAATTACTCACCAATACCCACGCCATTTTGGCGTGAATGGCATTAGTTGGAGTTGCCCCAATACAAGTAGAAATATTAAATGTCTACTATCCTTTAATAAACAGAGATTATTGTTATATTCATATATGAAAAATGCTATATACCACCGATAATTGTTTACTATTTTATCACAAGTCCCTAACATAGTAAAATATTTATCTGTGAAGGTAAACATAAATTATGAAAATCAAATTAAATACATTTATTGCATGTGTTTCTTACCAATAAACAATAAAACGGTGAAAAATAATAATTGAGATATAACATCATTCTTATCATATTAAATTGTGTCCCCAACCGTTAGCCCTCCTAAAGTAAAACTTTTTCATGATGCAAAGACTTGCATATTTTTCCTGCTTTTAGCTCAAACAAACTATAAACAAAAATAAAAGCAAAAACACTACATGAGGAATAAGTATAACGTCTCTTTATATGTTGGTGGGCTTCCCCTGTTTGATTCTCTCCCCGGACGTGAGGTGGACTTTCCCTTTTTTGTGTTTGATTCTCTTTACCCGTGAAGTTTATGTTGGTGGACGATGTAAGTATGCCTTATGGTCCCAAAAAATAGAACTGATCTTCTATCCCATAATGATGTATCACAATAGTGTATTGTGAGACTGACAAGTGACCATTTAATCATAATAGTATCATATCATTATATGATTGACAAGTGTCCATTTTAAAAAAATCACAAATAATAATTCAAAATAAATAGTTATTTGTCAATCTCACAACAACATGATACTATTGTGATACCTTATTATTATTGTAAGATAGATCCATTTCTCCCAAAAGCATGTCCTAGATAACCGAAACCAGCCTCCCAAAAGCATGTCCTAGACAATCCACACCGGTCCCGGAACGGATCTTTTATCACATAATGGTGTATCATAATATTGTCATATTATTGTAAGATTGACAAGTGCCCATTTAATTTAAATTATTATTAGCAATTTTTTTTAAATGAACACTTGTCAATTATAAAATAATATAATATTATTATGGGATAGAAGATCCGTTCCGAACTGCCTAAACGTTTTTGAACCCAAAAATAAAAAAATAACGTCCATTTATATGATTCTCCACACTTATTCTTCAATCACTACCACCACTCACACACAGCACAACTACTCACTCAACAACCTAAAATGGAAGCCCTATTCTCCGAATTCTCATTCCTCTCAGACGTAGCCTTACATGACAAGACCTTCGATCCTTCCGCCATCGGAGATCTCATGAAACTCTTCGAGATCGAGGCGTACAAGGCGTGGGCGAATCTCGAACTCGAGAGCGGAAACGAAGTACTAAAGGCTGAAAACTACGTCAAAGAATCGGAGGACTATCTCGATTCGGTCATGGAGAGCGCCATGGCGGAGTTTCATCAATTCGAGGAAGAAATGAACAGAACTTCTAAAGAAGAATACGACAGTTTGGTGAGCGTCGCCGAAAGCGCGCGAAAATTGGGGAAAAATCTGGAAAAAGCTGCGACCTTCGCGTCGAAAAAGTACGTCGAAGCTGCTGTTAATTCTGCTTCCGCTTCGATGAAATCTGCTGTCAAGGCTATTTCATCCACCTCTAAAAAGGTTCATCCTTCGTAGAATTTCTTTTAGATCTGTTTTTTTTTGTGTTGTTTCGATGAAAATCTGCGCAGAGTTCTTGATTCGGTTTAGTGTTCTTGATTATATAATTGGAGTATAATTGTAATAAATGTTTCAGACTTTACAAATATATATATATATATGTTATGGAATTGATAAGAGATTGCAGATTTGTGGTGGAAACTTCAACTTAATTAAGTGCTTTTTTAATCTTGTTTATGTTGTCAGCTGTGATCCGGGAATTTTAATTATGAAAAATAGATAGAGAATTGTCTAAGGAATGGACTAAGGATTTGTGTTGATTTTGTATTTGTTTATCTTTGCATTATTGTAAGGATAATACAAAAGAATTAAGTGTGTGGCCACGAAGGTAGGTAGAATCGATTTGTGTATTGAGCACACCGGGGTTCAACTTCTACTGAAATAGGTGTCGATCCGAGAGGGATGACTTCGTTAAGTGTTGGTCCGTATACGACATTTCTCTTAGAAAGCTCTTTTCAACCATTCTCAATCGATTTTGTATGTGTTTTTCTTTGCATTAGTCTAAGGACAGTACAAAAGAATTAAGTGTGCGGCCACGAAGGTCGGTCGAGTCGAGTCGATTTGTTATTAATCACCCGGGTTCAAATTCTTCTGAATTAGGTGTCAATTTGAAAGAGACGACTGAATTAAGTGTTGGTCCGTATACCACATTCCTCCTATAAAGCTATTTTCAAACCTTCTCAATCGATTTTACGGTGGATCAAGTACACATTATCAATCAACTTTTTGCCATTATATATCATGATGTGTGGGTTATACTAATTATACATAGTAATGACTATGATTGCATCTAGTGCAATATATGATCATCCCTACAAAAGTTTAATACTTGGTTTTTTATTTTTATGGTGTATTGGGAGTATTGCTCCCAAAGTCTCGATATATACTCTACAAGATCATTAAGAGTGAGAGGTTTTCGTATGGACTAGGTGATAAAAGCCACCCACATTCGGATGCACAATAAAATTATCTCTTGAGATAAAAATCTCGTAAGATCCAATCCTTTCATGTATAGGTTTCACATGCATGCCAAATTACACGAGAATCATGATCCCAAGTATCGGTCTCTAAACACACATGTTATGATGTTGTCTATGTACCAGAACTTAAGTTTATGATGTTGAGAGTGGAAAACTTTATTTATTAATGTAGAAAGTATCGGTTTAAAGTACTAGTTTTCATCAAAATTTTATCATGAAGTACATATCGAGACAATTTTCTTATCAAAAATGTTATATATCAGCGTTAATTTCATCATTCTGTCATCGATTCTTGATATGATAATATTTCTATTTATTATGATAGATGTAAATTACAATGATCCAACTAAATAGATTTACTGCATTCATTTCTTGCCAAAATTAAAAAAAATGTCAAAGAGGTGAAAAATAATTGGTGGTATATAATATCACTCTTGTCCTATGTATCTTTTTTTTTTCTGTGATATATTCATATGTAATTCATGGTAAAATATGTTGGAAGAACAAATTTCACGAAACTGATCACTATAGATGAAAGTCGTAGATAGATAAAAACAAAGGTTATAAATCTAAACCATATATAAATTGCTAAAATGGACAAGCTTACAAGTTCGGTGAAAATTATTAATACGATCGTTTGAGCATACTTCATCCTGGTCTTTTATGCTATGTAGTGTTCTGAAAATTGGACCGGACAGCGAACCGGAAAAGTGATCGGGTCACGGGTCACCGGTTCAACCGTCGGGTCAACCGCGGTCGAACCGGTGACATCATAATTATGCAATAAATAATAATTAATATATTAATAAATATACAAAATATGAAAAAAATATATATTTCCTATATTTTTCAACAATAACATAAAATAAACTGATCAACTATTACTGTTATTTCATATATCTTTCCTCAGACTCTCAATTGTCAAAAGCTAAAACAAAATCATTACCACATAAAACAATTGTAAGGAAAGAAAGTGAAAAGAAAAAAGAAAAGCAAGAATAAGAAAAGAAGGCACACATTATATATAATATATAGAGAGAGAGACACACACCCATATACAGAGAAAGAGCAGATCAGCAGACACGCATCTAGACAGAGAAAGAAGAGAAGACACACGTATGTATGTATGTGTATATATATATATATATATCGAGAGATCGAGAGAGAGAGGTGTCAAGAAGCTTTGGCCTTTGAAATTTGAATGATTTATGCGTTCTTTTCCCTGGCCTCCCTGGCTTTCTGGTTTCTGCATGCTGTGATGTGTGAATTGGGAGAAGATGGGTTAAATTTTCAGATCTAAATTTCACATTTTATACTAAGGTAAGACCCGTCGGGTTGAACGGTCGACCGGTCCAACCGGCGGGTCGGGCGGTTTTTGACCAAAAGTACCGGTTTTGAGCCTAAAACGGTTTTGAGGGTTAACCGGACCGCTTTTGTGACCGGTTCCGGTCCGGAGCGGTCGGACCGGGCGGTCCGATCCGGGTTTCAAAACCTTGATGCTACGCGCAAAGTAATATCCAAATTAGGTGATATTTTTACACACGTAAGTTAATTACATTAAATTCACTCTGCAATTTGCACAACCATCTTAATAGATGCCCTAATGTGGGTTAGAGTTACTAGGGTAATTTTATGGTGAATTGAGAGTGCTGCACCCGATTTATTTTTCACCACATAAACATTTGGGGTGGGGCGATTTACACAGGGATATGTGGATGTAAAAACCACTTTACTCTGTGGTGTAAAATGGACCGGGAGCAACACTCCTAATCCACCTTAGAATTTTCCGAGTTACTATAGTTATTATTTGTTGTTACATTTGTAACATTGCAACACGTTGTAATCACAATGAGTGATGATAGCATGTCACGAGTAAAGTTCTCATAACTAAACATAATACTTCTGGAATATTTTGTTATTATTAGAACATAAACTTATGCCATACGGTACAAGCATCTTTACTCACATCACATGCGACGCAATCACTTTGTTTGCTACTGATACCGTGCCACGATTGTCAATTAAGTTTAAAAAAAAATATACTAAAAAAAGCCTAAATTATATTATTATAACCAAGATTTATCAAGTTTCCTTCAATCTCAGACACCCGTTCCAGCAATCTTTTTATTCGAAAAAAATTCAAAAAATTATAATTAATAATCTTTTGAATTAAATTACGCTTAATTTCTTAAGTTAAAAATTGATCAATTAATATATTCTTTAACCTTTTTTTGTTTTAAATTTTTTGAATCCAAAATTATGAAATATGGGTTTACCTTTTCAATGTTAAATAATTTATACACAACAATTAGATTAATATATTGATTATCTCTAGATACATTTATATAATTTTAGAAATTTGGAAAACTCGACTAATTGATACTAATTATCGACATAAAAGTTTTAAATAATAAAGCAATTCGTTATTTCTTAAATCAGAAAGGTAGGACCAATTGATTTCATAAATTCATTAATTCTAATTGATGGATTCTTTACTAAAAGAATGATGAACTTTGAAATGAAAAAAATTACGTTTTCACTCCAAAAAAATATATTATTATAATTATTTTTGTACAAAAAATTATGTTGCAGAGTTTTTAGTATTTTTCCTTTAAATTGATAATCATGTCTTTGGACCAAACCTAACGAACTTCCTAAATGGGCCAGTTCTCAGCTCTCAAGCCCAATAAATTCAAAGCCCAAAAGCCCAGATAAAGAAGCAATCACAGAAAATACATCTGCGCCATTCATCTAGCTCGCGATGAGGATTGAGGTGGCCCACTCCCTCTGCTGCTTCTTGTAAATCGCAATCCACCTATACATACACCTTTACATACACACTACATATATATTAAAACCCCTTTCTATTTCGTTTCGTGTACTTTGCAAATCTCTCCAAGCAAGGGATCTTCTCACACTTGTCTTATCAGATTACCGCAAACATGTCTGAGGTATGAAATCATCTTTGTTCAATTTAACGCTGAATTGAATTTTGATATCGAATATGTTTGACTTCGATTTTAACAGCTATTACTGCTTGTTTAATCAGTCGATTTAGTGGCAATAGTATAATTAAAATTTGTTGATTTTTGTATTCTTTTTGTTTCGTAGTTCGAAAGTTTTGATTTATATGTTTTCGTTAAAATAAAATCGGAATTTTTACGAGTTTGCAGCTGATTAATTGATGTTTTTAAAATTTTTGTAACGGTGAAATTAGTTTGATATCGAATTTTTTGACTTCGATTTTAACCACTACTGCTTGCTTAATCAGTCGATTTAATGGCGATAGTATAATTGAAATTGATGATTTTTTGTATACTTTTTGTTTCGTAGTTGGAATTTTTTGCTTTATATGATTTCGTTGAAGTAAAACTCGGATTTTTTTACGTGTTTGTCGCTGATTAACTGATGTTTTTATTGTTTTTTTTGTTTGTTCAGCCATCAAAAACTCCTTTGGTTCCTAAAGAAGGTAAGCTTATCTTTCATCGAAGTTTTGGTTTATGCAAGTACGGGTATTTTGTTGTTTTATAGTTATGAAGTCACAGGATGTGTCTTTTCAATATGTTTATCTGAGAAAATGCGATTGAACATTATTTACCGGGCAAAGATTTTAGTTATTGCTTCTGTGGTTTATGTTAAAGGACTATCACTTCTCAGATATGTTACTTTCCAATTGGGATCGAGTCTTATTTCGTTTTTTCCACCCATAAACTCAAAATGATGCTAGACCATTTGGTTTTAACTATTTGAAAAATTCTATTTTTACTTCAGAAGAGAGTACGACTTCTGCAGAGACACCATCTGGACAGAGACAAGCAGCCCCTCCTTCAATTCCCGGAATGCCAAATCCGTTTGACTTCTCAGCTATGACAGGGCTGCTTAATGTATGTCTGTTGTTCCTCATCCTCTTGGGCTTTCTTTGAGTGAGAAGTGTTTTCCACACTATTAATTCATACTATGTTGATCAAGTCGGTCTGTTACTGTAGGGAATTAATTCCACATCACACATAAAGAAGATTCATTTAATCCAACTCAAATATGGATGTCAATTGGGTCAAGGGTCCAAACCCCACCCAATTTCCTACAGTTACTAATTCCATTTTTGCAAAAGAACAGACGGGGTTGAAAACTTTTTCTGCCCTCAATTATAGAACTTCAGCACTTAATAGTACAGTGAAGGAAAAAAAATGAAGAAAGCTTTTCCAATTTACAAGCCCACGCTTCGGTCTCTGTTTGTTTTTGGCTGATCAGCTTGTCTAAAGCACTACTTGCTCTCACTGGTGGAACTTTTAAGTTTATTTTTGAAAATCGTTTTCCAGTTCATTTTCTAATATGTATTTGACAAGTTAAGGTTATAATCTTGTAGTGACTCTGGAAAGAGTTTGGTGTTTTATTCTAGCGTAGTGCAAAACATGGACCATTTAATTATTGAGGTGTTTGTTTTTTCTGGATATGATACTTTCTGGGGCATTAAGTTTTTCAAACCAAATTGAGCGCTCAATTTAATCCTTCCCTTGTCTTGTTTCCTAAATTGTACTGTGTGTATGTGCAGGATCCTAGCATCAAGGAATTAGCCGAGCAGATTGCAAAAGATCCATCATTTAATCAGATGGCAGAACAGCTTCAGAAAACCTTTCAAGGTGCTCCAGTTGAAGAAGGTATCCCCAACTTTGATACACAACAGTATTACTCAACAATGCAACAAGTCATGCAAAACCCACAATTTATGACCATGGCTGAGAGGCTTGGTAGTGCATTGATGCAGGTATATCTTGGCTGATATTCATGAGTTTCTGGTTAAATAATATTTTAGATGTAGTTTTCATTAGCTAGTTTATCATTCTTATTTATCAACAGGATCCTGCCATGTCCGGTATGCTTGAGAATTTGACAAATCCATCTAACAAAGACCAACTTGAAGAGCGAATGGCGCGTGTCAAGGAAGATCCATCTTTGAAACCTATTTTGGAAGAGATCGAGAGTGGTGGTCCTGCTGCAATGATGAGGTCATACATCTCTCTGAGTTTTTTTTATTCAATATATTTGTTATAAGTGGCTTCTTCCCTATGATATAATAATTTTTTTTTCTAGAGTATCATATCAAAAGAAAAAAGTTAATGATTTTATATGATGCTTGTCTGTGGCTTTAGATAACAGATAAGTCGTCGGGCAAGAAAATTTAGTGAACTTGTTTGAATTGCTGAACTGATTAAAAACAGCTCTCTTTTTCATGTTCTGTAATTTCTAATGGATTCTTTTAGAATAAATTATGTACAGAACATTTGTTTTTGACTACTGGGCTACTGGCAGACCATGTCTCAAATTGTCTCAAACTTGTTCTTTTTGGCTCCTATTCATAAGTTTTCATTATGCTATTGTAAATAATTTTGTGTAGACGGTATGAATGTCAGGGAAGGAACATGATTTTTTAGCTCGGGGTTCGAGATTGAATTGTGGAAAATATATTGCTGCGAAGCTTCATAATTGAGAGAAAATGTGCCAAGGGAGTACAATAATTAAATGGGTAAATTGGATAGTTTCTCTACATGGAGGAGAATTCAGGTTGAGAGTCTTGACCCTCTAGTAGCGTGTCTGGCAATTTTTATTTATTTTTTGATTAAAAGCCATAGGTTTTCATAGTCATATCTCAATGTTTTGAGAACGTTGGTTTGCCCTTTGGAGCCCTTGGAATCATAAGCGAAAGAGTAGGCGGACCTTCAAGACTAGACTCTCTCTCTCTATAGATATTGAAAACAAAATTTCTGTGGAAAAAAGAGGCTACCTAATGTAGAATCGTAGGAGAAACATTTTTCATAAGCATCCATCCATTCTTAAAATACAGAAGATTACATTAGTGCTTGCATGGTTGATCAGTAGAGTAGAACTGCAAGAAAGTACTTCTTACGGTTATTCCCCGGCTTGTCTTTTCACAATAAGATTCCATATCCTTTGACACGAGAGAGAGCTCTGCACCCCCCCCCCCCTCCCCCTCTGTCCTTCACACCTAAAATTATAGGAATTGCTTGGGTGTAACAATATATTTGTCCACAGGGTAGACTGATGTTTTAAATTTAGGGTCTTTTCCTATCCTTCTACCTTGCTGGTAAAATTTATTGGTGCACTTTAAATTGTGGTATGAGTTGTTAGATCTTAAGAATACGTGCTCAATAATGGTAGCATTTCTTCTTGTTTTTCTCACTGGTGGGAACTAGAGACGTTTTTCATAGTTTCATTGAACCACCAGTTATTTGTGAGTTTCTTTGTTCTGAGAATGTCTTATGATCAGGTACTGGAATGATAAAGAGGTTCTACAGAAGTTGGGTGAAGCAATGGGATTTGCTGCTGGAGGGGAAAGTGCCACATCTGCTGGCGACACTGCTGCTGAAGATGAAACAGAGGACGCGAATGATGAGGAATCCATTGTTCACCACACTGCTAGCGTTGGTGATGTGGAGGTAAGTTTCTGGGTAATACTGCTCTGAGAATTAATGACATCAAATATCATCGGATGCTCGTAAGATCCTTGAGGTGCATTTTGCCAAGATGTAACAATATCCTGATATTCATCTTGAAAAGTGTCTTTCTATTGCTTACTAGTGATTTTAAATTGGCATTTACTTATATTCCTGTTGAAATTGCAACAAATGTCAGTAATTTGTTTTTAATATAGTGGAGTTGCTTTCTTGAAACAATCAGGCCTTGACTAAAGCTCTAGCTGATGGTGCTGATAAAGATGAAGAAGATTCTGAAGGAAGGACCGCATTGCATTTTGCATGTGGATATGGCGAGGTACTCTTAAATCTAGCAAAATGAAATTTTCACCTATATATCTTCTAACATGGATCTAGACCCAGCCTCTGGATTTTAATTTTTGTTCTGTTGGTGTTCTTTTCTTCTCCTTTTTCATCTTGTTCCATCTCTTTTTTTCCTTTGCTCTCATTTGTTGAGTATTACACAATTTTTTGTACTTTTTCTAGGCTAACTATTTACTTTTTAGCCTCTTTACCTGAAAGTTGATTGAATAACTCTTTTCGATTCCAGGATAAGTGTGCTCAAATTCTTGTGGAGGCAGGGGCTAAGGTGGATGCTTTGGATAAGAATAAGAACACTCCTCTCCACTATGCTGCCGGTTATGGCAGGAAGGAATGTGTAGAGCTTCTGTTGAAGAATGGCGCTGCTGTGTAAGCTCTTCTCCATGTTTCAAAAATTACAACCCGCTGTACTTTTTACACTATATATGGTACAAGGATTTTGGTGAGAAAAAGAAAAAGAATGATTGAAAAAGTAATTTGGGTAAATTATGTACGCCCCCAGCCTGAAACCATAATTACGCAAAAAACCCTGAGGTTTAGAAATTAACATAACTTCCCATGTAGTGAAAGCATATTATGATTTCACCCTTTATCAATTAAAAATAGATTACAATTTCATCTCCTATTTTTGAGTTGTTAGGATGTGATAGGGATTACCTTGGTAATTTGCAAAACCTTAGCTTGTGGTAATTACTGAATAAGTGAGGGGTGTGCATGTAATTGCCCCAAAGTAATTTTAGTTGTTTGGTTGAGAAAATACCAAGGAAATTAGACTTAAGGACTTATCTTGTGATCGTCGAAAACACAAATTTTCTCACAAAAACGCAAAAAAAATAAGAAAAAAGCATGGAAAAGGATTGCTTTCTCTTCTCTCTCGCTCCAAATTGCCTCCCTCCCTTTTAATAAACAACTGTGAAATTTTATTTTCCTTTCATCATCAGAATCATCGAACCAAACAGAGCTTTAAGGATGTACTCATCTGACCTTTGCTCTTTGAGTTTTGTGCAGCACTCTTCAGAACATGGACGGGAAGACACCAATTGATGTTGCTAAACTAAACAACCAAAACGAGGTATTAAAGCTGCTCGAGAAGGATGCGTTTCTATAAGTTGAAAGGCTTTTGTCCCATTTGTACACTTGCAATATTTACCATGTTAAAGGGTTGTGTGGTAATAGACTCGTGCATTTACGTGAGTCGAGGAGTTTGTGTTGCCTTGAAAGTCATGTTTGCTGTTGCTATATGATTGTCACATTTCTGGATTCTTTAATTTAATCTATTGGACCCAAGTCTTCCAGGAATGTTAGTATTATTGTAGTTTGGCTATATCGCTGCTTTTAATAATTACTCAAGACTTACGGGCAGAGTGCCGTTAGGTGGTAAGAAGAGTATTTCTGAGAAAGGAGTTTAAGATTGCTTTTTGGATTCGGATTTGGATTTCAGCTTGGAAGACAGTCTTAATTACATTAATTACTCGTAAAGGCTTTACGGTAAATATAGATTTAGTGACTATTTTTTTTCCTTTTTTGAATGCGGGGGAGGGGAGCTACCGTAGTGACTTAGCTCGACATACCTGGGTCTATAATTATATAACGAGGCCAAGTAAGGCCAGCCTCATCCTTATCTAAAAAGTCTCTTGACTTCTTCGGTCAGAGAAGCCAACATCTATATCCTGTGGTGAAACCTGCTTTTAGTGATGGCATTTGCAATCTGATTCGCCTCTCTCCATGTATGATTGATCGTTACTTGCCATGGTAATCCTAAGAGTTACCATATTCGGTTGATAGTATCAAAGTGGCGATGGCAAAAAGTCCTTTCTGGATACGGCGATAGCTTCCATGCAATCTGATTCAGGAGTAAGCTAGGCCAAATTTTTAATGTGAAGTTTAGACCCTGAAGAATGGCCTTCAGTTCCGCTTCAAGAGCGGCCATTCTGCCAATATACTCGCCAAAGCCATTGTGCCATTTCCCTCTATCATCATGTAGCACTCCGCCAATGCTTGCATCTCCAATTGTGTCGTCATTCACGCCGCTGATGGCTGCATCAACATTGAGTTTCCACTCAAGCTGCATAGCTTCCATAGCTCTGGTACGGATATAATCCGCACCAATATGGGGGGTAGTATGATCCGGGCCGTGAATGATGTCATTTTGCTCCTGCCACAGGATATTCGATGTTTCAGTAAACAAAACATCCGATGCAATATCCCGATTGTACCTGCAGGACCAGCTTAGAGGTTCCATTCAATCCATTCGGCGAGGTTGAGCGAGAAGAACACGGGGTGGTCATCCGGTGTGAGGATTGGGCTCCACACTTTAGAAGATGACATGGGAAGGGGGAGGTGCTAAAATACAAAATAAATAAATAAATAAAAATACATGCAAAAACTCGTAAAAGACGGGCCATGAATGCCAAAGTTAGAGACATCTTCATGTTAACAGAGGCATGAAAATGTTTATGTTAGGGACATTTTCATGTTAATAAAGGCATGAAACCGTTGCAAGAAATAGAGAATGCATTATTTTCGTGACTGTTTTCAAAGTGTAATTCTTTCTTTCCCTTGTGAATTAATATTAGCAGATTCTTGGAAGAAACATTAGTCACAATAATTTTTGACTAATTGCAGGCCGAGCTAGAATTGAAAAAGATTTGATTTAGGACCAAATTTGAAAAAAATTCAAAACTTATTAAGACTAAAATTGATGTTATTATACTTACAAGACTAGTTTTGATTCCCATCTATCTATCTATATATATATATATATAGGACCAAAACTGAATTTTTGCCTCATATTTATTAAGGGCTAAATACAAAATGCTCCCTGAACTATTTCTAATGTCGCATTTACCCCCTTAAATTTTAAAGGTACCAAAATAGTCCTTCATGAAAGACAATCTTACAATATTAAGCACTATATTAAGTTACCCGATGATTCCTTTTTTTTTTAATGAATTTATCAAATTTAAATCTCCAAAATTAACAAAGCATTTGAATCTTGTAATTTGTAATTAACAAATTATGAAGAATTATTATAATCATTTAAATATCCTTTAATTAAATCCTATCAACTAATAAATCATTTAAATCTTCTAATTTTAAATTTATAACTTAAAAATTTAACCAAGTCTTATATTTAAATTACTAAAATCAATAAATTATCGTTTAACAAATTGTAGATTTAAACTACTAAGATTTGTACTTTCTAATTGTATTATATTCAATTATAAATTATTTAATTGTATCAATTAACAAATCCTATTTAAATCTTGAATGAAATTTATAAAATTTGCATTTTCTTACAAATTTTATAAATTCAATAAAAAAAGAACTAACCAAATAAGTTCATTTGGTGCTTAAATATTGTAAGGTTGTGTTTGTATTGAAGTATTTGGCATAACTTAAGAAATTTCATGAGGGGCTATTTTGGTACCTTTTAAATTTTATGGTGGATATATGCGACCGTAAAAATAGTTCAGGGGGCATTTTGTATTTATCCCTATTTATTATACTATAAAAATGTGTGTACTCAAATTTAATTATTTGTCAAAATTTAATATATTCAATATTTTTTCACTAACTGATGTGGATCGAAATTTACACCAAGAAAATGTATAAATCGAAATGCGATTTATACTCTAAAACTACTACGAATAATATATCAAAATGCGTAATAAAGACTTGAATTCACCAAATGAACAAAGTAATGCTCTTTTATTGACTTTCTTGAGAGAGAATACAAAGTAGTGTTGTAAAGTTGTTAAGTGAATGTAAAGTATATATGAAAATGAGTAATTTTCCCTAAATATGGCCTAAGTGGCCTATTTTTTCCCTCTCTCTTTGATGTTGGCCGCTTTTGGGGTAGTGGGGGAGGAAATGGAAACCATTTCCCCGCTTTTAAGGGGTAGTGGTTGGACTTTGACTTAGTCCAATTTTATCCCTTTGTCAGTTGTTCTTTTTGAACCTTCTTTCCATCTTCTAGCTACCCATTTAATCCTCTTAGCATGACGTAGGAGCTTCCACGTAACTTGATCTAGGATCCTCCTCGTGACTTGAGATATGAGCTTCCACGTAGCCTAGGCCTTGAACTTCTCTCAATTGGCTTTGATCTTGACCTTTCTTTAGGTGTCCAACCGCTTCATTAGCCCATGTAATTGATATCTCTCGGGGCTCAATTCGCACATAAGCCCAAATAACAAGTGTGATATTTATGGCCGTATCGTAAATCCCCCTACTCTTGAGAGTTTGAAGAAAATTCAAAGTTTGGAGAGTATAATCAATGTGCGAATTTTTTTAATTTTTTTGGGCCGGGCTTTTTCATGGGCCAGATTCTGGCCCGACTCATTGGCAAGCGGATCGGGCTGACAGTTGGTCCAATCCGCCAGAGGGGCGGCGGGTTGGACCCTCCTTCTCCCTTCCTTTTTTTTCTCTTTTTCTTTTGATAATATTTTCCTCTTCCTTGTAGCATAAGGACTCTTGTTCGATCTCTTTTAGTCTTCCTTTCCAAGTAAATCTACTTTTCTTCTTCTTTTCAAATTCTCCGTCTTTCTTTCTTCTTTTCAAATTCTTGTTTAATCTAAGAGACTCCAAATCTTTTATATCTCAAAAGATTAAAAAATCTCTTAGAAAATTTTCATTGCCTTCAAAGCTTCCAATTCTTCTTCCTTGCCTTCAAATTTTTCGAAATTGTACCTGCTCCAAGACTCCAAAATTTTCGAAAATTCCACAACAATTCTTCATCGAGTTAATTTTCTTGATCTCTCATCTCCTCTTCCGGCCAGCTTCTTGCATCAGGTATCTTCAGCATTATTTATCTTTACTAACATCCATATAGAATATTAGTCAAAATTCTTCAACATCTTCTCTTCTTTTTATTCTATGCTCATACTAGCATAGAATAAAAATGTCGTCCTCCACGTCGAATAGCACATCAATTTCGCCTTGTGATAATGATGATTCGGTTGAATCGCGAACAACTTCTCATCCTCGTCGTCTTGAGAAAAGAATATCCAAAAATATTATTGGGGTGGAGGGTTCGAAATTCGAGGAGATCGTGTCCCTTGACGGTGGGGCTGGGTCAGCGGTGTCGTTGGCAGTGGCGACACGGCGGCACCTGGAGGCGCGTGATGGCAAAACAGCGGTGAGTTGCACGCCCACCGAGGCCTCGTCTGAATGCCATGACTCGATTACTCGGGTTGAGGAGAATATGCTCGCTGAGGGTTATCCATACTACGATGTTTACTCTTCTCGTTTCTCCCGCTCAGATATCCCTGAGTTACGTAAACGTTTGCATCTTCCTTCGGTCTATGAAATTTTGGCTCATTCGAAAGAGGATAGACCTCATAAGCCTCTAGCTAGATACCTTTGTTTCTTTGTTGCTCAAGTTGATGCATGCTTACGCTTTCCTATACCCTCATTGTATGAGAAAATATCAAGAAATTATGAGGTGTCTTTGTGTCAGCTATCTCCCAACTCCATAAGACTCATGGCCTCCTTCTGCATGGTGACCTTGTATTCCGAGGCAACTCCTTTAGCTCAGAATTTTTATTCCCTCTTCCAGCTTAAGAAACTAGAATCAGGACTCTTCTATTTCACTGCTCGCGTAAATGTTCATTTTCTGAAGCATAACTTTAAGACTCATGGGGAATGGAGGCGCCATTTATTTTTTACCTCTTCGCCCGTCCCTTGGAACTTTCCTTGTGAATGGTTGGAAAACAGACCCGGGTATCCACGCTTTTCCATTAAGCATAGGCCGTCATCTCACCAGCTTATGCTTGATATGTTGAACGAGCAGGTTTACGATATTCGGAAATTGATTTCTGAAAAACTCTTGAAGCATTTTCAGTTGAGCTATAAGCATACTTCTCTCCAGGATAGCTTAGGTAGCACGTGCATCTTTATCCTCTTCTTGCTGCATTCTCCTTAATTTTATGTGATTGCATTTCTTCATTCTTTATGAGTGCTCCTTCATCTTTATTAATTTGATTGCTTCATGTAACAGGTACCATTATGTTCCGGACTCTTCTCAAGGGAAAAACTAACCAGCCCGCTTTGGGAAAGACAACTGGTGTTTCCAAGGGAGGCTCCAAGCTATCCAATGGTAATCGTGAGGTTCCCGTCGTTCCTCCTCGTGCACCTTTCGCTAGACGTGCTGCTGATAAGGGTGATAACAAACACAAACGAGATGCTAAATGAAGGCCCCATAGGGAAGCTAAGGGGAAAGATCATGTGCCTTATAATCCTCAGCCTTCTCCTCAATTATCCCATGAGCGCTCTTCTTAGTTGTCTCTAGAAGACATTACTCTTCCAGCTAAGCAATCTCGTGGTTCTTTTGGTCATGAGCCTTCAGCTGGTTCCTACTCTCCGGAGAGAAGATCGACACCTTCCTTCTTCATGGGTGCTAACAAAAAGATAGCTGGTGACTAGCTAATGAGCATGATTTCTTCACATGACCGTCGATATTTGAATGATCTTCCCGATGCCACTCTCGTAGAAGACTTCGCTTTGGCCACCCTGCAGGTATGCTTTCTTTCTTTACTTTCATAATCCTTTCGCAATAGTAGTAGCTTTCTTCCTCGTGACCACTCCTTGTATTATGTCTAACTTCGATTTCCATACTTCCTCCTTGTTTCGTTGAACAGGCGAGCATGCTAGGCAGTGACATAATTGGTCGGCTTCGTCATAAGATATCAACCTCTATTGATGCTTCCAAGAAGTTGGTTGAGTGGGATAAGCAGGTCCTTTCCTTAAGCAATGATTTGACCAAAGAGCGGGTCTTGAGGAGCGAGCTAGCCTCTGAGCTCTAGAATTTGAAGAAGGATCACGTCCGCGAGATTGAGCAAGCTTGTCAGGCAGCCCGAGAGAAAGCCAGTGAGGAAGATGTGACGAAGTTCGCCCATTCCATAAAGGGGCTTGATTTGTTGGACAGATGGTCTTAAATATCCTCTGATACCTCGAAATTTCGACCAAAATTTCCGGGGGTCTCGAAGTGAAATCTCACTTTCGATCCAATTTTGCAGAATATCTATCGAAAGTTCCTGATATTTTCGATATTTCCCGATACTTATCGAAATTTCCGATATTTCCCGAAATCTTGAATTCTTAATAAAATTACTTTATCAAATATCTACCGAAATTTTCCGGAAATTCCCGAAATATCGCGAAATTTCGACCGTGCTCAAAATATTTCAAAATTTAAAATAATATTTAATTATTTATTTTTAAATAGGAATGAATCCAAATTATTGTGGTTGTCTATAAATGATGTATTGTATGCTTCAAATTATTCAATTTCTGATACAAAATATAGGCAAGATTGTCACTCCCATTTTTTCTTTTTATATTCAGTGATAGTGATTTCAATCCTCCGAGAAACTCAATGTGGTTTTAAATGATGATTTCTATTAAAATTGTGGTATTTTGTTTTAATGAAGTTCCTAAGAGATTTGGTTATTGCTTTACTCTCAAATTATATTTATTTTATATTTTTCGCCACAAATTTTAATCATACTACTTGACAAAATTCACTATACATACATTATATATACAATATTATTTACGTAAAAGATGCATAATTATGATATTTAAAGTTACACAAAGTTTCGTTGTAAATTTCCAAATATTTCTATAAATATTCATGATTTCTTTAAAATCGAAATCGAAATCGAAATTTTGAATATCCCCGAAATTTCCATCGAAATTTTTGTAAATCTACTACCCCGATATCGAAATTTAATACCTTGGCTGGACAACAACTATCAGGATCGTCATGAAAAGTTCTTGAAGTCCCCCGACTTTAATTATTGATTGAGCCAGTCCTCCAGTACTACTACCATGGATTCGGCTAGTGCTTGAAGCAAGTCGTGGAGGCAAAGTATCTGCTTCCTGAGTCAGACCTTTCCTTCCTTCAAGAAAAAGCTGGTTTGGATGATGCGCCGGAGCCTAGCGAGGCGGCACCAATATTCGTCATGCCGGCAGTTGAGAAAACTGATGAGCTAGCTGGTGTTGATGCTGGGAACAGCGCCGGGGAGCAAGCTAGTGAGCTTGATAATCAGGATGCCGCTTTACAAATGGATCTGGCGCAGCTAGCTGAGGAGGTGGCCGACGAGGGTGCTTGCCCAGGGGGCCAGGCAACTGGAGATCCTTTCTTTGAGGCAGCCGATGAGTTATCCACCCTTAAGATCTCCGATGTGCTCGGCGAGGCCACTCTTCTATAGATATTTCCTGCACTTCCTTCAAAAACTATTATTGTTTCATTTTTATTTTTGCATATGTTTTTCCTTTGGGTATTTCTTTTGATAATGCACATTTTGGTTTTGAAGACACTATTTATCACATAATTCATTTATGATTGTTAACATCATGATATGCGAGTATGATGACTTGTATGTTCTAGGATTGTCACATAGATGACGAAATTTACTAATCTATAGTCAATAATAACATGCTAGACGTATAATACCATGATAACAAGTCAAAATGTTGCTTTTAAGGTATAAAAGATGTAATGTCAATATTTATTATTGCATGCACTTATGATGAATTTCTATATATGCAATCAATTAGTAATGTACATGAGCAATTTAGAATATAGTGATCTCAAAATATAACATGGCATAGGGTGATTTTATAACCCTTTTTGTTTTTGTTTTTTTAATTTATTGACAAAGCACACGACTTGTTTCTTGGGCCTTTCAATGACTTTTATTCTTGAATCTTTCAAGGAATTTTTGTTCTTGGGCCTACTGCGAGGACTTGTTCGCGCTTGCCTCTTTTCACTTTTCTTCCTCTCGTTGGGAGGTGAATATTTGGCAAGCACACAACTTGTTTCTTGGGCCGTTCAAGGACTTTTATTCTTGGATCTTTCAAGGAATTTTTGTTCTTGGGCCTACTGTGAGGACTTGTTCGTGCTTTTGTCATTTTTTATTTCTCTCTTTGGTGAGTATACAAATTTCATTATTTTATTATTATTCATTTTTTTGGAGTGGACATTGAACACATGACTACACAAGGATATATGTCCAATCAAGAATTTAGTATGCATCTTTATTATTACCATATTATATTGATCACGATAGTGATAAAGAAATTGAGTGAATCATGTATAAAAGTGACATAAAAATCATAATATGCCATTGATTCCAACTTTGTACATCATGTATTTCAATAATGACAATATGCAATCAAACATGAACATAAGAGCTTGAGAATTGAACATAATCATAATACGAAACAAACATAATCAAAAATCCTAATTAAGATAATGCAACTAGAACGAACAATCAAATAAAGACAGCAAAAAAAAATGACTAACTCCTTTTAAGTCTTCATGGTTTTCCTCATGTGTAGAACCTCCTCAGGTTTTGGATATTCCATGGCCTCGACAGCTTCCTGTCATCTACATCTTCCAGCATGTAAGCTCCACCACTTAGGATTTGGGTGACCTTGTAAGGGCCCTCCCATTTAGGTCCCAGCTTGCTTACGGGCTTCAACACATCAGCTCTCCTAAGCACCAGGTCTCCCACTTGGAAATGGCGATCTACAACCTTTCGATTGTAGGCTTTAGCAATAATTTTCTTGTACTTGCCATCTTTAGGTAAGTTGTGCTCCTAGCTTCCTCTATCACATCTAGGCTTTCTTTCATCAGGTGCTCATTCTTCTCCGGATCGAAATACTTGACACGATATGACATCACGTTGACTTCTGAGGGTATCACTGCATCAACTCCACATATTAGGCTATAGGGGGTATCCTCGGTAGTGCTGCGGGCGGTGGTCCTATATGACCATAGTACACTTGGGAGCTCTTCTATCCACGAGCTTCCTCCTCGCTGCACTCTCGTCTTTAAGCCTTTTATCAGGATTATGTTGATCACCTTAACTTATCCATTGCATTGTTTGTGTCCCACAACCGTGAACAATTGTTTTATTCCCAAGCTTTGGCACCAATCTTGTAATTTGGTGCCTTGAAATTGTCTTCCGTTGTTTGACACAATCTCCTTAGGTACTCCGAACCTGAAAATCACAAAAAAATTTAGAAATTTTATTACCTCGTCTGCGGTTATTTTTGCTAAGGTCTTAGCTTCTACCCATTTGCTAAAGTAGTCGACAACTACCAGCAAATTTTTTTTCTGAACTATGGAAGTTGGGAAAGGTCTCACTATGTCCAACCCCATCTAGCAAATGGGTAAGGTGAGCTCATAGTTCCCATTGGTTCTATAGGCTGGTGGTATAACTCCACGTGTACTTGGCAGTAATTGCACTTTTGTACTAAGTCCTTGGCAGTAATTGCACTTTTGTACTAAGTCCTTGGCATTAATTTCACAGTAGGCCAATAGTAGCCAGCTTGAAGGGCTTTGGCCGTAATGGCTGTTGCTCCCCGCGTGATTGCCACACAGGCCTTCATGAATATCTTTCAAAACTTGTAATCCTTCCTCCCTTGAGAGACATCTCAGGTAGGAGTGTGGGAAGGATCTCTTATATAGCACGTCTTCCAAGATGAGGAACCTCAGTGTTGTGTGTTGCATCCTCATTGCTTCTTATCTATCTTCAGGAAGCGTTCCTTGTTGTAGATAACTAATGATAGGGATCCTCCAGTAGCCCCCTTCATCTGTCACACTTATTCCTCCATTGTCGTCGCACTCGGCATCGATCTTATGGTTATTCGTCACCCGTGACAATCCATTAAGGTACGAGCCAAACGGGTCAAGTAATCCGCCTTGTTGTTCTCCAGTTGAGGTATTTTCTGTATCTTGATGTTAGGATTATGCCCTCAGATGCCATAGAGGATAGAATGTATAGGACATATATTTTGTATTGAACTTAAGCTCTTTTTAAATAAAAGGCATTGTTGAGTTTTCACTTAATTCTTATCTGCATCTATAAGTTGTGTAAAACGTTTTGTTCATGTTTTGTTAGTGCGATCCCTCTACTTCCTATGGGATAGGAAGATTGGCACTAGAGAGATCGATCTTGATTACTAAAATAAGTTCACAAGTAATATGAAGTCTTTAATGGACAAATAAAGACTTTGAATACTTGTACAATCTTAGCTCCGACATGGGAGTGCCTGTCTGGTATCATGGGATGATAAGAGATTAAGATTGTAGACACGTCAGTGGAACTGATATGTTTGAACACGACTCGCATCGGTTCTGTCACATGGGTTTTCACTCTGTGACTGTCAATGACGGAACTGATTATGCGTAATAGGTATATGTGAACCTTTGACCTGAAGTATCAGGCTGAAGATGCACTTGTGACGTTAAGTCTTTCACTAGAGTAGTTAGACCCAATTCACCCTTTGGTGGGGTCAACCTCGAAATGCGGACTTGATGGGCAAGTGGTAATCTTAACAGATATCTAATATGGGATTTGTTCTCTCATAAATGAATGAGTATGTATCTTATGTAATTATAGATAAATAGAGATCAAACTCTTTGGCCAAAGTAAACGAGACGATTGTGCTTGGCACTAAATCGATCTCAATGATCTCGTATTTATTATGATTTATACATATGGTCAAGTCTAGTGAGTTTGACATAACCATGACTCTCACTTGACCGGGGAACGTGAGAAAGGGTTTATACATATACGGTATTTACGATTGGAAGATTTCGGAATGATCCTATCATTCGTTTTTGTTTGGGTTACGAAGTGGACCACGTGACTGGCTATGTGTTACCCACTTCCTTTGGTTTCCTCTCATTGCCAAACGAAACGAACTTAAAGAGTCGCGCTTTAAAGGATTGACAAAGAAAAATAAAGAACAAAGAATTTCTATTATTTCTTCTGGGAGTTTTAATTTATTGGACATATTAAATAATTAATTATTCATTAGATGAAATAATTAATTATAATGATAAGATTAATTATTAATTAATTTCCTTGTGAAATATATTAATGAATTAATTTATCTAATTAATTTGGTTATTTAATTAATTAATTTATTTATTGGATATAATAAATTATTAATTGAAATAAGAAATTAATTAAACAAAACAAATCCCGGGCTAAATAAGGAGTCCAATTGGACGCCTATGAGGCCTCAAAGTGGCGTCTTTAAGAGGCCACATATTAGGGCTCTTTTGTTTTGACTTGTTCAATAAGTCATGAGGTATATAAAGACTCTTTGACTTAAAACAAAGAAAAAAAAATACAATTCTCATAACTCTCAAAAGAAAGAAAAATATTCCTCCCCTCCTCTATACCTAGCCGTCGACCATAGAGAAAGAAGAAAGGGGATTTTTCATTTGTTGATCCGTGCGTGATGATTTAGAGACGACGTATTTTCGTTGTTCGGTTGAAGTATCATCATATTCATATTAACGAGTAAGTTTTATTCATTATATGCTTTTAGATTCAATTATGCGAATTAAAGTACCAATTAGGTTTTTGTTTGAATTTTTGAAATCTCCTCTGCTGCGTTTATGCTTTTTCGAATGAAACCCAACAGTGGTATCAAAGTCAATCTATGATTTGCATATTTGATCTGTTTACGTGATTTAAGAATTGCATATATGTGTTTCCGAAGCATGTTTGTATGTTTTTCTTAAATCTACATTTTATGGTTTTTTGCCTAGTTTTTTTTATTTTTAGTTATTGTAAATCTGGGGATATTTGATGATATTGAAAATAAAAAAATACCGAGGTAAAACGGGGCTCGAAAGCCCCAAGAAAAACTCGCGCACCCGGCCCTGCCCAGCCACGGCCCGTCGAGTCGTGACCGTGGCCCGACGGGTCGTGACCGTGGCCCGACGGGTCGTGACCGTTGCCCGACGGGTCGTGGGTTTGGATATCCAATTCGTTGATCCTGGTCATGAATTCGGGTCGTAAAACGGGCTATGTTTGGGTTGAAATTATTTTTTGAATTTTGGGTGATTTTAATTAATTGGGTGGATCAAAAGGATGATGACCCGAATAATTAAATCAAGCCCAATTGAAAATTATCTAATTTTGATTTGTTAATTAGTTTGGACTTAATCTAATTAAATCTAAATGGGCCAATTAGATTGGTGATTTGGACTTAAATTAAATTTAGCCCAATAAGAAATTAATAAACGTGAATGTTGTTCTAATTAATTATTTTCAGCCCAATTAAATTGAATCCAAGTGGACCAAAAGGATGGTGACTTGGGTTTGATGAAATCGAGCCCAATGAGATTAATTGGAATATAATATTTAATTAGAACTAATTAATTATTTTTCTTGGAGATCAATAATTGATTTATGGATTAAATATTATTATTTTTCCTCGACTTGGAAATTACTTCATTTTGAATAAGGAATACAAATTATTTTTCTTAGAGATTAATAATTAATTCTTTGATCAAATAAAAGTATTTCCAATTTTTGATGGCTTTAAATCATAATGAAATAAAATATAGAATTCCATATTTTATGTGTTCATATTATTTTAATTAAAGGTAGATGCACTTAATTCTTAATTTCGTACATCTAAGTCATCTAGTTGGACTGTAATGATTTTAATTGAAATAGTGAATATGTGAAATTATAAGAAATTTTATAAAAGAACTTTTTAGTTGGACTAAAATTTTAATAATCAACATAAGTGATTTAATATTGCGAGCATGTATTAAATGTTGCGAGCATGTATTAATTGATGCGAGCATGTCTTATGTGATTAAAACACTAATCATGGACTTAGGATTATATGTTTTACCTTTAATTTTATGGGTTATCAAATTTGAAGCTATTTATTATATTCTTAGAAATAATGCATGAATTGTTTTAGGTATCGAGATAAAATAGTTCAAAGTTGATAAAGTCAAAAGGCCCATGAATGTTTAATAGGTTTAATATATGCCTTTTGTGATGACTCATTGGTTCAGGCTCTCTAGTAAAAGTCCATGATCAAGTGATGAATTTATTTATTCATTTATTTAAATTTTATGTTTATTTATATTGAAAGGCATGATTATTAGTAGTATTTTTACGCATGATCAATATAGAATAAAGCGCTATATAAATTGAATAATGTGCAAAGTGAGACCAAAACTTTTTGACGAATTAAATTTTCCCAAATAAATTATACCGAGTTAGAAAAGGATGTTTGACATCCTCACTCTCCACTAAGCTTTCCAAAATTAGAATTACTATAAATGTGTAATGCTTCCCAGTTATGGGGGTTATACATTTAGAAATAATTTGAAATTTTATAAAGTGCATGCAAATGCCTTAATCGAAACATATTTCACCCCAAAAACCTGTTCGGTTGCAAGGTGAAATTCAAATGCTAGATTATAGGAGTTAGTGGGATAAACTCGGGTAGTTCATGAACCTAGAAATCAAATGGGTTGCGGTTTGGTGAACTATGGGGAAACGTATTGAAACATTTATTGGATAAATTGAAATTAGATATCACTTCAAATAATTAATGGGCCAGAAACCGGTTAGGTTGCAACCCATTTAATTATTTGAGGACCTCAATACCTGATGTGGAATCGATGTCAATGATGATTCCCAATTTTCACATGGGAGTGTAGGATTCGAAAAATGCAGTGAGAGCCAAGATAAATTTTAAGTCCTTAATTTTTTCTTGGTTAAGTCAAAACAAGTAATCTAATAAATCTGGTTTATTTCTACAGTCAATTTCTCATTTATCTCTCTCAAATATGACAAACCCACTTTCAATTCTGCTCGAAAAGAATACTCTGACTAGACCCAATTATGTGGACTGGCTTAGAAATTTGAGGATTGTCCTCAATATGGAATCACTGGGATATGTCTTGGAGGCTGATATCCCAGCAGCTCCTGCTAGAACATGTGCCAACGAGGAAGAGGTCCAAGCCCATGAATAATGGGTTAAGGACGACCTCCGGGTGAAAGGATACATGGTGGGATCTATGACTAATGATCTTCAAAGGTCACATGATAAGATGCCCACTGCAAGAGCTATCCTAGCTCACCTGGTAGAGCTCTATGGAGAGCATAGTCGAACTGCACGATATGAGATATTGAAAGAGCTCTTCGGAGCCAAGATGAAAGAAAGTGAGAAGGTTGGTGATCATGTCCTCAAAATGATTTCGAGGATAGAGAAATTGGAAGCTCTCGAATTCACCATGAATGCCACCCTTCAAACTGACTTAATCTTGCAGTCTCTTCCTGATTCCTTCTCCCAATTTGTGGTTAACTTTAACTGCAATGAGATAGAGTGCAATTTAGCTGGGCTAATGAACAAGTTGGTTACTGCACAATCTCAAATGAAACCAAAGGGAAAGAAAACTACCTTGGTCATCTCTTCTGGACCCAAAAAGTCTAAGAAGAAGAACAACAAGAAAAAGTCTGGCGAGCTTGGAGCTCAAGGGGGTATCAAGAAGGGTAAGGGAAATGCTCAAGGGTTTTACAAGAGCAAATGACCTAAGAAAACTGATAGATGTCTCGAGTGCGGTGAGCTTGGCCACTGGAAGAAAAACTGTCCCAAATTAGGCAAAGGCGCACAAGGTATGGAACTATTAGTTTTTGAAACTAACTGTTCTATTGACCGTATTTTCTACTTCATGGATTCTGGACTCAGGGGCTAGTGCCCATGTTTGTTGTTTGGATCAGGATCTACAGAGAAGTAGAAAACTGGGCCGAGAAGAAGTGATGATCAAAGTAGGCAGCGGGAAAAGTGCCCCAGCTACTAGGATCGGATCTACTTCTCTTTATTTGAATTCTGGACATTTACTATTTTTAGATAGTGTTTTGGTTTTGCCCAAGGGGCTTAAGAACATTGTATCTATTCCTATCTTAGTTAAGATTGGATATACATTCCATTTTTCTAAATTAAATTGCGACATTTATTATGGAAATAAATTAGTTGGCAATGCATGTTTAGTTATTGATTTGCATTATTTAAATGTCCGTAATTCATCTGATGTTAATGTTGTAACACGTAAACGTGGTAGACAAGAAACTAACTTAAGACTCAAGTGGCATCTTAGACTAGGCCATTCCAGAGAGCACAAGATCCACAAAATGGAAAAAGATAGGCTTTTAAGCTCACTAGGGTCAGACCCTATTCCTACATGTGAATCATGTCTCTTAGGAAAGATGGCTAGATCTTCCTTCACAGGGACTTTTGAAAGGGCTACGCAAGTCTTAGGATTAGTGCATACCGACGTATGCGGACCATTTGGAGAAATGGCTTTTGGAGGTTTCTACCACTTCATCACTTTCACTGACGACCATTCAAGATTTGGTCTAGTGTATCTGATGAAGCAAAAGTCTGAATCCTTTGAAAGATTCAAAGAGTTCAAGGCCTTAGTAGAAAATCAAACTGGGCAAAATATAAAAACTCTACAATCGGATCGTGGAGGAGAATATATGAGTGCCGAGTTTGATGAATTCCTAAGACAACAAGGAATAATATTACAACTAACACCACCAGCAACTCCTCAACTGAATGGAGTAGCCGAGCGAAGGAATCGAACACTGTTGGACATGGTTCGTTCCATGCTTAGTTACACTGATTTACCCATTTCGTTGTGGGGATACGCACTCCTTATCGCTGCTCATGCTTTGAACAGATGTTCCTCCAAATCCGTTCCTAAAACTTCGCATGAGATGTGGAATAATAGGAAATCGAGTCTTAATCATATTAAGATTTGGGGATGCCCCGCTTATGTCAAGAAGACTAAGTGGAGAAATTGGAGGCAAGATCCCTAATGGGATGTTTCATTGGTTATCCTGAAGATTCCATGGGATTTTTCTTTTACCTGCATGATGATCAAAAAATCATCGTGGACCTAAAAGCTCACTTCCTTGAGGATGAGTTCATCTTGGAAGGGGGCAAAGGTAGGAAAATTGTTCTAGAAGAACAAAATGAAACTCCCTCAAATACATTTGTTCAAGAACCGAGACCTGAACCCATAGTAGCACAACCACCAAGTAGATCTGGTAGAATACCGTATGAACCTGGGAGGTATGGGTATCTACTGCAGGGGGAGCGAGAGCTTCACACTGTAGTACAAGAAGGTCATGAAGATGATCCTTGTACCTATGATCAAGCGATGGTGGATGTCGACGCTTCAAGATGGCGAGAAGCCATGGAAATAGAAATGGACTCTATGCAATCGAACCATGTCTGGTCTTTGGTAGATCGTCTTGAAGGTATAAAACCTATAGGATGTAAGTGGATCTACAAAAGAAAGATAGGTAGCGATGGCAAGGTTAACACCTTTAAAGCCAGGCTCGTAGCGAAAGGGTATAGTCAAAGAGAAGGAATTGACTATAAAGAAACCTTTTCGCCCGTGGCTATGATAAAGTCTATACGAATTCTGTTATCCATATTTGCATACTTAGATTATGAGATACGGCAAATGGATGTCAAAACGGCCTTTCTAAATGGATTCCTCGAGGAGGATATCTATATGGAACAGCCAAAGGGTTTTGTGTCCGAGTCCGATATCCATAAAGTATGTAAACCTGAGAGGTCCGTTTACGGTCTCAAGCAAGCATCTAGAAGCTAGAATCTCCGTTTTGATGAAGAAGTTAAGGGATATGGCTTCATCAAGAATGAAGATGAACCATGTGTTTACAAGAAGACTAGTGAGAACAAACTCTCATTCTTAGTACTATATGTGGATGACATTCTACTTATAGGAAATGATGTAGGAATGCTCACCACTGTCAAGAAATCGCTTTCGAGTACGTTTTCCATGAAAGACTTGGGAAAAGCCACATACATTCTAGGAATTCGTATCTACAGGGATAGAACGAATAGAATGATAGACCTTTCTCAAGCCCTTTACTTAGAAAAGGTCCTAAAGAGGTTTAGGATGGACAACTCTAAGAAAGGGTTTCTTCCCATGAGGCATGGAGTACACTTATCCAAGTCTATGTGTCCTCAAAGTGAAGAAGATAGACAAGAGATGAGTAATGTACCCTATGCTTCTGCAATTAGTAGCCTGATGTATGCAATGTTGTGTTCTACACCCGACATTGCCTATGCTGTGAGCGTGGTGAGTCGATTTTAGGCAAACCCGGGAAAGGAACATTGGATAACTATGAAGAATATCCTTAAGTATCTGAAAAGAACTAAGGATATGATTCTCATCTATGGAGGTGGAGACCTGAAGATGGAAGGTTATTCTGATTCAGACTTTCAGTCTGATGTTGATGATCGAAAATCCACTTCAGGGTTTGTTTTTACTCTCAATGGTACAGCGGTGTCTTGGAAGAGCTCTAAGCAAAGCACAACCGCTGATTCCACTACTGAAGCAGAGTATATAGCAGCCTCAGAGGTAGCGAGAGAATCTGTTTGGATGAGGAAGTTTCTTGGAGAACTTGGAACGGTCCCTAGTGCTCAGCTCCTGTTGCCACTTTATTGTGATAACAATTGAGCGATAGCGCAAGCCAAGGAACCGAGGTCTCATAACAAGTCCAAACATATTGAGAGAAAATTTCACATCATCAGGGAGATCGTTGGCAGAGGCGAGATAGTAGTGCAGAAAATAGCCTCAGTTGACAATATAGCTGACCCGTTCACCAAACCACTACCTCAGGCTGTTTTGGACCAACACCTGGAAAGGATGGGTATTAGATACCACAATGAGTGGCATTAAGTGCAAGTGGGAGATTGTTAGGATTATGCCCTCAGATGCCATAGAAGATAGAATGTATAGGGCAATTATCTTGTATTGAACTTAAACTCTTCTTAGATAATAGACATTATTGAGTTTTCACTTAATTCTTATCTGCATCTATAAGTTGTGTAAAACGTTTTGTCCATATTTTCAGTGCGATCCCTTTACTTCTTATGGGATAGGAAGATTGGCACTAGAGAGATCGATCTTGATTACTAAAATAAGTTCGCAAGTAATATGAAGTCTTTAATGGACAAATAAAGACTTCGAATACTTGTACAATCTTAGCTCCGACATGGGAGTGCCTGTCTGGTATCATGGGATGATAGGAGATTAAGATTGTAGACAGATTGGTGGAACTGATATGTTCAAACACGACTCGCATCGGGTCTGTCACATGGGTTTTCACTTTGTGACTGTCAATGACGGAACTGATTATGCGTAATAGGTATATGTGAACCTTTGACCTGAAGTATCAGGTTGAAGATGCACTTGTGACGTCAAGTCTTTCACTATAGTAGTTATACCCAATTCACCCTTTGGTGGGGTCAACCTCGAAATGCGGACTTGATGGGCAAGTGGTAATCTTAGCAGATATCTAATATGGGATTTGTTCTTTCATAAGTGAATGAGTATGTACCCTATGTAACTATAGATAAATAGAGATCAAAGTCTTTGGCCAAAGCAAACAAGACGATTGTGCTTGGCACTAAATCGATCTCGTATTTATTATGATTTATACATATGGTCAAGTCTAGTGAGTTTGACATAACCATGACTCTCACTTGACCGGAGAACGTGAACAAAGGGTTTATACATATACGGTATTTACGATTGGAAGGTTTCAGAATGATCCTATCATTCGTTTTTGTTTGGGTTACGAAGTGGGCCACGTGACTAGCTAAGTGTTACCCACTTCCTTTGGTTTTCTCTCATTGCCAAACGAAACGAACCTAAAGAGTCACGCTAAAGGATTGACAAAGAAAAATAAAGAAAAAGGAATATCTATTATTTCTTTTGAGAGTTTTAATTTATTGGATAAATTAAATAATTAATTATTCATTAGATGAAATAATTACTAATGAATAATTAATTATAATGATAAGATTAATTATTAATTAATTTTCTTGTGAAATATATTAATGAATTAATTTATCTAATTAATTTCGTTATTTAATTAATTAATTTATTTATTGGATATAATAAATTATTAATTGAAATAAGAAATTAATTAAACAAAACAAATCTCGGGCTAAATAAAGAGTCCAATTGGACGCTTATGAGGCCTCAAAGTGGCGTCTTTGAGAGGCCACATAGTAGGACTCTTTTGTTTTGACTTGTTCAATAAGTCATGAGGTATATAAGGACTCTTTGACTTAGAACAAAGAAGAAGAATATACAACTCTCATAACTCTCAAAAGAAAGAAAAATATTCCTCCCCTCCTCTATACCTAGTCGTCGACCACAGAGAAAGAAGAAAGGGGATTTTTCGTTTGTTGATCCGTGCGTGACGATTTAGAGACGACGTATTTTCGTTGTTCGGATCAAGTTCAAGTTTGAAGAATCAAATCAAAGGATTGAAGATTTGGAAGCTTCAATATTTCGAGTTTGGAGAAGAAGAAGTTTTCCTCCATCATCATATTCATATTAACGAGTAAGTTTTATTCGTTATACACTTTTAGATTCAATTATGCGACTTAGAGTACCAATTGGGTTTTCGTTTTAATTTTTGAAATCCCTTCCGCTGCGTTTATGCTCTGGTGGCTGGTGGCCTCATTTCCTGGATAGCTCGCATCTTTTTAGGGTTAACTTCAATCTCATTCTCGGTTACCAGGTATCCCAAGAAATTCCCGCTTTTAACTCTGAATGCACACTTCAGAGGGTTGAGCTTCATCTTGTATAGCCTCAACACGTCAAAAGTTTCAGCAAGGTCTTCTATGTGGTTCTAGGCCCTGAGGTTCTTTACCAGCATGTCATCCACATAAACTTCCAAATTCCGACCTAGTTGTCTTCGAAAGATCCTATCCATGAACCTCTAGTATGTTGCCCCGACATTCTTGATGCCAAAGGGCATTACTACGTAGCAGAAAGTTCTAAAAACAGTGATGAATCTGACTTTCTTATGGTCTTCCTGCGCCAAGGTATTTGATGGTAACCTTAGGAGACATCCATCAAACTCAATAGCTCGCAGCCTAAAGTGGAATCCACCAGCTGAGCTATCCTTGGTAAATGATAGCAATCTTTCGGGCATGCCTTGTTGAGGTCTCTGAAGTTTATGCACATCTTCCACATATTTCCTTCTTTTGGCACAAGGACTGCATTGGCTATCCATTTGGGGAATTGAATTTACCTTCTATGTCTAGAAACTAGCAATCTCTCAACTTCGGCTTATATGATCTTGTCTTTTTCTGGCCCAAAGTGTCACATCTTTTGTTTGGCTGGTTTAGTTGTTGGGAGCACATTAAGGCAATGAACAACTATCACTGGATCGATACCCACCAGATCTTCAGTTGTCCAGGTGAAAAAGTCCACATAATCCTGAAGTAACTGAGTTAGACGGAATGCTAGCTCATGTTCCAACTAGGAGCCTATCCGTATAAGCTCGACAACTATCTGCTCTTCCACCGGCTTTGCCTTCGCTTGTATGTGCACATTCTTTCCCTTTTCTTTGATGGCCATAACCTCTTTATCTTCGTCGTTGGGATTTTCTCTTTGGTTTATCTCCATGTAAGTTTGTTTCTCGCTCGTCTTAATGGACTCTACATAACACTTTCGAGCCATGTATTGGTCTCCCTTGATTTCCCCGACTCCTTCTAATATAAAAAACTTCATTTTCATGTGGTAAATTGGTATAATCTCTTTGAAAGTGTTCAACACCGGTTTTCCCAGTATGGTATTGTACGCCGAAGGGGTATCCACAACTAGGAACTTGATTAACTTGGTCTTCCTCCAAGGGGACTCTCCTAGTGAGATGGGAAATTGCACTTGACCCATAGGACGAATCATCTCTCCAGCAAATCCTAAGAGGGTTGTATCCACTGGCTCCATTTTGACATCTCCTAAGTCTATTTGCTGGAGGGCTGCGCGGAGTAGCACGTCTACCGAGCTCCACTGTCTATGAATACCCGGCTGACATCATAGTCCGTGATGGAAGATGTGATCACTAAGGCATCATTGTGAGGGTACCGCAGCTGATGGCCATCAGCTGAACCGAATTGTATGAGAGACATCACGTCAACAGATGCCACCTCTTCGCTACATTCGACTTGACCGACTTCCTAAGGCCTCGTACGTGAACTCATCTAACCCTATGAGAATCTCCATCGGTGGGTCCACCAGCTATCATGTGGATGACCTTTCGAGGGCTACCAGCAAACTCGGATTTTCCATTACCTCCCTGGTTGCTTTTGGTGTTCTCCTGAGGGTACATCTCTATAGCAGCTTTGTACCTGGGAGGCGAAGGACTCCTTTCGAACAGTCTCGTATTCTTTTCCTGGTCTCTGCATATAAGCTCCAGTAGATATCCACTTTTAATTAGTCGCTCTATTTCATTTAGTAGGTGCCTACACAAGTTGGTATCGTGCCCATAGTCTTTGTGAAATCGGCAATATTTGTCTGCCTTGAGGTTGATTGGTCCCATCGCCGAACTTTTAGGCCACTTGATGAGACTTTTGTGCTCCACCGCTATAAGTGTGTGGGCAGGTGTGACTTTCAAAGGCGTATATTTGGTAATTCGACGGTTGTCCCTTTCGCTCTTCTCGGGGATCGGCCCTGCCACCATCCAATCCTTGGATGCTTCTTTAAATTCAACTTCCTTTATTCTTGCAGCTTCTTCCATATTTACGTACTTCTCCGCTCTAGCTAGCAGGTTGTCAAAATTCGCAGTCGGCTTCTTAGCTAGAGATCGAAAGAATTCTTCATCATTCAGCCCTTGGGCGAAGGCGTTGGCCAGCACTTCCGCACTTGCAGAGGGGACTTCTAGGGCAGCGACATTGAATCTTCGTATGTACCCTCTAAGTGTCTCAGTAGCTCCCTGATGCATGCTAAATAGGCTCAAAGGAGTCTTTTGGTACTTCTTGCTGCTCGCGAATTGATGTAAGAACATCACACTGAATTCTTCAAAAGAATTGATGGAATTTGGAGCCAGCTGGTTAAACCATTGTTGTGCGGCTCTGGTTAATATAGTCAAGAAAACTCTACACTTAACCCCATCGGTAGACTGATGGAGTAGTGCACAATTCTCGAACTTTCCCAAGTGCTCCATAGGATCAATTGACCCATCGTACTCCGCAATATTGGAGGTGCAAAACTTGTGAGGTAGCTCTTCTGCTAACACCTGGGGCCCGAAGGGGACTCCCCGGGACAAAAGCAATAAGCCTCCTCCGAGGCGCTGCCTCATTTCTTTCATTTTTTCTTGGAGGCTTTCAAAGCTCTTCATCATCTCCATTTGAGATCTCCCCATGGGTTCCGAGTTCTGAGAACCTCGCTCTAGGGTGTTATCTCTTCCTTCCTGAGCATTCCTCCCCATGACATCATGATAAGTATCCATTGTGGCAAGGAACGACATTCTGGGCACAACTGGTTGGCATACTGGCGGGAACGCTGGTGGGAATGCTGGCGGGATAGCTCCCGGCGTGTAAGCCATAGCCGCCGTATGCGGAGAGAAGCACCCTCCCGGTATGCTCGTCATTGCTCGGGGATTAACGTCCTGCACGACTGAAGTTAAGGCGATGGCAAAGATTCATCCCCATTGATCAGCTAGCTGGTATCCATTTCCTGGTGATGTCATACTTGGCCAAACGCTAGACAGCACTGGATGCATGTGCGCTAGCTGGGGAGCACTCCTTCCTAGCATATAGCTTAAGGGGATGCTTCCAGGTACGACAAGTGTGGGCTCCTGCTTTTTTTCTTTCGCCTGATGCTTCTCGTCTCCGACGGGTCTGCTCTCCATTACTGGCCCTGTAGGCTCGATAATTCTTCTTGCCGGGGGCTCTCCAATCCTAGGGACGGTGACAGCTGTCAGCTCCAGGCATGCTTCCGAAGAAGCCAAGCTTGGGCTCCTCCTTCCTTGGCGGTGCACCGTACACTAACGGATGTGGCCAACTCGTTGCTCCTTGCAAAGCCGACGTCGGCATGGCCTCCAAAGGCGGCAGGATGGCGACAACCGGCCCTATAACCACATCCGGGCTGTGGGCAAAGCTTGAACCGGTAGCAGCGTTTTGGCCAGCGGCGGTGTTTAATCCGGTTAAGACGTTCGACCCGGCCGAACGCACGATGAGGGGCGCCGAGCACGGAACCGGGTCTTCCGACGGCGTAACCACACTTGAATCCATTGATTGCACCAAACTTTGCTGATTTTCTTCAAAAGTATCCATTCAAACTCACGTCTTGCGCTCAAATTTCCCCATAGACGACGCCACTTGATGCTGTTCAAAATTTACGCAAAAAAAAAAGTGTAAATCGAAATGCGATTTATACTCTAAAACTACTACGAATAATATATCGAAATGCGTAATAAATACTTGAATTCACCAAATAATGCTCTTTTATTGACTTTCTTGAGAGATAACACAAAGTAGTGTTGTAAAGTTGTTAAGTGAATGTGAAGTATATATGAAAATGAGTAATTGTCCCTAAATATAGCCTAAGTGGCCGATTTTCTCCCTCTCTTTGATGTCGGCCGATTTTGGGGTAGTGGGGAGGAAATGGAGACCATATCCTCCCTTTTAGGGAGTAGTGGTTGGACTTTGACTTGGTCCAACCTTATCCCTTCGTCAGTTGTCCTTTTTAACCTTCCTTCCATCTTCTAGCTACCCATTTAATCCTCTTAGCATGACGTAGGAGCTTCCACGTAACTTGATCTAGGATCCTCCTCGTGGCTTGAGATATGAGCTTCCACGTAGCCTAAGCCTTGAACTTCTCTCAGTGGGCTTTCATCTTGACCTTTCTTTAAGTGTCCAACCGCTTCATTAGCCCATGTAATTGATATCTCTTGGGGGCCCAATTCGCACATAAGCCCAAATAACAAGTGTAATATTTATTGGCGCATCACTAATGTTACTAAAATAATATTATTAAATATTTTACCATATTTTTATGAACTATAGTCATTACTCATTACATATGAATAATTGTATTAATTTGATGAATTTAAGCAGCCGAATTATTCTCGAGCAATTTTTGTCCATTCATACTAATGCAATACATAATATTAATATTATAGTAATATATTAATTAGGTTTTATTAAACAAATTAATTATGTTTAAGTAATTTAGTTTTTATTAAATTTATAAGAAAGTTAACCAAAAATAATAATAATTAAATTTATAAGAAATAATAATTTGTATGAAATGACATCCAAAACATGAAAATGAAAGTTGTAGATATTTTTTTTACTATTTTTTTTTTATCAAAGTTAGTTCGTTAAAAATATAGAGCATCCATCCAAAAAACTAAGGCTCTGTTTGGATGTGTTTTCATTTCATTTTCAACCGTCATTTTTTAAAATGTATGGGAGAACGTGTTTTTTGATTTTCGTGTGAGAAAGTGAAAAAAGTAAGTGTATTTGGTTGTATTTTTTAAAATGGTTGAAATTTGTAAGTGTGATGTGTAAAATGATTGAAAAGTAATTATTAGATGAATAATGTTGGATTTGATGGTGAAAAGAGAGGAGAGAGAGAGATATGATGTTGATGGATGGAAGAGAGAGAGAGAGGATGGTGATGAGTAAATGTGAGATAAGTGATGTGAAATGTAATTTTAAATAAATGATTGAAATTTCTGGGGAACGTAAAACCAATAATGAAAATGAGAATATTTTCAGTTAAAAACAGTGTAAACTGTGTATTTCCATATTTCCATTTTCAGATGAAAATGGAAATGAAAAAAGCATGATGAAAACACAAACAAACATAGCCTAAATTTGTATATATGTTCAATTTAAGAAATATTAGTACAATACAATATAAACCAACAAAAAATTATATTCAACTTGAATTCACTTCACTTTGATTTCATATTAACACCTATCAATCAACTTCAAATTTTTCTTCTTTCACTAAAATACATTATTACCCATAAAAAAAATACTTAAATAAGCATTACTTCCTTATTGAAAAAAAATAACAATGATAGAAGTAGTTAGTACTTTTTAAAAATGCATATAAATAGATAAAGTATATGAGTATTTCATATTTGAATAAGAAAAATAATTCCTTTGGTGATATGATGTTTGCAATTTGTACAATTTTATGTTTGAGTAAAGACATATAAATACAGTATTATACTATTTATAAACATACTATTTAGACAAAGATAAAATTTATATTAATCCATAAAAAAAGGTATATAGTGGAAAAATAGATATATGAGGTACAAAGATTTAATTAATTTTAAAATATATATTTATTTTGTAAATTGTTAGGCTTTATTTATAAATGGGTGGTTTAGTAATTTTATTAGAGAAAAAAATAAATGTGGAGCTCATATAATAATTTGTGGAGCTCCAATACCAATTTTCATGTTCTTTAACATTTTAATTATAAACAATGTTTGTTAGCCTAGTGACACCGGTTTTCACTTTAACGTGGGAGATCCCATATTTAATTTCAAACTGTCACAAATTGTGACTTCGTCTAGGATTAATTTTTTTTTTAATTATAATTATAGATTATATTTTGATTGGATAAAATTTTGGTCACAAATTGATAATAGGGATCACATAGACAATAGATAAAACATGAAAGGACTACTTTGATATTAAAGCTAAAATACAGATACCCATATATAAATCATACCAACCTTAAATTCTTCATCCCCAAACAAAATTTATTCTGAAATACTGCAAATTTGTACCTCTGCAATTTCACGAAAATTAGGGTTTTACTTTCACACCCCTTTCAACGCGGTGATTATGCACAAACACCGATCTCCAATCCTAATTTTCCACAGGTTATCATCAATCTCACTTCATTTATTGCAATCGAATTAACCGATTTAATTATTCTTAGTTAATAATAAAAATTTCTTGTAAAATTTAAATATAGCAGGTGACAGATTAATTAATTTTGTTGGCGTATCGGATAAGTAAATTGTGATGGGTAGAGACAGGGAAATATCTCGGTCGCCGTCGCGCCGGAGGAGGTACTCTCCGTCGCCGTCTCCGGTGAGGTACGGACGCCGGAGTCGGAGAGATAGAAGCCGAACCCCTTATTCTTACAGCAGGTGATACCCTTTTACTTATACCTGCTTGTGTATTATGTAACAGATTTATATTTGTTTTTTGATAAGCAACTCATTTGTGTTAAGTTGTTGTTGTTGATGAAAAAACTCACTTTGTTATCTAATAATAAGTAAATGTAACTGTGATTATATTGTGTCCTTTGGTAAACAGGGGCAGAGCAGAATTTTAGGTTTGGGGAGCGTTGGCGGTGGGTGTGGGGTGGGTGGGGAGGAGGAGGAAAGCCTCGGTGTGGAATCTATATGTAATACTAATAAAATTAAAATTGAGGAGGGGTGGGGTGGGATGTGGGGGAAATTTACTTTTAAGAAAAATAAAGCGCACAGCATTTGCACTAGTTTTTGGTTGAGAGGTGGAAACTGCCTGTTTCCGCCTCCATCCTCAGTCGTCTCAACTTATTGATCAAATCCAGTATAGACCGGTTTACTTGTATGCACAGTTTGGTAATTTCTAGTATGTTAAACAATGAATATTGATACCTCTAAGAACTTTATAAGTAGGGCGATATTTATTGATTGAAAGGTGAAAGATGACTATGAAATGAAGGATGCAGAGTGATCTATCTATATTAGATAATATGTTCAGTAGGTTGAAGTTAAGTGTATTAATGTTCAGATAGTGGAGAAACTAATCCATGCAATTGGTTTCGGTTTGGAAATTAGGAGTTTATTAGTCATGGTAGTTTGGAGGGTGGAACATACTTGATTGCTAAAGCTTTGTTAATTAGGGGTTTTCCGGTGTTGTGAATTTATTTAACCACAAAGATTTTCAGGATGACCACGACTTGAGCTGTACAGATATTATAAGTAATAATTACTTATCCTTTTGACTTTATTTGTTTTAGATGATCTAGCAGATGCTTATGGATTGTGTAACTTTGGTGTCCTAGTGCCATGTTGCTGCCTATGAGAGTTTTCGCTTTCCATCAGCACCTTGATATTCTACATGCTTATGGTTGTTGAGTTGATGACTGTCGTGCCTTTCATCAGTTTTGATAAAAGACTGCTAAATTGTAAATTATCATGGTTGATGCATCTCGATGCTGGGCATTTTCTCTGTACAAAATATTAGAATTTGAGAATGTTTTCGGTAAAATACATTGCATGAATGAGATAGTCAACAACATTGACGTTTGAGAAATTTAAAAAAGAAACAATGGCTTCCCTTTGAATGGGAAGTCAGCAGGTCATGGGTGCCGATGGGTGTCATTTCACTGCTCGATTGTGATAATAGCGGTTTCTTATGATAAAAGATGGAGCTCACAGTTTATTCTTTGCAATATATGAGGTAACTGTACATGCTTTCAGTATAGATGGCGGGTTTGGACAATGCGAGATTATGGACATTGTAGTGGCCAGCACTTTCTTTTGAAGCTTAACTACTTTGTTGTATTCTACAGAAGACGAAGTCCGTCATTATCATCTCGGCGATACAAAAGTCGTTCCCCCACTCCAAAACGTCGTAAAAGTCGTTCTCCTACACCAAAGCGGAATAAAAGACAAAGGAAAAGGAGCACCTCATCATCTCCCTTGAGTGCATCTCCCAGTGTAACTGCTGGCACAAAAGAGACAAAAGATGCAAGTGAAAAATTAATAAAGGAAGAAGAGGAAAAGAAAAGGTATAACTATCACCGATGGAATTTTGTCTTCAATGATCCTCATTGTATTTGAATATTTTCACTGGGTTGATGTGCTTGTACATCAGTTTGTCTATTTATAACTTGTACATCATCATCGGAACTTGAAAATTTTCATGAAATTTTTATTACTACACATCTAATTGGTGAAACTCTCAGACGGACTGGCCCTCGGTTTAAATGTGGAAAGTACCATGGATTTTTGTATTTATCTAGTGACTGATAACAAAATATTGAGATTGGTGATGGCTAGGGACCTTTTCTTTATGAAGTCATTTTATTACCTTTTTACCCGATGATATGTTCCTTATGCACCATATATGGTTGTTTGAACTTTTGCACTATTGCATCCCCTCATAGGTTGGATGATTTTAAATTATAATTGAAGTATGCTAGCACATGTTTGAAACTTTTCGGCACCTTCTTTTCCGTGCCTTTTCCTTTCTGTATTTCTTTCATCATGGCTTTTGATACCTCTTGTCTCTTTCTTTCTTTTTGTCTCTTTTCTCTTCCATTTCTGGATTCTCTTTAATCTTTTCGCTCATTTATTTTGTGTGGTGCTTGCTTCTTGGACCATTACGAAAAACCATGAGCTCATATCAAGGATGAGTTTCTACAGACATGTGCCTGTATATTCCTTGCCTTTTTTGTTCAATTGCATGTGTCTTCTAATCACGATTGGAAGTTGGACAATTTTTTCTATCAAAAGCATTGAGAGTTGTTGTTACATGGAAACTTTACTTCGCAGTTATAATTCCTTCTCTACTTAAGATCATGCGCCTGTATATTGCTTACCTTTTTTGTTCAATTACACTTGTCTTTTAATCATGAGTGGAAGTTGGACAATTTTCTTTATCAAAAGCATTGAAAATTGTTGTTACATGTACTTGAGTCTATATGCCTGAGCTGTGCTACATGAAAATTTTATTTTTGCAGTTATAATTCCTTTTTTTACTTAACATGATATGATATTCTAGCAAAGCCTGTAGAATTTTATTATTTTTATGATGTAACCATATGATAGACTTCATATATTGTTGCTTATTCCATATATTTTTCTTTTTCTCTGTATACTATTTTCAAAAATCTACTTCGAGTTGTTTGGTAATGCTTTCCATTTCTTCTTTCTTTCTACTAAAAAATCAGTTGTATTATTCATTCAAAAGCAATATAACTGGTCGTGATGCTAGATAAAGAGGTTACTCTTTAAATTAATGTAAAATGAGATTATTGCATTGAAATTCAAGACTGTTTTCTAGCTTATTGTGATAAGCAGAGGTAAAAGAGGTTGATATATGTGGCTATCCCAACTAATTATAAAATAAGCTTTATGGAGTGAAGTTCGATTCTATTTGTATTACATAACCCTTTTCATATTATCTGGACATAGAATAGCATTTCAGTCCTCGTCTTTGACCCTGTTGTTCTGTGTTGACCACTGTGCTCGAAGTATTTCTTGAAAGTGGAAATCTTGGGATGCTGGATCTGATTTCATTGTTTAGTGAAATGTGAAGAAAAGTATACTCTTGTAACTGGCAACATTGCCAGGGCAAAAGTATTTCAGTAATTAGCATCAAAGCTGCTGCATTGTACTTGACACCTCTTCTTCACAGGATTATTTGAAGGAAGTTTCTGGTTTTGTTTATTTTTGATGATCCATTTGGGTGCCTCTTTAATCTACTATTCACCAGATTTGAATCTGAAATATTTTGGATCAGGACTCAGTTAGAGGTATGCTTTAAAAGCATAAGCATATATGTTATATTGCCTTTTCAACCTGGAGGTTAGTATATCATTCGTCTTAGTTCGAATTTATCGAATATTGTAGCGCAAACATTGCAATGATAACATAACTCAGTATTTTTTGTGTACTTTAAGAAACAGAACATTGTAGTTCGCTTTTGAGCACCCTTGAGAATTAGATCAGTGGCTATTTTTTTCGTTTGACAATTTTTAACTGTTTTGCCAGGCGTCAACAGGAGGCAGAATTGAAATTAATAGAAGAAGAAACTGCAAAGAGGGTAGCAGAAGCAATTCATAAGAAAGTTGAAGAGAGCTTGAATTCTGAGGAAATCAAGCTTGAAATAGAGAAGCACCTACAGGAAGGCAGGAAGAAACTTGTTGTTGAAGTTGCAGCTCAACTTGAAAAAGAAAAGGAAGCAGCTATTATAAAGGCTCGGCAGAAAGAGGCAAGTCTATGTTCTAGATTCGAGTTTTGTTTACTTTTTTTTGAATGAGGGGTTTTAATGGTCTAAAAACAGTTCATTGCTGATATACATGTGCTTTAGTTTAGTAGTTATAGTGATTGGCCAATTCTTGCTCATTAGTGGATGTAGCCATATGGACCTGATTCACACTGTATGATTTAAATTGATCTATTACTATATCTAGGCTTATCCAATGTTCTTTTGGAGTGTGAAGGCTTTTGATAAGTAGATAGCCCTATACAAAATTGCAAATTGTGGATATATAACCCAATCCCAGAGCTGTGGTATGATAATTATTTGACGTATTTAGCAAAAAAAGGAATGATAATCATTTGGGCTATTTGGGTAAAAACATACGCTCATCATAAATAGTCAAGTTTATACTCCTATATATGGTTTAAATGTAATCTAGGATTTGTATATCTTTAAACATCTTAGTGAAAATGATTGCCACCTTTCTTGGGGCTTTGTTTGTCTTAACCGTTGCTTCCTATATTCCTGAAACCAAAAGAGTCGTAATCACTGATCTAAAGGGTCAATTTCTAAGGAACTAACTAATCAACACTACTTTCCTTATCCTTGAATCAATCATTCGTGATGATCCATTCCCATCAAGGGAAATGAAGGAGGCCATGGTGTTCCTCTTTTAATGTCTGTTTGGGATTAATAGGAGCATGATTCTATGCAGAAAGTAGATGTTAATGCTTGGAGATATTTGTTAGGTCATTCTGGGTTAGGTAGATTTTTCGTCCTACCATGTTTAGGTACAGCGCTGCTTGTTTTAGAGACTTTCAAAATGGTTAAAAAAGCTATGAAATATAACCCTTTACTCATTGAGATTCCATTTTAATCCTTCTTTTTCTAATTAGATTTTTTCTGCTTAGGGTGGGGTTGGAGTTTTTGTTTAGTTCAAAGGTTTTATTCGCAAGAACCTGTTGTATATGTCTGCAATTAAGGCATTTAAATCTTGGATTTCATTTAAGGATAATTTTTTGGGACACTCCCACTTATTGGACAATTACCAAAACGCCCACCTTCACTACTCGTAAAACAGGGGGCAAAAATGTAATATGGGGGTGAAATTGTAATATGCTTTTACCAACGGGATGAAATTATGATAATTTCTCAAACTTAAAGGTATTTCTCGTACTCAGTGTATCACGCAAGTGGTGTTTATCACGCAAGTAATTTGATGCACAAATATATATTTGCAACAGGAACAAGCACAACGAGAGAAGGAAGAGCTCGAAAGATTGCTGGAAGAGAATAGGAAGAAGGTGGAAGAAGCTCAAAGAAGAGAAGCTTTAGAACAACAAAGACGCGAAGAGGAGCGTTATAGAGAATTGGAGGAACGTCAAAGACAGAAAGAAGAAGCTTTGCGTAGGAAGAAAGAACAAGAGGAGGAAGAACGAGCAAACCAAATGAAGTTGCTGGGCAAGAATAAAACCCGGCCTAAGTTGTCATTTGCCCTTGGTCTGAAATGATAATTAATTATTATTGTTATTATTATTATTATTACCTCGTTATCCTATTTTTATTTTTGTTGTGTATTTTGTGTGCTTGTTTGTATCAATTTGGATTCAAAATTCAATTCAGACACTCGGAAAAGCAATATCAAGCTTTTGTTGGTAGTATTTATTTTTTGGTGTGTTAGTATATTATTGAGTTGGGTAGCTTACGTAGAAATCCGTGGATGAGATTATAATCATGAAAAACACCCTAAACTTTGAGAAATAGGCTTTCTCTGGTATTACAGCAGATTCAGTTGGAGTTGTTTTGGAAATTCTCAAAATCTTGGGGCCTTGTGGTAATTACTCAATAAACAAGGGGGTGTATATGCAAGTTATTCCTGTTTTGTTTTATATTTTTTATTTACATATTTTTCTCTCTACATGTATAATGGATGTGTAGTTCTATCTTAGGCTGGGACCAGGTCCCAATAAACAATTCACCATTATTGATTTTGGGTGATTTATGTGTTATTTTATCATAGTACTTCTACATCTAACAATGTATGATTCGGCTCTGATCTAGCATAGAATTTCCCACTACCTTTTATCGTATCGTCATTTGTTTGTGACCTAGCATCATAACTTTAAAAATGACCCATTGGCTCAACTTCACAATTTGTACACCATTTCAACAGAATTATTCATAGAAATCCCACTTCCCAAGTTATAAAAACATGAAATTGATAATTTCTCAACAAAATTGAATTGTATGCTTATGTTGATGTGGACGCTACATAAGTCGGAGTTAATAAACAAATACAGGCTTTTGTACATCAAATGAGCCAAAAAAATAAATAAATGAAAAGCTGTCTCTCTTTTGGCAAAATCTCCATAGTCAATTTGAACAAAGAAAAAGCAACTTTCCTCAGTCAAAATATTCACACCTTCTCTCGTGTCTTAGTCTATATACAATGTAGGTCAATCCCTCTTCAATTTTTAGCATAAAACCGAAAAATTGTAATTCTAATTCAAATTCGATCTGATTGATTCAAAATAGCCACACAATTATTATTATTACTAGTTGGTAAGACACACTCTATACATGTACCAAAAAAAGTAAATGGGACACTTGTCAAAATTTAAGGCTATGTTTGGTTATGTTTTGGGATAGTATTTTTATGAGAATTATTGGTGAGAAATTTATGAATACAAGCGCATATTTAATGAGATTGTATTTGGTTTTATTTTGGGAGTTGGTTTTTTGGTTTTTTTTTGTGAGATAGTGTTTAATTTTGTTTGCAGAGGGAACAAAAGTTACTGTAGCAGTCAACTCATGAATCTTTTGTTTGTTAATAATTAGTTAATGATTGAAAGGTAAGAGAGGGGAGAGACAAAAGTAGGGAGACAATACTTGGGTTATAGATTTTTGAATAAATAATCATTGTGTTTTTTTTATTTACCAAAACAGTAACATATTTTTTGCCCAAAATTGTGTTAACCAAACACATTTTGGCCATAATTTTGGACCAAATTGGGTTTGGAAACATATCCAAACATAGCCTAAGAGTTGGAATGACGTCACAAAAAATTTGACAGCCCAAAATAGTTACTTTAGGCCCCTTATGCTTTATATAATAGAATATATTACGGCGAGTTACACACACACCTCCTCACTTGAGTGCAAATCACCAAAATTTGCTATTCTTGGTTAATTACAACTAGACCCCCTCAAGGGGTCTTTCTTAAGGTTTACAAGTGGTAAAATTGTAAGAATTTGTAAATACATCGAAGGTGAAATTATAAAAATGCCTTAACACTGTAAAGGCTTTATGTAATTTCGAAAAGTTTAATTTTTTTCCTTTTTTTGGTAATTGACCATATCATGGGGGTATATAGGTAGTTATCTCTTATTATTACCTTTTTGAAATAAAATTTTAGTCTGGAATTAATTTCAAGTGTAATTCATTTGTCTTGTAGTTAATTATCTCATAAATATAATTCACTCTATTTATGAAATATACTTGACATCAATTAGATGACGAGGTCTTAAGTAAAATTTTCCTTATTATACTACTATTCAAATGACGAGTATAATTATTAATTACTCACCTTATGTTTTTTTTTTTTTTTTGAATTACATTCACCGCAATATTTGGGCGAATTTTACTCAACAGTGAGAGATCGGTGACGTTTAACCAAAAACAGAGGTCAAGATCAATCACTCTAACTCATAAATGATTTGAATTCGGACAATTTCAAAAACCCCTCCACCACCCACTCCTCCCAACAAATCAATACACATATCGACATACATATTAAATATATACATATACATATATAAATAAGAAACAGAAACCCCTATCATTAACGCATGATTGCATGACATGGGCCCCACCTCTGACCTCTTTTCACATTCATCGATATTGTCTTGTCTCCTCACTCATGGGTCCCACGAGTGCGTACAAACTCTTGCATTTAATCTCACCCGCTCGTCCTCATCCCCATCCGATGAATCTCGAACGTTGATCTCGTGACCCTCATAACCAATCCCAGTTGGCTTTTGACCAATTTTCCACTGACACGCAGTAATTACTGGCGTGAGTAGAATATCCCACGCGCTTGTTAGAGCGTGGTTTGCACTCGCCTTTGGAATTTGAATTTTGAATTGTGTTTGGTGTCGACGCGCGGGAGAGAGAGCGGAGAATCTGTGGGGGAGTTCTCGTTATTCGGGTAAATGGGTTTTGTATTCCGGGTCCTCCGGTGGCGCTGACAACCGGGTAACCCGATGGAGCCTTGTATACGTATATGTTAACTTTTACTGTGTTTTTGCAATTTTTGATGTTTTCCTTTCTTTGACTATGTCCAAACAAGCCCTTTTATCATATCTCACCGAAACGTATACAAGGATATTGATACGATACGAATATGAAATATGACAAATTATAAAATTTTAAGATAACATATGTTGATGATACTTAATGTATGTTTATGCATGTGTAATATTCACAAATAAATTTCGTTCAATAGATTCATTGAGATAATAAAATTGTCTAATTCTATGAATTTCTTTGCTATTTGTTGAATCTTTAAGTTTTAATTTTTAACATAAGACCGAAAACATTAGCAGTTTTCCTATTTCGTCAAAAAAGTATTGGATAATATTAAAAAAATGTATGTTTTGCATCTAAAGCATGTTTATATTTAAAATTTTGTATTGAATAATGTATTTATACCTTTTCTTTTCTTTTAATTTTTGGACTCTTTAAAAATGTTCCAGCACAATATGCGGTAGTATTCATAACGAATACATTACAATATGAATACGATAGTGCACGAGGTCACTTTTAGAAGTACCCATGTATCATAGCCTAAAAGTTACTACTTGGGAATTTTACTTGATAACGATTTTAAGAATTTATTAAGGACATTTTTATTATTTCAACTTCATTAGAACTATATATAATCCATTAGTCCTTACATTTTTTTATGTATGTATATTTTGTTTTGTAAAAGTTTATAAAACCACTCGTTTTAGCTAATCTTGGTCAAGGGTCAAGGCAAGATATTTACCCACTTCACCCCTCTCAACCCCAAAAAAAATAAAAAAATGTACAACTTACTAATAAAAAGAAGGTTTCATTTAAAAACAAAATAAAATTTCAAGTGATCATGAATATTAGTTGCAAATCTTTTTTTGATTTATCCAAACTATATCTTCATGATTTTCGTTGCTTAATTAATTAGAGCTATATCTGCGCTATATTATCCTAGAATTCTCGACGTAGATGACAAATACAATGGGGAAATTGACAGAATTCATAAAATTGTTCATGATCTGGGTATAATGTATAGGTCCAAGAATGCGCATCCTTCTTAGACATATTTATTGCTTTCTCAAGTAATAATTATACGTAGTGTAAGTGTGTAATAGACATGCTTCGAAAAACAAAGCTCGATACCAATGGGGGTTGGTTCAAGTGGTAAGCAGCTCGGTTCCGCTTAAGGAAGGTCTTGGGTTCGAGACCTTGTGAATGCAGAAAATCTTCGTTGGGAGACTCACCCACTACTGCCAGGTGTGCGACCCAGGTCGGATCCGTATGTAGTCGGGGCAAAAGCTCCGATAAATCGGACGGGCAACCAAAAAAAAAAACAAAAAAAAACAAAGGTCGATCATGTTTTTCTCGGGCTATAGTAAGTATGAATGGTTTAAATATCTCGATCTCGTAGATTTGGTTAATACAATTTTTAGTGTACTTTTGTAATTTGACTTCACAAATATCGTGACAAATAAAATATGTGAGGACTAACCAGATGTCCACAAACTCGAAACCCTAAGCTCAAAGTTATAATGCACTCGCTAAAGAGAGAGAATGAATAATGGGCATATAGTTAAATAACTTACAGACAAAAAATAAATGACATTACACATCGTCGAAATAAATAACTTACAGACAAAAAATTATCATACTTGTGTCTATCTATGAATATAACTAATTCTGACACGATAAACTTAAATCTTAAGTTTACCAACTATAATATTAGATCTTTTTGAAACAAATTATATAAATAAGCGAGAAAGATAACAAAAGAATTTTTTATCTACATATATAAATGTAAATAAATATATTTATGAAGGTAGAACACATATAATATTTAGTTTAAACCATGTGAAAGATAAAATTAACAAACAAAAGAAATTGATTCAACACAAGATCTAGGTAGTGATAGCCATTTATGTTTGATTTTAGGGAAAATTACTAAAAACCCCCGAAAATAATTTTTCATATCCAAAAAACTCGTGAAAATATTTTTCAATGTCAAAAACCCTTTCTATAAACTATTCATTCCGAAAATCCCAAAAGTGAAAAATAACAACTTTTTTTTGACTAAACTACCTTTCATTTATTAAGTTAATCATTGATTATTATTTTTTCTAATTGGAATCGTTTTGTCCTAATTCTTTCTGATTGATGAATCATAAAATACAATTTTTTTTTTGTAATATTAAATTTTTTAAATATTTGTATATAATTTATAATTTTGATTTTAATATGGTAATTATCAATAAATATATGCTTTAAATTTTTTAAAAGATAAAAAAATTTGAAAATTAAAATTAAAATCATAATTAGTACCAATTATCAATATAATTTTTTAAATAAATAATTTTTATTGCAAAACTAAAATTGATTAATTTTTAGTCTAGAAGGTTAAGAGCAATTAAGTCCACAAATTTGTTAACCCTAAATATTGGGTTTTTTGGAATGAAAAGTTGATGAAGTTGGATTTTTTGGATGTAAAAGTTTATTTTAAGGGCTGTTTAGTAATTTTCCCTTGATTTTATTAGTAAGTAAAAGAAGATATATTGATATATCCTCCCTTTACTAAGGATTTGTTATCTCGTAATGAACCTTTTTTGTAATGAATATTTTGGTAAGTGAAAATGGAGTAAATAGAGCGTCTTTCACATGAACCACCATGTTACAAAAATTGTCATCAAGTGAGGTGTTTCCCACACACCCTTGACCCTACCCCCACCCCACCCCCCACCCTCAGTCTCCTTCCTATAAATGAGCAAGTTTTGGACTAGGGTTTGCTCATATATGTGGGAAACCCCCTCTCCTCATCTTCCTCCATTAAACCTCTCTCTCTCTCTCTCTCTCTGAGAAGAGAAAGAAGCTCTTCATGGGGTCTCTTCCTATATTCATATACATACAGACAAAAAGAGAGTTAGAAATTTAATGAAAATTGGAGAGAATTGAATTAGAGGCAAAGTAAATGAAGTGGTTTGTGGGGGATGTTGGCTGGCTCGACGCAATCACAATTTTACTGTTTATGATTTGACAGTTTAATTAATTAGTGAAGGCATCGGACCAGGCTTCATTCCTCTCAAAACCCTTTTCATCACTAACACAAATACACACATTTCCAATACATATATATGTATATAAATATATACTGGTTTGGGATCTGTGAATTATTTACTTTTTATGGTTTTCTGGAACCCTAAAATGAAAATCTCTTCTATAAACCTGGTTCATCGTCATCATTCTCGATCTATGTTTGTACGTTGATAATTGTGAATCTTAAACCTAATTTTTAGTTTTTTGTTTTGTGTTTTGTATTTCTACAGGCGGCGATTTCTTTTGCAAAGCAGATGATATATCTATCCAAGTCAATGATTGATTCAGATGCGAAAAATAATTAGTGGAAAAGTGACTAAATTTTCTATGTATGTATGTATATATATATATGTATATATACATACATCATTAGATTCACCTTTTTTCTTTTTTATCATCAAATTCTGTGTTTAATTAAAGTGTTCCAGTGTTCCAGGCAATTAGGCAACTAGGGTAGGGTTAAATATCCCTATTCTTTTTACCTGTTGACTTCTTTCACCTTCTTTCACTAAGCTGCGGCTGTTTCTCTCTCTCTCTCTGTCTCTCTCTATATATATATATATATATATGTATATATGTATGTATATATATCGAACGCAAAGTGACACCCATAAAACACGGATGTGCAGTCAGCAGTATCATGAAGTACTCAAGAACACATTATTTGGGAGTCCGGAGAGTTATAATTTGTTTGGATTTCCAAGAAATATACAAAGAGTTAATTTTATATAATAGAATAATGATTTTTTTTTTAATGTAATGTAAAACCTGCATCTACTCATTTTTTGATGAATAAAAAAACAATTACTTAACTTATTAATTTGGCTGAAGAATCTTGAACGTTGAGGGGCGTGATCCTTGTTCCAATTAATTCTATTTGGACGTTTATGTATTTAGATTTTAGACTAGTTTCTTAATAGTAATTAAGTTTAAAAGAAAAAAACAGAATTAATTATCAGAGAAACTGATTAGGGCAAAAACATTTGTTTTAAATTTGATATCTATATATCGTTTGAATTTGATTGGATTTTTACAAAGGAAAACACTATTTTAAGCATGATTTTATGTTAAATAAAAATATGGATTGTTTCATTAATATTTAAAATATGTATGATTAGAAAATCGATATGATATGATACACACTAGACCGTATCTTGGATCTTTGTTTCGTTAAGCTCTAAACCATAACGCAGTTAACTAGATAAAAAATTCAATATTTCAAATGTACGTATAAAAGATTAATAATCCAACAATAAATTTTTTTGTTACATTGTTGGAACTATTGTAATCTAAAATTAAGCAAGAGAACGGATGGTTGTGTTCATCCGGAGAAATGTGGTTAGCATTTCGTACTATTATGTAAAATTTGATCTCCAAAAGAAGAAATTATTATGGCGCAATGTTGTGTAAAACTAACTAATTAAGTGAGATGTATAATCAAATCTCAATCCCAGTAAGTCTCGATCTTTTAATGTCATGTGTAGAAAATCTTTTTTCTGAATATACATGTAACGTCGATTTTATAAACTTGATTCATATCAGTAGAATATACAATAAAATATCCAATTTGAGGATGCGAAGTGTGAAATCTCACCTTTTGTTAATCACGAGATCATCCATATGTTGTCAATAAAATAAGAAGAAAATCTTCTACAATTAGTAGATCTAAAAATATCCAACAATTTAGATTAATGATTCTTAGAAGGTTTGGGAGCTTGATTTTGAAAAACTTGCAATATTTTGTGTATGGTAGGATACTACGTACATATATCCGTCACATGCATAGACAAAGTCAAGATTTTGGTTTGAGGGATGAATATAAAAAGATGGGAGCATAAAGATTGATATTTTTAGTCGGGGGCAAAATTTGAAACTTCGAAATCAATAGGCCATTTCTTCTTAAGAATTGAGGGAGACGGCTGCCACCACCAGCCCCTTGTTCCATCTATGGTCACATGGAAGGTTGTGATTGCTCGGGACTCCAAAAAATGATCTGATCAAGCTTGTATATACACACACTATCATATGACTATGTATCTATATTTCTATACACACACATAACTTACGTGGTGAATTGAATGAAGTTTGGAGGGTGATGGAAAAATACAACCATAAAAAGAGGGTGATGGGAGTGTGGGATCCAAACATGTACTGAAACTGGAAATGTGACCATTGCTCACAGTTTAGGTCTTAAATGCATTGCATTAATATCGTTCGGGCATCTCTGTTTTTTTGTGAATTCGAAACGTAACTGATGAAATTATATTAATGGCAGTTTTGGTGCGGATATGAAAGCATTTAATTTACTCACTGAATCTATGACATGTTTGTGAGCATTTATTAATGAGCTAAATACAAAATGCCCCCTGACTATCCCTAATGTCGCATATACCCCTTTAAACTTTAAAAGGTACCAAAATGGTCCCTCATGGAAATTCATGAGTTATCCAAATGCTCCCATCCAAACACAACCTTGCAATATTAAGCACTATATTAACTTAACCGATGATTCCTTCATTTTTTTTAAATGAATTTATCAATTTAAGTCTTCAAAATTAACAAATCATTTGAATCTTGTAACCTGTTAATTCAAGAATTATGAGGAATTATTATAATTATTTAAATATTCTTTAATTAAATCTTATCAACTAACAAATCATTTAAATCTTGTAATCTATAAATTTATAATTTATAAATTAACAAAATACTTAATTTAACTTAATAAAATTAACAAATCATCAATTAACAAACTATAGATTTAAACTACGAAAATTTGCGTTTTCTAATTGTATCATATTTAGTTATAAGTTATTTAATTGTATTAACCAACAAATCCTATTTAAATCTATTTGCATTTTCTTACAAATCATAAAAGTTCAATGAAAAAAGAATTAACCAAGTTTATTTGGTGCTTAAATATTGTAAGGTTGTGTTTGGGTTGAAGTATTTGGAATTGCTTAAAAATTTCCACGAGGGACTATTTTGGTACCTTTTAAAGTTTAGGGGGTATATGCGACAGTAACAATAGTCCAAGGGGGCATTTTGTATTTATCCCTTTATTAATTGAAAAGGAAAAATTAAAAAGAAAGAAAAAGATTCCTTGCTTTGCTGTTAACAAAGGGTTATATTTGGGCGCTTCCGAAACCTAAAGTCCAGAGATGATCTCCACCATCAAATATATCCGGGATCCTAGTTTTCGAAAGTCCTCAAATATCACCTGTTATGAAGATGATAAGAGACCAGTCACAAAAACTACCAGGGAAGACAAATTACTCATAAAAAAAAATGAAATATTAACATGCCTACTTTTGTGATGTTATTTTTGTTCGAAATTTATCTTCCACTATTGTGTGTATATATATAATATATTAATATTCTATATGCAAGGACAGAGCTAAAATTTATACCAAGGGGGGCAAGATTAATGTGATATAAATGGGTTTCGTTTGCCTGGTTGTCGAAGGACTGCAAGGGGGTGCGGGGAGCTTTCCCCCGCATTAGAGTATTATATATTTGCCAAAAAATTGGTGATTAGGTTTAGTAAGAATGTTTGACATACTTTGTACATTGTACCTCTTTTGTTAATAATGAAATTCTCTCATCTTCTCCCGTGGACATAGGCAATTGTTGAACCACATAAATTGCGGTGTTGTTTTCTGTTTTACGTTTTTATTTCGTTTTTGCTCCAACAAATTGAGTATATCATATAAGTAGTTTAATATATAATTTTAATGCTTATTTTTTCTCCCTTCTTATTGCGTTCTTTCTTTTTCAAGTCAATAAGTTATAAATGTTTAATTAAATATAAACATAGTATGTTTTATTAATTAAAAATATATAAATAATATTTGATATATTTTTCATAACTAATCAGATAATATGTAATTTTAAAACTAAAAAAGGTCCTAATATTAAATAAAACAAAATATAAAAAGCTTAAAAAGTATGATTTGACTAATATCAATTGTAACCTTTCAGATTAAAAATGACAATTATCGTTATTTTGCATCAATGATATCAAATTTCGTAGAAATCGACTATAAAAAGATAAAACAAAAAGAAACAAAAATGATGCTTATTATATAGAAGAGACGAAAAACCTATGCAAAATATCCAGATTAAGTGAAAAATTAGTTTGTTTTTTTTAACAATAAGTGAAAAATTAGTTGAGGATAAAGATTAGGTGAGCAAAATAATATTTTGCACCATTTTTGGGGGACAAAACTTTGTATTTTTATAAAGTTGTACACCAAATTTGCAGATTTGAATCATTGAGGGGGGCAACCAGCCTCCTTTGTACACAATAAGGACTTTAGGTACACTTATTGTAGATTTAACAAAACTGCATATTTTTGTACACTTATTGTACATGTAAAAGCTTAAAATCGTTTTCTTTTTCTAGTACCAAGAGAGTGTTTGCACATACGTTTGCTTTTAGAGAAGTGATTTATTTTAGAGAAATTTGAAAAATGAAACAGAAGCAAAAGTGGAAGTGGTTCCAAGTAGTGAGAAGTGTAAAAAACAATTGAAGTGAGAGTATTTGAAGAAAACAAATCTCTCAATTTTTTGTATAAATTTACATAATTGTTTTTAAACTAAAATGTTTTGTATTCCGAACCAATATTTCCTCCGTCTCCACTTATTCATATCACATTTTTTCCCCAGACGGATCCTCATTTTCGACCACATCAGCTTTTTTCGTTGACCCCGTTTTCTAGTTTTAAAAACAATGACTTCTTAAGTACATACATTCCCTTTATATGAATATAGAAATGTCAAAACAAAAAGAATAATGTTAAAACAAGATAAATCATAAAAGGGAGTAAAATGCACATTAACTTTTACTTATATAAGATAGAGGGATTTTGATCAAATCCATAAATTGCTAAAACCACAATTTTGTACAAAAGCAGAGTATGCTTCCACACATGTATCAATAAGATAAGTTCACTTGTATAAAGTTGAATAATTCCGAATCATATTTTGGTTTTATTTTGAATAATTCTAAAATTCTCATCGATGTTCAATCTTGAATATAATTGCAGTTAATTCAATAAAAAAGTATAAAAGAAAGAAATATTTCAAATTGGAATCACATAATTTGAGCGTCCTAGATCAAAACTTGTTGACGCGACGCATTTCGCCCTCCTCTTTCCATGTTCTGTTTCTTATAGGTAATTTGACGCTAATTTGTTAGGGTAGTTAAAGTAAATTTATAGGTATAACTTATAAGTGGTAATGACATAGGATGCTTTTATGAAAATTGTGATGATCATGAATTTGAGTAGTCCATTTCCATTCTCCTCAAATAAGTAAAAGTTAATGTGCACTTTAATTTTGATGTGGGGGCTAGTTAATTTCAGATTATGAAAATATAATTAAGATAAATGTGTCTAAAATAATTTTAATTTAATTTCAAAAATACCAAAATCAGCAACTGAAATATCTTCACTAGCCAAAAGCTTTTGACTTCTGGAATTCTGATTTTAAAAATTCAGAAGCAAGAAACAGAATTTGTAAATACTCCAAATCTACTATTCTTGCTCAAAAGCTCAAAAGTGCATTTTGATCAGGATTTACAAGCACTTCTTACACGTGAGACTCGAGGCATTATAATTATGAAGTTGGGAAAATTACAATTATGATCTTATATATATTAGGGGTGACAATTTTGGGACACTATCTTCTCCAATTTGTTAATAAGTCCACTACTTTTAATTTTGTGGCAATATTGGTCCTCCAGCGCCGAAAAATTAAAAAAATTGGGGATTTTGACTTCGATTTGCGGCATTTGACTTTGATTTGGGCATTTTAGTTCTGAATGGGAGGAAATTATACCCAAATGACGTGACAAAAACCAAATTACAGGAGGGAAATCATCTTCTTCCCGCTATACATGAGAGTGTTAGGTGGCGAGCCATTTGTTGGCTTGGCCATTAGTTTGTAAACATTATGTCAGTCTTGTTTTTATAAATATAGTAACCTTGTTTGGCATTCTTCTTTGTCGTTATTTACTTTTGCTAGTATAGATAAAGATCCCATGGATTATATAAAGACTAGGGGAGCGGTCTTGTCGATTGTGGAACGCTCTCGAGGGCCGTAATCATAAACTTTGTTCCAAGTCATAGAGGCTATGAAATGTGGAATATCACGCCATTGACACAATTTGTTTGTGCGTGACATTCTCAGTGTCTTGTTCCATGCGCAGTGACCCGCAGGGTCAATGCATGCTCAAATATCTATACTTAGGTGAGTATGAGATTGAACGACCCTGCAAGGATTCCTCGTTGGTTCTGTGTCGAACTTGGAGCCCTTCGATTTTGTAGTGTGAAATTAGTCCTATGACCTGAGATGTCATGGCTGAAATGTGTATTGCCCAATATACTTTGATATACACGTGTATTCCAGGAGACCATACGACAACGTATGTTATGTATAGTTTGGCAGTATGATAGATCAGGTGACATTAGATATAAGAATCATCCAGGGTGAAACACATGGTATTTACTTGTTGGGAAATATACATATAGCCCAACTAAGCACAACGGAAAATTAAAATTTTAGTTTTTAGGATTTAAACATGCGAGTTTATTAATCCTACGGGCTTATCACATATCATAGGCTTGCACATCTCTACACTAGTTATTTAAAACTTAAATAAAGAAAATCTTACCTTATTCGATTTTTCGCAAAACCCGAAGAGTTTTTTCTTCCTTAACGTTAACTCCCTAGCTTGCTCCTCGTTCCTTGAATCAACCCCTTCGTTTTTCTCTTTGATGAAGATTTCGAATTCCTCCACCAAAAACGCCTTTGATCGGATTCTTGATTCACTTCAGAGACCCCAAGTGTTTCTCCTCTAAAGTTGATCCACACCTCGGATGCCCACTCGTTTATAATCTTTACCTAAGTTGATCTATAAACGTTTATTCTAACTCTAAGGAATAGTGTATGGGATTAAGGTAAAAGCAAAAATTACTTTCTCTAAGTATTTTGGAAAAAGTTCTTGATTTCATGATCTTGATGAATAATCAAGAACTCAATAATTTGTACGTGGAGAGAGAGAGAGAGAGAGAGAGAGAGAGAGAGAGACGATCTTCTATGCTAGAGGAACGAAAATTTTTGGCTTATGAATCTATGAAATTTTCGTTCTCTACATGACCTATATATAGTACTCGGTTCTTGCAATTCTTTCCTCTGTAGAACTCTTCTACATTGATGCTTTTCCATATAGGAATAGAAGACTAACTAATTTCTAAATAGAACTCTTCTATTTTAATTAGTTTCCTCTTTCTCCAAGAAATCTTATTTCCTTCCACTTCCACCAAATTTTCGACCAAGGCTATAAAATAAGCCTTTAATAATTAATCCACCATACTAGATTAATTAAAAGTCATTTCCAATTAATTAAACGCTTTCTAGACTTAAGCTTGATTAAATTGATCATATGAACTTAATTAATTCATTTATCCAACACTTGAATAAATAAAAGTCTTAATAAATTAATATATTAATTCAATTACTTTGAATTAAATTCTCTTAGTTAAGAAATGGATTTATCCGAGTATGGTGTGTGACCTTTAGGTTCACCAACATACTAGTAGTGAGTTCATAACATTTATGATTTAATTTGGACAATTAAATTATCTCGATTAATTAAACACTTTTAATTAATCATCTTATTATTTAATCTCCATTAAATATAAGATACCCGCGAATCAAACAAAAGTTTCTAGCTACTTATCTTGAAGACCTAGATGTAGGCGATTCAAAGTGAACCTTTCCAATTGCCCATTCCATGCAAGTGAGATTCTTTCATCAACTAATTTGCCAATTGAATTAAGGATCGAGGAATCTTATTGGTCGAGATCCTTGTAAATTCAATCTTAATAATTCAAATGTGTTTAACTAGTGATTAATTAATTCAAAAAACTCATTTTTCAATTAATTACTTACTTGCGTTGGCCAAGGACTAACTCAGTCAAACCACTTAGAATATTATAGAAAATTCACTTGTTCATCTAGACAAGTGATGGATCCTTTGTTGTCAACACCAACCTTCATATACGAGTCACTGCACCCAATCACCAGTCCATATGTGTCCTTGTAAAAGAACTGACACAGGAGTCAAGGTGCAGTGAGTCAATATATAAGATTACTGTGATGACTCAAGTCAAAAAAATTATCTTGCACTATCGCGGTTAAGAAACTCCTAATTCGACATATATAGAAATAATTCCAATTTAAGAAGTTTTAGTCAGGGTAATCAGTGAACTTATTCTCAACAAGCACCCGCGTATGTGTATTTAAGTCAACTGCACTAATGTCTATAAAACGAGACATCTTCTAATTAAGAGAGTGCATCATAGGTGCAAGTCTATCCGAATTATCTTAATAATTCTATGACTTGGACAATATTTAGAAATCACAGCCTTAGAAACTTGTTTTATGATATCCATCTAATGAGATATCAAGTCCCATAGCTATGTGAATTCTAGAGACTTCATCATACAGTTATAACAATATAAACTTAAGATGAAGAAATATCTATTTATTAATATATAATGTAAAACGAAATTATTTATTACAAGAATAGATAAAGTAAGCCTATCTAGGATTGGCTCGCAGGGCACTATTCTAACAATCTCCCACTTGCACTAGAGCCAATCTCCTTGGTATCTAAGACCCATCTTTTCAAGATGTCCTTCTAATACATTACGAGACAAGGGCTTAGTTAGTGAATCTGCTATGTTCTCCATTGTGTCGACTCTTTCCAAACGTACGTCACCTCACCAGCAATCTCTTGGATCAGATGGTACCGCCTTTCTATGTGTTTGGATCTTTGATGAGACCTCGGCTCTTTTGCTTGAGCAATGGTGCCATTATTGTAATAGTACAGAGGTACTGGATCGACAATGCTAGGGATTGCACCCAACCCTTGGATGAAGTTTCTAATCCAAATAGTTTCCTTTGCTGCATTCGATGCAGCTATTTATTCAGCCTCGGTTGTGGAATCCGCAGTAGTTTTCTGTTTGGAACTCTTCCAACTTACTGCTCCTCCATTGAGGGTGAATACAAACCCCAACATTGATTTCAAATCATCCACCTCAGATTGGAAATTGGAATCAGTGAACCCTTCTAGTTTCAATTCTCCACCGCCATATATCAAAATAAATCCTTAGTTCTTCTCAATTACTTGAGGATTGTTTTCACAGCTACCCAATATAGCTCACCTGGATCGGACTGAAAATGACTTATTACACTTAATGCATGAGCCACATCAGGCCTTGTACATAACATTGCATACATAATACTTCCTATGGCAGAAATATATGGTATGCGAGCCATCCTATCTCGTTCCTGGGGTGTCGAAGGACACATGGATCGAGAATACAGGATCCCATAACTCATAGGCAAGAATCATTTCTTTGATTCCTCCATGCTAAACCTCTTTAGCATTTTGTCTATGTATATTGACTGAGACAATCCTATCATCTTTCTTGATCTATCTCTATAGATTTTGATTCTTAAGATATAGGATGCATCTCCTAAGTATTTCATGGAGAATTTAGTAGATAACCATACTTTGACCAGTTGCATCATTCCTACATCATTCTCAATGAGTAGAATATCATCAACATAAAGTACTAAGAATGTCACTGCACTCCCACTAACTTTTTTGTATACACATGGTTTATCTTCGTTTTTAATAAAACTATACATCCTTATAGTTTCATCAAAATAGATGTTCCAACTTCGGGATGCTTGCTTTAGTCCATAAATGGACTTTTGGAGTTTGCAAACCTTTTGCTCATTGCCATTAGATGTGAAACCTTTTGGTTGTTTCATGTAAATCTCTTCCTCTATGTTTCCATTAAAGGAAGGCAGTTTTCACATCCATCTGCCATATTTCATAATCGTAATGAGCAAATATTGCAAGAAAAATATTAATGGGTTTAAGCATTGCTACTGGTGAAAAGGTTTCTTCATAGTCGATACCCTCTCTTTGAGTGTAACCTTTTGCCACTAGCCTATCTTTATAGGTCACTACCTCTCCATTTGCTCCAAGCTTTGCTTATAGATCCACTTACAACCAATGGGTACTACACTCTATGGTGGATCTACCAAAGACCATACCTTGTTGGCGTACACAGAGTCCATTTTAGATTTCATGGCACTTTACCACTTCCCCGAATCAATATCACATATTATTTCATTGTAGCTTCTTGGATCTTCATCCACTTAAAGCTCCTCCTTATTATTTTCTTGTAATAGACCATACCTCTCAGGTGGCCCTCGGATCCTTTCGGATCTTCTCGGAGGTTGTGTGTTAAATATTTCAGTGTTTTCTTGTGTTTGTGTTTCCAAAGTTTGTGAGATAATTTGTGATTCTTGAACTTCTTCAAGTTCTATGATCTCGCCTTTTCTATCTAGTAGAAAATCCTTCTCTAAGAAGATGGCATTGCTTGAAACAAATACCTTTTGTTCTGATGGATCATAAAAGTAGTACCCCGCAGTTTCTTTAGGGTACCCCACAAATTTACATAAGCTAGACTTAGACTCTAACTTATCTCCCACTAGAATTTTCACATAGGTTGAACAACCCCATACTCGAAGATGTTTGTGTAAGGCCGGTTTATCGTGCCATAACTGATAAGGTATTTTGGGCACTGATTTGGAAGACAATCTATTTAATAGATAACCCCAGAAAGATGGATGAACTTCAGTGAAACTCATCATGGAATGGACCACATCCAATAAAGTCCTATTATTTCGCTCGGACGCCCCATTAATTGTGGTATTCCAAGCGGAGTCCACTGAGAGAGAATCTCATTCTCTTTAAGATAACTAAGGAATTCGTCACTTAAATATTCTCCTCCTCGATCAGATCGAAGAGTCTTAAGACTATGACTTGGCTGTTTTTCTACTTCATTCCTAAACTCTTTGAACTTTTCAAAAGTTTTGGATTTGTGTTTCATAAGGTACACATATCCGTACAGTGAATAATCATCGGTAAAAGTAATGAAGTGAGTACACCTTCCTTTAGTACTTATACTAAAAGGACCACAAACATCCGAGTGGATCAAACCCAAAGGATGAGTGGCACGTTCCACTTATCCTACAAATGGTTACTTGGTCATTTTTCCTTTAAGACAAGATTCACAAGTGGGCGTGGTTTCCTCTTCCCTAAAGTCGAGTGCACCTTCCTTTGCCAATTTGTGCATTCTTTCTTTGGAAATATGTCCTAGTCTAGCATGCCACATTAGTGTACTATTTAAGTTATCTCGTTTTCTTTTCTTACTATTTGAATGTGAAAGATGGAATTAATTGGTTGAACAATGTATAAACAATTCGTTAAAGTACTAGTAAAAAGTAAAGAACAACTTTTAATAATGGAACACTTTCCATCTTTATCAAAAACTCAAAACCCTCTATCTAAAATGGGAATGGAGATAATGTTCTTCATTATATTAGAAACGTAAAGACAATTATTTAAAACTATTCTAATGTCGTCACCTAATGCCAGGTTGACTGTTCCTATCGATGTGGCAGCAACTTTTGCTCCATTGCCAAGTCTCAGAACGATCTCATCCTTTCCTAGCATCCTACTTCTTGTCAGCGCCAGCAAATTATTGCAAAGGTGTGATGCACAACCGGTATCTAATACCCAAGAAGTATCATTAACAAATAAGTTAACTTCAACATAAAACATACCCTTGGTCACACCTAGGGTCGCAAGGTACTCCTTGTTGTTCCTCTTCCAATGCCCTGATGTACCACAGGGGAAACACTCACCCTTATCCTTATCGGCTTTAACCTTCTTGACTCCACCTTTAGCTTTTAGCTTCTTGTTCATTTGGGAACTCTTCCCTTTCCCTTTCTTTGGCTTCTTAGCCTTAGAATGGGCAGAACTCACAAGTAGGACTGGCTTGTCCTTCTTGATGGTGGCTTCTGCAGTCCTTAACATGCTTAACAAGTCAAGTAAGGTTGCCTCCAGACTGTTCATGTTAAAGTTGACCACAAATTGGTCGAATGAGCTACGCAAGGATTGAAGTACTAAGTCTATTAAGAGTTCATTGTCTAGAAAAATGTCAAGACTCGCGAGCTTCTCAATGAGCCTAATAATCTTTAGCACATGTTCTTGGACATTTGACCCCTCAATCATACGAGCTCTGAAAAGATCTTTAGACACTAAGTACCTTTCCTTCCTAAACTTTTCACCATACAACTTTTGTAAGTGTTCAAAAATATTAGCACTTGTTTCCATATTTCTTATGGGTTTCGATTTCCTCCTCCTCAGCATCCTCAGGCAGAGTCGAAAGGGGTGCATCAGTTAAGACATAGGCTCTATTCTTAGAGTTGAGCACTATCTTAAGGTTTCTAAGCCAATCAGAATAGTTGGGTCCAGTGAGTTTGTTTGTATCGAGAATTGTGGAAAGCGGGTTCTTAGCTATTTTAGATATCTAGTTATCTACAAATTAAAGTGAAACAGAGATTAAGAGGATGTTTAATACATTATGTGTAGATATGATTTTAAGGTCATTTAATCATAAATTACCTCCTACTATTTAATTCAAATTCAATAACCCTCCTTAAAGAATTCGAGAAAAAACAATTTTTTTTCTTAGTGAGTTTGAAGTCCAATTTAATTATTACATACCTCAATTTTATGGACACATACATAATAATTATATAGGTAGACAACACTTGCCAATTACATCTCTATGTAACCTCAATTATTTTATTCATGTTTTACATGGACCTCAATTTTATGTGCCCCCATGTTACTCCTATGTTAAGTTAGACCCATCAGATCTATATGTAAATAACCCACCCAAAAAGTTCCACTTGCAATGGTCAACTTAGAGGATAAATTACCCATATGCATCACTATGCTTAATAATAATCACGACTTTCTCATTATAGAAAGTCCCACTTGCAATGGTCAACTAATCTACATAAGTAGCACCGACATGCTATTACTTTTGATGGTAGGCATGGAATATTAAACCCCGTTAAATTTTATCCCATATTAACTTAAAATTAAAATCATTAAGATTTTATAAACTTATCAAATAAGCAAGGGAATTTTAGTATATTATGAAAGGTCACATCAACGCTTCGATTATCTTATCTAAGTCTCTATCTGATGGTCCCAAGTGGCATACGAAAGGGTCTAGAAGGTGGGAGGGTTGAATAGACCCTGAAATCTTTTCGACTTTTAAAAATTCGTATTACTTTTGAAGAATTTGAACGCTTGGTAAGCTAGCGCTAGGTCAGGCGCTTAAGATAAGATAACTTAGACTTAGTGATTTCAACAATTACCAGAGTAGGGTAATGTATTAATCGCTTAATCAGGGTTAGCACAGCAGAGATGATTTTAAAGCTTAGTGTTCTCTTTTGCCAATTAGTCGCTTAACCGGTTTAATGCCTTTTCAAAGATATAATATGAAAATGTAAAGTGAAGCAATAAAGCAGTAAATAACATAAGATATTGTAAGGTTCACTGGGTGATGTAATCCTAGCTACGTCCTTCTAGTCCTTTGCACTTGGAGGAATTTCACTAGATTGATTATCGAAGGATCACACAGAGGCTTCTACAAAATAGATGAAAGGGAATATGATCTTGAGCTCCTTGATCACACAGACTTCAGCTCCAATGAATACTTTCTTCAACAAGTTTCTCTCACACAGAAATGCTACTTGTAAATCAACAACTTTCTCACTCAGATGAAAGAGGTTGAGGCTTTTGTCATGGGTTTGTTTAATTTTAGAAAGTTCAAACAACTTGGGATATCTCAATAGGAGTTTAGGGTTCTTCTTTGAAGAGATTTGAGATATATTTGACTGTCTTTGGAACGTGTATGAAACGCTTGAAAGGATTTTTGGCTACGAATTTTATAAGCTTTTCTCTCTAATAATTTCAGCAAAGTTTTAGACCTTTTTCTTGTGCATGTACGCGTGTGTAATTAGTGTTTTTGCTGAGGATACTATTTATAAAGATTCTTGGGATTTGTCCGTTGGACACATGCAGGCGTGTGTTTCTCACTCAGCGCGTTAAATAGTCCATTTTCTGACATTCCTTAATTTTTGCTTGTTCCGATTGGACAGAAGCAGACTTTGAACTCTGAATTCTGACAGTCTAGTCAAAAGGTGGCTTATCCACAAGTCATTATAGTTTATCACATTTAATACACTTATCAGACATTTAATGCATTTGAATTTATTTCCCGTTGGAAATAAATGTCCGTTGATGATTGCATTTAAGTCTTTCATGACTTGAGAATTTATTTCAGGTGAATCTGATCCTTGATCGCTTGAATTTTTTGAGCGCTTGATTCAAAAACCCTGAAACAGTACTTTTGCGTTTGACAGATGCTAAAAACAAATCTTCATCTTCACTTGACTTCAGACGCCGATCTTCAACTTCATCTTCGATAGACTCACCTAGAATTATATCAGTTACCTGACATCAAATACTTAGTCTAAAATCTACAAAGATAAAGATTACAAGCCTGACAAACTTTCAAACGCTTATACAGATTTTCTATGAAAGCACAAACTTCCAATCTTTTTGGGGTCTAACATAAAATCCTATTCTTGTCATCATCAAAACATCTAACATGAATTTTCTAACAATTTTCCACTTTTTGATGATGTCAGGACTTTAACTCTTATAACTCATTTATAGTTTAAGAGTTTCAAAGAAAAGCCCAAAGTAAATATAAGTTAGCGTTAGAAAGTTAGTTAAGTTAGCTAATGTTAGATTAGCTTCAACAAGATGTTTCAGCGCTAAATCATTCATTCATATATAGACAGGTAGGAATACATGATTTGCACTGAAGACATTCAAGTTAAAAGCAACAACATAAACAAAGAAAATAAAGATATAACAGGAAATCATCTTCTTTGTCGCTTTTTGGAAGCCTCTTCCTGGGAAATTTCGTTCGCCAGATCCAGAAGGACTCGATCAATGTCTATCATTGTTGTTGTTGGGAATCCTGTTCGGCATGAGCAGCGGAAACGTTAAAAAGATCCGGATTCCCAAACCAAGATCAATTAGTGGCTTTCGTCGATTTTAACAAGAAAAAGATGAATACGAAAAACTTACCTTTTTCGCGTATTCAATCTTCAATCTTCGCGAATCTTCAATCTTCTCCAAGGTTCAATTGTACCGTCTCTAGATCATCACGCGGATTGACTCCGGAAAATCTCCATCTCCAATCTCTAGGGCAGCTAGCGAGATCGAGTGGGAAGAAAAATAATTTTCTCTCTTGTATTTCTGGTGGAGGAATTTCAGTTAATGATTTCTCTTTACTGAAAAATAGTGTTTCAACTGTATTCTCTGGCTTGTGTTGGAGGATTAAATAAATCCTCCAACAAGGCCCTACAGTACACGCCCATCATGAGCTTTTGGACAATAATTGGACTATGTTGACCCAGTCAACTTAGTCCAATTAATTTAATCAATATTTAATCCAATTAAATATATATTGATTAAATCACCATTAATTAATTAATTAATTAATTATTGTTCTAGTTTAAATGTTTAATTAACCTAGTAAATTAAATATTCAAACAAATTAATTTAGTTTACCATTGTTTAATTCAATTAAACAACCAACTAAATTAATTTGTCCAATTAATTAATTCGTCCTACTCAGGGACAAATTACCAGAACACCCTCCAAATACAAGACTTGATTTTCCCGTCTATTCCTTTATAGCGCGACTCTCTAGGTTCGTCTCCATTGGCAATGGGAGGATACCAAAGGATGTGGGTAACACCTAGCCAGCACCGTGACTCCACATCGTAGCCTAATCAAGTACCAAATGACTATGTCATTACGAACCTCTATATTATGAATACCGTATAAGTATAAGCCCTTCACTGATGTATCCCGATCGAGTGAGAGTCATGGAATATGTCAAACTCACAAGACTCGATGCTATGCTAAGAATCATAGTAACATGAGATTACAGAACTACCCTTCGTGTCAAACACGAGTTAGTTCATGAGCTCTGGCCAGAGACTTTAATCTCATTTACCCATGATTGCATAGGATACTTATCTTTTACTTTCGAGACAGTGAATTCCCTCTTGGTAATCACCTCACATGCCACTTGCCCATTGTAACGCATTTCGAGATCGACCCCACCTTTTAACGGGTGATTTGGGCCTAACTACTCTAGTGACAGAATCCAACGTCACAAGCACACTGTGACCGTAACTCCTCAGGTCTAAGGCTCACGCATACCTTCATAATCAGTAATCCAATCATTGACAGTCAATGAGTAAAAACCCATGTGATCGGATTACTACGAGCCGTGTTCGAATACACTAATCCCATCAAAGTATCTATGACACAAACTCCCACTATCCCATAGTGTTCGACTGACACTCCTTTGTCAGAGCATGTGTCATACAAGTCCATACGAATCTCAATGCCCAATTGAGATTCTCCGACTTGCGAACGATTTAAGTGATCAAGTACCAAACCCTTCCAGTGCCCATCTCCTTAAGGAATGCGAAGGTTTGCCTTGACACACATAGACTAGTTGTTCCTTTAAAAGTTTATAGATGTCATCAAGAATTATACGAACAACATATTTTTGCCTTTATATTAATTGGATGTTGCACAATATAAACTTGTGCCTTATATTCTAACTCCTCGTTGGCATCGAGGGCACATTCCCAACAATTATATGATAAACTTCGTTGTAGTCCTCACTTCGATTTCTAGCTCTTTGATTTAATTCCAGCAATCTTTCCACCCAATCCCTTGGAGGGATCCTGAGCGTCCTAATTAAATCATGATAAATGTCTTGCATTCGATCATTGGATGGTTTCCAATTACGAGGTCTTCGCAGAGGCTCATCGTATGGATGAAAACCCATACCTTCATCAAGATCCAAAAGCCTATGCCTGCCTCGGAAGTATCTTGGTTTACGCTTCTTTGTGAGCATCTTCTTCAGGCTCACTATCTCTTCAAACATGGAGCGCTAATTCTTATTGTCTGTCTTGGACACTGGCTCCATTGAGGCTTTTCCTTTGGCTTTGGATTCTTGATGCTTTTCTTTCTCTTCCACCTTCTTGACTTCATCAAGGGAAGACTTCAATTCAGCGATATCCCTTCTTAGCCGCTTAACTTCATCAACAAGTAATGCAACCTGTTCAGCGATACTCTGGTTAACAAAGTTGGAAGTATTATGTCTTTTAGTATTTGCTGAAGCATTCTGTGCTAATGAGCGATTGAACTCCTCGGAGAGGCCAGTGATCAACGGAACTATACGATCTAGTACCGCACCTGCACTCTTGGTTGCAGCATTTCTGATGTCACAGCTTCGCGTGTCGAAGACTAACTTGATATGCAAATCGTCATTATCGAGCATCTTCGAGCAGGAACGCTTGATGGTGTTGAGCGATTTTCTAACGGCTCGTCTAAAGTCTCGTGCCTCCTGATCACTCTCCGAGTCTGAGTCAGATGAAGAAGAATGCTTTGGGAAAGAAAATGAGTCTATAAGAGCTTGAAACGGCGGCCTTTCCTTTGGATTTATCGCCGATGAAAGGTTCTTCAGGATCTTCAGCCATTTCAGCTTGTACTTCTTCAATCGCTAAATCGAGAGATTGAGTCGATTCCTCAATGTGAACTAATTCTTCACCAACGGGTGTATAAACTACTGTAACGTTGGGAGCATCCTCTATCTAAATATCGTCGTGTATAATCTCAGCGTTCTCGACAATGGGATCTAGCCCTGCTTCAACTTCTGTGATCTCCACAGGAATATCTCTTTTCACTGGCACAATCCAAAGTGGGCCAATTGCTTCCATAACATACCTTAGACTCTGATAAAAGGTTCTCAGAATAAACATCACAGCGTCTTCGTGTGCTTCATAACTCAATGCTAGATCAGCGTCTTCCGGGAACTCTACTGCAGTTGTGTAAAGATCTTTAAAGTTCATTAAAAATGGCTTTAGCGCTTGGGCTAGCGCCTGATCCATTGGCCTGATAAGTGAAATAAACTTGGCCACTTGAATGTTATGTTCACAAAATAAGACAGGAAGCAAATTATACCCATGGAAGTCATTGAAACTAAAGTGTTGGTTAAAAGTGATATCCAGCGATTGGGCATTCTCAGCTATCGCTCGTCTTTCTTGGTGAAATTCGGAAAAATCATCTGTTAACTGCATAATGATTTCGCTTGGTCTAGGAAGGGCATCACACTTGCTTGTGGAAGCGTCTTTATTCAAATCAATCTGCAGTCGCTGGGAAAAATTCTCTCTTGGATGAAACACATAGGGACTTGTTTTTTTCAATACAGTTAATGTCATATTGCTTTACATGAACAAAAACTCATTGCCTTTATATATATGTTCGTACAATATAAATCATTGCACTATTTAAATCTAATTCCTCATTGGCATTGAGGGCACACATCAAATAGCTTCTCCATGGGCTTCAACTGTCTAGTGTGGTACCCTTCTCCTCGCTGGAGAACATCCTCCTTGGTCAACCCGTCATACTGACATCTTTACACTAAGGGCCTTTTCAATGGAAATTTCGAATTTCTCACATATATGTTATCTTCCAAACTGCATGAGTTATGTCTGATCCATCCGCCAATAATTTTGATTCTTCCATGCCAACTCGAATCTCTCACCTATCCGTTTGATGCTCTCGCTACCCAAATTATGTCCAATTCCTCTGTCAATAAACCTCAGCCCCGTATGCGAATCTGCCAAATTGATTTCGCATCTTGCCTCCATGATTTATAGCTCTATAGTCTACCCTACTGATGTCGTGCTGCCTTCTTTCATGGTTCATCGCTACGTGAATCTGATTCCATAACCATGCCCTCTGGCCACTGGCTACGCGTCTATGGATTTATAGACTGTCTTCTTGGCACCGTAACTCTGCTCCTCCGGTCTATGGACACACATTTTACTCTCTCGGAAACACGTGTCTGCCCTTTGACCTCTGGCTCTAGCTCTACAGTCCAGTCACCTAGCACCGCAACTGCTAATGCGTATTTTTTTGACAAGTAACTAGATTGTATAAATAGTAAAGATGGATGCAAGTCCGAATATCTTTCCCACGAGGACTAAATTATATAAGTACTAAAAGGTTAATTTACTTATTCTTAGTTAAACGAATCGATATTTGTTGATGAGTTTTAACTAAAATTATAACAATAATTACTAGAAAACACAGGAAAGAATTGACGATTTTAGATAAAATCTAGAAAGACATCCAAGGTAATGATCCAACGAAATTAAGTATGAGTTTCGTTTAAATCAATTATTAAATAGGTTATGCAAATGTGAAATTTTTCTAGCACTTATTACTCAATATCTCAGTGTAGTAATTGTACCCATTTCAATAATGTTCTGTATCTCTATATGAAGATTTAGATAAAAGAAATGCATAAAAGGCATTTAGAAATTTCTCGTTATAAATGAAAAGCCACATAAAAAAAAATTCTATCTCTAGTCAATTTTACGATGTGGTTCTTTATGATTCTAAAAGCTTTCTCAATTTATTATTTCTTAATAATTTAATATCTAGATTAGACATTTGATCATATAATTGGTGGCCAATCAGTTGTAGACTGGTGGTCCCAAGTGGCATACGAAAGGGTCTAGAAGGGGTGGGGGGTTTGAATAGACCCTGAAGTCTTTTTCGACTTCAAAAATTTCGTATCACTTTTAAAGATTAGAACGCTTAGGAAGCTGAGCGCTTGGGTCAGGCGCTTCAGTAAAGATAACTTAGACTCAGTGATTTTAGCAATTTACCAAAATAGGGTAAAGCTTGAATCGCTTAATCAGGGTTAGCACAACGGAAATGATTTTAAAGCTTTAGCGTTCGTTTTGGTTAAATAGTCGCTTAGCAGTTTAGTTTGTCCTTTTCAGAATAAATAAGAGAATATTAAACAAGACAATAATGAAAGTAAATGACACAAGAAATTGTAAGGTTCACTGGGTGATGTAATCCCAGCTACGTCCTTCTTCTCATTTTTTACTTGGAGGGAAATTTACTAAGATGATTATCAAAGAATCACACAGAATATTCTACAAAATAGTAAAGAGGTGAAAATGATCTCGGGCTCCTTGATCACACAGATTTTAGCACCAATGAAGATCTTCTTCTACAAGCTTCTCTCACTCAAAAATAATGCTTGTAAGGGGTTTCAACAACTTTCTCACTCAGATGAAAGGTTGAGGGTTTTGTCACACAGGTTTTGTTTGTTTTTGGAAAGATCAAACAACTTGGAATATCTTAGTAAGAGTTTAGGTTTCTTCTTGGAAGAGGTTTGAGATATTTGTGACTGTCTGGAATGTATGTAAAAAGCTTGCAGAATTTTGGCTATGGAGTTTCTAAGCTTTTTCTTTGAAAGAGAATTTCAGCAAAATTTTCTTGTGCATGTACTTATATCTTTTTTTTTTTTTAGGGTTTGCTGGAGGTAAGGTGTTTATAGGCATTTTCTTGGGATTATGTTCGTTAGACACATGTAGGAGCGTTCCTTTCAAGCGGCACGTGATCCTACCTTTTCTCTGACATTCCTGAAATCCTGCTGGTTCCGATTGGACGGGAGCAGCTATAAACTCTGAAAATTCTGATAGTCTAGTCAAAAGGTGGCTTGTCCACAAGTCATAATAGCTTATCACATTTAATGCACTTATCAGGCATTTAATGCATTTGAATTTATTTCCCGTTGGAAATAAATGTCTGTTAAATGATTGCATTTAAGTCCTTCATGACTTGAGGATTTATTTCAGGTGAATCTGATACTGATCGCTGGAGTGCTTTGAGCGTTTGATCCATAAATCCTGAAATAGTCCTTTGGCGTTTGACTGATGCTAAGAACAAATCTTCATCTTCATTTGACTTCAGACGCTGATCTTCAACTTCTTCTCTAATAGATTCACCTAGAATTTTATTAACGATTCGGTATCTAATACTTAGTCTAAAATCTATAAAGATAAAAATTACAAGCCTAATCAAACTTACATACTTTCAAACGCTTATACAATTGATCTATGAAAACATAAACTTACATTATATTTGGGGTCTAACATAAAGTCCGATCGTGTCATCATCAAAACATCTAACATGAAATTCCTAACAATTTTCCCCTTTTTGATGATGTCAAGACCTTTAACTCTTATAACTCTTTTATAGTTTAAGAGTTTTTTTAAAGAAAAGCCCAAATAATTATAAGTTAGAGTTAGAAAGTTAGTTAGTTGTTAGATTAGCCTCAACAAGGTGTTTCAGCGTTCAATCATTCATTCATATAATTTCAAACAAAGTATTCAGATGATTGTGCTGAGAGTAAAGAATTTAAAACAACAACAGCATATAAAGAGAAAGAAAAAAAATGAGGCATCATCTTCTTTTTCGCTACACATTTCTTCTCCTTGATAGATTTCATTAACTAGGTCCAGAAAGAGTCGATCAATGTCTATGATGGTAGTGTACTGGACTTCATCAAAATCATGTCTTCTATGTTTAGCGCTTTCCTTTAACTCTAAAAATCTTTCCACCCAATCCATCGGAGGGATTCCAAGTTCTCGGATCAAGTCATGGTAAATGTCTTGTCTTCGATCATTGGTGGATTTCCAATTTAAAGGCCTTCTAAGCGATTCGGCATATGGATGAAAACCTATATTTTCTAAGAATTCGATGTCTAAGTCTGGAAGCCTGTGCCTGCCTTGATAATATCTTGGGTTGCGCTTCTTAGTTAGCATTTTCTTTATACCTGCTATTTCATTGAACATAGAATGCCAGTGCTTGTTATCGGTTTTGGAGATTGATTCTTTCAAGGCTTTGGACGTTTGATGCTTTTCTTTCTCATTTTCCCTCTTCTTGGCATCATCAAGAGAGGTTTTCAATTCAACGATATCTTTGTGCAATAGCCGAACTTCTTCACAAGTAGAGCGACTTGTTGAGTGATACTCTGAGCAACGGCATTTGAAGAACTGTGCCTCTCAGTATCAGCTGAGGCGTTTTGGGCTAAATGACGATTGAATTCTGCGGAGAGTCCATCGATCAGAGGTGATATGCTGTCCATGATGGCAATAGTACTTTTGGTAGCAGCGTTTGAAATATCACGACTTCGAGTGTTAAACATTATTCAGATATTCCTATCAGCTGTGTCAAAAATCTTTGAGCAAGAACCCTCAATGTTGCTGAGCGAGTTCTGTACTGCTTGTCTGAAATCTTGAGCGTCTGGATTACTATCCGAGTCCTTGTTCAACAAGGGGAACCTCGACTGCTGGAGCACTGGGTGCAACATTTTGCATATTAGCGTCTGTGGTTTGAGCGATTTCTAGAGCAGAAGTTTGTTCCTCTTCCATTGCAACAACTTCGATTTGAGGAGTTGGATTTTCAACAGTGATAACCCAGAGTGGGCCAATTGCTTGCATGATATGCCTTGGACTAATCAAGCTGGTCTGCGGGATAAAGAATATAGCATCTTTGCGCTCTTCATTGCTTAGTGCAAGTTGCACTCCTTCCGGCAGATCAACTCCTGAAGTGTAAGAGTTGTAGTAGTCCAAAATAAATGGCATCAGCGCTCTGGCAGCTTCTTGATCCACTAGCCGAATAAGCGATATCATCTTGGCCACTTGTATGTTCATTTCACAAAATAGGACGGGAAACAAGTTGTATCCTCTGAAGTCACTAAAACCAGGACCGAAATGTGGAGTGACTGAAATATCTAGCGACTGAGCATTTTCAATTATCGCTCGGTGCTCATGGTAAAATTCAGCAAGGTCGGCATGGTCATTGTCAAGGCTTAAAGGGACTTCACTTTGCCCTGGCAGAATTAGTTTCTTACTAGAGGAAGCATCTTCATTGAGGTCAGGAAGGATGTGCTGAACAATGTTCTGAGTTGGATGATAAATATAGCGTCATCCTTGAGCGATTAAGCTTAGATGTTGGCGAATATAGCGTTCTATGGATTGTCTATAAAAAGGTAAAGCGCTAATATTGCCTACCAGATGCTGGCGCTGCTGGAGAAGAAACATGGCAAAACCTCTACGCCTGTAATCTACTCCAAATTGAAACAAAAATGGATACTTCCAGCGTGTAAAAGTGTAAAACGAACTCTTTAGCCCATCTTGCAGTATCCATCATCCATCGCTTTCCAAGTTTATCAGCTTTCTTCTGTTCTTTTCTAGCTTCAAGAAACTTTTCAAAGCTTGCAAATTCTTCATCATAATCCTCAGCCCATACTCTTGCCAGATACTGGCGGGCTTCAGCTTCTATCCAAGAATTAATAGGATTGGGACACTCAGCAACAATTGGTCCTTTTCCTTTCCATAATTTGAGAGGTTTAGGGGGATAGAGCGTTTTGAGGAGAATGAATGACTTTGGGGTCAGCGAAGTACCCGATTCTGTTGAGAATTTCTTCATCTGGATTCTTTGACCAATCACCCATATGGGGATTCTTGATGACGATCTTATTCTGGCGCAAGGGATAAAAGGATTCTTCAGAATGGCCAGTAAAGTTGAAAAGCTTCTCATCAAATGATGTCATGTTGAACGCTGGTCGCCGAATATACTCAAGGCGAGATTGAAGACGCTCAAGATTGTAGAGACCCAGGTCAGCAGATCGCTCGAAGAATTCAAATTTAGCAGAATTAGAGACATCAGTCCTATGGAGAGTTCTTTGAAAGTTGATCTCCATATCAAAAAAGGTTTTGGTGTCACGTTATCTAATGGCATAGTAGAACTCTACTTTTGCATTGTATTCGTGAGGAAAGAAGTCTATGACACGGGGAGGGGATCCGGTTGGAGTGGGAACAAAAACAATAGATTCTATTGGGATAGGTGCCACTTCTATCGACCACTCAGCATGCACAGTCGCTTCACTAACTGAAGATGTTTCAGCGTCAGGAAGGGCTTGGGCTATTTCCTTAGCGATATCCACAACTACTTCCATGTCTACATCCAATTCAACAGGAATCTCGAAAGGTGGAGGTGCATTAGCGTCTGGTGCCTTTTGAGCCGATACAAGTAAGCGTTTGAGAAAAGCAAGCAAAATTTCTACTAAGTAGAAATTACAGAGAAAAGACTACCACGCTTACCCTAAGGACTATCATCGACTGACGCAATCGCTTGATCGGTTTCAACATTTGGTACAATTTTCTCAGGCTCTGGGACAACTTCTTCTGGATCTAAATCGAGAGAAGAAATGATTGGATCAGCATGGATGGGAATACACAAATCCTCAAGAGTGTTAAGAACAGTCTGAATATTTGCTTCACACTCGGCCTGAACACGAGAAAGCCTCTCAGATGAAGTATAGGCTTTAGGTTCTGAGCTGATTTCAGGAACAGAGTCAGACGGAGGAAGAACACTCGCTGGTTCTTCAAGCGCTGGCTCTGCTGGAGCGCTTGTTGATGCAGCTGGAGTGGATGAAGGAGTACGTCTTCGGGCTAGCGGTACTTCTTCTACCTCTTCATCCTCTTCTAGAGAGATGATGAAGACAGGTGGGGGAGAAGGTGATTTAGGAGAAGGAGAAGGAAACTTCTATTTTTTCTTGGGCTCCGACTTCTGCTTCTGCTTCTGCTTATTTGCTGGCTTGGCTGGTTCATCGACCTTAATAGCGATCTTTCATTTTGGTCTCTTAACCACCACTGCTTCCTCCGATAAAGATGATGATGAAGACGAAGACGCTTACTCTTCATCATCGCTGCGAACAATTCCTTCGGTAAAAAGTCGCTCACGCTCTTCTTTGGGAACCACTGCACCACCACGTCTCCTTGGCTTGAGCAGCTCGCTGATCATTTTCTTATTATAGAACTTTAGCGCTGGGACTCTCTTTCCAGCGGAGTTGACGAAATCGCTAGCGCTAAGAATACAACTGAGCACAATCCCATAAGGCTTGGGACTAACCGACTTGGCCATCGCTGCATTGAAGCGATTGAACATGTAAAGCGACCAATTAATCTTTAATTTGGTCAGAATGGCCACCATCATCTTGTATTGGATATTTGAAACCTTATCGAAGCTTCCCTTTCTGCATTCGATCATCTTTGCGCATATGTCATCCAGAATGACATATTCGCCCTTCATGTCATTTTTCTTGAAGTTGGGTTCGTAGGCAGCTTCAACTTCATCCTTTTTGATTAACGCCCAGACTTTGGTAGCATCACTAAGAGTGACATTTTCGACTTCACCACCATCGATTGGTAAAACAAGTAAAGATGAAATAAGAGAAGAAGTGAGCACAAAGGTCTCACTAGAAAAGGAAAAGACGCAGGAAATGGAGTTTCCATCGTCGGAGATTTTTGCATTTTTGAAGAAGAAAAGGGTTTCTTCCTCATAGATGTTAAAAACGGAAGTTATCATATCACGTAAACTAGATTCCTAGACGAGTGGAATAACAGTCCGTAGAGGGAAGTTCTGGTTATCAAAAAGATAGTCCCAGTTAACAAGAAAACCGGCGTTAACAGTGACTGGTTTCTCAGATTTGGAAGATTTTCCGGCAGCAGATTTTGAAGATTTGGGTGCCATTGATGAACTCGAAAAGCTTCAGTTGAGGAGAGAAAAGATATTGTTTTGCCTTAGAGAGAAAGACCTTTTACAGTAGAAGAATTTTGAGAGTGATAAAATTTTACTGTAAAGGTTGTGAAGGGTTTAAATAGGAGGCAAAAATAACTCCTCAAATAGTAGATGAATGACACGTGTACAAACATTAATTTTGAAAATAACAAAAATTAAATCTGAGCCGTTTACTCATAAAGACGGATGTCAAAAAGTGCGGTAAAATAGAGTAACAACTGTGAATTATAAAGGTTTGAAATCTGCAGTTAGTTTTTCAAAACGTTTGAATAATTTTGAAATTTTCAGCGTGAAATACACGTGCCTGATAGTACACTGACACGTACTCAGACAGGTGCAGTTACTGAACCGCCTAGTTTTTAGATAGGAATCATTAACCGTCAGTTTTGATTTGATAAGCACGTATGGGCAGTTGTCAAATCTAAACTTTTGGACTTATCCACACGCTACCTTTTAGCGATGAAAACTATGCATGTTTTTCAGAGAATGATACTTAGAATTTAAGTGGGAATCTTTTAACGCTGAAGTCTTTGAAATAAAAATTCAATTTCTCAAAGTTAAAGATTTTTAATAAAATCAATCGCTTGGATTTATAAAAGACATTTTCATTTATTAGAGATTGATTTTGTCATGCATGATAGATAAGCGCTAGTGATCAATGCAGAAAAGTTTCAAAGTCATTTTTAATCACAGTCGCTCAAAGATTGAGACAAGTACAATTTTAAAGTTCCCCCTAAAATTGATAACTTTTTTCAAAAAAAATTGGTCATAAATTTAAAGTAGATTCCCCCTAAATTATATGCCTATATAAAATATGATGCTTTATGATTTAAGCATTTAAATCGATCATACCTAATTCACTTCTCAAAGTGAGAAAGCATTGTTCGTTGAGCGCTTTGATGAAGATACCTACCAATTGTTTGTCAGTTCCAATGAAATGCATGGAGATATCTTTCTTTTGAACATGGTCACGCAAGAAATGGTAGCGAATGTCAATGTGTTTGGTTCTAGAATGAAGGACAGGATTTTGGGTCATAGCTAAAGTGCTTTGATTATCACAATGGATTGAGGTAGGACCTAAGATTGTTCCATAATCTCTAAGTTATTGCCTTCATCCAAAGGATTTGTACACAACAGCTTCCAGCAGCTACATACTCTGCATCAGCGGTAGAAGTCGCTATGGATTGTTGTTTCTTACTATGCCACGAAATTAGTCTATCGCCTAGAAATTGACATGTACCACTAGTACTCTTTCTATCAATTTTGCATCCTGCAAAATCTGCGTCTGAATAACCAATTAGTTCAAAAGGAGAGTCCCTTGGATACCATAAGCCCACCTTTTGTGTGCCTTTTAGGTATTTAAGAATTCTTTTGGTAGCATTTAAGTGTGATTCTCTAGGATCAGTTTGAAAACGTGCACACATGCATACTAAAAACATAATATCAGGTCTACTAGCGGAAAGATAAAGAAGTGATCCAATGATACCTCTATAGTTAGTGATATCAATTTTCTTCCCACTTTCATCTTTATCTAACTTAAGTGTTTGGCTCAATGGAATTTTTGAAGATGATGCATTTTCCATACCAAATTTCTTAATCAGATCTCTTGTATATTTAGCTTGGTTTATAAATATGCCATTAGGGAGTTGTTTAACTTGTAATCCTAAGAGGAAAGTTTATTCACCCATCATGCTCATTTCAAATTGTTCTTGCATCATTTTTGAAAATTTCTCACACAATCGCTTATTAGTAGAACCAAATATAATATCATCAACATAAATTTGGACTAAGAGAATATCTTCATTATGGGTAATTCTAAATAACGTTGTATCAACGTTGCCTTTTGAAAAGCTTTTACCGATAAGGAAGATAGAGAGAGAGTCATACCATGCTCTTGGTGCTTGTTTAAGACCATAAAGTGCTTTATCCAATTTGTAGACCATACTTTTGCCATGGTTGTTGATGAATCCTGGAGGTTGCTCCACATATTGGAGTTTACCATTCAGGAATGCACTCTTCACGTCTATTTGGTATACTGTGAACTTGTTGAATGCGGCAAACGCTAGGAACATTCTAATCGCTTCAAGACGGGCTACTGGAGCATATGTCTCATCAAAATCAATACCCTCTTCTTGATAATAACCCTGAGCAACTAGTCTGGCTTTGTTTCTTATAACAATGCCATCTCCATCCATCTTGTTCCTAAAAACCCATCTAGTCCCAATAACTCCTTGGTGAGTTGGTCTTGGTACTAGCGTCCAAACCTTGCTTCTCTCAAATTGGTTAAGCTCTTCTTGCATTGCTTCTACCCAACTTGAATCACTGAGCGCTTCATCCACTTTCTTTGGTTCCATTTGAGATAGAAAGCTTGCGAACATGGCCTCATTAATTGTAGCGAACCTAGTTCTAACAGGTGCTTTAATATCTCCAATAACTAGCTCTGGTGGATGGTCTCTAAGCCATTTGCGATCTGGTTGGAACGGGTTGAGAGACTCTTGATTATCAATCGCTTGACTCTCATTTGTCTCTAGTGCAGTCACTGCATTATTCACAGTTCCAATTTGCTCTTGTTGATCATTCTCTTCATGATCATCAGCGATTCTGACAATATCATCATTAGTAACCTCACGAGTTATCTTAGGATTAGACACAAAGATCTCATCATCCTCATCATCATCACTATCATCACCAAGATTGATTTATGACGCTTGTTGGGCAAGATCTTCAATTCCTACATCATCAGGATTAACCTTACTAGGTTCTTGGTTAGCATCATCAAACACAACATGAATGGATTCTTCAACCTTCGATTTGATCTTATTTAGGATGCGAAAACTCTTTTCATTCTTGGCGTAGCCTAGAAAGATTTCTTCATCTGCTTTAGGATCAAACATCTTTAGGCTTTGGGATCCATTGTTATGAATGAAACATTTTTGAACCAAATACATGAAAATATGAAACGTTAGGTTTACGTCCCTTCCATAACTCATATGGAGTCTTTTCATGTTGCTTGTTGATCATACACTGGTTCTGAGTGCATTTATATGTAATATATAGGAGAAAATGGATTGAAAATTAATCAAGATTAGATAAAGCTTAGTTTTACAAGTAAAGTTGAGGCCCTGAGATATTAGGTATTGGGTTCGACTCCCACCGAATGTGTGTGGACTTTTTCGTATTTTCATTGTACTTGTTACATTATAATTTTTTTTTTACAAAATTAGTGCTCTAAGTTGGCCTGTACGTTGTTTTTGGTACTATAATTTGGCTTGTTGGCAATTTGGATACACTAACTTGCAAAAATTCGCAATTTCATTACAAATTTTGCCGAATTTTGAAATGGGCCGGAAAATGTCATTTGGCGGGAAAATTGATTTGAATTTGAGGGTTTTGATGAAATGGAGGGAACATTACCTTCAATTTGGGGATTTTTTAATATGAAGTGAAAATTGACCTTTAATTTGAGAATTTAACTCAAATACTTTCAATTTTTTTAATCTTTTGAATTTTTTGAAAATTTCAATTCAAAGATCTGTTTATTTAAGTTATTTTTTTATTTATTATAAATAAAGATTTATATAATTTATATATCTATAAACTAATTTCAAGTAAAAAAATTATAATATTATATGAATAAATTCAAACTAAATTATTTTTTTACCTAATATTCTGAATTTTAATATTTTTCTGTTTATTCAAAAGAAATTGAAATTTCTTTTTTTAAAAAAATAAATTAGAAAACATAAAATAAAATGGAAAACAAAATCAATTTTTTTAGAACTTATAAAAATTCAAAAAATATAAGAAAAAATAAAAAACATTAAAATATTTAATTATTTTAAAATGAAAAACTTTAGAAATTATATCTCAAAGTATTTTAAATTTAGTAAAACAAACCTTAATGGTGGAAAATATTGGGTTATTTGCGTCTACCTCCCCTGAGGTATTGCACTTTGACAAGGACCTCCCCTCATGTATTAAATTTTGGCATCCACTACCCTTCTGTATAAAAAAAATTATATATTACCTTTTTTACCCTTAATTTTTATTTTTTCCTATTTTTAACTTTTGCTTTCATTCATTTCTTCTTATTGTTAAATCTAAACTGAAATAAATAGAAATTAAGCTTGTCAAATTTCTTATTTAAAAATAATTTTAATGAAAAACATTTTTAATTAAAAATAAATATAACAAATAATTTATTAAGCTTATGTTAAATAAAAGTTAAATATTTAGTTTTTTAGTTATATTTTTGTGATTCTTGAATTATATTTTTAATGTTTCAAACAAGTTTTTACTTCTTAATAAATTAATAGTGCTTTATTTTATTTTACATTCTTATAAACAACAAAAAGTTTTTATCTTTATAGGTTTGTATTTTTCACTATTGCAAATACAAAATCAAAGTTGAAAGAATAGTTTCGCTTTAATCTCTTTGTTCACAGAGCCATATATGACTCTGGAGTAGATAGTGTCATTAGAAAATAAAGATGTTCTAAATAATATTATTTTGATAACTTATATATATCATTATTTGTGTCCATTGTCATATTAGATTTTTCATAGCATAATATTTTTCACGAGGGAATGTTTAATTTTTTGTTATATTTATTCTATTTCTTATTTGTCTTATTGTACTTAGAACAAAAAATAAAAATAAAAAGAGGCAAATTGGCTAAATAGAACGGGAATTTGAAACTAAAAGGAAATTATTCTTTTAATTTTTAGGTTTTTATTTATAAGTAATAAGGTAAATCTATAAAGATAACATTTTTACGTCATTATAAGAATACTATTAATAAAATTTTAAACTTTTTTTAGAATATTAAAAATATAATTCAACAACCACACAAAGGTAACTGAGAAACCAAATATTTTAGTTTATTAAAATAAGTTTAATACGTCATCTGTTATACCTATTTCTTAATTAAAAAAGTTAATCATTTGGATTATTTATAAATAAGAATTTTCATAAGCTTAATTTCTATTTCTTTATTTTCTGGTCTATTTAGTAAGAAAAATAAAAAAAAGGAAAATTATTAAATAGACAAAAAAAATTCAGGGTAAAATAGGTATTATATATAAAAAATTATACATAGGGGTAGTGAATGTCAAAATTTAATACATGAGGGGAGGTCTTTGCCAAAAAGCAATACCTCAGGGGAGGTGGATGCAAATAATCCGGAAAATATTTCCATTGACAAAAAAGAAAAAAAAATTAAAACTAAAAAATTGAAAAAATCATTAAAAAGCTAAAAACAAAATCACAAAAAACAAAACTAAAACAAATCATAAATAATCAAAACAATTTTGAGAAATTAGAAAATAATCCGAAATAATAAAAATGTTACAAGAAAAAAAACAAAGAAAAAAAATCCATTTTTGAAAAAATAGAAATATAGTCATTTTTAGAATACTAAGTAAAAAAATATATTTAATTTGAATATGCATATAATATTATATTTTTACATTAAATTATTTTATAGATACATTAATTATACAAATTTTATTTATAATAAAGTAAAAAATAACTTAGATAAATAAATATTTGATTTGAAAGTTCCAAAAAACTAAATAAAATTAAAAACAAATTGAAAATATTTGAGCTAAATCTCCAAATTAAAGGTCAATATTCCCTCCATATGCAAAGATCCCCAAATTGAAGGTAGTTTTCCCTCTATTTCAGCAAAATCTCCAAATTTAAGTCAATTTTCCCATCAAATGACATTTTTAGCCAATTTTGAATTTTTGGGGGAAATTTAACTGAAATTGCCAATTTTTGCAAGCTAGTGTACCAAAATTGCCAACAACCAAATTATTGTACCAAAAAAACGTACATGCTAATTTGGAGTACCAATTTTGCAATTTTTCCTATTTAATTGTAATAGTTTGGAGAATTGCAATTTTGATCCTATATAATAGGGGGATTGGCAATTTTGGGATACTGTATTCTTCAACTTGCAATTAAGTCCAGTAACTTTTAAAGAACCCGCATATTTCTTCTACTCCTTTCTTTAACGAGATCGTATTCCTATCAACAATTTACAACTCTACTTAAATAATACTAAATGAGTGAAATGTTGAGGACTGCGATGACATCTATCTCAAAAATCAAAATGTAAGGATAAAAGAGAAAATCTTGCATCTCTCCAAACGATAATGAAGCTAAAAAACCAATTTAGTTACAAAAAGGTGAAACTAAGGCTTTGTGTTTTCTATCTACTTTTTTCATTTTCATCTAAAAATAAAAATATATATTTTACACTGTTTTTAACTAAAAATATTCTCATTTTTATTTTTACATTCCCAATAAATTCAATCATTTCTATAAAATTACATCACATCACTTATCTCACTTTTCTTTTATCACTTTTCTCTCTTATCTACTTTCAATTTTTTAAACTTTTCTCTCCTCTCTTTTAAGTTTTTAAAACATCTCTCTTTTCTCTCTAATCAAAATATTTAAAACACATCATCAATATTCATCATCAAATCTAAGAGTATCAATCTAATCATTACTTTTCAATCATTTCACACATAACACTCACCAACTTCAACAATTTTCAAAAACATAAACAAACGCCTGTTTGGATGTGTTTTCATTTCACTTTCAACCGTCATTTTTTAAAATGTACGTGAAAATAATTTTTTTTATTTTTGTATGAGAAAAGTGAAAGCCTGTTTAGATGTGTTTTCATTTCATTTTCAACCGTCATTTTTAAAAATGTATAGGGGAATGAACTTTTTTATTTTTGTGTAAAAAAAGTGAAAAAAATAGATGTGTTGGTTGTGTTTTTAAAAATGGTTGAAATTAGTGAATTTGATGTGTGAAATGACTGAAAAGTAATGATCAGATGAATAGTATTGTGTTTAAAATTTAAAGGAGAGAAGAGAGAAATGTTTAAAAAATTCAAAGGAGACGAGAGAGAAAAGTGATAAAAAGAAATTGTGAGATGAGTGATGTGAAATGTAATTTTTAAAAAATGATTGAAATTTATTGGGAACATAAAAACGAGAATGAAAATGATAATATTTTCAATTAAAAACAGTGTAAAGTGTGTATTTTTATTTTCAGATGGAAATGGAAAAAGTAAATTGCAAATACAACCAAACAGGCCCTAAACAATTCAAGCAATCTCAGATACGACTAACAATATACATAGTATGCTATACACGACTTAAATGGATATAACTTACAAGATATATGCAATTTACAATACTTCCCTTTTTGATAAATAAAAGATACAATTTTACAGTACAATCGCCAAAGAATCATGTGTAACGACTATCTGAACCCATGTGAGGTACACCATATACAGATCGATTATAAATATACCGAGACTGATATGAATCTGAAAGCCCTAACAATCACTCGGTTGAAGTGGAAAAATTCTCTCGAGAAAAGTAATAAAACGTTTTGAGTAAAGCTTGGGCTCCACAACAGAAATGGACATAGGATCAAACTTCAAAGATTTACATGCATGCTCTAGTTTCTTCCTGGTGTTGTATTCTTGTAATATATCAATTATGCCTAGGTAGAGAATAACATCGTAAACCTCAAATAGTTCTACTTCAGTTGAGACGGTCTCGGCCTGAACAAGTTTGTGGTTTGCCTGAGCTGGCATGTTTACTCCTAGTTGCACCCTTAACCTGAAGAAATTGCATGAAAATACAAATTTTATGGTGGACAATAAGAGATAATTACATGCATTCCCTTATTTATTGGGTATTTACCACGAACTCCTTGAGATTTTGATAATACCAAGACACTTCTCCCAAATCCTAACAACTTGAAAATTAGGGGACAAAATTGTACTCCATTTTCCAGGGGTGAAATTGTAATATGTTTTCAGTGATAAGAGAAGTTATGGTAATTTCTCAAACTTCGGGGTGTTTTTCGTAATTAAGGTCACGGGGTGTCTATATTAATTACTCAGGAATTAGGCATGGTACACTAAATTTTAAAAATAAAAAGTTAAAAAATGAATGTGAATTTCACCTTCCAGTACCAGGCAGAAGAAGATCAGCTTCTTTGTCACCAATAGAGTAGGCTTTCAATGCATTTCCTCGGACATGGGGCCCTGGATCAGTGCTGACGGAGCCAGGTTCGTGGGTTACTAAGAGCAAACCCCTAGGAGGAATCAAGAGCTCTCCCTGGGAAATCACACCTTGAAGAACCAAGACGTGTCCATCAAAGAACAGTTCCATAAAAAGCAATTAATTGTATGGTGAAGAAGTTCGGGAGACAGCACAATCATTTCTCCTTGTTTCAGATAGTATGAGGAAGATTGATAAAGTTATTGTTCATGAATTTCTATCAAGATGGCAAAAAATCATATTAACTTTGTAATAGCCAAAAGAAGGAAGAAATCTTTTTTACCCATTTCATCTCAACTTTGTAACTTTTACCCTCTCACAGTAATTTCATCAGGAAGCACTCTTATACTAAAGTGCACTTTTAAAGCAGGAAAAATAGGAAAAACAGAAGTACATTTCAGTTTGCCTCACCACCAAAAATGGCCTAATAAAATGGCGATTACTCCAGCTACTGGTAGACTAAATTTCCAAATCAACTAATTTTCATCTAAAGAAGAGTTATTATAATTCCTGGTGTTGTATTCAGTAATTATAATTGCCTCCATGTTTATTGTCGACACAAAAGAAAATTGGGAAAATTACAGACCCCTTAACTTATTAAGTAATTACCAAAACTTCCCTTCATTTATTGAAAATTATTAACACATCCCCTCAAGCTGTCTATTTGTGAAGTTTATAGAGGTAAAATTGTAAGAAATGTTAAACACACAGGGGATGTAATTGAGAGACATTCTTAACATGAGGGTTTCTGTTGGTAATTTCCAATAAGTAATGGGGTGTTTTGGTAATTACACAACAAATGAGGGGTCTGTGTGTATTTTCCCAAGAAAATATAACATGAGTAGATTGCAGAGCTACAACAAACACTTGGGTACAGATGAAAACAAATATTCAGGCTCAAATTTGCCTGTTAAGAAGGGATCCCTTTTCAAAAAAGAAAGAAAAAGGATACCTACCATCAACAGCAGCAGAAGTATTCTCAGTGTTATGCAGTGACTCGGAATCTAACAATGATCTTAGATGCTCCGGAGCTCTAAAGTGCAAACCCAGGAGAAGGCTATAATCTATTATTTGTTGAGATTCTAAGAATGCACTGTCTACAGATAATTGTCTGCACATTGTAAATAACACAAAGTTGTCACATTCACAGTAGAAAAGTTTACGTGGTAATAAGCAAAAAAGAAATCTTTAGCAAATACAAAGATGAGCATCACATGTTTGCCAAAAAAATAAATAGCTATAAGATACTGAATATATGTACAGTTAATTTGGGTCTTTGAGTGGCTCCGGATTACCAGGAATTTCTTTTAGGCATCGTCTTCTCTAAAGTGATTCAAAGGATAAAAGTATTCATATATCTCCATGCTGAAGGTAAGCATATAGCAAAGACTGGAGAAGCTCATCAAGACTCTGGAAAAAGCTGAATGAGTAATTCTCATTAAAATATAATTATTAGTTTCATTTCCATTATTGCTAATTCGAAGAACATGACCACTTTCTCTAAGCAACTTTATCTTGTGGGTGCTTTTGCATTCTGTATGAAGAATTAGCTTTGTATTATAAGGTTTGAGGAGGACTTATAAACAAGAGCTTTCATGAACTTTTTAAAATCCTAATTATCTCAATAGCCAGAACAAATAACAATGTATAGCCATGAACCATAGTTGTTAATGGCGAATGGCGCAGCGCGGCGCATAGGGTCCCATGGCGCATAGCGCATGGCGCACGGCGCGGCGCGCGCCTTACTGAAGCTCGGCGCATAATTACAAAACTAAATTAATATGCATAAATATATAGTTATATAGAAATAATGATAATAGTTATGCAAAAACAAAAATATATATTTATATACCCCTAAAAATTTGAACAACATATAGTCTATTACATCTTATAATATATATATTTGAGGTTGGGTTGTATTTACTGTTGGAAATTATCCCCAATTTGCCCCATTTTTACTAAGTTTGGCTAGGTTGACCAAATTAAATTGACCAGAAACCCTAATTTTGACCAAAAATTGATTTTAGAGAGACATTTCACTATGGCGCGCCTTGAGGGCGCCTTATTGAACCTCTGCGCCACGCCATGAACCATGGCGCAGAGGGTGCGCCATTTGTGCCATGCGCCATGGCGCGCCATTGACAACTATGCCATGAACTACTAAATTTGAGTGTCAACCCTTATGATTAAGGTGAACAATTTCACCAACATTTAACTATCTTTTAGATGAAGTGCCACGCATATATTTGTTGTAAAGGAGAGAGATCGGATATCCAAATAATTTGAAGGTTTTTTTTAACATATTAATTAGAGAGGCTGATAAAGTTGGACAATATACATGAAAGAGATAGTGATCACAAGATAAATAGGGAGCTAAGCAGTCTAAGAGGAAAGACATTGATAGTCCCTATATGCTTACAATTTGCCCAGCAGGTAGGTTTCTAACATGCAATTATGCCGAAGGCCTTGCAGTGGTATCTTACATCAATTGATTTCATTTCCCAATATAATAATGCAATGTACATGTAAGAATAACTTCAAATAACTAGAAATTTGGATACTTAGACCGGAAAAAAGCTAAGGGGAAAACTCTAAGCCATGACTCAGAACATAATTAGCCCAGCTCACCGATAGAGAACTATTATATGTTAACATTCATCATAGCCTTATTAGGATCTAGACATGCTAAGCATCTGTAAGATATGTGAGGGCAGCTAACATTAACTAGTTCCACACAGACCATCCTGAATAGTTTGATAGCATCATTAACATTAACAGAACTCTGCGAGAAGTTCTCAAAGTACAGTCATATTTCATAAGTACTTGTTACTTGACATTAGTCAGGCTAACATGAATAAATGGTAGTCAACAAATCAACTCTCTTCCATTGCATAAAAAGAAATTCAACTCTCTTCCATTGCATAAAGAGAAATTCAACTCTCTTCCTCATTGGACATTCAATATCATGGTTCCAATAATTTTTTTTTACACAGCCAAGCAACATATATTATGGTTGTATATACACAACTACCTATTTGTAATCCGCATTTCCAAGAACATATATACAAAGAACAACTGTGATCATTCATATCAATCTTTTCAAATTATTCATCAAAACTAGTCATAATGTTTCAAGAGTAATCATAGAGAATACCGGACAATGAGCTATGAGAGGAAGTACCTAAAAAGTGACTCGTGCAAAGATCTGTCCATATGGAACTCATAAGTCAAATCAAGATCTTTCAGAGTAGTGGACTCGTCAATTTTATCTTTATTTGTAAATCTCCCATGAGATGAGCCCTTCAAATCATAACGACGGTGTATACGTAGTTCAGTACAGAACATATTCCCCATGACTACAAAGCGAACCTGTAAATAAAAGTACTCAACAACTAGTGAAAAGTAATTTTCCCAGATAAATCAAAACTTCTTTAATGAAGAGGTGAATCTCGTATGCATCCTAGAGAAGAGTAATAGTCATTGCAAGGAAATAGATTGGATTTGTGGATGATGGATAACCTTTTTTCCATGTCTCAATGCTATCCTGTGTGCCCCAAAGAATTTAGTTATAAGGGTGTTTTCATGCACTTGTACATGACCATAGTAGTGAGGTAGCATCTTCAGTAACACCTATGCAACATAAAGAGCAAGCTGTGTCACTTAATTTTCCAGGCAGTGATTTACTTGTAATAGCATATCCAACTGAATTATGGTCAGCCAGCAAATTTAAATCATAAAATGCACTGAATGCAGCTAAATGTTTATAGAGATAATAGAATCTTATGGCTTGTTCAGGATAGTGTGGAGAATACAACAAACTGTGAAGGAAATCCAATTTTACCACCTCAATGTTCCATGCTTAGTTGACTGCATGAACTGTTTTCCGCTTCACCCTTAATCCAAACACATGCCATTTTCCCATTCATGTGGCATTGTATATACAAGGAGAATGAATTACTAAACATCCTGATATCATGAAGTAAACATATTCCTTAAATTGCTTCCTAGGATCGAGATCAAGGAATAAGACCTCTAGTTTCTTCAATCCTCCACCCATTTGCATGCCATATGATGGTTATGACTTGAGTGTTAATGCCTCTTCAGAAAAGGACATGTACATACTCTTTGTAAATGCTTGTCATGGCACGTGTGTGAGTTGAGTGAGCGTGTGTGTGTGTGTGTGTGAGAGAGAGAGAGAGAGAGAGAGAGGGAGAAGGATGGTAAAGGAGAGGATGACTAGTGAAGACCAGAATAGAAGTGAAAAATAACCGTGAGCACTATTTATCATTAGTTATAACAAAAACACAAATGATTTTCACATTCACAAGAGATGCAATATGGTGAACTGAGTCCTATTATTCAAACCTTCAGTTCAGATTTTTTCAATGTCTTAATCACAAATCTGTCGTCAAGAGAAAGATAGAATAGGCTTCCACTTTTTCCTGGGGAAGAAAGTTCTTTCAGACCATCATCGCCACATATAGACATCATATAGTCTGCAGCATTTAACTTGAACAGCTCTCTTAGATTCCTGCAATGAGATCACACAGAGACATGCAAAGTCATTCAAAAATTACATTCACCTTAAAAATGTTTATATGCAGGCATTCCTGCAGCACAATCACACAATATAGCAGACATTATTCTGAGTTGGAGAGAATCAAATAAGATTTTCAAGCATTCAAAGTTCTCAGGTCTGGTTATATGTGTAATCCAATTTTTACATTGCAAAGTGTGTGCATTCCTTCACTTACTTTTTTGGTTGAAGTGTTGGGACTAAATAACATCAACTCTTTTCTGAGAAAAACGAATGACTATATTGATGTTGTTGATTTTGCAATCAGAAACTCTTCAATCCAACAAGATCGAAGTAAATATGTGATAAAGGAGAAATTCTTCCCCAATATGAGATGGCTACAGCCAGACTTTTTCTATAAATACCTCATGCTTCCTCTCGATGTCTCAGATCTTAATCCCCGTCTCTACTCTCCAAACATTATATCCTTGTGATCTTCATACAAAGACTATGCCCCTGAATGAGATGCAAACCTAGGGTAGTTTGCTACCTGTATACTTGTACCATGGGCAGCAAGCAGCTTCAGATCCAATTTTCTCAAGGAAGAGAACTGGGCCAGAAATTGATTTTAACCTCATAGAAGAAAGTTAATTCCTTGTTATACAAATTTGAGCAGGCAATTATTTATATTTTAATGCAACACTTTCAGCATTTGTCCACTATAAAAAAACACAGAAACGGCTCTTGATAATCTAAAACCTGAAGAAACCAAGATTTCATATTTTTTTCTACATAGAAGAAACATATAGTTCAAGATTAATGTAAAATGGATACCAATCTTTTTAACAAGAGTCTCCAGACATGAACTTAAATAATAGTTACCTGAAAACCATCGGGCAGTAATCTTTCCAGTAAAAGTCCATAGAATTGTGTGAAGGAGTCAATCGGGAACCCTTCCTTGGAAAATACATTCTTATTCTAGCTTTTTCCCCAAAATCGGTTGATCTGACTTCCCGCTTAGGAACTGGTGTGATCTTGCCAACAGTATACCTGTTAACTTCATATAAGATATTTGAATAAGGTATTCCACCAAACAGAACACCAAATTTATTTCTCATACTTGAATCTAGCAAACAATATATATAGAGATTGGACCTTCTTTTCCATACCTGATACCAAGTTGCAGGTTAAGCATCAGATAATAGCTCCTGTGGCCTTCAAAAATGTCCACACATGAACCTTTCTTGACTTCTTTTGCAAATTTGAGCCGTTGTTTACTTTTGTGAGATAACTTGGACATATTTCTTGCCCTTTCTTTAATAAGGACTCCTTGCATATATTCTCTCTCATAAGCGACATTCCTATTATCTAGAAACTCAGCTTGACCATCACAAGAGCTGTGAGATATGATGCATGATGGCTCACGTGACATCACTTCTCTCACTGAATCAGAACGACCCCACTCATCATCAAGTGATGTAGTTTTATGTGATAATCGTCCAGAACCCCTCCTAAAGCTAGATGAAAGTTTATCAGATAAACTACGCTTTACACTAGGTTTTACAGATTCCTCCGAATCTTTTGATGAAATATGAGATGGCTGTTTCTTCTTTTTCTCTTTTTGTCCTTCAAGATTAAGCTTTCTTAGATGCTTATTTCCAGCAGGATAGTATATTCCAGGTCCATCCTTCAGACCCTTAGACCATGTACCAAAATAATAACTTCCATCATTAAATCTATAGAAGCCTGACCCATGTCTCAACCCATTTGACCAAAATCCATCAAAAAGATCGCCATTGAACCACTTCATAACCCCGCGACCAGACATTCTCCCATTTTTCCAATTTCCAATATATATATTGCCATTACTCCATGCATACCTACCACTGCCTTCACGTACTCCCTCTCTCCAACAACCATCATAAATATCTGAATTTGGATACTGCTTCCTTCCAATGCCATGTTGAGAGTTCATCTTCCAGGAACCTCTGTATATGGACCCATCAGAACTAACAGAAGTTCCAAAACCATGAAGGTAACCACCAGAAAAATCACCCTCATAAGTTGCCTGTGAAGGCCAAGAGATCTTTCCATTTCCTGTCATTTTCCCTTCTTCCCATTCACCCTCATAAAATGTTCCATCTGACCACATATATTTACCTTTTCCATGGGGAATCATTACCTTGAAATCACCAACGTAAGCATCTCCATTTGAAAAGATCTTTTCACAGACCCTGTAGATAAAGCTCACTAATAATTTGATATTGGGTACATTATCAAAATACAAACAGCAATTCTTGAGAGTTTTAAGAACCTCTTAAACATAAAAGATTGCAGTTCGTACCTCGTATCATTTTCCATGGTAAATGATGATTCCTAATTATATAACCTGCAGAATCGTCAAGAAAACATCTCAATTACACCTTTTACGTGAATCAACTAAAGCATCTTGTAAAAATGCATAATCAAATTTAAATCTCGTATCATTTTCCATGGTAAATGATGATTCCTAATTATATAACCTGCAGAATCGTCAAGAAAACATCTCAATTACACCTTTTACGTGAATCAACTAAAGCATCTTGTAAAAACGCATAATCAAATTTAAATATATAAAGAAAAATCACAGCAACTTCAGTTATCTTCCTATATTTTTATTTTTATAATTATTTTTTAAATCAATGAAGTATGAGATTGACATGTCATGCTTCAAGCCGGCCTACTACGAGGTCTGTACATATTAAAATGACCACATTTTCATTTAGTCAGCTCGGTATATATCAAAACTTGCATCCGGTAAAGTAATTTGACAAAGTCTACTTGATTGGAAAACTTAAATGAGAGAGAAAACATTACCGGCCACATTGCATGTCTTTTGTTGTAGCTGAAAGCAAAAGTCTACATATCCTGATGCTCTGATACAATAATCAACAAAAAATATTTTATGAAGTCATGTTTGATCAATTTGCAATAACAGGAACTGGAACCAAAGACATTAACTATGAATAATCATTAGCTACATCAATGACACGGGACATCTATTGGTGATATGATTTATTGGCATAAGATGAAGTCAGGAGATCTACAAGTCCCATTCAAGTCAAATTTGTCCAAAGGTTATACAACAAAATCTCAATTAATTTCAAGGAACTGTAAACTGATAGCCGATCAACCAACAAACGGTACACTCAGCCAAAAATGAATCAAAAAATTCAGGTCGATTACTAGCCATAAACTTATCAAATCCAACATACCAAACTATTAAACTGAAACCAAAAGTCAAATTTAATTGGATATCATGTGATTTTTCAACTAATTAATAAGAAATCGTGCTCTTTCGCTCCAGAATCCAGCCATGCTATCAGTTAAAACACAAACTTAACATAGCAGAAAAACAGAAACAAAGTAATTATCAAAGTTCATCAAATTTATATCTCAAACATATTCTGATGATTACCGCAGTACATCAAATATGATTTTTCTCAATCAAACTAACAATTTTTTCATATTCAAAGTACACCAGACTTGAAAGAACATCTATCATCTACAGAAATACACTATAAGTATACGCATATACACACAGATACAATCAACTACGATATTCAGGTACGAATTCAAGTTCCACCACTCGGAATCAAGCGATCACAATGCCAAACAATCAATTAAACTAAACACTTGATAAATTTCATCTTAATCACTCGTAATCACGCATTTAACACAATTAAATAAACAGAAAATCTACAATTGAAAACGCTCACCTGAAGAAACAGTTCACACAGCAGTTGAAATCCGCAGAGGTGAAATAAATATATTTCTATATAAATTGTTTTTACTTTGATTTATGGAATTCAATATTTTCTAATATTTCCAATTTTTCCCCCCTTTTTGGGCCGTAACGAGAAAATGACGAACACCGAGGGGGGAGGGAAGGAATATATAGAAATAGTAAAATGATTAACACGTGGCGATCATGCAACTTGTGGGACCCACGAGCTTTTTCAGGCGATCACGTGGACCCCTACTCGAAATTTGGTTGGTTTGCTTGGCCGGTGTAGCGACAGTAACGTGTGGTGAGTTGTAGGTGATTCTTGTTGGTGTGAAAGAATCTGCCACGTATAGCATATGATATGAGTTGACCACCATTTTCTGAAATAATAAAAGGAAAAAAAAAATGATGGGAAAAGTGAAAAACAAAAATCCGAATAATTCCGATTATAATTGACTTTTATTAATCTCAATCTCAGTTGTCTTTTTCATTCAACAAAGGATCTTGCTTGAACTGCGATTAAATTAGCCGATGAAGGCTAGTTTTACCGACAAAGTTGAGACACTTACGTGAAAGTATTTTTTTTATTTTCGTAGTAACTATTAGTTGATGATAAATGTCATTATTTAATATTCATGTACTATATAATTGATTTATTGAAAAAAAAAATTAAGACTAAATTAAAGGAGTATGATGGCTTTTCTATTGAGAATCTATTCTTTTTAAATTGAAAAATTAGGGTTTTGGGTGGAGCTTAAATTAAAGGAGCATAATGGCTTTCCTATTGAGAATCAATTCTAGAATAAAAAAAATTATCTTGTATTTCATTTTTTATTGATGTTTTGTATGCTTAAACTCAGGTCAATTGTATAAATGTTACCTTTTAAAATGAATATATGCATATCAATCATATGAGCAATATAGTACAGATGGAACACCATTTATGATGGAAGATTCGATATGGGGTGGGACATGGGAGGGAAATTTGACGAACAAGATTAATTACAATAATCTAAAAGTTAATTATTATTATTATTATTATTATTATTATTATTATTATTATTATTATTATTATTATGTTGTGATGTTACATAAATTTATATCAACATGTCACGGGAGAAATTATTCTTCAGGGGTGGTTAGAAACACATGTGACGGGGAAATTCATATGAAATCCGCAATAAAACTACAAATAAGGAACAATGTTATTCCTTATAATTTTCAAGGGTAAGTGGTAACATATTGTTTTTCTATTTCCACTTGTTATTTGAAATAACCTAAAAATAAATAAACTAACCATTTTTTTTGGCTGGTTATTAACTAAAGCATGTGAAACTTGGGAAAATTGTAGTGGAATTAGTTGGATACTTGGTGGAGAAAAAGCAAAAGACAAATGGACGAAGACACTCAAAGAATTTCATGATGTCCACCTTTTGGTTTTGTAATTAAATCATCGAAAATATCTTTACTTTTTGTGACACAACGGGACATTTATACATGCTGGTTGATAATAAATTAATCTAATTGGTTAACGCTTAAAAGAATCGGACATGAAATCTTGATGAGAATATGATTCTAGTCAACATTTTTGCAAGTGGAGCTGTCAATTGAATTTGGGCATATTCAGGGCTTTTTTGTTCCCTCCTACTAGTGATGTAAGTTGAGCCGAGCGCTCGACTCGAGCTCGTCTCGAGCCTATTATTTTTGAAAAAAGGCTCGCGAGCTTTTTCATTAATTATATATATTAAGTTAATTATGAAATTCAATTAGCAAAAATACCCAATCTCTTTCTCTTTCAAAAGTCAAAACTCAAAAGCAGCAAAGGAAAGTTCTCTCTCTTTCTCTTCTCGCAGCAAAAGTCCTCCGTCCGCCTCCGTCTCTTCTCGCAGCAAAAGATCTTCAGAATCGTCGTCGTATTCAACGATTGGATTTGGTTGTAATCGTTGCTGAAAAAAAGATAAAGGATGAGGTGAATTAGGGTTTCTGGAATTGGGCACGATTAGATTATCGGAGATTCGGGTTTTTGGGTAAGGGTCTCTCTCTATCTCTATCTCTATTGTTGGTGTTGCTGGGTCCTTGTTTATTCTTCTCCTTGTTTTCGCCCAATTGCGGCGCTGAATTTTGAGGCTTTTTCACCATATATGTGTGTATAGAAGTGTATCTATATGTTCTGTATCATATGTACAACATACACAAGCGTATACATATATGTAACACACCATTTTTGGATCTGAATCTCTGTCCTTGTCGGCACAATGAACGCAAAAAAAATTTTGGTGATGTCTTTAATTATATGAATGCAAAAAAAAATCAGGCTTGCAAGCCCAATTCAGGCTCGAGCTCGTGAGGAGCTCGAGCTCGAGCTCGAGCCGAGCTGGTTTTTTAACCAACGAGCTCGAGCTCGAGCCCGTCAAAGTCGAGCTCGACTAGCTCGAGCTCGTTTATACAGGCTCGAGCTCGAGCTCAAGCCTGGCAAATTCGCCAGGCTCGGCTCGAGCTCGGCTCGTTTGCATCCCTACCTCCTACTACTATGGCGGTATGCAATTTCCTACTTTTTTTCTCCTTTTATTAAATGTACTCAGAGTGCTTTTGAATTGCATTACTAACGAATGCCACAAGTACATCACATTTTCAATAAGTACAATTCTGATATACATAGTTAATTGTGATAATAAATTAGAACCGTTTTATAAGTTGATGTAATAATTTCCTGGCGACTCCATTAGTATTCATAAAACGAGGAAAATAAGTAAAATAATTGCTACAAAGACCATTATGCTAAGATCTTCACCTTATGCCCCTCCCTATTAATTTTTTATGAACCATCTTCACTTTTGTAGTTGTAAAAATATTGGTTTATCTCAGTAGTTGATCGAAAAATGAATAACACTCTAGAGAGTTGAGCGTTTATATGCAATGTGAAAACACGTTGTTTCCTCACTTTCTCTAGGAAATAAGTTATTTGTTAGGGTTTTCTTCCCTTTTAACCACCGGCAGTGGTGGCTGGGATCAATCTCATCTCTCTGGTTCATGTCAGTGGAGTAGTTCCATTCCTTTCCTTTTCTCTTCCCGCCCCTTCACGAAAAATGCAGGTTTGCTTACCACCACCACCACCACCACCAAACCCAAACCTCTTTCACCAAGATCCCTTCCATTTCAAACATCTGTACGGTTTCTACATCTCTTCCACGGTCACGCTGCAACTCCTGCCATTACGACTGAAACCACTTCAACCATCATGTTTTCTCAATGGATCTCAAACTTTTTGCCTTGTCAGGCCATGGTCACTCCACCGGCACCACCCATCTCTCCGGCCAGTGCTATAATGCCACAAGATCTACTTTCTACGTACCATGGATTTGAACTCCCCAGCACCATATCTAAGCACATCGTTGTTGAGACTCTTCTTATTGCCGTTGTGTTGGGTTACTGGAGCTGGATCAAAAAGAAGGATCAAAGACAAGAAAAAACGATTGAAAAAGGAAGAAATCGGGCCGAAAAGGCATTCCAGAATGAAAAGCCGCGGTGTTACGGTACAGAAGGGAACGCCGCGGCGTTTGAGCTTCAACGCCATGGCGTTTCGAGCAGTGAGACTATCCTTGGGCAGCAAGTAGTCGGTTTTGGGCATGTTTTAGACTCCTTTATGTTTCCTATTATGATTAGATTTCTTCTCTTTGTATTAGGAATTTATTTCCTAATTAGTTAGGGTTTAGAATTGATCTACTATTATAAATAGCTAGACTTAAACATTGTAATTTACTTCGAATCACTTTGAGAGAGTTGAATAAAAATCTAGTTGGAAAGTGGTTTTTTCCCTTGATTGGGTTTCCACCAGAAAAATTCGTCTTTCTTCTTGCTTTTGTTTTCCCATATTGTTTTTATTTTTCCCTAAATAATTCACCATTGAAAGTCTTGATTCCTAACAAATGGTATCAAGAGCCTAGGGTTTAAGTTTTGGGAGACGTTTTAGAACTAGATCTGAGGGTAAACACGAGAGCTTAGATTAGATTAGAGATTTTTTGAGGAGTGGGAACTATAGCTAGTGATGAGAAAAAAGTTAAGATAGATAGGTTCGATGGTAGGGATTTTGGGTTCTGGAAGATACAGATAGAGGATTATCTGTATCAGAAAAAGCTACATGAACCGTTAACGGGAAAGAAGCTTGTGAAGATGACAGATGAAGATTGGGCATTGCTAGATCGCCAAGCTTTGGGTGTGGTTCAGTTGACGCTGGTGAGGAATGTTGCTTTCAACATCATCAAAGAGAAGACTACAGCGGGTCTGATGCAGGTGCTATCAAATATGTACGAGATGCCATCCACCTCGAACAAGGTATATTTGATGCGTAGATTATTGAATTTGATGATGGGTGAAGGTGGATCTGTGACGAATCACATCAACAAATTCAATGTGATTTTGACTCAGTTGACTTTGATAGAAATCACGTTCAATGATGAGATCCAAGCTTTGATCCTACTTTCATCCTTTCATGATAATTGGAGTGCAATTGTGACTGCGGTAAGTAGTTCTTTCGGGGATAAAACTCTGAACCTTCAAGAAATCCGGGATATGATTCTGAGCGAGGAGATTTATAGGAGAGAATCTGGGAAACTTATAGCAGGAGCCTTAAGTGTCGATGGAAGAAGCAGTCAAAACAATCATCGGGGAAAACGCAAGGAAGACGTGGAATGTTTTAATTGTGGGAAATACGGGCACTACCAAAAAAAGTGCTAGGAGCCAAAGAAAGATAGGAAAAAGAAGCAAGATGAGGGATCCATGAATACCATGACAGAGGATCATGGTGATCCTTTGGTTTGTAGTACCAGGATCCAAGGGGTACTTGGATTTTAGACTCAGGTGCATCCTATCACTCTACATTGGAGAAAATAATGTCGACCAACTATGTTTCCGGTGAGTTTGGAAAGGTTTGTCTAGGTGGAGACAAAACCTTGAACACAGTAGGTAAGGGTGATGTTAATATCGAGGATGCCAATAGAGTGAGACTCAAGTTGAGGGAGGTGAGACATGTTCCGGATCTTAGAAGGAACCTTATATCCGTGGGTTAATTAGACCAAGAAAGGTATACCACGATATCCAGTGGTGGATCTTAAGTGATCACCAAAGAAAATAGGGTAGTAGCGAGTGGTTCGAGAAAGGGAATATTGTACTAGTTGGAAAAGAAGAGAGAGTCCATTAAGTGAGGGTCACTTGAGCCGGACGAATTGATGGGGCATGGAGATGCCTCGATTTATCTCCATTAATTTTGGGGATGTTCCAACTAGATTGAGTTTTTCACGTAGGATAAGTGGAAAGGGTGAACACAAGTTAAGTTCAAGCTATTTTTGATCAGTCTCCAAGTGGGAGATTGTTGGGTTAGTGGAGCCGGATAAAAAAAAGGATCGAAGACAAGAGAAAACGGATGAAAAAGAAAGAAATTGGGCCAAAAAAGCGTTCCAGGAAAAAACGCCGCGGCATCGAAAGACAATACGTCGTGGAGTTGCGGTGCAGAAAGGAACGCCACGGTATTCGCGGCCAAGGTCTTAAATATCGGTTTTGGGGTAGATATCGATGTAGTAAATTTACGAAAATTTCGGGGATATTCAAAATTTTGGTTTCGATTTTAAAGAAATCATGGAAATTTATAAAAATATTTGAAAATTTGCAATAAAATTTAGGGCAACTTAAATTATCATTTTTATGCATCTTTTACATTAATAATATTCTATATATAATATATGGATAATGAATTTGTTAAATAATATCACTAAAAACTGTTGCGAAAAATATGAAATAAATATAATTTGATACTAACATTATAGTCAAATCTCATGAGAACTTCATTAAAATAAAATGTACCAAGATTTAAGTAAAAGTTACTACTCAATACCACATCGAGTTTTAGAAGGATCAAAATCACTATCACTAGTATCTGTCCTACCTCTACTTTCATATTGCAAGTGAAAATTTAGTTACATGTTGACAATATTCCGCCCATGACATGGAATGTTGGTAGTACTGCATATAATGATGATGATGATATCCTTCTGATGTTGAATCTTGAAGAACCCCAATGGGTACAATATACTCGACATGAGTAGTAACATAAACTTGTGGCAAAGGATATGAGTAAGGTTGGTGTGGCATTGTATCTACTATGTGTCCAAGGTGGACACATATTATGTGAATTTGATCCATAACCAACCGAGCTTTGTTCTGTGCTAATACTCATTGATTCAAAACTATTCGAAATGTCATTCTCATCTAGGGGATTCCACCCTGCACTTCTCCTATGTTGTTTTCCAATAGCATCAATACCTGGACCACCTCTTCTCGATCCGTGATCTTCATCTTGTGTAGCATGGGTGAAATACTCCTCACAGGTAAATGGACTCAATCGTTTTTGCATATAATCTTGTTGCTCACTAGTCCCTCCATCATCATTCTGAGGAGTTGTGTTATTTCCCCTATCATCATTGTATCCATCACCACCGCCACCGCCACTACCATCATCATCATCGTCACGAGTACTACCAACAAAAGATGGACCTCTCATAGCATTTTCAAATGAATCATTGTCACTACTCAAGCCAACTTCACTGGATAGAACTTGCTCAACGTTGATGTCATGTTCCTGAGCATGCCTTAAAATTCTAGGATCTGGGTTACCTTATTGATCATCCATATGTGATGGTCTAATCCATTGAAACAATGGATACTCATCTTCGCTGCCAAGCTCTACTGAGATATTTAGAAGGTCAAGTGGATTTTTATCTTCAATATTTTCTTCTTCAGCTTCTTTGTCTCTAAGTTTCAACTTCATGTTATAGTAACAAAACACAATTTTTTCCAAAGTTGAGTGAGCTAGCCAATTTCGTTGCTTAGTGTGAACAAGAGCAAACGTGCTCCAATTTATTTCACATGCCGACGAAGATGCAGTTTGTGATAAATACGCATAGCCGATTTTCTTAAAATTGGATTGCTAGTTCCATATAACTCCCACCAATCAACTGTAATTCACATTTAAATTTTAATTAACTATCAACTTGTTGAATAGAATATTGATATAGAATGACTTAATGAGAAAAAGGTTTACCTGGTCGCATGTTTTCTCTTGACGCCTTTGCAATTGAATCTCCAAATAATTTTTTGGCTTCTTTGAATGTCATGATCTATTCATAAATATTAACCAAGGATCATAATGCTGGTTTTTTCCTACCCTCTCTGGAAAAACCCTCCCTTGCTGCATTAGTAAGATACTGAAAGCCGCAGATTGGGCTTGCTCTGCTCTCAGCTCAAGTAAATCCAGTTCGAGTGGGTCATATAGACGAATCATACATCAGAGAACCACCACGATCCAGGACAGCCAGTAAGATACTGCATTTAGAAATATATATATTAATAATATAGTATATCATTCGTGTCTCTGTTACAACACGGGTAATTGGAAATTTGAATTTAAATAAATAAATTAATGAAAAATATTTCTTATTCTAAAATTGGACACAAACCTCATTTCCGAATTGACTTAATCCCTTAGAATTTGGATCCAACACCTTAAAGACTTTATGTATAGCATTCCGAAAATAAGGGTCTTCTCCAACGCCATCCTTGTGTTGATATTTGGGATTCAGAAAATCCGCTATTATAAGGGACAAAAAAAAGTAAAAGTAAATATACAAGGAGCCTATTAAAATTGTATGAACTTGTACAGTTGTACTAAAAAAATAGTTATACCTGCTGCATGTAGAGGATGATCAAGTGTTTTATCCTATCTTTCTTTTATGATTTTCAAAACCCAATTGAAACTTCTACAATTAATCCTGATACTCTCTTTCATTAACTTGAATTACTCGTACATGCAACTCATTGTTGGCCAAACTTCACTATCCACAATGCGAAGAACTCGATACAAAGGCTCGTGCATATTACAAACTTGTGCAACTTGATCCCAGAATGAGTGTGTAAGAACAAGGGTCTCAACTCGCCTCCCGATTTGTGTCCGACTCAATGAGTTACTTGCCCAATCATCAGATATAAATAGAGTTTTTAACCCAGCCTTGTTTTTCAATAGGCTATCTAAAGCAATATAGTGGCAAATCTTGTTGCACCTGGTCGAACAATATCACCTTTACAAAGTTCTCTCATTTGGGAGAAAAGTCGTAGGTGATTGTTTAAAAAATTAGTTATCATCCTCCTTTGCGCAATGACATCTTTGACACTATCCTTCTTTGCAATATCTTCAAAAATTAAATCAATGTAATGTGTGGCGCATGGAGTTCAATAAAGATTGTACTTCTGCATTAACTTTTTTCCAGCTTTGACATATGCAGATCCGTTATTTGTCACGACTTGCACAACATTATTTTTCCCAACCTCTTCTACCATTTTTTTCATTAACTCATAAATGTATTTGTGATCTTTTATTTTCTCTGAGGCATCAACGGACTTCAATAATATGGTGCTTTCTTTGCAATACACCATAAAATTGATTATAGACAATTTGGTTGGCCTTGTCCAACCATCACACATCAAGGTGCATCCGTATAAATTCCACTTTGGTTTCAATGCCCCAACATATTGTCCGATTTCTTTAACCTCCGTATCTAAATATTTTGTTCTAATCTCATAAGGAATTGGAGGATCAATCCCCGTCTTTGTATTTTGAGCACCAAAAATCATATTCTTAAAATGATGTGAATTCGTCTTTTCAGCAGGGACATTATCATAAATAAAGAAACGAGAAATAAGCCTCCCCATACCTTCTTTTCCTTTTTATCCTTTGAACATATCAAGAACATTTTTTTGTTTTGCTTTTTCAGACTTGTAAAGTGAAGGAGCAATTGGTGGACGAATTTATGGCTATCTCACATTTTAATTACTGTTAAACCTACTACCTTGTCCACTACTGCTGCCTGGTCTAAATAAATTGGCACGCTGGTCTCTATCCCATTCAGATGCTCGTGATTGTCGATATGCTTCTTTATAAGATGCTCTTTCGTGAGGCCTACATCAGGAGGATATATTTCGACATAATCCTCATCATCGTCATTACCCACATTGCAATATTCTTTTAAAATTATATTTGACCTCAACTCTTTTCTAATTTTTGTCATCCTTGTCGCCTTGTTAGCTTTATTGTCTACTTTGTTTTTTTTATGAGAGCTTTCATAACTTCTTTCACTTCTGGCGGTACTGAGGAGTAAACCTTAACATTTTTCCCTATTTCTGTTCCAGAGAAGTGGTACTTCAAACGTGTAACACCGCCACTTCTCATGATGTGCCCACAATAGTTACATATTGAACCTCCTTTAACTCCTGGTAATTTTTGTCCTTGTTCCCATCCCTGATCTCCCTTTTCTGACATAGTTCAATCTCCAATTTTATTAACATTAGGATAAATTAGTTAATTTAGGACTAAATTCACCAGTTGTAATCCATAAGAAACACATCAATATTGATTCAGGATACTGGTTACAACTTACAATATTCAATTGAAACCTCTATTCATTTATTTTATATTTTTAATAATTTATATTTAAAAATAAAATTTAGCATGCTATGACTAGAACCCCATGAGAGCAGCATATGAATTTGGTACATACATTTATATAAAGCATGCTATAATCAAAATTATATAACAAAACACATGCTATAAATGATACTCCTATTCTTAAGTCTCAATGTTAAAAATATGTGAGGTCAATCTCCATTATTGAGCCCATGTGTCAATTTGTTTGGGTTGTTTATTTTGGCCCATTGGCTGTTTAGATATATTAAGTTCTAGCCCAAGACTAGTCCAAGATATATGAAATATTATATGAGAATATATGATTATGTTTAAAAATTGTCAAAATAAAACCTTAATCTACACTAAATTCAAAATTATATGTACAAACTATAGTTCAAAAAATGAAATTATACTTTTATATTACTAATTAAACCTAAAAGTTATAACTACTCATTCGAAATTATACATTCTATGTAAACCTAAAACATTTGAAATTATACTTCAGACTTATATGGAAACGTAAATTGTACTCAACATGATATAACAAACTAACAATTATATCAAAGTTCAAACCATAAATGCTAAATTCAATATTATACGTACAAAATATCACTAAAAATTCAAAATTATACATACAAATTATACCTAAATATCCAAAATTACATACATACAAATTATACTTAATCCGAAATTATACCTAAAATTTATATCAAAGTTCAAACCAAAACATACCTAAACACTAGATTCAATATCATACATACAAGATATAACTAAAAATTCAAATTAGACGTACAAATTATACCTAAAAATTAAATTAAATTCAAAATTATAATACAATATACACCTAAATATTTGAAATTATACATAGAAATTCGAAATTATAACCTAAAAATCGAATTAATTTAAACTCAAATTTGATTCGAATTAACATAAATTCTAAAATATAATTTATAAACGAATTTAGCTAAATAAAAAGTGTATGAAAGTAAAAGATTACCTTAAATTCTTAAATTTGGAGAGGATTTTTGGAGGAAGGATTTGTTTGGAAAGTAGGAAGAAACGTGCGAACAGAAATTGCAGAAAGAAGTGAAGATAGAAGAAAGAAGGAAGAAAGAAACCGGGTGAGTATTTAGTTGTACCCATTCCGTGCTCGGGCAGCGAGGAATGGGCAAAATATTAAAAAAAAAATAGCCCATTCCGCGCTCGGGCAACGCGGAATGAGCGAAATAAAAAAAAATTAAATATTACATTCCGCGCTCGGGCAGCGCGGAATCTGCCCGTTCCGCGCTGCCCGAGCGCGGAATGTGCTATTTTCTGATGTCCATTTTTTGTTGTACTATTTTCTTAATTTTGATTTAATTTTGTATTATTTATTTAAAATTATCGGTCTAATTGAGCCCAATTTTGTCATGTAAGCAAAATTAAATATATAAATATCTATTAGATTTTAAAAAATACAATTATCAATCTTTATCTAAATATATTAACAACCTCATATCTTTTTTGGATAAAGTTAGACTAACTAATAGATTTTCAACATGTGTCTTTATTCAAAATTTAAATTTTAAATTCAATTATATTGCATCTATATATACATACATATATATATATATGTATATATATATATATATATAGTGCATAACAGTGTTTGACCGCAATTGGGTGTTTATTGACTCAATACTAATTTTTTTAGAATTTTGAGCTTTTTAATTGATGCGGTTCGAAATCATACCAAGAAAAATTGTGAAATTCAAACACGATTTTTTATTTATAATTTATGGAAAGTAATGAGAATAAGAAAGACAAATAACTAAATACGGAATAAAATATAGAAAATAGAAAATAAGAGTATTTTATTATTTTTTATTTTCTTGAGAGAAAATATAAAGATGTGGATTTTTGACTTTCTAGAGAACGTAAAACATGCAAGAGGGGGTTACACATATTTACAAGGCCATAAAGCCGAATTCCCTCTTCAAATTGGTCTCTTTGACCGATTTCTTATTTCCTAGAGGATATGGGAATCATATCCCCTATTTTAGGAGATATAGGTTGGGATCCGATATGATTTGATCTGATCCAATCTTTCATCTTCGTTTAGTTAGCCTTCTACGTGTCTGATGTAGGTATCCCTTGGCCTCATTATGAGCTCACCTTTGAGGTAGCCTCTAAACCTTCCTTGAGGTAACCCATGAGCTTTTCTTGAGGCTCAATTCTCCCGAGCCCAATTGTGAAAAGTGATATTTTACGTCCACATCATAAGTCCCCCTACTCTTGAGAGTTTGAAAAAATTTCAAAGTTTTGAGAGTATAATTATTTTGAGGCCGCTGATGAGAATTGAGCTTTTCTTGAGGCTCAATTCTCCCGAGCCCAATTGTGAAAAGTGATATTTTACGTCCACATCATAAGTCCCCCTACTCTTGAGAGTTTGAAAAAATTTCAAAGTTTTGAGAGTATAATTATTTTGAGGCCGCTGATGAGCTTTGCTTTAAGGCTGCTGACGAGCTTTGCTTTAAGGCTGCTGACGAGCTTTGCTTTAAGGCTGCTGACGAGCTTTACTTTGAGGCTGCTAACGAGCTTTACCTTGATTACTGCAGATAACCCACATTCCTAGGGCCTTTATATAAGATACCTACACACTTTTTGTAGAGCTTTGCGTCCTCTTCTAGACTTTACCTGATTGCCTGCACATTTCATGTAATTTATGCTCGAATTTTTCACTGGGCCTCTTGAGTGTTTGGTGTTTTACAAGGCTTTCTCTTTTTCTTTTTTCTTTTTTTATTTTGGTGCTTGCGTGCTCACAAGGCTTTTTTTGGTACTTCACAAGGATTTTTTAGTACTTGCGTGTTCACAAGGTTTTTTTGGTGTTTGGTGTTTTACAAGGATTTTTTGGTGCTTGTGTGTTCGCAAGGCTTTTTTGGTGCTTGGTGTTTCACAAAACTTTTTTGGTGCTTGGTATTTTATAAGGCCTTTTTGGTGCTTGCGTGTTTGCAAGGCTTCTGCTTGATTTTTCCCAAGGCTTTGTGCATATTTTCAATGATAAATGTCTGATTTTTCACAGGGCTTCCTGCATGAGTGAAATAGTAACCTGATTTTTCATAGGGCTTTTAATGATTAATGCCTTGTTTTTCACAGGGCTTTCTTTTTAGAACCCAGCATTTTACTCTCGAGTTGCGCGGCCTTCGTACACAGGGCTTTTGTTTTTAGAACCAGGCATTTCACTCTTGGGTTGCCTGGCATTTTGCTCTCGGGTTGTCCGGCCTTTCCCACACAGGGCTTTTGTTTTTAGAACCCAAAATTTCGCTCTCGGGTTGCCCTGCCTTTCGCACACGGGGCTTTTGTTTTGAGAACCTGGCATTTCGCTCTCGGGTTGCCCGACCTTTCGTACATAGGGCTTCTGATTTTAGAACCAGGTATTTTACTCTTGCGTTGCCCGGCTTCTCGCACACAGGGCTTTTGTTTTTAGAACCCAGCATTTCACTCTCAGGTTACCCCGTCTTTCACACACATGATTTTTTTTTTTAAATGTATTTCATGTACGAGTATGCATTTATACATGAATATATAAGGATACTCGAGTATAAGTACATCATATAGTTTTGGTAACCGATAAATAGAACCGGAGACTAAGCATTCACCTAGTCATATATGTCATAGTTAAATAGATAGCAGAAACTTTCTTATTACACATATAGATAATCGACAAGAAACAATACCAATGATGAAAAATTGAACTAACGCATTTAAACACCTAGAAAGAAACAATCAGAATTCAACACCCTAGCACGAAATAAAGAAATTAAACAGAAAAAGTAACAACTGACTTAGAAAGCGATAAAATGACTAACTTTTTTTTTAAACCTTCCTCATTTCTCTTAGAGCTAGGCATGCTCATAGTGCTAGGTGGGAGCCTTCCTGAGGGCACGGTTGCAGTTACCTGTCCTGCATCCTATCTTCACCATGATACCTTACCAGCGATGGGCTTCTTTCAAACAACTTAGTGCTCTTCTCGTGGTCCTGACGCATAAGCTCCCGCAGGTATCCACTTTTGATCAAACGCTCTATCTCATTCAGCAGGTGTTCGCATGTGTTAGTGCCATGCCCATAGTCCTTGTGGAACTAGAAGTATTTGTCAGATTTGGGATTGACAAGTCCATTATAAGCACTTCGTGGCCACTTTAGGAGGTTCTTATGTTCTACCATCCTAAGTGCTTGGGCGGGTGTAACCGTCAAAGGCGTATGTTGACTACTAGAGTAATCGCCTCTGATTTTATCCGGGAAAAAGGGCCTCCATGATTCCACCTTAGCATCCTCCTCATCTTGGTCCATTGTAGTAGCTTCAACCCTTTTCAATTGAGTGGCCTCCTCCGTATTCACACAATTTTCCGCCCTAGTTAACAAGTTATCAAACCTAGTGGGGGGTTTCTTAGCAAGGTACCTAAAGAATTCGTCGTCATTCAAGCCTTGGGCGAACACGTTGGATAACACGTCAATACTGGCTGAGGGGACTTCGAGGGCAACAACATTGAATCTCTGTATATATCCTCGTAGGGGCTCCTTGACCCCCTGGTACATGCTTAATTAACTCAAAGGTGTCTTTTTGTACTTTTTGCTACTTTTTCTACTTTTTGCTACTAGAAAAACCCAGGTGTAGTGGATTGGGAGAAAGTGGATAGTTTGGGGAGTTTACTCCTCCGTCCTCCCCCAAATCCTCCATTGGGGGCCCTGCGCTTATCGAGCCCGTCGCCTATGGGTAACCTAGAGCCGCTTACCTCCATACGTGGTTTGCGGGCTATTGCATATGGACAGGTTTGCTCTGCTGGGTGACCGACGGAGATTTACCCTGGGATTTCCAAAAAAAAAAAAAAATTAGTGAAGGAACATCGAGCTAAAGTCCTTAAAAGAGTGAATAGAATTAAGGACTAGCTAATTAAACCACTGTTGGGCTGCCCGTGTTAAGGTAGTAAGAAACACTCGGCATTTCACTCTATCAGAGTACTGGTGTAGCAGAGCACAATTTTCAAATTTCCACAAATGCTTAGTTGGATCAGATGAACCGTCGTATTCCGACACATTAGGTGCTCGAAAATTATTGGGCAATTCATCAGCTAATATTCTCGGGCTGAAAGGAACTCTTTTTGGCGGATCGGGAGCACTCGCTCCCATACGCTTTCTCATTTCCCTCATTTCTTCTTGCTTATCCTCGATCTTGTCCATCACATTAACCCGAGGCAAGCCAGTAGCCCCCCCCTCAAGATATCCTTGTCTCGGAAGGCTAGTGGTGGTTCCGAATACATTCACCCCTGCCATTATGGGTGTTAGGATTATGCCCTCCATGCCATAGAGGAATTAGATTAAATATGGCATTTATCTTTATGTTATACAAACTCTTATTCTTTAATAAAGACATTGTTTTGTTCATATCAATCTTGATGGCATTAATATAAGTATTGAACAAATAAGGCCCAAGTAATCAAGAGAGAGCTCTACTCCTCAATGGTTAGAGGAGATGGACGCTAGAAGTATCGGTTCCTTATTTACTTATACTATAGTTCGCAAGTCGACGAGTCTTAATTGAGCATTAAGACCAAATTTGTATGACGCAAACTTTGACAAGGAGTGCCAGTCGGTCACTTTGGATGGTGGGAGCTTGGTCATAGATATATCAATGGAATTGATATATTCAAACACGGCTCGCCGTAATTCAATCACATGGGTAATTACTCTTTGACTGTTAATAATTGAATTATTGGTCACGATAGTGTGCATGAGCCATAGACCTGAGGATTCACGAAGATTGGACTTGTGACACTCAATGAGTTATTAGAGTAGTTAGATTCACTTCACCCTTTAGTGGGATCAACCTCGAAGTGCGGTTCAGAAGAACAAGTGGCAATTATTTGGTGATTGTCAATAGCGATTCACTATCTCAGGTAGTATCGAATTAACGTCCTGTGCGATCGTGGGTAAATAAAATTATAAGTTTTTGACCAAAGCAGGAGAACTAACTTATGTATAGTACATAAGGGTAGTTCAGTAATTTCATCTTACTATGATTCATAAAGCACATCATCGAGTCATGTGAGTTTGACAAAATCCATGACTCTCACTCGATCGGGATGTTACAGTGAATGGCTTATACTCACATAGTGTCTGTGACATAAAGGTTCGTATTGATCTATTCATTTCAATTGGGTTTTGATGTGAGTTCACGTGACTGGCTAAGTGACACTCACATCCTTGGTTTTTTTCCAATGCCAATTGAAACGAACCTAGAGAGTAGCGCTTCAAAGAAATTGAGCGAATTTTTTTTTCCGCTGTCGTATATATAAATTAGGTAATTTGCTATTTGATGAGCAAATTAATTTATTTGATTAATTGGATTAACGGAGATAAATTAATAATAAATAATTAGATGTGTTTATTATGAACACGTTAATTTATTTGATTAATAAAAATAAATTAATAATAATAAATAAATAGACTTATTTATTATACTCATTCTTTTATTAAATAGTTAGATTATTTAATTTAGATGATTATTAACTAGTATTGAATTTTAATTAGATAAAAACATGTTGGGCCTAATTAATAATTGGACTAAGTTAACATGAGGATGAGAGGGGCGTGTGTAGGTGTCTATTGAGGAGTTGGATGGGCTCAAGGAATTAGTTAATTCCAAACCCATCACTCCTTATATATACCTAACACTGGTTCAGTTAAAATCTAACTCTCACATGAGACTTGACAGCAAAGAAAGAAAAAGAGAAAAATCTCTCTCTCTCCTCCCCTACAGTAGCCGTCGGCCTTAGAGGTTTATAGGGTTGTGGATTTTTCTTCAAGTTCATTGCGGCGTGATACTTAGAGGCGGGAGTTTACCAATTGCTGCTATCCAGAAGATCAAGTCTTGAATCAAATCAAAAGGTTAGTCAAAAGATGAAATTAGATTTCATCATCTTATAATTTTTGAAATTTATGAAAATCATTAAAACTCAAAACTGATCCAATTGTGAATCCGGATATGTATTTGCATTTCCACTACGCATGAACCAGGATTCACAACAATAGGATATCTTCTTCCCTGAGTGATAACTAGAGATCCGTCGTCATTCTCATGGACATGGGTTGCAGTTAATGGTGAAGCAAATGAAGTGGCATGTGGAGGGAACGATGTTCCCGGGATATCTGATGGGAAAGTTGTCGGGATGGCTGATGGGAAAGTTGTCGAGATGGCTGATGGAAGAGCTATCGGGATGGCTATCGAAGTGTAAGTAGTTGGATAGCCCGTGTTAATAATAGCTGGAGTCACATAGGGAGCTATCAAGCGTCCCCATTGATCAACCATCGAGGGTGCATTCCCTACAGATAGCGTGTTGGGTAAATTGAAATGAGGTACTCCCGGGGCTTCTCTTTCAGTGGTAATCCCCCAATCTCGCTAGGAAGGAGATCCGGAGGGGGTAGAATTGGCTCACTAACCACGTGAGTGGTAGGCTGACCAAAGTTAGAGACTGTAAAGCTTGCCATAGGCCCCAAGGAGGGATAATTAGAAGACGTCGGACGCAATTCCAAACTTTCAACGACTGGGGTCCTAGTTTCTTGTCTCCTCGTGCATACTATTGGCTGAGGCCTGATCCTAATCCCTTGAGAAAGAGGTGGTGGAGGAAACCGAGAGTCTCATCCTGTCTACAAATCAACAATTTGGGATCCATTTCCAGATCTGGCAATGGGCAATGACGCGGGGTGGGACCGAGCCCGATATTGATCCTAATGGTGGATTTGCATTACTTTATCCAATTCATTGATTTCCTTAGGTGGTCGACATTACCACTTACTATTGGTTGAATTCGGCCAAATCAAGCAATTTTGCGCTGTTCTGGAAAAATCAGCCTATCTAAAACTACCAGCCTCCGTTTTCTATGAATCTTATGGCTGGAAAGAAAAGATAAAGACCTACATATATGGTGAAAATATCCATGCCTAACTCAAAAGTATAAAGGTCCAAAAATGTTCATGAACATATGGCAAAGTTCGGCCACGGACTGTGCTGCGCAACTACGGTACCTAAGGGTCTCGTATTTGAACAAGGACAGTTGGACTGATTAGATACGAGAAGATATACAACTTTGTAGAAGGAAGCAAAGTCAGATTCGGCTTTGATTTTTCATGAAACAGCGCTCAAAGAAACTCACGTCTCAGATTTTCCACAGACGACACCACTTGATGGGGTTCGAAATTACATCAAGAAAAATCGTGAAATTCAAACACGATTTTATATTTATAATTAATGAGAAGTACTGAGAATAATAAAGACAAATAACTAAATACGGAATAAAATATAGAGAATGGAAAAGAAGAAGTATTTTATTACTTTTGATGTTCTTGAGAGAAAATACAAAGATATGGATTTTTGATTTTCTAGAGAACGTAAAATATACAAGAGGGGATTACACATATTTATAAGGCCATAAGTCCGAATTCCCTCTTCAAATTGGTCTCTTTGACCAATTTCTTGTTGCCTAGAGGATATGGAAATCATATCCCCTATTTTAGGAGATATAGGTTGGGATCCGATATGATTTGATCTGATCCAACTTTCCATATTCTTTTAGTTAGCCTTCCACGTGTCTGATGTAGGTATCCCTTGACCTCACTATAAGCTCGCCTTTGAGGTAGCCTCTAAACCTTTTTTGAGGTAACCCATGAGCTTTCCTTGAGGCTTAATTCTCTCGAGCCCAATTGTGGAAAGTGACATTTTACATCCACATCATTAATTATCAAGAAAAATTTTGATTGGTCAATTCCTTGATATTCCTTTTATTTTTCAATCTTTGATAATGCGCATAATTCTATCCTAATTAGTTGGTCATATCTTTGCAAATCATAAACCAAACAAATTTCCTAATATCTCTCCAACAAAAGACAATTTTAAATATTTTACTAAATTTATTTAATTGAATCAGCCTTTTATCTCTACTATCATGTATTTTTTTTAATTTATATCATATCCAATTCTTTATATATCAATTTTCAATCACCCACAACTATCAAACTCCACCCAAGATTTTGGCAACAACGGCGTCTCGCCTCAATATATTCTTCTCATATGTATTTTTGGTTTTATTGATTATTATTGTAGTTTAATGCATATTTTCTTGCATCGCAGGACATGAGCATGTGGATATGGTCATTTATCACCAAATAATGAGCGTTTTCATAGACTACCGAAACTTTGGATCTTGGTATAACACCATTTGCTTATGTACATTCTTTATGAATCTGACCACATAGTTTTAAGGGATAATGGCAGACACCCCCCTCAGTTATGGGATGATGTGCACTTTGCCCCCTAACTTATTGAAATGTGCACTTTGCCCCTAACATATCATAAAATGTGCACTTCACCCCCTCGGGCAGCTCGGGCAAGGGCAAAGTGCTACAAAACACATAAGTGAGGGGGCAAAATGCTACAAAAACACACAAGTCAGGGGGCAAAGTGCTACAAAGACACCTAAGTCAGGGGTCAAAAGTCCAATTTTTATGATAAGTGTGGTGCCCGAACTGTCCGAGGGGGTGAAGTGCACATTTTATGATAAGTGAGGGGGCAAAGTGCACATTTCAATAAGTTAGGGGGCAAAGTGCACATCACCCCATAACTGAGGGGGGTGTCTGCTATTATCCCTAGTTTTAATTGTTTTGAGTCTTTAATTCTAAGAGCTCCTAATTCCACTCTTCATGTAAATGTTAACCCATCATTTTTCAACTGCAGCCTGTAAGCTCCAAAGCCTATTTCGCAGCAAATCCTTCAACATATTCATGTTGATGGTGAATATTGACATCAATTTTGGTTAAACTTATCATTATATAATTTCCTTTGGTTATGAAAATAAAAGTTGCACTCAAATCAAATAAAAACAAGTGTTCAAACAAGCCAATTTGTTTGCTCAAATAAAAAATAAAATGTGATACTCACTCCACAAAATATCAAGTCTGAAAAATAGAAATGCATCAATCAGCTGCTCCTACTTCAACCAAGAACATCGATTTAGAGGATGTTTGTCGATCAATAACTTATCATCCAAATGTTCGTGGGGGAGGGGCTATTTTCTCACATACGCTTCAGACCCTATGATATAATTATTCTTTTTATTCACATTATTTGTTCTTACACGCTGTTAACATTAAGGGTTTTTGATGCAACAAATTTTGCACCATAGGTTTTGAAGATCTCTTGCATGACTTTTCTGATAAATTTTCTAAACCTGCAAAAAAATAAAGCATTAGAAGGTGTGCCGAGGACTTCCCCGGCGTTGGCCCTCTGATGCTTAAGTAAAAAATTATCAGAATTTTACGTACAATATTGAAAATTTGAACTTTTAGTTCCTCAACTTTACATTTAAAATTATTTTAGTCCCTCTGCTTCCAATGTGGTCCCTCTGACCAATTTTCGATCAATTTTGAACTGAAAAATTAGTCACGTGCCACGCACACATTGTTTTTTAAGGGTAAAAGTGTCAATTCAACTTTTGTGTTCTACTTTAGTCCCCCAACTTTAAAAAAATTGTCATTTGAGTCACTCAACTTCAAAAGAATTATCACTTTGGTCACTTGGCGTAAAATGCACTTTACAGTCCAGCCCCATCATAAGCTCAAAAATGGCTGATTTGTATCTTTATTGGCCTACCTACCGTAAAGAACAAAAAATGGCTAAATTGATATATTTTTGCGGTATCGAGCTAAGCTCGATGCTCTTGGATGGATGAAAATTCGGGTATAAAGTTTTACGGTTGTGAGGACTATGGGGTAAGGTTTTTTACTTTAATTACTTTCAAGTTTTATTATTCTTTATGTTGTAATTTGATTTAATTTTGACATTGAAGGATGTCGGAGCTTGCAGATACTTTTCTTGGTTTGACGCCCCCCCCCCCCCATGTGTGATCGTTCGAGGAAAGTCATACCATGACTCTTAAGGAATATAAGAACTCTTAACATGGAGTTGGAGAAGGTCCAGAAAAAACAAAATAGGCTTTGGATGATCTTGTTGTTGTCTTGGGTACTTTTGCTCCTCATGTGGTTGATGAAGTGAAGTAGGGTTGAAGTAAAGGATTTTGTATGTTTATGAAATGAAACTTGTATGAAATCTTTTGTATGAAATTATTTGAATGAAATGAGTTTGAATAACATTTTAAATATTTGCATTAAAAGTTTATGCCAAAACATGCACAAACCGTGTACAAAAAATCAGCACAAACAAAATCAAAATATGCACCAAACATACACTAAGCATTTGTACTATCTATACACCAATCATTGCACCAATCATACACCAAACTTGCACCAAATATACACCAAACAATGCATTTCCCGCTAAAGGACCAAAGTGATATTTTTTTAAGTCGAGGGACTAAAGTGACAAATATGACATGTGCGTAGCACATGCCCAACTTCTCAGTCAAAATTGGGCAGAGGGACCACATTTAAATAAATTGTTGAGTTGAGGAACTCAGTTGACGCAACTAGAAGTAGAGGGACTAAAGTGATCCTAAATGTAAAGTTGAGGGATTAAAAGTGATATTACCCCTAACGAATATAATCGTTCCATCCTCTTTTAAATCCTAGAAAAATCATATTTATAGTTCTACCCCATAGGGCAAAAAAACCCTTAATTTACATAAGTTAGTTGGGCTTGGACCACAGTGTAGCTTATATGTTTAACTCATCCGAAAATAATATTTTACCTATATCAGTTTTGTATATTGTAATTAACTGGTAACAAATGTTCTCGTGGTAGAGTCACAGTGCTTATGTTCCAAACTTCTACAGTAACATATGATTTGCATGCTTCAAATATGTACCTGAAATTATCGAATAGTGATGAGAATTGGCTTCAGAAATTGAGAGAAGATGTGAGGAAGGTCTTGATCACAACATCATACGAGTCATAGCATAAATTAGAACTCATTCGTTCGTTTAGTTTTCAATCTTTTACTTTCCTAGTTTTTCAAGCAGAATTCATATTTCTGTTTACGTACATATCAATTCTTAGTATCACATACTGTTCTAAACACTCAAATTTTATTAATATTAGTATTCACGTGCAAAGTTGGTGCATTTTTTCTGTAATTAAAATTAGGTAAATTACATCATTGGAAAAAAAAATACATTAATGACAAAATGTCAAGTAACAATATAAAAGTTGTCACTAATTATAATTTTTTAGTGACAAGATTTTTTGTTTTGTCACAAGAATAAATTTTACACGTGTAATAGTGACAAAATTTGTATAGAATTTGTCACTTTTGATACATAGTGACAAGAAATTTGTTGTCACTATTGACAATTAGTGACACACCTTTAGTGATAACTTAGTAACAACAATTATAATTGTCACTCTATTTGTGTTGTCACTATATATGTTTCACTAATTGTCAATAGTGACAACTTTAAAAAACTCTTGTCATTAAAAATTCTTTTTGTGACAAAACAAAAATTATTGTCACTAATTATATATATCTAGTGACAATTTTAACATTGTCACTTCCAATTTTGTCACCAACATTACTTTTTGTTGTAGTGCATCTACACCACAAGAAGAAATGAATAAACTTGAATCTACTTGCATGTTTTGAAAAATTACACCTGTGTTTTGACAAATCTGTGAAGTCCAATAATTAAAATGTCAAAAAAAAAAAAACTAAGATAAACGAGAAATTAAAAAGATAAATCTACCTTTCATTTAGTAGGAAAGAACAAAAAATAGGAAAGGCCGGAAAAAAACATGTTCACTATATGTACATTTGGAACCAAGTATTTCAAAAGTATGTTAGCAAAAATAGAATAAAAATTAATTTCTCAAAAAAAATTTTTTTTAACATTTCTAATACGGTTTTATATAATATTCTAGGCTCCGTATGGTTGTGTTTTCTAAAATAAAATTTGAGTTTTTTTTGAAAAATATGTATTATAGAAATTCATGTAAAAATAATGGCTTTTTTGGTTTGTTTGGATATGTTTTTAGGAATTTGTTTGGAGTAGTGTAGATATAGTATAAAATTTATTTTTTAGTGAGATGTGATATATGAAATGATTGAGTTAGCTATGAGTGTAATGTTGATAGTGAAAAAAGATTGGAATAATATTTAATTATAATAATTCAAATGTGTGTAATGATTTAATATGAGTTTTTATTATATAAAATATGATAATGTAAGAAAGAAAATGAGTTGGATAGTGGGGTAGTGTAATTAATGAAGAAAGAGTATGAAAGGATTGAAAGGATGAAATGATATTAATTATATAGGAGAATGTGTAGTAGAATTTGAAAATAGGGCATTTTTTGTAAAATTTAGCTTGAAGTGTGCATTTTCATTTTTTGGCATTTTTATTTTTTGGTGATCTAAAAAATAAAAATACAATTCAAAAGCATAAACATACAGAGTAAATTTTTTAAGTGTAACAATTTGACACTTACACTTCTTAAGGTGTACAAAATTTGACATTTTTATAACAAGGTCACTCATTTAAAAACAATTGTATTTATATTCATTTCCTCTAATTCTACTATTGAAAGATTAGAATTAAAGATTAACTCTTATTCACTAAAAATATGGAATATAAATTAAAAGTTATATACTATGATGCACGGACACGGACACAGACACAGAAATGACTCGATACTGACACAAGACACATTAATTCTTAAAAAATTGGGGACATGGCTACGCAGATTATATATATACAGACTTATAAATATCTATTAGACAATAAAAAGAAAACTTATCATTAAACAATAAAAATAAGCATGTGTTAACTCCAAACAAAAAAATACATAATCTTTTGCATTAAGCAAATTCTTCAATCTTTCACAAGTTAGAAAATAATCTAGAAATCTATATCACATTAAGAATTAATTGCCACCAAGGCGAAAGCAATTCAATGTTATTATACAAAATAAGAAAGAAAGCTACAATAATATTGTAGAAATAAAGGATTAAATAGCCTAATTATAATTTAATAGTTAGGATTTAAATTGAGAAATGGGGTATTTTGGGAGCCCAAAATCGAGAGAAGACGGCTGGTGGCTTTCTTCAATTGCCGGACATGGCAGTGTGTTCTCTTTTATGTTAGGATATGTTTGTTTGATGGTGGTGGTATAAGGATTCGACAGAGAATAAGTTTTGCGAGAAAGAAAAGAGGGGCTGAGTCGGGAGATAAATCTGTAACGTGAGGGGGTGAGAGAAAAGTCAGAAGAGTGAATTTCAACTTTTTTTCTTCTTCCCATTTTGGCTCTTGTGCTTTTGTAAATACAAAAAAAGTGTATGCGTTTTCTAAACGTGTCCACCGCGTATCCAACTTTATCTTTTATGTTTTGAAAATTCAGGCACATATTGTTGTGTCAGACATGTGTCCACCGCGTGTCTGAGTCGTGTCCGTGTCCAACACTGCACATGTCGATTTTTCAGAGTGTCCGTACATCATAAGTTATATATTTATAATAAATGCGTAAACTTAAAAATATTATCCAAGACATATTTTCAAATACATAATTCCTAAAAATATTCTAAAGACAAAACTTAATATATAATGTCATCATTTGATTTTCAAAAAATAAAGATAAAAATATGTTGCTAATTATATTATTAACTTTAGTTTCATAGTTAAATATAAGACTCTTGCAAATGAAAAGGGGAAAAAAAGAGCCTCCCATTCTGTCTTGAAATTGTAAACTATTTGCAATATTAAAGTATTATTATTTTCATTATATAAAAATTAGGATCGATCAATACTTTTTATATTATTGAAGAGATAACTAATTTTAAAATTTAGTCTCTTCTCATTTATTTTCCTAAACATATATGTATAGAAGACATATACTTTCTTCGTAAGTATATTTTTATATATATATGTATAGGGAAAATTACACTGGGTACCCTTGAGGTATTGCCTAATTACGGTTTACACCCCCTAGTTTAAAATATTACATCTAACATCCTGTAGTTTTATATATTGATGTAAGGTTGTACGGATTAGTATAATTATGGGTGTTATTTGTTATGCATGGTAAAAAGTATAAGTGTATATGTTAGGATTAGTATAATTATGGTGTTATTTGTTAGGTTTAGAACTTCTTGAACTTACTGAATTTTTTGCATTTGTGTTTCTATTTGGTGTAATATGAGCATTTATGGTGTAATATAAGGATTAACTGAGAAACCTTATTAATTCATGAACATTAGAGGATTTTGCCCAACCTTATATCAATATATTAAACTACAGGATGTTAAATGTAATATTTTGAACTAAGGGGTGTAAAACGTAATTAGGTAATATCTCAAGGGTATCCAGTGTAATTTTCCCTATATGTATATATATTCTTAACGACAGTACTAGTTACAGGCTTTACCCATTTCTCTCATCTAAAGACTCTCACTCGCACTCTCACCTCTACTTCATATCATTACCAAATACTACAGTAATGGAGGTGACCACAGTGTTTGGAAACGGCTTTCAATCTGTATTTTGTTTCTCCACAATCCGGCCAATCAAGAACTCTCAGCCGAGCACCGCCGCATTTGCAACACCACCGCCGCAAACAGTCTCTACTTCAACTTCTTCTAATGGTGGAATCAATAAGCACGGCGAAGTTAGAAGCAAGCCGACGAATGTTTCCAGAAAAGTTTCGAGGAATCCTTCGGTTTCGCATAAAACAAGAGAATCTGCAATTCAGGATATTCAAAATTCTTCCGAATTGGCGTCCGCTCTTTTGAGGTTTTTTTAACTCTGCTTTCTTCATTGAACTCATTTAGAATGTAGAGCTATTCGTACGCGGAAATTGTATCTAATTATTGCTATTATGTGTTCAAAACAATTTTGTCTTGCCAGTTACTCTTGTTAGGGGTTTTGATTGGATTAACAGCTAATTAGGTTTATGTTGCGAGTTTTAGTCCTTCTTCTTAGAGTTGATGAAGTTCAGAATTTAGCGCAAATTCTTGCTAACAACAACTTATGCTCAATTCTTCAAGAAGCACGTTGATTCAATACTTGCATTAAGCTATGTTGGATGACTGATTTGTAGGTTATATACATTTTTTTCACTCTAGACATGATTGCCCTATGAGTATCTGCATCATTTTTCTTTTTCATAGTTTCTTGTTTACAATGTGTTGATGTTGACTTTTAAGTGGTTTACTAGGTTGAGATATGCTTGGTATGCGAGTTTGTTTGCTCTTGGCTTGGCATACGACAATCATCCAGTTTCGTAAAGAACGGTTAAATTTACCTATGTCTTGATTTTGGGCATATAAGTTGGATTAAAATGAAGAATTATGAACAGTTATGCTCAATAAGTTCCTGTTGTTTTGAGTACAATAGTTGAAGTGAGTGTTTTTTGTATTTGATTTGGTTGTGGAATTTTGTCATCAAGCCTGGAACTTGTGCCTTTTCTTCCCGTTATCCTGATATTTCCTGAGGACCTCGTACCAAATTCCAGTAATGATTATTCCAAAAGGCAATAGTTCCGAGTTGTGGTAGCAGAGGATTTTGTTGCAGTTTTTGAAGGAAAGGGCAAGACAATAGTTGTGCTGAAGAAAGAGTTCCTGTATTCTCTCTTTTTCTCAACTGAAAACTACTACTTGATAACCACATTTTTTTATTGACATGTATAGATAGAGATAAAGTCTTCTGTATGCCGAGGGGAAGCACTCCTGTTGAGATAGTTAGATATTTCCAGATATTTTGTCAATGGCATTTATGTAATTACAGCTTAATTAGTTGAGTTAGTTAGACGATTTGAGTTTATTAGCTTAGTAAGTAAGCTTTCTAATTCTGTTAACCAAGTCTATAAATAGACTTAAGCTTGTACTTTTCATTTCCAGAATTCAATATACAGAAATTCATATTCATCATTTTTCTCTTCAATTTCTTTAGCTTAATGCAATCATCCATGTCCATTAACAACTCCCTTGGTGCCCATTGAATGAAATATTTACCTTTTAACAAAATTAAAGAAAAAACACAATGTCATTCTGCTTACAGATCAGGAGAAGTATTGAAAGCACAAGATCTGAATGTGGTATTGCGCCATTTTGGGAAGCTAAACAGACGGAAGGATATTTGTCAGGTTTGATGGATTAACATTTTCTGTACTTTCTTTCCTTTTTCTTTTTGCGATGTTGGTTAATAGTGCTTTCATGCTTATTCTCGTTCGTTGTTTCTGACTGTGGTTTGCGACACATTGGAGATTTTAATAAATGTTGCATCACACTTATAGTTCTCCATTACATTTAAGATATAAAGTATATCAAGTGTCTGTCTGTTTTGATCACTGTATGGCACTTGAATATTTTTCTTTTTCCTGATTGATTCGTGTTATACTATTCAAAACAAAATAAATTGAACTTTGAATACTCAAGGATGTCTTATGCACTTTACTCGAGAGTTAAGATGATGAATTCAGTCCGCAACTACAAGAAAAATATTATGATGACAATTGAACATAGAAATCTTTGCTCAGAAAATTTGGAAAGCTTGAAGCTTTCTGCTCAGAATACTTGAACTTCTCATTTAGGAAACTTAAGAGTGCTTTTTATTGTAATAAGTGATCCGATCTAATTGCAGCTTTTTGATTGGATGCGGGAGCATGGGAAAACAAATATTGCTTCCTACAGCAGTTACATAAAGTTCATTGGGAGGGATTCTAATTCTATGAAGGCCCTAGAGATATACAATAGCATCAAAGATGAGTCCACGCGGAACAATGTCTCAGTCTGTAATTCCACTCTATATTGTCTAATAAAGAGTGGCAAGTTTGAGAGCAGCCTTAAGCTTTTTAATCAAATGAAGCAAGCTGGTTTAATACCTGATATTGTAACTTATAGCACGGTATGCTACTCTGATTCACTGATCTGTTGCAAATTAAGTAGAAAATTTTGAGGATTGCATTATCATATACCATTATTTCCTCATACTGTTTTTCTTCATATGCATGTGTATTTAGTTTTCTAGCCTCTTTAAATTTGTCAAAGAAGGACTACGGCGAAATGCTGAGACATTTTTATGGAATTTGATTTTGTTTCCTGAACAATTGGTACTGCTGGACTAACTGGAATTTTATTTGGTGGGGGGTGGGGGGGAGGGAGGGGAGAGTGAGATCATAAGATCATGTGTTGTTGCAATGAAGTTATGGAATCTTACAAAGTTGTGGGTTAATCGATAAGGCACAAATTCATATACCAGTTATATAGCATAATAAATAAAACTTAAAATAACAAAAAGATAACGCAAATTAGTATTCTCGTGTCTTGATGAATCTCATCTTAGATTGTCTGTTTGGTTGGATTAGTTTGATACTTACATGAATACTTTTCCTGGCTATAAATACATAATAAGGTTGGAAAAGGTCCGTGATAAAAGTAAAAAAAATAAGTCAAATAATTTGATCACAATTAATATATATGTGTTGTTTTTGTCAATTCATTTATACATACAACATACAGACATGCATACAGATATACATGTTTACATACTCATATATACTCATATATACATATTTGGGGTGGTGGAGCTGGAGGGTTGTCTTGCCCCTCCTAGTTCTGCCCAACTATGGTGCTGAGTTATTCTTCCTATGCTTGCTTATGTGGTTTTGTCAATTTACCAATGATCTTACATTGGTAATTTTATGCGTCTTTAGCTACTGGTGGGCTGCGTCAAAGCAAAGGGTGGTTACTTTAAGGCAATGGAACTGGTTCGTGAAATTAAGTCCAGGGGGCTGCCTATGGATATGGTAGTGTATGGAACACTTATATCAGTTTGTGCTTCAAACAATCAATGTGAAGAAGCAGAGAAGTACTTTAATGAGATGAAGAGTGAAGGACATTCTCCCAATGTCTTCCACTACAGCTCTTTGTTAAATGCATATGCAGTTGATGGCAACTATAAAAAGGCTGATGAATTAATTGAAGAGATGAGATCTGCAGGGGTAGTTTTAAATAAGGTGGGTTTCCAGTCCTTCTATTAACAACACAATCTTGTCTATTTCTAACTAAATTTCTGCTTAATACTGATACTAGTTGATGAACATAGCATTATTATACATGAATGGCTGATTAAAATGTCATTGTTGTACCAAAACTTATGACATACGATTAATCTCTACAATTCACTTATTACACACTTTGTCCATCTTTTATAATGATTTGATAAAGAAAGGGGGACATATTACCAAATTTTCTTGAATTCTCAAAATCTATTTTTTCTTTAACCTTTTGTTAGTGTAACATTGAGTAACTGTAGTAAGTAAATTTCCTTTATCTTTCTTACTCCTAAGGTTCCTTGAGGAAAGAATCATGTCATCATAAATAAGAGATGGAAGAGCAAAATATGATTCAAAAACTTTGAACGAAACATAACATGCACTATTGCTTTTGATCATTACTGAAGCATATAGTGTGACAGTATAGTGAGGTCAGCAAAACAGACGTGTTCACTAATGCACGTTTGAGTATACATGTTCATATATTTGTCAATGTTGCAAGACCTCTCATTAAGTGGTAATTGGATCATATATTTCGTTTATTTTCTTTTGAATAACAAAAATATGAATAGTAGCAAGGGACTCATAGAAGAGATATATAATAAGTATAATACAATAAATTTTAATTTTATTTGTTTTTTGTTAACCATGTGTCAGGTCCGATGGTTATGGGTTTGTAAGGAGGGCGACGTTTCTTTTGTCATTTACGATTCTGGAAAACAGTTCAATTGAACTATATGATGTGATTGTTATATGTTTTGGGTGCTTGGACGAAAAACATGTTTTTTTGCTTCATTTTCTGTGATTGTGATTTTTCTTCACGTACTTGATGAACCAGGATGGTTCAAGTAGTATATTATTAGGAGGTTTCCCTTTTATTTTATTCCCTACTTGTTAGTTTTCGGCATGAAAACTATTGAGAGTGGCCATATCATCTATTCAGTAGCTTTAAGTATCCTTGGTGCACAAATTCAAATTGGTGTCACTACTTTGTACTTTTATCTTTTAGTCAGAAAGTTGATTATCTATAAAAATTTCTTGCAGGTTATTTTAACAACTCTGCTGAAAGTATATGTTAAAGGCGGCTTATTTGAGAAATCTAGAGAACTACTGGATGAACTGCAAGCTCTAGGTTACGCTGAGGATGAGGTAATCAAGCTCTATTTTAGGTGTCTCAAATAAAAACTCATAGAACTGAACAGTCAAAAATAAGAAAAGAAAAATAAAATTTACTCATCATTAAAATAACATAAAAAAACACAAACTTACTACTTCTAACCCGTGAAGCAAGTTCATAAATGACACTTAGGCTTTGAAGCAGCTGCTGGAGCCACCATTTGCATTGGAAGCAGCATTCGTGGGGGAAGAAGAAAGGAATCTGCCTCAATCACTATGCAATTCAATGCCAATGCCAATATTCTTGTATTTATTGTTAGAGAGGCGTCGGAGGTAGCTATGAGATGTAATTGGAGTTCACAAAGTTGTGCTCTCTGCTTTGTTTTCGAGGTGGTGGGTTGGGGAAGGAACGGGAAAGCCTATTGTATTTGTATCAGGATGTTTAGGAGGGATACTAATCATGCCTGGCATGCTTGTTTAGAATTGAATATGTTTTACACTAATCAGGAAAGATCTTCCAACAAAAAATGGACGTTCGGTTTGACCCAAGCTTGAAAGGAGACAGTTGAATTGTTTGAACATTGGAAAAGTATTAGCATGGAAAGGGTCTTTATTTTCTATGGAATACTTTGTCTTTTAATGTGTTCAAATTGGGGTCAAATATGAGCTGTTTATTCAACATTTATCTATACTTTCGGTTCATGTAGTACGATTAATACTAGCTCCATATTTCATTATGTGCTATATAATAGGGGCCATTTATTGCTCTCCAGTCAATTTCCTAGAGTTTATGCACCTTTCATTTCTTATAAAATCCCTATTCACTGCAGATGCCATACTGTTTACTGATGGATGGCCTTGCAAAGTCTGGGAAACTTACTGAAGCCAAATCAATTTTTGATGAAATGAGGCAAAAAGATGTGAAAAATGGTATGTCTTTTGGCTGGAATCTTTCTGGATCTCACATTACATGTCATATTACTCATAGAAAATGTAGTGGTAATACTTAGGAAGATATTATTCATGACATCATTGCCTTTTAAGATTATTTTGCTATACGATTTGTGTTGCAGGCATTGAATGCATTAAATAATTCTATTCCCAGTTAACATTAAAACTGGTCGTACTGTGCAAAACTCAAGTTACTTGATAAAAATTGTTTGGTGCTTGAAAATTTCATTCTGCATTATGCCACTTCCATAGTTCTATTATTCAGTGCAAATTACACAAAGGAATGTTTTGAAATGGTTTTCCAATGATCTGATCACAAGATTAGTGGTTTTTTTTTTTTATTTATTTTTTATTTTTATCTTTTATAGTTCTTTTAATTCGAAATTGTGGAGCATCCCACTTAGTTTACATACGTATATTTCTTCGCTTATTATTTAATTTTACATATTTGAACCTCTTTCTAAATTGTTACTTATAGCATACTAATTACATTCTTTGCTCAAAATATGTAGATGGTTACTCCTATAGTATTATGATTTCAGCCCTATGCCGTGGTCGGCTCATTGAAGAAGCAAAGCAGTTGGCTTGTGAATTTGAGATCAAATATGACAAGTACGACGTGGTTATTTTAAACTCAATGCTGTGTGCCTATTGTAGATCAGGAGAAATGGAGAATGTGATGAAGACGATGAAGAAAATGGATGAGTCAGCAATTAGTCCCGATTGGAATACCTTTCATATTCTAATAAAATATTTCTGCAAGGAGCGTTTGTATCTACTTGCCTATCGTACAATAGAGGACATGCACAGGAAAGGCCACCACCCTGAGGAGGTAAATAGTTGGGAGTTACAGATACGTGGCTTTCTTGCTGAGTATTTGCTTAATTATGTGATTATGGGCTCTATGACTATTTTAGTTTTTTCTTAATATTTATGTAATGTGATTATCACATTAAAATGTTTCTTGATTCATGTGTCTGCTATTCAGATGCTTGATCTCTAGTGAAGTGAATCAATAAATTGAGTTCGACTATTGGATAATCTTCATTTCCTTTATGACCAACAAAATATCTTAAATACCTTCAAGGATAAGAATTTGAGTTTTGTGCTATTGATATATTTTGAGAAAATTTGTCGATTATATTTTGGTCATTTCCATGAAGATTTCTTGTTGGGGCCATGACTGTAGAAACAGCTGTCCTTCTTGGATATTCTAAATGCTCAATATTAATCATGAGAAATTTTAGTGCTTCACTAGGAATCACGGGAACCTTTCCAGTGTTATCTCTAAATAACAAATGTGATATGCTGTATATTCTTTTACATTTCAGTTGCCATAATTCTTCCAGTCTCTTCCCACCTCCTGAAGTAGTATGTTCCCGTATGACAGGAATTATCCTAACTGAAATGCTGCTTATTGTGACCAGTATGTTGTTGACAACTAAAAGTTCTTTTAAATTGTATAAAGCTGGTTGAATACGCTCCATTCATCGGGACGGGATTTGTTAGAACAAGTACAAACTCAGTGAACCCCACAGTTTCTTACAAGTTTTCCTTATGCAGAATCTAGCTACCACTTTGGTCAATCATCTTGGTAAAACGGGTGCCCATGCGGAAGCATTTTCAGTGTACAACATGTTGAGATATAGCAAGAGAACAATAAACAAGGCCCTTCATGAGAAGATTGTACATATTTTAGTGGCAGGTGGACTTCTCAAAGATGCATATGTAGTGGTCAAGGTATGAACTATCTAACAACGATTTTCAATAGTTTATTGGCTCTTGTGGGCTATATATGTATAACTAACCCGCATGATTCAGGACCAAGCAAAGTCGATCTCTCAGTCCGTTATTAAGAAGTTTGCTACCTCCTTTATGAGGAAAGGCAATATAAACTTGGTAAATGATGTGATCAAGTCTATCCACAGCTCTGGTTACGAGATTGATCAGGTAATCATTTGATTATGGGATTATTGCAGACACCCCATAGATTATTGTGAAAATACAGAAATTGCTTTACAGTTTACATAATTTAATTACACTGATACCCTCTATCAGTGTTTCCTCGCCAAAGAAGTAGCCAGAAAGAATCACGTTGGATTTCTGGATTTTGAACAAGAAACATCAGTAGTTGTATTCAGTATTGTCTATTTAACATATTACCATGTTGGCATTGTTTTTGATTCAAGATTCAGTCATTTGTTGCATTTTCTGTTTCAGGACATATTTCATATGGCCATTTGTCGTTACATTGAGCAATCTGAAAAGAAAGAATTGCTGCTTCATTTGCTACAGTGGATGCCTGGTCAAGACTATTCTGTTGATTCGTCGACAAGGAATTTAATTCTCACGAATTCCCACTTGTTTGAAGACCATTCTATTACAGAGTTATTATCTAAGCATTATACAGTGTCCAAAACAAATAAATCACATGAGCGGAGAACAAGATGAACCTTTTGGCATTTGAGGTATGATTTGTTTACTGTAACCTTGTAGATGAGAATTGAGTTCAATAGGAAGCAGCCACAAGAACTAGTATTTTAAGACAAGTATTCAATTTTCATGTACTTTTTCTGTTATTGAATGAATCCTCTGAATCATATATTATTAATGTCCGAAGAGATGCCATTTAAGTAATTAAAGTCCTCTCAAAATGGATAAGTGGATATCTTATGGTAGGAAAGGAATGACATCAAATTCTCAATGAATTTCTTTGTGTGGAAATTTGGCCTTGGCCTTAGCCTTAGCAGAGGTTCCATTACACCAAACAAGCCATTGTCTTTGTGTTGTTGATTGAGTTCGTGCAGAATCTGAACAAGGTAAAGCTTTCTCAGACAAGCTACATTTCATGTTGTTAGTATAAGAGTGAGATTTATCTCAAGACTTCAGAATTTACTAGCATGATTTAAATAAGATTGGCGTGGATCTACTCGAAACAACTTAACCACAAGAATAATTATTTCAAATTCTCTACATCTAATTGGTTTTTTAAGTTTTAGGCCACTCTATTTCTGTTAAAGTTCACAATTTTATGCATGGATACGTTTAATGCAATTTTCGACTTCCATGTTGGTTTTGAATATTTATTGAGATTTACATGATAGAAAACCTTTAATTTTTAGGATTTGGATGTCCCTCTGTTGAACAAACCACGATCATTTCTAGTTAACTGAAATATTGTGGTTGCTTCTGGCATTGCTTCTGGTTTTAAGTCCCTGCATGGACCATCATAAAACAGTTCTCTCCACATCTCGAAGCTGAGTGTACAACGAAGAACTGTTGTTTGAGCAAAATTGGAACTATATATCAGTTTATTTCTTTTGTCGATTTATATTAATTTTAACGTCTTTGGTGACATAGAATATGGAAATTGTTCTTGTATGTAATAACTAATAGCTTTCGTACTCTCATATAGTGACTGAAATCCATCCAACTACTGTGTATTAATACAGACTGGAAAAGATGACACATTGAACGTCATTGGAGATGAAATAACTTGCCTTATTGTAGACTCATTCTGTGTAAACATGATCAAGATGAAAAAAGCTTTGAATTATAAATTTGACATTTAATTTCTTACATCCTATACATTATTTACTTGTTATGCAGCTTCCTCTTCTCATGTCTATTGATCCACTAACTGACGTGCTCAATTGATATACATAGTCCAATTAAGAAGACAGCCAGGTATGGATCACCCTCAGATTCTCAAATATTTTATTCATTCTCGCCTTTCCGGTTTCGCCAAATTAGTGATCAGCAGCATCTGGGATATGAACTGGGTACAAATGTATCCTATCTGACCATGCATTTTGCTTATTAGGATCAAGTTCCGAAATGCATTCCCATACTGCACTATTGCATTTAAACCCACTCCCAAATGCAATTTGCCAGACCCTGTCTCCTCTTTTCACCCTACCTTTTGCCTCCAGGTAGCTCAACTCATACCACACGGAAGAAGATGAAGTGTTACCAAATCTGTAAAGAGTCATCCTCGAAGCTTCTCCGTCTTCTTTACTCAATCTCAACCGTTCCTCCACAGCATCAATCACAGCCCTTCCACCAGCATGTATGCAGAAATGCTCAAATGCTTTCTTGAAGTTTGGTACGTATATTTCTTTCTTTGTTGTCCAAATTTTCCTATGAATCATTGACCATCCATAGAGGACCAGTTCTGAAAAAGGCAAAACACGAGGGCCTAACTCTGTTATATTTGTTTTTAGGGCATTTCCTGCTACATGCAGAAGGGATCTTGATAAAGAAACACCCACATGGCCTGCGTCGTCACTCTGCTGGAAAACTGACTGGTATGCTTGATCATCTGATCCCATGTGTGTTCTACAGAGATAGCGAAGTTGGTATTTGGCTTTCGCTTTGTCGTGCTTCTTGTTGGATAATAAGACGGCGACTCCTCCCATTCGGAATAATGTGTTGGCTAAAAGCATGGACTTGACCCTACCTGTTGCAGATAATTCGTGATTTGTGTTTAAATAACTTATATAATTGAGTCATTAAAAAAATATTACCAACAAATCTAATAGAAGTTTCAAAATAACGCAATATAATAGACTAAATCATGTAAAACACTATGGAAATAAGAATGTTGCACCAATAAAGAGTCATGAAATCTTCGCTAGTCTAAAGTCAAGATTGTTTCCATATATGCAGGCTTCTAATGGCTGATCACGGCTTCAGGTTAAAGCCTGTGAGCTTATAGTTGTGTTTTACTGCCATTTGCACATTCATAAAGAGACTAGGAACCAATCAGCATTCACGTAGCTTAAACACATATCCTTCGAGGAGCATCTAAAATTCTTATGAGAATGATCACTTTCCTTATTCATATATTACCGAAACATTAACACAACTAAAATTGATAATAGATCTCATAGAACATCCTAGATTACATAATAAAGAAGGCATAGATAATGAAGCATTAAGTATAAAATGGTCATGTGATTTGAAGTAAACATTTACCATATCTTCCTCTTTAATAAAAGCATTTTACAATTTGACTCATTTCAGCAAAAAACATATTATACTTAACCACCTGTTTTTCAAGCTGTCAGGACCTGTGTCTTAGTAATTTGCATAATATCAGGGGCCGATGGTAATTACTCAAAAAATGAGGGGTATGCGTGTAATTATCCCTATAATTTATCAATATAGTAAAATCACAACAAACTAGAGCCCATAAATGAGAATAATATAACGAGATAAATGTCGGAAACAATAAGCTGAAAGAAATTTTAAAGCTTATTTCCAAGATTACCGGCATAACCACTTGGGGTTACTGCTTCCATGCTGAGAACCAATGCCAATGAGTTCCCATGGACTCTCAACAAGTCTTTGGCTAAACTAACCGCCACCAGTCCAGCACTGCATCCCATCCCACCGAGGCTAACACTCTTTACATTGCTTCTGAAACCAAACTTGTTTACGATCATAGCTGTGATGGAAGGTGTGGGGCAGAAGATGCTGCAGTTAGATACAAGTATGTCTATGTCTTTTGGATTTATGCTGTGTTTGGCTAGCAAATCTTTTACAACAGTAAAAAGAATGGTCTCGGTTTCATCACGGGCTGAGTTCAGGGATTTATCAGGTGGGAGTTGATGCATGGCAAGAGGGAAACTTGTTTCGGGCCCTATTCCTGATTTTTCAGCTACTTTAGTCTGGAAATCAATGGCTTCCCTGCCATGAACATCGCATATTTCGAAATGTTCAATGAAATTGGCGGTTGAGGCGCGTAGATGGGCCGGTGGAAGATAACAGGAGAAGTCTACGAGGTAAATGTGGCGGGTTTTGGTAAAAATTAAGTAAATAATTAAGAGCAAGGAAATAACTATTGTGAGTTGGAAATAAGTAGAGAGGATTATGTTTTTGAGGTCGTCGAGGAAGGTATTTGCTGAAAGAATCGCCATTTTCTGATGAAATTTTCAGCAGATTTGTTATGGCTGAGTTAGTGATGATTATCGATCTGCTATTATTTAATTGATGTTGGGATTTGATGAGGGGAGTGTAACTCTTGTTTTGGTCATGAATCTTGCATGTTGGAACTTATTTTTTGCATGCGTTTTGGGCGTCATTGTTGAATTTGCGTGTAAGGAAATGGTTGATGGGCATTGGAGTTTGTTGTCAGAGTAGAAAGTTTTTTTTTTTGAACCTTTTGGTAATGGAAAATTGAATTATGATTATCACTTTGAGAACTAGAGGGTTGGAATAAAAATCATACAAGAACATAAAATCTGTCTAATGGGAAAAGAGCAGGATTTATAATGCACCGACATCCTGAAAAATCAATCTGAGGTATTGACGGTTCTTTTATGAGTCAGACATGTCATTTTTTTAGTTTTTATTTCATTACAATTAGACACAACAAATGAAGTGTTCAGAAATTGTCAAAAAGAATGAAAAAAATATTCCGACAGACATACAGTTGATGATGTGTCTGATATGTTTCAGATAGAGTATTTTCTTTTTTTCTTTTTATGCCTTTTCTTTTACAAAGTCTAGTGATTATAAAAAAAAAATTAAAAGAATATTAGAATAATGTTATCCAGTTTATTTGTTTTTTGACTAATTTTTCGAAGTTATATAATTATCTTTTTGGCAACAATTTTTTTTTTTTGGATGAGGATGGACCATGTACTTTACATCAAGAGACTATGTCCTCTTTATTTTCATACCTATATTTCTATACATTTGTCACGATTCACATATTTACATGTGTTATACGATTATATTCATATTTTTAAATAAAATTTTATATTTGAGTCAATTTGTTTTTCAAGATTTTCAAAAGTTATTGCATGGAGAAACTATGTCCTTTTTAACTTGACCCAACGTGTGACACCGTGTTTCATGTACCGCCTAGTGGCCCTTGTCATGGCAATGACACCCCGCCAAATTTGTCGTGCCAAACTCGCCCCCCAAGCTGGACATGCCAAACTTACTATCAACCTCTAAGGTCTAACACAAAACATGGTAGGATGTACAATTCTTTTTCATCTAATCTAAGGTTCTGTATGATTGTGTTTTCGAAAATGAATTTTAAATTTTTATTGGAGAATGTGTATTATAGAAATTCGTGTGAAAATATTAATTTTTTTTGTTTGTTTGGATGTGTTTTTGAGAAATGTTTGAAAATTGTGTAGATGTGATGTAAAGTTGATTAAATTTGTAATGATGATAGGAGAAAAAATTAGAAAAATATTTTATTTATGATAAAATAAGAAAAAGAATGTGTTGGATAATTGAATTATGTAATTAATGAAGAGAGAGAATGAAGTGATTGGAATGATGAGTAGTTATATAATGGAATGTGTAGTAGGATTTAAAATTTGAGTATTTTCTGAAAAATTTACCTTGGAGTATGTATTTTTATTTTCTGGTGATTCAAAAAATAAAAATACACTCAGAATACCTAACCATACGAAACCTAAGGCTATGTATGGTTGTGAATTTTGGAAATATTTTCATTTTTTGGATCACCAAAAAATGAAAATACACAATCCAAGCCAAATTCAACAGAAAATGGTCAAATTTTAAATACACTACACATTCCCCTATATAACAACCAATCATTTCAATCTTTCCACAATAATTTATCATTAATTGCACTATCCCACTATCCAACTAATTATCTTTTTTACTTTTTCATATTTTATATAATAAAAATTCCTATTCAATTTTTCAAATATTCCAATTATTATTATTAAATAATATTTAATAATATATAATTTGAAAAAAAATATTATGTGATTTAATATTTAATATTTCATATATATTTAATAATATGTGTACTTGAATTGAGACTTAATTGGCCATATTTTTACCAAAAGTATATACAATATTGTGTGATTTATAATTCCATTTTAATAATTTCGTTTGTTGTTTATTAGATTTTAAATTATACTTTTTTAGCTTCTCAATCTTCAAATAAATACCGACTGAATCTCGATTATTTCATTTTGGTACTAATGTGGTATTTAATAGGGTTGCCCACGAGCCGAGTCTCACCAAATTTCTCGGCTCGAGCTCGAACAAAGATTTTTTGTAACATCATATTATCTCATTATAAGAAGATGGAAATAAATTTGCCTAAATCAAATTGGAAATAAAATATTATATGTAAATGGAAAAAGAAATATAGAACTACTTATACTCCAATCATATTTACACATTTCATAAAATATTGCATATATGGACCACATCCTATTTTTTTATTTGTCCAATGCAAACAGTATGATTACACTAACTATTATAAATATAGACGAGCAAGATTCAATTTTCTTGAAATTTTAAAATATAAAATTAAAAAGAAAATACGAAATGGAAAAAGGATAAAAATCTAAAGCTAAAAAGAAATGAACAGGCGACAAAAAAAACCAAAAAATGAAGGGCCCCCCACCCCAACCCATGAACGCCCCCCACTGTCTGACTGCCTCTTTTTTTTTTTTCTGTCTTTTCATTCTATTTGTATAATATATATTAGAGCTATTAACGCTAATCATCCCCTATGTCACGCAAAAGTGTCACTTTAGTCTCTCTTGTGAAAAATTATCACTTTCATCCCTCATGTCCATAATTTGTACCTAGATGGTCTTTTTTTAAAAATTCCGACCAGATTTTCCGGCTTCCCACGAGAAAATAGGGCTATCCACGCATATATCATGTGTGTCTTCACGAGAAAATTCATAACTCATTGTAGAAAGTTCGGATTCATGAACTGTTTTCTTCCCATGAAACTAGACACATAGGTCTATCCACGCATATATCGCACATAATCAGGAGACATCTAGAACATAGCAGTTTTGTATTAAAAAATTAGCTAAGCATCATTTCCGACAGATTTTTAGCTAATTTTTAATACAAAAATGCTTTGTTCTAGACATCTCCTGATTATGTACAATATATGCGTGAATATCCCTATGTGTCTAGTTTTATGGGAAGAAAACGGTTCATGAATCCGAGTTTTCTACAATGAGTTATGAATTTTCTTGTGAAGACGCGCACAGCTGTCTGCACAGCCGACAGATTTTTAGCTAAATTTTTAATACAAAACTGCTTTGTTATAGACGTCTCCTGATTATGTGCGATATATGCATGGATAGACCTATGTGTCTAGTTTCATGGGAAGAAAACGGTTCATGAATCCGAGCTTTCTACAATGAGTTATGAATTTTCTCGTGAAGACGCGCACAGTTGTCTGCACAGCCGACAGATTTTTAGCTAATTTTTTAATACAAAACTGCTTTGTTCTAGACGTCTCCTGATTATGTGCGATATATGCGTGAATAGACCTATGTGTCTAGTTTCATGGGAAGAAAACGGTTCATGAATCCGAGCTTTTTACAATGAGTTATGAATTTTTTCATGAAAACGTGCATGATATATGAGTGAATAGCCCTATTTTCGCGTGGCAAGCCGGAAAATCTGGTCGGAATGTCGAAAAAAAGACCATTTGGGTACAAATTATGGACATGAGGGATGAAAGTGATAATTTTTTCACAAGAGGGACTAAAGTGACACTTTTGCGTGACATGAGGGATAATTAGCGTTAATAGCTCTATATATTATATTATGTGTGTGTATATGTATATATATATATGCACACACCCACATATATATATATATATATATATATAGGGTCAAGATCGAGTACATACCTTCTCTTAGATAAGATCTAAGATCCAATATAAACCATTGGATCAATTAAATCCAACAGTCCAAAAAATAAGGAATAAACAGGCTGTAGAAATTGAAAAATAAAGATTAGGGGTATAATAGACAAAATGGCAAGATTATACAACATTCAGTTACCCAAAATATAACAGAAAAATCTCCTACAATCTCTCCAAATCTGATACCCACGAAAATCTCTCAATCTCAGGCCAAGATTAACGTAATCAATTTATAGAATCGTATTAACCTCATATTTCGGTCAATTATCACAAAAAAAATTCTGAAATTCTGAAATTTCTGAAAAATCGAGATTGAAAAAACCAAAATCTGAAATATTAAACTTCTGGAATTTGCGTGAGTTGCTGCTCGAAGACGACCGGAAATTAGCTGGGGAAGACGATCGAAAATTAGCTGGGGAAGGCGACCGGAAAATAGCCATGAATTTCGCGAACTGAAAATTCGATCGTGAAATATCAATCTTCTCCTACTGTATATTTGTGTATTAGCTTTTGTATAATGTATTAATTAGCTATTATATAATGTTTATTAGCTGTTGTATTCACTGTATAACGGGTTATATGATTCTGTATATTAGCTTATATTTAACTGTATATTGTGTTATAAGATACTGTATAATGATTTATAAGATTGTAATTGTATAATGTATAAACACACACTGTATAATGGGTTGTATGATACTGTATAATATGTTATAACATACTATATAATGGTTTGAAAATCACTAATTGTATATCAGTAATCGCTCACTATATATCACCATTGTATTTACTGTATAATGGTTTATAAGCTACTGTATAATGATTTATAACCTACTGTATAATAGTTTAAAAATCACTAATTGTGGTGTCACTAAAATACCACACTGTATATCACCACTCATGTACTGTATTTTGCTTTAAAAAATAAAAAATATATATATATATATATTTTAAATTTTCGAAAGGCAAAAACTGTTTTTGGAATTTGGCCCCAAGCTCTACATCAATCTCAAAGGAAACGTCGTTTTAAAAACAACTCAGATACTTATCATAAGTATGCTGAGCACCACCCTCTCGGGCCCAAATTCCATCGTTTTAATAGGTTTTTTCGCGTTTTTATTTTTTCAGTCGGATTTTTATTTTCATTTTTATTTATTTCCATTATTTCCAAACTTTACCTTGTTTGTATTTACTGTATATTTGTTTATTAACTATTGTATAATGAATTAATTAGCTATTGTATTCATTGTATAATGATTTATATAATACTGTATATTGATTAATATGATATTGTATAATGTGCTATAAGATACCGTATAATGGTTTATAAGATTGTAATTGTATAGTTATAAACACACACTAATTGTATAATGTATAAGCTACTGTATAATGTTTTAAAAATCACTAATTGTGTTTGTCACTAGTACCACACTGTATAAGATGTTGTATAATGGTTTATATGATATGTAATTGTTATTTACAAGTCTTAAAAACTAACAAAACGCAATTTTGAAGCCCTAAACGATCTCAGATGGCTAAAATCACGAGACCGCACAGTGCGTCTTGTTCAACACGCCGTTCGCTATAACTGTGCAATTTTTGTATCATTCCGACATAGTGAATTTTTTTCCCATGATTTCGCTTATATCATTGTTATTTGATTTGATTTTTTATTTTTGAAAAATCTGTTCTTGTGAATTCTGTTTTTGAAGAATTTGTTTGTGAATTAAACTAACTTTCTTTGCATTTAATACCACACTGTATAATCGCGTTATATGGACTGTATAATGGAATATAATATACTGTATAATGATGATTAATGTACTGTATAATATGCAGGAAAAAAAATGCAGAATTTACAATTTATGATTCGAAAGAAAAAACGAATTTGGAAGCAAAATTGATGAATGATGAAGAAATTTCAGATTCTGGTAATGAAATTGATAATTTCTGTAAATAGATCGAATTATAATTAGAAATAAAAATAAATTGGAAAGCAAAATCAGTTATGGAGAAAAATCAGGAATCTGTTATGGGAAGATTTAGTTTGTTATGTTTTACTGCCTAAAATGCCCTTCCCATCATTAAAACAATTTAAATAATCTGAAAAATAAGATAAACACACACCTTGGGATCAAATTGAATCAAAGGCTTAGATTGGGTCTTAGATCTTACCTAATGTCAAGGTATGTATTTGATCTATACCCTATATATATATATATATTCCTTTATTACCAACTCATAACATTATTAAAAAAAATATATTATTTTAATATCTTTTCCCTCATCATCATCACATTCATAACCAACTCAATCATTTCATATATCAAATCCTAATAAAAATTAACTTTATATCACATCTACACTACTTTCAATCAAATTCTAAAAATACATCCAAACAAACAAATTAAATCAATATTTTCACATGAATTTCTGTAATACACATTCCCCAAAAAAAACTCAGAATTTCTGTAATACACACCCCTAATATTAAGGACTTCTTATAATTACACCCCTATATATTTAATTTTTTTTTACAATTTTACCCCTATGAATTTTATAAATAAACCCTTTGAGGGGGGTGTATTAGTAATTTTCAACAAGTAGGGGAGGTTTTGGTAATTACACAATAAGTTGGGGGTCTGTGTGTATTGTGTAATTTTCCCTTAATACAATCGCGCTCATCTGCTTCACCTCCTCCTCCTCCGTTCACTACCAGTAACAAAATGAGCAGTCGTTACCCGGAACCCATAAACCCGACCCGAACCAGCATAGGATGGATCGGCATTGGCGTAATGGGCCACGCCATGGCTGGCCGCCTCATCGCCGCCGGCTACACCCTCTCCATCTACGCCCGCACTCCCTCTAAAGTCGCCGCCCTCCTCTCCCTCGGCGCCACCCTCGCAGCCTCGCCGGCGGACCTCGCAGCCTCCTCCGACGTCGTTTTCACCATGATCGGTCACCCCTCCGACGTCCAACAAATCATCCTAAACACCCTCCTCCCCTCCCTCACCCCCAACACCGTCGTAATCGACCACACCAGCAGCCATCCCGACCTCGCCAAGCGAATTTACAATTCTGCCCTCGAGAAACACTGTTATTCCGTCGACGCCCCCGTTTCGGGCGGCGATGTAGGGGCTAGGGACGGTAAATTGGCTATTTTCGCCGGCGGGGATTACGACGTCGTACGGTGGCTGACTCCGTTGTTTGATGAATTAGGGCAGGCTAATTACGTAGGGGGGGCTGGGAAGGGGCAGAGTTGTAAAATAGCGAATCAGATTGTGGTTGGTGGGAATTTGGTTGGATTGAGTGAGGGATTGGTGTTTGCGGAGAAGGCTGGATTGGATAAGGAGAGGTTCGTGGAGGCGGCGAGAGGCGGCGCAGCCGGGTCGATGGCGATGGAGCTTTTTGGGAAAAGGATGATTGAGAGGGATTTTAGGCCTGGGGGATTTGCTGAGTATATGGTGAAGGATTTGGGGATGGGGGTCGATGTGGCGGACGAGGGCGAGGCGGTGGTAGTGTTGCCGGGGGCGGCATTGTCCAAGCAGTTGTTTGCAGGGATGGTTGCTAATGGCGATGGGAAGTTCGGGACGCAGGGGGTTATTACTGTGATAGAGAGGATCAATGGCATGGGGGGTTAATATCATGGTTCAAAGTACGAGTGAATATCCGGTAGTATCAAATGATATCGAATATATGTTTGTATGATTGGTCGTATTGAGGTATTATCAACGGTAATATCTAATATTATTGAATATCTTCGATGTTATATCCAATAAGTGGATTCCGCTGTTTTCAGCCTTTGCAATAAGATTCTAAATAGATAAAAAATGAATTTTTGTTGGTATAATTACTAGCGAACTCATTTCTGTTACAAATTTAAGTTCAAGTTCGATGATTAATAATGTCGTGTTTAAGTTTATCGACAGGATCAATGGCATAGAGGGTTGAAATGGGAAGGTGAGTTTTATTGCTCTTTTGAGTTTCATCTTTGAGTTTCTTTGCTGGCGTATGCATAACACATGATATAGCAAGTGATTGAATTTGTAGATCGTTTTTATTTTCTGTGATCGTTTTGTCGTGTGTTTCTCGAAAAATTCTGTTAAATTCTTTCAGTACAATGTACTGAATCATTTTTTGGTGTCAGTTCTTGATTATGGAGTGGAGGCGCGTATACTTGTTTCATTTGACATAGATTGCCAGAAGAATTTTCCATCGATAACTTTTTTGTTGGTGAAAAAGTTCTAATTCTTCTGCTTTGTTATATATGCGTTGGTTGATTGTTTGAATGCAGTGAAAACTTGAGTATTGATATTAGTGTTCGGTTTTGATGATGTACTACTGTACTTAAATACGTTTTCTGCTACATAATTTTGGATATGAAGCCTTTACTAAGCAATATGGCAGTATAAGCCGAAATGTAGTTCAATTATGACATTATTATTGTTGAAGTGATGATTATATGCGTGTATCTCACGCTGGCGGGCTACCATTCTTTGTCTCTTAGTGTATAGGATGTTTTTAGAGCTTATAGGCTCTCTATCTTATAAGCAAAGTGGATTTCCTTACTTATTTTCTAAGAGCTTCTAAGCTCCTAAGATCTTATTTTGAGGGTTTATAAATTGTTTTACTAAAAAAATTACTAAACATTTTGTAACAACTTATAAACTCTCAAAATAGCTTCTAAAATGTTTTAAAGTGTTTATAAGTTCTGCCAAACACTCTCTTAGAAATTGATGACAGTCGTTAGAAACAATAAATCAATCAAAATACGAGGACAACGTTTCTCTTAGATGCTTGTTCCTTCTCTTTTATAGCTTGCAAACAATTTGTTCATTTGGAAATTGAAGTGTTTCTCATGCTTATTATGCTTTATATAATAAAAGGCCATTTGTAGGTGTTCTTGGATTTAAAAAAGAATCATGAGATAATCACAATCATAACAAGAATCAAGCTAGGGTGTCCGATTCTGCACTTTCTCTCTCTAGAGAATGGTGCTCTTCCTTCCCTCTTGTTAGAGACCCTTTTTCTAAGGTTTCCTCAGCCATTGTGGATGGCTCCTCTCTCCCTCTCTCTTTCCATTTTTCTCTTATTTCCAAAAATCACCTTCAATGGTAGTTTCCCCCTCTTTACAAGAATTTTTTTTCTCATCAACAATATCATCTCACCACCATCTCTTCGTCGCCGACTCTCCTCCGCACCGCTACGATGTCTTCGCCGCCGACAGTCAGATGCCCAGCTAGGGGTGTAAGTTGAGCAGAGCCGGCTCGACTCGAGCTCGAGCTCGAGCCCGTTTCTTTCTTCAAAAGGGCTAGCGAGCTTACTCGAAATTTTTATATATATTTATTTTAATATTATAAATATTAATTATATATTAAATATTTAATATCTTCAATAAAATAATAGAAAACCCTACCCTTACATTACATTTTCAAATTTCCATTTTCAGTCAACACTGAAAACGCAGGAGGCAAGGGGAGAAAGCAAAACCCACCCACCCACCCCGCCGCCCCACACGCTTACTACCGGCGAAGGCATCGTCCGACGCCCCGACCTCCGTCTCCGTCTACCACTGTGCACCTCCGCTGGCCCCGCTCCTGCTCCAACGGTAATTTTTTTCATTTTTAGTTATTTTCGTCTTGTTTTAATTGACTAGAAATCTTGGAAATGCTGGCCTTTTGTGGAGGACCCTTCTGATCTTGTTTGTTGTTTACGATTTTTTCCAATAATCAGAAATTTTGTTTAATTTTCGGTCAAATGATGGTAATACTTGAAGGTTTGATTTTGCATTTTGGTTTGTACATTTGAGCTAGCGAGCTCGAGCCGAGTTGGGTTTTATCCTAACGAGCTCGAGCTCAAGCTCGTATATACAGGCTCGAGCTCGAGCTCGAGCCTGGCAAATTCGTCAGGCTCGGCTCGAGCTCGGCTCGTTTACATCCCTATGCCCAGCCACCACTTTGTTTACTTTCCTCTGCTAAGCCACCACCGTGCAACAACCTCCTCTCCATTGCTTGGAGACATTCCCGCTTCTCCGCTTTGTCACGGTCCTTTTCGGTGAGCACAAGGCTAGATTCGCAATCCTTAAGGCCAGATCTGAGTTTTCCCCACCGAAACCACCTCTTCACTCGGGCTGAAAGTGCCGTTCTCGACCCGAGGGCTTGGTCAACCCTTGGGTCGAATTTTGGACTCACCACATTTTCTTGATATGATTCTCTTGTGGTGTTTTATGCTTTTAGTTATTTTCTGCATTTTAATTTACATTGTCCTTTTTTACTTGAGGTTTTGTGTGATGCCCGTTTGTTTTGGTTTATGTCGAAGGTGTCTCTTTGAAGAATATGAGGAAATTGGTATTAGCATCATCTCGTTTTTTTGGCATTATTTTGTTGACTTGGAGATCTACATTGGGGGAGTTTTGTGTGTTGGTTGTCCGTTTATTTCCTGCTTGTTGGAGGTGAATTTGGACTTGATGTGTTATGACCCTCTTAGGAGGGTGTGGATCCTTTTTCAAGAGAGCTGGCACGGTCCTTCTCTATGTCAGGAACAAGGTCGGGCTATTTTCCTTTTTTCTTTTTTTGTACTCGCTTTCCGTACCCTGGTGTAGGGGTGCAAATGAGTCGAGCCTGTCGATTTTTCCAGGCTCGAGCTTGAGCTCAAGTTGTGTTATTTGAGCTCGAGCTCGAGCTCGTCGAGCCGTATTTTGGGAGATCGAGCTCGTTAGCTTAAATAACAACTCGACTCAAGCTCGAGTTCGCGAGCGTGAGCCGAGCACGACTCGCGAGCCTAAGCTCCAATTTTTTATTGGCAGCAAGCTTTCTGCTATTCATGGAGTTGTTTACTCTATAAAACCCAGATATGGGTCGTAATATTTACTGGCAAGAAATTCGCAGAGGCGGTGGTGGCTTTGGGGGTAGCTTCGCCGCGGTAGTGGCTTCGAGCCGTGTTGTTCGCAGCTGCGCGCATAACATGTATGTGGGCGACGGAGACGGCGTGGGTTAGAGGGTGCGTGTAGTGACTTTTCGGCGGCGATGGGCAATTTAGCGGTGGTTTATGTGGTGCCGGAGGTTTAATCCAATTTTTGCAGATGTTTTTTGGGGCTTTCTTTGAGAGTGCTGCGTTTGTTTTTGTTTTTGTTTTAACAGAAGAGAGTGTTGTGTTTAGAGTATTAGGCACGATAGTGGTTTTTTATTTTTAACTTTAATAAAACATATTATTATTTTAATATATAAATATTATGATATATATATATATATATATATATAAACATATAAGGTGGTTGTGTACAGCTGTGTATAGCTAATGAATAAACCAATATATATATTATTATTTTAATATATAAATATTATAATTTATATATACACATATATATATATAATAAAATATAAGGTTGTGTACAGCTGTATCTGTGAGTAAACCAATAATATATATATATATATATATATAAATTAAAAATATTAAGGCTGACAAAGCTTGCGAGCCGGGAAGAGATAATTTGGGTCGAGCTCAAGCTCGAGTCAAACTGACTCGGCAGGCTCGCGAGCCGGCTCAGCTCAACTTACACCCCTACTCCAGTGTAATTTTTTTTTTTGTTAGATGTTGTAGTGCCAAGTATTTTTAGTGCACCTATAGCTATAACTGGGAGGTTTCCCATCTTTATTATTTAATGAAATGCATTTAACTATCAAAAAAAAAAAAAGATAATCACAATCATCATATAATTGCCTTGTATAGAGTCTACCTCGTGGGAGCTTCTAAGAATCACTCGTATATGGATGGATGATTACTGAACCAATCAGTTGATGATAGTGATCTCTTTTATCTTGGTGCGTTTGATATATAGTTTTTCTGATGTTCATTGCTTTAGGTTTATTTCTGATGTGATCCAATATTTTTGTGAGGTCCATAATTTTGTATTTTGTTGAAACTTACGGTGAAAAATTGGCTAAAAATTATAGAGATGAGAAATAAATGGATTCGTAGAAGTATAAGTATAATACGAATACAAATGAATTATTCAAGAATAAAAATACGGATTATATTTGTATTAATTCATAATATATATTGCACGCATTTGCTTTTAATTTATAAAAAATAATTTATATGAGTCAATAATTAATATTTTGATAAATTAATAACTTTGTAGCTTTTAACTATATAATACCCAATTAGAACTATAAAAATTTATTATAATTTTCGAGTTTCAAATAAAAAATATTTTTCTTTGTCAAAATTAGAGTATTATTCGTCAAGTATAATGTGTGATACGTAAATACGTGTATTGAACGGTTCAATTTAAAAGTAAAAATATTATTCATTATGTTTAGAACGGATATAAAAAATAAAAATATTTTCAATTATACATATACACGTATATTATACGGGGTATATCACGAGTTGTAACATACATAGTTTAAACGTGTGCATGATGTTATAAGATCATCCGTTTACATCCTTGGTTATCATAATTCAGAGTTAGCACAATATCTAAATTATAAAATGATACAATTATCTATCATCCGATATTCACATATATCCAAAAGTAAACGAATCTTTTATTTCTTGCCTATCTACATCAATCACTCAGTATTATAATATTCTGAAACTGGTATACGAAAAAGATTTGATGCTATATGGTAAGATTTCTTAATTTTTAATTTATCAAAAAAGATTTCTTAATTTAGAAAGTGGTCTAATGTCTCTGTCAATGCTAATTTTCATAATTAGTAATCATACGCATAAATAATTCAAATTAATAAATCATACGGTGTCCCATCAAGTTGTCACTGGTGTGACTAAATTAATTCAAAATTACTAACTTTTTGTTTATTTATGTTTTTGACATGAAATCCTGAATTTTTTTAGGGAAATACGTATTATATGAATTTGTGTGAAAATAATGTGATGTGTGTTGTATTTGTTTATATTTTTAATGGTTGAGATTTGTAAAATGTGTCAAATCACTAGTAATTGGTTGATTTATGATGAGTTATATGATTGAGTTAATTATTTGTGTAATGATTATATGAATAAATAAATAATAGAATAAGATATATAGGTAATGTTAATTTATTATTAACATATAGAAAATAATTGAAGGAAATTATTTTGATTGATGAATGTGTGAAATGATTGATATTATAATAGGTAGTTTTTTTCTTTGGTAGAAATAGGTAATTATATAGGGAATTGAAGAAATTAAGTTGAAAAAAGGTGAATTTAGATAGTTTGTGCTATAATTTTTTAAAATTTTGTGATCCGAGATATTGAAAATGGAATTTAAAAACATAAACAAACAAGGCGTAAACTTCTCACATAATAGACCATCCACCGAGTTCCGCCACCCACCCTTCTATTAAGGTTGAGCTTAATAGGAACAAAAGATTTGGCGGCAACAACCAAAACGAAATATTATTTAATCGTGGAAATATCATGTTAGAAAATTGAATAAGTTGTTCATGTTTGATCCTTCGTATCCCTTCAAGGGAAGAGACCAAGAAAACGTAAGATAGGTTAAGAGAGGTAGACGGAAAAAGAGTTAGAATTACAAAGACAAGTTGACAATTCTTACATTCTCTACAAGAGAATTTACCTTACTGTGTGAGAGATATAGATACTAGGACCATTAATTTCTTTCTAGCATAGATTTTTCCGTTTGACAATTGCACTTATTCCTTTTTTTTAATAATTACCATTGCACTTATTCAAATAAAGGATTTTCATTTAACTAAGCTATGTTTGTTTTCTTTCCAAATTTTTTGAATAATTTAGGAACAAAGATTGTGAAAAAGCCGCAATCATCCTGCAACATTTTAATGAAATTGGAACGATAGCCATCTCGACGTGTCCTACTAACTATGCATCAATTATGACATTAAAAATGTGCAGAACGATGATTATGCAAGACTTGTTACAAAATTTCTTATAGAACAAGGTTTAACATATAATTATATATATATATATATATATATACACTAATGGGGGTTGGTCCGAGTGGTAAGCAACTCGGTTTCGTTTAAGTAACGTCTCGGATTCGAGACCTTGTGAATGCAGAAAACCTCCGCTGGGAGATTCACCCACCACTGCCAGGTATGCGACCCGGGTCGGATCCGAATATAGTTGGGGCAAAATTTCGGTGAACTGGGTGGGCAATTAAAAAAATATATAATTATATATAGATATGCGCACAAAATAAAGAAAAGTTCAGTTCAATCCCAGGTTGGATTCTATTATTCCACTTCCACCTCCAAACCCCTGGTCTTCTCCTAGGAAGGGTAGCTTTGTCAAAAAAAAAAATTGGTATTCCTTATAATTTACCCATGTGGCCCTAAATAGTGACGTAAACTAATCACTTGATAATTATGTCTTCTTCCACCTAACATTCAGAAATACCAATGTGAGCCCTAAAAAAATTGTTTTTTTTTTAGCAAAAAAGTAACATATCAATTTTTTTTTAACAAAAAAGTAACATATTTTTGGACCAAAATTGTGTTAACTAAACACAATTGGACCAAAATTTTAAAGTGGAAACATATCCAAACATAGCCTATATGTTTTTCTTTTGAAATATTAAATACCTCAAAATATTCTACCAGAAAATTATGGCTATGTTTGATTATGTTTTGGAATGGTATTTTGGTGAGAAATTTATGGGGACATGTGCGTGTTTGATGAGATTGTGTTTGGTTTTATTTTGGGAGTTGGCTTTTGGATGTGTTTTTTTGGTGAGATAATATTTGGTTTTGTTTTCAGAGGGAACAAAAGTTACTGTAGCAGTCAAATCATGAAACTTTTGTCTGTTAAAGAGGAGAGAGAAGAGAGAGCACATAGAGAGGATTGTAGGGACAAAGTAGGTGTAGAAATATGAAAAATAATTATTATATTTTTTTTTATCAAATAAGTAGTGTATTTTTTACCAAATATTTTGTGAACCAAACATGATTTGGAGAGAATTTTGGACCAAACATGGTATGAAAACATAATCAAACACTGCCTATAATATTGGTCCCATAAAATAAAGTATTTTGCAATTTTAGTCTCGTATTTACAAAAAAGAAAGCATCATGTGAAACTAATTTTGGTCTCGTGTTTACAATCTCGCAAAATTAGTTTCATATGATGCATTTTCTTTTAAATTTTGGTCTCATCCGTTAAACGACGGATGGAATTTTGCATGTGGTGCTAAATTTAGTATTTATGATGTGCAATTAGACATGTGACAAACTAATGATTTCAGTTTGGTTTTTTATAATGATTGAGACTAAAAATGTCAAAAAAGAAAATGCATTACACGACCCTAATTTTGCAAGTTTGTGAACATTGAGACTGAAGGGCCCTATTCTATGAAACTAATTATTCAATTTCCCCAATATTAGGGATGGCAATGGAGCAGGATTAGATGAGTATTCGCCCCGAACCTGCCCCGGTGGGGAGGGTTTGGGTACATCAAATGGGTTATGGGGCTGGTTATGAATATTAAATTAATGACCCGATAGGGTATGGGGAGGATAGTAGGTATAGTGCAATCCGCCCCATAACCCGCCCCGCTAATATTATTCTAATAAATAGATTTTTAATTTTTATTCAATATATTTAACATAATTTGCATAACTAAACTTTTTTCATTTTTTTATTAAATTTTCTTTGTTAACCAAATTAGTGAAGATGTGAAGTTAATAAGTCTCATAAAGGGACAAAATTGATTAGTGAAGACGATCTAGTTCATTTTATTTTATAGTTAATTGATGAAGAATTTGGAATATTTTATTTTATGAATTATTTTTTATTTAATGTAGTAGAATTGAGATGTGATGTAATATCGTATTGATATAATTTTAAATTTGAACTTATGAATGTGATTTGATTATTATTCGTGTGGATTTTTATGATGTTTGTTTATGTAGTAAGTTTATTAGTTGTTGGATTATTCGAATTCGGGTCGGACGATTGCAAGTTTGATTAATTAATAAATTTTCATGACTCATTCGGGTTTAACGGTAAAACCCGAACCTGTCGGGTACTTGACGGGGTGGGAAGCGAGGCGAGGCGGGTTGTGGGTATCAACAAAGTTAAATGGGGCGGGTAACGAATTTTGCTAAACCCACTTCATACCCGCCCCTTGTCATCCCTACCTAATATCCTAATATGTTGTTCAATATGCCAATCTTAACCTCATACTCTCTCTCTCACACACAAAATCCTATCTATGTTAAAGTAAGTAATGTTTATTATGCTCTCTCACAAAATCCTATCTATGTTAAAGTAAGTAATGTACATTATGCAAATAGTAATGTTTAGTATTAAATTTTAATATAAAATATCTTTAGTAATAGTAATAAATTTCATCTATATTCAATATTTATGAAGTATGGATAATATATAGGATATGTAACTATAAGATGTTCTTTCGAGTCATTTTATCAATAAAAAGACTTTATCACCATTTATTTTATCAAACACTAAAATATGTTAGAGCTTATTTTAAGAGAAGATTAAGAGCTTAGAAGTTATAACTTATAAGTTCAAAAGAAAATATTATAAACTCCAAAAACTTATGGGCTTGTTTGATTATGTTTTCAAATATTTTTTTATATTTTTTGAATTATAGTTTTTTAAAATCACCACTACAAATCATTTTTAATCAATTTTTTTTTCAATTTCACTTTATCATTGCCCTATATAACTATATTTCAATCAGGACATCCATCAATTTACACCATCTCCTATCAATAATTATCTACAAAAACTATTTTTTATTTTCTCTTTCTTGCTTTACTATTTTTAATCACATAATTATTACCAAAATAACTAAATCAATCATTTTATACATCATGCATCAACTAATTATTTTTTATTTGACATATTTTCTTTTTCCAACCATTTTCTGAAAACATAAATAAACTCAATACACATAATTTTTACACAAATACCTATAGTACATAATTTCCCAAAAAAAATTCTATTCGACTCTAGAAAATATGAAAACAAATTTTTATGAGTTCCTAAAATAAGCTTAGCCAAACATTCTCTTAAAGTACCATTGAATGAAAATATTTAATATTGTAATGTATGTCTAAACAAATCATCTAACGTCAATTAAACAATATTTATCAAATCTTAGGGCACTGCATCAAATCTTAAACGATATGTCCTTTTCTAATGTATGTCTAAACAAATCATCAAACGTCAATTAAACAATATTTATCAAATCTTAGGGCACTGCATCAAATCTTAAACGATATGTCCTTTTCGAGTTATAATAATCCAATAATCACTTGATAATTATTACCAACACCACCTTTATGGGGAGGAGTGTTGACTTTTTATTATGAAAGAAAAGGGTTAGGTTATGTTTTTATATAATATTGTAATGTATGTCTAAACAAATCATCAAACGTCAATTAAATAATATTTATCAAATCTTAGGGCACTGCATCAAATCTTAAACGATATGTCCTTTTCGAGTTATAATAATCCAATAATCACTTGATAATTATTACCAACACCACCTTTATGGGGAGGAGTGTTGACTTTTATTATGAAAGAAAGGGGTTAGGTTATGTTTTTATATAATATTGTAATGTATGTCTAAACAAATCATCAAACGTCAATTAAATAATATTTATCAAATCTTAGGGCACTGCATCAAATCTTAAACGATATGTCCTTTTCGAGTTATAATAATCCAATAATCACTTGATAATTATTACCAACACCACCTTTATGGGGAGGAGTGTTGACTTTTTATTATGAAAGAAAGGGGTTAGGTTATGTTTTTATATTATGTTTGATCTAAAATTCTCACTAAATTATATTTGGTTCACAAAATATTTGGTAAAATATACATTACTTTTTTAGTAAAAAAAATATAATAATTATTTTTCATATTTTTACATTTACTTTGTCCCTACACTCCTCTCTATGTGCTCTCTCTCTTCTCTCTCCTCTCTAACAGATAAAAGTTTCATGATTTGACTGCTACAGTAACTTTTGTTCTCTTTGGAGACAAAACCAAACATTATCTAATAAAAAAAAATACACTAAAAAACCAACCCCCAAAATAAAACCAAACAAGCACGTATTCCCATAAATTTCTTACCAATAATTCTCACCAAAATACCACCCCAAAACATAACCAAACATAGCCTTAGATTTTTAAGATAATCTTGAGTAATGAAATTATATAAATTTTTATATAATACAATTTTTTTTTTTTTTTTTGGAAGAATGAGCTTTGTATTAAACACTCAAACTATACACATACTCCAAACATACCTGGGCTAATTCAGAATATCAAATTTACATTTCATAACTATCCAAATTAAATCAACAATTTCACTAGCAGTTTTCCTACCACTACCAAAAATCTTCCTGTTTCTTTCCATCCAAATAAAGTAAATTATTGCAGCAAAAATAGTTTGTTTTAGACAACTGAGCTGTGTTTTACTCCTACTAATCCTCTGCATCCATGTAATTACCTCTGCCCAGTTTGTGTTCCTGCATTTTAGCCCAGCTTGTTCCAACAACTAAGCAAAATTTCTCTAGCATAGTCACATTGAAAAAGAGGTGATGTCTAGTTTCCACATTACCTCCACACAAAATACAATTTCTTTTTAATATTAAAATTTTATATAATTTATTTTTGAGTTTAACATGGTTATTATTTGAATTTAAATTTTTTAACGGATTAAAAATTTAAATTATAATTAATAACAGTTATTAATACAAAAGTTTTAAATAATAAATCTCTACATAAAAATACAATTGATTAATTATTAATATAGATAACTAAGGGCAATCAAGTCCATTAATTTATTAAACCTGATTTTTTTAATGATAAGTTACTATAATGAGTTTTTTGAATTGAAAAATATTATCATGAATTTTTTTAATATAAAATTTTATTTTAAAAGATTTTCAGTTATCCCCTCCCCGAAAACAAAGTGGATTGGGGTGTGGGGAAATATGAAATTTTTGGGTCGAATCTAAAGTTGAATTAACTAATAGGAGCAAAATGCAAATTTACCAAAACATTATTGTTTTATACTTGTCTATAAAATATTAAAACCCCTCTCAGTATTGTCAAGAGCCTCATCGCCCCATCTTTATACCACAAACACATTTGAGCATATCTCCTAATAATTCAATTGTTGTTTTTTCCCCATAAAACAAAACTAGCTTCTCATATTTCTTAAAATTTGCTTTATATTCTCCACGTCATATATAAATGGAGTTGAATTTAGCTCCTCGAATGGCTGATACGACCGTGTTTGAAGGAGAGGGTGATGGTTATTACGCATGGACGTCTCCTGCGGTGGCGGAGTGGAAGCTCGGTGCCTGAAAACTAGTTTTGCAGCCACGTGGCTTCGCACTGCCACACTATTCAGGCTCTGCAAAGATTGGTTATGTCATTCAAGGTAACCACGTAGAACTTTTTGAATGAATCGATTACATGACACATATCATGAATATTAGATAATAACAAATTATAATCAAGGTAAGAAACCTCGTTCGTTGAATTAATATATAATTTTATCTACATTATCGAGAATCTAGACTGCAAAAGGCTGTTGAACGAGTTACTTTGTAGCTAGGTCAATCAAGTTATTAGGCTTTCCTCCATCTTGAGCACCTATGTTTTTATCAAATGAGATGTTTTATTGAAATTTTTAATTGTATCTTTTATTGTAAGGATATTGGGTGAACGACGACACGTGTAATTTTTAAATTTTTATTAGATACATGTTATTCACCCAATATCTTGCAATAAAAGATGCAACATTATTTGCAATGAAACATTCTATCTGTTTATTTAGTGGGTCATTTTTTTTTTTATAAGTCAATACTAAGCTTCATTAACATAAAACACAGTTACATCATAGAGCAATATAACAAAGCAACACATGCTTAAACTAGTTGTGGCCAAATACAAATCAGACATAAAAATAGGGACACAAAATGTAGAGTTACCACACACAACCAACAAAAGAAGAACAAAATTGACACTCAACAATGATGATCCTTCAACATTTGAGCTCAAAAAAGAATTGGAAATTAAACGAAGAGTTATTTTATTTATTGTTATATGTTGAGCATATCAACCAATATCAAAGTTAAAAGACATTTGGAAACGGTAAATTATAGTGGACTGGATCTAATGGTTCCAGAGACGGATCGGGGAACTGGAGATTTTTTTCCTCAAAACTTTTTATATTTGAATTTTTTGCCCCCCAATATCAAGTTTTTCCATCTATTTTCATTTGCTCCCGAATTTTAAATCCTGACTCTGTTCCTGGTTTCAGTTCACATGCACCACTGAGTGCAGGATGTCATATTCTTGCATCCAAATAGCATATAATTATGTGACCCAAAAAAAAAAGATAATAATAATTAGTGCGACCCATACCATACACAGTAAATGACAACGTCACAACTAGATATATATATATATATATATATATATATATTTGGATAAAAATATTTCTTGCAATAAGTTATAAAAAGATTGAATCAATATAATCAATGCAACACGTAGCACAAACAATTTAGAAGTATATATTAGTCAAACTTCATTTAGCCTGGAACTTCGGATCTTATCTTGAGTCTCTTACATCGGTACATTTGACTTTCTGTAATAAAAATTTAGAAAAAATAAATAATAATCGATCATTATTGGTCAAGTTGTTGTTTAACAAAAGTTTTTAAGAAAAATTATTTTTTTAGTCCGTTAATTTGATCTTCTTTGCTATTTAGTCCTAAGTTAACGCGTTGCAAAATTAGTCTATTACCTTTTGACTTTTTGTAATTTTAATCCTTTTGTGCTTAAAAAATTGGTAAAGTGAGTCCGTCGATTTAGTAAATTGCATAGTCAATTGGTAAAAATTGAAAAATTTGATTAGGTAGATTTTCGCTGCAATGTTAAGTTTTGAAATACGTAAAGTTATCTCCTTCATGTAGTAAATGTTTTGTGGCTTTGTGCCTTTTAGTTACTAATTGATGATAACTAATAATATTATGTGATTTTGGTATTGATGTGTATCGACGGACTAAATTTATCAATTTTTTAAGCAAGAAAAGACTATAATTATAAAAAGTTCAGAAGATAAAGAACCAATTTTGCAACGCATATATTTAAATGACTAAAGTGGAAGTTAAGTTAACGAATTAAAAAAATAATTTTTTCAAAAGTTTTGAGTGATGAAGTACAAAAATCTATTCGTCCAAAAAAAAAAGTACAAAAATCTATCAACATGTACATTAAAGAAAAGTACTCGCATTGATAAGGGAGGAAACAGTACTTAAATTGATGTAAATTTATTTGTGGAGTTATAGAATAGAAATTATTTCATAGATATAGAGAGAAAGTGTGTGTGGGCGCCGCGTGTTATTTTGACAATTTTATCCATGTGATAAGCAAAAATCAATTAGCCATATACTCTAGATGATACTTGGTGGCTCCGAGAGTTCCCCTCCCAGAGCCTATCCACCATACAAAATGTATTAACACAATAAAATATATATATATTTTGATGGATTTCACAAATGTTTTAACACTGTTTGTTGTTGATTTTTTTCGAGAATTGGACTCTCGAAAGCTATCAAGTATCACACACATATTCTATCCTCTCTTTCTCTTTTAATATTTTATTACACGTCTAATTGGTAAAATTAAGGTTTGTTTGTTTATGTTTTCAAATTCTATTTTTAATATTCTAGTGCTAGCCAATTGATCATCAGACGTCCGCCGACCGGATGCTGAAAACTAATATAAACATGGAGTGGGATGGGGTGGGGGGTTAAGGTAGTTTTGTAATTTTTTTTTAATTTATTAATTATAATTTATTTAATTAATTTTTTTTATCTCTCTCATCTTATTATCTATTTATTAAATAAAATATGATAAAAATAACTAACTCAATCATTTAAACTATCATACATCAACTAATCACTTTAAATTCGTACAAATATCTGTTGTACGCATTTCCGAAAAAAAATTCTAGAATTCGAACTCAAAAACATAAATATAACCATTTTTATTTACATCATTTTCAATTGAAAATGCACCCATTTTTATTTTCACTTTCATATTTCCCAATATAACCATCTATTACTTTATCAAACTACTCGCAATTATCTTTCTTTCACTTCTTCCTCTAAAAAGGTCGTATTTTCTGCAAGGATGGTGGTGCTATGGCAAAATAAAATACATGATTTCAACTCCCACATCCATTTGTTCATTTTAAGACCCATTTTTAGTATATTTAGTGCTATATTTGGGGGCAATTTTTGTCTTTTTCACTTATAAATATATTTACCACCAAGACAATTTTATCTATTGTTTTACTTACAACACTATAAGATAATCATTATTTTTAACTGACTCAATAATTAAATTATCAATTCCAATCATTTTAAAAAACACAATCAAACATACTTATCATTTTCACACAAAAATAAACAACTCACTTCCCCATACATTTAAAAAAATGATTGTTAAAAATAAAATAAAAAATACGAGGAAACAAAGCCTAAGGTTTCATGGCTCTACACTTAAAAGATCTTAGATTCGGGTGCAAATTATGCCGTAGTAGATAACCTTCAAATTTTCGTAGCTATTTTGTTGCAATAGTAATTGAAAATTGATTACGAACGTATAGGCTATAGCCATGCATTTTTATATCATAGTGACGGAGTATCCATTGCAATATACACAAAAATTCCGTAGTAATTTCATTAAAGAGTATAAATATTTAATATTTATTATATTTACCTTATTTTATGACTTGGTGATGATATGTTGATGATGAGGTTCAAATTTAAGACTTATTGCTCGGTATAATATGCTAATATAGTATCACCACCTGATCTAGAAGCTTAATAAGTTGTCAGAAAAAGAAATCTAATATTTATTATATCTAACAATCACCATGAACTACAAATATTCGGCAAGCCTCAATCATCATAGCTACAAAAACTGTGGCCATGGTGGTTACAGAAACCCTGTAACAATTCTGTCGCTATGGTTACAAAAATTCTGTAGTAACTCTCATAGTCATGCATGGTGTTGAATTTGTAATCTTCTTATACAAAATCTGTAGCTATTCCGTTGCACAAACAATAAAAATGGCAATGAAGGTGTATTTCGTTGCAATATCTAGCAATAAATAAATCAATTACGAGATTAAAATTACTATCAAATGTCGTTGCTATTCCATGCATAGTAAAAGTTTTTTGTTTAGTTTTCTATTTCAAATTTAATTTTCCTACCGGAAATTTGTAGCTAATCAGTTACATAATGAAACTTAAAATCGGAGTGTATTGCATTGCAAATCTTTGGCTATTTCATTGCTAAATATATTTTATCTTCTCATAGTTAATTTATTGCAATAATTACGAAATTTATTATGTTGCAATTTTTTCCATAGCTGATGTCTTTTTTTTTAAAAGAGTAGTTCCGTGTTATAATTTGATTTGATATCATATAGAACCATTATTTAATATTAACTAGTCTTTAAAATCTTGATGATACAGAACAATGTCATTGATCGTTCTTTAAATAAAAAATAGGTACATGCACTGTTGGAGTGGTATCTCCAAATAGCTCGAAAGAGAAAGTCTTGATAACTAACAAAGGAGACGCCATCCCGGTGCCTGCCGGGACAATTTCATGGTGGTTCAACGGCGGAGATTTGGATGTCATAATAGTATTTTTGGGTGAAACAAGCCAATCTTACAATCCAGGCCAGATTGAGTATTTCTTTCTCACAGGAGCCATTGGTTTCTTGCAGGGTTTCTCTTCCGAATTCTTAAGTAAAATATATAACATTAATGAACAAGACTCAATAAAGCTTGCCAAGAGCCAAACTAATGCATTGGTTCTTAAGCTTGACGATCAAATAAAAATGCCTGATAATGATTCAAATTCGAACAAAGAAAAACATGTTTCTAATCTTGAAAATTTAATATCTTCCAATGTTAATGCGGAAATCACTGCAGATAATTTTCATTTGCTTGAGAAAGTAGGGTTAAGTGCCAGTCTGGTGAGACTCGAACCCAATTCTTCATTAGCTCCTTCGTATAGTACCGATGCGTCGTACCGGATAATTTATGTGATCAAAGGGAGTGGTAAAATTCAAATTGTTGGTCTCAATGGTACACAAATTCTTGATGCTAAAGTGGAAAAAGATCAATTGTTTGTTGTGCCCAAATTCTTTGCTATAGCCCAATTAGCAGGTGATGAAGGATTGGAGTTTTTCTCGGTCATAACTTCTTCAAGGTAAGTGTTACATTTATTTATTAATACTGTGTTAATTATCTAAAATATAGGTTTTTACTTACCAACGCCCCCACCTCCCACCCCCAAATAATCTAAAATAAAATTACAGGCCAGTTTTTGGAGAGCTGTACGGAAACTTGTCACCTTGGAAGGCTCTATCTTCATCAGTACTACAAGCTTCATTGAGTGTGGACTCCAAATTTGTGGAGTTATTTAAGTGCAAGGTTGGACAAGACACGAACAACATTTCGTCTTGAGACATATATATATATATATATATATATATATATATATCCCTATTTAAGTTTATAATAAAGTAAGTTTATTTGAATTCAAAATAATGTCGACTGATTATGAATTTAATTTGAGTCATGTATTCATTAATTAAGTTGAGACATAATTTTAAGCTTTGATTTCTTTTTTGCTACATTTTATATAATGGAATATAATAAAGTATAGCATTACTAGTACGTTAATCTGATCTCTAATTTCGTATCTTGATCAATAATTCCTTTGAGTTAATTTGGGCTATAATTTGATCTTTTATGCAAAAATCCAGCAGCTTTTGTTGTCTCTTATAACTATGAATTGCATACTAGTTCCGGTGATCAATATATATTTGATTTTGAGCTATTGTGACTTAGAGGGTGTTTGGCTAAACTTATCCAAAATATTTTATAAGCTCCTGCATCTCATAAGATGTTTTAGGAGCTTATAAGATGTAACATCTTATGAGATGTTAAAAAAAAGGTGGGGTGAATTACTCTTTTAAAAACAGCTTATAAGATCCAAACATTTTATTTTTTAGTCTTATAAGTTGTTTTTTTTAAAAAATTACCAAACAAATTTTTAGAGTTTATAAGCTCTAAATCTTATAAGATGTTTAGAGGAACTTATAAGCTTAGCTAAACACCCTCTTAATTATATATGTATATGAATATATCACATAAGGTAAATTTCAGTTTACCTCCTATTTAAACTTTGAATCGATAAGATATTTCTAAATTCGTGACTTTACTCTCTTGAACCATGGGCTGAAGAAACTATAACAACAAATAATATTAATGATGAAATTTAAAGTGATAATATTAAATTTATCATTAAATTTATAATGGAGGACAATAATTTTTATTTGTCACAATAATAATTGTTAGTGATAAGAGTTCTTTTTAAATAACATAAGGGGGCGGGGGTGGGGGAGCGGGGCGGGGCAACCCCCTAAATTTCTGAAAATTTATTTTTTAGCCTACAATTTTTTATTTTTTAAGTTTTGCCCCCTAAAAAAATATCAAGTTTTTCTCCCATTTTTTTGTATTCCTTCTCTAGATATAAAATCCTAACTCTGTCCTTGTAAGGGGGAGAGATGATTTTTCATATCAAATTACCTTCCCTGGCTATCCATCTTAGACCTTTATGTAGGAGACGTGTACTTCAATTAATATTTTGCATAGCCAATTATGATAAGCTTTACTATTTCGGTACGTTTGGTACAAGGGAATGAAGATTCAGAAAAAACTATTCTCACTTATTTAATCCCACTTCATATTTGATAGGACTATGAGAAGTGAGATTGGATAGTCTATAAATTGCTTATTCCACCAGAAATGGGAATACTCAATTCTCATTCAACCATGAGGAATAGTTATTCCCACTTAATTGGGATCATTGAATTCATAATTTAAAATGAAATTTACTTCTTTTATGCTTTATGAATTACAACTAAAAATAGTTGTATATATCATTAATGTGTTTTTATTTTTTATACTTAATTAAATATATCTATTTTATATATATTATAAATATACACATACACACACACACATAAAATGATATAATATAATATAAGTAAAAATATATTTATATTTGTATATGTTGCACACATATATATTTATAGATACAATATATATATATATAATTTATGTAGTAATTTATATAATTATTATATATATTTACATAAATATATATTATATTTACAGTACATATTATATTGTTACATAGTAAAATATGTCTTTTATCCATATATAATTTAATACATGTAAGTATGCCTCTATATAAAAAATTATAAAATTATGTAATTATGTAAGTATGCCTCTATATAAAATTATAAAATTATGTACGTATGCCTCTATATAAAAAATTATAAAATTATGTATTTATATGGTATACATATATATATAATTTGTATATATATATACATGTTTATATATATTAGTTTCTATCCATAACTTTTATATTTAATTATATTTTTATATATTAGGATTGTGTAGTGTAAATAAGGTTATGGTAGTAATAATAAATTTAGATTTTATTTCAATGTAATTGTATTTAAGTGGACCAAATAAATGACTAAAAGTTCTATACAAATTTGGTTTCAATCCATGTATGTAATCAAACAATGACATGCGAAAGACTATTACAGGTGGAATCTCTTTCCACCTAGATTGAGCTTTGTTGGAATGCTCAGTCATAGTACCAAACGTGTCGTTTGAGTCTAAAAATGTATAGTCTTAGGGAAATATTTAGTTATAAACACGTTATAATTAGGCCCTTAGTAGGAGATTAGTCAGGGTATCACTATTAGTGAGAACGTTCGAGCAATTATTATAATATGAAATTATATGGATTTCAATTTTTATGAACAAATTTTAGAAAAAGGTATTAATGTGATCCCAAGATCATCCTTATTTCTTGTATATTTATCATATTTAATGTATTATGTATGTATGTATCTATATATATATTAGTTTTTATCCATAATTTTTATATTTTAGGATTGTGCAGTGTAAATAAAGTTATTATAGTAATAATTGTAACGTCCCGTTTCATCTGCATGCTATGATGATTATGTAAAAATTGAACTCATATAAAATATTTTAAACAAAATCCAATACTCAAAATAATTTGGTTCAGAGCTTTACAATTTGAAAGTACAAAACCACTAGTGAAACAGAACACGACATTTCATTCCATCAATTTGGTTCTATCTAAATTTCGAATTAGCAGATACTCCACGTTGACTTCCTTGGACCCCTTTAAGGTCAGTAGTTCAAGACATCTTTACTTAGATGATGTTGCACTCTATTTGTCCTCCAACATCACTCTCGAAGATCAGCCATTGTGCTAACTACTCCATCTTGTCCTAGGGAAGGGGAGACACGAGTGATGAGCTACTAAGCCAGTGTGTGCATGTGCGGGGTTATGCATGTCTTTAATACCATTCTCATGATGCATAATTTATATAAGCGTAACATTTATAGCCATTAAGTAATTCAATCAAATAATCATGTTCATATACGAAGAAGATGCTTGTAAAGATCAAGTTAAGCGATAAGAATTTGAAGACCATATTATGGGTAACCAATTGAAGCCTGTGACGACCAGATCAAGCAAGAGTCGTATCATATAGAATATACGAAGCCTGCAAATGGTATACCTGCACAAATCAGAATCGGGTCAGATAAACCACCTTGTGACTCCCAGCTGAACATTTACTACCTTATCCTCCATTTGGAAGGAGCGACCCCATCGAACAAATGAAGTGGCCATGCCTAGATACATGGCGGCATCGAACACAACCGTAGAAACTTCCATCCCAGCCATGAAAGGACACCCAAAGTTGGTACTGGACGACGAAGCCAATCTACTGGCAGCCCTATGCTACCCAGCGGACCGCGCAAACCGTCCAACCCAGGGCCCAATAACCAATATCAGAACGATCAATCGAACCATTCTTTACATTGGCACTGGACGACGAAGCCTATCTACTGGCAGCACAATGCTACACAGCGGACCCCGCGAACCGTCCAACCCAGCGTTTAATAATTGAATCAAGACCTCTTTATAGGAACCATCAGCTTAACAATTATCTTCCACCAATAGGATAATCATTAAGACCAAATACCATCCTGCTTGCAAGAGATTTGAACCATAAACTCAAATTTACATCATTTAAGAACCCCATGCATACAAACATAGTGATGAATTAAACAAAGATGAGAATCCTGGAACCATGACATTTTCAAATTGAATGTCTGAATATCAATCCACTTTCATATTGATGCACCAAACACGTGTAACACAGTTTCACAAAGATGTAAAGGTAATATATCAAATTCAAAGAAGACAATATCTTAATCACAAGGCCATGATAGGGTACGATATGTGAATCATATCACACAAGCATATATTGTTCAACAATTTATATGAATCACTTTTATGATATTATAGTGTCTATACGAATGACGATGATACTAAATATTGCAAAAAAAAATATTTTAATAAATAAAGAACTCACCAAGATTATGAGTTGTCGTCATGTTAGGTTACTTGATTAATCCCGTCCATTCAAGGCTTTTATACGATGTGATAGGCTAGCCACATGTACCTAAGAGTGAGTACACTTGTCATACACATTCATGTATATATCCACATATCTTCTGACTATATTTTTGTCGCATTAAATGATGAATTAATTTATCAAATGAAAGATCATGTATCCTGTTAATTTATTTATTCAAGCATAAGCTCACATGAATAACTAACTAATCTACTAGCATTTTTCATAGTTACGATTAACGAATGAATGAACAAATGATGCCTTTAAATGTAATATCAATTAACTTTGCTTGTCTAATTATTCACTCTTATTTCACTAGAATTAAGAAATAAAGTATATTAAATTAAAAGACTACGTATTTATGACTATTTAATTACCAATCAAGAATTACCATATAATGAATCAAATGAATTTATCATCAATCAGATTACTAGGTGGTAATTAATGCACCAAACGTTGGATAATAGTAACAGGTACATGACAATTGTAGTAATTAACACACTTGACCAGGTTATTTACAACTAACACACAAAATATCATTACTCAATTTTTCATTAACATCAGTATTACATAAATAAATTAAAAGCTAACCGAGTCATTAGTCAGCTGTGCTTCACTAAGTTAACTATAGAAGTTTAATGTTATTGTAATTGACTAACTTTGTATAATTTCTAACTCATTCGAAAATCATGATTTACCTAAAAAGGAGTAGATTTTGTTGGCTAAACAATTATCTAAATTCAAACTAAGTAGAACATCACATATATACGAACTAATGAAAACAAAGAGAGAAGAAGAAGCGTACCTGCTGGTAGTGGAAAAGAAAATGATTTACAATCTTTTATATATAATATATATTTACATATATAATGTATGTGTATAAAAGAGCTGTGGTGTCACCTTAGGAAGGAAATGGGGTAGCTACGTGTCCTTGCCGCTCTTAACCTTATCAGTAATCTTTTTCTATTTTCAAAAAGAGAAAATAGGACATACCCCAACCTATAAGGTGATATGCGTTTTGCTCTCCAATTTATTAAAAGTTGTATTTAACACCCGAATTTATCATATATGTGCACTTAACCCCCTCAGTCAAATTCCGGTGGAATATAATGGAATATTTCGGGTAAAATCGTCACACAGGGGCAAAGTGCTACAAACCACATAGGTTAGGGGGCAAAATGCACATCACCCTATAGGTTGGGGGCTGTTTGCTAATATCTTTTTTTTTTAATCCAAACATTCTTAAATTTCAAAAGAGAAAACTAAAAATAAAAAATATCCCAAAAAAAAAAACAAAAACAAAAACTGGAGTATCCAGAAAAATAAAAAAAAAAAAAAAAAAAAATTCTAATAAATTTTTAAATAATAAACAAAAATTAGAAGAAAATAAATTCAAAATTCAAAAATTCGGAAACATGAAAATAAATAGGAAAAAAAGTATAAAAATAAAAAATTTAAAAATTAATAAAAACATACAAATTTCCTTTTATATTGTTCTAATTTATTTTTATTTTTAAAATTTTTAATTTTCGCTTATTACTTTTCTACTTTTTTATGAATTTTTTCAGAAATTTAGTTGAATTTTTTTCCCCAGAATTTTCTATTTTTGTTCCTTTGACTTCTTCCTAAAATTATCAAAATTTTAATGATTATTTCTGAATTCTTCCTTTCTTTTTGTTTTTTTTCTCATATTTGTTTTAATATTTCGAATTTTTTTATTTTGTCTGTTTGGAAAATTAAGAATATTTGAATTAAAAAAAGAGATATTAGCAGACAACCCCCAACTTATAAGGTGATGTACACTTTGCCCCTAACCTATGCGGTTTGTAGCACTTTGCCCCTGTGTGACGATTTTACCCGGAATATTCCATTATATTCCGCCAGAATTTGACCGAGGGGGTTAAGTGCACATATATGATAGGTTAGGGGGTTAAGTGCAATTTTTAATAGGTTGAGGGGCAAAGCGCACATCACCTCATAGGTTGGGGGTATCTGCTATTTGCTCTTTCAAAATTACAATTTAATCCTTACATTTTTTGCATTTTCAATTTGACCCAAAATCTTATAAAACTTTCAATTCAGTACAAAGGTTAATAAATATTTCTTAGTTCCTTTGAATCGGAACTATTCAGAATATAAATAATTAAAATTACAAACTAAAATTTGTTGTACAATAATAAATTTAGATTTTATTTTAGTGTAATTGTATTTAAGTGGGTCAAATAAATGACTAAAATTTCTATACAAATTTGGTTCCAATCCATGTATATACATGAGAAAGACAATTTCAGGTGGTATCTCTTTCCACCTGGACTGAGCATTGCTGAAATGCTCAATTATCGTACCAAACGTGCAATTTGAGTCTAAAAATGTATGGTCTTAGGGAAATATTTAGCTATAAACACGTTATAATTAGGCCCTTAGTAGGAGATTAGTCATGGACAGTTATTATAATATGAAATTTTATGGATTTCAATTTTTATGAACAAATTTAAAAAAGTACTAATGTGACCCGAAGATCATGCTTATTTCTTGTATATTTCTTATATTTAATTTATTTTGTATGTATATATATATATATATATATTTGAAGATGGTTTCAATATACCTGGTTGAGGGGAAAATTGCATTTTTCATACACTAAAAAGGAGTGCTCGTTGTTTTGGTACAATAAAGGGGACATTTTTTATTTTGGTACAGAAATGTCAGTTTTTGGCAATTTGGGTACAAATCACGCCGAAAAATTTGAAATCCGCCTGAAAATAACATTTGACGGGAAAATTGAATTGAATTTGGATTGCATACGAGAAAAAAATGACTTCTAATTTGGGATTTAACTCAATTACTCTCAATTTGTTTTCTTATTTTTTGTTTAACTTATTTAAAGTTTTTTGAAAATTTGAATTCAAATATTTTCTTTTGTTTATTATAAATAAGCTTTATATAATTAATATATATAATATTAAAATGTAAAAATAATTATTAAAAAATTATAATATTATATTCTGATTTTTACTAATTTTTCTTCTTGTTATTTTTTAATTTTTCAAAATTATTTTTATTTTATTTCTAATTTTGTTTTCTTTTTCAGATTTTTTTATTGAATTTATTAATTTTTTATATTTTTTTTTTATGAATTTTTAATAATTTATTTTTTGTCAATGGAAAGAAAATTGGCCATTAAAAATAATTTATGAGTTTAAGGTAGAATTTTTAATATTTTCTATTTTTTTTAATTCCTTTAATTTTTTCCTAAATAATATATTTGCATTTATCAAAATATTAAACTATTTTATTTTCTTAGTGAATTTCTCAATCTAGAAATAAGTTTGAAATATACAGTTTCAATATTCTTCTAATTTCTTTTTTCAATTTTATCTTCACATGGGAGTTCGTAGTAATTTTGACTTTTTCCATCATTTCCCTCCAAGGCTGTTGGTCCTTGCTCGAAGCCAAGATTAGCTAGAGTATTCGCCACTCTAATCGCTTCCCTCCAAATATGATGAATGTCCATCTACCAAGCTTCGTATGAAATTCTGAAATGACATCAAAGTGACAATGCGAGAATGAGCTGTTACATGAATGTTGTTGAGGGAATCAGCAACATCTTTCCACACTGAAGCAAACATCCTTTGCAGCTCTGGTTGTAATTTTTGGGGAAGAGAAACTAAGTAAACATGTTTGAGATTGGGATCATTTTAACCATTGAGCATGTAAAACTTTTGCGACATTCTTCTATGATGGTAATCTAGATCTTTTCTGTCCAGAGAATAGCACTTCATGGAGGTATGTGGGGCTCTCAACATCCATTGGTATCAAAACCAGGTTCATTTTTCTGTTGCCCTGGAGAATTGTTAGTTTTGTATAAGTATTTGACAGAAGAGATGGTGGGTAGAGGAAACATTGTTTTACCTATGTCAAACACTGATAATCCTTTAAATAGTTCTGTAAGCCAACTTCTTCATGTTGCCTTCTCTCTCTCCCTTCCATGCCATTCATCGAGCAAAATCGACAAAATTGTAAAGTATTCTACAATATCTGATGGTGCTATAATAGAACAAATTGTTCCCCGTATTATAAGCCCTTACAATATTACAGAAAATGGGAATTCGTACCCTCTTATCCTCCAGATATCCCAAACCAAACGAATTAGTCTTAACCTCAAAAGTAGATCACTGTCTCTACCAGCTACCACTAGTAAATAGTATGTTACTCTCTCTATTCCTTCAGAACTCATTTCTGGATGGAAAACTGAGGGATATTTGCATTTCCACTTTGGAGCTGTACGTCTAGTCCTTTCTTATCACGGAAGAAAAGGTCTCCCTATCACTGCTAGAATTACCTTCCTTGATTCCAGATTTCTATAGTATGAACATTCTGTAATTGGTACAGTTCTCACAACACTTAACGCAGGAAGTGTGGTAGTTACGTTCTTCCCCAACTTTGCCATTTCCCTTGACGATGCCCACTCAACCTCTGCCTTCAAAGTCCAAATCCAAATCACCAGAGCCGAACATTTTTCGTCTTCAAGCATGCCTACTTTACATCACCAAATTGTGTACCGACTTCAAGATCATAGTCTTGATCTTCCGAGCCAAGGGTTTCAGGATCCCTTTCTAATCCTTGCAGATTCTGGAACAGATGTGCCAACGATTGTTCAAATTCCACGACAGATCTCGAGGAGAGATCTTGAAAAATTGGTCCATACTGAGTGGATTACTAATTATGAAACTCTTCACCAAACTCATGAAGCAGTTCGTGCCACTGATTTTCAATTTAAAAGACTTCCAGGTGGATGAGTTAAAACGATTTTCCAGACATAGAAAGACGAAGGACCATCCAATCTTGAATTTCAACTCATGATTATCCCAGCTCCTCCTCCAAAGGAAAAAGATTTTTCCTGTTAGCAGTTTTTATGCTGATGGATCTTATGCTTACAATGATAAGATTGATGGGCATTTCATATGGGATGCAGATCCATCCATGTGTGATCCAGGATGCCTTAAGCAGAAGAAAGTAATGATGACGAAGAAAATGATTACTCATCTCATAGAAGGTCAATAACTTCTTGCCATAACAATGATTACAACCCTCCTGATCATGGGATCCACCTAATGCGGTCTCTTCTGCTTTTAAGAGAAAAAGCTTTGAATGTCTGAAGGAAGCCTCCACTTGCAGAAAAGAAATAATTTCTACTGCTTCCCACCTTGTTGTCCATCCATGCATGATGTTTCATTATGATGCGAACTTTCCACCCATGGAAAGACAGGAGGACCATAGTAAAAAAACATCTTCCAAACCTTATGTGCATGCCACTACTGTTTACTCGCAAGGTTACAAAAAGCCTCTCACTCAAGTTGAAGAAGTTCTGAACTGGAAAACCAAAAATGTTAGAGCCCGAAATAGATCTCTTACTACTTTGGATACTAAGATGAACAGAGTCCTTGCCAAAGTAGAATCCACTGAGCATATGATCAACAACCTTGAAAGTAAACTTCAAAGCTTCTATGATAAATTAACTGCTAGGATTCAGCGACTTGATAAGGAATTTAGATTTCTTATTGATCAAAAGAGTTTTGGTCAAGATTTTTACAAAAAGAAGCGGAGATCCGAAGGCTAAAAGCTGAACTAGCACAAATTGAGAAAGAAAAAAAAAAGTCCAAACCTGTCCCTTTATTCTCTCCTTTCTATGCACAACCTGTTGCTCCAGAGATCTCATCCTCTCCTCCTAATTATTCTGAACATTTCTTCATGGCTTCTAGTGTTTCCATTATCTCTTCCAACCTTAAAGAGGTTGAATACAAACAACATAAGAAGATATTAACAGTTCAGGAAAAATAAAAAGCTCCTCAACAATCTCCTTCCTCAGAACAACCAAAACCGCCTGAATATCTTATGATGACCTCCGCCGATGCCAACATAATTGATACAACCGAATAAGTAACTAATGAACCTTGTTCATAAAAGTCCCCAAATGTCTGGGGATTCTCAGGCACATGATGAATATGAATCTAGCTATGAATTTGAGGCACAAATGGTAGATATTTCTTCAATTTTTATGGTTGCTTCCGGAGAATCTAGCATATAAAATGAAGATCAAGTTGTTGAAGATTCAAATGAAGAACTCAACTCTGACCCAGGAACTACTGAGGCTTCTAGTCAACCTACAGAACATCTTTCACAAAAGCCATCTAATGGTCCATCGTTTACTCTCGAAGATGTTCCTGTTTCTAAACAAAGAGAGAAGCTGCAACATTAGCAACATGGATTGATGTTCAACTTCCAAAAAATGTCTATCCATTCTATAGTCCTCAAAGAATTTGCCTCCAGGTTTACAGGCACTCTTAGAGAATGGTTCCAGAGTTTGGGAGAATATCAGTTGAAATCACGTTAGATTAAGGGAGAAATATTCTCCCCGATTTATTTCCTTTTATTTTCTAGTAAATCACATAGAATCTACGATAGTGATTACCCTCCTTATTTAGCTATCCGTTGTATCTATTTATATGTTTCTCCCTTGTACAGAAAAGAGATAAGAAAAAAAGACAAAAAAATAATTACCCGTGGACGTAGAACCACGTTAAATCTATGTGTTCTTTATGCTTTGTGCTTAATTTCTACATGGTACCAGAGCAGGTATAATTTTTTTTTGTTTTGGAGCAAAACATGGCAGAAATCTCTTCTAATGCCTCTGAAATTTCTGACAAGGAAACAACACATACACCTAATTCCAGTTCAACCGGATTTGACAACTCCTCATTTCAACTCACAGTCGAGAGATTGAATGGAAAAAACTATCGTGAATGGGCTCAATCGATTAAGCTCATTATTGATGGCAAAGGAAAGCTGGGTTACTTCACTGGGGAGACAAAAAAACCCACTTCCGACGACAAAGGATCTCTACAAAAATGGAGGTCCGAGAACTCCATGGTAACGGCTTGGTTGGTTAACTCCATGAAGCCAACTATTGGAAAAACGTACCTGTTCCTACCAACGGCCAAAGACGTTTGGGATGCCGTCAAAGAAACATACTCTGACGCGAAGAACGCTTCTCAAATCTTTGAACTAAAAACATGTCTATGGCAGATGAAGCAGGGAGAAAAAAATGGTGACTGATTACTATATGGAAATGTCGATTTTGTGGCAAGAACTTGACCTAAGTATGGAAGAACAGTGGGAATGCCTAGGGGATAGCGTGCGATTCCCAAAAAGGGTTGAAAATGAGAGGATTTTTGAGTTTCTGTCCGGACTCAACTGCGACCTTGATGACGTGCGTGGCTGGATTCTTGGCCGCCGCCCCTTGCTAACGCTGAGGGAGGTGTTCGCGAGGAGAACGGTGATGTTACATGGAAGAGGTGCAGACTCATTTGAAGGGGAAGCTTCTGCCCTAATTTCACGTGTAAAAAACTATGCAGCTGGTCGATCTAAAACCGGGTCAAATCCTCAAATTGGATCATATGGGTCAAACTTTAAAGGTGGGGCATATGGATCAAATGGGTCAAACAGGCCAATTCATGGGTCAAACCAAAGTGGGCCTAATTTACAAACTGAATCAGGCCCGCAAAATCAAAAATGATGCCCATGGTGTGAGAAATGCAAGAAAACGGGCCATACAATAGATAGTTGCTGGGAGATTTATGGAAAACCGGCTGATTGGAAACCCAGGCAAAATAAAGGTCGTGGCTACTAAGTCACTGTCAACACGCCGAATGAGAAAACTCCGGGAAATGCATTATTTAGCGGGGGTTTTAATCCAGAACAGATAGAGAAACTCTATAAATTATTCTCTACTTTTCAGGCATCGACTCAGTCCTCCAATTCCCCTTCTGCATCCCTAGCCAAAAGAGGTAATTTTTTGAAAGCCCTCAATACCAAAATTCAAATTAATTCACCATGGATTATTGATTCTGGCGCTTCAGATCATATGACTGATGATTATCATTTGTTTTCTACGTACTCACCTTGTGATGGTAATTTGAAAGTAAAAATTGCAGATGGATCACTCTCATCCATAGTCGGTAAAGGGTGTATTCGTATCTCTGACTCAATAATTCTTGACCCCGTTCTACATGTCCCAAAATTATCTTGTAATTTGTTATCCATTAGCCAATTAACAAAAACCTTGAACTGTTTTGCTAAATTCTTTCCCTCTCATTGTGTCTTTCAGGACCTATCATTGGGAAAGACGATTGGCAGTGCTAAAGAATGTAAGGGACTCTATTATTTTGAGGGGACGAGTGTAAGTGACTATTGTCACACTGCTGTTTATGATTCTATTCCTAATTATAGTGATCTTATGTTATGGCATTCTAGAATGGGTCATCCCAATATTGAGTATTTGAAACGTCTGTTTCCTTCTATTTGTTCGAATAAAAATTGCTTTGATTTTCAGTGTGAAATTTGTGAGTTTGCTAAACACCATCGTATTTCATTTCCTAAATCCACATACAAACCATCCCTACCTGTCACCAAAATTCATAGTGATGTATGGGGCCCATCTCGAACTTTCAACAGAACCCACAAAACATGGTTTGTTACATTTATTGATGATCATACTCGCATTTGTTGGGTGTATTTGTTGCATGATAAACTGAAATTCTTGTTGTGTTCATTGAATTCCATCGCATGGTCCAAACTCAATTCCACACAAAAATCAAAATTCTTCGTACCGATAATGGCACCGAGTATTTCAATAAAATATTGAGCACATATCTTCACGAACATGTAATTATTCATCAAAGCTCGTGTGTTGACACTCCCCAACAAAATGGGATTGCCGATCGAGGTTGCTCATGCCCTACTCTTTACTACTCATATGCCTAAGAATCTTTAGGGAAATGCCATTTTAACAGCTACATATCTCATAAATAGAATGCCTAGCCGTGTCCTATATTTTACTACTCCGCTGCAAAAATTCCTGAAACATTTTCCTAATTCTCGAATTCACTCCAATATTCCTCTCCGGCTTTTTGGTTGCACCGTCTTTGTCCATGCCCATACTCACCATCGCACGAAATTGGATCCTCGGGCTATTAAGTGTGTGTTTTTAGGTAATTCCTCTACTCAAAAAGGGTACATCCTATCACTCGAAAAATGTTTGTTAGTTTGGATGTTACCTTCTTTGAAACTACACCCTACTTCCAAAAAACCTCGCCTCACGGGGAGAATCCAAGTGAAGCTCATTTTTTGGATTTTGAATTTCTCCTCCCAGGATCACCGCAGATTGAAAATACTGAACCCTCGGGACCACCACCAAACGTGCAATTAGGGGGAGATATGGAAAAATCAAAAGAGAAGGAACTACTTGTTTACTCAAGAAGGCCAAGGAATACAGAGAACCTCACATTCGAAGCACCCAAAGAGTCAGAACCGGTGATAGATACAAACAATCATGAGCCTAATTCCACTCAGGTAACAAATTATGAGCTTAACTTACCAATTGCTCTTCGTAAGCAACCACGTTCATGTACTCTTCACCCTATCTCAAAATTCATCTCTTATAATAACTTGTCTACTAGATTTCTTGCTTTTACCACTAATCTGGACATGATTAGAGTTCCGAGAAATGTTCAAGAAGCTTTCGGGATTCCAGCTTGGAAATCAGCAGTTATGGAAGAGTTGAGGGCTCTTGAAAAAAATGAAAATTGGGATATAATGGAATTACCTAGAGGAAAAAGAACGGTTGGATGCAAATGGGTATTCATGATAAAATACAAAGCTGATGGGGAAGTGGAACGATATAAAGCTCGCCTCGTGGCCAAAGGGTTTACTCAGACCAACATAATTTACTACACGGAGACATTTGTACCAGTGGCAAAACTGAATACCATTCGAGTAATTTTATCATTGGCAGTAAACTTGGATTGGCCACTTCAGCAATTCGATATTAAAAATGCCTTCCTGAATGGCGAGCTTGAGGAAGAAGTTTACATGACCTTAACTCCAGGGTTTTGTAAAAAGGGTGAAGAAATAAAGTGTACAAACTCAGAAAATCGTTATATGGTCTAAAACAGTCTCCTAGAGCGTGGTTTGACAGATTCACAAAAGTCATAAAAGGACAAGGATACCAACAAGAACAATCAGATCATACTATGTTCTTTAAAGAGTTTGAAACTGGAAAGAAGACAATCTTAATTGTGTATGTTGATGATATTGTCCTAACTAGTGATAACAAACTTGAGATGGAAAGATTAAAAAAGGTTCTTGCTGCTGAATTTGAGGTAAAGGACCTAGGAGAAATGAAATATTTCTTGGGCATGGAAGTTGCTCGATCAAACAAAGGTATTAATGTGTCTCAACGAAAATATGTTATTGATCTCCTAACTGAAACAAGAATGTTGGGTTGCAAACCAAGTGACACTCCTATTGAAGGGCAAAGGTATGAAGGGGGAAACGTCGATAAGGAGAGGTATCAGAGAATAGTTGGAAAGTTAATCTATCTGTCTCACACTAGACCTGACATTAGCTTCACCGTGAGTGTTGCAAGCCAGCACATGCAATCACCAAAGGAGGACCACTTAGAAGCTGTGTACAAAATCCTCGTATCTTAAGGGCTCCCCGGGAAAAGGGCTATTTTTTAAGAAAAACGAAGGACGTGAAGTAGAGATCTTTACGGATGCTGACTGGGCAGGATCAATCAATGATAGAAAATCTACTACTGGATATTGTACCTTCGTATGGGGCAATCTTGTCACTTGGAGAAGCAAGAAACATAATGTGGTAGCTAGAAGTAGTGCCGAAGCTGAATTCAGGGCAGTTGCACAAGGAATGTGTGAAGGGTTATGTCTTAAAAAGCTCATGGACGAACTCAACATCACGGTTAAGTTGCCTATCAAACTTTACTGTGATAATAAAACAGCAATTAGTATCTCTGTCAACCCTATCCAACATGATAGGACCAAACACGTTGAAGTTGACAGACGCTTCATCAAGGAAAAAGTCGAGAAAGGCATAATATGTATGACGTATGTCCCCACAAAAGAACAAGTTGCTGATATTTTTACCAAGGGGCTACCAAGGCCAAACTTCGATGATTTTGTGTGCAAGTTGGATATGATCGACATTGGTGGTCCCAAGTGGCATACGAAAGGGTCTAGAAGGGAGGGGGGTTGAATAGACCCTGAAGTCTTTTTCAACTTCAAAAATTCGTATCACTTTTAAAGATTTGAACGCTTTAGAAAGCTGAGCACTTGGGTCAATCGCTCCAGTAAAGATAACTTAGACTTAGTGATTTTAGCAATTTACCAAAGTAGGGTAATGCTTAGATCGCTTAATCAGGGTTAGCACAGCGGAAATGATTTTTAGCATTCGATTGGTTACTTAATCGCTTTGCAATTTTACTTGTCTTTTTTTCAGAATGAATGATGTAATATGAAAATAAGACAATAAAATATAAATGACACAAGATATATAAGGTTCACTGGGTGATGTAATCCAAGTTACGTCCTCCTTCTCCTTTTTCACTTGGAGGAATTTACTAGGATGATTATCAAAGAATCACACAGAATCTTCTACAAGATAGTAAATGATGAAAAAGATCTTGGGCTCCTTGATCATACAGATTACATCACCAATGAAGATCGTCTTCTATAAGCTTCTCTCACTCAAAAATACTGCCTGTAAGGGGTTTCAACTTCTTTCTCACTCAGATGAAAGGTTGAAGGTTTATCACAAGGTTTGTTTGTTTTTGGAAGATCAAACAACTTGGAGTATCTCAATAGGAATTTAGGTTTCTTCTTTGGAAGAGGGTTGAGATATTTGTGACTGTCTGGAATGTAGATGAAAAGCTTGAAAGATTTGGCTATGGAGTTTCTAAGCTTTTTCTAAGCAAGTTTTTCTTGTGTCTGTACGTAATTTTCTATTGTAATATTATGTACCATTTTTTTGGGGTTTGCTGAAGGTAAGGTATTTATAGGCAATTCTTGGGATCTGTCCGTGAGACACATGTAGGAGTGTGCCTCTCACGCGGCGCGTGTTTATACCTAAAATCTGACATTCCTGAAAATCTGCTGGCACCGATTGGATGAGAACAGCTATAAACTCCGAGGTTCTGACAGTCTAGTAAAAAAGGTGACTTGTCCACAAGTCACAGTGGCTTATCACATTTAATGCTCTTATCAAACATTTAATGCATTTTGAATTTATTTTCCGTTGGAAATAAATGTCCGTTGAATGATTGCATTTAAGTCTTTCATGACTTGAGGATTTATTTCAGGTGAATTTGACATTGGTCGCTTAAGTGCTTTGAGCGCTTGATTCATAAAACTTGAAACGAGGTCTTTTAGCGTTTGACGGACGCTAAGAAACAGATCTTCATCTCTGGTTGACTTCAGACGCTGATCTTCAACTTCTTCTCTAATAGACTCACCTAGAATTCTATTAGCGATTCAGTATCTAATTCTTAGTCTAAAATCTACAAAGATAAAAATTACAAGCCTAGGCAGAATAATAATTACAAACTTTCAAACGCTTAAACAATGGTCTATGGAAACATAAACTTACATTTTATTTGGGGTCTAACATTGAATCCTATCTTGTCATCATCAAAACATCGAATATGAAATTTCCTAACAATTTCCCCCTTTTTGATGATGTCAAGAATTTTAACTCTTATAACTCTTTTATAATTTTAAGAGTTACTCAAAAGAAAAGCCCAAAAGAAATTAAGTTAGCGTTTAAAAAGTTAGTAAAGTTAGCTAAAGTTAGTTTAGCTTCAACATGTTGTTTCAGCGATAAATCATTCATTTATATGGAAAGAATAAGCATACATGATTTATATTGAAAAACAATACAAATGAAAGCGACAACAGAAATATATAAAAAAATTCATTCACTTTTTCTGTCGCTTTGCTCTTTCTTCGCCTTGGAAGACTTCTGATGCTAAGTCCATTAGGAGACGATCAATATCGATCATTGTCGTATGTTAAACTTCATCGTAATCATGCCTTCGGAGTCTAGCGCTTTCATTTAGCTCTAACAACCTTTCCGTCCATTCTCTTGGAGAAATTCCAAGTTCACGAGTTAAATCGTGATAGATATCTTTTCTTGGATCTTTCGACGATTTTCAATTGATAGGTTGTCTTAGCGGTCTGGCATACGGATGAAATCCCATACTTTCCAAGAACTCAATGTCCAATTCTGGAAGCGGATACTTTCCTAGATAATACCTTAGCTTTCTCTTTTTGGTTAGCATTTTCTTGAGGCTTACTAACTCTTCAAACATTGATCGCCAATGTTTATTATCTGTCTTGGAAATTGCTTTGGACGCTTGATGCTTTTCTGTATTTTCCCCCTTCTTGGCATCATCAAGAGAGGTTTTCAACCCAGCGACTTCTCTTCGCAAGATTCGAACTTTGTCAACTAAAAGAACAATTTTTTGAGCGACACTCTGAGCAGCGGCATCGTCAAAATATGTCTTTCAGCATCGGCCGAAGCGCTCTGAGCTAAGTGATGGTTGAATTCAGATGAGAGTTCATCGACTAGTGGTGATATGCTCTGCATGATTGAAACAATGCTTTTATTTGCAGCGTTTGCAATATCATGAGTTCGCGTATCAGACACTACTCGGATATGTCTATCAGCGGCCTCGAAGATCTTGGAGCAAGAACCCTCAATGTTGGTGAGCGAGTTCTGTACTGCCTGTCTGAAATCTCTAGCATCTGAATCACTCTCAGGATCCGAATCGGAAGAAGGACGCTCAGGAGACGGAATGAGTCCATAAGAGCTAGAAACTGCAGCCTTGCCTTTGGTTTTATCTCTGATAAATGGCTCGTCAGGCTCTTGGGCAATTTCAGCATGCACTTCTTCAATCGCTTGATCCATTGAAGGGTCCTCGATCGCTGGGGGCTCAACTACCGGGGCGCTAGAAGAATCTGGAAAAGGAGCCTCTATAATCGAAGCGATTTCCTCAGTAGGAACACTTTCTTCTTCAACGATTTGGATTGGGGGAGAAGGATTTTTAATAGCAATGACCCAGAGTGGGCCAAGTGCTTCCAGCACATGCCTTGGACTAATTAGGCTTGATTGCAGAATAAAGAATATAGCGTCTTCGCGCTCTTCTGTACACAGTACAAGTTGCACACCTTCCGGCAATTATATTCCTGAAGTATAACATTTGAAAAAATCCAGAATAAGAGGCATTAGCACTTGAGCTACTGTTTGATCCACTGGCCTAATTAGCGAAATCATCTTGGCCACTTGAATGTTTTGTTGACTGAAGAGCACAGGGTGTAGATTGTAGTCTCTGAAATTGCTTAACCCTGAGTAATGATTAAAAGAAATGTCCAGCGCTTGGGCATTTTCTATCACTGCTCTCATTTCTCTGTGGAAAACAGCAAACTCAGCGTGTTCATTTGAAACATCAACACGAATTTGGCTTTGACCGGGAAGAAGCGGTCTCTTGCTGGATGAGGCTTCTTCGTCAAGGTCAGGAAAAACACGTTGAACAAACGCTTGACGAGGATGCAAGATGTAGCGTCCGCCTTGGCTGAATAGGTCTAGCTGCTGGCGAATGTAGGTTTCGATTGGTTGCCTGTAGCGTGGTAAGTTGCTGACATTGCCTGCAATGCGCTAATGCTGTTGAAGCAAGAAGGTTGCAAGTCCTCGGCGTCTGTATTCAATTCCAAATTCAAACAAAAATGGATATCTCATGAGTTCTTCAAGAGTATAGAAATGTAGAACGAACTCTTCAGCCCATCTGGCTGTATCCATCATCCACCTTTTTCCAAGCTTATCAGTTTTCTTTTGTTCTTTTCTAGCTGCGAGGTATTTCTCAAAGCGCTCGACTTCTTCGTCATAGTCCTCTGCCCATAATCTGGTAAGATATTCTCGGGCTTCATCTTCTATCCATGAAGTCACTGAATTGGGACGCTCATCCACAAGCGATCCTTTGCCTTTCCATAACTTGAGTGGAGTAGGAGAGAGAGCATTCTGAGGAGAGTTGACTACTTTAGGAAGAGCTGAATATCCGATTTTTTTGAGATCTTCTTCATCAGGATTTTTGTTCCAATCGCCCATGTGGGGATTTGTGAAGACAATCTTGCTGGCTCGAAGAGGATAAAAGGATTCGTCTGATCGACCGGTGAGATTAAACCGTGCTTGGTCAAAATCTACTATATTAAACACTGGTCGACAGATATACTCAAGGCGAGATTGGAGTCGCTCCAAGTTGTAGAGTCCTAAATCGGCAAGACGCTCAAAGAAAGCAAACTTTTTGGTGTTGGAAAGATCAGGTCGATGGAGAGTTGTTTGAAAAGTTATTTCTTGTTCGGCAAGCATCTGGGTGTCTCGTTCTCTAGCGGCATAATAAAATTCAAGATCAGGTGTATATCAGCGAGGAAAGAAATCAATGACACGAGGAGGAGGTCCTGTTGGAGTAGAAACAATGGTAATGGCTTCTGTTGGGATGGGGGGCACTTCTATCGACCTCTTAGCATTTTAGTCGCTTCACTAGCTGAAGATGTTTCAGCGTCTGGAAGGGCTTGAGATGCTTCTTTTGCAATATCCACAACAGTTGCCATATCCACATCCACTGCAACTGGAATCTTGGAGAGTGGAGGAGCATCAGCGATTGGTGCATCTTGGGGTGCATCTTAAGCTGATACATGTAAGCGTTTGAGAAAAGCAAGCAAAATTTCTACTAAGTAGAAATTACAAAGAAAAGACTAAAACGCTTACCCTAAGGAATATCATTGACTGACTCAGTCGCTTGATCAATTTCTATATTAGGGATAGGTTCCTCAGGCTCCTGGACTTCGTCTTCTGGTTCTAAATCGAGAAAAGAAGTTATTGGATCAGCACGAATGGGAATATGCAATTCTTCAAGAGTGTTGAGAACATATTGAATATTTGCTTCACATTGCGCTGAAAGAGTTTTTATCCTAGCGTTAGAGACTTAGAAACTAACGAGGAAAGGATAAACTAATTTGCTTAGCAAATACTTACCCCAAACACTAGAAAACCTCTCAGATTGAGTATCGGCTTGAGGATCTGAGCTGATTTTGGGAGCAGCGTCAGAAGGAGGAACACTCGCTGACTCTCTAAGCGCTGGATTGCTGAAACGCTTGTAGACGTAGTTGGAGTAGAGATAGAAGTATGTCTTCGAGCAAGCGGTACTTCTTCTTCTACTACTTTCTCTTCTTCTTCGGGAACAGAGAAGATAAACGCTGGAGGAGGAGATGGAGAAGGAGATTTTTGCTTCTTCTTGGGCTCCGGCTTCTGCTTCTTCTTTGTGGGCTCTGGTTTTTGCTTTTTGGCTGGTTTGGTTGGCTCAGCGACTTTGATAACGATTTTCATTTTGGGCGCTTAACCACCACTTCTTCTTCAGACGAGGACGACGATGAAGAGGAAGACGCTTGCTTTTCATCATCGCTGCGACCAACTCCTTCGGCTTGAAGTCGCTCATGCTCTTCTTTGGAAATGCTGCCCCTCCATGTTTTCGCGGTTTGAGCATCCCGTTTATCATCTTCTTACCATAGAATTTTAATGTTGGAATCTTCTTTCCAGCGGAGTTTGTAAAACCGCAAGCGCTTAGAATTCTACTTAACACAATCCCATAAGGCTTGGGATTAACCGACTTGGCCATCGTTGCCTTAAAGCGATTAAAGACGTAGAGAGACCAATTAACGTTCAAATTGGTCAGAATGGCCACCATCATCTTGTACTGAATATTTGTAACTTTATCGAATGTCCCTTTTCTGCATTCGATCATCTTGGTGCAAATGTTCGCGAGAATGACATATTCGTCCTTCATGTCGTTCTTCTTGAAGTTTGGCTCATAAGTAGCTTCGACTTCATCCTTTTTGATCAGCTCCCAGACTTTAGTTGCATCGTCGAGAGTAACATGTTCTACTTCATCACCATCATTTGGTAAGGTCAACAGGGAAGAGATCAGTGAAGGAGTGAGAACAAAGGTCTCACGAGCAAAAGGGAAGATGCAGGAAATGGAGTTTTCGTCGTCAGGAATCTTAGCATTGTTGAAAAAGTAGAGAGATTCTTCTCCAAAGTAGTTGAATACAGTGGTAATCATATCTCTCAAACCAGATTCTTGAACGAGTGGAAAAACCGTTCGGAGAGGAAAGTTCTGGTTATCAAATAGGTAGTCTCAGTTAACAAGAAATCCGGCGTAAACCGTGACTGGTTTTTCAGCGCGGGAAGATTTTTCGGCAGCAGATTTGGATGATTTGGAATATTTTGAAGCTTTGGGTGCCATTTCTGAAAATTTGAAGTTTTTGAAGAAAAGAGAGAAGTTTTTGCCTTGAAAAAGATGAAGATTTTAATAGTCAGAGAGAGTTTTTGGAAGTGATAAAGTCTGACTGTAAAAACCTTGAAGAATATATATAGAGGCAAAAATAACTCCTCAGTTGCTTGGATGACTGCCACGTGTGACATCATTGATTTTTGAAGAATTGAAGTATTTGAATCTGAGCCATTTATGCATAAGTACGGATGTCAAAAGGTGCGGTAACATAGGTTAACTGTTACAAAATAGAGAATTTTTGGGATCCGAAGTTACCTATTTTATTGAAAAACGTTTGAAAAAATTTGAAATTTTCAGCGTGAAATACACGCGCCTGATAGTACACTGACACGTACTCAGACTCGTGCAGTCACTAAACCGCATAGGTTTAGATAGGAATCATAACCGTCAGTTTGATTTGATAGGAGAGTAGTTATCAAATCTAATCCTTTGGACTTATCCACACGTTACTTTTTAGCGATGAAAACTATGCATGATCTTTTAAAGGAGAATTACTTAGCGTTAAAGTGGGAATCTTTTCAACGCTGAAGTCTTTTTAAGACAAATTAATTTGTTAAGGATATGATCAATCGCTTGGATTGATAAAAGACAATTTTACTTATTAAAGATTGATTCATGCATAAAAGAAGATAAGCGCTAGTGGTCAATGCATATTTTTAAAGTCATTGTTGATCACAGTTGCTTATAAATTGTTACAAGTACAATTTTAAAGTTCCCCCTAAAATTGATAACTCACTTCAATTTTGAAAGACGCTTTAGATGTATAATTAAAGTGGATTCCCCCTAAAGCGTATGCTTATTAAGATATGATGCTTTTATGATTTAAGCGTTTAAATCAATCATACCTAATTCACTTCTTAAAGTGAGAAAACGTTGTTCGTTGAGCGCTTTGGTGAAGATATCAGCCAATTGTTTGTTAGTTCCAATGAAGTGCATGGAGATATCTTTCTTTTGAACATGGTCACGCAAGAAATGGTATCTAATGTCAATATGTTTGGTTCTAGAATGAAGGATAGGATTTTGGGTCATAGCTAAAGCGCTTTGGTTATCACAATGGATTGGGGTAGGACCTAAGATAGTTCCATAATCTCTAAGTTGTTGCCTTATCCAAAGGATTTGTGCACAACAGCTCCCAGCGGCTACATATTCTGCTTCAGCAGTAGAGGTAGCTATGGACTGTTGTTTCTTACTATGCCATGAAACTAATCTATCACCTAAAAATTGATATGTACCACTAGTACTTTTTCTATCTATTTTGCATCCTGCAAAATCTGAGTCTGAATAACCAATTAGTTCAAAAGGAGAGTCCCTTGGATACCATAAGCCCACATTTTGTGTGTCTTTTAGGTATTTAAGGATTCTCTTGGTAGCATTTAAGTGTGATTATCTAGGATCAGCTTGAAAGCGTGCACACATGTATACCGAAAACATAATATCCGGTCTACTAGCGGTAAGATAAAGAAGTGATCCAATGATACCTCTATAGTTAGTGATATCAATTTTCTTCCCACTTTCATCTTTATCTAACTTAAGCGTTTGGATCATTGAATTTTTTTAAGATGATGCATTTTCCATACCAAATTTCTTAATCATATCTTTTGTATATTTAACTTGGTTTATAAATATTCCATTAGGGAGTTGTTTAACTTGTAATCCTAAGAAGAAAGTTAATTCACCCATCATGCTCATTTCAAATTGATCTTGCATCATTTTCGAAAATTTTTCACACAATCGCTTATTTGTAGAACCAAATATAATATCATGAACATAAATTTGGACTAAGAGAATATCTTCATTATGGGTAATATTAAATAACGTTGTGTCAACGCTGCCTTTTGAAAAACCTTTACATATAAGGAAGATAGAGAGAGTGTCATACCATGCTCTTGGTGCTTGTTTAAGGCCATAGAGTGGCTTATCCAATTTGTAGACCATACTTTTGCCATGGTTGTTGATGAATCCTGGAGGTTGCTCCACATAGACTTCTTCTTGGAGTTTGCCATTCAAGAATGCACTCTTCACGTCCATTTGGTACACTGTGAATTTGTTGAATGCGGAAAACGCTAGGAACATCCTAATTACTTCAAGACGGGCTACTGGGGCATACATCTCATCAAAATCAATACCCTCCTCTTGACAATAACCTTGAGCGACTAATCTAGCTTTGTTTCTTATAACAACGCCATCTTCGTCCATTTTGTTCCCAAAGACCCATCTAGTCCCAATAACTCCTTGGTGAGTTGGCCTTGGTACTAGAGTTCAAACCTTACTTTTTTCAAATTGATTAAGCTTCTCTTGTATTGCTTCTACCTAACTTGAATCACTGAGCGCTTCATCCACTTTCTTTGGTTCCATTTTAGATAGAAACTTGCGAACATGGCCTCATTAATTGTAGCTGACCTAGTTCTAACAGGTGCTTCCATATCTCCAATTACTAGCTCTGGTGGATGGTCTCTAAGCCATTTACGGTTTGGTTGGAAAGGGTTGGGAGACTCTTGGTTATCAATCGCTTGATCCATATTTGTCTCTTGCACAGTCGCTTCATCATTCTCAGTTCCAATTTGCTCTTGATGATCATTCTCTTCATGATCATCAGCGATTCTGACTTTATCATTATTTGTAACCTCACGAGTAACTTTAGGAATGGGCACAAAGATCTCATCATCCTCATTATCACTATTATCACCAAGATTAATTTGTGACACTTGTTGGGCAAGATCTTCAATTCCTACATCATCAGGATTAACCTTACTCAGTTCTTTGTTAGCATCATCAAACACAATATGAATGGATTCTTCAACCTTGGCATAGCCTAGAAAGATTCCCTCATCCGCTTTAGGATCAAAAGTCTTTAGGTTGTGGGATCCATTGTTATGAATGAAACACTTTGAACCAAATACATGAAAATACGAAACGTTAGGCTTACGTCCCTTCCACAACTCATATGGAGTCTTCTCATGTTGCTTGTTGATCATACACCGATTCTGAGTGTAGCAAGCAGTATTGATGGCTTCGGCCCAAAACCTTTGAGGCAGCTTAGACTCTGCAAGCATCATCCTGGCGGCTTCTTTAAGCATTCTGTTCCGTCGCTCAGCAACTCCATTTTGTTGAGGTGTTCTCGGAGCAGAATACTCATGAAATATTCCAAGATCTACACAAAACTTCTCAACAAATTGGTTAGTAAATTCAGTTCCTCTGTCGCTTCTGATTCTCGTCACCTTTAGATTTTTTGAAGTTTGCAATTGACGAATTAGCGTTGTGAGCTTGACACTAGTTTCATCTTTGGTCGCTAGAAATTCTACCCATGTATAGCGAGAGAAATCATCAACTATTACTAGCGAGTACTTTTTGCCACTAACACTCATGATTTGAATAGGACCAAACAAATCTAGATGCAATAGTTCAAGAACTCTAGAAGTAGATAGACATGGTTTCTTCTTAAAAGATGATTTAACTTGTTTACCCATTTGACATGCATCACATAAGCGATTCTTTTGAAAGGAACCCTTAGGTAATCCCTCTACTAGATTTAGTGATATTAGCTGAGAGATTGCCTTAAAGTTGAGGTGATTCATTTTTCTATGCCATAACCAACCCAATTCATTTTGACTTTTAGCAACAAAGCATGTGGAGTTGTTATCCAAAGTAGAATCCCAATCTACTAAATACACATTGTTTGTTCTTTTTCCTCTTAGTTTAGTAGACTTAGTCTTAGCGTCGTTGACATAGCAGTAGTCACTTGAGAATTTTACATCAAAGCCTTTATCACAAAATTGACTAATACTTAACAAATTATGCTTAAGACCCTCAACATAATATACATCATTAATCAAGATGTTCCCCCCATGCATGATACCTATACCTTTGGTTTTACCTTTGGAGTTATCACCGAATATAACTTGAGGACCATTGGTAGCTCGATAGTTGACTAAAACATCTTTTGATCCAGTCATGTGCCTTGATGACCCACTATCTAAATACCAAACTAAAGTATCGGTACTGTTGGCTCTAGGTACCTGCATTAAGGATAGTTCTAATTCTTCTTAAGTACACATGTTTTCTTGGTTCCTTCATTGTTAGTAACTTTGGTTTGAATTAAAACTTTAGGAACCCATATTTGCCTAGTCTTCGTAGAAATACTGGCCTCTTTGGGTTTCACATTGTGTTGTGTGTGCTTTTTGGGTGTATAGTAATATCCTCGATTATGGTAGTAATCATAGTCATAATCATAATCATCATAGTATCGATAATATGATCTTGACTGCCTTGGATATTGACGTTGGTATTTTCTTGGCGCTGGCTTGGGTTGTACTTTTGGTGCTTGACGCTTAATGCTTGATTCACAGTGTTCAGGCTTACCTTTAGCCTTTTGAGCGTTTGGATGAGCCCATTTTTGTGAATCATTTGATTTAGCCTTACCCTTGCCTGAGTCAGCTTTGGCTTTCTCATTTGGCCTCGTACCGTTGTCGCTAGGTTCATTTAGTGTTTGGCTTTGTGAACTTTTCTTAACAAAGAAAACACCCTTTCCTTTGTTGTTCCCCGTAACATTAGATTTATTAGGTTGTTTACCAAATTTATTGCATCCTAAATCGGTCTTTTCACTAAATAATCTAGTTACCTCAGTCACATTATCCAACTTTCTAGAAGCTTTTGATAATGATGAGACGAGCTGCTCTGATTTAGCAAGTCTAGCGATCAGATCAGCTTCTCTCTTGACTATTATATCAAGATCACTTTTCAATTAAGTAATTTCACTTTCAAGCGATTGGTTCTTCTCAATGCATTGTTGCTGAACTTCCAACTCTACTTTAAGTGTTACTTTATCACTTATGAGCGATGAAATAATGGCAAAGTGATTTTGATATATTTTGGCGGCCTCTTGACAATCCTTATAATATTCATTAACTTTGTCAAGTAATTCATCATAAGAAAGAGGATGAGATAATTCATTGGTTACCTCTGATAGCGATTCGTCAGACGCTTCATCATCTCTTGCCATGAGACAAATCAACGATGAGTTGCTTGTAGGCTCATCATCACTGCTTTCGTCTGATGATTCCAAATCCTCTTCAGGTGCGGAGAATAGTTTGAATTCCGCTAGCAAACCTTGTTGACGAAGGTTGCTCCTGAATTGGTTTCTATCCGCATAGTCTTGCCTTGTGGGCTTAGACACATTCGGATAAGGGCAATTTACTTAGTAGTGCCCTGGTTTCCTGCAATTATAACACAAATTAGCTTTCATTTTCTATTCAGTGGTTAATTGCTTTGATCCAACTGGCGCTAAGAGATTTTGAGTAGGAGTTGTAGGCGCTTGGTAAGGGACTGGCACTAATGGTGGAGGTGTAGAATATGTTGGCACTTGATACTGAGGCGCTGGTGCTAGGGAAGGAGTTTGAAATGAAGTTTGTCCAATAGGAATTCTCTTTTCATATCTTAGAAATTTCTTGAATTTTTTAACTAATGAGGCCATTTCCTTTTCTTCATTTGATTTCATAGATTTAACCTCACTAACTGCTTTACCTTTATTTTTGGTAGTAGCGATTAATGCTCCTGATTCAGTCACTGAAGTTGCTGTGTCGCTGACTTCACCTAACTCGAATTCAAATGCTTTTAACTCTGAAAACACATGTTCTGGAGTAAGAGTCTCCAAGGTCTGTGATTCTCTCATAGCAACAGTCTTAATCAAGTATTTACTTGGAAGACTTCTGAAAATCTTATTGAACATTTCCTTGTTGGTCAATTCCTTATCTAGTGACGCTAACTCGGTAATGAGCAAAGTAAATCTTGCGTCCAATTGTTCTAGCGTCTCATTGGGCTGCATTTTGAAATGCTCGAATCTTTGCATGGCTATGGAGAGCTTGTTCTCCTTCATTTGTGCTGAACCTTCACATACTATAGCCAGCTTATCCCATATTTCTTTGGAAGTCTTACATTGCTTGATCTTGTTAAACAATGCATCATTATCTCCTAACGTTGTGTAGAGTGTACTTCGTCCAACATTATCCAGATTTGCTCTTTTTCTATCTTTTGGCGTCCATTCTAACTTATGTTTTTCGACATAACCATCTGGAGTAGCCTCGGTCGCTTCAGGGGCTCGAGTAACAACTTTCATAATCTGAATGGGGCCATCTGTAATCACATCACACATTTCATTATCACAAGAACATAAATAGGCGAATGCTCTAAGTTCCCAAGAATCATAGTTTGATTCTACCAACTTGGGCATTTTGTTAAAAGTCATAATGAGATGTTAAAAAAAACGATTAGGTTTTTAGAGAAATGGATCTAAACAAGCAGTTATGCTCGGAAACACTTAGGTTTCTACTTCAACCTCTCTGATACCACTTGGTGGTCCCAAGTGGCATACGAAAGGGTCTAGAGGGGGGGGGGGGAGGGGTTGAATAGACCCTGAAGTCTTTTTCGACTTCAAAAATTCGTATCACTTTTAAAGATTTGAACGCTTTAGAAAGCTGAGCGCTTCGGTCAGGCGCTTCAGTAAAGATAACTTAGACTTAGTGATTTTAACAATTTACCAAAGTAGGGTAATGCTTAGATCGCTTAATCAGGGTTAGCACAGCGGAAATGATTTTTAGCGTTCGATTGGTTACTTAATCGCTTTGCAATTTTACTTGTCTTTTTTTCAAAATGAATGATGTAATATGAAAATAAGACAATAAAATATAAATGACACAAGATATATAAGGTTAACTGGGTGATGTAATCCCAGTTACGTCCTTCTTCTCCTTTTTCACTTGGAGGAATTTACTAGGATGATTATAAAAAAATCACACAGAATCTTCTACAAGATAGTAAAAGATGAAAAAGATCTTGGGCTCCTTGATCACACAGATTTCAGCACCAATGAAGATCGTCTTCTACAAGCTTCTCTCACTAAAAAATACTGCCTGTAAGGGGTTTCAACTTCTTTCTCACTCAGATGAAAGGTTGAAGGTTTATCACAAGGTTTGTTTGTTTTTGGAAGATCAAACAACTTGGAATATCTCAATAGGAATTTAGGTTTCTTCTTTGGAAGAGGTTTGAGATATTTGTGACTATCTGGAATATAGATGAAAAGCTTGAAAGATTTGGCTATGGAGTTTCTAAACTTTTTCTAAGCAAGTTTTTCTTGTGCCTGTACGTAATTTTCACTTGTAATATTATGTACCCTTTTTTTGGGGTTTGCTGAAGGTAAGGTATTTATAGGCAATTCTTGGGATCTGTCCGTTGGACACATGTAGGAGAGTGCCTCTCACGTGGCGTGTGTTTATACCTAAAATCTAACATTCCTGAAAATCTGCTGGCACCGATTGGATGGGAGCAGCTATAAACTCTGAGGTTCTGACAGTCTAGTCAAAAAAGTGGCTTGTCCACAAGTCACAGTGGCTTATCACATTTTATGCTCTTATCAAGCATTTAATGCATTTTGAATTTATTTCCCGTTGAAAATAAATGTCCGTTGAATGATTGCATTTAAGTCCTTCATGACTTGAGGATTTATTTCAGGTGAATTTGACATTGGTCGCTTAAGTACTTTGAGCGCTTGATCCGTAAAACCTGAAACGAGGTCTTTTAGCGTTTGACGGACGCTAAGAAACAGATCTTCATCTCTGGTTGACTTCAGACGCTGATCTTCAACTTCTCTAATAGACTCACCTAGAATTCTATTAGCGACTCAATATCTAATTCTTAGTCTAAAATCTACAAAGATAAAAATTACAAGCCTAAGCAGAATAATAATTACAAACTTCAAACGCTTAAACAATGATCTATGGAAACATAAACTTACATTTTATTTGGGGTCTAACATTGAATCCTATCTTGTCATCATCAATACATCTAACATGAAATTTCCTAACAGACATCTATGATCTAACTTGAGGGAGAGTGTTGAAATCACGTTAGATTAAGGGAGAAATATTCTCCCCGATTTATTTCTTTTTATTTTCTAGTAAATCCCATAGAATCTGCGATAGTGATTACCCTCCTTATTTAGCTACCTGTTGTATCTATTTATATGTTTCTCCCCTTACAGAAAAGAGATAAGGAAAACAAAAAACAGAAAAACAATTACCCGTGGACGTAGATCTTTCGATCGAACCATGTTAAATCTATGTGTTCTTTATGCTTTGTGCTTAATTTCTACAATATCGACAAATGCAATTCTATCAAGTTGCCCATCCTTCTATTGTACTTGGAGGTATTCATCAAGAATTCTTTGGAGACGTTAATCTTATTAATAAGATGGTAAACCAGGAATATTTCTCCATGAAGTGATGTTCTCTGGGCAGAAAAAATCTAGATTACCATCATAAGAGAATGACGTAAAAGTTTTACATGCTCAATAGCTCCAATGATCCCAATCTCAAACATGTTTACTTAGCTTCTCTTAACCAAGAATTACAACTAGAGCTGCAAAGTCTGATTTCTTCATCAAGGAAAGATGTTGATTTTACACTTGGAAAAATTCATCAAATGACACATGCGGCTCTTGAAAAGCTCTGTGAACAACGATCTTTCAATGAAGAATGGTTAGAAAAGAAATTGTTTCTCAAAAAGGCTTGCAACAAATCTCATCTTGAGATTAAATGCAACAAAAAGTCCTGCACCTGCTCAAAAGGTCCTAACAAGATCCACCAGATTTCAAAAGGCAAACATAGGAAGAAGACACTTTACTTTTTTAGGACAAAACCTATCAAGCGAAAAGAAACTGATCGATGCTATCTTTGCCATCAGCAAGGACATTTTGAAAAAACTTGTCCTATTAACAAAAACAAGTTAGCAAGAATAGCTTCTCCGATTCTGCAAATAACAAACACCCCCTACAAAGATGCAATGGTGGAATCCATTTATTCTGAAAAGAAGAAACAAACAGAGGAGACAGTATTTGTTATTCATGATGATTACTCTGATGATGCTGGAAATGATGAACAGGTTCCTAATCCTGAATAATTTGAATCAATTCTTCCAGTCTTCCTGATACCAAAATTCTTGTGATCAATAAGGTATCTAAGTTCCTTATCAAATGGCTGAATCATGGCGACTAATTTATCATAGAAGCTTTGAAGTTTACTTTCAAGGCTGTTGACCATATGGTCAGTGGATTCTACTTTAGCAAGGAATTTGTTCATCTTAGTATTCAAAGTAGTAAGAGATATATTTTAGGCTCTAGCATTTGTGGTTTGCCAGTTCAGAGCTTCTTTAACTTGAGAGAGAGGCTTTTTGTAACCTTTCGAGTCAACAGTAGTGTCCTGCACATAAGGCTTGGAAGATGTGTTTTGACTATAGTCCTCATATCTTTCCATGGGTGGAAAGTCTGAATCATAATAAAACATCATGCACGGCTGGACGACAAGGTGGGAAGCAGTAGAAACTGCTTCTTTTCTGCAAGTGGAGGCTTCCTTCAGACTGTTGTGAATCCCGTATTCATGCACGGTGGAAATGATAAAAACATATCCAGCTTCACAATTGGATCACTTTTAGGTTTTAATAATTTTTCCATGTAAATTTCGAAAATAACATATGAAGATGAAATTTAATTTCATCTTTTTACTAACCTTTTGGTTTGTTGAAAGTCTTGATCTTTCGGGTAGCAGCAATTCCAAACCCCTGCCTCTAGATATCACGCCGGAACGGGCTTTGAAGAAAAATCCACCACCCTAAGACCTACTATGGCCGACGACTACTAGAGGAGGAGAGAGAGATTTTTCTCTTCTTCTTTCTTTGCTGTCAAGTCTAATGTGAGAATTAGGTTTTGACTGAAGCAGTGTTAGGTATTTATAAAGAGTGGTGGGCTTAGAATTAACTAATTCCTTGAGCCCATCCAACTCCTCAAATAAACGCCCATACACATCTATCATCATCCTCATTGGACTAAGTTGACTTTCAACTTAGTCCAATTATTAATTAGGTCTAATGTTTTTTAATCCAATTAAAATATAATTCTAATTAATATTCTTCCAAATTAAATAATCTAATTATTTAATAAAAGGATGAGTATAATAAATAAGTCTATTTATTTATTATAATTAATTTATTTCCATTAATCTAATTAATCAAATAAATTAATACGTTCATAATAAATACATTTAATTATTTATTATTAATTTATTTCCATTAATCCAATTAATTCATCAAATAGAAAATTACCTAATTTATGTATTTGACAACGAAAGAATTCTCTTCGCTCAATTCCTTTTAAGCGTGACTCTCTAGGTTTGTTTCAATTGGCACTGGGAGAAAAGGAAGGATGTGAGTGTCACTAAGCCAGTCACGTGGACTCACTTTCGAAACCCAATTGAAATGAATAGATCAATACGAACTTTTAGGTCACAGATACTATGTGAGTATAAGCCCTTCACCGTAACATCCCGATTGAGTGAAAGTTATGGAATATGTCAAACTCACAGGACTCGATGATGTGATTTAGGGAATCATAGTAAGATGAAATTACTGAACTGCCATTATGTACTATACAGACGTTAATTCTCCTGCTTTGGCCAAAAACTTATAATTTCATTTACCTATGATCGCACAGGTCATTAACTCGTTACTACCCGAGACAGTGAATCCCTTATTGGCAATCACCAAACAATTGCCACCTGTCCTTCTGAACCGCACTTCGAGGTTGATCCCACCAAAAGGTGAAATTGATCTAACTACTCTAATAACTCGTTCAGTGTCACAAATCCAACCTTCGTGAATCCTCAGGTCTAAGGATCACGCACACTATCGCGACCAATAATTCAATCATTGACGATCCAAGAGTAATTACCCATGTGATTGAATTACGACGAGCCGTGTTTGAATATATCAATTCCATTGACATATCTATGACCAAGCTCCCACTATCCAAAGTGACCGACTAACACTCCTTGTCAAAGCTTGCGTCATACAAGTCTGGTCTTAATGCCCAATTAAGACTCGCCGACTTGCGCACTCTAGTTTAAGTAAACAAGGAATCGATACTCCTAATGTCCATATCCTCAGACCATTGAGGAGTAGAAGCTCCCTCTTGATTACCTTGGATTTATTTGTTCAATACTTATATTAATGCCATCAAGATTAATATGAACAAAACTATGCCTTTATTAATGAATAAGAGTTTGCACAACATAAGTGTAAATGTCCTAATAATCTAATTCCTCTATGGCATGGAGGGTATAATCCTAACACATACATTTAAAGCTTTTGCTCTTAAAAACAGAAGGGACCTCCTTAGGTGGATCCCGGGATCAGCAGAGCTGTAATCATTGTTATGGAAAAAAGTTAATGACCTTCTGCGAGAGGAGTGATCATCATCTTCTTCGTCATCGTTACTTTCTTCTGCACAAGGACATCCTGGATCACACATGGATGGATCTGCATCCTATATAAAATTCCTATCAATCTTATCAGTGTAAGCATAAGATCCATCATCATTAAAACTGCCAACAGGAATATCTTTTTCCTTTGGAGAAGGAAGATCTGGGATAATCATGAGTTGAAATTCAGGATTGGATGGTTCTTCGTCTTTCTGTGTCTGGGAAATTGTTTTAACTCGTCCACTTGGAAGTCTTTTAAATTAGAAATTAGTGGCACGAACTACTTCATGAGTTTGTTGAAGAGTCTCATAATTAGTAATCCACTCAGTAAGGACCAATTTTTCAAGATCTCTCTTGGAGATCTGTCTTGGAATTTGAACAATCGTCATCACATCTATTCCAGAATCTGCAAGGATCAGAGAGGGATCTTGAAGCCCTTGGCTCGCAAGATCAAGACTATGATCTTGAAGCTTGTACACAATTTGGTGATGTAAAGTAGCCATGACTGAAGACTAAATATGGTCAGCTCCAGTGATTTGGATCTGGACTTTGAAGGCATATGCTAAGTGGGCATCATCAAATGAAACGACAAAGTTGGGGAAAAACGTAACTACCACACTTCATGCGTTAAGTGTTGTGAGAACTATACCAATTACAGTATGTTCATACTATAGAAATCTGGAATTAAGGAGGGCAATTCTGGCAGTGACAGGGAGATCTTTTCGTCCATGATAAGAAAGGACTAGACGTACAACTCCAAGGTGGAAATGCGAATATCCCTCAGTTTTCCATCCAGAAATGAGTTCTGAAGAAACAGAGAGAGTAACATACTATTTACTAGTGGTAGTCGGTAGAGAATAGTGATCCATTTTTGAGGTTAAGACTGATTCTTTTGGTTTGGGATATCTGGAGGATAAGAGGGTGAAGATTTCTTTTTTTTTTTCTGTAAATATTATAAGGGCTTCTAATAGGGGGAACAATTTGTTCTATTATAGTATCATCAGGTATTGTAGAATACTCTACATTTTTTTCAATTTTGCTGGATGAATGGCTTGGAAGGGAGAGAGAGGAGGCAACATGAAGAAGTTGGCTTACAGAACTATTTGAAGGATTATCAGTGTTTGACATGGGTAAAACAATATTCCTCTACTCACCATCTCTTCCGTCAAATACTTATACAAAACTAACAATTCTCCAGGCAACAGAAAAACGAACCTTGCTTTGATACCACGGGATGCTGAGAGCCCCACATACCTCCATAATTTCAGGACAAAACTCTTGAATCCAATTCTTAAGTTTCTTTTTTCAGTCTATAGCGGCACACCTTGCTTGGAGAGTTATTATGAATATTTATTTAGACACAATTTAAATTCAGAGTTATTATAATGAATTATAGGGGCGAAAAAATCTGAACCAAGAGTTTTAAATATTAATTCATTCAAATATGTAACTTCTATTTAAAGTGCATTCACATGTAACTGATTTAAAACTTCTAAAATTTGGGAAAATTACAATTTTAGTGCATTAATGTGGCCTGCATGTTTTTTTTGGTATACTAATATGGGTAGTAGCAATTTGGGTACAACATTGGTAATTTTTTTTTTGACAATTTCAGTATATTTTGCCGGAAATTGCCAACGTGGCGCCAAAAATGATGAAAATTGCTGACGTGGCAACCGAAAAATATCAAATATGGGGATTTTTCAAAATTGAAAGGAAAATAATGTGGCGGCCAAGTGGACAAGGAATTAGTGACATGACTGCCAATTGAATAAAGTTGATTTTTTTGCTTTTAGAGAGGTTTGAACCCATGACCTTTGAGCTAAAAGTGAGCACTTCCACAACACATGATCAACTTGTTTAATAAGCTTTAGTTCAGTTACTTATAACATTACTTTAGTAGATACCTTAGTAATATGGAATTATCAATATTTTATATAACAAATATCTATAACTAATATTTTATATAAATATGATCATTATATATCCACTAAAATCTATAATTAATAATTCAAGTATTTACGAAAAGAGTAATTATATATTTTGATTATATAATTATTTTATCTAAAATTTATCATAAAATATACAATTATTTCAATTATAATATATATTATATATTTTTGTATATTTACATGTTCTTATAACTATTGAATATATATTTAATATTTTGATTACGCACAGATATATAAAAAATATATAGGTACTCATATATGTTTTTTGTATTTATGGAGAAATTATATCAAAAAATTTACATACTTCTAATTAAAAAAATTATGTTAGACATACATTTTTTCTGGAAAAATACTATATTTCTAGAAAAATAGTACTGATAAATATATTTAGAAGTTTCATTTATATAACAATTTATCAACAAATATATTGTAATGCCCCAAAATCTTGAGTTGTAAGTTTATCATTTATATGTTTGATAATTTTAATTCGAAGAATTGAGTACATGACATTGTCTTCATGTTTTCAAGTTTATAATTGACTTTGTTGTCAATCGAAATTGTGATGAATTATATGATAAAGGTGCTCTAGTCAGTCCTTTGGATATTCTTCTTTGTTAAAATTTATTTGGTATAAGTTTTCTTGGAATTTGGGTCAAATGCATATTCATTAAAGCTTTATGAATAATGAGATTATACCGCAAAAGCAAAGGACTAAATTGAAATTTATGTGAACGTACTTTAAATAGATTATACAATTTTAGAATTAAACTAAAATAGATTTATTGACCTTTGGACTGAACTGAAAGTTTTATAAAGTCTTGGGTCAAAGTGAAAATGCTAAATAGTTGAAGGACTAATTTGTAATTGTACAAAAGTTCATATATGAGGTTAATGTTAAGGGGAGTAGGACACGTCCCTCTAAAATGTAATATATGAGGCTAAATAGAAGACTCGTTGGTCACCCCTACATTAGTGTACCAAAAATGCAATTTTCCCTCTAAAATCCTATATTCTCAGATATATGTAGACTTTAGGTTCCTACACAAGGTTCTACTTAATCATAGTTAAACTGGATCTTTAATCTGTGAATTTGCATTCCATGATATCGTTTTGCTTTACGAATCAACTTATCAATGACAATTTGGGGAAAATTGCAATTTTGGTCCCATAACTTAGTCCATGTGCGCTTTTGGTCCCAATATTTTTGACTTTAGTATTATACGTCCCATAACTCCAAAAAATGTGCATTTTTGGTCCCAACATATGAATACATCATGTATTTATACGGAATTGGTGCGTGCATTTCACGTTTTTGGAGTTACGGGACCAAAAACGCACATTTTTGCGATCCCGCGTGAGCCGCACGCGCCAATTCCATATAAATACATGATGTATTCGTATGTTGGTGTGATACCCGAGTTTTTCTAAAGCATTAGGACATGACCTAGGATCTTAAACATATGTTCAAGAGGGATATTATATTATACATCTTATGTAGATTAAAGGAATAGAACCAAAATTTAACTAGACACTAGGAGAGAAGTTGAATTAGTAAATTGCCCAAATACACCAATCATTAGTAAATTCCACTTTCATTTCACATTAAATAATAATTAAAAAAAAAAAAAGAGAAGAAAAGTGGAGCACTACACGGTCACACACACCTATATATATAACATACCACCTTCAACCTTCATCATTTTTCTTTATACAAAACAAAAGGGTCTCTTCAACCATTCTTCATCTCTTCATTTCAATATATATATATATATATATATATATAAATAAATAAGTATATTGACTTCAACCTTCAACCCATCTTCACACTTGTTGGTAGCAATTAAAGGTAACTCTTAATCCCTTAGAACTTAGAACTTATATATTAGTAGGTAATGGTAAAGGCTAAGTTTATTTTGAAAATGTTATTGCATGTGTCTTGGATGAGTAGATCTACGAGTTTTAAGCTTAAATTTACAATTTTTGTTAGCCAATCTAAAGACTTAAATGGAGAAATCACGCATGCATGATAATTTTAAGTTGGGTCTATAAATCTGCAACTAATTTTGAAGAATTATTTTCGAGATAAGGAAACGTTATTTGAGTTCAAATATTTTACCGTGTATGTTACTGCATGTCTAAAATAGCTCTGGAATGTTTTGAGATTTTTGGAGTTTTAATGTGAATTATGGAAATTGTTAAGTATAGGCTGCCAGAAGCCTCACGGGATTTCGAAAATGTTTGTTTGAGACATCATTTGGGGCTTTTACCAACTTCATTTTGGTTTCAAAATTTTACAGGGGATAACCATATGTATTGGGGTTATTGTGTATAAAATTGGGGCTTATTTGAGTAATTTATGATTTTATATGAATTTTAAAAGTGGTATTGCCCCAGTAAAAATTGAACCCAATTTTGCTTCGATTTTGAGTAAAACAGCCACACTTCAAGTGATTATTTACCTTTGAAAAATTTAGCCAAGGTTTTCAACAAGTTAAGAGCATTTCTGGAAATGTTTATCTAGAATTATCGAGTTTATGATTTTTTTAAAAATTTGTACACTAAAACTGCACAAATCTGTTTTTACGCCTCTATCGACCCTTTTGGGGAAGATTGAAATTAAGCCTAGTTTTGATTAAGGTAACTTTTTGGTGCATGATTGTATAGTTATTAGGACCACATAGGCTACCCCGGGTAGACTTTAGACAAGTTAGAAAAGGGGTTTCTGATATAGTTTTGGCTTAGCAGGTGTTGTTGGAGAGACGAACGAGGACGACGCCGTATAACTTGGACGTAGGGTGAGTACCTCCAAAATTATTACTATTTTTAAAACTGGAAGGAAGAGTTTTAAAATGTGCTATATATATATTAATGCTTATCTATGGGTCTATCGTAAATTCGCATTTCAAAAAGAGATTGGGCATAATACTTTTGAATATGCAATTATCACCGAATAGTGACCATTTTGAATTCATGCATAACTATTTGTGCAGATTCATAATTATTTTAAATGCATATTTTGAAAGCATGGGTACCACTTAAACATTGAATCATGGGATTTCAAAAAGTCATTTCACTTGGTCTTGTATTGTAATCATGTTCCGTGATGGTGTTCTTGTGACGTGTTACATCTTACGTGGTTGTGTTGGGCCCAAGGTCAGGCGATGGATAGGGCAGGGTTCAGCCGGTCAAGCATGGGCTTGCGGTCTTAAATAGTTCCCGCTATCCATGTCCAGATCCATGCACCTAGGACAGAGTGCTCTGAGGGTGCATGGGTCATTTATCGTGGGGCATATTTCGGATATGACCAAATCGGGCATCGCGAGCCTGCGTGGGGAGGTATAAGGTGTTGTCTATAAGCTATGCGTGTTCAGGGGTGACAAGGAAAAAGCTACGGGACCTAAAGTGTCATGGGCGAATCATTGGACGCAATGATATCGCTACTTGACCCCCTTCGGCTTAAATGTGACGTGTGTAAATCTTATTGTGATTCACCTATGTATGACTTGTGTGTTTCATTTCGTAATAGTTACACATCTTATTGTGTGAAAAACATATTTTGAAAATGACATGCACAAGTACTCGTTTTACGCAAGAATGTTGCATTTTATTTTTAAATAAGAGAATATTTTTTGTAACCCAAGGATTTTGCACTTTGCTCCAATAATCATTGAGTATAATGTTACGATTTCCAAATGCTTGACACTTTTAAGATTGATCTTTTGCATTTAAAAGAAAACACCCATCACACGACCACTGGCACTCACTAAGCCTTTGCTTACATATTTTTCTTCCTTTCTTCCAGTCATGGGCAAGAGCGGGTGGCAATAGCTTGATGTACCTTTTGGGAAACTTTTGTAATAGTCATCTTTTGACTTCCGTCGTTAGCAACCTTATTGACGTGTTAGACGTGATACATGACGATTATCTGTAGTATTATGGGTTTGTACTAAGCTAAACGATGATGATATCTTTGTGTATTTGTTTCCGCTGCTAGCCTTTGTCTTTATAGAACATATCTTTTAGCTATCATGCCACCTTAATATCGTGCCACCTTAAGTTTGGGCATTACAGATGGTATCAGAGCTTGGGCTAGTGCCTGAGCTATTCCGGGATAGGTTCCTTAGACTGTGGTTTTAGGTATTGAGTGAGAGTTCGATATGATAATAAGGTTGGAGATATAGTGTTTCAGTACTTAAATTGTGACAATCCATTGTTTAGGCGGCCGACCAAGCGATGATTGATTACAATTGTAGGATTGAGCTAGGAACATGTCTAGAATAAAACACTATAGGTGCTTTGATTGCAAATAGACACTTGAGTAGCAAAAGGTCTAATAGAATAAAGGATGAATATTCCTTATTAATAAGAGGATTTACATTAATTACTCAACCTCATACTTATGAGAAAACGAGTGGGAATTAGCTTTCATGTAGTTTCTTGAGTACAATGATAGTTTATTGGTATATTGCAGAATAATTTTTGGTTGTGATATAGGAAAGGTGATTATAAATGACTATTTTCATATTTGACCGTACTATAAAAGTGAACTTAGAAGTTACTACACGAAAGGATAGTGGCATGGTTATGGATTCAGTGATTTAAGTCCTGTAACATAATGATTAGTGGAAAATCTTTTACAACTGGTCTTATAGTGCTACCTATACAAGAGTAAGACATATAGAAATGGATTAGTTGTCTTATCATCATGCCCAATAGATTATCTTACAAGGTTTGTTAAGTCTTGTGCATCTGGTAAGTCAATTACAGATCTAGTAAGGAACACAAGGATTGCTTCAGCACCTAACATTTCAGTTGTTATGGCGTAAAAGGCACTTTGGAAAGAAAGGGAAGACTATTTAGCTTCCATGATTAACAAGCCAAAAGATAAAGTGAATATTAAATAAGTATTTATAGTTCTTGAATTTTAATCTCTTTACCAACAGATAGGGAAGGGAGTTCGCCATCGAGCGTTTACTCGGAACTACTCCAATATAAGAAAAGCTTAGCTATTAAAGTTGTGGAGATAGGATTTATTGAACCTAATACGTCTTTGTGGGGAGCTCTAGTGTTATTTGGCATGAAGGACAGATCATTAGGGTTAGGTGTAGAATACCGAGGGTTAAATAGAGTAACCATCAAGAACAAGTATCCTCTTCCACAAATTGAATAATTGTTTGACCAACTCCAAGGAGCTAAGATGTATTGTAAGCTTGATTTGCAACAGGGATATGGCCAACTAAGAGTTAACAATGAAGATGAGCTTGAGAACGCTTTCCAAACAAGATGCAGACAATATGAGTTGTTGAAATGCCAGTTGGATTGACCAATACCCCAACAACCCTTATGGATATTATGCATAGTATATTACCTTCTAATTTGGATCACTTGTGGTGATATTTATAAACGACATCATTTTCTATATCTAAGACCAAAGAAAATCATGAACGACACTTAAAAATTGTATTGCCAATCTTAAGAGACAACAAGCTCTATGCGAAATTTAGCAAGTGTGAGTTTTAGTTAACTAACGTTGCCTTCTTAGGTCATGTGATTTCGGGTAATGGAATCTGTGTTGACCCCTTGAAGGTAGAATCTATTGTGGAGTGGAAAAGACCGGAGAGTGTCAAGATACTACTGTAGATTTAAAATCATTCACCTCACGTATGAAAATACTTATTACCATGTAGCTAGCTATACCGTTGAAGTTTATATATGATTAATTTAACTCTCACGTATTGACATTAATCTGACTCTCAGCAAAATAGTCGGACAACGCTCTTTTAATCGTTGGGTGAACTGTCAAATCATTAGTAATAATAATGAAAAACTCATCTTCTTTGTTTTTTTATAAGATTTTTTTTTCAAAAATTAGCTAGTTTTTCCAAATTTTTCTAAATATAAATAAAAAAATTGAGATTTTTTTTAACAAAAAAGTCTTGACGGACAAATCATTCAAATACGTTTTTTAGAAAAAAAAATTCTTTGAGAAACGTTTTTTCAAGAATGAGCATGTTATCCAGTTAGGTTCGATGCGTACCAATTTTTTCCTAATCAGTTTTCCTAAAATGTATATTTGGATATTATATTGAAATACTTACTTGTTTAGTCTTGTAATTCTTATTTTGTTTTTTTCTTTTGTAGGGGCCTGGTTAAAATTGTATTCAATGGTGATATGTTACCAAATTTGGAAATGGAGAATCGGAAGCTAAAAATGTTTTGTTAGGAGCCGAGCATGAGCCGAATTAGCAAAATCTCAAGCTTTGCTACACAAGCTCGAGCTCGTAGGCTATAGAAACATCTCGACTTAAGATTGCAAGCTCGAGTTAAAGCCAGGCTAGAATTTGTTTAATTAAATTCCAATTTAACGGGAATCTACGCCTAGGCAAGCAAAAAGTTAAATCCAGAAAATTTGGATCTTATATCAAGAAATCAAAACAATAACAAAAGATGAATAACCAGTGAGAATTTATCGGCCCGCTTCATGCGGTTTTTATGCGCGTGTCGGTGGTGCGCACTAACATGTAGAGAGTGGTGGGGCATCACGATGTGGAGGCGGCGCGAGATAGGAGTCAGGCGGTGGTAATTGTGGTGGTCTTCCGACAGAGATCTGGTCTGAGGCGAATGGTGGTGCAATCAGTGGTGGATCTAGAATTTACGTTCAGTGGGGGGGCACAAGAAATTTTACCGAGGGGGGCGAGATTGTTGTGATATAGCTATACAATATGTCAAGCCCCCCGCGGTACAGTACACTATATTTATGGGGGAAAATATAATAAGGAATTAGGTTCAATTACAACTTTTGACATAATTTATACTCTTATACCTCTTTTATTATAGCCAGGATTTTGGATTTTAGGGGGGCGAACTCAAAGTAAAGGGAGAAAACGTGATATTTTTCGATCTTGAGGGGGGCAAAATTCAAATATAAAAAGATTTGTAAGGTAAAAAAATAATTTTTCAAAATTGAGGGGGGGCATTTAATAATTTGAGTGGGGGCATTAATGTAATGTATAAATAAAATTGAAAAATATGTGTATATTTAAAAAAAAAAAATTCAGTGGGGGTATTGACCCCCCCCCCCCCTTCACCCCATGTAAATCTGCCCCTGGGTGCAATGGTGGTTAGGGTTCAAGCTTCAAACTTTTCTGTTTGGCACTCTGTTTCGCTGCTGCAGAGGGAAATTGTGTTTTTGACCTCTGTTCAATAATTCCTTTTGGCTCTTTCTTCAACCAAGCTAATTTTCTGGCGGCTTTTTAGACTTAAATCCCCAATCAATATTGAAATTTTGAAATCAGTCCCCATCCATGTTAATGTAGTCTCCACTCCCTCTTCAAACATGATACTTTGGATTCATTCCCTAATCCATGGCAAACGACTTAAATACTCCAACTTACACAAATAATTATATAATACCATTTCTTTTCTTTTCTATTTTCCTTTCCTTTTCTTTTTTCTTTTTTCTATTTTCTATTTTGTATTTCCTCCTATCCCTCTCCCACACCACCGTCGTTGACCACTGCCGACCTCTGGCGACCACCATCAACCTCCGACAACTAACGCCGGCGACCACCACAATCGGTGGCGATACCTCTGGCAATCACCACCGTCACCGTCGACACCTAAGACGATGACCACCACCGTTGCCGGCGTCACCTCCGACAACAACCACCACCCTCGCCAGCATCACCTTCTATCCTCAACATCAAGAATGATTAAAGTTAACAAGAAGTATGGTTAAAGTACACTTTACCTATGTATACACTAAAGAGGAGGCATAGTTAAAGAGAACATGAAGAATGATTGTAGTAAAGTATTGACAAATTTAAGCTTAAGTTTGAAGCCAAATCTGTTTTATACTAAACCTTTTTTGATAATGTATGATATATTTTTGGAAATCCCTATGTGTCTACTATGAAATAAAAAAATAATTTATGATTTCGAGCATTGTACAATACGTTATGGACTTTCTCGTGAAATCGCGCAAAACTGTCAATAAATTTAAGCTTACGTTTGAAGCCAAATCTGTTTTATACTAGACCTTTTTTGATAATTTGTCATATATTTATAGAAATCTCTATGTCTCTACTATGAAATAAAAAAAAAGTTATTTATGATTCCGAGCATTGTACAATACGTTATGGACTTTCTCGTGAAGTCGCGCAAAACTATCAATAAATTTAAGCTTATGTTGAAGCCAAATCTGCTTTATACTAAACCTTTTTTGATAATGTGTGATACATTTTTGAAAATTTCTATGTGTCTACTATGAAATAAAAAAATAATTTTATGATTTCGAACATTTTACAATACGTTATGGACTTTCTCATGAAGTTGCGCAAAACTGTCAATAAGTTTAAGCTTACGTTTGAAGCCAAATCTGTTTTATAGTATACCAGTTTTGATAATGTGTTATACATTTATAGAAAGCCCTATGTTTCTATTATGAAATACAAAAAATATTTATGATTCTGAGCATTTTACAATATGTTATGGATTTTTTCGTGAAATCGCAAAAAACTTTCAATAAATTTAAGCTTATGTTTGAAGCCAAATTTGTTTTATACTAGACCTTTTTTGATAATATGTCATTATCCAAAAATGAAATTAAAAAAATTTCTACTATAAAATAAAAAAAATGGTTTATGATTCCGAGCATTGTACAATACGTTAGAGACTTTCTTGTGAAGTTACACACAATTGTCAATAAATTTAAACTTACGTTTGAAGTCAATCTGTTTTATACTAGACCTTTTTTGATAATGTGTCATACATTTCTAGAAAGCTCCATGTGTCTACTATGAAATAAAAGAAATGGTTTATGACTCCGAGCATTGTACAATACATTATGGATTTTCTCGTGAAATCGCGCAAAACTGTCAATAAATTTAAGCTTACGTTTGAAGAAAAACCTATTTTGTAATAGATATTTCTTGATAATATGTTATATATATCTGGATAGACTTTTCATGATGTTAATGGTATACTGGATGATTTTTTATTTTACATTCTTGATTATATGAATTTAATGCATAAAGTATGAGACTTCATAATATCATGGTGTAATACCAATTGAGTGAAAAAAGACGACAAAAATAAACAATATGTCATTTTGATTGTATAATTTATATATACTAATACGTCAACTTATTTGACCATGTATGTCATTAGACTACACACGTACGTCGTTCTTATGAAAATAATATATCATCTTAAATGTTGACATATGGCCTTGATATTTATTAATACATCCTTTTAGTTGTAACAATACATCATTTCATATGTAATACTACTTTGATTTGAGATTGAAATACATAATTTAAAATGTATAATTTATATATACTAATACGTCATTATACTATACCCATACGTTGTTGGACTACACAGGTACGTCGTTTTTATTAAAATAATACGCCATCTTAAACATTGATATACGACCTTTATATTTATTAATACATCCTTATAATTGTAACAATACATCATTTCATATGTAATAGTACTTTGGTTTGCTGTTGAAGTACGTAATTTAAAATGTATAATTTATATATACTAGTACGTCAACTTATTTGACCACGTATGTTATTAGACTACACACGTACGTCATTAGACTAAACACGTACGTCATTTTTACAAAAATAATACGTCATATTAAATTTTGACATATGACCTTGGTATTTATTAATACATCCTTTTAGTTGTAATAATATGGCCTTGGTATTTATTAATACATCCTTTTAGTTGTAATAATACATCATTTCATATGTACGTAATACTACTTCGATTTGTTGTTGAAATATGTAATTTAAAATGTATAATTTATATATACTAATACGTCATTAGACTATACCCATACGTCGTTAAACTACACGCGTATTTTATGAAAATAATACGTCATATTAAATTTTGACATATGACCTTGATATTTATTAATACATCCTTTTAGTTGTAACAATGCATCAATTCATATGTAATACTACTTTGATTTGTTGTTGAAATACGTAATTTAAAATGTATAATTTATATATACTAATACGTCAACTTAGTTGATCACGTACGTCAATAGACTATATTCATACGTCGTTAGACTACACACGTGCGTCGTTTTTATTAAAATAATACGCCATCTTAAATGTTGACATGTGGCATTTATATCTAATACTACATCCTTCTAGTTGTAACAATACATCATTTCATATGTAATACATCCTTTTAAGTCAATTGTGACCTAAACACTAAACCCTAAATCCTAAACCCCAAACCCTAAATCCTAAACCCCAAACCCTAACCCCAAGTGAATTTATTTGGACATATTTTATGAATAAAGGTATCAATTTGTAATGTTTTATGTTTTGATCATAGGAGTTGAAACGATAATGTTATATTTCTTTCACAAATGTAAGGTGTGTAGACACTACTACTAGTAATCACTTGACTTAGTAATTTGTGTACCTAAGACTATGTGTATCCACACTACTACTAGTTTTCACTTTACTCTGTGTAAATGTTTATAGTTCTGAAATATTTATAGACATGATTATATATATTTCACAAAAGTAATGTGTGTAGACACTACTACTAGGTACACTAAATATGACATATTAATACATAATATTGACGTATGGTAGCAAGTCAATTGACATATTATTTTCTGAAAATGACGTATGGTTGTCTATCAAATGACGTAATAATACATTTAATATGACGTATTAGTACATTCAAATTGACCTATGAATGCTAGTCAATTGATATATTATTGTTTGTCAATCGTATTGCATATGAATACAATTGAATTGACGTATTATATTCTGAAAATCAGCTTATGATTGTCTATCAATTGACATAATAATACATTTAATATGACATATTAGTACATTGAAATTGACGTATGAATGCAAGTCAATTGACGTATTATTGTATATCTATCGACGTATAGGTACACTTCATATGACATATTAATACATAATATTGATGTGTGGTTGCAAGTTAATTGACGTATTATTTTCTGAAAATGACGTATGGTTGTCTATCAATTGACGTAATAATACATTTAATATAACGTATTAGTACATTAAAATTGACGTATGAATGCTAGTCAATTGACGTATTATTGTCTATCAATCGAGGTACACTTAATATGACCTATTAATGCACTATATTGACGTATGAATGCAAGTGAATTGACGTATTATTTTTTGGTAATCGACGTATAATTGTCTATCAATTGACGTAATAATACATTTAATATGACATATTAGTACATTGAAATTGACGTATGAATGCAAGTCAATTGATGTATTAATGTATATCTATCGGCGTATAGGTATACTTAATAAGGTGTATTAATACCTAATATTGACGTATGGTTGCAAGCCAATTGACGTACTATTTTCTGGAAATGACGTATGGTTGTCTATCAATTGACGTAATAATACATTTAATATAACGTATTAGTACATTGAATTGACGTATGAATGCAAGTTAATTGACGTATTATTGTATATCTATCAACGTATAGGTACACCTAATATGACGTATTAATACATAATATTGACGTATGATTCCAAGTCAATTGACGTATTTTTTTTTTGGAAATCACGTATTGTTGTCTATCAATTGACGTAATAATACATTTAATATGATGTATTAGTACATTCAAATTAACGTATGAATGTTAGTTAATTGACGTAGTATTATCTATCAATCGACGTATAGGTACACTTAATATGATGTATTAATACATAATATTGACGTATGAATGCTAGTGAATTGACGTATTATTTTCTGAAAATGCCGTATGGTTGTCTATCAATTGACGTAATAATACATTTAATGTCACGCCCCAATTTTTTAGCCCTGAAAGGGGCCTAAACTAAAAGCGTGAACCTTTCAATTAAGTAGTCCAATCCAAAATTTGACACACTTCGACAACTAATCTAGAAGGGTCACGGCCCTAACGTCAACAAAACATTTTAAGTAACTTACTATTCATGGCTCAATCTGCAATACTCACCTCTAGGATTGTCCATGTCTACGCTCAGACCATCCAAGCCAATCTCATTGCCCAACTCACTCTAACTGGAAGGAAGAAAGTGAAATACGTAAGCAAAGGCTCAGTGAGCGCCAGTGTTCGTGTGAAAGGTGCTTAAAATAGTTTTTTTAGACCCAAAATCATAAGTTGATGAGGTGAAATCAATAACAATTTTTATTTTTCAAAATATCATTGAAATAGTTAAAAATGAAATTTGCGTTCATGATAGCAGTTAAGCAATAGGTGATTTGACACCAAAACTTTAGTATAAACACTTAGTATATGCATTCAATCAATAGGCAATTACAGTAAACTTTACATTTCACATTTAAGCAGTAGGGGGCCATGTTAGCAGTAGCATCGCGTCCGATGACTTTGCTCATAGCACTTTGGGTCCCGCTGCTTCTTCCTTGTCACCCCTGAACAATCGGCTTAAAAGCCATCACCTTATGCCTCCCCACTTAGGCTCGCGAAGCCCGTTTGGTCATATCCCGGCTATGCCACAATTCAATTCCTACGACCTACTCACCCTCAGAACACTCTGTCTTTAGGTGTTGGGATTTGGCAGTGGATAGCGGGAACCGTTTTAAGATCGCAGACCCGTGCCTGTCCAGCCGAACCCTAGCCCTATCCACGCCCGACACTTGGGCCCGACACTCAACCATATACAATATGCAATCACATAATTTCACATTTGATGCAATAGTGGCCTTTTGGCTCATGATACAATAATCAGTCAACTTTAGTGAATACGTGCCAAACGTGTGTTGAAGATATACTTTCTTGGAAATCATTTTCCAAAATATGCATTTAAAATGATTTATGACTTTGAAAAACGTACAATGCAATGGTTTAGAAAAAGTACTCTTGATATTATTTGAAAAACATTGAAATTCATTTATTTGATAATGGTAAAACCATGATAAAATTGCATATAAATATATATAGGACGTAATAAAACTTTCTTCCAGTTTTGAAAGACATATAAATATAGTTTTGCGAGGCAACTCACAGTACACTTCCGAGCTACTCAGAATCGTCAATGAGCGAATCTCCAAATCTACCAACTTGTCAATTTGTGTTTCCTCAAATAGTGTTGTAGAGAATGAACCTATTCCAAATAAGAACATAATCACTACTACACTTACGTAATCAAGTTATCTGAATTCTATTCCCAATATGATACCCACTTAATTGGAAATAACCAAAGGTTAATGCTAAGACAACTTACCCAACAGTCACCCATCTTTAGGAATATGTATAAATCCGATCAAAGAAGCTGAAAACCTCCATTGTTCATACGTGAACAAGATTGCACCAAATCGCTTCACCGTGTGCCTCCTTTAATTGGCGCGCGTCTTCGTCATTATCCTTTGTTCGTCCCTTTAACATTTCAATAAATAACTAACTTAATATATATAGATTCCCAAATAACTAAGCTTTCTTAATAATCAAATTCAATCTCAAGAACCTAACCGAAATAGGGTAAATTGGGCCTTAAAATTCAACATCCCAAAACTGTCAGATTTAGACACGTGATGTCACCTTGTAGACAAATCAACTTTCCGATCACATTACACCATATATTTTCAAAACTCTTACCACTAACAATATCTACATTCAAAGCTCTATCTAGTGGTTATCTTGAATTTACCATAAAACCAAAATAAGTGGTATTTCAAAACAAAGAAATATGAATGATAGTTTCTGGAAATCAAAACAGCATACTCGCATAGGTCCTTTGATGGCCATTTCTGTACTATTTCCTCGTCAATTTTCAACAAAATTTACCATTCAACATATATACACTAAATAAGGATCCTAAATATTATTTTGCATGTATAATCAGAGCATAGAAAAAGGGGTTTTTGGGCAATTGAATATGAAACACAGATTCTGGAATTCAATGAGATTACTGGCAGTGATGATTTGACTGAATACTGAAATATTTTCTAAACGATTTCCCACAAAACTTACCCGAAATAATATCTACACTGAATGAGCTTTCTAGGGGTGGTCTTGCAAGAGCAATTGGACCACTAGAACGGTGTTTGCAAGATAAACAAAAATGGTAAACAATTTATGGGCTGAAAACAGGGCAGTGGCACTCATGCTTTGAACTCCAATTATGTAATATTTTATTAACCAAGACCATCAAAACTTACCAGTAACATCATCTAAACGAAGAGATATTTCCAATGGTAGGATTGCATGTATGATGAAACCATTGGAAGCAGGGTTTCTGGCTGCACGAACATAAATAGAAGTTTCAGGTGCTGCGAACTCAACAGAGGCAGTGGTGATTCAGTGGTAGTTTATGGAATTTTAAAAGCCAATTTGCAAAATAGGAATTTATAGATTTGTTCCTCGTCCTCTTAATATTGATTTGAGCTAAAGAACTCCAATTTTGGCCAACATTTAAATATCCATACTGATCTCCAAAGACGTTGCTGCAGAAATGTGGAGTTGTGAAAATGAATGGTTGATTTTAATTTTTCTTTAAATAGGTAGGTGTACTACACATGGTACTTGAATATGTGAAGTACAAGAGCCTTAGGTGTCACAACTCAGCTGATCAATGAAGATAACAAATCAAAAGTTTTCAATTTTACAATTGAGTCCTTGAAATTTGCTTAACTTCACTTGAGTGCTTCTAGAAACATAAAATTTGAATCTCTATCTATTGAGCCCAAACGATTATGCCCGAGTATAATAATTAGGAACGAACAATATTTATATTGAATTAAAGAAACTTATTGAAATAGGGGTGTTGCTCATAAAATATAAAAAATGCACATTAACGCCTGAACTTATAAAATATTGTAAAATAAGTCTAAATGGGTATTTCTCTTTTAAGATTTAAATCAATAGATAAGATAATACAAATTTATAAAATAAATAAGTAAAAATTTGGGGTGTTATATTTAATATCACGTATTAGTACATTCAAATGGACGTATGAATGCTAGTCAATTGACATATAATATCGACGTATGAATGCATATTAAATTTAGCTTATATTTGATGGAAAACATGTTTAGTTCTAGACATTTCTTAATATTGTGTCATACATTTTCAGAAAGCCCTATGTGTCTAATTTTAAAAGAAAAAATATTTTATTATTTCGAGTATTGTACAGTGCGATATGGACATTTTCGTGAAGTCGCACAAAATTGTCTATAAATTTTAACTTATGTTTGAACAAAAAATTATTTCGTACTAAATGTTTTTTGATAATGTGTCATAAATTTTTATAAATTCCTATGTGTCTAATTTGAAAAAAAAAGGTTAATGATTTTGAGCATCGTACAATGCGTTATGGACTTTCTAGTGAAGTTGCGCAAAATAGTTGATAAATTTTAGATTATGTTTGAAGGAAAAACTGTTTCATACTAGACATTTATTGATAATTGTCTTACATTTTTAGAAAACTCTATGTGTCTACCTTGAAGGTAAAAAATCGGTTTATGATTCCGAGAAACGTACAATGCGTTATGGTTTTTCTCGTGAAGTTGCGCAAAACTATCTACAAATTTTGGCTTCTGTTTGAAGGAAAAACTGTTTCATACTAGAGTTTTTTTGGTAAGGTATCAAACATTTTCAGAAATCTCTATGTGTTCACTTTGAAAGAAAAAAAATCATATGATTCCAATCATTGTACAGTGAGTTATGGACTTTCTCGTGAAGTCGCGCTAAACTGTCTATAAATTTTATCTTACGTTTGAAGATAAAATTCTTTCATATGGGATGTTTATTGATAATGTATCATACTATTTTCGAAAGCTCTATGTGTCAATTTTCAGACGAATAAAGTGGTTTATGATTTCGAGCATCCAACAGTGTGTTATGGACGTTTTTGAGACTGCGCAAATCTGTCAACTTATCGTATGAAAATACGTCAACTATGCACAAAAAATACATCACACGTGTCTTATTGATACTTCAATATCTGTACATATGAAGTTTGGAAAAAATAAGTATTTTGTACTCGAAATATAGGCAATATGAATCTTGATTTGTTCATTTTATCATGGAGAACAAAATTGTGTCACATTTGAACAATTTCAATCGCTGGAAAAGTCTATGTAATCGGATTTGTGGTGAAGTGAAAAAGGAAAAAACAGAGGAGAGAAGGAGAAGAACAAAAAAAAAAAAAAAAGGAGAAGTTGATTAAACAATTAATATAGTAAGGGCGCTTTTGTCTTTTCAGGTCCCTAGGGAGTGAATCACAATTTGCAACATGAATTAGGGAGTGCAAACCTTAAATTTATGCCTAGGGACTGATTTTTAACTTTGAAAAGGGTTTAGGGATTTTCTACCAATTTTTTCATTTTATAAATCATTAGTTATTTTTATTATTAGTTATTATATAAAATTTTAATATATTAAAAATTGAAAAGCTCACGAGGGCTCAAACTCGAGCTCGAGCTCGAGCTCGTAAAGCTCTAGCTCGTTTCGATCGCAAGCCATAGTAACACCTAGGGGTGTAAATTAGTCGAGTCGAGTTGAACGAATTGTTGTTCAAGATTATTTGAATTACAATCAAACTTCAAATTTGTGTTTGGGCTTGTTTCATTATTAATCGAAACGAGTTCAAACGAGCTTTAATCTAGCCAAACACGATTCGAGCTTGAGTAGATTGGTTTTCTTGCACATGTTTTTATCAATTTTTATTCATCGAGTCGAGCTCATCAAACCGAGTTTCAAAACTTATCAAACACAAAAAGTTGTTCAAGTTTGGCTTGATACGTTGACGACCCAGGCTTAAACAAGCTTTTAGCGATTGAGCTCGAATCAAGTATTGATTAGCTTGATTCGTCTTTCACCCATCGTTACACCTCTAGTTTTAGCCACACAAATCTAACACGTGGGACTTTGCATGGTTTGTTTTATTGGGAAATTCTATTTGAAATAAGTTGTACTATTTTTTATTATTTATTGGGGTAAAATACACTTTGTACTCCTAAATTATTCAGTTCGTCGCATTTAAGTTCTTAAAATATAAATCTTATCAAAAAGATCCCTAACTTTACTAGTCAAACCTTTGAAATATTGAGGATGTGGAGATTTAATATGAATTTATTTTTTTGCCCTTAACATATAAATGGAGTTTGCTTATATATCACCTACCTAGGACATGTAATTAACTTTTTATACTACTACTAGAAAGAATATTTATTGAATGTTATATACAATATTGTAATTACTATTTACATGTTCTACCGTTCATTATCTAATATTTTTGTTAGTAATAAATAAGATATGGTAAATATTTGTATTTTACCATAATCGATTATAACCTAAATTAATCACAATAACTATTTAAATTATAGTTGTAGTAATATTTAAATTAGTACTACATTGATATTTTTATATAATATATTCTATTTAGTTGTAATGTGCTAGAGACAAATCCAATAGCCAATAACCTTCTTGTGTTTTAATGATCAAACTATAAAAAATTATCTAGTTAGTTTAGTAAATCTAGTTTCATTTTAAATATAGAATCTGTTCTGAGGACACGACTTCAACTCATAAAAATTATAACTTCAAGTTATCATCCTTCATGCTGATAATATTCTTAATCTTAATAATTATAATTTCATGTGATATTCAAAGCAGTTAACATGCGAACTACATTGATATTTTATTAATAAATATACTAAAAAAGTTCTTAACCTAATCAACTAACTAAAAATATAATTTTAAATGGTTGAGTCTTAATTATGATTGACAACTTCAACAACATATTATAGAAGGGTATTATAGCGTTTTAAAAGTTGATCAATGGAGTTATTAACAGAAAAGGGAGGACACAGGACAAAGACCTTTTTGATACATTTTATAGTTTAAAGACCTAAATGCGATAAAAATAAATAGTTCAGAGGTCCCATTGGTACCCATTTTTTCTCTAATCAATTTTCCTTAAATTGTATATTTGGATATTATATAAAATACTTGGTCGGTTAGTCTTGTGGTTCTTATTTTATTTTTTTCTTTTGTAGGGGCCCCGGTTAAAATTTTATTTGATGGATGATAATTGATATGTTACCGACTTTAGAAGTGGAGAATGGGAAGCGTTTTTACCACACAAATCTAAGACGTGGGACCCTGCATTGTTTGTTTTATTTGGAAATTCTAGAGGATCTCTTCGTGTGCGTTTATCTTGAAATTGGTTGAATTGTCACTCCAACATTGGCAGATGCCAATATGACTATCCATGACCCACGTAAATTGTAACTTTATACACAATTTTTTCCTTTTGTATTTTATTGAAAATATGATGCTTTTTGTGATGTTTGATGTGTCTTAAAATTTTAAACTTAAATTAAGTATAAAATTCATAATTAATAGGTCGTAGCGGGCGAAGTTTGGAAAAAATAAATATTTTGTAAATATGGGCAATATGAATCTTAATTTGTTTATATTATCATGGAGAACAAAATTGTGTTACTTTTGAACAATTTCAATCGTCGTAAAAATCTATTTAATCGGATTTGTGGTGAAGTGAAAAAGGAAAAATAGAGGAGAGGAGGAGAAGAAGTTACGTTTAAAAAAAAAAAGGAGAAGAAGTTGATTGAACAATTAATATAGGAGGGGCGTTTTCGTTTTTTCAGGTCCTTAGGGAGTGAATCACAATTTTCAACATGAATTTAGGGAGTCCAAACCTTAAATTTATGTGTAGGGATTGATTTTTAACTTTGAATAGGGTTTAGGGATTTTCTACCAATTTTTCCATTTTCTAAATCATTAGTTATTTTTATTATTAGTTATAATATAAAATTTTAATATATTAAAAATCGAAAAGCTCACGAGGGCTCAGACTCGAGCTCGAGCTCGAAAAGCTCTAGCTTGTTTCGATCGCAAGCCATAGTAACACCTAGGGGTGTAAACTAGTCGAGTCGAGCCGAACGAGTTGTTCAAGATTGTTTGAATTACAATCAAACTTCAAATTTGTGTTTAGGCTTGTTTCATTATTAATCGAAACGAGTTCAAACGAGCTTTAATCGAGCTAAACACGAGTTGTTGTTCAACATTGTTTGAATTACTATCAAGCTTCAAATTTGTGTTTGGGCTTGTTTTATTATTAATAGAAACAAGTTCAAACGAGCTTTAATCGAGCCAAATACGAAAATCAGACAATTATTAGCTAATCTCTCAAACATTGATCATGCCATTATTCGTCAAAAACCAACGATTTCAGTCAATTGATTTACAACAATAATATGAACTTAAACAAGAACAAGATTTATATATATATATATAGATAGGGTCAAGATCTAATACATACCCTATATTAGATAAGTTATAAGACCTAATTTACACCATTTGATCTATTAAATCCAACAGTCCAAAAAGGAAACAAAAAATAGATGGGAAAATTGATTTCAATTGGATCAGGGGTATAATAGTCAACTGATTCATTTTTCAAAACCTACAAACCCACTTCTCGGAAACTGTTATACACACACAAATACAAATTTTATACTGAGAGAGAGAGAGAGAGAGAGAGGAATTAACGGAGAAAGCAATTCACAGATAGAGGATTCTGCATCAAACACTTGCGACCTTCTTCTTCGTCGTCTTCTTTTCCTCAATCTTCAATTTCTTGTCTCTCTCTCTCTCTCTCTATTTATATATACCTCTGCGTGTGTATGTATATATGTATGTATAATCGCTAATCGCCTGTTTGATTTGATTGGATTCAAGTGTATTGCTTAAACTTTTTTTGTGAAATTCATTGAGGTGTATTGTATTAAATTATTATGTTTTCACTGCAATAGATTTTTCTTAGAATTTTATGATCTTAGTTAAATCACTGCCCGTTGATTATCTGAATTTTTCAAAGTAATTCACGTATAGTGGTTGAATTAATTAGTCTAAAATATGTTTTGTGGATTCATATTATAACTCATTATACAGTAAGTGTTTATAACATATTAAAAATATTTAATTATACAGTATTTTATAAGTCATTATACAGTATGTTATAACATATTATATAGTATATTATAACTCATTATACAGTATGTGTTTATTACATATTAAAAATATTCAATTATACAGTATCTTATAAGCCATAATACAATATGTTATAACGAATTATAAAGTTTATTATAACTCATTATACAGTATGTGCTTATAACATATTAAAAATATTCAATTATATAGTATCTTATAAGTCATTATACAGTATGTTATAACACATTATACAATATATTATAACTCATTATACAGTATGTGTTTATAACATATTAAAAATATTCAATTATACATTATCTTATAAATTATTATACAGTATGTTATAACACATTATACAGTATATTATAACTCAATATACAGTATGTGTTTATAACATATTAAAAATATTTAATTATATAGTGTTTAGAATCAGTCATATTGCTAGGCCAAGTATACAACCTCCACCTGAAATAAAAGATTTTAAGTTAAAATCTGCCTCAGAATTAAAAAAATTATTAAAAGATAAATTTGATAAATTAACTATTAATACCTTAGAAAAAGATTTTAAGAAAACTCTTCAAGAAGGTTCTCGTATTGATGAAAAAAATTAATAATCTTGCATTAGGATTGGAGAAAGTATTAAAAGAAAAATTTACAATTAATACTTTAAATGACGACTTGGGAAATGATAGTAATAATGAACAAATTCATAAAATTGATGATGAAAAATGGGCAGCAAAACCTAGCCAAAGATTATATTATTATAGAAGACCTTCCCCTATGGATGTCTTACATGAAGAACAAGAATATATTATGAGTAATAGTTATAGTGGAAGAAATATATATGAATGGAATATTGATGGATATACTGAAAAACAGATTTATAATGCTGTTCATAGGATGCTTATGTATTCTACCATTTGTAAAAGTAATGGTAATACAGATAAAGCTGTCGCAAAAATGATAATTGTTGGATTTACAGGACAATTAAAAGGTTGGTGGGATCATTATTTAACACCAAATAATAGAGATGAAATTTTAACTACTGTTAAACAAGAAGATAATAAATTAGTAGAAAATTCTGTTTATACCTTAATAGTTAATATTGTAGAACATTTTACTGGTAGATATTCTGATAATAGTGAAACCATTCGCACCTTATTACAAAATCTTAAGTGTAAAACACTCACAGATTTTAGATGGTATAAAGATACTTTCTTAAGTAGAGTCATGGAATTACCTGAGAGTAATAGTTCTCACTGGAAATCTAAATTTATAGATGGATTACCTCATTTATTTGCTGAAAGAGTTAGAAGGACATTAAGAGGAAATTTAATGTCAATCCCTTATGATAATTATACTTATGGAAAATTAATTGGAACCTGTATCCAAGAAGGATTAAATCTATGTAATGAGATTAAATTAAATCAACAATTAAAAAGACAGAATCTAATAGAAAGAAACCAAATAGGACAATTTTGCAGTCAATTTGGAATGGATTTACCCTCCAAATACAAAAATAAAAAAGGAAAGGAAACGTCAATAGAATATCCTAGAAAGAAACGAAAATATTCTAAAAAGAAATGGGAGAAAAAATTAAAAAGAAAAGAGGAAAGAAAAGAAAATAAAAAATATAAAAGAAAATTTATTATTTGTAGAAAATGTGGAAAACCTGGTCATTATGCAAGAAATTGTTGGACTAAAAAAATTAATTAATAACCTTCAAATAGATGAAGATACAAAAGAAAAAATATCAAAAATATTATTAAACTCTGATAACTCTGATAATTCAGAACCAGAATCATATTACAGCAGTAATTCTGAAAACCTTAAAATCTTAGATGATGAATCTATCATATCTGAATCAGAATCCTCGTCAGAATCCGAATTTGAACCCTGTCAATAAGGACAACCTTGTATTAATAATACAGAAGAACAGGAATACTATAAAATTTTATCTCAATTTCAGGATATGGAAATAAATGTTTTAGATAGTCAAAATATTTTTGAATTCCTTAAACATATTAAAGACTCTGATTTAAAATCTAAAATCATTGATCAAATAGACAATACTCCTAGTACTTCTAGCCAAGAACCAATAACTTCTCCTGAACCTTATTCAATGTCTGAAGTCTATAAACTTCTTATAGATAGGCAGGTAGTACAAACTCCTACATCTTTAAATGATATAATAATAGAAATGAATTATTTAAAAAAGGAAATTGATTCCTTAAAACAAGAAAATAAAAATCTTGATAATAGAATCTCAAAATTAGAGCTTAATTTTGAAACAAATTCTATACATCAAGAAGAACAAATTGTTAATATGAATAATTTTCAATTCCCAAATAAAAACTTTCTGAATACTCTAGAGCAAATAATATCTCAAAAATGGACTGTTAAAATAACTCTTTTAATAGATGATTATTTTTCAAAAGAATTTATTGCTTTAATTGACAGTGGTGCAGATTTAAATGTAATACAGGAAGGATTAATTCCTACTAGATATTTTCAAAAAACTACTCATAGTTTATCTCATGCAGGAGGACAAAAATTAGATATCAGTTTTAAACTTCCAAAAGCTTTTGTTTGTATCAATAAAAATTGTATTCCTACAAGTTTTTTACTTGTTAAAAATATTTCAAATCAAGTAATACTTGGTTCACCTTTTATTACAAAAATTTATTCCTTTACAACCGTAGACAAAGAAGGGATTATAGGCACTTATAATAATAAACCTATACATCTTAAATTTATAACAAACCCATTTACAAAAGTGTTACATGGAATATATGACCATATTAGAAATAAAGAAAATCAATTAAACTTTCTTAAACACGAAGTGAATATTTTAACCATTGAAGAAAAACTTCAAAATCCTAAATTACAGGATAAAATAAAAATTCTTCATAATACTTTTTGTTTAGAAATTTGTAATGACCATCCCAATGCTTTCTGGGATAGGAAGAAACATATTGTTGATCTTCCTTATGAAAATGATTTTGATGAAAAAAATATTCCTACTAGGGCTAGACCTTGTCAAATGAATTCTGAATATTTAGAATTATGTAAAAAAGAAATACAATCTTTGCTTGATAAAAAATTAATCTGTCCTTCTCAATCCCCATGGTCATGTACTGCTTTTTATGTTAATAAACATGCTGAACAGGAAAGAGGAGTTCCTAGACTTGTAATTAATTATAAACCCCTTAATAAAGTTTTAAAATGGATTAGACATCCTATTCCTAATAAAAAAGATCTTTTAGATAGATTATATGATGCAGTCATATTCTCTAAATTTGATTTAAAATCAGGATATTGGCAAATTCAAATTAATAAATTTGATAGATATAAAACTGCTTTTAATGTACCTATATGACACTATGAATGGAATGTAATGCCTTTTAGTTTGAAAAATGCCCCTTCAGAATTTCAGAAGATTATGAATGATATTTTTACCCCATATAGTGAATTTATTATTGTCTATATAGATGATATTTTAGTATTTTCTAAAGATATAGAATCTCATTTTAAACATTTAGATATGTTTAGAAAAATTATCATTCAAAATGGCTTGGTAATATCTAAACCAAAAATGTCTTTATTTCAAACAAATGTAAGATTTCTTGGACATAATATAGAAAAAGGTAATATTATTCCTATAAATAGCAGTATTGATTTTGCTTCAAAATTTCCTGATGAAATCACAGATAAAACTCAATTACAAAGATTCTTAGGAAGTTTGAATTATATTTCAGCTTATTACAAAAATCTTGCTGAAGACACAGCTATTTTGTATGATAGACTAAAAAAGAAACCACAACCTTGGTCAGAACAACATACTAATGCTGTAAAGAAAATAAAAGCAAAAGTTAAAACTTTACCTTGTTTAATGTTGGCTAATCCAAATTGGGAAAAAATTGTTGAAACTGATGCATCTGAAATTGGTTATGGTGGTATTTTAAAACAAATTAATCCCATAACCAAACAAGAAAATCTTATTAGGTTTCATTCTGGGAAATGGAATAATAGTCAAAAGAATTATGCAACAATAGCTAAAGAAATTCTTGCTATAGTAAAATGTATATTAAAATTTCAAGATGATTTATACAATCAACATTTTGTAATAAAAACTGATTGCAAAGCAGCTAAATTTATATTTCAAAAAGATTTTAAACATGATGTGTCTAAACAAATGTTTGCTAGATGGCAGGCTAATCTTGCCCCTTTTGATTTCGAAATTATTTATAAAAAAGGAGAAGATAATCATCTTCCAGATTTTCTGACTCGAGAATATTTATCATGAATTTTGCAGGATCTAAATTTTCAGAATATTTCCCTAATAGCACCATGCTCCATCTTCATCATCATAATTTATTTTGTCAGGTGTATTATATACAACCTGTTCATCAAAGATATTTAGGAAGAATTGGAGTTCCTAATCCAATTCTTGATCCTTATTATATTCAGAATTATCGACATCCCAATAGTATTAAACGTCTGGCAAAAGAGAAGATATTATCTGATGAAGAGTTTAGCTTATTGGCAAAATATAAGAAATGCCCCTGAATTTTCCAGACAAAATATAACATATCAGCATAGTGTTCACACCCATATAAACCAATGTTTACCAAGAGAATTAAAAGCTGTCAATCGCACTTTAAACAGACTAGCAGCTTAAACATTTTTATTATGTCAGGAATGCAATCTTCAGGAAGAGGACTCTCCTCTTATAGAGGTAGAGGTGACCGAGGAAGAGGTCAAAATAATATTTTGACTCAACAAGGAAGAAAGACGCTAATAGCAGCTGATCTTTCCTCAGGGCAAGATCCCTTATATAGGGAATTTTTTGAATTCAAGAAACAAAAAGAGGGAAATACCCATGCTTCTCCATCCTATGCTTCTCCTTCCTACTAAAAAATTGTAGGAAATGAAGAGGAAGAAGCAGATGTCCATAATATGGGCTATATACAAAATGATCAAAAAAGAGTCATACTCTTTATTACTGAAAATGATATGAAAAGGGATAATAAACCCTGGGAATTACTTGAAAGATATCTAAACACTAATAGTGCTACTTTTGGAAGTTATAAATTCCAGCAATATTATGAAAATATTCTCCAAAATGGTGGATTGTGTGAAATCAACCATTATCATAGTGGTAGTAATGAGGAAATTTATAAATTTTCCAAAATTATTGTCAAAAAGATTATATCTATTGAAAATTGGGGAATATCTCCATTCAAAGAAAAAATATTCTATTTCAATAACAATCCCATTAAATATAATTATTGGGATTATGTAAATGCTTTTGAAAAAGTCTTTTTATATGAAAACTTGAACCATAGTCATACTTGGTTCATAAAAATTTGTGGAGAGGTTTATAACCAAACTATTCCCAATTGGTTCCTTAAATGGTGGAAATTTTATGGTCCTAAATCTGAAATTTTACCAGAGCCACTTAAAGGACTATATGAAGAATGGAAAACTTATTCTCCTAAAATTATGGAAATATCCCAATCTAGAAAAATAGAAAAAAATGATACATTCCACTTTTTTATTGAATTCTCCATTCCATGGATATGGAAATGGATTCCCCAAGTTGAGCGTGATGAGGATGATATTCCTACTATAATGCGACTTTCGTATACAAAATTTTGGGAGAAGATGATAATGGAGCATCCAGAAACCAAAGAAATAAATTGTCTGGATACAATCAACAAAATGGAGCAAAAGATTTCTGAATACAAGAAACTCTATCAGAAGAAACAACAGATAATGCAGTCTCCAAGTATAGATATCATATCAATTTTTCAACAATTACAAAAGCAAGAAGGAACAACTTCTCGAGAGCAATTGATAGAGAAATATCTACAAGACATGAAGAAAAAATTAATGGCAGATTGGATAGAATACACAAGAAGTGATACTTCCATGGCATCTTCCAAAGGAAATAATTTTGAAGATAGTAACTTTCAGGATGCACAAGACCCTAATGACGTGATCATAGAAGACAATTTTGATGATATCATGGAGAATCTCAAAGAAGATTTGCACAGAGGAAAATCCAAGCAGAAAAAGTGACCAGATAATTACCAGGAATAGTAGAATACTATTTGGCACTGTTCATACCGATACTGTTCCTAACAGTATTACTATTTCAATAGTAAATCACTGTGTAAATAGTATAAACTATGTTTAAGTTAGTTTTGGAATCCACCGCCCTAACCTTCTATAAAAGGGGATTAGGGGTAGTCATTTTGTAAGCTTTGAAGAAGAAAAAATCTCTCTCTACAAGTTCTCTCTCCCTCTCTAGATAAAAAACCTTCATCTTCTTGTACAAATTCAAGTTTGAAGAAATAAAAGAAGCAATTTTCCTGTAAGTTTTATCTTTACTTTTCAGTTTGTTATTCTAATTTCAGTTTTAGTTAAGGATGAGCCTAATAGGCTAAATCCTTTTGTGTTAAATTATATCTAAATCTCATGATTCTTCTTTAAAAACATGGATTGATACGTTCCAAAAAGGGATTATGATATGGTATGGACGCTAATGGGTTAATTTAGTAAACTGGCTGAAATTGGATCATTGAGAATGAATTTCATACTGTTGCCGTGTTTGCCGTGATGTTTGGCGTTTTGGGCGTTTGTATGAAAATTCTTGATGGTTTAATTTCATTGACGGATTACTAAATTGTAAAAATAGTTTGTGAATTTGTGGTAACCCTTGCAAAAGTATCCTTGAGAGAAACTGGGGGTTCCTCGATTTACTACTCCCTGCATTAGGTCCAGTAAATCTTCCATAATCGCTATCTCTCTTTGGAATTAAGTCTTGTCCCTGGGCACAGATGGGATCTGTGCTTATAACATATTAAAAATATTCAATTATACAGTATCTTATAAGTCATTATACAGTATGTTATAACACATTATACAGTATATTATAACTCATTATACAGTATGTGTTTATAACATATTAAAAATATTCAATTATACATTATCTTATAAATCATTATACAGTATGTTATAACACATTATACAGTATATTATAACTCATTATACAGTATGTGTTTATAACATATTAAAAATATTTAATTATATAGTGTTTTATAAATCATTATACAGTATGTTAAAACATATTATACAATATATTATAATTTATATATATGTATTTGTAACGTATTAAAAATATTCATGTTCAACAAATGTTCCGACAAATTTTCAGAAGCAAAATATCATAGAAATATGTATTATTTTTTAACTTTATTTTCAGGTTTTTCCCACAAACATTTACAGTAAAGATACAACTGCAAACCCATAAAAGCGTCCCTTACACTCATCACAGATCTCTTTTGGCAAGAGGAATCATCACGCTTTGTTAAGAAACAGAGCTTTTTTTTTTTTTTTTTAAAAAAAATAACCACCCTAGCGGGGGGAGGATGTTTTCGGGCCCCTCATCCCTTCTTTATTAAAATTCAAGGAAAGCTGTAAATTAGGAGAGCTACCTCCCTAACAAGATCATCTAAGAAAACATGTAAATAAGGAGTACTTACTCCCTTACAATCATAATTAAAACCGTAAATAAGGAGTACTACTCCCTTACAAATAAAAATACTCACACCCATCTAAATCTAAAACTAGGTAGAATAAGATCCATTTTAGTCATAGCTAAGAGAGCTTAGAGGCAAGTTAGCAAGTCTTTTCCCCATTTTTCTTTTACTTCCATCTATGACTTTTTGAAAATTTCATATTTAACATTTTTTCCCCCGGTAATGATATCGAATTTGAGACTGCAAATCTAGGAGAAAGGGACAATGAATATTGATGCGATTAATTTTTCTTCTTTAAATTCATTTTTTTTTCTTTTCGCATTGGGGAAAGTTTTAATCTGATGGTGGTGGTGGTGGCTATTAATTGAACGGAAACCTTCTCCTTCTCTCTCTTATTCTCTCTCTCTCTCTCTCTCTCTATATATATATATATATATCTTATGTATCTACATATGCATATTAACAGACAACAAACTCGTTTCAATAATTATTTTTTTTGTAACAGAGTATTTTCGTTCCTTGACTAAAATGCCCATGACATCATTAAAAAAAAATTATATAATCTGAAAAATGGGTTAAATCCGGACCATGGGATCAAATGTTATAAATGGTGTAGACTGGGTCTTAGATCTTATCTAATGCTATGTATTTGATCCATACTCTATATATATATATATATATTACATACACATTTGATTGCTTTGCAGTTATATATTACATACACATTTGATTGCTTTGCAGTTGAAGTAAAACTCAATTGACATTGAATTTGACGGAAGAAGTTTTTTGTTTTGGATTCTTCCAATAAGTGATCTTTGAGTTTGGGGTTTGTAATTTCACTAAAAAAAAAATAGTTTTGTAAAATGTTAATCTAACAAAATTTTGTTCAGCGAAAGACGAGTGTTTGCGTTTTTCTTTTTTCCGGGTAAGATTGGTCGACAAATTTTAGGAGCAAATTATATGCTTCCCTTTTTTAAATGGAAAACATTAATTACATCAGTTAATTTAATTTGGGTTTAGACATGTGGTTAAGAAAAAGATTAATATACACCATTAGATTGAGTTTCTTATGAGGTGGTAGCCATCCAAGTGTATATTGGAAAATTTTAATTCAGACTTCACTTGGTCGTATCCAAGTGTACTTCACAAGGAGAGTGTATTACACAAGTCATATAATTGGTAAATTATTCTATAAAATTCACATGTGTTTGACAGAGCTGAGAGCGAACTAAAATTTCCCGTGTATATTGAATGTAATTTGAGAAAAAGTGTATTGGATAGGAGTCGAATCCATAAATTGTAACGTTTGTACACAAGTGTTTCTCTTTTATATTTTGTTGAAAAACATATTCTTCTGATATTTTGTCTTTTATGGTAGTTAAAATTATCTTAGAGAATATTCAAATTTGAAGGGGTTGCCGAATTGTGATTTAACTGGGAGTCGAGAAGAAGAAAAAATTAAGGAATATACTTTTTCTTTTTTTGGTAAATAAAATTTGGCTTCTCAAAAAGTCGCGAGAGTCCTGAATAATCTCCACCCTTCTAAATTACGGTTCACTTAAGCGGTCCAACTCTTTTGGTACGTGATTATATACTACTTAGACGTATAAATATATATATAAAAAAACTTTACACCGTTGATGAGGGTCCGAAAGAGTTGAAAATCACTAATATTTAAATCCCAAAATCGCCCGACTACAAATCGTTAACCTAACATCAAAAGCTTAAAATGTACGTGACTAGAGTCTTCTATTCTATCTTAGGTGTAGTTTTTTCATATTTTCTTAATTTTTCTTGGTTATTCAACTGTAATTATTTTGATTGGCTTTAGATTAATGAAATAGAAGAACACTATATAAATATAAAGTAAATTATTGAAATTTATATAGTAAATACTACAAAGTTAAACTGTCTAATACTATATATATTCTATAAAAATGTTTTATGCATGATAATGGTCACATTATAACATTTTCTAATAATATAGTACTGTGATAAATATATTTTTAATATACATATATTGAATTTAAATTGTCAACTAGATATATATAATGAATTATATATATATGTGTGTGTAACCAGGGACGGAGCCAGGAATTTCAGCGAGGGGGGGGGGAGCCGAGATTGTTGTGATATAACTATATATATATTTTTTTTTGCCTACTAGCCGAAGGATTGAAGGAGAAGCCCCCTACGGTACGGTACACTATAATTATGGGGAAAAATCTAATAAGGATCTAGGTTCAATTACAATAAATTTGAATAATATAGAGGGTAATTATGTCATTGAGGGGTGCGAAAGTAGATATTTTGAAAATTCTATGGTGTTAAGAAGACCAATTTGTAGAGAGAAAACTATTCATTCTTGTATTCTGCATATTGAGTTATGAAAATACAATTACAAAGAAAGCTTATATATACTCTAACTGAAATAAAGGAAAGAAAGACCTTAACTAATAAAACAAAAACGTAAAAGCATAAATACGTTTTTCACTTCTCAACACTCCCCCTCAAGTTTGGTCTACTTTAAACATATCAACAAGACCAAACTTGCAAACTAAACTCTTATGTTGTTCTCCTCCAATCCCTTTTGTTAACAAATCTGCGGGTTGCTCTTCGCTCTTTATATACTTCAAATCAATTGTTCCCTTTTGAATCAATTCCCGGATCATGTGACAATCCACCTCTATGTGCTTTGTTCTCTCATGAAAGACAGGGTTAGTAGCAATACTCATGGCTGATTTTGAGTCACTAAGCATTGTTGCAGAACCTTCAATTTTCATTCCCAAGTCTTTAAGCAATCCATTTATCCATACAACTTCACAAGCAGCTGTAGCTATTGACCTATACTCCGCTTCACATGAGGACCTTGAGATAGTTTTCTGCTTCTTTGTTTTCCAGGATATCAAGGAATTTCCTAGCTTGACACAAAATCCTGTCACTGACCTTCTTGTCATCAAACAAGAGGCCCAATCTGCATCACAATAAGTCGTTAGTTTTAACTTGCTTTTTGATGATAGAAAAAGGCCAAGACCCACTGTTCCTTTCAAATATCTCAACACTCTTAATGCAGCTAGCCAATGAGATCTTTTTGGTTTGTGCATAAATTGAGATAATAAGTGTACAGAGAATGCAATGTCAGGCCTAGTCATGCCTAGATAAATCAACTTTCCCACAAGTCTTTGATACTCGGTGACATCTTCTAACAAAGGATCATTATTTTCATTTTTCAATCCTTCATCATAATCAAAACTAGTAAGCTTTATATTTTGTTCTAGAGGAGTTATTGCTGGCTTACAAGCAGTCAATCCAGCCTCTTTTAACAAATCCAAAACATATTTTCTTTGACTCAAATGAATACCTTGTTCATTCCTAATAATTTCAATTCCCAGAAAGTAGTTCAGAGTGCCCAGATCTTTAATATGAAAAGTATTTTGCAAATATTTTTTAAGGTCAGAAATCATACCATTATCATTCCCCGTGATGATAATATCATCCACATAAACTAACAAGACAACAATCTTATCTTTAACAATCTTAGTAAACAAAGAATAATCATTCAATGATTGAGAATAACCAATGGTAACTAAAGCATCTGTAAATTTAATGTTCCATTGTCTTGATGCTTGCTTTAATCCATATAAGGATTTGAGCAATCTACAAACTTTAGTATTAGAAGAAGAAGAAAGAGATGAAGAAAACTCCCCCTGATTGCCAAATCCCTCTGGAATGGTCATGTATACTTCTTCACTTAGCTCCCCCTGCAAAAAGGCATTAGTAACATCTAATTGAAACAAAGGCCAATGATGAATAGCGGCTAAGGTTAACACAGTCCTGACAGTCACAATTTTGACAACAGGACTAAAAGTTTCATGGTAATCAAGCCCAGCCTTTTGAGTGTAGCCTTTGACTACAAGCCTTGCTTTAAACCTATCAAGAGAACCATCAGAGTTAAGTTTAACCTTATACACCCATTTACAACCAATTGGTTTCTTATGTGGTGGTAAGTCAACTATTTCCCATGTTTTATTATACTCTAAAGCTTTAATTTCATCACTCATAGCATTCCTCCATCTTATATCCTTGGAAGCTTCAATAAAAGAAGTGGGCTCAGTAAATGTATGAAGAGAATAAATGATAGATTTAGTGGATGGATGTAAGTGAGAATAAGACAGGAAAGATGAAATAGGATAAGTCACATTACTAGAGGTAACATTATTATGAGAACTGTCTAAGGTAGGACAATGATAATCCTTTGCCCAAACAGGTTTAACCGAAAGTCTAGAAGACCTTCTGGGCATGTGATTAACTTCATCATCTGATGAAAAAGTAGTATATGTGTGGTGAGCAGTATGCTCAGAAGATCTGCCACTAGAATATGGTGAAATAAGATCATCATAAAACATATGAGAATCAGTGGTCAAAAGCTCATCAGAAGAATTAGGATGAATCATGGCAAATGGAAAAATAGATTCATGAAACACCACATCCCTGGAAATCAACATAGTATTAGTAGCAATATCTAAAATTTTGTATGCCTTTTGATCAGAAACATATCCCAAAAATATGCATGGTTTGGACCTATGAGCAAATTTATCAGAAACAGGTAAAACTTTTGCATAACATAGACATCCAAACACCTTAAGATGAATAATACTAGGTGGTCTATTATATAAGATGTCAAAAGGAGTTTTGCCTTTCAATAAAGGGGTAGGTGTTCTGTTGATCAAATAAGTCGCAGTTTGAATGCATTCTCCCCAATACTTGATAGGAGCATGTGATTGAAACATCAAGGCCCTAGCTACATCCAAAATGTGTCTGTGTTTTCTCTCAACAAGTCCATTTTGTTGAGGAGTATATGGTATAGAACTTTGATGCACAATTCCTTGAGAGGCAAAGAAAACAGAACAAGAAGACTTAAAGAAATCCCATGCCTTGTCTGTTCTAATGATTTTAATACTAGTATTGAATTGAGTTTTCACATAAGTGAAAAATCTTTGCATAATAGGCAAGACATCAGTCTTTAATTGCATAAGAAAAGCCCAAGTGGCTCTAGAGTAGTCATCAACAATAGTGAGAAAATACTTATGGTTAGAGTGAGTGGTTTCCCTGTATGGTCCCCATATATCAAGATGAACAATTTCAAATATGTGCTTAGTAATGTGTGTTCTGTGAGGGAATGGATTTCTAGCTTGTTTAGCAATTGGACAAACAGGACAATGCATAATATCATCTTTAAGAGAGGAGCCTATGTGAGGTAACATTTTCAGCCTTGAAAAAGACATGTGTCCCATTCTTAAATGCCATAATTGAGAGTCAACAGAAACCAAACAAGAAGGTATATCACTGTCATAATGAGTTTTATTACAATCAGAAAAATGCTCAACAGTCATACATGATTGATTATTATCACAAGCAGAAAACTGTGAATTACAGGGAAAATCTAATCTCTTAGGTAAAGAGTGAAACATAGGTCTAATATCTGACAAATCAGTAAGAGGTTGAAAGATGTAAAGGCCATTTCTAGTTTTACCAATCCCCCTTATCTTGCCACTCCAGAGATCCTGAAACAGGCAAAATTGAGGGTAAAAGATAGCATAACAATTATTTTCCTGTGTAAATCTGGATATGGATAAGAGATTAAACTGAAAATGAGGAATATATAAGACATTTGGCAACATAATATCCTCTCCTAATTTTACAGTACCTACATGATCAATGGAAGCAACATTTCCAGTAGGTAATCTTACAGAAGATTGTGAGGGTTTATTTTGGTGAATGTTGGTGAACAGATTCAAATTGTAACTCATGTGATGATTAGCACCCGTGTCTAACACCCATTCAGTATCCATCACAGAAGAAAATAAAACATAAGGTTGAGCAATGTTACCTGAAATGTTACCTGTTATAGCTGTGGCATTATTGGAGGATGGTGGTGTGATATTTGCTCCAGATGTCTTATTGTCATTGTGGATCATGTGCAATAATTGCTGGTACTGTTGAGGTGTAAAGGAAGGAGAGCTCATTTGTCCATATGACTGTATCTGTGGAGGCATTCCATGGTTGTGAGTGTAACCAGTTTGTGAACTATTATCTGTCAAATTTTGACTCTGCACAAAACTGGCCTGGTTAGAAGAATAACCTCTTCTTTGTCCTCCACCTCTATTATTCCTTCCTCTAACTCTTCCTCTGTTTGAATTACCACCCCTTGGTGGATATCCAATAATCCTATAACAAGTGTCTTGACTGTGACCTTGTATACCACAGTGTTCACAAACAATCTCAGATTTAGAGTTCTTAGGTGCATTGGAATAAAAAGTCACAGGTATATCAGTGTTCCCAAAGTTATGGATAGTCCTTTGTGACTCCTCATTACATATCATAGAGTAGGCTTGTTTATGAGAGGGTGCAGGATCCATCATGAGAATCTGTGACCTAATAGAACCATAGGATTCATTAAGACCTATCAAGAACTGCATAAGTTTGTGTTCTTGAGCATAATTGAAGAATGATTTTGATGCCTTGCATTCACAATTGGGCAGATTCACTAGGGAATCATATTCTTCCCACATTTGCCTTAACCTTGAGTAATATATGGTAACAAAATTTGTTCCTTGTGTGAATGAATTAATCTCCTTGAATAGTGCAAAAACTCTTGCTCTATTCATCTTACTGAACTGTTCTTCAAGATCTTTCCACGCATCTGCCGCACTCTCACAGTAAACTAAACCGTTGTATATCTCCTTGCTCACGCACTTTAATATCCAAGAAAGTACCAATGCATTACATTTTTCCCACTGCTCAAATTCTGGTGAATCTTCAAGCGGTTTTTTGCACTTTCCGGTAACAAAACCTATTTTACTCTTAGAATTCAGCGCTAATCTCATCGCTTTACACCAAACTCCATAATTTTCTGATCCTCTAAGTTCGTGAGGAACAAGATGAAGATTCGGTACATCCGAGGGGTGTACATATAGCGGATTGTTAATATCAATAGAAAGAGATGATGATTTCTCAGTAATCGATGTCGACATGATGATGAAGAATTAGAACTCAGAAATCGAAAATTTGATCAAGAATTTCAGGAAGAAATCTGATTTGCGGAAGAAAAAAACAGAAACATGAAATTTAGGGAAAAATTGAAGAAGAACCTAAAGATGCAGAAGAAAAACAGAACATGAATTTTTAGGAAAAAATTGGAGAAAAAATTGAAGAAAAACCTCAAGATAGCAGAATTCCTTCAATGATCTAGACTCTGAATCAAGAGAAGAATCCAGCTCCTGATACCATGTTAAGAAGACCGATTTGTAGAGAGAAAACTATTCATTCTTGTATTCTGCATATTGAGTTATGAAAATACAATTACAAAGAAAGCCTATATATACTCTAACTGAAATAAAGGAAAGAAAGACCTTAACTAATAAAACAAAAACGTAAAAGCATAAATACGTTTTTTACTTCTCAACATATGGGTAGTAATAAAAAAAAATTGAGAGGGTGAAAATAGATATTTTGAAAATTATATGAGTAGTAATAATTAAAAAAAAAATTAAGAGAGGGTGCGCAGTGGCCCCCTCCTGGTTCCGTCCCTGTGTGTAACAATACACAAAATAATTTTCAGAGGGTTGATGCTTATATTTCAAAGGGTTGATGCTTATAAAAGGCCTCAGCAACCTGTCTTTACCACAAAATAGTTTATGCATAATCTCTCCATAAAAAAACTAGCTATCTTTTCATTTCCTTTCAGAAAACTGCTCTAATATTTTAGTTATAAATATATTGGACTTTAATTTAGCTCCCCAAAAGGCTGATGCGACAGTATTTGATGGAGAAGGTGGTGCGTATCACGCATGGACAAGCGCCAAATCTCCGGTGATGGCGGAGTGGAGGCTCGGCGCCGGAAAACTAGTTTTGCATCCACGTGGATTTGCGATGCCTCACTACTCAGACTCTGCAAAGATTGGTTATGTTATCCAAGGTAATTAACCACGTTGAACTACTTAGTCCATATCAGGGACGGAGTGAGGAATTTAACTTGGGGGCGAGATTGTTGTGAATTAGCTACACATTTTTGTTTTGCCGATAGACAAAGGATCCAAGGGGGTGTACGGTACGCTATATTTATGGGGGAGATATAATAAGAAACTAGGTTCAATTACAAATTTTGACATATTTTATACTCTTATATCTCTTTCGTTATAGCCAGGATTTTGGGTTTGGGAGGACAAATTCAAACAAAAGAGAAAAAAGGTGATAGGCCGGACGAAATTCAAATGTAAAAATTTTTATAAGGCAAAAGAAATAATTGTTTTTTCTCATTTTGGGTATCACCATTAGTCACTTGACGGATTTTGACATGTGCAAGGCACATGTCCATTAACTTTTGGTTTTGGGTAGAAAATGTACTGTTTGAGGCTGATTTGGAGGGAAATACATGGTCAATTGACTCAAATTTGACCAATTTGGTCTTTTTAAGGCCAATTTTTGTGGTTTTGCTCATTTGAACTCAAATTTTTCAAGTTTTTCTTCCAAAAATCATGGCTTCTTCCTATTCTTCATTCTCTAGCAGAGTTAGTAGCAGACAAAATGGTGAAAAGCAATGCTATTGTTAGAAGAAACTTTATCTGTGACGTTAAAGACCAAAGATAACCCATTAAGAAGATAACCGAATATATTTTTTACAGGCTAGATTGCAATTTAATCCTAATACATATACGAGCCGCAAAATCGAGATGGATTGTAAGATTTGATCTCAAAACAACCAACAAATGATATAAAGAAACACTGCTATAAAAAAACAAACGTTGCCATATTTTTTCTCCTTTCTGCAAATTGATGAGCCTATTTTGTAGCTCACCAATTTCATTTGCCCTATTTTGTGGCTTATCAATTTTACGCCTTTAACATAACTGTAAAATCTTCTTAATGTGTTATCTTCGGTTTTTGACGTGCACAGATAAAATTTCTTTTTACAATAGCATTGCTTTTCACCATTTCGTCTGCTACTACCTCTGCTAGAGGAAAAAGAATAGGAAGAAGCCATGATTTTTGGAAAAAAAACTTGAAAAATTTGAGCTCAAATGAGCAAAACCACAAAATGTGGTCTTAGAAAGACCAATTTGGTCAAATTTGACTCATTTGACTGTATATTTCCCCCCAAATCAGCCCCAAATTGTACACCCAAAATCAAAAGTTAACAGACATGTACCTTGCACATGTCAAAATCCGTCAAGTTACTAATGGTGGTATCCAAAGTGAGAAAAAAAAAAACTTATTTGGTACCAAAAGTGAGACAATTGAAAAACGTGGTACCATTTGCAAACTAGCCTTATCTTACGGTATCAAAATTGCGTTTTTTTGTATGAAAAATTATAAACAGATGTCCTCACTTATTGTGTAATTATCAAAACTTCCTTCATTTATTGGAAATTAATTACATAAAGTTCCCTTTATGTTAAAGCATTTCTGTATATTACACTCTCTATATATTTAATAATTCTTACAATTTTACCCATATAAGGCTTACAAATAGACTCTTTAGGGGGGGGGGGAGCATTAGTAATTTCCAATAAGTGAGGATTTTTTTTGGTAATCACACAATAGGTGAGGGGTCCTTCCCTATATACTATATACACTAGCTAGTTGTAATTCGCATCTTGGCACATGATACTAATCGTGTAGAGATTGATAATATCATTTACATGGTTATTTATTTATAATCTATAAAATTAGAAAATTTTACTGAATTTTGACGAACATCATCGAAATCTTTTATGTGAATATTCAATTATACTAATTTAATTTTAAAAGTATAATGCATGATTTATGAACTTAATTAATAAAATAAATATTGAAGATTAATGATTGACAATTATCATTAACAAGAGAAATAAATAGGGAAAATTGAATTTTATTTCAATTCAAATCATGCTGATATCTCTTTTATTTTAAATTTTAAATTTGACTATTTTAGATAAAGATTAATGGCAACTTTTATTCATATTCAATAGAAGAAATAATAAATAATTTCTTCTCTGGCGCAATTAAGTTCAATTAGCCTATCCACATGTGTACTTACCTAGATAACCCCAAGGACTGTGTTTTATTATATATTGATTTTATAGATTAATAATGCCCATTCTATAGAATACTAGTATAGAATAATCAAAATATCCTGCTTTCTGATTGCGATAAATAAGCTAGAAATTAATATACTTGATCTTCTATAATAAGATTAGGCGAAAATAATAGTTGATCATTATTGATCAAATGGTTGTTTAAGAAAATTGTATTGAATGATTGAAGTATTTTATCAGGTGGAAGTTAAATCCTTCAATGTAGATTACTATAGATTAAATTATATATTTGGTTTCAATCCATGTGTGGGTATAATTCATTTATTACTAGAGTAGTCCTTTGAATAATTTGATTTATATATATCATTTAGAATCAATAATATTAATTAATCTCTAAAATCTCATTTAATAGTAATACTAAATGATGCGATTAATCGTTTATTTAAAAAAATAAATAGGTACATGCAATACCGGTGCCTGTAGGAGAGCTCTTTCATGGTGGTTCAACGGTGGAGATCATTTGGATGTTATAATAGTATTTTTGGGTGAAACAAGCCAATCTTACAATCCAGGCAAAATTGAGTATTTCTTTCTCACAGGGGTTGGTTTCTTGCAGGGATTCTCTCCTGAATTCATAACAAAAACATATAACATTAATGAACAAGACTCAATAAAACTTGCCAAAAGCCAAACTAATGCCTTTATTGTTAAGCTTGATGATCAAATTAAAATGCCTTATGATGATTCTTGTTAGGAATCAACGCGCATAAAAGAACTTAAAAGTAAGAATTAAAGCAAGAAAACGAGACAACAGATTTACGTGGTTCGGCAATTTGCCTACGTCCACCAGAGTTTCCGTTTTTCCACTAAGAGAGAATTTTACCGGTACAAAATACACACTTGAGTTTATAGACAAACTCAAGAAAACTACTTTTGTACAACCACTCTCTAAGTTATATAGAACACTCTCCCAACCCCTTTGTATTTCCCCAAGAGAAAAAAACCCACAAGTGTTTCCCGTAGCCCACAATTTATCTCTCACAATAAATTGCTCATAACTCACTACACACTTATGCCTCCTATTCTCTCTTGCTCTCTTTGGTTGGTGTGATTTCAAATGAAGAAATGACCCTCTATTTATAGGCAATTTCCAAGCCCACAAGATTGAATCCATGCCTTCCATTCTTTTGCATTAATCTTGGCCATTAATTCTTTTGCAAGTTGGTTCATATGTCATCCATGACATTTGCCAATGGATAGGTCATGCATAGGTCATGTATGACATCCATTTCCTTTTTGATTTGTGTCTCCACACTAATCCCATCAATCTCCCACTTGGAGACCAAACTCAATATTGAAAACACAATCTCTTCCTGAACTTTGTTCCCCTTCTTTGAACCTTCGCCACTACCCTATTCTTTTGGTGATCAACCAACTCCTGAATACTGTGACTTATCCATCTCGGTCGAACTGACCCTTGGATATAGGTTACTCCCAAGATCCGGAACATGTCTCACAACCCCGCAACTTTCGTTGTCATCCTCCTCACTAGAGGATAACCACCTTAGTCAACCCGTCTCACGACATCCTTACACCAAGGACTTTTCTGCTTTGGTCAACCTGTCTCACGACATCCTTACAGCAAAGACTTTCCCGCTTTGGTCAACCTGTCTCGCGACACCCTTACACCAAAGACTTTTCATTGACTATCTCGGATCTTCCCACATATCTGCTCCCTGCCAACTGCATGAGCTATGTCTTGATCCATCCGTCAATACTTTGATTTTTCAATGGCAATTCGGATCCCCCACATATCTGCATAATGCTCCCACTGCACTAGCTTGTCCGATCCATCCGCCAACAAAACCTCGGCTGCGCATCCTGCCCCGGCTCTGTGAATCTGCCTACCCAGCTTCGCATCTTACCCCGACTCCAAGAATCTGCCTACTCGGCTTCGTATCCTGCCCCGGCTCCGCGAATCTGCCTACCCGGCTTCGCATTCTGCCCCGGCTCCGCGAATCTGCCTACCCGGCTTCGCATTCTGCCCCCATGACTTCCGGCTCTACGGTCAACCCCTCTCGGCCCCATTTCTAGCCTTCATGGTTTGTCCACGTGGTCATGCCTCCATAACTCTGCCTCCCACGGTCCCCGGCTTGCTCGTTCTTCAGCCCTCGTGGCAACATGAGTTTGGCCCCTTGACCTCCGGCTATACGGATCTGCTTTTGGCTCCGTAACTCCGTTTCCCCGGTCCCTGGCTTGCTCGTTCTTCCGCCCTCTTGGCAACACGAGTCTGGCCCCTTGACCTCCGGCTATACGGATTTGCTTTTGGCTCCGTAACTCCGCCTCCCCGGTCCCTGGCTTGCTCGTTCTTCCGCCCTCTTGGCAACACGAGTCTGCCCACTTGACCTCGGACTATACGGATCTGCCCCCAGCAATGCAACTGCTCCCACTGGCTTCATGTCTACCCAACCCGGTAACATAAACCTGTTCTCGCTGCTGCGTCTCTGCCTCTGCATCTGGCACCACGATTTTCAACGTTTTCTCGTTAACGTTCAACGGGATAACCCCCAAAACTTGCAGCATCTCCTGCAACTCTCAGTCTGCATCTGTCACCTTTTCAGGCTTGTTCCCCGACTCTTACTTTACCATCTTCAGACGCCATTGATTCGCCCACGGATCGCTCTAACCCGTGCTCTGATACCAGTTGTTAGGAATCAACGCGCATAAAAGAACTTAAAAGTAAGAATCAAAGCAAGAAAATGAGACAACAGATTTACGTGGTTCGGCAATTTGCCTACGTCCACCAGAGTTTCCGTTCTTCCACTAAGAGAGAATTTTACCGGTACAAAATACACACTTGAGTTTATAGACAAACTCAAGAAAACTACTTTTGTACAACCACTTTCTAAGTTATATAGAACACTCTCCCAACCCCTTTGTATTTCCCCAAGAGAAAAAAAGCCCACAAGTGTTTCCCGTAGCCCACAATTTATCTCTCACAATAAATTGCTCCTAACTCATTACACACTTATGCCTCCTATTCTCTCTTGCTCTCTTTGGTTGGTGTGATTACAAATGAAGAAATGACCCTCTATTTATAGGCAATTTCCAAGCCCACAAGATTGAATCCATGCCTTCCATTCTTTTGCATTAATCTTGGCCATCAATTCTTTTGCAAGTTGGTTCATATGTCATCCATGACATTTGCCAATGGATAGGTCATGCATAGGTCATGCATGACATCCATTTCCCTTTTGATTTGTGCCTCCACACTAATCCCATCAATTCTAATTCGAACAAAGAAAACTATGTTTTTAATCTGGATAATTCAATTTCATCCATTGTTAATGCGGAAATAAATGGAAATAATTTTCCATTGCTTGATAAAATAGGGTTAAGTGCCAGTCTGGTTAGACTTGAACCCAATTCTGTGTTAGCCCCTTCGTATAGTACCGATGCGTCGTATCGGATAATTTATGTAGTCAAAGGGAGTGGTAAAATTCAAATTGTTGGTCTCAATGGTAAACTAATTGTTGATGCTCAGAACTAGATCAGTTGTTTGTTGTGCCAAAATTCTTTGCTATAGCCCAATTAGCAGGTGATGAAGGATTGGAGTTTTTCTCGGTCATTACTTCTTCAAGGTATGTTCAATACTGATCAATTAATTTCAAATATTATGGTAGTGATCTTAAATACGGGTTTTAACTCTATGTTACAAATAAATAGCTTATGGGCACATTCATATATGACTTACCCCTCTCCCCATTACAGGCCAGTTTTTGGAGAGTTGTATGGGGACTTGTCACCTTGGAAGGCTCTATCTTCATCAGTGCTACAAGTCTCACTGAATGTGGACTCCCATTTTCTGAAGTTTTTCAAGTCAAAGATTGGAGAACACAACAACAATTCCTCTTGATATATACAAATATATACATATATACATACATATATATATATATATATATATATATCCTTCTTTAAGTTTATATAGACTAATTATAAGTTTATTTGAATTCGAAATAATGTCGATTGATTATGCATTTAATTTTGAGTCTTGTAATAGTTGAGTTTGAGACATATTTAAGTTTCTAATAAGCTTTTAATATCTAGTGTGCTATATTATTATTATTACGAAAACAAATCTTGATTGCTGGGATTGTGGGGGTTGTAAATAGAATCTAGAGTGAAAGGAATACGTGTCATTTTGAGCAAAAGAAAAAGCAAACAGATGTTTTCAAGGTGCTGCAATTGGACCTTGGAATTAAATTTGGGGAATTAAAGCATAGGAACTTAAGACACAGAGATGAAGTTTACATAGAACATATTCTGAATATATAGGGATTTTGTTACTATACAGTGGGTCTTCAATTAGTCGGTTGTGTTTGTGGTGCACATCAAGGCTTGATTCTTTGTAATCTCCCTTGAATGTGTTGTATGAGATTGTTGGTTATAAAAGCTTTTACACTTACCTAAAAAAAAAAAAAAATTACTTATCAAAAAAAAAAAAAAAAAAAGTATAGCATTACAAGTACGTTCTAATATACCTTTAATTTGAGTTTTGAGCGAGTTAATTAACATAATAATAAACTAATGCTTAGCACCCTGGTCTATTTAATAAGGTTTGAAATTAACCACAACTTTGATTCAATTAAAATAATAACATGTGTAAGTGTACCAACAATCAAACTCGATTAATTTTTTTTTACAAGTCTCAATGAACGATTAAACCAAATTCTAACGTAATTTTACAAACTCAATGATATAAAAAACACATGAACAAAGTCTTATATGATGTGTCTACACCCTTTTATCCTCTATACCTTTAATTTTGACTTTTGAGTTTGGAGCTACTTAATTATTAATGGATATTTGGTTTTGAGCTACTTGAATATATTTAGATATATTAGTATTTGCATATCACATCAGGTAAAGTCCATTTTAATTACTTCCTAAAGTCTAGATCTAATCGTAAAAAATACATGACACATAAAAGAACATAAATGCCGAAACTAGAATCATGACCAGGGTTTTAATCCTATAACGAGATCTGTAAAAAAGCCACATTTTGTTTTTTCATTCATTCAAAACCGAAGCCCTAGCCTAAATCCTAATTCTAAACCCTCAAAAAGAGTTAGGTCCCTATTAGATGACACCCTCATTTTTCATTTTTCATGTTTTGTGAAAGTACCTATAGAAAATGCAGATATTTGGACACAATCTCACAAACTTGATAGAAAAAATATTCTCTAGAAAAATTTCAAGCTTAGACAATGGCTATGGTTGGTGTATTTCACTCAAAATTGGGTCCGTTTTGTGTAAACCAAGACAATGATACTCACACAATAACTTTTCTAACAGATTTTGTTCTCAATTGGGTCCGTTTTGGCCATGGAACACCATCTTGGATTCATAAGTGTTTACTATAATGGAGCGGCCCTCACTTCACTTACATAGGTGATCTCCTATAAAGAGTACCCTGCCATACCCCACTTTGTTACGTCACACATTTAGACAGTATAGGAATCATTAAAAGCTAATTGTTTAACCTCAGCTACGCTCTGCAGGTTGCACTTGTTTATCCTAGGAATGGGTAGGAGTTTTAAACTCCTCAAGTGCATCACTGAATCTTCATAATTTCGTTCTCCCATTGAACCTAGATCTTGGGATCTCCAGTCAACAAGGTTAGCTTCCACTATGTCGATTCTAATTATGTAGGCTTTAGGCCCATTCCCATCGATATGCAGTTTATTTGATCTTTTAGGCATACATTTGGATCCATACGTTCTCATTTGATTTTACTCAATCAATAGAGACAATGCCACTAAAAATCACTGCTAATGGTTTTATATCTTCGATGTATGTGTCGAGACAACCATTTTACATGCTATTTTGTGCCCTTCCGACTATCGACTATTTTGTACAATATATCGGAATAGGTGGCACAAAATCTAGCCAATAAAGAATATCCATTTTTTCTTCAGTGTATTCTATCAGTACACTTGGATATATAGCATAGAGTAATCACACTTCATAGCATATTTCGGATCTCCACAAACTCTAGTCAATGCCATCAAAAGATCATTACGTCGATTACTCGTGATACTCAATACATCTTTCTTTCCAGCTCAGATGTATTTTTAGCACCGGTGTCGACCTACCATTTGCTTAGGTACCTCTCATTACAGTCGAGAGTTTAAGGTCCGACCACCCACCATTTGCCTAGCTTGGTTTTAGTGATTTAATCACCCACCATTTGTGTAGTTCAGATTGTCTTAACGAACACCCACCATTTATATGGTTCGATTTGTCCTCGATTAAAGACAATTTTCACATATCTTATTTCGACTATTGTTAGTGCACAAACTATAATTTGGTTTTACCAAATTGTCTAAGACCTTAGGGTCATTTTCTAGGATTTAATTTCAGACATTTGACCGACTTTCACAATCTTACTCCGACAATTAACATCCTTTATTCTTGATCAAGTTGTGTACTTTGTACAATATGTCACCCACATTTCTCTCTTCGGAGAGCACGTTTCATAATATGAAACATTCGGACAAATTTTCACTTATAAACCTTACAGGTTCATAGTGCCGACATTCCATATTATCTATTTTAATTTCTTAAAAATAGACTTGATTTCTTTCGCTTAAATAAAACCATGACTAGTTTAGCCTCAACAAATATTTCACTTTTACGATGAAAATTGTAGGCTACAACTCCAAATAATGCAATAATTATTCTTAACACAAAATTGACTTCCTTAAATAGACGTCACTATCACATGAAAAGAACATGCAATCAATTTAAATCAACTATGCATTTCTTCATTCATTGTGATCAGGCTTTATACTAAAGATTGTCAAACATAGTGAAGAATCACACTTATTGTATTTATTCATAAGCCGAAAGAAAACTACTAAACAGTTACTTCATATATGCTTAGCAAAATAAAGTAATTTTATGCATGCACAATTATTTATTCTTTATCAAGAATAAATCACAAAGCTAAAATAGAATTAAATATTTAATCACGTAATACCGCATGCTCAAATTTATCTAACATGATTACATCATTGTTGCATAACTATATATTAAATCACATTTAATATTATTCAACACAATATGTAATCAAATGAAACAATTATAAAATTGATAATTCATATAATGAACTTATCACATTATTAGTTTCGTAACCAATATTTCACCTCCAATTGCTTTCACGTATTTGACTTAATATCCTTGACACCATGGAAGTTTGAATATTTCTTCGTTCAATTTGAATTTTACCTTTCCATCGGATATTTCCCCCGACAAATGAGTAGTACGAATTGCTTGAAATTCTATCAGTGGACGTGACTCACTTGGTGGCCTCATGCATAAGAATTGAATTAGAGTCGGTAACTCTTCAAAAGTTGAATTATAAATATAGACTTGAAAGAAAATTAACTTCCCTGTTGACTTATAATATTTTCCACAAAATGAAGTTTGTTCAGCGGAACATAAAATCATCTTCAAAAACACACCGGATATTGTCTTAAGTTGTTTGGAAAAATTTAGCGCGTAACGGGCGGTGTTTATGACGATGCAAAATGATAATGATATGTCGAGGCAAGGGTTACCCTATTTCCTTAAGACAATATTGCCCCGCGCTTGGTGGTCACGGAATACAGCAATTGTCTCCCAAGATACAACGACAAACGTCTCGAAAATAGTACCACTACAAATTTTCAAGCCTAGCGAACAAAATTCTTGTTCCAAACTCTCTCGATGGACACAGATGAATTAAATGCACATTTAAACATTTAATATGCAAACTTATTCTCACAATATTAAAATAATATTTAAGAATATTTCAAGTACTCAAATTAGTACTAAGTAATTCTTAAAATAATATTTAAGAACTTCAAGAATATTTTCAATGCTCAATTTAGCATTTATAATATTCAACACTATTCTTAAAATATTAAATTAATATTTAAGAAATAAAAGAATATTCAAAGTACTCAAATTAGTACTAAGAATAAAAGAAAGATGAGAAATGTAATGTTGGTGTAAATAAATCCAAATTATGGGGGACTATTTATAGAGAACGAAAGGTTTTTGGTCAAAAAGTGTGACTTTTCGGATTTCTGCAGAAAGACCCAAATGTTGTGTCTTTTGGACAAAATGGTCCCTGATTGCACCTTTTCGGACTTTTCAAATTAGCCCCAAGAGTTGCAATTGTTCAAAACAACCCCTGAGCTAAAAGACAAAATCCGCCTGACATGGTTACGATCCGGTGTGGCGGGTGCAATGTACACCCGCCTCTCAACCAATAACAAGCCACTTTGTTCGGGAAATGATTAGGTGTGGGCGGTTGCACCATCCGGCTGTGCAATTCAGCCTCTATCTTTCCATAGACTTTAATGTTTACCCCAAAACTTTGAATCTTGATTCCTTAAGTCCTTTCAAATTGGTCCCTCATTTGAACATTTTAGACCACGAACTAAATGAACTATTCTTATACAACCGCGGCCGTCGATCGTATAATTGAAATCATTTATTCTCCTTTGTTCACATCAATTATTGATTCCAATTACGAGAAATATTTTAAGTGATACACTTTGCTAATTAATTTCTCATTCACCCGAAATCGGATTTGAGTAATTAAATACTCTAAATTTATCTACTCAAAACGTAGATTAATTTAAGCCAAAGACACTCCATTCTCAACATGTGGAATTCACTTAAATCTCCAACAAAATTGCGCTAAACACAATTTACTCAATCAAGATTTCCAACAGAAAACAGTGAAAGTGAAAGGATTCAACGGGGCTAAAACCGAATTGGTTGTTATGAAATTTCTCCTGATCATCTTTCCATCAAAAGAGAAGGCAGGCAAGGGAACTGACACAGAATCAACGTACTATGAAATCATCGATAAGATGCAGACGTTTGAGGTTATCACCGATAAATTACGTGTGCTTATTTCCAACATCTAAACCATGTAAACCTTTTCAAGATCGCCTATCCTGCGTAGACATTAGATATTTTCATAATTTTTTCTCATTAATCGTGACAAATACATGATTTATAACTCAATAAGCTGTTGAAGCTTGAACACTGTTATTAGCCGTGGTTGATTGAGCTGTTGTCAGAACATGCTCGTATCTGCTTGTGCAAATGTTTGCGTGTAGCTCTATCTTAAATTATTAAATGGAAATGAGTTTATACTTTATAATAATGTGATATTTGTGTTTGTGCACACTTCAAAAAATATGGCTAAACACAGCCTAAAATTACCGAGTAAGACAATATGAAGTAAAATCCAACCATATATATTTGTTATGGTGAAAAATAGTAATTGTGCATATATTTACTCAATCATTTTTTTGGTAATGCGTTTTAATACCAGTAAAATATACTATAAAAATAGCTAGTATCAGCAAGAAAATTTAAATACACATTTTTGCTCATACATATCTCCTACCCTAAACAAATTAAATACAAATATTCAGTAACAAGTTTTGGGTAAATTCTATGCTGGGCCGAAACCATTCGAGAACCGTTGGATCCCCCACATGGGGGGGTTAAATGGGAATTTGACCCCCCCTGTTGGGGGGATCCAACGGCTGAGCTGGGCCGAGACCATAGAACAGCCCCAAGTTTTGTGCAAAAATGTCTAGATCAATGTATTTTTTCATTTAGCTATCCGCGAGTTTAGCCCAAAATTAATGAATAAAATAAGCATCGCATTTTGGCATATACTACGCATCTAATCTTCTATCTTATAGTAAATATTTAACGCAAAAACATAATATTAATAAGGAAATAATATTTCGAACTAAGCCTGAACGTTTGTCCTATAGGTAGCTAGTGTAGTTAATCCTAAAAAATAAATATCCTACCTCGTGGTATGCGAAGAAACAATATTCTAATTCGCAATGAATATCCTTTACTTAAATTTATTAACTACTACTTAAATTTATTAACCATCAGTGGCGGATCTAGAAATTTGGATTAGTGGAGGCACCAAGAACGGAGCCAGAAATTTTACTGAGGGGGTTGAGAATGATGTGATATAGCTATACAATTTATTTTTTGTCAAATAGACGAAGGATTTAAGGGGTTGCCCCCGCGGTACGGTACACTCTATTTATGGGGGAAATTAAAATAACGAACTAAGTTCAATTACAACTTTTGACATACTTTGTACTCTTATACATCTTTCGTTATAGCCAGAATTTTGAGTTTTGAGGGGGAGAACTCAAAGTAAAGGGAAAAAACGTAATATTTTTTTTATCTTGGGGGGCTTTTAAAAATTTAAGTAGAGACATTAATGTAATTTATAAAATAAAATTAAAAAATATGTATATATAAAAAAAAAATTGAGTAGGGCCACTGCCCCTTGGGCTAATGTAGATCCGCCCCTGCACCCCACCCCAACAACAGGCCAGTTTTCGGAGAGCTGTATGGGGACTTGTCACCTTAAAAGGCTCTATCTTCATCAGTGTTACATACCTCATTGAATGTGGACCCCCATTTTGTGAAGCCTCAAGTCCAAGATTGGATAAAACAACAATTCATCTTGAACAAGATGATGGTGATAAGCAATTAATTCTATGATTCGTAAAGATCGATCGATCTAAACATCATAGTTATCATTATTTAATTAAGTTAGTTCATTTGAATTCAAGAATAAAGTTGACAGATTATGCATTTAATTTTGAGTCATGTATTAGTTAAGTTGAGTCATATTTAAGTTTCTATATAAGCTTTGACTTTCTATTTTGTTATATATGTACATTTTATTTTATAGAGAAAATTACACAACACCCACTGCTATAGTAAGTAATTATACAAACTTACTCTCTTATAATTGAAATTATAAATATCTAACCCACTATAATTGAAAGTTATATTTACCCCCTAAAAACCATCGGTCAATGGTCAACCAATACTAAATGACATTTTTGCCCTTCATTTACATTATTAAAAAAAATAAAAAAGCTGGAATAATATTATTCTTATAATGTGTAATACCTAAAAAAAACCCTCTTATTTTTGAAAGTACCAACAGCCCCCTACAGGAGGCTAATAGTAAGGTTTTTAGGGGTTAAATTGTAAGAATATTTTAATACATAAGGGGACGATTGTAAGAAGTGCATTATAATAGGGGAAATTTGTGTAATTTCAAAAATAAGAGGGGTGGTTGGTGTAATTTTTCCTAAATGATATTTGGACATGGACATTTTTTGAAGTTCACATGATTATGTCATTAAAGAACTGATCTTAGGGGGTAAATGTAATTTTCAATTATAGTCGATTAAGTATTTGCACTTTCAATTATAAGAGAGTAAATTTATGTAATTACCTATTATAGCACTATATAGGTGTTGGTGTAATTTTTACGATTTTATATTACGAAATAAAGTATAGCGTTCTAAACCTTTGAGTTTCGTGTCTTCAATTCCCTTGAGTTCGGGTACAATTTGATCATTTATGCAAAAGTCCAGCAGGTTTTGTTGTCTCTAACTATAAGGTGCATAATTCCTGATATTACACTGAGTGATCTAGGTTGATTCCGAGGATCAATTGTAATCAGTCAAGGTGGATACGTATTAGAATCAAAAGTAAACCAATCGTAATTATAGACTGCACTTGGATCAACCAAGCTGCCTGCATATCTCTAGTGGAATCAAATCTAACATAATTCCTATGTGAAATATCCTTCAATTACTGTAGTTATGGTTCACACATGAGATATACCCAAATTTATAGGATTGTACTGTCGAGTCTTTAGTCTTAATGACACATACTCAATGCTAGCTACGAAGTCTATTAATTGCTTAGATTTCGATCCCGTGCTCTTAATAAATGCATGTATTTATAACATTTTCACAATGTACGAATGAGAATATGACAGATGGGGCATCTTAATAGGATGGTGACATGTATACACCAAGGACGGTCAAGATCATACCTCGTTGGGTCGGGTCATGAGTCACCCGACCCGCGAATTATTAGAAACACGCGAATCTTGTAGTGTTATGCAATTACAAAGCCTCTAGAGACCTTCGAATAAATATCATTACGATGGTACGAACATCCAACTATAGTTGTAATTCTGGGAATGAGTAGAAAACACAAGCCTGCGGGCCTCGACACAATGTTATGTATAGCAATGAGGTAAATTCCGTTTTACTTCCTGAACTCTAGATCTAATTCGTGTCTTTGTATTTTTCAAGGCATCACTAATCTCGCTTGAACTTTGGTTAAGGAGCGTAGGGAAAAAATACAAGACACATAAAGAACATAAATTAATGTCAAAATTATAAGGGAAAATTACACTCACATCCCCCTCAATAATTGAGTAATTACACAAACTTTCTCTCACTAATTGATAATTACAAACACATCCCCTCATGGGGTCTATTTGTAAGATTTACAGGGTGTGTAATTATAAGAATTGTTTCACATACAGGGGTGAAATTGTAACAAATTTTTTACATGAGAGAGTGTTTTTATAATTATCAATTAGTGAAAAAAAGTTTGTATAATTATCTCATTATTGAGGGGTGAGTGTAATTTTCCCAAATTAAAATCATGAGGGTTTTAATTTCTAGAGTGTAATTAGCCACGTTTCTTTCACTCATTCAAAACCCAAGCCCTAGCCTAAATCCTAGTTACTAAGGCTCTGTTTGTTTATGTTTTTGAGATGAAATTTTGAAAATTTCTCGGTAAATACATACTACATGGATTCGTGTGAGAATTGATGTGATGTGTTGAGTTTGTTTATGTTTTTAAATAGTGGTTGAGATTTGTAAAATATGAGTTAAATAATTGAGTTAGTTATTTGTGTAATGATTATGTGAATAAATAAATAATAGAATAAGATAGATAGATATATAAAGTTAATTTAATATTAATATATTTTGAAATTTGAAATTTGAAATTTATTATTAATATATAATAAAAGTGGAAGATTGAATAGAAAAGTAATGATTGGAGGAAATGATGGTGATTGATAATGTGCGAAATGATTGATATAGTTAGTGATAGGTACTTATATGGGGATTGAAAAAGTTAAGCAGAATTTAAATGAAAATAGTTTGTGTTATGGATTTTTAGAATTTTATGATTCAAAATATTGAAAATGAAATTTGAAAACATAAACAAACAAGGCCTAAGCTCTTAGAGAGAGTTAGGTCTCGATTAGATGACATCCTCATTTCATTGTTCATGTTTTATGAAAGTATCTATAAAAAGTGCTGATATTGGGACACTCTAGAAATAAATTTCACAAAGTTGATACAATAGATATTCTCTAGAAACATTCCAAACTTAAAAAATGGGTTTGCTTGTTATATTTCACTCAAATTGTTCTCAGAAATATCATATTTTTTAATAATCTAATAACTAAAAGACATTTGCCCGTAAATATCTCAACATCGGACATCAAAATAATCACATATCTTTGTTCGAAATAATGCAAAGTGTGAAATTATATCCACTCCACCTATTTTTCATTGCTTAATCGATTAGTTTAATTTAGATATATCTAATTTTTCTTATAAAATAAGAAACTCATTTAAATTCAATTTCTCACCCAAAAAAATATTTTTTTTTTTGTAAATAAAACACATCGAATCAAAAGCTATCATTACATATTTTAACCTAGAAGCAAATATATCAAAACACACTCTTAGTACATTTTTTTTAAGTCTTATGAATAAAAAATATCACTTTTTTATGAAAAAAATCCATTACTTATATTATTTGAAGGAGGTCCTTTGACTCAATTGGTGTTATTTTGACCAAATGGTGAATTCTTAGAATTTAGAATTTTTTTTTAATTTGTTAGAAAATTTTGATTGGTGATCATTTACATTTTCCTATGCATGCTTTACTTTTGGCACTTAAACCATAAATAAGCCAATTAAATTGTTATTTTTCCTATACAGTATACCTACATGCATGTAGCCGTGCAGCTGCTATTATTCACTTCCCTATGCACACACATTTGGTAGTTATGCCATTAACTAATTAAGTTAATTAAATATTTTTCATTAATTTTGGGTAATAAGCCATAACTTAATAATAATTTTGAATATGCATTCATGTAGAGATTTGTTATATGTATTTATCTATATATTATCTATCTATTCTATTATTATTATTATTATTATTATTATTATTATTATTATTATTATTATTATTATTATCATTATTATTATTATTATTATTATTATCATTATCTATATTATTTGAAGGGTGTGTTTGACTAATTTTAACCCAATTAAGCTCAGGTTCAAAATTTAGAGAATTTTGAATTTTTTTTATCATCTAAAAAAATCTCATTGGCTAGCTCATTGGAAATATGATGATATTAAAGTCAAATTTCAAAATATTGAACTGTTCAATGTTTATTAGAGAAATGAAATCTCAAATTGGTTGAAATTAGTTGGCGTTGGCTTAAGTATTGAAATTCTCAAATTTTGGATTATCCAAGAAATGTGATATTCTCCATGAAACAAAATTTATTTTCTTCCAACCACATATACTATAAAATCCCTTCATTTTTATCACCTTCCATCCTCATATGCACCATCTTCTTCTACTCAATCTACGTTGCCCCTCTACTCATATGCATCATCTTTATTTTCTCAGTTTTTTATGCAACATTTTATTTTAATTTTCTTAATTTGGACATTTTTATGTTAATTAAAACTAATTTTGCTATTTGCTTTTGTCATTTCAGGGATCTCCAGCAACATTGCACCATGAGGTATATAATTTTGTCCATCCAATCACCTCTAGATTATTTTATAGTTGCACCATGAATTTTCCTATATTGTCTTAATTGGTTGTAAATGCTTCGATATTATGGGTTTTTCTTATATTAATAGAAATTGCAATTAGTTTTCACATAATCGAATTTAATTTATTCATCATGTAGGTTTTCTTCCCCTGATTGCATGAGCAGAGGTGTTGAATTTGGACTATTTACTAGGTGCAAGGATTGATACTTAAATTTACATGTAAGGAGGGCATTCACGAGCACTAGCATACGAATCGCAAATGGGATGGATGTCTGAGTTATAAACTATAAGTTGTAGTTATAAGTAAAAAATATTTGAAATATTTATATACACATATAAAGTCGAATCTGAGAAAGGGGGGAAATCATAGTTATTAGATATAAGAGAGTTAGTTGTACGTACGAGAAAATAGAGTAGCACCTTCTTCATGTTTGTTTCATTTAAAATATTTAGATATCACTAAATTCCTCTTCAATAGTAATGAAAAGTGGATTAGGAATTCCTTCGAATGGACATCATTCCTACTTTTTCATGTAATTTTTGTATCTATTAATTATTCTGTCTATTTGCATTTTCATCTTCTCACAATTTAACTTAATTAAAACTTAGTACGTTATGGCATTTTTGACACACTCAATGTATGTTTAAATTTACTATATATATTTACTATTTTTTGTGCCATTAACTGACTGTTAATGATTATTCATTTAATTGTATTATTTATTTGAATTTATTTTATGTATGTTAATTGGAGAAATTGGAGAGAGAAAAGAGGAGAAAAGAATTAATAAAAAAATTTATCAACGAGAAAAGAATTAAACAAATAGGTTATACAGAGTATAAATAATATGATACTAAATATGTGTCCTATGCTAATGTATCAATATCATTTAAGAGAAAAAAACATATAAATTTATGGAGACGAGTAGTTTGTTCCCTTTAATTATTTAATAGAACATAGTATGAGTAAATATATTTTTTCAAGTTTAATATTTTAAAGCTCTAATACAATAATAAATATTATCTTTACTTCATTTCAAGTGTTGGAATAAATATGCCTAAATCTGGAACTATGGGATAAATTTTCTCAAAATATATGTAAAAAAAAAACTATACATTAATTATAAATACAAATATCAAGATTGATGAGGAGTAGATAAGATTTGCCATAATGCTTGATTATTTTCAAAATAATTTGGGTGTAACTTTGGATGCACGAGAAACGAAAAACCATCCATTTTCTTCTATAGACAATAAATAGAGATTATTTAAGCTTTTTCTTACGTGCGACTTAAAAGTAACATGTAGCTTTACATTTTATACGATAATGAGTTAAATATTATCTTACTGATCATCTACATGTAGATTGTTCTCAAGGCTATACGATAATTAGTTTGGGTCAACTTTTCATGTATTTATTTACTTATATCTTATTATTTTAATTGAAGCAACTACATTAATCTTTAAATACAAGTTTTGCATTCATTTTAGTGTAAAAGACAACAGTGTTGTTACTTATTTAAAGTTACTTAACCAACAAGCTGAGTTTATGTTTCACCGACAAGTTGCTTATTTCAAAAGTGTGGAAGAAAAGGTAGAATTACAATTCTATTTGTGAAAACAAGTCAATATATCAAAAAATTTAAAAAATCTAAAATAACAAACAATATTTTTTAGGAGAATGGTGGAAAGCTATTACAAGACCACGTCAATTCGTTCAAAAATCATGCATTTACATTTATTGTTCACGTACCACCAAAATTTGCAAGATCAAATGTTCGTTGCATGGTAGATTTTATTTTATCCGTTGATTGGTCTGAAGAATGTTCAACTTTATGAAAATAAAAATAATCAAATATTTAATTTGATTCTAAACAATGATATCATTTTTCCTAACTTATATTTTAATTAATATTGGCCGTGCATAGCACGGGTTACATACTAGTATTTTGTTAAGGCAGGGTGTCCATTTAATTGGTGGCTTGAGCTCCCATAATACAGTATGGTGCACCGAGATTGTTGCTCTCGGTGCATCATAGTCACACATTTAAATGTTCGGGGTCATTTTTTTATGGGTAGTGGGTGATGAAAATCATTCCCCATCCAATAAATGTGTGGTGAGGATGTATCGGGAGCAACACTCCCAATCAATATACTATAGGATTACCCGTAATACCGATACAAATGGCCACCTAGTTAGAAAAGTCTAGTTAGCAAAATCCACTTAAAGCCGCAAAAATAGAAGAGGCGGCCAAGCAGCTTGCCAGAACACGGCCAATTCATTTTAATGTTTAGCCTAATTAATTGGTACTAAAATCCATGTTCTATGTACTATCGAACTGTTCGATGTACTATCGAACTATACGGGTAACTTAAATTTTGTTATCATATATTTAATATATAAAATTTAATTCATACACTTTCTTTTTTAGTAAATATGACTTGTTAAATCTGATATATTTTACTTTTTTTCATTTTAAAAATTGGATCTATTCAAAAAATGATTTTAAAAATAATTTATTGTTTTCCATATTTGAATTAGGATAACCACTTTATGTAATTGAACATACTTATATGTTGTTGAAGATGGCCTTGAATGACAAAGTGAGTTACAATATAACAAAATTTATAATTTGAATATTAAACACGTCTTTTAAATTTAAATAGATATGGAGGTACTTGGTCTTTTAAGATTATATTGAAATCCTTGACCAAATGGCTAGAGGGATCCTTATCAAATATACAAATTATATGGGACGTGGATGTGAAAAGGCTAAACATCATAAAAGATTTTATAAATACATATTGTTACCGGATAGCCTATATATGTAGTACAAAGTACAAAATACAAAGTTAAACCATTTAATATAAAGACACTACCTATAAAAAAATGCGTTGATTATTGTCGAATTATAACATTTTCTGAACATAGCCTATTAATTGTGATAATCTATTTTGAATAACTCATTTAATTTATACGCATTCATTTTAACTATCTATAGTTTACGATATTAATTAGATAATGAATACTGTAAAGCGATGTTATAATAATGCAATTGCCCCTCCGACATTGGGTGAAAAAGATTTTACACTCCTGTATTCTTAAAAGGGAGTACATTAGCTAGTGTGTTTATTAAAAAAATGCCAATTACGTACCAATTGTGTTTTCAGAGTAAATGAATGTGTTTTACTTCGCATCTTTTTTTTTTGGTTTACTCAAGGTATCCCTATAGGCATCACTTGATGCCTAAGACTAAGCCCCTGGGGATTGAAGTATTAAAGGTTGGTTCCCCTCCTAACAAGTACGCTTCCCAGGATTCAAACTTATGTTCTCCTCCTTACTAGGGTGAGCGCTGCTTACAACTCCACCAACAATATGTTGGTTTACTTCACATCTTTTGCAACAATTCAATGTATACTTTCAAAATTATGAAAGAAAAAATAATGAATGAAGAAGAAAGTTATTACATCATATTTATAATAAGATATATTTGTTATTTTAACTTTGATAAATAATAATAAAAAAATGAGGCCGGGTGTTATTTGTACACGTTTTTTTAAGTATAAAGTGTTCCCTTTTTTTAACAATAAGGTGGTAATAATGTGTCTAATTCTAAGAATAAAGGACTAAAATTCTTTTAAACCCAAGAAGACAAAAAATAATCGCATTTAGATGAAGTGGCATTATTTTACAATTATTTTTCAGATATCTCCAATTCTTTTCTACTTTTCTATAACTTCGAAATCTCAAAAAGATATGAAAAGACCATCATGGTCAAAGATGAGTTGCGTGGGGAACTAATACTGTTTGAAAAATATCGAAAACGATATTATAAATGACGTGTCATATATACATATACGTGCTAGAGGTGTATTAAGTCTGGACAATACGAAATCATTTTGAAGTAATATTGATGATGGTTTATAGTAGACGATGTAGCGTAATGAAGAGTGATTTGACTTCATGTGAATGTATATGAATGCGGCAATGTGAGGGGTGATTCTATGCTATCATGGAATTTCCCAACGTGAGGATATAAAGTTCACATGTATATGTATTCCTGACACGTTACTATGTTAGAATTCTCTATAAATAAAACCCCTCCCGCATGTAGTAAAGAGCCTCCATCTTTACCACAAACACATCTGAGCATAATTTCTCCTACTTAATTCTTGTTGCTTTTTTTTTTCCATATAACAAAACTAGTTTTTCATTTACCTTCTAAATTAATTTGCTCTATAGTTTAATTTTGTCAAAAATGGAGTTGAATTTAGCTCCCCAAGTGGCTGATACGACACTATATGAAGGTGAAGGTGGTGCGTATTACGCGTGGACGGGCGCCAAATCTCCGGCGGTTGCAGAGTGGAAGCTCGGCGCCGGGAAACTAATTCTGCAGCCTCGTGGCTTTGCACTGCCTCACTATTCAGACTCTGCAAAGATTGGTTATGTTATTCAAGGTAAGGCATGCTTCAACTTAGGGGTGCGCATGAGCGAAGCTCGAGTCGAGCTTGGCCAAATTTCTCTGCTCGGGCTCAGAAAAAAATATATTTTTTATTAATATATATATATTATTAATTTCGTATTAATATATATTATTAAATATAATTCGATACATACTAAATAAATAATTTTAATACTTAGTTATTTATTTTTATGTAAATGCAACCAAGATTAGAATGCATAAAATAATAAAAAGTTTTTCTAATATCTATTAATACAACAAAGTTATTCAATGAAAAAAAAAAGTAAGTCTAAAAATTTCTTTCTAAAGGAAAAAAATTATAATATAGTAATTATATGAATTTATTCTAATATTGTTTATTCTTTCTATATTATTACAACCACTTTTTTTATTTAGTTGATAATTACTTCAATGGTTATTTATTTAATAAATTTAATGTTCAATACAATTTGGAGTCAAATCAATTGAAAATTTAATTATAGAGGGACAAAGAACTCTATAGATTGTAACATATGGGTGCACAGTGAATTTGTCATTTTATATCAAGGGCATTTTTGTCCATTAATATGTTCAGGGTTGTTTGAAGGGTTTTTTCCGCAAATGAGGAGGATATTGAATGATTTCCTCAGTACAGTGGGTATTTGATGCCTTCCCTAAAATGAAGGAGGCAAAATGAATTTAACCAATATATGTAAGTGTGGGTGAAAAATAAATCGAACTACTCAGCGTTTGATTGACTCTAGAGCTTGATCACTCAATGCTTATTTGAGCTTGGTTTGCACAAACTAAGCTTGAACATTCTTTAAGGTCTGAAGTTCAGCCTTGAATTAAACTTGACTAGATTAGTTTAAAAACTAAAAAGTAAATAAGTAAAAAAAATAAAATGAAAAGTACTTAAGCTCGATTCATATTTAACTTGAATTTTAAAATTTGTTCAATAAATATTCAAATATTTATCGGTTAGAGAAGACCACACTCAATATTATTTTCTAAAACTAATATTTATAGTTTAACTGATTTTTAATATCTTCATAGTATTGAATAATGTAAGCAATCATCTCTCAATAAAATGAATAGGTACATGCACTGTTGGAATGGTATCACCAAATAGTCAAGAAGAGAACATTTTGATAATCAAGAAAGGAGATGCAATACCAGTGCCTATCGGAACTCTTTCATGGTGGTTCAACGGCGGAGATTTGGATTTTATTATGATATTCTTGGGAGAAACAAGCCAATCTTATAATCCAGGCCAAATTGAGTATTTCTTCCTCACCGGAGCTGCCGGTGTCCTGGCGGGCTTTTCCACTGAATTTATAAGGAAAATATATCATATGAACGAAGCCGACTCAGAAAAGCTTGCCAAAAGCCAAAATAATTCATTGGCTCTTAAGCTTGATGATCAAATAAAAATGCCTGATCATGATTCGAGTTCGAACAAAGAAAAGTACGTTTTCAATCTGGATAATTTAATTTCATCCAATGGTAATGCGGAAATCAATAGAAATAATTTTCCGTTGCTTGATAAAGTAGGGTTAAGTGGTCGTTTGGTGAGACTCGAACCCAATTCTATTTTAACCCCTTCGTATAGTACCGATGCATCGCATCGAATAATTTATGTCGTCAAAGGGAGTGGTAAAATTCAAATTGTTGGTCTCAATGGTAAACAAATATTGGATGCTAAAGTGGAACAAGATCAGTTGTTTGTTGTGCCAAAATTCTTTGCTTCAGCCCAATTAGCAGGTGATGAAGGATTGGAGTTTTTCTCAGTCATTACATCTTCAAGGTATGTTTTATATTGATTAATTACTTGAAAATTTAAAAAATATTATGGTAATTATCTAAATAAGGGTTTTTACTCTTTATAAATAAATAGCTTATGGGGACAAAATTTCATTTTTCTTCCCACGTGATAGGTCTATTTAACTTTTTGTACAATATTTTATGCGATTTTATTTGTAGCCCCAACATTTCAAAACAATTGCAAACTTAGTTCTTTCTTTAAGCAAAAGTAGTCTTTTGCTTTGTATTCCGTCAAAAACTAACAGAGCTGAAGTTAAATCGTGATTTTTAAATATCATTTGACTCCCCCTTAAACAAGATGCCTTGTGTAAAGCAGTACTAACATAACCAAAATATTGAGTCACTTACCCGCGTAACTTGTGAATTGTCACCAATATCCTTAACAATTTCTATTTTTCATAATTCCATTGCTTTTTTCGTCCCCGCCTATGAACAATTTAGAGGGTGTTAAAGTCAATACAGATGCTATAGAAGGGGTAAGCGTATTTTTGTGTGATTCAAGGAGAAAGTTATACAAACATTTATTTAAGGGAATGTTTGACAAAAGTTGTGTAGTTCATGGAGCAAATTGTAAAATCCGCTATTAATAGTTTTTAACGGTTGAAACAGTAAAGGATGCCAAATAAAAATTTATATTTACCAGCTTTTGGGCATTTCTATACTACTGAAGATATACTTACCCCACCCACCCCAACTACAGGCCAATTTTTGGAGAGTTGTACGGGGACTTATCACCTTGGAAGGCTCTATCTTCATCAGTACTACAAGCCTCATTGAATGTGGACTCCAATTTTGTGAAGTTTTTCAAGTCAAAGATTGGAGAAGACGTGACCAACAATTCTTCTTGATATAGATATATATATATATATATATATATATATATATGATTTAGTAGAAGAAGATGATGGTGACATATAAGCAATTATATTCTATGATTCATAAATATTTACGTTATAGTTCATTTGAATTCAAAATAAAGTTGACAGATTATGCATTTAATCTTGAGTCATTGTAATAGTTAAGTTGAGACATATTTAAGTTTCTATGCTTTGAATTTTTACTGCAACATTTTATATTATGAAATAAAGTATTGTATTCGTATCTTCAATTCCCTTGAGTTTAGGGTATAATTAATCTGATCCTTTATGATTTGCATACTATTTATGATGATCAATTTGTTAGGAATCAACGCGCATGAACGAACTTTAAAGTAAGAATCAAAGCAAGAAAACGAGACAACAGGTTTACGTGGTTCGGCAAAATCCGCCTACGTCCACGAGAGTTTCCGTTCTTCCACTATGAGAGAAATTTACCAGTACAAAAATACACACTTGAGTTTATAGACAAACTCAAGAAGACCACTCTTGTACAACCACTCTCAAAGTTATATAGAACACTCTCCCAACCCCTTTGTATTTCCCCAAGAGAAAAACCCACAAGTGTTTCCCGTAGCCCACAATTTATCTCTCACAATAAATTGCTCCTAACTCACTACACACTTATGCCTCCTATTCTCTCTTGCTCTCTTTGGTTGGTGTACAATGAGCATGAAGTGTTTGCCTATTTATAGGCAAAACTCATGGTCATAAGAATGAATCTTAGCCATTCATGCAATGGGTGCAATCTAAACCCCCCAAATTGCCCATTAACTCCACTAGACAAAGTGGCCACTTTGAAAGGCTATTATCATTCCTTTTCCTTTGATTTGTACCTCCACTCAAAACCCATCAATCTCCCACTTGGAGAACAAACTCAAAGTTGAAGGCACAATCTTTTTGTGAACTTTGTTCCCCTTCTTTGAACCTTCGCCACTACCCTATTCTTTTGGTGATCAACCAACTCCTGAATACTGTGACTTATCCATCTCGGTCCAACTGACCCTTGGATATAGGTTACTCCCAAGATCCGGAACATGTCTCACAACCCCGCAACTTTCGTTGCCATCCTCCTCACTAGAGGATAACCACCTTGATCAACCCGTCTCACGACATCCTTACACCAAGGACTTTTCTGCTTTGGTCAACCTGTCTCACGACATCCTTACACCAAAGACTTTCCCGCTTTGGTCAACCTGTCTCGCAACACCTTTACACCAAAGACTTTCCCGCTTTAGTCAACCTGTCTCGCGACACCCTTACACCAAAGACTTTCCCGCTTTGGTCAATCTGTCTCGCGACACCCTTACACCAAAGACTTTCCCGTTGACTATCTCGGATCTTCCCACATATCTGCTCCCTGCCAACTGCATGAGCTATGTCTTGATCCATCCGCCAACACTTTTGGTTTTTCAATGGCAACTCGGATCCCCCACATATCTGCATAATGCTCCCACTGCACTAGCTATGTCTGATCTATCTGCCAACAAAATCCCGGCTCCGCGTTCTGCCCCGGCTCCGTGTTCTGCCCCGGCTCCGCGAATCTGCCCCGGCTTCGCGTTCTGCCCCGGCTTTGCGAATCTACCTACACAGCTCCGCATCCTGCCCCGGCTTTGCGAATCTGCCTACCCGGCTCCGCGAATCATCTCCGGCTTCGCATTCTGCCCTGGCTCCGCGAATCTGCCTACCCGGCTTCGCATCCTGCCCCAGCTCAGTGAATCTGCCTAACCCGACTTTTCGCATCTTGCCCCAGCTCAGTGAAGGCCTAACTCGGCTTCACATCTTGCCCCCCGCTCAGCGAATCTGCCTATCCCGGCTTCGCATCTTGGCCCAGCTCAGTGAATCTGCCTAACCCGGCTCTTTGCATCTTGCCCCAGCTCAATGAAGGCCTAACTCGGCTTCACATCTTGCCCCCAGCTCAGCGAATCTGCCTATCCCGGCTTCGCATCTTGCCCCAGCTCAGTGAAGGCCTAACTCAGCTTTACATCTTGCCCCCAGCTCAGCGAATATGCCTAACCCGGCTTTTCGCATCTTACCCCCAGCTCAACGAATCTGCCTAACCCGGCTCTTTGCATCTTGCCCCCATGACTTTCGGCTCCACGGTCAACCCCTCTTGGCCCCGTTTTCTGCCTTCATGGATTATCCACGTGGTTACGCCTCCGTAATTCCGCCTCCCCAGTCCCTGGCTTGCTCGTTCTTCCGCCCTCTTGGCAACACGAGTCTGGCCCCTTGACCTCTGGCTATACGATTCTGCTTTTGGCTCCGTAACTCCGCCTCTTCGGTCCCTGGTTTGCTCGTTCTTCCGCCCTCTTGGCAACACGAGTCTGGCCCCTTGACCTCCGGCTATACGGATCTGCCCCCGGCATTGCAACTGCTCCCACTGGCTTCATGTCTACCCAACCCGGCAACATAAACCTGCCTTCGCTGTTGCGACTCTGTCTCTGCATCTGGCACCACGATTTTCAACATTTTCTCGTTAACGTTCAACGGGATAACCCCCAAAACTTGCAGCATGATCTCCTGCAACTCTCAGTCTGCATCTGTCACCTTTTCAGGCTTTTTCCCCGACTCTTACTTTACCATCTTCAGACGCCATTGATTCGCCCACGGATCGCTGTAACCCGTGCTCTGATACCAGTTGTTAGGAATCAACGCGCATGAACGAACTTTAAAGTAAGAATCAAAGCAAGAAAACGAGACAACAGGTTTACGTGGTTCGGCAAAATCCGCCTACGTCCACGAGAGTTTCCGTTCTTCCACTATGAGAGAAATTTACCAGTACAAAAATACACACTTGAGTTTATAGACAAACTCAAGAAGACCACTCTTGTACAACCACTCTCAAAGTTATATAGAACACTCTCCCAACCCCTTTGTATTTCCCCAAGAGAAAAACCCACAAGTGTTTCCCGTAGCCCACAATTTATCTCTCACAATAAATTGCTCCTAACTCACTACACACTTATGCCTCCTATTCTCTCTTGCTCTCTTTGGTTGGTGTACAATGAGCATGAAGTGTTTGCCTATTTATAGGCAAAACTCATGGTCATAAGAATGAATCTTAGCCATTCATGCAATGGGTGCAATCTAAACCCCCCAAATTGCCCATTAACTCCACTAGACAAAGTGGCCACTTTGAAAAGCTATTATCATTCCTTTTCCTTTGATTTGTACCTCCACTCAAAACCCATCACAATTAATGCATATTTGGTTTTTAAGCTACTTGATTATATTTAGATCCACATAATTCATCACTATACTCCCTTGAACTTTGGTCAAGGAAGAGAAAAAATGGACCTATCTGACTAGGGGAAAAAATACAAGACACGTAAAAGAACATATATAAATGCCGAAATTAAATCTCCAGGGCAAGATTAAAGGGGAACAAGGGATGGGAAAAACGATGAGATGCTGTAACACATTCATGGACAGGAGATAATCTCCCTAAATCAAGCAACCCGGGGAGAGACGCCATTACCAGAAACTTCTAAGAGCAAAACGACGAAGCTAGAGACAAAGCGGAGATCCGAGAAGTGGAACTACCGTCACAAGATGTTTGGGGGGGTTCACTCGCTCAAAACCCAAACCCTAGCCTAAAATCCTAATTCTAAGCTTTCTACATGAGTTGGGGTGAAATTTTTATTCTTTTTATCATTTGGTTTTGTTATGCACACGTAACGATTGTGTCTTTGTTGCTAGTATTAGAGTGAGAGAAACAGAATAGGAGAGTAGAGAGTGAGAAGAGTCGAACCTAGCAGAAGTGAGAGTGTAGAGTGTACGTGCAAACAATCCAAAATAAAATAAAATTGAACATAGAACTTAAAAAGCGAAATGAATCCAATGTGCCCGAGAAATGCGTTTAGTCCCCAAGAAGTAACCAAACACTCCATTTTTTTTCCCTTAAAAATGGATTTGGTTGTCATCTATATACTATTTTTTTTTTGGTTTCCCCACGGGGTGTCCGGACCAGCTTTTGCACACCTCAACTAATCTCCGCTTGCGGTGCGTGGCTGCCGCTGGCCAAGCATTATTTTGACAACGCTGAGGATCGATTATGGAAGCACACCAGGTCGACCCCAAGTTGTCCCAGTGGTAGCCTGCTGGAATATTTGATTATTATATTAAAAATTAATATTAATTAATTAAAGTCATGTCTATTAGTGAGTGACCATATCTAATAGTCACGTCTTTTATGATTGATGTTATTAAAAAATTGCAACTCTTTTGACAAGAGTTGTGTCTTTGTATGAAACAACAAGTTGATTGGAAAAGGTGTCTCAATATCTAAAAATACACCAATTTTGATGCCACAAAGAGATAGTAAGAAAAAAAAGATTCTCCTACGTTTTTCACTTACGACTCTTTCAACGAGTTCTTGAAGGGAGACTTTCGAAATTGCTAATCGTAAGTTTCGATGGTTTTGTCGTATCCTAGAAGTGTTTTGCCATAAAAACCCGGTAGCAAACGAGTAGTGGGGGCAAATATCACTTTAAGGAAAGTGATTCGTACACGCTTCGAAACCATGTTTAATTTACATTTTCTTTGTTCGTTCTTATTCCCCAAATTTAAAGATAAATCCCCAACAACCTTAAAGTGATCTTTCTGCTATCGTTACTGAAACCAAAGAAGAAAATCGAATTGTGGAACTCGCCGGAAGTGACCGAGAAGGTGAGAAATTGAATACGGCAATGTGGCAGTGACATGCGACTCTTCTTGAATCATGGCATGAATTATTTTTTAGCGTATTGCAATATTGATGGAGACCACAATAAAAGGCTGAGACACATATAAGTTTTCTTTATGTTATATTGTGAAACTAATATTTGATAGTTCGTCACTTATGAAAGCATTTATGGAAATTGAAAATATAATTCATGTGATGAGAAACTATGTTTTAATTGGAATATTGCATGATGCTAACAATTTGAGAGTTGTTATATGTATTGATGTATATCTGTTTTCAATGGAATCGATGGAAACAATATGATGGAAGTCATTTTCCTTTATTGCACGAAAATGTATGCATGCATAGATAAGAATTTTTTTTATAACTTTGTATGAACATAAATTTAATGGAATTTGTGGTACTGTTTAAGAAATAGGGTTAGCAGAATGAGATAGGTAGAATTGATGAATTCTTTCATATAATTTTTAATGTTTGAAAATTGGCATAGAATTATATGCAATTTTGTTATTCTGTTTGGTTGGAATTTGCATCATTGAATGCATACACGCGTATTGTGCTTACATTAGTTATATTATTGTTGGGCATATCCTGATAAATGTGTTTTAATAGATTTCTAATTACGAAATTTTATCTCAATATGTAATCTGAAGTTCCACACGTATTGTCCTGTGGGGGTAAGTCCCTTGATCAACTAATAGAAAATATGGTATTGCAAGAGTTGATGGAATTCTAGTGATTCATTAACTCAAGGGCTGATGAGCCAGTTATAACACTTATTTACGTGTTTGGAAAAAAGAACTTGAAATGTTCAAAATTAGAGCATGCATCTCATGATGTCCAGTGGAACTATACGTATACAATATTAAGTGTGTTGTTCAATCTGAATGACACGATCAGTATAAAATTGAAAGGTGAAGAGAGTAATTTCTCGATTCACTAGTATGTTAATTGATCATTCCGATAATTAATGATTAATTGGGACAAGGTATTTTGTTTTGCACATTTGAATATTATGATAGTGCGTGAAATGACATTAATCATATATCTGATTAATTTTACATGAAAGAATCAGTGTCAATGTAGACTAATCAAATTTTTAGTCTATAAATTGTTTGTAAGGAATGAAAGAAATTTGAGTTTCTTTTAAGAGTAACGCTATTGTTATGGTAATACTATCACAAGAGATAATAAATCTTGTTATTATTTTAATGAAATTGAATCATAATACTTATGATGAATTGTGCCATGGTTTATTGTGAAAATGAAGAATGCGCATGAATGTAGTTAAACTACATTATTGGTATAATATTATAATAAAAATTACCCATTGTTATGAGGATGAGATTATCCTATGAAAGTTTTGCAATGAAATATGTCGTGTAGGGGAGCTAAATAACTTGTTTAAGTTATGTTACCCTAGAATTTTTTTTGAATCACTTAAATGCGGGGATAAATGAGAAATACAACTTCAAAGTTAAGACCGGTCAAACATAATGAAGTTGTGGAGCAAAACTTATTTAATTACTCAAACCATATAAAATCATCAATAGTGGGAACCCAACCTTTTCTCTAGCTAGCACTACCACTAGTTAAAAGGTTTAAGGGGTAATAACAAGCTATTGATAAGTGATTAAGTTAACTCTAGATATACTGAATATTTCTAAGAGTTGTACATAAGGAGGATGAGTTGAAAACTCTTAATGAAGTAAAATTTGATACCTATTAAGGCATGAAAATACTTCACCTAAGAGAACACAAGAGGTGGTGCCGCTTCTAATAAAAGTGTGGGAAACTTTTATAAGTGTTCATGATACTAGGATGAAGCGCAAGGCCATGTATGTGCTTAAATTTTCGGTGAACTTCTTGAAAGTTAAAAGGTTCATGTGTGCGATATCTCCGATTTAACTTATGGAATCTTGGTTTAAGCGACTAGCCACCATTGATTTCGTTAAACTTTGAGTTATTTGCACTAAGTGAAAGTTTAAAATCGAAAGACACTTTCATTTATGCATGTACCTTCTGAGTTAGTGAGATTCAATGTTACATGTTAAGTGATGGATTTTTAATACGATAATCAAAGTGGGGGATTGTTGGAATATTTGATTATTATATTAAAAATTAATATTAATTAATTAAAGTCATGTCTATTAGTGAGTGGCCATATCTAATAGTCACGTCTTTTATGATTGGTGTTATTAAAAAGTTGTAACTCTTTTGACAAGAGTTGTGTCTTTGTATGAAACAACAAGTTGATTGGAAAAGGTGTCTCAATATCTATAAATACACCAATTTTGATGCCACAAAGAGATAGTAAGAAAAAAAAATTCTCCTACTGATGTGTGTGGGTTTCACACCAATAATAATATGCAATATAATATATGAAAATATAGTATAAAGCACGAGATTAAATGTAAAGAACACAAGAGATTTACGTGGTTCGGTCTAATGAAAACCTATGTCCACGGGTGTAAATTCGTTCTCCTTCTATTCATCCTCATATGGGGTATTTATACAAGTAGTTGATGGATATGCTAAAATGGTAAGTCAACTATGCCTAAAGTACATAAGGTAATAAGAATAAATCATGGTGCCTTCCTTCTTAAGCTATTATCTTTTATGGTATGAACAATGATCTGATGGCATGATCTTCGCAGGTCCGGATATGGTAAGTGTATCCCTTTGATTGATTCTTGTCTGATCTCGCTCCCAGGTTTTCCCTATATAGTATGCCCCACTTGTGTAGGTCAGGGTGACCGAACCTCCAGCTGGACGGACCTAAATGGATAGTCTTCTAGAAGGATCCAAGCCCACGATTCCATTGGGCTTAGGCCCATAAAGTATATAATTATCCAGCTTGGTCCAAAGATCTATTTCAACCCACATCAATAGTCCCTCCCAACTCTGCAGTTTGACGTAGTCAAGCTGCGAGAGTTTGAGAAAAAATGTAACTTTGGCCGAGCTGGAAGAGATCTCAAGATGCGTATATGAAGTCATTTGAATCATTGCGCCAAGTGAAGTGTCTTTGTAGGTTTTGCTTTGATTCATCCCTTGCTAGACCTCCCGAGATGATGTGAATAGTTGCTTGATCATTGTTGTGGACCTCCATAGGTGCTGCCCCTTGAGTTGGTGCCTTGTCAATTTGCTGAGGAAAGTTCCCTCTTCCTCCAGATGTATCCAGGAAATCATAACCATTGATTGACTTTTTTGTACTCCACTTCTTCTTTGAGTGTTCAAAACTCCATTCTTCAAGGAAACTTCGAATTATATGCTTGATTAGTCGTGGCAATAGTCCACCAATCGTTGTAGTGTCGGGTTAACTTATTATCCTAGAGGTGAATTCTCGCTTTTCTTCAGGTTGGTCCTCCCGCAGGTTCACAACCACAAGTGGTGCATCCTACAGTAGCTTCTCCCGTTTGTCCAGGTCGTGCAGCTTCAGGTAGTTCATCCTTTTGAAGTCATGTCTTGACCACCTCTAGCATCATCTTCTCTAGCTTTGGACGTCTGGGGATGGGTACATCAGATCTTTATGTGCTTTCTTCGAACCCGGCAGACCTACCCAGCATGGGTATCGCATCCACGGTCCTTTTTAGTTGATCTATGATCAATTTGATTTATGTTACAGAGAAATTTCTTTCATTAAGTGCCGACATTACAAAGTTACTTTCATCATTACGATCACTGGTGTGTCCTCTCCAGCTACACCTACGAACATTCACAGGTCCGGCCGTCCTCCCTGTAGTTGGCCAGCATGTTGTTGCCTCACCTGGGCAGCTTGTTGCTGAACCTACCCTTCGCGATTTAGCTAATGGTATTCCTTTCTTTTGTTTGCAAAGTAATTTTCCTTCATAAATCGTGCTTTTGAACAAGCGTGTGTACTCCTCTCTCCTGCTTTCTCCTTCTCTTCACCTGCCTAGGTTGGGGTGCCCAACCTCCAAATCGTCTCCATCCTCCAGGTCGCACGTGACGTCCCTCTAGAGCTAAGTACTTTTTTCCGAGATGCATTGTTTCCTTTCTCTTCTTGATACTCCGGTCGTTTGGCTTGCTTGCTTGAATTGCTGATGTTGTTGGTGACACTAGGTATAGGTCCTCCAGTCTCGCTAAAGAATCTTCCCTCTCCAGGTCCGGTTGCTCTATCTACTTCCGCATGGTGCTAGCATTACTCCTTCTATTGCTGCTGGGATAGAACCCGCGTAGTATACTTTCTTCTCTTCAAGAATGTTGGTTTTGAACGGGCATGCGTAGCCCCTTAACAATTTCATTTCCTTCACTCTTTATTATTTTCGCACCTGCCCAAGTTAGGGCAGGCACCTCCCTGCTAAGGCTTTGTGAATTTGCTATTTGTATGTTTTGCTCATCTTGACTGACCTGCCCAGGTTAGGCCAGGGACATCCGTGACCTTTCCCCAACTTGGGGTTTACCTTGTGTTTTTGCCTTTGCCTTAACTGCCTTGTATCAAAAAATCAAAAATAGAACCAAACTTGCTCTGCCCCCTCAGAGGAGTAGGTTAGCCTTAGTGTTACTTCATCACAAGATAAATTTAGTAGGATAAACAATGAATCAAATTGCTATAAAATATTGTGCTCATAAAATTGTCATAAAACATCATGATCATACCTCCTTCCTGGCATTTCAAACATTCTTTTAGAATTTCCTGTGGAATCCGGCATCCAATATTCCTCACAAAAAATCAAATGAAATTTGTTAGTTTCCAGGTGGTACCTACCAAACCTGTACTGAGCTCAGGTGGTCCACATTTTTGCAATCGTGGGGACTTGCATCACCACCTCCGTCAATTTCTTAGTAACTTCTTGACACGTACAATCGTGGGGACTTGCACTGTCACTGTGCAATCATGGGGACTTGCGTTCACATTCTTTCTCTTATGCAATTGTGGGGACTTGCATTCATTCTCTTTCTCTTATGCAATCATGGGGACTTGTATCAGGATCGAACACCCTTTTCCAAGTGCGTACAATCGTGGAGACTTGTACCACCTTCGTGCAATCGTGGGGACTTGCACACGGGATCGAACACCCGTCACTAGGCACATACAATCGTGGGGACTTGCACCACAACTATGCAATCGTGGGGACTTGCATTTACCTCTTGCCTTATATCTCCTTTTTCCTCCCTCCGTCCAAAATATTCCTTAACGGGCTTAGGTGGCCAGCCCATACCGAAGGTTTCCTTCCTTATGTCCCACATTCTCCGTACCTTCCCCCCTTATTCCTTCCCCAACCTTATGATTGCACCTTCCTCCTTGTCGCTCCAAACCCCGGTCTTCCTTAGGGTAGGCCTATAAATGTTCCCGAGGGCTTACCCCTCCTTATTTCTCCCTGGCCTGGAGACCGTATGATCTGTAGGTGAATTATCCCTACCTAGACAGATCCGGGTCCCCACCCAGATGGTACAGTCCTAACCTCCGACTACCTCCGTTGCACCAGCAACCCTTTACTTCACAATTCATACATTTATAAATTTAGCCGTAGGTATATATATATATATATATATATACACATGCAACTTAATCTCAAATTTATAATAAATTCTTACTGGAATATCGGGGCATTGCATATGACCTTGCAAAGAAGGCTCTACAATTTCTAGGTCGAAAATATAGCAATCATAACTTCCAAAAAGGATTATTAGCAATGCATGAGTCCTTCAAATGGTCAAAATAAAACATAAGATGATAAAATAACATAAAAAGAAGAGTGTCATCCTTATGGTCACACGTAAAACTTTTCCAGGTTGTGCATATTCCATGGGTGAGGGAATTGTTTTCCTTTGTAGACTCCTCTAGCTAGTAACTTTACTAAAAAGACAAAAAATCACCAATTCACGAAGACAAATGTTAATGAAAATTGTAAGTCCTGCAAAAAAGCTTGTAGAAGTCCCAGTAAGTATAACTCTTTTAATCTTTAATTAGATAAATTACAACTTAGTTATGATGTAGATAAATAGTTATGCACATGATGCGTAGGTGATGCCTGGCCATGCCTATGATGCGCACACAATGTTATGCTCATGATACCTGAATGGTATCCAAGGAGATTTGTTACAGAACGTTTTTTTTTTCTGGTCATGCAAAGACTTAACCTGGCTTTCTACCTTTGCTGGGCAGCCTGGGCTGCTCCAGTTAATGCCACTTTTTCCCACCTTTGCTGGGCAGGTTGGGCTGCTCCAGCTACTACCACTTTTTCCATCTTTGCTGGGCAGCTCAGGGCTGCTCCAGCTGTTATCGTCATTTTTTCGACCTTTGCTGGGCAGGTCCGGCCTGCTCCAGCTAATGCTACTTTTGCCACCTTTGTTGGGCAGCTCAGGGCTGCTCCAGTTGTTACCCTCATTTTTTGTCTTTGTTGGGCAGGTTGGTTTGCTCCAGCTGTTACCATCGTTTTTTCGACCTTTGCTGGGCAGGTCCGCCCTGCTCCAGCTAATGCCACTTTTCCCACCTTTGCTGGGCAGGTCAGGCCTGCTCCAGCTAATGCCACTTTTCCCACCTTTGCTGGGCAGGTCAGGCCTGCCTCAGCTACTGCATTTTTTCCCACTTTTGTTGGGCAGGTTAGGCCGGCTCCAACTAATGCCACTTTTCCCACCTTTGCTGGGCAGGTCTGGCCTGCTCCAGCTAATGCCACTTTTCCCACCTTTGCTGGGCAGGTTAGGCCTGCCTCAGCTACTGCCAGTTTTCCCACCTTTGCTGGGCAGGTTGGGCTGCCTCAGCTAATGCCACTTTTCCCACCTTTGCTGGGCAGGTCAGGCTTGCTTCAGCTATTGCCACACTAACCTCAAATATGCTACGGTCGCACCTGGATTTTCCATAGCTCCATACGCATAAGGATAAAAACGAACGATATTTATCCATATAAAACTTAATAAATCCATCGATTCATGCCTTTTATAAAGATACGAGTTAGATCTTGGAATTCTCTCTTTTTATTGTAACCTTCCATTTCAACGTTATAAGATAATTGAGGATTTTAAGAGGATAATATAAATATGGTAAGTAGCTTTCCACAATTAATGTAATACAAGAGCATGATCTTATTCCATATATGTCTTAACTTTCCTTCTCCACGCTACAACATAAAAAAGGGAATAATATAAACATGGAAATTATCTATTATACTCCCCAATTTACTCCATGTGTTACTCAAAAGAAATAACATAACATTATACGATAAGAAAATTCCATTAATTATGCATGTTTGAGAGTTAATTCCATAAAAATGACCAAAGACATTTGAATAAAACTCTTCACGCTAGAAGATTCCTTTAAATTTAAAGCATCAAATTTAGTATCTTGGGGCTCCAGAATTAGTACGTTCCAATTTCTTTTGTGTTTTGAATTATGATTTACTAGTGATAAACTTTTGTAGATGAAAGCTATCTTTTCCTTTAATTTGCAGTAGATGTGGATTAATTTAGGCCTAATAATCACTCATTTATCCAAACAATATATCAAAAATCGAAGTGGAGTAAATACTCAAAACACATATAAAAATTGCTAAATGGGGTATGAAATTAATAGTACGTTGCTAGTGCTCTCCACAAATGGCTAACCGTATATTCTTACAAGTCAACAAATGGGCTTAAAAAAAAATCATGCAAGTATCAATCATTCACTAAAAATGATTTTATCCAAGACTTAATTATGCACCCAACTTAATGAAAGCCCTTTGGCGATTTTGGGCCTTAAAAGTTTATGCATTCAAATACTCGTGGTCCCAAGCAATATAATTGGACATGAAATGCATATTAAATAAATCAATTGTGAAAAATGGTTAGAGAAAAATGTCAATTCATATCCCTTCTTCAAAATGTTTTGTCCAACCAAAAGGGAAGGCATGATAATTATATTATTAAGTGAACAGGACTTATATTGCTCCACTAGACCAAATCACATCATTTGTACCCAACATATATGGTCTAAATACTTGAGATGCAATATAAAATTATTAGTAGAAATTTTGTATGGAGCGCAACAAAATTGGTAGTGAAAGTGAATGAAACCAAACTCATGTTCATGTCAGGTGTGTGCTATAATACATGACGGATACGTAAATAAAATAACTCTACATTGCCAGAAAAAAAACGTTGTAGCACTCACCTTTCGTGACTTCATATGCAACTAATTGAATACAAATTTGATAAAAGTTTTAGATGCTATGCAAATATATATTGGTGGTGTTAACATGCCACTTAAGAGCATAAGTGAACCAAACAAAGAAAAATTCCAGCAATTAGTACATACCTTGGTAATATATATACACGCATGTGTACATAAATTCATAAGAATTAAAGAGAAGGATATACCAAACCATTGGGATCGAATAGCATAAAAAACCACCATTTTGATTGTAATTTTTTCAACTCTTGGACTCAATTTTTCCCGATACTTTCACATATTCCCTCAAAATTTTGACAAAAAACTAAAAAAAAAAACTCACGTCTCGCTCAATATTCCCACGGACGGCGCCAATTGATGTGTGTGGGTTTCACACCAATAATAATATGCAATATAATATATGAAAATATAGTATAAAGCACGAGATTAAATGTAAAGAACACAAGAGATTTACGTGGTTCGGTCTAATGAAAACCTACGTCCACGGGTGTAAATTGGTTCTCCTTCTATTCATCCTCATATGGAGTATTTATACAAGTAGTTGATGGATATGCTAAAATGGTAAGTCAACTATGCCTAAAGTACATAAAGAGATAAGAATAAATCATGGTCCCTTCCTTCTTAAGCTATTAACTTTTATGGTATGAACAATGATCTGATGGCATGATCTCCGCAGGTCCGGATATGGTAAGTGTATCCCTTGATTGATTCTTGTCTGATCTCGCTCCCAGGTTTTCCCTATATAGTATGCCCCACTTGTGTAGGTTAGGGTGACCGAACCTCCAGCTGGACGGACCTAAATGGATAGTCTTCTAGAAGGATTCCATTGGGCTTAGGCCCATAAAGTATATAATTACCCAACTTGGCCCAAAGATCTATTTCTACCCACATCACCTACGTTTTTCACTTACGATTCTTTCAACGAGTTCTTGAAGGGAGACTTTCGAAATTGTTATTCGTAAGTCTCGATGGTTTTGTCGTATCCTAGAAGTGATTTGCCATAAAAACCTGGTAGCAAACGAGTAGTGGGGGCAAATATCACTTTAAGGAAAGTGATTCGTACACGCTTCGAAACCATGTTTAATTTACATTTTCTTTGTTCTTTTTTATTTCCCAAATTTAAAGATAAATCCCCAACATAGACCTATACCACTGGACCAAGAGGCTTGGTTGTCATCTATATACTATAGAATTGAAGAGCACCCTACAAAAGTTGTTTGGATCGTTAAGCGATTTTGGTGAAATCATAGGCTTTTTTTTTTTTTTTTAATGAATGAGGTGGAATGCACCATTTGACTGACATAATGACATTTCAATAATTTTGGTGAAGTGACTGAAGGACAATCACATGGTCTAGAACACTCGTTACAGAAAATTTCTTTTTATTTTCTTTTTAGATTTTATTTCTCATCTCTTTTTTCCCCTTTTTTCTTTCTTTTCTTGCCTTTTATTTAAACTCAATTAATTTTATAAAAAAAAATCTTCGTATCAAATTTAGTTTTTTTGCACCAACATCTAGTTTGCATTACCGGCTAGTTTCTCATATACTTTTTTCTTGAAATTAATATTTTTTAAATACTCCTAATTAGGCAATTTATCCAACAACTAAAAGGTGTTTATCTGTCAATATCAACATCAGACATCAAAATAATCACATATAATGATTCGAAATAATGCGGTGTGTTAAATAAGATCTAGTTTGAATATTTGTTGGTTGCCTTAATTAATGAATCTTACTTTAAAAAATGTGTTTTGGCGCCCAAGAGACGTAACCAAACACTCTCTTCAATTTTCCCTTAAAAGTGGGTTTGGTTGTCATCTATACTATTATAGAATTGGAAGCACCCTACAAAAATTGTATGCGCCATCAATTTTGGTGAAATTATAGTAATTTTATTTTTTTAAAATGAGATGTAATGCATCATTTGACTAATATAATGATATCTCAATAATTTTGGTGAGGTGACTTAAAGACAATCACATGGTCAAGAAGACTAGAACACTCTATATAAAAAAAATAATCTTATTTTCTTTTTAAATTTTATTCGGCTACCTTGTTACGACTTCAACAGAAAGGATTTTTACTCAGTCGAGTATTCTTGTTAAATAGGCCGAGTTTGGGCCAGACCTTCGTAAATCCTCTGATCGTATGGATCTTATAGGTGGGTTCGGAATTTGACCAAAAGAAATCCCGAATGCTCAATGAAATGGATTGAAAGATCTTCTCCGGAAGCCTGAAAGCGGACGACCAATAGACAAAAGAGCGAAAGTCACTTAGTTGTTTGCTAAATCGAATAGAGTCTCAAAGGAAGACAAAAAGTCCAGTGGTGGAGATCTTGGTTGGCCTTTCAACCCTAGCCACAAGTCAACCCTGTATTTTGCCACATACGTGGGTTCCGTCCTCCAAGGCCTGTTAGAGGGACTTCGATCTGAGACTGAAAAATCAAGCGCTACCCCTTTTGAGGAGCGAGAGAAATTGTTGGAATTCTATGAAAGCCAAAGGCTCCGAAACACGTTGGAGAGCTTTTGGATTCCGCCCGCCCATTTCCCTAGAGTTCCGAAGTGATCCTCATTCTCACTGCAGCCTTCTTAAGCCGAAAGAAAGCCGGGCAAGAATCTCATTTTTTGGTAGTACGAGGGGGAGCAAAATCGTATCTGGCAGTTGCGAGGCCAGAGTGGGCTCAGCCTCCATTCGAATTATGTTTGTTAATGAGCTAGGAGTTATGAGCTATGAGTTAAGAGTTGACCTATGAATTTGTTACTTTTGTCTGTCCAGTTGTTATGCCAATAGCAGTGCCGGGCAGCTACGTTGGTATGGAAGAACTGCTGTGCAGCGGGAAATCCTTCTTTATACAAGTTCTTACCAGCGAGCAATGACCAACATCTTCAAAGAACTTCTTCTCGAATACTACGAGCAACATCCTTGGGATGTTTCTCATCTTGTTTTTTTCCTTTTTTTTCCCATTTATTTAAACTCAAACATAGGTATTTTTTTTTGATACCGTATTCAATACAAAATCTGAAGTATCTAACACACCTTGAATACCAAGCAGAGTTCTTTTTTTTTTAATACTATAAAATTCTTTTTGGGCTTAAATAGAAAAAAAGATAATATTTTTAGTCTGTTGTTATAAATTAAAACATCAAAGTTTAACAAATGTCAAAGAAATTAAAGAACTACACAAAATTTTATTTATGTCCATGAATCTATTAAATATTATTTATTTTTAAAATATTATACATGTATACATACACATATTCTCAACGTATCGTATCCTAAAATTTTAAAATTTATCATAGTTCGTATCCGTGTCATATCGATCTGCTAAGATTATGCCCTAAATGCCAACAAGGAAAAAGATTATATAGGATTTTTCATTATGTTGTACAAACTATCTTTCGAGTTAATAAAAGGCAATTTAGTTTTGTTGACGTAAACCTTAATGACATTAACAAGTGTTGAACATACAAGTGCAAAGTAATCCAGAGAGACCTTCTACTCCTTAAGGATTAAAGAGAGGGACACCAGAAGAGTTAATTCCTTGATTACTCAGGATAGGCTTGCAAGTCGAATAGTTTTAATTGGGCATTATGACTCGACTTGTATGATACAGGCTCTCACAAGAAGTGTCAGTTGGTCACTAGGTACTAGTAGGTGCTTGTGCCATAAATATGTCAATAGAATTGACATATTCAAACACGGCTCGTCAAAATCCAATCACATGGGTATTTACTCGGTGACTGTCAATGATTGGATTACTGGTCATGATAATATGCGTGAGCTTTAGACCTGAGGAGTCACAAAAATTGTACTTGTGACACTAGACTCACCATTAGAGTAGTCAGACTCATTTCACCCGTTGGTGGGACCGACCTCAAAGTGCAGTCTCAGTGGGTAAGTAGCAATTGTTCGGTGACTGCCAAAACGAAATTCACTGTCTCGAGTAGTAACCGAGTTAACGCCCTATGCAATCATAGATAAATGAAATGACAAGTTTTTGGTCAAAGCAGATAAACTAACTCGTGTGGAATACGAAGGTAGTTTGGTAACTTCATCTTACTATGATTTATTAAGCATAACATCGAGTCCTGTGAATTTGACACATTTCATGACTCTCATTCAATCGGGATGTTATAGTGAAAGGCTTATACTCACATGGTGTCTGCGACATAAAGGTTCGTATTGATCAAATCATTTTAATGTCCATTGGGTTTCGATATGGGTCCATGGGACTGGTTAGGTGATACTCACATCATTGGTTTCCTCTCATTTTCAATTGAGACGAACCTAGAGAGTCGCATTTTCAAGTAAATAAGTGAAGAAAATCTCTAGTTGTTAAATAAGGTTAATCAAGTAATTTGTTATTTGATGAAAAAATTAATTTATTTAATTGATTAGATTGATTGAAATAAATTAAAAGCATATAATAATTAATTAGATTAATTTATTATTTATTCCTATTAGCTAAATTATTAATTGGATTAATTGATTTAGCTAATTACTAATTGATGTTATATATTTATTGGATTAATATATGGTGAACTTAATTAATAAGTGGACTAAGTTGAAAGTCAACATAGCCCACTAAGGATGCTGGTAGAGGTGTAGTATGATGTTGATGGGCTTAAGGAATTAATTAATTCTTAGTCCATCATCTCATTTAAATACACTCCTAAAGTGATTAACCCAACATAAGTCATAACACCAGACAACAAGAACAAAATTAATATTCTCCCCCTACCTCACTAGTTGTCGGCCTCATCTGAGCTTGAGAATGAGGATTTTTTCTTCAAACTTATTTCCGGTGTGATAATCTAGAGGCAGGAGCCCGAGGTTGCAGCCGGTACTATAGATCAAGAAAGTTATATGCTTCAACGAGGTTGATAGCTTTGTAATTTTTGTTTTTATTAAATTGCTTAAAAATTATTAAACCCCAAAAGTGATCCGTGTGTGAATCCGAATATATCTTTCTTTTCGCTGCGCATAAACCAGGATTCACAACATCCTCATATTCGTATCTATGCTTTATAGAGTGCAATTGGCAACTGCAACCTACAGTTTGTCATTTTTACTGGTGCACCACATTTCATTGTAAAACTTGATTTTGACCTAAAAAATTGAGTATTATTGATAGAGTTCAAAGGGATGTAAGAAATATGAACTCTGTAATATGTGTTGTATATTACTAAATAAATGTGAATGATACAATATACATTTATATATAGACTGATATAAGACCTTATCTAGATAGATTTGAGTCTATCTAAATCTAACTAGAAGATCAATCTCTATCTAATAGGATATATACAATATCTAACTGTATCTAGAAGGATATACACTAACACTCCCTCCTCCCTTCGCACCCAATCTGAGCAGTGGAACCAACTCAAAGATTGGCCCGTAACTGTGAGAACTCAGGAGCAGGCAAAACTTTGGTGAAGATATCATCGATCTGATCAGTAGTGGGAACATACTTCACCAAAACTTTACCAACGGTGATCTTCTCACAAACAAAGTGGTAATCTATCTTAGTGTGCTTCGTACGAGCATGAAACACTGGATTAAGAACAAGATAGATACCATTAATATTATTGCAATAGACACGAACAGGATACGGAAAAAAATTCCCAACTCACGAAAAATATAATGCAACCAGCAAATCTCAGCAACAACATAAGCAATAGAACGGTACTCAAACTCAGTACTGGATTGGGATACAGTGGCTTGCTTCTTGTCAGACCAGGATATAAGGTTATCACCAAAATAAACAACATAGCCAGTAGTAGAGCGCAAGCTATCAGGACAACCGGCCCAGTTAGAGTCAACATAGATAGTAAGAGAATCCAACGAGGAAGATCGAATAAAAAGAACAAAGTCAAGAGTGCCCCGTAGATAACGAAGAATCCTTTTTACCATCTGAAAGTGAATATCCCGAGGTGAGTGCATAGACTGACTAACTAAGGCAACTGCATAAGCAATGTCAGGCCAAGTGTGAGTGAGATACTGAAGACCCCAACAATACTGCGATAAAGAGTTGGATCAAAGAAAAGGTCGCTCTCAAGAGCAGAGGAAATAGACTTCGCCGAAAGAAGAGAGGCAACACGCTTTAAGCTCATCATGTCAAAATGCTATAGAAGCTCAGTTTCATATTTATTCTGTGAAAGAAACAATCAAAGAGAGTCTCTTGTAGCATAAATACCCAGAAAGTAGATAACATCCCCCAAATCCTTCATAGCAAACTCCTGGGAAATGCGATAAATAAGAGTAGTAACTGCAGTAGAGTCATTCCCAATCAAGATGATGTCATCAACATAGAGCAAGAGAACCAAGGTGATAGAACCAGAATGGTAGACAAACATCGACATGTCAGCTTTGTTGCTGGTGAACCCCAGACGTAGTAAATACGAACCAAATTTCTGAAACCAAGCTCTGGGCGCTTGTTTCTAACCATATAAAGCCTTCTGTAATTGACACACATGTGAAGGATACTGGGGGTGAGTAAAATCGTGGGTGTAAATAGTCTCGATAAGATCACCATGAAGAAAAGCATTCTTCACATCAAGCGGTCTGATAACCCACTGACGAGAGACTGCAATGGATAGAATAGAGTGAATAGTAGTCATCTTAACCACAGGGTTGAAGGTCTCACCAAAGTCAATACCAGCATGTTGCTTAAACCCCTGAGCAACCAAACGGGCCTTATATTGCTCAATAGATCCATCAGACCGTAACTTTACCTTGTACACCCATTTGGAACCAACTAGATTTTTCGAAAGATGTGGTGGCACCAAAGTCCATGTGTCATTTTCTTGAAGAGCAATAAACTCATCAGCCATGGCGGCACGCCAAAGGGGATCCTTAGCTGCATGTGTATAGCATGTTAGCTTGAGAGGCGAGGAAACAACAAACAAGGAGGAAAGAACACGAGGCTTACGTGTACCATCACATAAGCGGGTGACCATAGGATGACGAGTAGACAGAGGTGGGACACTAGGTGAAGACTCGGGAGAGGAAGAGCTGAGGAGAAGGTAGTGGTAGGAGATGGGACAAATAAAAACTTAACAACAGCTGGGAAAAGTGACAGAGAGTGGACTGGACTTAAGGGACATGGAGGACTCTGAGTAGAGGGAGGTGATGGAGATGACACCAGGATAAGCGATGTGGAAGACATGGTAATGGTGGCAATAGGAAGGTCGGTGGGACCGAGATAAGGCGGACAAGGAAGAAAGACCGAAAAAGATCTAGAAGCGGACTGGTGGGTAGGGGTGTTCACGACTCGAGCTCGGCAAAATTTCTGGGCTCGAGCTCGACAAGCTTGAAAAAAATTCGTTCGAAGTCGAGCCGAGCTCAGAAAAAAAATTAATTTTCTTTAATTAATATATATCATTATTAATTTATTTTAATATATATATAATTAAATACTCATCATAAATATTTAATATTTAACAATTAATACATATATAATATTATAAGATAATATATTATATGTATGTACATAGTAAAAAATAAATAAAATATTATATGATGTATATATTAATTTTTTTTTATTCAGGCTCGCGAGCCTTCGAACAAGTATAATTGGGCTCGAGCTTGGCTCGACAGAAAAGCTAGGCTAGTTAGGCTCGGCTCGAGCTCGAATTTTCTCGAGCTCAAGTCGAGCTTTTTTTGAGCCTGCTCCCCGAGCTCGCGAGCCGGCTTGGTTCGTTGTACACCCCTACTGGTGGGTATCAGAGGCGGACACGGAAGGTAAAGTAGAATAAGGAAATGAGTCTTCATTGAAGACAACATGACGACTAATATGAATAACACCAAAAGCGTTATTGAGCCACTGATAACCCTTGTAATCTGGGGCATAACCTAAGAAGATACACGATGCAGAGCAAGGATCAAGCTTATGAGCAGAATGATGACCAAGATGTGGGAAACACGCACAACTAAAAGTCAGAAAGAAGATTAATCGGGTGAACAACCAAAAAGAACCTCAAAAGGAGGTTTGTGGCAAAGCGTTGGGGTGGGGAGATGGTTTATAAGAAATATAGCAGTATAGAGAGCGTCGACCTAAAAAGAATGAGGGAGATGAGCAGTAAGAAGTAACGTACGAAGTAACTCAGAGATATGATGATGCTTATGTTCCGACACATCATTCTGCTGTTGGTGTAAGGGCATGACAAACGAAACTGAATACTAGAAGCAACAAAAAGGTTAGGAACTGAGCATTATCAAACTCACGACCCCATTACTTTGAAACATTTTGACTTTACTTGTAAAAAGATTTTCAATTAAGTTTTTAAAATTACAAAAATGAGTATAGACTTCAGATTTAGCACACATGGGGTAACACCAAGTAAAATGGGTAAAATCATCGATAAAAACAACATAATACTTAAAACCAGAAGGAGAGATAGCCTGAGAAGTCCATACATCAGAGTGAATTAAAGAAAATGGCAAAAAGCTACGCTTTCCAACAAGCTGAAAAGGTAACTTGTGTGACTGACCTAATTGACAATTTTGACAAAAACAAACAAAACAATCTTTAGACTGTAAACTACCACTATAAGATAATTGCTGGAAAGTAGAATGACTATGATGACCCAAGCGGCGATGCCAAACATCACCAGAGACAACACGAGTTTCAAAGGCACAGGGATGGGAGGATACCAAGCTAGGGGAGACCAGGTGCAGATCATTACTGGAAGGAGACTCCAAAATAACCTTCCCCGTTGCTTTGTCCTTAACACAGAAACCAGTGGCAGAAAACCAAATCAGACAATCATTATCTTAACATAATTTTCTAACAGATAGGAGATTATGAGATAAATGAGGGACATGCACCACATTGGATAAAGTAAGGGGACGAGTAGGGGTACGTAAACTAGAGAAGTTGACATGCTTAATAGACAGTAGTGCACCATTATCAACTAAAATCTTATTCATACCAGTATAGGGAGTAAGGTTAGAAAACTTCCCGTCATCGATAGTCATGTGAGCAGAGGCACCACTATCAGGATATCAGGCTATGTCATAGGTGTCAGCGACGGACAAGGCTGAAAGGGACTTTGGAAGATCTTCAGATACATATGCATTACTAAACCGCTGGGGACTTGAAACACAAGTGTGACCCGGGATACCATATAGCTGACATGTCTGACCAGGTGTAGGAGTCAGAAGAAGATCAGATGCCGGAGAGTACTAAAAACCAGAAGGCCTTAATGGCCTAGTAAAACTAGAATGCCGGGAGTTCCGACGATGGGGTTGCTGACACTGAGTTTGAGAGAAGTGCTGCTAAGACTGTGGCGAAGAGGATGACCCGCCACCATTATGACCTTTCCCACACCTGGAACCAGAACCGCAACCACGATAGCCACCACGATCTTTACCACCAGAATGGTTGGAGTTCGAGGAGTGAGAGTGGGCAACAAAGGTAGGAGATATAGATGAAGGAGAAGGAGTTTGGTGAAGGCGTTGCTCAAATTGAAGGAGTTATGCCCGAAGATCATCGAAAGTGAGAAGAGATGGATACAAAGATACAACAACGACGAAGGCTTGATACTCAAAAGGGAGCCCATTGAGGGCTTGAATAACGAGGTCACTAGGAGAGATAAGATAATTGACTGCAGCAAGGTTATCACAAATATTTTTCAATATAGGCGTTACAAGAAAGATCTTCCTTTTTGATATTGGAGAACTCACTTTTATACTCTAATTGTTTGGACAGAGATTGCTGAACAAAACGACGCTCAAGAGTGAGCCAGACATCGTGGGATGTAGGAAGTGTATAGACTGCTTACAGAACTTCCTGAGTAAATGTAGCATACATCCAAGATTTGATACTACGATCTGTGTGAAACCAAGAAGTGTGAGCTGGGTTACTAGTGAGTTGACCCAATGAATTAAGAATATGAGATGAGGGACATGATATAGAACCATCAATATATCCCGAGAGATCATGACTGCCAAGTAACATTTCAAATTGATATTTCCACAGTAAATAATTTTTCGAAGTGAGTTTGGTTGTCATGAGTTGGGAATTAGGAAAAGTAGATGGTCGGTGCGATGGTGAAGCTACGTAAGCTGGCAACACAGAGGGAGTGGACTGATTTGGGGAGATTAGGGTTTCATTGGGGCTATTGTGAAACGTAGAAGAAATATAAGGACTGTTTTGAAAGGTTGAAGAAAGATGGGGGCTGATCTGAAAGTTAGAAGGAATATGGGGACTGTTTTGGAATGTAGTATTAACGAGGGGTTGATTTTGTAAGGTAGGGTTTATTGGGGGGTTAGTTTGGAAATTTGTGTTGGTGGCTGGGTTAATAGTTGAAACAGGGTAATTAGAAGCATAACTTTGCTACTGCCGGGTATATGGTGCGCCGTCTTGAGAAAGAATTTCAGCGGCGGCATATGATTGGTCACCGGAGGTGACAGTGGGGAAAAGGCCAGCGGCGGTTGTGAAGAGATGGCCGACTGTTGCAACCCAGCGCTAAAGTAGCGCTGGGCTATTTGGCGCAGCACTGTAGGCCAGCACATTTTAGCGCTGGGCAGTCTTTTTTTTTTTCATTTGAGTCCCTATGTTTGTAATAGTAACAATTAGGTACTATGTCATTTGGTCCCTAAACTTTTAAAAGTTACAATTAGGTCCTAAGTTATTTTTTTTCCACTTAATTATATATAGACATATATATATATATATGTATATTTTAATAATTATATATATATAGACATACAAATATGTATATATATATATGTATGTTTTTATACATAGTTTAATAATTATATATATATATATATATGTATATTGGTGGTCCCAAGTGGCATACGAAAGGGTCTAGAAGGGGGGAGGGGTTTGAATAGACCCTGAAGTCTTTTTCGACTTCAAAAATTTCGTATCACTTTAAAGGTTTGAACGCTTGGATAACTGAGCGTTTGGGTCAGACGCTTCATGAAAGTTAACTTAGACTTAGTGATTTTAGCAGTTTACCAAAGTAGGGCAACGCATAGATCGCTTAATCAGTGTTAGCACAGCGAAAATGAGTTTTAGCATTCTTTTAGTTAATTTAATCGCTTTGCACTTTAACTTGTCTGTTTCAAAGATAAATGATGTAATAATAATAATAAGACAATAAAGATAAGTGACACAAAATATGTAAAGTTCACTGGGTGGTGTAATCCCAGCTACGTCCTTCTTCTCCTTTTCACTCGGAGGAATTTACTAGATTGATTTTCAAAGAATCACACAGAATCTTCTACAAGATAGTAAAGGGTGAAAATGATCTTGGGCTCCTTGATCACACAGACTTCAGCACCAATGAAGATCGTCTTCTTCAAGCTTCTCTCACTCAGAAATACTGCCTGAAAGGGTTCAACAACTTTTCTCACTCAGATGAAAGGTTGAGGTTTGTCACTAGGGTTTTGTTTGTTTTTGGGAAGGTCAAACAACTTGGAATATCTCAGATGGAATTTGGGTTTCTTCTTTAGAAGATGTTTGAGATATTTGTGACTGTCTGGAATGTAGATAAAAAGCTTGAAAGATTTAGCTATGGAGTTTCTAAGCTTTTTCCCAGAAAATGTACGTAAGATTTTTTTTGGCAATAATTTCTCTTCTCTTTTTCGTACGTATCTTGTGTGTTTTTAGGGTTTGCTGGGGTAAGGTATTTATAGGCAATTTCTTGGGATCTGTCCGTTGGACACATGTAGGAGCGTGCCTTTCACGCAGCACGTGAGTTTGCCTAAAGTCTGACATTCCTGAAAATTCGCTGAAGCCGATTGGACGGGAGCAACTGAAACTCTGAAATTTCTGATAGTCTGGTCAAAAGGTGGCTTGTCCACAAGTCATAGTGGCTTATCACATTTAATGCTCTTATCAAGCATTTAATGCATTTGAATTTATTTCCCGTTGGAAATAAATGTCCGTTGAATGATTGCATTTAAGTCCTTCATAACTTGAGGATTTATTTCAGGTGAATCTAACATAAGTCGCTTGAGAGATTTTGAGCGCTTGATCCATAAATCCTGAAATGAGGTCTTTTAGCGTTTGACAGACGCTAAGAAGAAAATCTTTATCTCTGGTTGACTTCAGACGCTGGTCTTCAACTTCTTCTCTAATAGACTCACCTAAAATTCTACTAGCGATTCAGTCACTAAGACTTAGTCTAAATTCTATAAAGATAAAAATTACAAGCCTAAAAAATAAATTACAACTTTCAAACGCTTGTACATCAATCTATGAAAAACGGAAACTTACATTGTATTTTTGGGATCTAACATTAAATCTTATCTTGTCATCATCAAAACATCTAACATGAAATTTCCTAACATATATATAGCATCATCCGAATTTTATCCAAAATATTATCTCAATCTTATCTGTTGGATGGATTTTCTCGTCATCCTAGCCATTGGATTAGTTTTTTTATCCTTTTAACCGTTCAATGGATATCATCATCATCCAAATCTTATCCAAAATATTATCTCCATATCAATCGTTGAATGCATTTCCTCCTCATCTTAACTACTGGATGGATTTCCTTATCATCTATTCATTTAATGAATCGACTTCCTCACCACTCTCCTCATTTACATTGTTTACAAATCACTTCTTTCTTCTCTTCTTCAAATTAGGCAAGAAATATAATTTCAAAATGAATTTCAATATTGGAGGTCCTTCTAATATCAATATTGAGAGTTCATCTTCATTGTCTTGAACTCTGTTCATTCGTATTGTTGATGCAATCAAAGATCATAATGAATATTTCCAACAGCGGAGAGATGGTTTTGGTAGACTTGGATTATCAATTTTACAAAAAACGACAATCGTGTTCCGAATGTTGGCATATGGTGTAGCGGCATATGCTACTGATAGTATGTTAAGATTGGTGAGTCAACGGCAATTGAAAGCTTAAAGAGATTTTGCTGAGCTATTGTTGAGGTTTTCTCAGAGCGATATTTTAGATTTTCTAATGCTAATGATATCGCAAGGTTACTTCACATTGGTCAGAATCGAGGTTTTCCTGGAATGTTGGGTAGACTTGATTGTATACATTGGAAGTGGAAAAATTGGCGGATCACCAACTATCATTCTTGAAGCCGTGGCTGATTATGATCTTTGGATATGGCATGCGTATTTATGTATGCCAAGCACCAATAATGATATTAATGTGTTAGAATCATCGCATCTGTTTTCCAATCTCGCTCAAGGTATTGCTCCCCCAACTTATTATGTTATTCAAGGAAAACAATACAATATGGGATATTATTTAGCTGATGGTATATATCCAAAATGGTCCACTCTAGTATACAGTATTCAACAGCCGCTTGGAAGAAAGAAACAACATTTTGCAAGGAAACAAGAGTCGTGTAGGAAAGACGTGGAGCGTGCGTTCGGAGTTCAACAATCAAGATTTGCAATTGTTGCAGGACCCGTACGTTTTTGGAGTAAAAATGTGCTACATGACATAATGATTGCGTGCATTATCATGCACAATATGATAATCAGGAATGAACGTGATCTCAATGTACCAATTAGTGATGCGCTGGAAACAATCATGCACAATATGATAATCAGGAATGAACGTGATCTCAATGTACCAATTAGTGATGCGCTGGAAACACCAGCTCTAATGGTTGATCCGCCAGATGAACATCTCCGATTTCAGCAACTCCTTGGTCGATATAGATAAATCAAGATAGAGATGCTCATATTGAACTTCGTAATGCATTAATAGAGCATTTATGGGAGGAACTTGGTAATGCATAAGACAATAGTGAATAATTATTTGAAATTCTTTTCAATCGTGTTGTGTTATTGTTACTTAATCAATATCATGTTTGTTTCGTATGCCTCTTTTTTATGAAAGTTTTGTTTTATGTAATATATAAGTTGTAAAACTTGGTCTTTATATTATTGGGTAATTTTTAATTTTATTTTACGAAATACTGAAGTAGATTAATAACTTTTAATTATTTAATTTTATTTATTATTATAAATGAGAAAAATATTTACTTGGATGAATATGTAATATAAACTTAAAATTGGGTGTATTTTTGAAATATGAGAAATAGTATAAATGAGGTGTAAAAATAATATTATTATAGTGAATAGTGATTTGGTGCAAAAGATAGTGCAGTACATTGGAGTGAAAGTACTGTAGCTGCTGCAAAACAGTTCAACACATTGGAGATGGTCTAATGAGGGAAAAGAGTGTTACCATGTTTGGGAAGAGGAAATTACGGCGCCGGCAGGAAGATTGGGTAGAGCGGCGGCGGCAGCGGCGGCGGCGGTAGAGGTGGAGGCTGAGAGAGAAAGTTATTGTGAGAGAAGGATGGCAATGTCGTTGGGGTGCAGATTTAAGGGTGGTGAAAGAAGTTGTTGGATTAACAGCATAGCAGCGACAATGGTGGAGTTTTTGGCTAGAGATGGTGACAGGGATGAGAGGGATGGCGCCAGAGCTGTTAAAACAACGGCTGTTTGTGATGCTTGTGCTGAATTTTTAGCAACAACAGGAGCGGCCATGGATGAGATAAGAGAGGAAAGAGAGAGTTGAAGAAAGGAGAGAGAAAGAATTGACAGTAGAGACCGTGGAACTGGTGGTGGAGGCGGTTAGAGCGCCGGAGACGGGAGATGCTGGCGGCGGTTTGATTTTTCGTGAGGGCAGTACAATAGGATCGATTTCCCGTGACTGATACCATGATAGAGTACAAAGGGACGTAAGAAACATGAACTCTGTAATATGTGTCGTATATTACTGAATAAATATGAATGATACAGTATTCACATATATATAGATTGATATAAGATCCTATCTAGATAGATTTGAGTCAATTCTAAGTAGAAGATCAATCTCTATCTAATAGTATTTATACAATATCTTACTATATTTAGAAGAATATACACTGACAAATATTACAAAATCTTCCATTAGTCCCCCGAAATAAACACTAGTCTATTAACGTTACGTTTTTTTATTTTTTATTTTATGAGCATTTTATTAAACATCTTAAGTTGTAATAGGTTCCAGAAATATATCATTGAAAAAATAATTGAATCCATATTAAGATGATGAGAAAATGGGAAGTGGACGTGATCTTGCCATACTCGATCTATTTCTAAGTATAGGTTCTAAGCAACTATAAAGTTAAAATAGAAGACAATGATTAAATAAAATTTTACGTCTTTTTGTCTATTAGAGTAATTTCTAATTACATAAGTAATAAGATATCGAATAAAAATATGATTTTCTATAAAACATGCGTTAGTTAGATATAAGAAACCATTTCCCTTTATTCGTGCACTCGCATATTACACACATATAACGAAAGGAGTGATGCTATATACCACCTATTATATATTACCGATTTTTCACCCCCCTTTTAGCAAGAAATCATTTTCAATTAATTGATTTTAATGAATTTAATGCATTCATACTTTCTAAATTAAGGGGATGTGAAAAATCGGTGGTATAAAAACGGTGGTATATAACATTTTCCTAACGGAAGATAGGGAAAGTCACAGGAAATCAAAAACATTTTGTCTCGAAAAAAATTATGAAACTGATGAGGAGTAAGTTTGTAATTTTATCAAGTGACACGTGGCGACACTCAAATTTTGACAAGTGTGCACCAATTACAATTAAGTCAAAGGGCTAAAGGCTAAAGTCTTCTAATTTGACCAAAGTCTCTTGGTTTGACTTAACTTTACTAAGGATCCCAACCTCCCAAGGAGTTCTTTTCCATATCTAGGGTAAATTCGAGATCTAACGTGATATAAATAGGAGACCTCGGCTCCAGGTAAGGGATTCTTTTTTTCCCAATCTTTCACTTTCAAATTTGTCATTTCCCAAGTTCTAATTTAAGCATCGGAGGACCTACCCCTGGGGACGACCCTGGGGTTCTATTTTGCAGGTTGTCACAAATCGCTGGTTATCCTTAAATCCAACCTCTGAAGATTGTTTGTCCTCGGATCCCACTTTTTTTGCATTGTAAATCTTTGGATCTAGTCCTTCATTTTTTATACATCATCAGTTGGCGCCGTCTGTGGGAACGACGGCTGGATCTGAGACCTAATGCGTCCGCAAAGAAGAGATACCGAGGCCACCGCTAACGGCGAACCTCGGAGAGACAAACGTGCTAAGGATAGCCGTATCAACACTCGCATATCAAATCGTGACGGCAACCCCAACAATGAACAAGGGCCAAGGGCCAATGATGAGGATGTTAACCAAGATGTCAACGTTCAACACTTTGCAAGGGTAGAGGACGAGCTCCGTGAATTGAAGTCTTTAATAAAAGGCTTAGTCCTATTATGTCACATTTCGACCGAATCACGTACATCTTGTGTCCATTTTACTATTATTTCGTGCTTTATATTATATTATTATATACTATATCGCATATTATAATTGGTGTACTTTCCATGTTTGGGCCCAAATATGCCAATGATAGAAGAAGTAAGGCCCAAGCAGACAACTCATGGGGCTGATAGTACGAGTTGAAGTGCAGATAAGCCCAAGCTTATCCTATTTGCAAGTTTAAGTTATCATGTCTTATGTAATTTAAATTATCACTTATTATGTAATATTTTTTTAGTGGGTAGTTTATGGGAGTGTTTGCAAACTCTATACAAAAGCACCTTTGAGCTTTTAGCTAAAAAAAAAAGCAATTTTGTAATGTTTGCAAATCTTGCTTTTGCTTCGAATTTTCTAAAATTAAACTCCCAGAAATCAAAAGCTCCAACTTGGGTAGGGGGTGCTTCTAGATGAATTACTCCATGAATATAGGAATCTTACAATTTTAACTTTTTACAATTAAAAAAATTAAAAAATCTAGAAAATAAGAATTTGAGTTCAATTGGGTAAAATGGAGTCGAACACCCCCTTGAAATATATACTAGTATAGAAGGAATATATAGGAATTACTGTATGAATATAGGAATCTTTACAATTTTAACTTTTTACAATTAAAAAAATTATCTAGAAAATAAGAATTTGAGTTCAATTGGGTCAAAATGGAATCAAATACCCCCTTCAAATATATACTAGTATAGACCAGTCATGTAATGATTTTATTTATCTCTTCTTATTAAAATAATACTATATTAAACATAAAAGGTACCCTATCTACAACTTTTGAGATATATTTTCTTATACAATTAGAAAGTTAAATTTATGAGATAATGAGTCTAAAACTTGAGAAATGATTATGTTTTGGTGTTTCTATTTGAAATTTTGAAGTGGATTCTTGGTATTACATTTCATTTAAGATATGCCGGAGTACGACAATTTTAACTTTTCGTGCAGGGAAAACACAAATAATATGAATTTAGTCCATATGATGGCTGATTTGCTTTTTATTCGTCAAGTAAATATATATTTAAGTTACTTTTGTAAATTTGCTTGGTATCCATTGTTATTCATTCAAACATAGTTTTGTTTCTTTTTTCCTAATATTTTCTACCTCTATATACTTTTCCTTTCTTTTTTTTTTCCAGGAAATAAGTTTTTATTTTCAATGATTGAAATTATAAATATACATTTTAAATATGTTATATGGATCATAACATATCTTAAACCTTTATATATTTTTAGTCCCTTTCTTCGTTATCTTAACTTTTTTATATGTTTAGTTTTTTTCATTAGAAAAGTTTTAATCTATCTACCTTGTATAGCAAGGGGCCATGCTAGTACAAATTATATCAGAGGGGACTCTTTATCATATAAACAAATTGTATAAGAGGTGGATATCAAATGACTAAATTTGATGGAAGGTGATTGCAGATAGACCCGTCTTTGATATTATATGTTGATGTCATGAAGGATTTTATAGAATACTGTTACCCGAAACTATTCCTTTTTTCTACTATATGTGGTACAAACTACAAAGTTAAATTGTCAATACATGCAATACTGTTTAACTAATATGATTTGACGTAAACCTAATAATAACTCCACCCCCAAGACTTACAGAAAATTATAAGCCACATGTGGCTGGAAAAGTGCAGCTGGCTATCTATTGTTTAGGTTGCAGTTTGTCACGTTTATGAGTACACAAAATCATCCATTAATCTCCTGACATGCTATCTAATGTTAGATCAATATGAATGAATTTCTTTTTAGTTTCTAATAAATACAATTTGTTGGCAAAAACAAATGAAAATTGTAACATAAATGAAAGAAAGCGTTCCTATTTGCTGATAAAAAGTGTTCAAGAATAGTGGTTATTGTTGCTCTCTTATACCATTCAAGAAAAGTGTTCCTGACCGTATTTGCATGAACTGGTTTTGAATACAATTTTTCAGAAAATGTAACAGAAGTGAAAGAATACAAGGTAGAAGTACAAAAAGAACAAAGTCTTTTTAGTCCAACGATGGCGAAAATGCGAAGAAATATGGAGCAAAAAATGTTTCAAAAAAGATACAGTGGCTCATGATACGAGTTGCATCGAGGATCAATATGATTAAAAAAAATTATATAGAACCAAAAGACATTCTACCAATACAAAATCAAAAGATATTTTCAAAGCAAATATTATGAAATTAAAACAATACAGAACCTGCTACAAAAGGAACAAATTTGAGCAATTTCAATAAGAAACTCTTAGCCAATTTAATTGATTGGATATACACAAGCTTTTGGATTTTACGAAGCAAAGTCATCTTCGTCCAATTATATTAATTAAGCTTTATTTAAAGAATCTATTAGCATTGCCAAAAAATTTGTGCCATAAATTTATCACGTAGCCACCAGTTTGGTCGATTGATTGGATTTACTCAAATTATATGATACTGATATCAATATATCATATATCGAATGAAGATCAATGGTGCAAAAGGATCCGTGAATCCAATGAAATTATCGAGTTCTCTTGGTGCATAACAAGGTGAAGAGGCTTTCAAAAAAAACAAAAAAGATAAAAGAGTAGAAAATAAATTAAGAAACATCAACTAATAAATTCAAGTGGGCCATTGATACGGGGAAAAAAAATCCCAACCAAATCAATTGGTGTACATATGGTAATATATGTGGCACTATGAGTAAAAGTTTGGGAATTAATTTTTCTAAAAGTAATATTGTGAAAAAAAACTCGAGAAAATGGGCGGTGGACACGTCTTGCCATACTCGACTTGTTTCTAAGTATAGGTTCAGATCAACTATAAAGTTGAAATTTGAAGACACTGATTTAAATAAATTTTTACGTATTTTTGTCTATATTAGTGTATTTTCTAATTACATAAGTAATCGTATATCGAATAAAAATATGATTCTCTATAAAATATCATTTCCCGCTATTCGTGCACTAGCATATTACACACATACAAAAAACAATGGGAAACTCATTAGAAATCAAATACATTTTGTCTCGAAAAAATTATGAAACTATTCTTCGATTTAAAACACTTATTTCACCAACTTTTCAATTAAAAAAATCCAACACCTAAGCTTACTAATTTTCTGGTTTTTGTTTGAGTTTAACATGTTATTTAAAAATATTTTTTTATTATTTCAAGAAATTAAAATTTTCTATGTAGCAATCTCAAAACAATGTTAAATAAATAATTTTCATAATAAATTACAATTAGTTTCTTAATGTAAAAGGCTAAGAGATGACTGAATCCAAAATTTATTAATCATAACTATTGTTTTTTGAAGTTTGACAATTAATAAATTAATGGAAAAATAAAGCACAAGAGAGTTTATGACCATATTGTGGTCCCCTTTTAAAATAGCATATATGTTAGGAATTTCATGTTAGATGTTTTGATGATGACACTTAGGAATCTTGTTAGACTCCAAAGTTATGTACGCTTAAATTTCATAGATACATTGTATAAGCATTTGAACATTAGAAATGTATAGGCTTTATTTTATCTTTTACTTTTCACATTCTTAGATCAAGAAGTCGGTTAGATTAAAGCGTTTGATACTTTCTGAGTGAGCTTATCAAGACTGCGAAATCTGAAGACTCCAAGCGTCCAATAAATCAATAGTGAATGAAGTTTGAAGAAGTTCACTCTAAGCGCCTGACATGTTCTGAGTGAGGTGTCAAGTAACTAAGACTGAAGTCTCAAGCGTCTACACTTCTAAATAAAGTCTGAAGACTTCTTCAAGCATCTAAACATTAAATAGTCCTCCAGATTATTTGGAACTTTCAGCTCATGAATGAAGCGTCTATCAAATGACAATCATTCTCCTGAAGCGTCAGATCGAAAGGAGTTTAATGCAAATATTCTCAGTGCATTAAATGTCAACGGGCATTTAATTCAAATGCATTAAATGCTGATAAGAGCATTAAATGTGATAAGCACTTTCAGACGTACGGAGAAGCCACCCTATTGGACTGTCAACACTTCAAAGACTGCAGCACCAACTTTTGTGCAGCAGATTTTCAGGAAAAAGGACAAAAGTTGTTCACTCGCGAAAGTGAGAGACAAGCGCCCTTGCATGTGTCAAACGGACACTTTTTCCAAGAATGCCTATAAATAGAACTTCAACAATAAGCCAAACAGAGAACAATTTTTATCAAGCCAAATTGCTGTTGCATTGAAGTCTCATTCCTTAAACTCTCAGAAAAGTCAGAATACCAAAGAAAATATTTTCTTTGCTTTTCATCAAATCCTAAGACAGTCAACCCAATATCTCAAACATTCTTTTTGAAGAAACTACTCTACTACTGAGATATTCCAGTTGTTTGAACTTCATCAAAATCAAACAAACTCTTTTAGAAAAACTCCTATTCAAGCCTCGCGATCTGTGTGAAGTCGAAGTTGGATACTTGCATTATTTCTGGGTGAAAGAAGCAAGGTGATTGAAGTGATTTGGAGCAGAAATCTGTGTGATCAAGGAGCTCAAGTCATCGACATCCATCTCTCCCTAATTTGTAGAAGATTCTGTGTGATTCTTTGAGAATCATTTTAGTGGATTGCCTCCAAGTGTTCGAGAAGAAGAAGGACGTAGTTGGGATTACACCACCCAACGAACCTTACAAATATTGTGTCATTTACTTTTCAGTCAAGTCTTTTATCTATCATATCATTGCATAAATTGATTAAGTAAAACACAATTAAACGCTAAGCAACTAAGAAACCTCTTGTGACGCTAAAGCTTTTAAAAAGAAGACTACAAAAATCATTTCGCTGTGCTAACACTGATTAAAGAACTGAACGCTTAAACCTACTTGGTTAAAGTATTCAAATCTTGAAGTCTAAATTAACTTTCTAAAAATAGTCTTCATCAGACGCTTCGCCAAAGCGCCAATATTTTTAAGTAAATGCTTAAGTCAAGCGTTAGACACTTCAAGCGTCTATCTTTTCAAGCGTCCAAAAATCTTTTAATACAAAATCTTTTGAAGTCGAAAAAGACTTCAGGGTCTATTCAAACCCCCCCCCCCCCTTCTAAACCCTTTCGTATGCCACTTGGGACCAACAAGTGGTATCAGAGCGGTTAAAATTGAAATTTTAAAATTTCCAAGCATAACTGCTTGTTTAGATCTTTTTCTTTCAAAATCTAGTTGTGTTTAAAAATTTTCGATATGGCATTTGCTAAAGTTCCCAAACTGACTGAATCAAATTTTGACACATGGAAAGTTAAAGCATTTACATATCTCTGTTCATGTGATGATGACATGTGTGATATTATTTCAGATGGACCAATCAAAATATACAAAGTTATCACAAGAGCGCCTGGAGCCACGGAAGAAACTCCCGATGGTTACGTTGAAAAACCAAAACAAGAATGGACTCCAGATGAGCGTCGAAGAGCTAATTTGGACAATGTTGGTCGTAACGCTCTATATACGGCTATTGGTGATAATGACAACTTATTTAACAAGATCAAGTCTTGCAAAACTACTAAAGAAATATGGGATAAGTTGGCTACGATTTGTGGTGGTTCAGCTCAAATCAAAGAAAACAAACTTTCCATTGCCAAGGAAAAGTTTAACGAATTTAAGATGCTACCCAATGAAACGTTAGAGCAATTGGATATAAGATTTACAGCTCTAGTTACAGAACTTACATCGTTGGGAATGGACTTACAGAACCGAAAAATGGTGGTTAAAATCTTTAGAAGCTTACCAAGTAAATTCTTGATGAAGACAACCGCTATGAGAGAATCAAATATGCTGGATCTCCTAACTCCAGAAGACGCCTTTTCAGAGCTAAAAGCATTTGAGTTCGAGTTGAACTCTGCTAGTGATATTGTGAGTAGTCCAGTGATTGAATCTGGAGCGCTTATTGCATCAATCAAAAGTAAATCGGGTAATAAAGGAAAGAATTCAGATATCAATGAGGAAGAAGAGTTGGCTTTGCTGAATAGATTCAGGAAGTTCTTGAGATATGAAAAGAAAGGAAAAGGTTTCAATAATCAAGGACAAAGTTCATATCAAGCGCCTTCTCCTGTGCAACAACAGTTTCAAGCGCCTCAGTATTCTGTTCCTTCACCCCAAGTGCCTGCTCAATACCAAGCGTCTACTCAAAGTCTCCCAGCTCCAGTGGTCTCAAAACCACACATTGCAAGGTTAACAAATGAACAAAAGATGAAAACTAATCTTTGTTATAATTGCAGGAAACCAGGGCACTACCAGGTAAATTGCCCTTATCCAAACGTATCCAAGCCCTCAAGGCAGGATTACTTGGATAGAAACCAATTCAGGAGTAACCTTCATCAACAAGATTTGCTAGCGGAATCAGAACCAGCATCCGCACCTGAAGATTTAGAATCATCAGAAGAAAGTAGTGATGATGATGAGCCATTAGATGACTCAGCGCTCATATGTCTCATGGCCAAAGATGATGAAGCATTTCCTGAGGTAATCAATGAATTATCAATTCCTCTTTCTTATGATGAATTACTTGACAAAGTCAAAGAATACCACAATGAATGTCAAGAAGCTGCCAAAATATATCAAAATGATCTCGCTATTATCTCATCACTCACAAGAGATAAAGTGACGCTCAGAGCAGAGTTGCGAGTTCAGCAACAGTGCATTGAGAAGAACCAATCGCTTGAGAGTGAAATTATTCAATTGAAAGGTGATCTTGATATAATAGTCAAGAGAGAAGCTGATTTGATCGCTAGACTTGCTAAATCAGAGCAGCTCATCTCATCATTATCAAAAGCTTCTAGACAGCTGGATAATGTGACTGAAGTAACCAGATTATTTGGTGAGAAGACCGGTTTAGGATGCGATAAACTCGGTAAACAACCTAATAAATTTGATGTTACGGCAAACAACAAAGGAAAGGGTGTTATCTTTGTTGAAAAAGGTTTACAAGGTCAAACACAAAATGAACCTAGTGACAATGGTAAGAGGCCAAATGAGAAAGTCAAAGCTAACTCAGGCAAGGGTAAGGCTAAGGCAAATGATTCACAAAGACGGGTTTATCCAAACACTCAAAAGGCTAAAGATAAGACTGACCACTGTGAATCAAGCGCTAAGCGTCCAGCACCAAAAGTGCAACCCAAGCCAATGTCAAGAAAATATCAGCGTCAATATCCAAGACAGTCAAGATCATATTAAATATACTATGATAATTATGATTATGACTATTATTATAATCGAGGATATTATTATACACCCAAAAAGCACACACAGCACAATGTGAAACCCAAAAAGGCCAGTATTCCTACAATGAAGACGAGGCAAATATGGGTTCCTAAAGTTCTAATTCAAACTAACAAGGTTACTAATGTTGAAGGACCCAAGCAACAATGGGTACCTAAACAGAAATAAAACTTCCCTTTTTGATTGCAGGTACCTAGAGCTAGAGCCGATACATCTGTATGGTACTTTGATAGTGGATCGTCAAGGCACATGACTGGTTCCAAAGATCTTCTGATCAACTATCAAGCTGCCAATGGTCCTCAGGTTGTATTTGGTGACAACTCCAAAGGTAAAACCAAAGGTATAGGTACTGTGCATAGGGGGAACATCTTGATAAGTGATGTTTATTTTGTTGAGGGTTTGAAGCACAATTTATTAAGCATAAGTCAATTCTGTGATAAAGGCTTTGAAGTCATATTCTCAAGTGACTATTGCTATATAAAAGACGCTAAGACTAAGTCTACTAAATTGAAAGGAAAAAGAACTAACAACGTATATTTAGTAGATTGGGGTTCAACACATGATAACAACCCAACTCTAAAAGTGAATCTAAAATGGGTTGGTTATGGCATAGAAAAATGAATCACCTCAACTTTAAGACAATCTCTCAGCTAATAAGTCAAAATCTACCAAATGGACCATTTCATAAGGATCGTCTTTGTGACGCTTGTCAAATGGGTACAAGTTAAATCATTCAAGAGAAAACCTCATCTATCTACCTCTAGAATACTTGAACTACTTCACATGGATTTGTTTGGACCTGTTCAAACGATCAGTGTAAGCGGTAAAAAGTATACTTTGGTGATAGTAGATGATTTCTCTAGATTTAGAATTTCTTTCATCCAAAGATGAAACATGTGACAAGTTAACAACGCTTATTCGGCAACTTCAAATATTGAAAAATCTTAAGGTTGCAAGAATGATCACGGTACTGAACTAACAAGATTGTTGAGAAGTTTTGTGCAGAAAATGGAATACATCATGAGTATTCAGCTTTGGTGTTGAGCGCCGGAACCGACGCTTAAGGAAGCTGACTATAGCAGAATCCAAAGATTTTGGGCCGAAGCGGCCTGTTTGCTGCATGATCAACAAACAGCATGGAAAACTCCATTGTGGAAGGGAGTAAGCCAAATGTTTCATATTTTCACGTCTTTGGTTCTAAATGTTTTATCCTCCCAAAGCCTAAAACTTTTGATCCTAAAGCGGATGAGGGAATCTTTCTAGGCTACGCCAATTCTCAATAAGATCAAATCAGAATCTATTCATGATGATGCTCAGTTGAAGATCTATGTCAAGTCTAAATTACTTTGATGAAGATACTGACGACGATGATGAGAAGTGGATTACTCACTCTTTCATGTAAGAAATGCTGATGATCGTCAAGGAATTGTGTGGAGCGCTTAGTCAAGCGTATGTTCCTCAAGCGCCTGTCCAACCAGACAGACCTCATCATACCTCAGATTATTGGAGATATTACCTAGAGCCGCTACGTTCAATGACTATGTTGCAAGCTTTCTATCTCAAATGGAACCTTAAGCGACCCAAGTTGGATTTATGCTTAATCAGTTCGAACCTAGTTCACCAAACTAGATGGGTATATAGAAACAAGATGGATGAGAAGTGTTATAAGCTCAAGGTGCCAAGAGGAAAGTATACGCTCGTCTTGAAGCAATCCGCATGTTTCTAGCATATGCAGCGTTCAACAAGTTCATGGTGTATCAAATGGACGTGAAGAGTGCCTTCCTGAATGGTAAACTCCAAGAAGAAGTGTATGTGGAGCAACCACCAGGATTCATCAACAATCATGGTAAGGGTATGGTTTACAAGCTAGAAAAAGCACTTTACGGGCTTAAGCAAGCACCCCGAGCATGGTATGACACTCTCTCTATCTTTCTTATTGGTAAAGGCTTTTCAAAAGGCAGCGTTGACACAACGTTATTTAAAATTACCAATAACGAAGACATTCTCTTAGTCCAAATTTACGTTGATGATATTATATTTGGTTCTACTAACAAGCGTCTGTGTGAGAAATTTTCGAAAATGATGCAAGAACAATTTGAAATGAGCATGATGGGTGAATTAACTTTCTTCTTAGGACTACAAGTTAAACAACTCCCTAATGGCATATTTATTAATCAAGCTAAATATACGAGAGATATGATTAAGAAATTCGGTATGGAAAATGCATCATATTCAAAAATTTCAATGAGCCAAACTCTTAAGTTAGATAAAGATGAAAGTGGAAAGAAAGTTGATATTACTAATTATAGAGGTTTCATCGGTTCACTTCTTTATCTTACTGCCAGCAGACCTGATATTATGTTTTCGGTATGCATGTGTGCACGATTTCAAGCTGATCCTAAAGAGTCACACTTAATTGCTGCCAAGAAGATCCTTAAATACCTAAAAGGCACACAGAATGTGGGCTTATGGTATCCTAGGGATTCTCCTTTTGAACTAATTGGTTACTCAGATGCAAATTTTGCAGGTTGCAAAATAGATCGTAAAAGCACTAATGGTACTTGTCAATTTCTAGGTGATAGGTTAGTTTCATGGCATAGCAAGAAACAACAATCCATATCTACCTCTACAGCTGAAGCTGAGTATGTAGCTGCAGGAAGTTGTTGTGCACAAGTATTATGGATGAGGCAACAACTCAGAGATTACGGAATAATCTTAGGTCCAACCCCCATTCATTGTGATAACCAAAGCGCTCTAACCATGACTCAAAACCCTGTTCTTCATTCCAGAACCAAACACATTGACATTAGATACCATTTTCTTTGTGACCACGTTCAAAAGAAAGATATCTCCATGCACTTCATTGGAACTGACAAACAATTGGCAGATATTTTCACCAAAACACTCAATGAACAACGTTTTCTCACTTTGAGAAGTGAACTAGGTATAATTGATTTAAACGCTTTATCATCAAACATCATACTTTATTAGACATATAATTTAGGGGGAATCCACTTGATTTATGTCTAACAGTCTTCTTTGAAAAAAAAATAAAAATGGTACAAGTTATCAAATTTAGGGGGAACCCTAAAATTGTACTTGAACATAACTGTAAGCATCAATGATCAAAATTTTCAGATGCATGATCATCAACGCTCAGTATTATTTTTGCATAAAAATACTTTGACTTTAAGCGTCTATATTACAACAGTTATAATAAATACCAACCAATGGTATCAAGTTAAGCGTTGAAACTATTCCAATCAACTCTTAATATAAAAATATTTTCTTTACAAGCCATGCATAAAGTTTCCAAACTTCTTTCGAAGTAGTGGATAGAATCAAAAGTCTATTTTGTACTCTACTCGCATGCTTCTATCACATCAAACTGGCGGCTAATCAAAAGTTTCTTTTTCAAAATGACGGTTCAGAGATAGTACGTGTTTGTGTACGTGTCAGTGTACAAACGGGCGCGTGTGTTACACTCTGAAAATGCCAAACATTTTTAAAATTTTAACTCGGATGCCAAATCTTTATATATGAGAATTACCAAATGTAACTTCTCTCTATTACACAAAACCCGCGTCCGCAGTTAATGAATTTATGGCTGAGATTCAAAACTCGTTACACGTGTCTAAATCCTACAGAGACTAGAGAACACAAGTTTCAAAAATTCTTTGTTGTGTCATTTAAAATACAAATTCTGCAGAAAGATAACTCACTTTTACTCAAACATATCTGCAAAACTTACTCTCTCTCTCTCTCAAAGCAAAAGAACATCTCAGTTCATCTCTTTCACTAAAAACAAAAATGGCACCAAAGAAATCTTCGTCTACTTCTGCCGAACTGACCATCAAGGTGACTGAAGGCCTTGTTGTCGACTGGAAATTTCTCTATGAACAACCTCAGATCAACCTAACGAACATGATGGACATGGTCGTCAAAGCTGGGCTCAGACCATTCTTGACCCAATACTCTTATATGTTTCCAACTGAAGTTGATACCTTTCGGAAGACTGCTAAACTTTCAGAGGACAAGAAGTCTATCTCCTGTCTAATTCCTCTATCCAAGAAGGAGTCTCCCAAGGAATTTATCTTATCTGCTTCTACCATTGCCAAGAACTTCAATCTTCCAAATGAGGGTGAAGCATTGGATTGCGTTACCTTAAAACAGATCAAGGAAGCCTGGACAACCATGAGTGCGTACGACGATGTGCCCTACACTCAATACTTCGAAAAGAAAGACCTGGTGTCCAAATACCAGCTGTTGGCTGATTTCTGCAGCAAGATCATAGAATGCCGAGTGGGAACCTTTGATAAGGTGAACCCAGTACAATTTCAGATGATGACCGCTATACTCCTCAACATCAAAATCAACTGGAGTGAGTACATTTTTGGAAGGTTTCAGGACAGTCTAAGCGCCTCGAATAAACCTTATGGACTCGTTCTAAGCGACCTGTTGTACAAATCAAAGTGTGTATACTCATCTGGATTTCCGTTCAATAAGTCCAAGTTGCTGGGAAAAAGGATTCTGAATAATCTCTTCAATCCTCCGAAAATTGGTGGTGCTGCTAAACCACTATCTAAGCGTCTGGAAGTACGTCAAGCGTCCGCTAAAGAAGCGGAGCGTCCAGTGCCAGAAGAAGCTGTGAAGCGTCCGGCTGCAACAAATAAGAGGGCTCCCAGAAAGCCCAAGGTTCAATTTGCCGCCTCCTCTCAAAAGATTGGTGAGGAAACCGATGAGGATGCAGAGGACAAGCTACCTCTCAAAAGAAGGAAGCTGGAAGGGATCATCAAACAAATAGACTTTGAAGAACCAGCTGCTGATCCTCCCGCTCCACCGTCTAAGCTCGTTGAAGGAGTCAACGTAAAGAAAATCTTCAAGCGTTCCAGGACTAGCAAGCATCGAGTTGCTCCTGTTCCTGAAGAGCCTGAGACTGTTGAGCCAAACGCTCAAAGAATTGCTGTTGAGACTAGTTCTCAGGGTAAGTTTATTTCTTCCCACAGCATTTCTATTCCTACATCTGTAGAAGATCCTGCTCTTATAGAGGATAGCTCTCGTATTTCAGCTATAGTTCCATCCGCTGCTGAGGCGTCAACAGATGTCCTCCTGGATGTTGATATGACAGAAGTTGTCACTATTGCTAAAGATATTGCCGCAGAAGTTGCTGCAATTGAAGCTGAGGAACCTGCTACTACAGAGGTTCAGACTCCTATCCCTGTTCAGGCTATAACAGAGGCACGCTCAGAAGGTCAGAGTGTTGCTGAAGATGTTCCAGCGCCTAGCCACTTCTTCAAACTCGACCCACTGAAGACGATTGATCATTCAATCAACTATATGCCTCCAGTTTCTGAAGAAGAATTCATTCCAGCTGGCTATAATGAAGAATGTTACATTGTTGCTGAAGCTGATTTAGCTAAGATAATTGATAGAGATCGAGCTCTTGTGGAAATGCTGTTTAGTACCGAAGTCACAAGCGTCGAATTTGCGTACTACTTGGCACTTGCCAATGGAGATCCTCTACCTCCTACCCCAGCGTCTATACAAATATTTGAAAAATGGGGTACTGATAGAATTCCACAAGGGGATGTGGACTTAGCTTACTTCATGGATATGGGACGCAGCAAGCCTTCAGGTTTTGCTCCAAAAAACTACAAGATTAGAGCCTATGAGCGTCTACCTGTGGAGCTTTTAAATCCTGAAGAGGAAATCTTAAACAAAGAGGGTTATTCCCACTTTCGTTCAGTTGTGCACAGTGCTGCTAATCAGAGTCTTCCAAACCCATTAAGATTGTGGACAAATAAAAGTCCCTATATCGGTGAGCGTCCTGCCTCTCTAAACGCTCTCATTCAAGAAGAGGCTGATTAGTTCTTACAAAGCATCCTGGATGCAAAATATCAACCTGATAAGCATCGCTTTGAAGCCATCCGAGATATACATCATGAAGGCTTTCGTGCCATTCTGAATGCAGGCACAACCTTCTGCATGAATGAGGTTACCTGGTGCGAAACCTACGTTGGCCAGCGTTACAAGTTTGAAGACCTGGTCAAGGAACCTCACTTGTTCATAATCGGCATGCTAAATAAAAGAAGACAGTTTGCTCGATATTGCTTACAGCGCCGAGAAGCAAGAGTTGGGCCACTTGCTCTCTTACCATCTTTTCGTCAACCAATAGAACGCTTTCTGCGTGAAGCGTTGGCTAGGATCGCAGATTTGCCAATTAACTATTGTGGCCAAGCGTCAACAAGCGGAACAAAGCCTACTTCAGATTTGACGCTTACACCTGGCCAGCAGGAAGACAACATCAGACATATGTTGAAGATGCTTCCTCCGTTACGGGATTTCGACAACGTCTTCACTGCAAACCCGAGAAAGCCAAATGGATCCATTATAAGACCTCTTTTTGGATATCCATTGCTCTTCTCTTTCCGACAAGAACTGATAGAACACTATACCTATGTTCTCTCTTTACTCGAAAGAAATCCGGACATCTCGCGTGCAGCCTTGCCTTACGTTGAAGAATACATGGCAATGTACGTATCCGAGTCTGAGCGTCCATTGGAGTTGCCAAAAGATAGAGTGCTACGCTTTTCATTCACTCAACGTGACGATGCTCTATTCTTTATTAAGGCTCCTCATTGCAAGATCTTTGTTAACCACATGCTCCAGATCTTAGGACCAAGTTGGGTCATAGCAATGGACACTCAAATCCGCACTCTAAGTGATTTCTCGACCATTCCTATTTCTCGAGTAAATGAGTTAATCAACAGTTCATCAACGGAGTTTGCTGATTCAGATTTTGGAAGGCTCAACTTCAGATTCTGTGACTTTAGTCATCTAACTACTGTCTCTTCTTTACCTTCCACATCTGATACAGAAGTTGCCTTAGCGCCCATAGTGGAACCAGTTCAAGCGTCTCAACCAGAGGCTGTGCCTGACGCTTCAACTTCACATGTTCCAACGGTTGCTGAGATAGCAATCCATCCGTCTGTCTTCAATCCAGATTTTCAACAACCATCTATAGAGTCACTAAAGCACACTTCAAGATTTAAACAACCAGCTGCCTCTCCGAATGTGCTTCAAACATTTGTGCCTCTCCTCACTGAAGCGTTGGAAGAGATGAACGCTCAAGCGTCCAATCATGCAGAATCTCTCCACTGGATCAAGGAAGACTTAGCTAAGATCGAGAAGGAGAATATGAGCGCTCAAGTTGCTCACATGCGCGGAGCTGCTGATGCTGCCGTAGATACCGCTCTTTCTCGTATGCAGACGATGATAGATGGACTTGCAGCTAATCAAATTGCTATGAAAGAATCTCTTGAAGCAAAATTTGATGCATTGGCTGCATCCATGGTCCAAATGGCTACTCAAATTGCCATTCTTACTGAAGCTACAGTAAAGGCTGATGATGGCAATAAGGGGGAAAAGAGGAAAGCTCATGCAAGTTCAAGAGCTCAATCAAGTTCTAAGCGTCAAGAAGTGAAGCGTCCAGAGCCGAAAAATCCACAAGATTTTGTCTTCTTGCCACCTCCTCCTCCTTTGCCCGAATCCAATTACCCTTCATGGGTTGCCGCCACGGGAATTCCTAGTAGAAGAACTGGTTTTCCTCCCATCGCTTTCAGAGCAGATATACCTGTGCCATCTCAAGCGCTACTTGAACAATTCAATATACCGATGGAGCGAGCACCACTTCCAGAGCCTACTACTCCTCAAGACTTGGCTGTGGAAATGGAATTCTCAGACTTATCTCAAGCGTTCAGAGCAGTTCTTAGGCATATGGGTATTGATCCATCCGAATGGGATCAACGGCATACAGTGTATGAAACAAGGAGAAAAAGGGAAAATCGCTTTGTAATTGACAGAGATCATCAGATAATGATCACCCTTCAAGATCTCTTCGAAGAAGCCATCAGAACAGAAATGATCAGACGACGAAATCTTACCAGAAGAAAGTAGATCATGATAACTCTTTGTAATTTAACCCTCTCTTCTGTTTCTACATAGTTTGTAAAATGTATGAATTCTCCGCATATATATAAAGTACATTTTTCAGCTGAAACATCTCATTGAAGCTTAACTAACTCTAACTTACTAACATAACGCTTATTAACTTTGGCTGTCGTAACTCTTGAACTATAAAAGAGTAAGTATTGCCATCATCAAAAAGGGGGAAATTGTTAGGAATTTCATGTTAGATGTTTTGATGATGACAATTAGGAATCTTGTTAGACCCCAAAGTTATGTACGCTTAAATTTCATAGATACATTGTATAAGCATTTGAACATTAGAAATGTATAGGCTTATTTTATCTTTTACTTTTCACATTCTTAGATCAAGAAGTCGGTTAGATTAAAGCGTTTGATACTTTCTGAGTGAGCTTATCAAGACTGCGAAATCTGAAGACTCCAAGCATCCAATAAATCAATAGTGAATGAAGTTTGAAGAAGTTCACTCTAAGCGCCTGACATGTTCTGAGTGAGGTGTCAAGTAACTAAGACTGAAGTCTCAAGCGTTTACACTTCTAAATAAAGTTTGAAGACTTCTTCAAGCGTCTAAACATTAAATAGTCCTCCAGATTATTTGGAACTTTCAGCTCATGAATGAAGCGTCTATCAAATGACAATCATTCTCCTGAAGCGTCAGATCGAAAGGAGTTTAATGCAAATATTCTCAGTGCATTAAATGCCAATGGGCATTTAATTCAAATGCATTAAATGCTGATAAGAGCATTAAATGTGATAAGCACTTTCAGACGTACGGAGAAGCCACCTTATTGGATTGTCAACACTTCAAAGACTGCAGCACCAACTTTTGTGCAGCAGATTTTCAGGAAAAAGGACAAAAGTTGTTCACTCGCTAAAGTGAGAGACACGCGCCCTTACATGTGTCAAACGGACACTTTTTCCAAGAATGCCTATAAATAGAACTTCAACAACAAGCCAAACAGAGAACAATTTTTATCAAGCCAAATTGTTGTTGCATTGAAGTCTCATTCCTTAAACTCTCAGAAAAGCCAGAATACCCAAGAAAATATTCTCTTTGCTTTTCATCAAATCCTGATACAGTCAACCCAATATCTCAAACATTCTTTTTGAAGAAACTACTCTACCACTGAGATATTCCAGTTGTTTGAACTTCATCAAAATCAAACAAACTCTTTTAGAAAAACTCCTATCCAAGCCTCGCGATCTGTGCGAAGTCAAAGTTGGATACTTGCATTATTTCTGGGTGAAAGAAGCAAGGGGATTGAAGTGATTTGGAGCAGAAATCTGTGTGATCAAGGAGCTCAAGTCATCGACATCCATCTCTCCCTAATTTGTAGAAGATTATGTGTGATTCTTTGAGAATCATTTTAGTGAATTGCCTCAAAGTGTTCGAGGAAAAGAAGGACGTAGTTGAGATTACGCCACCCAATGAACCTTACAAATATTGTGTCATTTACTTTTCAGTCAATTCTTTTATCTATCATATCATTGCATAAATTGATTAAGTAAAACACAATTAAACGCTAAACAACTAAGAAACCTCTTGTGACGCTAAAGCTTTTAAAAAGAAGATTACAAAAATCATTCCGCTGTGCTAACACTGATTAAAGAACTGAACGCTTAAACCTACTTGGTTAAAGTATTCAAATCTTGAAGTCTAAGTTAACTTTCTAAAAATAGTCTTCATCAGACGCTTCGCCAAAGCGCCAATATTTTTAAGTAAACGCTTAAGTCAAGCGTTAGACACTTCAAGCGTCTATCTTTTCAAGCGTCCAAAAATCTTTTAATACGAAATCTTTTGAAATCGAAAAAGACTTCAGGGTCTATTCAACCCCCCCCCCCCCCACCTTCTAGACTCTTTCGTATGCCACTTGGGACCAATTAATAACGTTATTAACTAATTTGCCTGTGGATAAGAAGGCATGTTTGTTGTGTTAGTTTATCTCTTTCTGTATGATCATAAGCAAGACCCTTCATAAAAATAATTTTTTTATAATTTATTTTATGCTTTTAAAAATTATATAATTAAATGCAACAATAATCATCACTACCCTACTTGTAATTTTAAACATTCACCTAAATCATCTCAACATAATTTCATTTTCTCACAAAAACCAATAGAAAAACCAAAAAATTCTAAAATAATAAAATACTGAGGGTTCGATTGGATGTGATGTTATTTCTCATTTCTTATTTTTTTCTTGGAAAATAAAGATTTTATTTTTAAGGGGATAGAGATATGATGATGAAAGTGTGTATTTATCAGTTTTTCTTTTTATAGAGAAAAGTGTAATGATAAGCATGAAGCAGTTTTTTGTAAGAATTTTCTTTTTAAGAAATCAATATGAATGAGTTTCTATTTTATAAGAAAATATAGACAAGTCTGAGTTAGACCCATTGATTAACACATCCAAAAATATGCGAAGTATATATTATTCCGCATATTGCGTCATTTCGAATCAAGATATGCGATTATTTTGAAGTCTATATTAAGATATTGGAAGACAAAATCCCTTTAAATTATTGGATGAAATATCTAATTATGAATAGTAAAAAACATTGATTTTTTTGAGCGAAATGCCAATCAAACTCTTTTTCAAAGAAATTTGAGTTTTTTTCTAGGGAATATTGACTACAACATATTTTTTAAGATATTTTTAAAAGATGTCAAATAAATGAATTTTTTTATTAAAAAAAATCTTTGAAAAATTAAAAAATGAGAAATAACGTGTCATCCATCCAACTGAAAAAAATTGCCCCTTCAAAAATTAAAAAGAAGATTAAATACTATTATTTTTCAGGTATATTCAACTCTTTTGTACTTTTCTATAACTTCTAAACCTCTGAAAATATGAAAAGATCTTCATGCCAAAAGTAATTTTGGAATAAAGGATGCCTAAATGATCACCAACTATCATGAACCAAATTTATAATGACTAAGTCATGGATGAGTGTTCCAGATCATATCTTCTATAATATTTTAGTATAATATATTAGAGTTACATTAATATTGAATAATAGAGACTTATATTTATATTATAATTTCTTGTTTCTTATTTTATTAATTGAAAATAAGTGTCTACTATTAATTAGTCTAACACCCATGTGTTATATAGAAGATGAACGCTAGACGAAAGAATTAATTAGTCACAATTAATGAGTACAATTTATCTTCATGGGAGTGTACTATGAATATGAAAATGGTACTTCAATTTTTTTTTCATGTAGTGTGAGGATCGATATTATGTGGTTAAGAAGTTTACATGTATTTTTTTATGTAGAGCTATAAATGAGTTCAGTACGTACCTAGAGTCAAATAAGTTGTTGTTCAAGTTTGTTTAAATTATTATTGAGCTTTAAAATTTGTATTTGAACTTAGTTTAGTTGTTAATCGAGCCGATCTCAAAAGTACTGTATGTAAATTCCTAGAACGTTAGAATTAATTTTCTATAAAAACCCTCCATATGTTAAGAGCCTCATCACCCCATCTTTACCACAAACACATATCTGAGCATAATTTCTCCTACTAATTCCTGTTTTATTTTTTCTCCATAAAACAAATCTGCCTTTTCATTTCCCTTCAAATTTTGCTCTAATATTTTCGTTGTATACAAATGGAGTTGGATTTAGCTCCTCAAAAGGCTGATACGACAGTATTTGAGGGAGAAGGTGGTGGGTATTATGCATGGACAGTTCCGGCGGTGGCGGAGTGGAGGCTCGGCGCCGGAAAACTAGTTCTGCAGCCACGTGGATTTGCGATGCCTCACTATTCAGACTGTGCAAAGATTGGTTATGTCATTCAAGGTAAGGCAGGATTCAACTTGTTAGTTAGTTTATTACTTTGTTATCGTTAATTTCTCCACAATGATGGAGAAATTAATTAATCCCATATTATGTCAATTTTTAAGGATTTTTAAGTTAAAATATTTAATTAAATCATTAATGAATCATCTATTTCCTTGAGATTTTTTAATCAAAACTACTTTTGCATTATTCTATAAGTTGGGACGCAGCCAAGATTGTACATCCGGAGGGGCGAATGAAAAATTATAGGGGGAAGTTTGATATTTATTTTATTTTGAGGGGGCAAAATTTAAAATACCAAAAACTTGTAGAGTAAAAAATGAGATTTCCAGAAGTTGAGCGGGGGTGGCTGGCACCACCACCACCACACCCCCTGGCTCCGCTCTAAATAGCTTGATCAGTGAAACTTTATTTGTTAGCAAATAAAACCAAACTTGATAAAAAATTTATGCTAATAAAGTTTGAAGTTCAGCTTTTATATGTTTCGACTCAATTAGGAGCATGATTCATGCTTGACTAGAATATTAATAAGAACTATTGATTCACATGCAACTGATTAGCAAAAGTTAGTAATATTGGTCAAGCTTGATCAAAGTGAAAAAGGAACTTTGCAAATTTTAGTTAGACCAAACGCGCCCAAATCACATCAGACCAAACATTCTGTTCAATAATTCATTTTTATGTGCTAATAAAGTTTGAGAAGTGGTAGGCATAGTCCTTTTATATGTTCCATCTTGGATTACTCAATTTAAATTGGTTTAAAAAATTATCTGCTAAAATAAAAATGCTAAATGACAATCCCGTATAGCATGATTCATGCTTGACTAGAATGATTAATGCAAGTGCACATTCTTTAGAATAGCTGACAGTTGGAATAAGAGATAAGAGGTGCAAGTTTGGTTTCTCACATACTCAAATGAGCATGTGAGTTAGATTATTGAGATAATTACGGAATCAAGTGCAACGTGCATAGATTTTTACTTGGAGTCAAGACGTACGGTATTGTAATGAACGAAAATGATTCGTGAACACAACGCGTGAAAGTGGTATAGCACCGAAAGTTTCTTTGTTTTTGCCCTTTTCCACCCCACTTGTTTTTTCTTTTCTTTCTTTACATCCACTTGAGCCGTAATTTCAGTTCAAGTAAATTTTACGAGAGCAACTAGTTTTTAAGCTTACGGAGTTTTATTTTAGTAGTTTTTTACTCCCCATTGGAAAAAGGCCACGAACCGGCAAGCGCTTTCTTCATTTTCTAGTTATTCATGTATCTTTTAATTGTTACTGTAGATAGACAATAATAATTATTAATAAAGTGTTTAATTAAGTTTTAAGTCTCTTTAATTTTTGATGTCATGCATTACGCTCCAATTCCGTGCGTACCAATCGAAATATTTTCCCAAATATTTATGGATAATTAGAGAAGAACTCTCATATATTATTTTCTACAACTACTATGTGATGAGTATGCAACTACTGCTCCACATTGGATGGAGACAGGGGACTTGATTGATTTATAAGCCCCAAGCTCCCTCTCCCTAGTGAGATGCCTTTTAAGAACAAATCATGAGGCTCGGGCCAAAACGAACAATACCTCGTGCAAGGACGTTCGTTGTGCGAGAAGGAAGTGCATACCACATCATTATGCGAATTATCCATCAATGAGTATTTGTTATGTAATTGATTTTTATATATCTTATTATATAGATGATGGAATTAATCATTTCTTAAAAAAAAATAGGTACTTGCACAGTTGGATTGATAACACCAAATAGTCCAGAAGAAAACATTTTGATAATCAAGAAAGGAGATGCAATACCAGTGCCTGTGGGAATTTTTTCATGGTGGTTCAATGGCGGAGATTTGGATGTTATTGTGATATTCTTGGGAGAAACAAGCCAATCTTATAATCCAGGCCAAATTGAGTATTTCTTTCTCACAGGAGCCATTGGTTTCTTGCAGGGTTTCTCTTCAGAATTCATAACCAAAATATATGACATTAGTGAACAAGACTCAATAAAGCTTGCAAAAAGCCAAACTAATGCTCTTCTTCTTGAGCTTGATGACCAAATTAAAATCCCCGATGATGATTCGAATTCGAACAAAGAAAAATTTGTTTTTAATCTCGATAATATACTTTCTTCCAATATTGTTACTGCTGAAATCACCGCAGATAATTTTCCTTTGCTTGAGAAAATAGGGTTAAGTGCCAGTCTGACGAGACTCCAACCCAATTCTGCTTTAGGCCCTTCGTATAGTACCGACCCGTCGAATCGGATATTTTATGTAATCAAAGGGAGTGGTACAATTCAAATTGTCGGTCTCAATGGTACACAAATTCTTGATGCTAAAGTGGAACAAGATCAATTGTTTGTTGTGCCAAAATTCTTTGCTATAGCCCAATTAGCAGGTGACCAAGGAATGGAGTTTTTCTCGGTCATTACTTCTTCAAGGTAAGCGTTACGTTACATTGATCGAGTAATTGAAACATTATCTTAATTTATTTCAAAGTAGTAGTTCATATCATATTTTATTTTCTTATATACGCGTCATAAGTTTTTTTTTTTGTTAAATATACGGATGGCGTGGATATTAAAAGAGTATACACATTATGTATGTGTAAATTAAATGGTTTAATTCATATCACATGCAGTTTAGTAGTATCCAACACTATAAAAAAATATGACATTGGTGACAAAAACACCGAATGACAATGTCAAAGTTGTCACTAATTATCAATTTTTAGTGACAAGAACTTTTGTTTTGTTACTAAAATATGTTCCACATGTTTAATATAGTGACAAAATTTGTATAAAAGTTGTCACTCTTGATAATTAGTGACAAAGAAATTGTTGTCACTATGGACAATTAGTGACACACCTTTTGTGACAACTTAGTGACAACAATTATAGTTGTCACTCTATTTGTATTATCACTAAATTGTCACTATATATGTGTCACTAATTGTCAAAAATGACAACTTTAAAGAAACTCTTGTCACTAAAAATTCTTATTGTGACAAAGCAAAAATTATTGTCGCTCATTATGTACATCTAGTGACAATTTTGACATTGTCGCTTCAAATTTTGTCACAAATATTACTTTTTGATGGAGTGCAAGTGGATGTGCTAACAGTTGAATATGTACACTATGATGTTATAAAGTAAAATGTAACATCATTATGTATCGTGAGCTAAATCAAATACGAGACGGAATATCATTTTGAAATAAAAAATATGAAGTGCTAAAATTAAATATGGGTATTTATTATTCACAAATAGAACGTGGTCGTTAATTATTCAAGATGATACTAATGATATCTCCCACCCATGCTTACAGGCCTGTTTTTGGACAATTATTTGGGAATTTATCAGCTTGGAATGCTCTATCTTCATCAGTACTACAAGCTTCATTGAATGTGGACTCCAAATTTGTGGAATTTTTCAAGTCCAAGAATGGAGGGGACAACAACAATTTCTGATGGTGATGACTGATAATTAAGTAATGATGAAGATCCATACAACATCGAGTAGTTTATCATTATATAAGCAATTTACTTGAATTTGATAATAATTATGTATTTAATTTGAGTTTGTAATAATTAAAATTAAACTTATTTCAGAACTAAACGTTTTGAATTTCCATTGCGCTACATTTTATATTATGAATAAAAATTATTTGCTTCATGCTAAAAAACACCGTTGGTATATGATCGGATCGAATCTTTTATCCCACAACGCCGGTGAGCAACTGACAAGTATCTATTTAAAAAAAATTGCTAATAATAATTCATTAAATAGTCATTTATCAATTATTATAAGGTAAAAAAATTCATGGCGAGCAATAAAAATATATATGTGAGGTACAAAGATTTAATTCATTATTATAATATATAATCATTTTATTATATTTGTACGCTTTTATTTGTAAAAGGGTATTGTCAATTTCTTAAAAAGAGAAATAAAGGTGGAGCACATATAATAATTTGTGGAGTGCCAATATCATTCCCCTTAATTTTATCAAAATCTTCTTATCAAATTTAATTTTTTTACACTGGCATCGAGTGTGCGTTGGCGACTAGTTTGTTATAGACTTTTCTCATGAAATTAAGATTTTTTACTACTTATTATTAGTCCATTTATCTAACAACTAAAATGCATTTATATGTCAATCTCAACATTAGGCATCAATATAGTCACATATACCGATTCGAAATAACACAATATGTCAAATAAGATCTAATTTGTCTATTTGTTAGTTGTCTTAATTGATGAGTCTAACTTAAATATATATGTCTGATTCTTTTAAAAAACAAAAACTAACCTATACCAATTTCTCACCAAAAAAAATTGAACAAAGAAAACACATCATTATTATATCTTTTTTTTTCTTGGGAAAAGTTCATCCAAACACATTTATAATATCAACCTTTTACTCTCTTAAATAAAAATGTCTTACTTTTTTCAAGAAAAAAGAAATTCTAAGACAAATTTTTCGTCCAATGGGGACATGGGCTCACATGGGCTCGCATAATAGTGATAGAAAAAAAAGGTCACCTAGTTAGAAAAGTCCATTTAAAGGCGCCAAACCACGGGTACCATAATATATTTTCTATGTACTTTTCAAATATACGCTATACGGGTAATTTAGATTTTTGTTATCGATTATCATATACTTTAAAAATTATGCATCTAATATATATAAAAGTGAATTCATATTTTCTTTTTACTAAATTTGGCTTAGACCTTAATCTGATCTTTTACTTAATTTTTAAGAATTATTCATTTCAAATATCAGGTTTTTCTTAAAAATTTTTTTTATATATATATATATATATTCAAAAGTAATTCATGGTTTTCCATATTAAAATTAGGATAAGCACTTCAATTATGTAACTGAACATACTTATTGATAACGTATAAAAATCGAAGGACTAGATCCGAGGACTCACAATGCAAAAAAGGTGGGATCCGAGGCCGAACGGTCGTCAGAGGTTGGGTCCGAAGATAACCGGCGATTTGTATCAACCTGCAAAACAGAACCCTGGGGTCGTCCCCAGGGGTAGGCCCTCCGATGCTTAAGTTAGAACTTGAGAGATGGCGGATTTGAAAGTGAAAGATTGGAAAAAAGGAATCCCCTACCTGGAGCCGAGGTCTCCTCTTTTATACCACGTTAGACCTCGGATTTACCCTAGATCCGGAAAAGGACTCCTGGGGAGGTTGGGATCCTTAGTTAAGTTTGAATCAAACCAAGAGACCTTGGCCAAACTAAAAAACCTTAACCTTAGCCCTTTGACTTAATTGTGATTGGTGCACACTTGTCAGATTTTGGTAACGCCACGTGTCACTTGATAAAATTACGAAATTACTCCTCATCACTTATGTTTTCAAATTTTTATTACGAAAAATAACTTACATTTTACTTTTGAAAATAATTTTGACATCAAAAGTTTACCAAATTATGTTGTTGAAGATGGTCTTTAATAAAAAAGTGAGTGACTATGATAAATTTTTTATGTTGAATATTTATTTACTTTTTAATATATTAAAATAAAGGTGTTTTGATTTTCAGTAAGATTTATTTGAATTTTGACCAAATAGCTAGATGGTTTTTTTAAACACATATACAAATTATATTAGAGGCCAGGGGCTCTTTATCAAATATATAAATTATATGAGAGGTAATTATCAAAAGACCAAATTTGATGGAAGGTGAATGCAGATAACTGGTCTTTGATATTATACGTTGATGTCATGAAAGATTTAATAGAATAGTATTACCCGGAACTATTTCTTTTTTCTACTATATGTAGTGCGAACTCCAAAATTAGATTGTCAATATATGTAGTACTGTTTAATTAATATAAGACGTAAAACTAATAATGACTCCAATCGTCAAGACTTAACAGAAATATATAAGCCACATGTGGCTGGAAAAGTGCAACTGGCAACCTATTGCTTAGGTTGCAGTTTGTCATCTTTATGAGTATACAAAATCATCCATTAATTAGTCCCCCGAAATGAACACAAGTCTATTAATGTTAGGATTCTTTTTATTATTTTATGAGCATTGTTGAATTTCACGTTCTGGAAAATACCTTGGAATCAGATTGGAAGTTTACTGGAATCAGAACTGGAAGTGTATGCAAACAGAAATGATTGAATCGAGGCGAGAGTCAATCTTCTGTCCTTAACATAATATTTCCACGCTAATTGTGGTACGGGCTGGTGCAATTGTGCCCAAGATACAACGATTCGCCTTTGACGTAGAACCATTTCAAACGTCAGAGTCTACGAATAATCTACTGCCTAGAGCTCTCAAGAATGACTTTCGAAGTTGTCATATGAGAATGCAGAATGGTGTATGAGAATGAGGCTGGAGGGTGCCTTATATAGGCAAGAAACCGTCTGGAACTTGAAAACTCAAAATTAATACCAGACTTTAATGCACCAAGTAACAGCTGACCGTTTCAGTTAACAGCTGAACATTTGGCTTTAAAGCTGAAACGGTCGACCATTCAACTTGAAACGGCAGCTTACCCTCTGGTACACATGAAATACCAGAGTAAATACAAGTGCGCACGAAATACCAGATTAAATACCACCTGTGATCGTGGCCAACAATCACACGTGAGTGATTTTTCATCTGCAATTGTTTCCTACCATTTGATCAAAAGAATCTGATGGTTAGGGATTTTTTGGGATTTAATTTTTACTTTTTTTTATCGGCAAGCGTATTTTATTCATTAATCAAAACTTACAAACTCACCTAGGCATACCCAGGGATCAACTTGCCCTCCATTTACTATGTACAGTCATCCATATTCTATTAACTAGCTCTTTTACAATATTTCTATTTTGAGTAAACATACGGGTATTTCTTTCCATCCAAACAAAAAAAATGAATGGCAACAAATAAAGCCCTTTTCCTACAACTCAATCTCGTTTTACCTTTACTGATTTGGGTCCCCATTTCACAACTTCATGCCAATCTGTCTTGCAACATGGGGTCTTCAGCTTCTGCCATACTGCCTGAGTAAATGCACACTGATAAAAGAGATGCTCTCGAGTTTCCTCAGCTTGAGCACAAAAAACACAATCCATGTCAGGCAGTTGCATCCAAACTCCCATCCGATCTTTAGTCTTCAAACAGTTTAGCATTGCTAACCACACAAAAAATTGATGCCTAGCAATTGGACCTTGACCCCAGACTAATTTTTTCCACACACTGCATCCTTGTGTTACATCATGTGATTATAGGCCTTGTTGATAGTGAACCTGCCATCCCTCTATCTATTCTGTATTTCATCCATATCATCTAAGAACTGATTCTTGATTGTAATCAGTCTCTTCCTCATCAAGGATTCTGAGCCTTCAATCTATGCCCTCTAAATATTACCTACTCTCAGATAGCACTCATGGACCCACTTGACCCACATGGAATCTTTTTCTGAGCTATGTGTCATACATGTTTAAATATTGCAGCAATATTCCACTGTGTCAGTGCAATAACTCCAAGCCCCCTTCATTTTTAGGCATACAAATATCTCTCCAACTGACAGAAGCTGGAGTTCTGCTCCATGCCTTCCCACTCCACAAAAAGGATTTGCACATTTTTTCAATTTCATGTATCACTGTAAGGGGTAAAGAAAATATCTGGCACCAATACATTTGTATCCCAAACAGTATAGCTTTTATAAGGATCACTCTGCCTGCAAAAGTGAAAAATTTCACTGTCCAGGAGGTAATCCATTGCAAAATCCTATCAATTAGGGGGTTGACAGTTTTTGATTGTCAAATGAGCTAAAATCAATGGGACCCTTAGATATCTCATGGGCATCTCCCCTTCCACAAATCCAGTTTTCATTAACAGTTCATTTTTCTGATTCTCATCTACACGCCCACAGATAAGCTGACTTTTGCCCAAATTAGCTTGAAGTCCAAACACTGCAGAAAACTCCTCAAAGCATCTATTTGTTAGGATTATGCCCTCCATGCCATAGAGGAATTAGATTATTAGGTCATTCACCTTTATGTTGTACAAACTCTTATTCTTTAATAAAGGCATAATTTTGTTCACATCAATCTTGATAGCATTTATATAAGTATTGAACAAATAAGTCCAAGATAATTAGGAGGGAGCTTCTACTCCTCAATGGTTTGAGGAGATGGACACTAGAAGTATTGGTTCTTTGTTTACTTAAACTAGAGTTCGCAAGTCGACGAGTCTTAATTGGGCATTAAGACCAAACTTGTATGACACAAGCTTTGACAAGGAGTGTTAGTCGGTCACTTTGGTTGGTGGGATCTTGGTCATAGATATATCAATGGAATTGATATATTCGAACACGGCTCACCGTAATTCAATCACATGGGTAATTACTCTTGGATAGTCAATAGTTGAATTACTGGTCGCGGTAGTGTGCATGAGCCTTACACCTGAGGATTCACGAAGATTAAACTTGTGACACTGAACGAGTTATTAGAGTAGTTAGATCCATTTCACCCTTTGGTGGGATCAACCTCGAAGTGTGGTTCAAAAGGACAAGTAGCAATTGTTCGGTGATTGCCAATAGGGGATTTCCTGTCTCGGGTAGTAATGAGTTAATGTCCTGTGCGATCGTAGGTAAATGAAATTATAAGTTTTTGGCCAAAGCAGGAGAACTAACTTATGTATAGTACATAATGGTAGTTCAGTAATTTCATCTTACTATGATTCCCTAAAGCACAGCATCGAGTCCTGTGAGTCTGACATATTCCAAGACTCTCACTCGATCGGGATGTTACAGTGCAGGGCATATACTCACATGGTATCTGTGACCTAAAGGTTCGTATTGATCTATTCATTTCAATTGGTTTTCGATGTGAGTCCATGTGACTAGCTTAGTGACACTACATCATTGGCTTCCTCCCAATGCCAATTGAAACGAACCTAGAGGGTCATGCTTAAAAGGAATGGCGCGAAGAAATTCTTTCATTGTCAAATATATAAATTAGGTAATTTGCTATTTGATGAGCAAATTAATTTATTTGATTAATTGGATTAATAGAAATAAACAAATAATAAATAATCAAATGTATTTATTATGAACACGTTAATTTATTTGATTAATTTGATTAATAAAAATAAATAAATTATAATAAATAAATAGACTTATTTATTATACTCATCCTTTTATTAAATAATTAGATTATTTAATTTAGATGATTATTAATTAGTATTATATTTTAATTGGATTAAAATATATTGGACCTTATTAATAATTGGACTAAGTTGAAAGTCTACTTAGCCAAACATGGATGAAAGAGGCGTGTGTTTAGGCATGTAGGAGGAGTTAGATGGGCTCAAGGAATTAGTTAATTTCATGCCTATCACTCCCTATATATACCTAACACTGGTTCAGTCAAAACCTAAGTTTCACATTAGACTTGACAGCAAAAAAAGAAGAAGAGAAAAAATCTCTCTATTCCCCCCATAGGAGCCGCCGGCCATAGTGGTGCAAAAGCTGGTGGATTTTTCTTCAAAGTTCGTTCCGGCGTGATATCTAGAGGCAGGAGTTTGGAATTGTTGCTATCCGGAAGATCAAATCTTTCATAAAATCAAAATAGTAGTGAAAAGATGAAATTAGATTTTATTTATGTTATTTTCTAAATATGTAAAACGGAGTATTCTAAGGGTGAGTGGGTACTAGATCGTGTGGCATACCCCAGATATGACCAATCAGGCATCGCGAGACTTCGTGGGGAGGTATAAGGTGATGGCTTTTAAGCCGCGTGTTCAGGGGTGATAAGGAAGAAGCAGCAGGACCTAAAGTGTCGTGGGCGAGTCATCGGACGCGATGTCATTGCTTACACGGCCCCTCCTACTTAATGTGTCGTGTGAAACTTTCGTGTTTGTTGCATGCAAAAGTTACTTGTTACATTGCATGAACAACTCATTTGCTAACTACATGTACGATTTACTTGTTAAATCCTCACTGCATAATTGCATATACTGCCATTTGGACATCATGATACGTTTTTTTTTAAAGTAAAATCCAATTCTTTTCTGAACTCTTATTTATAAACGATTTTGTAACTGTTACTCCGATGATCATGGAATGAAGCTTATGTCATTTCACCTTGCTAAAAATCTTTGAGGTTAAATTCTTCAAAAGTAAAACACCTTTCACACGATCACTGGCGCTCACTAAGCCTTTGCTTACCTACTTCACTTTCTTCCTTCTAGCTATAGGTGAATTGAGAAGTGAGACTAGCTTAGATGATTACAAGTATAGACCTGGACAGTTCTAGAGGTGACAGTTGTAGATTGAGTCATGGATATTAAAATTACTTAGCTGTTGGTTGTCGATATTAGGGCATGCGTTCAAGTTGGGTCCTTTTAGGGCTAAATTTTGGGTCGTCACAGAGTGGTATCAGAGCTTAGGCTAGTGCCTGAGCTATACCAGGATAGGTTCTTCGAACTGTGGTTTTAGGTATTGAATTAGAGTTTGAGATTGTAATATGGTTGGAGATATAGCATTCTAGTACTTAAATTGTGGTAGACCATTGTTAGGGCGGCCGATCAAGTGATGATTTATTACAATTATAGTGCTGAGTTTGAAGTGTGTCTAGAATAAAGCACTATATAGGTGCCTTCATTGCGAAGAGGTAGTGGAGTCGCTAAAGGTCCAATAGAATAAATGATTAGCTTCTCTTTTGATCATAGTATCAACGTGAGCTAAGAAGTACTCAGGAGGATATGATTTTTCCATCATGCCCATACTCCTAATTGTTTAGCGATGATCGATTATTTAGACTTGCTGTCGTTAGGAAAGGCTGAGAATTTCAAGCTTCCGTTATACCATATTCAAATTAGTTCGAGTTCAATAGAATTTCTATTGTAGTATGTAACCCTACTTCACGTATCTATTTAAATTCAATGATTACTAGGATACTATTTGCTATTTTCTTAGTTAAATTTCTCAGTGTTAGCTTATCTTCACATTCATTAGCTCTGACTAGTAATCACTAACCTTTTCTTTGTAAATCCAATTTCCCAACATTCCATTTAGTGTCATGCATTTGCACCTTTAATGAGAAATTTAGTTTTTAAGATATTTGATGAATTTCACATATTTTGTTGGTCGTTCCCCCTACTTCAAGGACAACCCGAAACTTTCCGTATTTCTCTTCACTTTTTATGAATAGATTTCTTGCTATTTGAAGAGTTTAGTTGACTAACAAGTTGATAGTAAAGTGTAATATAACTCATCTCTATTTGGTGTTATACGAATCTATAAAAGAACATAGTTGTTAAGAGTTTCATGTACATCAGCTTAAAACGAGTTAATAAGACCTTATTTTGAGGCTCTATCTACCTTACCAGAAAACCACGCCACATGTCACAAAGTTTAGCCATATAAAATCACCTCGTACCATTCAATTGATCCTTTCTATTGGATTCATACTAATACTCCTTCTCGGTTTATGAGAGTGCAGGGTGTTTGTTCACCGCCTCTAATTGTTCCTATAGTTTCTACTATAATTCTTCAACTTCTTGGAGTATCCATGTTGTCACACACATATGTTTGCAAGTTTTGAACAATAAATGTGTTTTATTTGAAAATGACTCAAAACTGCTTTGTTAATCCCAATTGCCTGGATCTGTCACTATTTTTATGTGCTCCATTATTGTTTTAACTCAACATTGTTCTTCTATTTATTAACACATTATTTCATAATATGTCCCCTATCCTTAAATCTTATTTACAAAATTCATTTTCTTCCATATAGTATTTAACTCTTCCAAGTTATCAATCAAAATATCATATCGTCAAAAGAATTCAATCATTTCTTACTGTTTCAAAGAAATCATTGTGTCATGCATATGGGAAATGTTAAAGCTGCCATGAGAACTCCACCACACCTCTAATGCTGTTTCAAATTGTGTTTTTTCGTCCTTCCGTCTTTCAAAATTTAAGAGTATCCGGTGACTTATATCGGACATGAATATTTCATTTTAATTAACTAAATTTAGTACCATATCTAACTCATAGGTCAAATTTTCAAAGTGTTTTAAGTCGATCTCTGATAGCTAACCATAAACACTCTCTTGTTTGACCTTTCATTAGAGTTTAACTTGAGATTTAAACTACTCTGTTATGTTTATAATTCCGTTCTTTTACAGTCACTCATATCATCTGAATCCTAGTGTCACCACAACAAAACCAAAATGAGTTCTATGATACACTTGAAATACCTGCCTCTATCTTCCTTAGAGAGATTCTTTTCATATTCGACAATCTATGGAATTGAAAGTAATCTATTGTTCAGCCTAGAGTTAATTATCGGATTTTCCTATATATGTAGCACCCATCAATTTTATAACAAATTAAATTCGTGCTACGCTATTTATTATCATTCGAAATGTTTGCTTTTTCGAAAATTTTGACAAATTGTACATCATTTCTTTCCTGAAATTCATTCTTACTCTAGTAATTTTGAATAACCATTTTCTTGTACTTCTTTTAATGAGTTGCCAGTAGAAATCACTACTACAGAAAAGACCTATTACAGCGGGGTTTTTTGACCTATTACAGCGATTCAATAAAAAACCGTTGTAATAGGGATACCCTATTATAGTGGTTCTAGTATGAACCGCTGTAATAGGATTAAAAAAAATTAACCTATTATAGCGGTAATAGGGTTACCCTATTACAGCGGTTCCAGGCGGAACTGGAACCGCTGTAATAGATTAATTTTTTATTTTTTTTTGTATATTTGCGAAAATATGGGTTGTAATTTTATAGTGTTGGAATGACACGAAATTCGCACAGTCATAGAGAAATGGCATTCTGAACAAAACACATAACTTATGTGGTCTTGTGATTTTAGCCATCTAAGATCGTTTAAGGCCTCAAATTTGCGTTTTATTACGAAAATACGAGAAAATGCAAATTTGAGGCCTTAAACGATCTCAGATGGCTAAAATCACAAGACTACATGACAAAGTCATGTGTTTTGTTCAGAATGCCGTTTCACTATGACTGTACAAATTTCGTGTCATTCCAACCCTATAAAATTACAACCCGTATTTTCGCAAATACACAAATAATACACCCACACATACACAAATATACATACACCCACATATACATACACCCACACATACACAAATATACATACACCCACATATACATACACCCACACATACACAAATATACATACACCCACACATGCACAAATATACATACACAAACATACATACACCAACATATACACAAATATACATACACCCACACATACGGTGGTGGTGGTGGCGGCGGCGGCATTGCTATAGAGAGAGAGATCGAGAGAGAGAGAGAGAGAGAGAGAGAGAGTAGAGAGAGAAAGGCAAAGAGGGAAAGAGAAGCGGGAAAATGGTTTTAAATTTTTGGTTTCGGCCTATTACAGCGGTTCTTATGTGAACCGCTGTAATAGGGAGTAGAGAGAGAAGTGGGAAACCGATTTTAAATTTTTAGTTTCGGCCTATTACAGTGGTTCACATAAGAACCGCTGTAATAGGGTTTTTTATTTTTATTTTTTTAAAATAGCCTATTACAGTGGTTCTGTCTGAACCGTTGTAATAGGCCGATTTATTTTATTTTTTTAATTTTCGGTACCCCTATTACAGCGGTTCAGAAACGAACCGCTGTAATAAGTCCGAGAGATTGGGCTATTACAGCGGTTCGGGGTGAACCGCTGTAATAACCCAATTTTTTTTATATATATATATTAACGGACCATCTATTACAGTGGTTTAGAAATGAACCGCTGTAATAGGTCCGAGCTGAGAAGCCCTATTACAGCTACAAAATCGTTGTAATAGGTACCTCCGTACAGCGGTTTCACCAAAACCGCTGTAATAGGTGCGCTGTAATAGTATATTTTTGTAGTAGTGAATACTGGATAGATACACTGAATTTTTTTCCTTGTTTTCTTACCTGTTCTCAGATGAGGTTTACTCCAATACTACAAGCGGTCCACAATATGTTCTAGTTGTGACCGACGTATAAGCTGCAAAATAACTTTTTCATGAGTTAATAGAAAGTTTTGATCACTCACTTGTCCTAATTGAAGTCTTATTAAATCATTAAGTCATCTTATTGCATTGAACATTTTGTCCTTAAGGCTGTGTTTGGATTGATGGATTTGGATTTGGCAAGAGATTTGAAATGAATGGATTTCAAACCTCTTGGATTTGAAATCCACACCATTAGAAATACCTTGTTTGGCTATATATGGATTTATAAAAGGATTTTCAAATCCATGGATTTCAAATTCATTGTTTGGCTATAAATCCTAGAGTATTTGAAATTTTTCAATATTTTGTTTGATTTTTACATTACACTACACACAATTAAACATATTTTACACATACTACACACTTTTTACACACACAACACACTTTTACACACACTACACACATTTACACACACACTGCACATTTCTTACACGCACAACACACTTTTTACACACACTGCACACCTTTTACACATATTTTACACACACTACACACATTTACACACACTGCACACTTCTTATATGCACAACACACTTTTTACACACACTGCATATTTTTTACATATATTTTACACACTACACACATTTACACATACTGCACACTTCTTACATGCACAACACACTTTTTACATACACTACGCATTTTTTACACACAATACACACTTTTTGCACATATTTTACATACAATATACACATTTACACACACTGCACAATTCTTATATGCACAACACAATTTTTACACTCACTATATATTTTTTACATATATTTTACACACACTACATACATTTACACACACTGCACACTTCTTATACACACACTATATATTTTTTACATATATTTTACACACACTGCACACTTCTTATACACATTTACATATATCTTACACACACACTACACATTGTTTACACTCACTGCACATTTTTTGCATATATTTTACGCACACTACACACTTCTTATATGCACAACACATTTTTTACACACTGCATATTTTTTACATATATTTTACGCACGCTACACATATTTACACACATTGGACACTTCTTACAAGCACAGCACACTTTCTACACACACACTACATATTTTTACACACACTACACATATTTTACACACGCTGCACACATTTACACACACTACACACTTCTTATACACACAACACACTGCATATTTTTTACATACATTTTACAAACACTACGCACATTTACACACACTGCACACTTCTTACATGCACAATACACTTTTTACACACATAGTACATATTTTTTACACACACTGTACACTTTTCACACAAAACACTTCACACACACTACACACATTTACACACACTGCACACTTCTTATATGCACAACACATTTTTTACGCACACTGTATATCTTTTACATACATTTTGCACACACTACACACATTTATACACACTGCACACTTCTTTCACGTACAACACACTTTTTACACACACACTACATATATTTTACACACACTGCACACTTTTTACACATATTTTACACAAACTGCACACTTCTTTACGCACAACACACTTTTTACACACACTGCATATTTTTTACATACATTTTACACACAGTGCACACTTCTTACACGCACAACACATTTTTTACATACAGTGCACACTTTTTACACAAACTACACACATTTACACACACACTTTTTACGCACATAACATATTTTTTACACGCATTACACATTGTTAACGCAAGCTATCGTTACGAAAAGTTGAAAACAGATTCCAATTTGAAAAATTCGTAACAACTTGTTCATCTTCTCGTAACAAATTTTAATATTGTTACACTAAGTTCATTTGTAACAACTTTAGTTCCTTACAAGATATTTAGATTGTTTGAGCAATTTATTTATACTTTTGGCGGTAAAATGGGCGCCAAATTTTTCTATTTCCTTATCTTTTTTTTTTATTTTTCTAACTAATATCTCTTGGTGTATATGTGTCGCTTGCTTAGTTACTTAAATATGGAACGATAAATTTTGGGTATTTAATACATACAAGTATTTTGTGAATTTTTATTGAAAGTTATGGTCAAATAATCGGCTAAAAAATACACAAACGGAAAATAATTCTTCATACATGGGTACCTAGGCCCTAAACTCTATGCTCAAAACCCTAAACCCTAAATGCAAGATAGATAAATAGTTTTTGGAACTTTAGACATATTAAAAGATATTTAACAATTTTAATTGAATTAATTTTTGAATCTTGTGGTTTGGATGATATAGATATTCTAAACTTTAATTTGATATATATTATCCAATAACTTATAATGTACATATAACACATATTTTGTCTCAACCTTTTAAATTTGAGATGAGTTAGACGAAAACAATAAATAAATTTAAATTTCATCTCGGAGATGGGATATAAAATTAATTTTATATTAATTTTGAATAAAAATTATAGACGAAAAGGAAATTAGATTAAAAATTTTATTTCATATTCATCTTAATTAGATTTAATTAACAATGACTAATATTCAAATCAAAAATAAAATGTGTGCAGTGTGTATAAAAAATATGCATGATGTGTAAAAAATATGTAGTGTGTGTAAAAAGTTTGCAGTGTATGTAAATAGTGTGCAGTGTTTGTAAAAAGTGTGTAGTATGTGTGAAAATATGTGTAGTGTGTGTAAAAAGTATGGAATGTGTGTGAAAATGTGGGCAGTGTGTGTAAAAAGTGTGCATTGTGTGTAAAATATGTGTGGTATGTAAAAAAGTGTGCAATGTGCGTAAAAAGTATGTAGTGTGTGTGAAAATATGTGCATTGTGTGTAAAAAGTGTGCGTTATGTGTAAAAAGTGTGCGTTATGTGTAAAAAGTGTTTAATGTGTGTAAAAAATATGTTGTGTGTGTAAAAAGTGTGTTGTGTGTGTGAAAATATGTGCAGTGTGTGTAAAAAGTATGTTTTGTGTGTAAACAGTGTGTTGTGTATGTAAAAAATGTGCAGTGTGTGTAAAAAATTTGCAATGTGTGTAAAAAAATGTGTTGTGTGTGTAAAAAGTGTGTTGTTGATGTGAAAATGTGGAGTGTGTGTAAAAAGTGTGCATTATATGTAAAAAAATATGTAGTATGTGTAAAAAGTTTGCAGTGTGTGTAAATAGTGTGCAATGTGTGTAAAAAATGTGCAGTGTGTGTGAAAAAATATGTAGTGTGTGTAAAAAGTATAGAGTGTGTGTAAAAAGTGTGCATTGTGTATAAAATGTGTGCAGTGTGTAACAAGTGTATAGTGTGTGTAAAAAATATGCAATGTGTGTAAAAAGTGTGTAGTGTGTGAAATTGTGTGCAGTGTGTGTAAAAAGTGTGTAGTGTGTGTGAAAATAAGTGCATTGTGTGTAAAAAAATGTATTTTATGTGTAAAAAGTGTGTAATGTGTGTAAAAAATATGTGTGTGTGTAAAAAGTGTTTTGTGTGTGTGAAAATATGTGCAGTGTGTGTAAAAAGTGTGTTGTGAATGTAAAAAGTGTGCAGTGTGTGTAAATTGTGTGCAGTGTGTGTAAAAAGTGTGCAATATGTGTAAAAAGTTTACAATGTGTGTAAAAAATGTGTTGTGTGTGTAAAAAGTGTGTTGTGTGTGTAAAAAGTATGAAGTGTGTGTGAAAATGTGCAATGTGTGTAAAAAGTGTGCATTATGTGTAAAACATATGTAGTGTATGTAAAAAATTTGCAGTATGTGTAAATAGTGTGCAGTGTGTAGTGTGTAAAAAGTATGGAGTGTGTGTTAAAATGTGGACAGTGTGTGTAAAAAGTGTGCATTGTGTGTAAAATGTGGGCAGTGTGTGTAAAAAGTGTGCAGTGTGTGTAAAAAGTGTGTAGTGTATGTGAAAATGTGTGCAGTGTGTGTGAAAAGCGTGCATTGTGTGTAAAATGTGTGCATTGTGTGTAAAAAATGTGCAGTGTATGTAAAAAGTGTGTGAAAATATGTGCAGTGTGTGTAAAAATGTGTGTAAAAAGTTCAATACGTGTGTAAAAAGTTCAATACGTGTGTAAAAAGTGTGTTGATTTTAGTTGGAGTGGATTTCAAATGACAGGGTATGAGAGTGGATTCGAAATCCATTAGAAAATGGGCTTCAAATCCACTCAGTGGATTTGAAATCCATTCATTTAGAATTGGGGCCAAACAGCAAAGAATGAATTTGAGCAGGAGATTTGAAATCCCCAGGTTCAAATCCACCAATCCAAAAACAGCCTAAAGTTATTCTGAGCATTCATCCGAACCATTTGAATCTTAGTTTATTAGTAAGGCCTGAGGAAATAACGAGTGCGTTTGAACTCTAGCTCAACTTTTCATAGTCATAATGAGTTATTTAGTTTATGGATTAGACCATCAATTCTGTTTGCAACTTGTTTCATATTTTTTTCAAAGCTTGCCACCTCATTTCATTAGCATCTATTATTCGCAAAACTTGTTGATGTATGAATTTCATAAAAATAAATATATTGAATCCTCCTACTTATATGCGAATTTCCTTCTTGCAACGTTACAGCATATAAAGCAAAAAGACTCAAACTTCCATAACAAGTTATCCTATTCTTGAATATCTTTACATCCTTGAGAAATTGCTCATGATACACGTCTTTCTTTCAAAGTTAAGGAATAGGCCTTTGCACTTTTTCATTTGGGTGGCTTTAATTAAGCTGTGAATTGTGGGAACCAAATTCCTTTAAGAAGAGGAGAGTGTGATACCCCTCATATTTTCGAGAAATTTAATTTTTTTTATTATATATATCATGATGGCACAGTGTGTATGATTAATATTAGCAATATTATTGTAGAACTTGGAGAGCATAGTGATCGATTTTTTTTCTTGTTGATATACTTACTAATTTAATAACTTTAATTATCTTATGAAAAATATAATATATATTGCGATGTATATGCACATACAGATTAAACGATCAAGAAGGCATTATTTACTAAAATTTATTCTAACTTTAATCATTTTCGAAAGTCGATTTTGTGTCTAAATTATTATTATCATTTTTACTTGGGAATTGGAAATTACTTAATTATATATGTACTAGTATTACCTTAAGTAATTAGATTGGCTTGAATGTTAAACTAAATGTATGTAAGGACTTGAGTGTTAGATTATATTAATGTAAGGACTTTATAGTAGCTTGTATGGATGAAAGGTTCATTTGGCATAAGTGTAAAATTGCAATTAGGCCCCTCCACATCTCTATATATAGAACTAATTGTTTGATTTTTCTTACACTCTTCTTTCTCTATTTCTCTCTATATGTATGTGTATATATATTCTCCCCAAAATCATCTCCATTTCCCTTTCTTTATTCATATAAATACAAACACCATACCCTTCATCTACAAGACACGACCATTATGTTCCTAAGACAAGAACCAAAGGCGGGAGTCATAGTACTATCAATTGAAGTTTAAACTTGGAAACTCTTAACTTTTTCAAAGTATAAAAGATAACTTTTTGTCAAACCCACTTAGATTTTGACTTATAGCTTCTTAAATTTTCAAATTTGGGGTAGATGAGAAGATATTTCAAAGTTACATGTTAGACATATATGTATAGAATGTGATATGTTTATAGATGGGTAACTTGAAAATTATATAAAGAAATTGCATATGCATATTCGAAATTGATTGTCTTGTCTTGAAAAAATGATTTGCATGGTGAGAAATGTTGATGGATTGCTAAAAAGTGTTGAATATAGTGAGAATTATGATATGTTTGTGTGTAATAAGTTTCCCATATGGAATGCTTGCTAGTTGTTTGACAAAATGCCTTCATGACAAATAGATTGGTGGACTTGAAACCATCAACTTCTTTTACTTTGAAAGTTATTTGGAAGGTCAAACGACCATATTATTTCTTGAAAATTGTTCTGGATATTCTTAGTTATGTTTAGAACATGTACATAAAATTTCATAATTTTTAAAATTGATTTGCATTTTCAAAATAAATTTGGAAGACAGCGCTGCCAGAACAGTTTTTCAGTTTCGTGAAGCCCACTTTGGCTTCTAAAACCTCGTACTTGTACATTTCCGCTTTATATGAAATGTTTACTGTAGTAGTGTTGATGTGTCAGTAGTTACATGTCCAAAATTTGTATTATTTCAAATATTAAGTGATTTTATAAAATTCTTAAAAGTAAACTACTCAAGCAGATTTTCCTATACAGAGGCAGTTGAAGTTTAATATTAAAAGGGCTTTCTATCGAACTTAAAATAATGTTATAATTTTTCTCTATGATTATTTTTGTGCTAAGAATACTTCTGTAAAGTTTGAAAATTTTTTGAATTTTATATCATTTTATATAATTCTTACACTCTAACCCGCCAAATTCAACTTTGTTGAGATACTCAATGTTAGTTTGATTATTTGTGTGTACTATAAGCCTCTCAAACATGGATGATATTTGTTATACTATGAATGTTTACGTGTGTCCGTATCCTAGTTGGTTTGGACCTTGTTGAGGTAATGGAAGTTGGGTAGGTTATTAAGATCGGGTATCAAGAAATAGAATTCTAGTGTGATATTGGCTAAAGCAGGTAGTGTTGGAGGTTTGCTCGACAACGATCCTAACTAGCTCGGAAGTGTACGGTGAGTTGCCTCCAAAAACTTATAGCTATACATCTTTCAAAACTGGAAGGAAGTGCATTCAACATGTATACATAATTACATATATATACCTATATATTTCCTATCGTGTTTTCTCGTTTCAAAGAAATTGAAGCTCAAAACTTTCAAAGTTACCTCAGTCACTTAAGAGTGACAATTTTCTTGATTGCATGCATGAATGATTTAAAGAAAAATCCTATACTTGTTTCAAATGCATATTTTTGCAATTCTGATTTCAAAGTAAACATCGGTTTCATGGATTCCGTGAAATTACTCCACATGTGGCTCTTGTATCGTAATCATACATCGTGACTACATTCAAGTGATACGTGTTGCATATTACGTGGTTAAGTGTCAGGCCCAAGTGTTGGGCGTGGATAGGGCAGGGTTCATCCGGTCAAGCATGGGCTTGCGATCTTAAACGGTTCCCGCTATTCACGGCCAAAAACAAACACCTAAAGATGGAGTGTTCTAAGGGTGAGTGGGTACTAGATCGTGTAGCATACTCCAGATATGACCAATCAAGCATAGCGAGCCTTCGTGGGGAGGTATAAGGTGATGGCTCTTAAGCCACGTGTTTACGAGTGATAAGGAAGAAGCAACGGGACTAAAGTGTCGTGGGCGAGTCATCGGATGCGATGTCATTGCTTACACGCCCCCTCCTACTTAACGTGTCGTGTGAAACTTTCGTGTTTATTGCATGCAAAAGTTACTCGTTACATTGCATGAACAACTCATTTGCTAACTACATGTATGATTTACTTGTTAAATGCTTATTGCATAATTGCATATACTGCCATTTGGACATCATGATACACTTTTTTTTTTTTTAAGTAAAATCCAATTCTTTTCTAAACTCTTATTTATAAACGATTTTTTAATTGTTACTCCGATGATCATGGAATGAAGCTTATGTCATTTCACCTTGCTAAAAATCTTTGAGGTTAAATTCTTCTAAAGTAACACTACCACAAAAAAGCCCTATTACAGCGGTTTTGAAAAACTGCTGTAATAGGGGTACTCGGTTCAGACCTATGACAGCGGTTCGACCCGAACCGCTGTCATATGATGTCAGAAAAAAAAAATTTTAAAAAAAAATTGGATACGACAGCGGTTCAGTCGAACCGCTGTCATAGACCACACCTATGACAGCGGTTCAATCGAACCGCTGACATAAACCCGTCTATGACAGCGGTTTGACTGAACCGCTGTCACAAAAAAAAAATTAAAAATTACATGTGACAGCGGTTCGGGCCGAACCACTGTCACAAAGTTACATGTGACAGCGGTTCGAGTCGAACCGCTGTCGTAGGGACCGGGTTTAATTAACCAGGTCTTCTCTCACACTCACTCTCTCTCTCTCTCTCAACTCTCTCACCACCACCACCACCACCACCACCTCTCTCTCTCTCGCGCTCTCTCTCGGTCTCTCTCTCTCGGTTTCTCTCTCTCTCTCTTGCCGCCGACATCCGCCGCCGTCCGCTCCTCCCCTCGTTCGGTATCTCTCTCTCTCTCTCTCTCTCTCTCTCTCTTTCTCTTTCTAGATATATATATATATGTGCATATATATGTATATATTCTATATATATATTTAACTCTTTATATATATATATATATACACACATAAGGATCACTGCCGCCGCTGCTGCCGCCACCGCCGCCGACCACCACCACCATTTAGTGGGTACATTTTTTTAGATAAATATATATATATATATATATACACACACACACACACATAGAGTATAGAGTTAAATATTTGTGTATGTATATGTGGGTGTATGTATATATATTTGTGTATGTGTGGGTGTATGTATATTTGTGTATATGTGGGTGTATGTATATATATTTGTGTATGTGTGAGTGTATGTGTATATATATTTGTGTATGTGTGGGTGTATGTATATTTGTGTATATGTGGGTGTATGTATATATTTGTGTATGTGTGGGTGTATGTATATTTGTGTATATGTGAGTGTATGTATATATATTTGTGTATGTGTGGGTGTATGTATATTTGTGTATATTCTTGACATTTGCCTATTTATTGAAAAATTTAAGAGAAATAGGGATTTGACTGAATTTAGTATTAATTTGGGTTAGTCGGGTGTTAATTACGTTTGATTTGGGATTAAATTGTGGTTATTTTGTGGTTTAGGGTACATTGATCCAACTGGTGATCTATATTTATATTTAGTTGTTGAAAATATGATATTTCATTTGTAGTTTTATGTGATTTATGTGATCCGACTGGTGATCAGTATTTGTAGTTGTTAGAAATATGATGCTTTAGGTGATCCAACTGGTGATCAATATATATTTATAAAGTGATGCTTTATTTTTAGTTTTATGTGATTTATGTGATCCAACTGGTGATCAATATTTGTAGTTGATTGAAATATGATGTTTTATGTGATCCAACTGGTGATCAATATTTTCGTATAGTAAGATCGACATTTTGGGTTTGTTGTGGGTGAAAGATTAGAATATTGCGTTTGTTATGGTTGAAAGATACGAATTTTGTTGGTTGCAAGTTTGGAGGAAGATTAAGTTGAGAACTTGGTAAAAAAATTTGCGTCGATACTCTGCCGAATTTTTTCTAGGATAACGGGAAATAAATTAAAATTAAAACAATTTAATTAATTTAGCTCGACTGATGTTAAAATTATTTAATTTAATTAATTAAGATCGAAATTGGATTTTAGCGGATCGTAAGATCCGAATTTTGTTTGTTGCAACCTACCCGGGTGAAGATTAAGTCGAGAATTTGGTAGAAATTTTTGCGTTGTTACTCTACCGAATTTTTTCTAGAATAATGGGAAATAAATAAAAATAAAAATTATTTAATTAATTCAACTATCAACTGATGATAAAATTGTTTAATTTAATTTATTCAGAATCAAAATGGATCGAAATAGGATTTTAGCGGATCGTATGTCGGAACAGTATGAGAAAGGGGTGAAAGAGTTCATAAAGTTTGTTGTTGAGCATGCACCAGATCCAACTAGGATCACTTGCCCGTGTTTACGTTGTTGTTTTGGAAAGAGAATCAGTCCACGTGAGTTAGAAGATCATTTGGTGTGTAATGGAATTGATAAAAGCTACACATGTTGGACAGGACACGGTGAAAGCAGTGTCACGTCGGATGATTTGGGTGGTACATCATATCCATCACAGGATTTCAACATGAATGATTATAAGCCTGATCGTTTGGAGGAAATGACAAATGTGATTGAGGAGGATTTGCGAAATTGTCCTAAAATGTTTGACAATTTGACAAGTGATTCAAAGACACCACTGTATAGTGGTAGTAAATTCACAAGATTGAAAGCAGTTCTGAACCTATACAAGTTAAAAGCCAACAATGGGTGGAGTGATAAGAGTTTCACAGACTTACTTGGTTTATTAAAACGCATGCTACCTGAGGATAATGTGTTACCTAATCGTACTTATGAGGCTAAACGGATGTTAACCTCAATTGGCATGGGATATGAGAGGATACATGCATGTCTCAATGATTGCGTATTATTTAGAATTGACTATGCATCATTGAAGGTTTGTCCGAAATGTGGCGCCTCACGGTACAAGAAGAATGGATCTGCGCCTGTCAAAACCATGTGATATTTGCCTATAATACCACGATTTAAGCGCATGTGCAGTAGTAAAGAGTTAGCCAAGGACTTGACATGGCATGCTGATAGAAGGCTTGAAGAAAGGATTGAAGATGACAAGATTCGATACCCCTCAGATTCTCCTCAATGGAAAAAGATTGATGATGATTTCCCTGAATTTGGTGAAGAATCAAGAAACCTGCACCTTGTATTAACTACAGATGGCATGAACCCTCATGGCTTGCAAAGTAGCTCACATAGTACATGGCCGTTGATTTTGATGATCTACAACCTTCCCCATCGCGATGCATGAAGCGAGTGCATATAATGATGCCTATACTCATTTCTGGGCCGAAACAACCTGAAAATGATATAGATGTCTACTTGGCTCCTTTAATTGAGGATTTGAAGGTGTTGTGGGACACCAGTGTTCAAGTATATGACGGGTTCAGAGAAGAAAATTTTAATCTCAGAGTCATGTTATTTGGAACAATCAATGATTTTCCGGCAAGAGCAAACCTCGAGGGATATGGTGTACATGGCCAATGTGGATGCCCCATATGTGTCAAGAGTACAGATCAATATCGATTGACACACTCTCAGAAATATGCATTCCAAGGGCATCGGAGATGGCTAAATCGGAACCATCGATATCGTCGGTGGAAGAAAGCTTTCAATGGAAATATATAAGAAGATCGAGCTCCTAAGTGCTTAACTAGTGAAGAAGTGTTTGAAAATGTAAAAGACTTGGAGGTTAAATTTGGAAAGACTTTTGTAGGTGGCCTTGCAAAAACTGGGTGGAAAAAAAGGTCAATTTTCTTTTAGTTGTCGTATTGGACGTCTTTACATGTTAGACATTTTCTTGATATTATGCATATTGAGAAAAATGTATTTGATAGTGTCATTGGTACATTTCTAAATGTGCCCGAAAAGACAAAAGATGGCGTAAAGGCACGGTTAGACTTGGTTGAAATGAAGATAAGAGGAAAATTGACACCAACAAATAAGGGGAAACATACTTATTTGCCTCCAGCAGCTCACACTCCAGTCAGGAAAGAAAAAATTGCATTATGTGAGTTTCTTAATGGAGTGAAAGTTCCAGAAGGGTATTCTTCAAACATTAGCAGTCTTGTATCAATGAAGGATTTGAAGCTAAAGCACTTGAAGACTCACTATTGTCATGTAATCATGGATCATTTGCTACCAATTGCTATACGGGCCATTTTGCCAAAAAAGGTGAGAGACACGATAACTAGATTGTGTTTCTTTTTCAAAGCAATGTGGAGCAAGGTGTTTGATCCTGAGCAATTTCCTGCACTTCAAAAACAAATTGTCATCACTTTGTGTGAGCTTGAGATGTATTTTTCACCTGCTTTTTTTGATATATTGACTCACCTACCCATTCACTTGGTTAGAGAGACTCAAATATGTGGACCGGCTTTTATGAGATCTATGTATCTGGCTGAGCGTTATATGAAGGTATTGAAAGGCTACGTGAAAAATCGTAGTCGACCGGAAGGTTGCATTGTTGAGCGGTACATAGTTGATGAAGCCATTACATTTTGCACAGAGTATCTGGCAGATTCTAATGTTGCAGAGCTTCCAAAGTCTCATGTTGTGGGAGGGGGAACCAAAGGAAAAAGATTAATTGGAAAGCAATTAGTTAGTGTTCATATTACACAAAGGGATCAGGCACACCTATATGTGCTCCACAACACCGATGAGGTTGACCCATATGTTGAAGAGCATAAGAACCAACTTAGGAGATTCAATCCAATTAAAAATAAGGCCTGGATTTCAAGAGAGCATAATAAGAGTTTCATTGATTGGTTCCGAAAGCATTTTGAAGAGAAACAGAAAGAAAATCCACAACTTTCAGTTTCAGATAAATTGACACGACTGTCGATGGGTCCGGACAGACTTGTATTTTGTTATTCAGGTTATCGTATAAATGGTCGCACATTCTATACAAAAGACCAAGATGAACGAAGTACAATACAGAATAGTGGTGTGAGTCTTGTAGCTCAAGCAATGCATATCTCAAGTGCGAAAGATAATACTCCTATCTATGCCGATTTATCATATTACGGGGTGATTGAACGTATATGGGAGCTTGATTATAGTAGGTTTCGGGTGCCTGTATTTGGGTGTAGGTGGGTTGACAATAAACATGGTGTCGATAATAGTGAAATAGGCTTCACTCGAGTAGACCTTGAAAGGGTGGGATACAAAGATGAACCTTTCATTTTAGCATCACAAGCTAAACAAGTGTTTTTTGTCACCGATCCTATTGATAAGAGGTGGTCCATTGTTTTATCGGCAAACAAAAATACTTGTATTGATGATGATTATAAAGAAAGTGAAGATGATGGAGAAAATCCTATCTCATTAGGTGATTCACAATCAATTGATAGTGACGATGGCTTGGATATAAGTGATGATGAATTGTATATGTGACAAGATCACCTAGAGGGGATATGGATTAATCCATCAGTTCATCGGCGTACTAAAAAAAATGGTCGTACCGATGGGAAGCAAAAGACTGCTTAGCCAACGACAAAAAGAAAACGATGAAAGGTATTTCAACTTATTTCATAATTGTATGATAGACTTGTTTTTTGATCAATATTTATACTTAGTTGCTAGAAAATTTATATTCTTGAGATTTGCCTATTTTTGTAGAAAATTTAAGGGAAATAGGTGCTTGATTGAATTTAATTGGGGATTAAATTTAAGGTTAATTTGGTTTAGCTGGGGGTTAATTATGTTTAATTGGGGATTAAATTTTATTTATTTTGTGGTTTAGGATAATTTCGTTCTAGAATAATGGATATGAACCTAACTTCTGTATTTATTACTTCTATTTTAAAATTATTTTTGCCAACTGAATCTGCCAAATTTATATGAATCTAATTTCTGTATTTATTACTTCTATTTTAAAATTATTTTTGCCAACTGAATCTGCCAAATTTATATGAATCTAACTTTTGTATTTATTACTTCTATTTTAAATTTGTTATTGCCAAATGAATCTGCCAAATTAAAATGAATCTAACTTCTGTATTTTTTGGCTGTTGTAGGTCGATGGCTTCAGATCCTGCTAGTAGTTTTCCCGAGAATGATGTATATGGATCAGATAGTCGTCATGAGGCGGAGATACGGAGAGGTGTCATAGCTATGAAAAAAGTTATCAATGCCAGAAGTAAAGGCATAAGGCTACCTGTCGGCTGGAAGGACAGAGGTCAGACAGTTAACCCAAACAAATCAATATTTGTTGGTTATATAGGCGTGCAGGTTCGACAGAAGGTGTCGATTACCATGAGTGATTGGCGAAGAGTCCCGTCACCAATAAAAAAAAACATTTGGGATGAGATAAAGGTAATTTGGATATTATCATATTTGTAAGTGTTAATGTATTATCATATTCTCTAAATTATAATTTTATATATATTTTGTTGTTGTTTTTTTTGTAGTTGGCATTTGATATTGACGACAGTAGACGAAAGTACGTACTAGCAGAAGCTGGGAAGCTAGCACGTAACTTCAGGAGCTACTTAAGTAGAAAGTGGGTGCGAGATGATGATGGAAACATTAATGACAACCCACCCCCACAATATGAGATATCCCAAGCCGATTGGACAGCATTTTTAGCTGTTCGCTTAGATGAAGGTTTTCAGGTAGCTAGTCATTTTAATTTACGGTTTCATTTGTTGGTTATTACATTTATATTTAGCTAATAATTTGATAATGTAATAAACAGAAACTAAGTAGGGACAATAAGGAAAGAGCAAAGGAACCTGAATATCCTTACCGAAAAGCGAGTCTTGGACATGCTCTTGTGGAGCAAATGGAGGTATGTAGTTCATTTAGCAGTGAATCCTTACAATTTTTTAATAAAAATTCTATGTTAATGCATATATATATTTTTTAATGAAAATATAGATAAATAGAAGAAGGGATGCGGGATCCGATTGCACAGAGGTGACACGAGCACTCGTGTGGAGGATTGCGCGTTCTGATAAAACAAATCAAATTGATAACGACAATGTTAGAAGAGTAGTGAATGAAATGGTGAGTTATTTGCAATTTTAGCTCTATAATGTGTTGTATGTTTGTTTTGAAATACTATTGAAAGAACAAAGTTCACTAATTTTTTTTATTTTTTAAAATGTATTATTACAGGAGAGCATTTCACAAGAGAGTACTAGCCATAGTGGAAATGAGAAGAGTCGAGATGACCTATTGGCTAAAGCTCTTAAAAAGAAGGAGCATCCGGGTCGCGTTAGGGGCGTTGGCTTTGGGGTCTCACAAAGAGACTATTTTAAGGATCCAAAGCCTGCTACAGAAATGGAGATGGAAAGCTTGAGAAACATGGTGAAAAACCTCTCCCAAACTATGGTTGCCATGCAACAACGAATTGATGTTTTGGAAGCCCCTAACTCGCGTCAGCCACATGAAGATGACGTGATTTCTTTGAAAGATAACAGCCTAGAACCAGGTTATAAGATGCTTCCTGAGGTAAAAATTTGAACTTGTTTATCAATCATATAACTTGCAACTCTCTATTTCTGTAAATCATAGAAAACTTTCTAATATAATGTTGTATATATATGTGTGTAGGTTATCGCTCCATGTCAATTAGCACTTTCATCACCATCATATCGTGTGGTGACTAAAGGACAGCTGTACAATCGACCGGTGATTGATAGAACACTTCACAACTGTCCATTAGCCACCAACAATGTGAAAGTGCGCATTGACACTACAGTTGAGGCGAAGACACTCCTACCTAGGGGTGTTCATCGGTTCGGTTCGGTCCAAAACCGAACCGAAATTTCGGTTTTCCAAAATTCCGAACCGAAAACCGAACCGAAAAAATTCGGTTCGGTTCGTTTAAAAACAGAACTTTTTGGTTCGGTTCGGTTCGATTTTCGGTTAAACCGAATTTCCGAAAAAAAAAAATAATAAATAAATAATAAAAATAATGTAAAAAATAATATAAAAAAATAAAAATAAAAAAATTTGGTCACTTTCTTTCTTTTTCCTATAAGTTGCCATTAGAAAACACACTTTTTATAATTTTTTATCTATATTATACTATATAAAAATAAAATAAAAAATAAAAAAATTAAATAATAAAAAAAAATCGGTTTTCGGTTAACCGAACCGAACTCCAAAACCGAAACCAAACCGAAAACCGAATTTCTGTAAAAAAAAAAAAACCGAAAACCGAACCGAAATTTTTGGTTCGGTTTCGGTTCGAACCGAATTTTCGGTTTTTGGTCCGGTTCGGGCGGTTAACCGAATTTTCGATTTTTTTGGACAGCCCTACTCCTACCTGTCCCTCTCAATGATGAAATGCTCACCCTTTCTAGTAGTCTGGGTACCTTTGTTGCTTAGCCAGCGAGTCTCGTCATTGTCACTGATGCACCGGTATGTAATTAATAGCTAGTCATTAATAAATTATAACAATTTGTTTGGGGTTACTAAATATACTTTGGTGTGTAATATTCATATTTTATTTTCTTGCTTAAACAGTCTTTTGGACCATCCAAATCATCTGGAAACCATAAGTCAGGGACGTCGAAGCAGTCAGTTGTCAAAGGAAAATTTCTAGTGGTCAAGCCTGCACGTGAAGGAGACAGAGGTGCAGACCTTCAACTCGATGGACTCCCTGATGACCTTGTATTTCTGGGAAAGTACACGAACATGATGTCTATTAATGCTCAAATCACTATAGTCATGGAGGAATCCATTATGAATTTGACATTCCCAGAGTATATTGGAAAGGAGGAGATCTGTCACCTTCTGCGTTAAAAAGAGATAGGAGCCTCTATCATTACAGCCTACATAAAGTAAGCTTTTTAATTATTTTATTGCATTTGAACTACGATTATTTTCGTTACTTGAAATTCATTTTTTATGCTCAATTTAGGTGTTTGTGGTTTAAGTACGTGATCCCCGAAGGGAAAGAAGCAAGTTTCAGGTTCCTTAGCCCACATTCCATATCTGCGGGAACAAGCCTGCAAATTCAACAAGTGCAGTACATAGCACGTGCTATGATACAGCGTGCACAACCGAATAAGTTATTTCTTGCCCCTTACAACACCGGGTGAGCTAGTAAAGGCTCAACTTTAATTTGTAAAACTAGCTACGCAAAACAAATTTTGAACTTATCTTTTGAATGCTTTGTAGGGGACATTGGTTGTTGCTTGCAATTGATCCATTTCAAGAGATCGTTTACTATATGGATTCTGTGCATGGTGAGCCGGAATACCGAGATGATATGATACAAAAAATCAATCAGTAAGTTTTTCATTCAATCAATGTATCTATTATATTTAATATTTTTTTAAACTGTATTTATTTCACATAATTGCTTGTTTTTAACATATTTCCTTGTTTTTTATATTTTTTTATAGGGCTGTGCACATATTTCGTGCAAATTGCAACAACCAAACCAAGAAATCCAAAAACTCGGCCTGTCAATGGTTTAACATAAAGGTTAGCATTTTCTACTTTCATGAGATTATATATTCGTATAGAAGTTAGTGTTCTAATACAACGTAACTTTGATTACTTTTGTAGTGCCCCCGGCAGACCAACGATGTGGATTGTGGCTACTTCGTTATGAGATTCATGAAAGAGATTATTAGCCACGGACAATCTATAATCCCAACAACGGTATACATAATCCTAATATATACTTAATTCTATTCCTTTTGAAATTATTAAACCTTTGTTAGGTAATTGAAACGTCATTTTAGTTTGCAATTAATTTCTCTCTCTATATATATATATATATCTTGCAGTACTTTCATGATTCTCAATCCTTCTATACTCAAGAGCAAATTGATGAAGTACGCTGCGAAGTGGCACGTTACATTTTCTTTGCAGCTCCTTAGAAATTAGGTAATGTAGTTTTTGTACATTGTGACTTGTTGTAAATTGTGATTTCATTTATTGTATTTAAATTGTCATTAGTAATTTAATTAGTTGATTGTAAATTTTGTTGGAGATTATAACATTTTATTGTTGGAGGAAAGAGATAGTAATATTGAAGTTTGGGGTGGTGGTTGTTCATGTTGAATATGTTTTGTTGTTAGTTTAAATTTGTTGGTTGGTTTATTGAATATGACTGTACAGGAATATTATCATAATAGTGTGATCAATATAAAAAAAAATGAATTTTTTTTTATACTATGACAGCGGTTCGGAAGAACCGCTGTCATAGTAATTTAATTTTTTTTAAAACCTACCTATGACAGTGGTTCCCGAGAAACCGGTGGAGGTCTCAGCCGGAACCGCTGTCATAGGGTTCGAATTATTTTTTTATTTTTTTTTAAATATTTGATAGTGGTTCCCTCAAAACCGCTGTAATAGGTCCACACCATATAACAGCGACACCTATGACAGCGGTTAAAACCGCTGTAATAGGCCCAAAAAAACCGCTGTCATAGGGCATTTCTGTAGTAGTGTAAAACGCCTTTCACACAACCACTGACACTCACTAAGCCTTTGCTTACGTACTTCACTTTCTTCCTTCCAGCTATAGGTGAATAGAGAAGTGAGACTAGATTGGATGATTACAAGTATAGACCTGGACAGTTCTAGAGGTGACATTTGTAGATTGAGTCATGGATATTAAATTTACTTAGTTGTTGGTTGTCGATATTAGGGTTGTGACCAAGTCTAGATTTTGGATTGGATTATTGTAAGGATAGACTCACGCGTCCAAGTTGGGTCCTTTTAGGACTAAATTTTGGGTGGTCACATAGGCAGCACATCTTTAAGCCTATTGCATATCAATTTTGTAATATCTTTGTAAATAACAGTACAACATGCGATGGGTCTAAAATCCCCAACAATCTTAGGCACTTTACATTTGGGAATAAGATGAAGCAGTGTATGATTTACCTCTTTGAGCATTTTCTTTTTAGTAAAACAGTCCATCACTGCTTTTGTGATCTCCCTCCCTGTAATACTCCAAGTACTCTTATAAAAACTTGAGCCAACCCCATTTGGCCCAGGACTTTTATCTTCTGGAATGGCAAAGATCACCTCCTTAACTTCAGTGGCTAGGATTTAATTTTAAATAAATAATTAATTAAATAAGTAATTAATTTTTATCCAACAAATTAACATTGAGTTGAGCCCACAACCCAAGCGCGAGTCCAAACCCAGACCCAGGACCCAAAAAAGGCTACCCCTTTATGCCTAAAAAATTGTTTATAAGCTATCAACCATTCTTTTCAATCTTCTGTGTGGGATATGCAACATCCCACTTATTCAAACAACCAACTTCATGACTTAATTTCTCATTCGTCCAAAATCGGATTTGAGAAATTCAAAATGCTAATCATATCTTCTCATTGTATCCCAAATAGAGTGTTGTTCGAATTTCGTAATCAAAATCGTGTATAACACACTTTTGAAACACATATTTCCAACAAGCATTTCATTAAACATCTTAACTTGTAATAGGTTCTAAAAATATATCATTGAAAAAATTATGAGTAAAAAGCATATTGAACCCTATAAAGTTGGGTTTTGGCACTTTCCACCCTCAAAAATTAAAATACACACTTTGCACCCTCACTTTTATAGTCTTTGGCAACTTGCACCCCCGATCTATAGTCCAACAAAAGAATTATAAAAATAATAGTATTTAATCTTCTTTTTAATTTTTGAAGGGGCAATTCTTCAGTTGGATGGATGGCATATTGTTTCCCATTTTTTAATTTTTTAGAGGTACTTTTTTTTCTTAAAATTAAAATGCATTTGTTTGGAATCTCCTATAAATATCCTACAAAAATGTTAAAGTCAATATTCCATAGGGAAATCTTAAATTTCTTTGAAAAATGGGTTTGATTGGCATTTCTTCCAAAAAAATTATTTTTATACTATTTATGATTAAATAGTTCACCCAATAATTTACAGGGCTTTTGTTTATCAATATTTTAACATAGACATCAAAATAATCATATATCTTGATTCGAATGACGCCATGTGCAGAATATTATCCACTTCGCATATATTTTGATGTGTTAATCATTGAGTCTAACTTAAACTTGTCTATATTTTCTTATAAAATAAAAACTCATTCATATCCATTTCTCAAAAAAAAAAAAAAAATCTTACAAAAAATCGCTTTGTGCCTAATCATTACACTTTTCTCTATAAAAAAAGAAATCTCATTCATACGTACACACTTTCATCATCATATCTCTACTCTCTTAAAAATAAAATCTCTACTTTTCTAAGAAAAAATGAGAAATAAGAAATAACATCACATCCAATCGGACTCTCAATTTTTCATTGTTTAAGATTCTTTTGGTTTTTCTATTGGTTTTTGTGAGAAAATAAAAATATATTTAGATGACTTAGGCGAATTTTTAAATTTACAAATAGGGTAATGATGATGTTTGTTGTTATAGAGATTTATAGGCATAAAAAAAAAGTTGCAAAAATAAAAGTACATTTAATTTTATAATTTTTAGAAGCATAAAATGAATTATAATTTTCTTATCATCTATGATGCACAGACACGGATATAGACACGAACACATTAATTTTTTTAAAAAATAGTACACAAACACGTCTCGGACACAATTGCTCATTTGTATTTTTTTTTCTCGTAATAGCTGAACACGAACACTGTGCATGTCCAATACTACACAGGATGATTTTTCATAGTGTCCATGCATCATAGCTTATCATATAGAAGGTATGTAAGATAAGACTAACACAACAAACATGCCTTCTAATCCACTCGCAAATTAGGTTATTAACTATATTCTATTTTAAAAGGAGGCCACAAAATGGTCATAATCGCTCTGAATCTTCTTCTGTGAAAGCAAAAGAAAAAAAAAGTCTTGGAGATATGTACTCGTGTGCTTTATTTTTCCCTTGTATTAATTGTTAAACTTCAAAAAATAATAGTTATGATTGATAAACTATGGATTATTTCAGTCGCTCTTATCCTTTTACATTAAGAAACCAATTGTGTTTTATTATAAGAATATTTTATTCAACATTGTATTGAAATTGCTAACTCATATTAATAATAATGTAAAATTCAAAATTTTAATTTCTTGAAATCTTCTAAATTTAAAAATTTACTTTTAAATAACATGTTAAACTCATACAAAAATTAATCCAAAAAATTAGTAAGCTTAGGTGTTGGGTTTTTTTAATTGAAAAGTTGGTTAAATAAGTGTTCTAAATCAAAGAATAGTTTCATAATTTTTTTGAGACAAAATGTATTTGATTTCTAATGACTTTCCCATTCTTTTGTTATATGTGTGTACTATGCTAGTGCACAAATAAAGGGAAACGATATTTTATAGAAAATCATATTTTTATTCGATATATTATTACTTATGTAATTAGAAAATACTCTAATAGACAAAAAGACGTAAAGAGTTATTTAAATCAGTGTCTTTAAGATTTAACTTTATAGTTGGCCAGAACCTATGTTTAGAAATAGATCGAGTATGGCAAGACGTGTCCACCGCCATTCTTCTCATCATCTTAATTTTGCTTCAAAAATTTTTGAGTAAAAAGCATTTGCACCCTATAAAATTGAGTTTTTGGCACTTTCCACCCTCAAAAATTAAAATACACACTTTGCACTTTCATTTTTATGGTCTTTGGCAACTTACACCCCCCATCTATATTTCAACAAACGAACTCGTCAGCTCTCTTTTGATTGAGGGCAAACATGTCTCCACACCTTATTTCCCGCCACGAAGTTCTTGCTAAAAACAAAGAAAAGTTGGAAAAGAGTCATTTTTTATCTAAAAGCTGATATAGCCCCATTTTTTTAAAAAAAATAGAGCAAACGGAGCTTCTTCATCTCGAAAAGTTAAACAAATAGATTCACGAAGTTCAAGCAATAGGCAAACCTATTGGTACTATGGACAAGAAATTCCACTTGTACGTTGTTATTATGGCCACATTTTGCCATTGATAACCTATTGACAAAGGGATAATTCGGGTAGAATATTTTACAAATGCCCAAATTATGGGATAAGATGTTATTTATTTTTCTTTTTTGTATTTGGTGATTTCATATTCTAATTATTATATTGTATAAATTTCAACTTATAAATAAAATTTATCTCAGTGTGAAAATGGATGTGGAATCTTCAAATGGTATGACCCAGAGATGTGTTACAGAGCAAAAATGAATAATACCAAATCACATATGGGCCTTCAGCAATAATATGGGTGGGAAAACATACGTATTGATTGATTTACCCTTGAAATATTGGGAAGATTCGCTGCAGCTCTTGTCTCGTTGAGTATTTTTGTTGAATTATGGATCGAGGTGCAAGTTGCATCATGAAAGTGAGGGTGCAAAGTGTGTTTTTTAATTTTCAAGGGTGAAAAGTGCCAAAAACCTAATTTTATAGGGTGCAAAATGCTTTTTACTCAAAAATTATTGAAGCAAAATTAAGATGATGAGAAAATGGGCGGTGGACACGTCTTACCAGTTGCCATACTCGATCTATTTCTATGTACTAGGTTCTGATCAACTATAAAGTTAAATTTTAAAGACACTGATTTAAATAAGTTTTTACGTCTTTTTGTCTATAGGAATATTTTCTAATTACATACGTAATAATATATCGAATAAAAATATAATTTTCCATAAAATATCATTTCCCTTTATTTGTGCACTAGCATAGTACACACATATATCAAAAGAATGGGAACGTCATTAGAAATCAAATACATTTTGTCTCAAAAAAATTATGAAACTATTCTTTGATTTGAAACACTTATTTAACCAACTTTTCAATTTAAAAAATTCAACACCTAAGCTTGCTAATTTTTTGGACTAATTTTTGTACGAGTTTAACATGTTATTTAAAAGTAAATTTTTATTATTTAGAAGATTTCAAGAAATTAAAATTTTGAATTTTAAATTATTATCAATATGAGTTAGCAATTTTAAAACAATGTTGAATAAAATATTCTTATAATAAATTACAATTGGTTTCTTAATGTAAAAGGATAAGAGCAACTGAACTAATCCAAAGTTTATCAATCATAACTATTGTTTTTTGAAGTTTAACAATTAATAAAATGGAAAAATTAATAAAGCACACGAGTACATATTTCCAAGACTTTTTTTCTTTAGTTGCTTTCACAGAAGAAGGTTCAGAGATATTATGACCATTTTGGCTCTCCTTTTAAAATAGCATATAGTTAATAACCTAATTTGCGGATGGATTAGAAGGCATGTTTGTTGCGTTAGTCTTATCTTACATACTTTATATACGATAAGTTATGATACACGGACACTCCGAAAAATCATCATGTGTAGTATTGGAAACACATTGTATCTGTGTTCAGCTATTAAGAGAAAGGAAAAAATAAAAATGGCAATCTTGTCAGAAACGTGTTTGTGTACTAAACTTTTTAAGAATTGATGTGTCTGTTTTCGTGTCCGTACATCATAGATGATAAGCAAATTATAATTTTATGATTTTAAAAATTATATAATTAAATGTACTTTTATTTTTGCACCTTTTTTTATGCCTATAAACATCTATAACAACAAACATCATCATTACCCTGCTTGTCTAAACATATTTATATTTTCTCACAAAAGCCAATAGAAAAGCACAAAAATCTTAAACATGAAAAATTGAGGTCCGATTGGATGTGATGTTATTTTTTATTTCTCATTTTTTTCTTAGAAAAATAGAGATTTTATTTTTGTAAGAAATAGAGATATGATGATGAAAGTGTGTACGTATGAATGAGATTTTCTTTTTTATAGGGAAACGTGTAATGATTAGGCCAGAAGTGATTTTTTGTAAGAAACTTTTTTTTTTAAAAGGGTATAATTAAATGATTTTTTATTTTATAAGAAAATATAGACAAGTTTAAGTTAGACTCATTGATTAACACATTGAAATATAAGCGAAGTGGATATTATTCTGTACATTGCATCATTTCGAATCAAGATATGTGATTATTTTAATGTCTATGTTAAAATATTTGTAAACAAAAGCCCTTTAAATTATTGGGTGAACTATTTAATCATGAATGGTAAAAATATAATTTTGGTGGGAGAAATGCCAATCATACCCATTTTTCAAAGAAATTTAAGATTTTTTTTAGGGAATATTTGGTGGTCCCAAGTGGAATATGAAAGGATGTAAAGAAGGGGGCTTTCAATAGACCCTGAAATCTTTTTCGAGTTCAAAATTTTTTGTACACTTAGATTTTGAACTCTTAAGAAAGCAAAGTGTTGGGTCAAACGCTAGAGAGTGTTAGATATTATTATTGCTCTCCTAATTAGATTAGTATTATTATTGTTTTCCTAGTTAGACTAGTATTCTTATTACCTTATTTATCTTTTACCTTCTTTATAATTTAGGGTTTCCTTGTATTCTCTTCTCTTGTAACTCTATAAATATGTTACTCAGTAATACAAGTTCCCTACGGGGTTTTCTCTAATCTAACAGAGAGAAGATAACTTAGACTTAGTGATTTGGGCAATCATCAAAGTAGGATAACACTTAGATCGCATAATTAGGGTTAGCACAGCGAAACTGATTTTAATGCTATTTTTCGGAACATATCATTGCCTTGAGCCTTTCACCTATTCTCGATCCATGGCTTCGCCATATTATTAAGTCCACCTTATAGTGAAGCCCAATATCATGACATAAGAATTACCGGCGTATCACTTTTCATTTCTGTAAATTTCCGTATTTATACAATGAAGAAGAGAGCACAAGGTGTGTATGCTAAATATGTTTAAACTGAATCAGCATTGGTCATTTAATTAACCACTAACTAATCTTAATGGCCGACTTAAGTTAACCCTAAGTCCCTAACCCTAAATAGAAACGTAATAACAATAACAAAAGCGATGTTTTTCTCTTACATGTATTTATCTCCTTTTTTTGTATTTTCTTAAACTAAACAAAATATAAAATCAAAATCAAAATTATATCTTGAAAGTGTTGCAAAGTTGTTGGCGTTTTTTCTTGATTTTCTCCCACGGTAGTTGAATGCTTTTCTCTTGAACAAAAAGGACCATATCAAAAAGTTCATCCAAACACATTTATAATATCAACTTTTTACTCTCTTAAATAAAAATGTCTTGCTTTTTTCATGAAAAAAGAAATTAATAGTTCGTCCAGTGGGGACACAGGCTCCCATAATAGTGATAGAAAATAAAGGCCACCGAGTTAGAAAAGTCCGTGTTGCCAAACCACGGGACCATAATATATGCTCTATGTACTATTCAAATATACGGGCAACTTTAGATTTTTGTTATCAATTATCAGATATTTAAAAGATTATGCATCTAATACAAAAAGTGAATTCATATTTTCTTTACTAAATTTGGCTTAGACCTAATTATCATTTCAAATATCAGGTTTTTAAATATATATATATATATATATAATTCAAAAGTAATTCATTGTTTTCCATATTATAATTAGGATAAGCACTTCAATTATGTAACTTAACATACTTATGTTTTCAAATTTTTATTATGAAAAATAACTTACATTTAACTTTTGAAAATAATTTTGACATCACAAGTTTACCAAATTATGTTGTTGAAGATGGTCGCAAATTAAAAAGTGAGTGACTATAATAAAAAATTTATGTTGAATATTTATTTATTTATTTAGTTTTGATCTTTTAGTAAGATTTTATTTGAATTTTGATCAAATAGCTAGATGGTTTTTTTAATCACATATAGAAATTATATTAGAGGGGGCTCTTTATCAAATATACAAATTATATGATAGGTGGATATCAAAAGACTAAATTTGATGGAAGATGAATGCAAATAAACCGTCTTTGATATTATACGTTGATGTCATGAAAGATTTTATAGAATATTGTACTATTCTTTTTTTTCTACTATATGTAGTACAAACTACAATGTTAAATTGTCAATGTTGTATGATATTTTTTTTCAATGCCAAGTTTTCCGTCTTTAATAAATTAAGAATTTGAAAACCCGTTTGGTTATGTTAATTAGGCTCTGTATGTTTATATTTTTGGGGAACATTTTTATTTTTTGGATCATCAAAAAATGAAAATGCACACTCCAAATTAAATTCTACAAAAAATACTCAAATTTAAAATCCTACTACACATTCCCCTATATAACTACTCATCATTTCATCATTTCAATCACTTCATTCTTCTTTTTTATTAATTACATAATTCAACTATTCAACACATTTTCTTTCTTACTTTATCATAAATAAAATATTATTTTAATTTTTTCTTCTATCGTCATTATATATATAACTAATTCAATCAACTTTATATCACAGTTACACAATTTCCAAATATTTCTTAAAACTCATTCAAGCAAACAAACAAACAAAATTAATATTTTCATACGAATTTCTATAATTCATATTGTTTAATAAAAACTCAGAATTCATTTTCGAAAACACAATCATATACCGTCTTAATTTTGTAGAAAATGAATTCACCATTAATTTAATAATATTTAATTAATATGATTTGACGTAAAATTTAAAATAACTCCTCCACCAAGACTTACAAGACATGTAGCTGGAAAAGTGCAACTGACTTGTAGTTTGTCATCTTTATGAGTATACAAAATTATGGAAATTCTTATATGAATCGAGTCTTAGGTCTCAGTTGTGAATTTTGTGGTTGTAAATAAAAAATTTTATTTATTTTTTAATTCAAAATTATATATTAAGTGATGTGAATTATTCACATTCACAAAGTGCACAAATAAAATCCAAAACCTGATGTATACAAATATTTTCCCAAAACTATACATTAGTCTCCCGAAATGAACAAAAGACTATTAATGTTAGGATTTTTTTTTTTCATTTTTATGAGCATTTCATTAAACAACATAACTTGTAATAGGTTCTAAAAATATATCATAGAAAAATTATTGAAGCAAAATTAAGATGATGAGAAAATGGGAGGTGGACACATCTTGCCATACTCGATCTATTTCTACCTATAGGTTCTGGTCAACTATAAAGTTAAATTTTAAAAGATAATTGCAGACACTCCCCTCACATATGGAGGTCATTACACTTCACCCCCTCATTTATTGAAATGTGCACTTTACCCCCTCACTTATCATAAAATATAAGAGTAAACATTGGTTTTGAAAAATCGCCCGAACGGATCGCACCACACCGAACCGCACCGTTTTTGTCAATTTTCTAAGCAAATCGTGGTTTAAATTTTAAATAAAAATCGCACCGCCCTATGCGGTTTGGTTTCAAAATTAATGTTAAAAAAACCCAACTGCACTGCCACAACCTACATACATATATATATATATACATATATATATATATATATATCTTATTATTCTTTTTTAATTTGAACTTTTAATAAGTTTTACTCGTAATACTATTCATATTTATAGTTATTTAATATTTTTTATTGAATTGATATGGTTATATCTTTTACATGATTAATATTATGTTCAATTAACATTCGTGCTTGAGACTTTTAAAGTGATAATATCTTATGATAATTTAGTGTTATATTTTTTTTATATAATAGACACTTGAAGAGTTTTGACCAAAAAAAGTATTATAGATTATATTTATGACATTTGTTTTATTTAACTATCACAATTATTTGTAATAGCAATGTCACATTAGATCACCTATTATTTTATAATATTATAATATACTTTACAATATCCTTTTACAGATTTTAGTGCACAAATTTTAATAAACAAACAATTACAACATGTTGTACCAAAAAAAAAAAAAAAAATTACAACATGTCATTTTTTGTATTACTTGCTTATTTAAAAATGTAACGTCCTACGGTTCATACAAGCTAGATAAAGATATTTTCTTATATATGAGTGTGTATTTATTTGATATATTTATATATATAGTAAAATATGTACATATTATATTTACACATACTCAGTGTAAAACAGATACTTAAAGTGATATACTAGTATTTTTTTCTTGTTCTAAAAGTATGATAGTACTCTTATATAATAATATGTAATGACACTAGTATTTTTTTAATGATTCATGGAGTTTTATCTTGATAAATATTTCCCGGAATATGACAAGCATTGTTTGCTTATTTAGTTTTAAAATATTAAATAACTTGAAAAACCGTCAAACCGCACCGAACCACACAAAACCGCATAGTCGGTTTTGATTTACAAAACCCCGATTTCAAATTTTATTTCCCCCAGACCGCACTGGGCAATTCGGTTTGAAATTTATAAAAAAACCGCAAAATCGAACTACGATCACCACTAATAAAATGTGCACTAACCCCCTTCGGGCAATTTGGGGCAAAAGAATACAAAGAAAAATTCAAATCCGGGTAGCAACGTAAGGAAAATTCCTTTGTATTTTTTCTGCCCGAGCTGCCTGAAAAGGGTAAGTGCACATTTTATGATAAGTGGGGGGGGGGGGGTAAAGTGCACATTTCAATAAGTGAGGGGGTGAAGTGCAATGACCCCCATATGTGAGGGGGTGTCTACAATTATCCCAAATTTTAAAGACACTGATTTAAATAAATTTTTACATCTTTTTGTCTATTAGAGTGTTTTCTAATTACGTAAGTAATAATATATCAAATTAAAATATGATTTTCTATTTATAATTTCCCTTTATTATGCACTAGCATATCTATATTTTATTAATATAATAAAATACAACTTTGAAGGCCATCCAAGTAAGGACATATGTGGATGACTTAATTGAAATCAATTTTGCCACATAATAATTTAGTTTATATTGATTTGATTTGATTTGGATAAATATAGTTATTAATCTTTATCTAAAAAGTTCAAAATTGAAATTCAAAACAAGGTAGTTACCAATACAATTTATAATCAAATAAAAAATTAACTTTTCTACATTTATTTTTATTATTAATGATATTTATTAATTATTTTTATTTTGTAATTGTCGTTTTGTTCAGTTTACTGATCATATATTATTGTTTCTTAAACCGAAATATATGATTTGATACCCATATAACTATAATTTTCAATGATAGAGATCAAAGTTGAATTGATTTTTTTTGTCTACTATAAATATAAATTATCTAATGATATATATATATATATATATGATTATATTTATCGAGTTAATTAGCTCTCGTACCTTGACACGGGGTTGTGCTAGTTACACACATATAACAAAAGAATTGGAAAGTCATTAGAAATCAAATACATTTTGTCTCATAAATATTATGAAACTATTCTTCGATTTAGAACACTTATTTCACCAACTTTTCAATTAAAAAAAATCCAACACCTAACCTTACTAATTTTTTGGACTAATTTTTGTTCGAGATTAACATGTTATTTAAAAGTAATTTGTTATTATTTATTCAGTAAAATAAAATTTTGAATTTAAAATTATAATTAATACGAGTTAGCAATTTTAATACAGTGTTAAATAAAATATTTTCATAATAAATTACAATTAGTTTCTTAGTGTAAAAGGCTAAGGGCGACAGAATCCAAATTTTATTAGTCATAAGTATAGTTTTTTAAAGAAGTTTAACAATTTATAAAATGGAAAAATAAAGCACACGACTGTATATCTCCAAGACGTTTTTCTTTAGTTGCTTTTACAGAATAAGGTTCAGAGAGATTATAAGCATGTTTGCAAAAACTTACGCTTTTAAAAAAATGTTGAATTTTAGAATAAGTTGTAAAAGTTGCTGAAAAGTTAAAGTTGGGTTTGTTTGCAAAATTTGCTAAAAAAACAGAAGAAATAAAAAAAGCTGATATAAGTACCTAGGACATGCTTTTAATTATATTTCTGCTTATTTTCAGCTTTTTTCTAAAAAAGCATAATCAAAAGCAGTGAAACCAAACAACAAAAGTCTGCTTAAATCCAACGAAAAGCTCAAAAGTACTTTTTTTTTTTCTTTTTCTTTTTTCCAATTTTTGCAAACAGGCTTTATGACCATTTTGTGGCCTCTTTTTAATATAGCATTTATATAGTTAATAACCTAATTTGCTAGTGGATTAGAAGGCAAGTTTGTTGTGTTAGTCTTGTCTTACAGACTTTATGTATGATAAGCAAGACCCTTCATAAAAATAAAATTATTATAATTCATTTTATGCTTTTAAAAAATATACAATTAAATGTGTTTTTATTTTTGCACCTTTTTTTATGTCTATAAACCTCTTTAACAACAAATATCATCATTGCCCTACATTGTAAATTTAAAAATTCACCTAACCTAAGTCATCTAAAAATCTAAAACAGTGAAAAACTGAGGGCCAATTGGATGTGATGTTATTTGTCATTTTTTCTTAGAAAAATGGAGATTTTATTTTTAAGAGAGTAGAGATATGATGATGAAAGTGCGTACGGATGCATTTTTTTCTTTTTTATAGAAAAAAGTGTAATAATTAGGCATGAAGTGATTTTTTGTAAGAAAAGTTTTTTCTTTTTAGAAATCGGTATGAATAAGTTTTTATTTTATAACAAAAAATAGACAAGTCTAAGTTAGACTCATTGGTTAATACTGTAAACAACAAATTTTAAATTTAATCTCTAATTAATTCTTCTGATTCTTCACTTCAACAATTTGATCTTTGATGTGAAATTCTTGAAGGAAATTTAGCACTTTGATATTCCTTTGGACTTGACTTGATCTTTGAATAACGTTAATTTAAGAGATTCGCGACATAATCTCGAATTAAACGTTATTATTTGAGTATTTTTGTTGGTATATTCAACTCTTCGATCTCCTCCAAATTTGACTTAAATTTTTAATAACGTTAATTCGTGGGTTTAGCACCTTAATTGTTCCCAACTATCTATCGAGCCAGTATCCATGTCCGTGTACCAGTCGAAGGCATTTTCTTTTAATGACTGGATGAATTGTTTAACAAGATAATCTCCATATGTATCGGCATTACTGCATGTTTCAATGAAGTACACCACGTGTTGTTTTGGGTTGCCTTTCCCTTCAAATAGTTGGAATTTTGGAGGTTGGTAACCCATCATCATCTTTAGATTGTCGATTCTTTGAGTGTATGGCTTGGTATAGATTAGAGATGACTTGGAGCTCCCGTCGAATTTGTCCTTGATGGTTCCCATGATGACCTCCTTCAATTGATTAACAAGAATCAATCCCTTAGAAGAGATTTAAAACTCTTTAGTCGAAGACTTTTCTTTTCCAATTGTTGTTGCTCATGGATGTCTCAGTTTCTTCATGAACTTCAGGTTGTTTTCCCACTATGTGGCTAGCATCAATACTATCCACCTCATTCATCAATTTCGAATTTGAGAATTTTGCTCTTGGACGTGCTTGGCGAGTCCGTCAATGACTTTTGTCAAATTGGAAAGTTGTTCTTCTACGGTTGTTGCATTCATCACCATCACCGGTGCTATGTTTGATGTTAATGAATAGCTTGATGTAGACCGAAGAGAGAAGAGTAGAGATTCGCTACCTTCATGCATATCGCCAAGATGAAGTAGATCTTTCTCCATGGTTTGAAGGAAAGGACTCGTCTCCGGAGATATTTGAAGTTTCTTGCTCATGCTTCTTGTGATAACACCAATGCTTTCGACCGTCGCACTTGAAGAGATTGAAATAGCAGTTTGGAATGCCAAGTTTCTTTGAGCAGCCATTTGATACTTCGAATTTCTGGTGAAGGAAGAGATGAGATGTAGAGATGTCCCACTGAGCTTGCCAAAATTTGTAAACAACAAATTTTAAATATAATCTCTAATTAATTCCTATGATCCTTCACTTCAATAATTTGATCTTTGATGTGAAATTCTTGAAGGAAATTTAGAACTTTAATATCCTTCAGACTTAACTTGAGCTTTGAATAACGTTAATTTATGAGATTCGCGACATAATCTCGAATTAAACATTATTATTGGAGTATTTTTGTTGGTGGATTCGACTCTTTGATCTCCTCCAAATTTGACATGAATTTTAATAATGTTAATTCGTGGGTTTAGCACCTTAATCACGAATTAAAATTATTATTTGGTGATTTTTGCCAAGAATGCCTTGAACGTCGCCTTGAACTTCTCAATGGTCGCAAGAACGCCTTAAATACCTCCTTGATTGACACTAAACCGCCTTGATTGCCGCCTTAATTGATACCAAATCGCCTTCATTGCCGCTTTGAGCCTTTTTGAATTTGAGTAGAGAGAACTTTCAATACATTTCTTGATATTTCTCTCTTGCTCAAATTTTTGGTACGTTGAATTCTTGAATTTGAACCCCTATTTAAAGTTGTAGGGATTGAATTTTACCATAGTTATTTGATGAGGTGGCGCGATTTGATTGACCCTCAATAACTTGGTTGACAATTTATTTTTTTCATTTGAAAATATGATTTAAATTACAATAGAATATAATTTGATTTGCAATCTAATTCAAAAGAGGAAATATTTATATATATAATATTAATATATATACATATATATTAAAGAAGCAAGTGGCGCTCGCCCCACTTTGCTTATATATATATATATATATTTAAATTTTATAGAATATATATAGCTATTAAGTGGCATGTGACCACAATAAAATATATAATATTAATATATATACATATATAAGGTCCTAAAGTGGTCACATGCCACTTAGCTATGTATATTCTATATAATATAAATATATATATATATATATATATATATAACATTTATAGAAGTGGCCTGTGAAAACCCACTTTGCAATATATATATATATATATATATATATATTCTATAAGGAATTAATTTATATGCCATATGTTAAAAGGTGCAATAATCCTTAGATTTGACTTGCCATAATATATTATTTAAATTTTCATAATATATTATTTAGGCACATGACTTTTTGATTGGCTAGAAATATAAGTGTTGAATATCAATTATTTAACTAATTAATTTAGAAATTAGAATTTGATTAAATTCCTAAAATATAAATGGAATAATTTAAATTAAAATCTAATACATTATTTCCATGTGTCGCCATTTCTTTAGCTTCAAATTAAATTTGTCTACAAAAACATCTAAAAATATGCAAAGTTGATATTATTCTGCATATTGCGTCATCTCTAATCAAGATATATGATTATTTTGACGTCTATATTAAGATATTGGTAAACAAAAGCCCTTTAAATTGTTGGGTCAACTATCTAATTATGAATAGTAAAAAAAATGGTTTTTCTGAGAGAAACACCAATTAAACCCATTTTTCAAAGAAATTTAAGATTTTTATTAGGGAATATTGACATTAACATTTCTTTAAGATATTTTTAAGAGATGCCAAACAAATACATTTTTGATTTAAAAAATTCTCTAAAAAATTAAAAAATAGGAAACAGTGTGTCATCCATCCAATTGAAAAATTGCCCCTTCAAAAATTAAAAAGAAAATTAAGTACTATTATATTTACAATTATTTTTCAGGTATATTCAATTCTTTTGCACTTTTCTATAACTTCTAAATATCAGAAAATTATGGAAAGACATCATGCCAAAAATAATTTTGAAATACAGGATCTATTAATGCCAAAATGATCACCAAATATCATGAACCAAATTTTATAATGACTTCCTTTTGGATGAGTGTTCCAGATGTTTTTATAATATTATAGTGTAACATATTAGAGTTATATAAATATTGAATAATAGACACTTATATTTAAACTATAATTTATTATTTCTTTTTCAATTAATTAAATAGGTGTCTATTATTAATTGGTCTAACACCCATGTTACACCATACAAGTACTATATATAAATACTATATATATAATACGTAGTATTTATAGAATACGAGTACAATTCATGAATGGGGGGATGAGTTTTTTAATTTATGTGTGAGAAAAGTGAAAAAAGTAGGCTTGTTTGGTTGTGTTTTTTAAAATAGTTGAAATTGGTGATTGTGATGTGTGAAATGATTGAAAAGTAATGATTAGATGATGTTGCATTTAAAAATTTTAAAGGAGAGTAGAGAGAAAAGTTTAAAAAATTGAAAGGAGATAGACAGAAAAGTAATAAAAAGAAATTGTGAGATGAGTGATGTGAAATGTAATTTTAAAGAAATGGTTGAAATTTATTGGGAATGTAAAAACGAGAATGAGAATTAAAATATTTTTAGTTAAAAACAGTGTAAATTGTGTGTTTTCATTTACAAATGGAAAAGGTAAATTGAAGATACAACCAAACATGCCCTTAATTTTCATTTAGTGTGAGGATCGATATACTATTTATGTGGTTATGAAGTTTACATGTACATCTTTCATGTAGGACTGTAAATGAGTCGAATCGAATGGAATCGAGTAGATTCGATCAAGTCTTTGTTTAAATTTATTTGAATTATTATCGAGGTTTAGAGTTTGTATTTGAATTTGATTTGATTGTTAATCGAGCCGAGTTCAACCGTATATTCCTAGAGCGTTGGAATTAATTTTCTATAAAAACCCTCCATATGCTATGAGCCTCATCACCCCCATCTTGACTACAAACACATATACGAGCATGATCATTCCTACTAATTCTTGTTGCTTTTTCCCCATAAAGCGAAACTACTTTTTCATTTCCCTTCAAATTTTGCTCTATATTATCGCCATAAATGGAGTTGAATTAGCTCCCCAAATGGCTGATACGACACTATTTGAAGGCGAAGGTGGTGGGTATTATGCATGGACATCTCCGGCGCTGGCAGAGTGGAGGCTCGGCGCCGGAAAGCTAGTGTTGCAGCCACGTGGATTTGCGATGCCTCACTACTCAGACTCTGCTAAGATTGGTTATGTTATTCAAGGTACCAAGTTCAATATAGTGAGTTAGTTTGGCCCAACTTTTGCATAATTGATTCTTGAAGGCTTGATTATGACAAAAGCTAGGATTTCAAGCTTCGTCAAAACATGGTTTTATAACGCAAAGAAGTCCAAACGAGATTTTAGGAAAAGCAAGTCAAACAGTCATCAAAATAGTGTTTGGACTTCAAACATAATTTCTAATTTTCTACCGCTGGGTGAAACGGATGTAACAATCAAACAAGACTCAAGTAATACTTATGGGCTAGAGAAGAACTCACATATATCATTTTCTAAAACTATTTGTTTTTGTTATTTAAATGATTTTTAATATCTTAATATAGAATGATGTAACTAATCATTACTTAAAAAAAAAAAAAAAAAACAGGCACATGCACAGTTGGAGTGGTATCACCAAATAGTCCAAATGAGAACATTTTGATAATCAAGAAAGGAGATGCAATGCTAGTGCCTATGGGAACCCTTTCATGGTGGTTCAACGGTGGAGATCATTTGGATGCTATAATAGTATTTTTGGGTGAAACAAGCCAATCTTACAATCCAGGGCAAATTGAATATTTCGCTCTCACAGGAGCCATTGGTTTCTTGCAGGGTTTCTCTTCTGAATTCATAACCAAAATATATAACATTAGTGAACAAGACTCAATAAAGCTAGCAAAAAGCCAAACTAATGGTTTTATTCTTAAGCTTGATGATCAAATTAGAATCCCCGATGATGATTCGAATTCGAACAAAGAAAAATATGTTTTTAGTCTCGATAATTTAATTTCTTCCAATGTTAATGCTGAAATCACCGCAGATGATTTTCCTTTGCTTGAGAAAATAGGGTTAAGTGCCAGTCTGATGAGACTCGAACCCAATTCTGCTTTAGGCCCTTCGTATAGTACCGACGCGTCGAATCGGATATTTTATGTAATCAAAGGGAGTGGTACAATTCAAATTGTTGGTCTCAATGGGACACAAATTCTTGATGCTAAATTGCAACAAGATCAATTGTTTGTTGTGCCAAAATTCTTTGCTATAGCCCAATTAGCAGGTGATGAAGGATTGGAGTTTTTCTCGGTCATTACTTCTTCAAGGTCAGTGTTACATTGATCGATTAATGGAAACATTATCTGAATTTATTTCAAAGTAGTAGTTCATATCGTATTTCATTTACTCATATATATATATGCATTATTATATAGTCTTTTTTGTTAAATATACTGGTGGCGTGGATTTTGAAAAAGTAACACATTATGTGTGTATATACATAAACTGGTTTAGTTCATGTCACGCATGCATTTTAGCAGTACTTAAGTGGGTGAATGAATCGTTGAATATACACATAATGTTGTCATAAAGTAAAATGTAACATCATTATGTATTGTAAGCTAAATTAAATATGAGACGAAATATCATTTTGGAATAAAGAATTTGAATTTGTAAAACATGGACATTTATTATTCGTAAATAGGTCGTGGTCGTTAATTATTCAAGATGATACTAATAATAATTTCTCCCACCCCCATGATTACAGGCCTGTTATTGGACAATTATTTGGAAATTTATCAGCTTGGAATGCTCTATCTTCATCAGTACTACAAGCTTCATTGAATGTGGACTCCCATTTTGTGGAGTTTTTCAAGTCCAACAATGGAGGGGACAACCACAATTTCTGATGGTGATGACTGATAATTAAGCAATGGCGAAGATCCATACATATATTGTCGATTAGTTTATCATTATATAAGCAAATTACTTGAATTTGATAATAATTATGTATTTAATTTGAGTTTGTAATAGTCAAAATAAAACTTATTTCTGAACTTAACGTTTTGAAATTCCGTTGTGCTACATTCCATATTATGAATAAAGATAATTTCCTTCATGCTAACAAAATTTACTCGATATTCGTCTATTTGATTGGAACTTGATTGGAACGAAATCTTATATCCCACAATATTGTCACACCAATTAAAAATTGACAACTGTCTATTTAAAAGAAAAATTGCTAACAATAATTCATTTAAATAGACATTTGTCAATTGTTTTCCAATTCTTAATTGAACATTTTCGAGAACCGGTTAAACGAATCAATTGCGTCAAGAATATCAATCATCATTCAACATATAGCCATTAAGTATTAATTTACAATAACTACCAAAAACATAGAGAAATAGTCTACACACTGTCGGTGAGAGTAAAACCCAAAACCTCTAACATCTTGATGCCTCTGTTTCGCTAGTAGGACTAAGCCTCGTCAGCATCTTCAATGGGATTCTGTAATGAAACGATTACATGATACATATAATCAATATCAAATACTAACAAATTATTATCACTGAACAACTATTACAATCAACTAATAAGTATTTTCAAAATAGAGAAAGATTCACACGCGGTTAAGAGTAAAACCCAAAAACTCTAATATATTAGGACAGTTTTGCCACTAAAGCTAGACTTCATCGGCGATGTTTCAACTTCTCCAATCCACAAGAACATAGCCCAACCTGAGCCCATACGTTCAAAAACTTATGGTGAGCTTCATAGACAGGCTTTGTAAGCCCAGTCCAAATACGGTCTTTTACTAAATTGGGCTTGAAGGCCCTTCAAAAGGGCCTAAAAATTTGACCTCGGGCCAGCCCGATCCAATTCATACATCTGAGGATTTGAATTTATTTATTCTTCCAGGCGGGAAAAGTTAACGCCACTCCACCATTTTCACATCTGCAGATTCTTCTACAGAGCTCTCTACTATATACTCTCATTGCCGCATAAACACAAACAGAATTCTGCATTTCAATCATCGCCGGAAGAAGAGGCGCCGGAGAAAATGTCGAAGTACGAGTACCCAAGGCTGCCGCGGCACGAGATCACCGCAGTGCTGGCGGAATCGCAGATCGCCGCCGTGTCGGAGGCCGATCTCCTCCACCCCGATCCAGACTTCATCTGCAACCTCTACACTCACATTTTCCTCGACATGGATAGTCAACAGTCAGCAAACCCTAACCCTAATCCTTAATTAATTTCCGATTTTTTACTTGTCTGCGTGGTTAATTGTTGGTGTTCATCTTTAATTATTACGATTATCAAGGGAGGACCAGGGGCAGATGGAATTCGGAGCGCTGGAGCAGCTCGAAAATCCGGATTACCACGCGCACTCGGTTCAGGTCATGAATTTGTATAACAAAATTCGACAACTTATCGCCGCTGTCAATTGCCCTAAAGGTTTCACTCCTAAAGATTTGATTAAGCCGGAACCCGATCGAACCGAGCTATTTCTCAGTGCACTTCTCAATTTTCACCTCCACAGGTGAAATGTCTTTTTTATTGCAGTATACATTGTTTATTTTCTTTATTGAGATTTCTATGTTTGGTTGGAAATAGGATGGAGTTGGATACATTGCATGATTGTATTTGTTTTTTTGATTTAGAAACACGAAATTAGATCTGTTGAAGCCGATTGGAGATGATTTGGATATTTTGGAGGATCGAAGGTTAGCTGCCGAAGCTAGAATGGCCCAGGTACCAATGTGAATCCAATGGTTTATGCTAGATACTTGTATGTGATGTTTATTGTTTTATGAAATTGTTTGCTAATTTTTCAATTTTTCAGTTGAACGCAGAGATAGCTGAGTGTGAAGAGTTGAGAGAGAGGGAGTTGCCACTGGTTCAAGAAGTTAATTCTAAAGTCAAGGAACTGCATCAGACTGTTTCAGGTCTTAACAAGCATCAAATGACCTTGAAGACTTCGATGAATCAAGTGAGGGAGAAAGCCAAAGAACTGGATGTGCAGGTTTGGCTTTTCGCATAATGCCTGTCTTTCTTCAATTTTTCAATATTGATGAAAACATACTCGGTTCTTTGATCTGGATTATTATATTCTATTTCTACCTTCACCATAAGATTTGTCATGGGGGGCTCATGTTTGAAAGAAAGTTGTATTTGGTTTTGATATGTTCTAGGTTTTACTTTTTAGCTTTGTTCACATAAACTATGAAACTGGATATGGTCATAGTCAATGTTTGTGATTCATCTTTCTTACTGAGTCCCATCCTTTTCTTACCAGATCTCTAATGCAGAATTCGCATTGGTTCAAAGTGTCCAAGAAAATGCCAATTTACGTTCTAAAATTGTCCAGTCACCGGACAAGCTTCAGGTAATATCTATTTGTTGTCTAAATCTCTATGGAATCTGCAGAGAGATGTAACCAAATGCATTATGTGTACAACTGATTTATTGATATATTTAGATATTGCATACAAAAAATTTCACAAAAAACCTGCCACTTGACTGTTGAAAGTTGAGCAGCTTCCGTTGAAAGATTATATGCATAAATTTACCTGCTTATTGTTACATCCATAAACCTACGACTTTCTTTAATTTTATTGTTGTTAATGAGCAGTGGGACCCACCAAGGTCCATAGTAGCTTAAGTGAAGTAGATGACCTAATTTATCATGTGGATCTTCATGTAAGATTTGCTTTTATGGTCTGTTTTCCAGTTCACACATTGGTAGTAAACCAATAGATAGATCATGTTGGGTTTGACCATGACATTTATAGACCTTATATTACATCTTACTAGTTGTCTATCATTGATATCTGACCTTAATTGGCTGCTCTATGATGATACCTGTTCCTGTTATGTTATTGCTGTCATTTCAGGGATCAATATAAAAAGTTAATTTCTACTCTTCTATTTTCCTCTAGATATCAGGTCTAATCATTCCGTGCAGTGTATATCTTGACTTTGTGTAGATCATCTTCGTATTTAAAAGAAACAAGAAATTGTACATAGGATATATATACATATATATGTAGAAACATCTTTTGCATCTCTTCTTACCATATTCAATCCTGATAAGTGCATTTAAGTTAAATGTTAAGGACTGCATTGTAAGTTTGTAACACTTGTAGCCTGACTGTCATTATGTATATGTTTACTTGACTTCCTAATCTTTCCTTTTTTTATAATTTGTTTCCAAATTTGACAGAGGGCTTTAGAGGAGAAAAAGTCCGTCCTAATTGAGACGAAAAATGCTGAAAGAACAGCAATGCAATCTTATCAGGATAAGACTACCACATTTGAGGCCTATGATAAGGTGTTCTTCTTCTTCTTCTTCTTTTATTAATTCAAGCATTTAACCTTTATAATCACTCATATTTATTGGCTGAAATTGTAGAAACTTCCTGTTGGTCATTTACTGCTACTCCAGTAGTTGCATTTATTTGCTTATTATAATTCTGCTCTGAGATTCAATGAGCTTGATGAGATTTTTGTTTTGTCCTTCAGGCTTACAAGAAGATTGATAAGCACTTTATTCAGATGCAAGCCGTACAAGAGAAGGTTTATCATTATCGAATACTTATGCTTATATTATATTCTTTGTTTATGATAAAATAAAACTTTCTTGGGGCATGTATTTACTTGTTCCTAACATGTCTCTTAGATTACATATCTTCCTTTACAGAATTTAGTGTTCTGTTAATGTGTTAACTTCTTTTACTTTCTCTGTTTGTTCGATTTTGGATCTTCACTGAAATGAGAAAGGGAAAAATAAAAATAAAAATGACGGTTGCTTTCAATCAGCTATAGACTAGTTCTGTCTCATCATCATATGGCTATCGCGCTTTGACTTTGTGTGATGCATACACATGTGGCTTATGCTAGCACTTACGTTGATGTTTGATTTTTTAAATTTTGCTTTCCATACTTCCAACAGGTGAATTCAGCAAAGTCAATTGATAAAGATGTGAAGGTCCTCAAAAGTAAACTTAGCGATGAAGGAATTCTAATTAAGTCACTCGAAGTGAAACTTGTTGAACTGCAATCAAAAGGTAGAGATAGTGTAGTCTGCTCTGAATTATTATTCTTTCTACTTTGCTCTTGCTCTTAATTTCAATGTATTTTGCAGCTGATCAGTTAAAAGAATTCAAAAGACAGCTGGAAAAAGAGAGATCTCTCAACCGCGAAGAGGCGAGCAAAGAGCTAAATAATGTGAAATTGGAAGTGGAATCAAAGAGGCGTGGGTTAGAAACAAGGCATAGACAGGTGGAATCCCTGGTTGCAGAGGTAATTTGATGTTTCAGTTTTTGTCGAGTACATGCTTCGTTTCATAGTTAATTTATAGTATATAAGTTGTTTTTTCAGGCGGATGATATAACTTCAAAGAAAAATATTGTAAAGGAGGAGGGAGAAGCTACAATGCAAGAATTAAGCCGTAAATGCGAAGAAATTGTGGCAGAGGTATACTATGTTTATGTTTATAGTCTCTCTTCTTATCTTTATCTGGTTTTTCTATTATAACCCTGTCCTTTTAGTGAAATTGTGTTTGCTCATCGACATGCAAAATAACTTCTTGAGGCAAATACATCAGCGTATAGAGCACAATTTAATTAACCCGCACCCTTGTGATTCTTGGGAATAGGGGTGGTCATTCGATTTAACCTCGGATCGGAAAAATCCGAAACCGATACCGAACCGAAATGAAACGGTTTGGTTCGGTTTAACCGAATCCGTTTCGGTTTTTTTCAGTTAACCGACCGAATAACCGATTTGGGCCAAAAAAAAATCAGCAGCCATTTTTTTTAGCATTTGGGCCATGATATAATTGTCCAATAACATCTAAATTCAAACCGATTTGGGCCAAAAAACTTCAGGAGGCCTTTTTTTTAGCATTTGGACCATTTTTTAGCATTTGGACCATGATATAATTGTCCAATAACATCTAAATTCAAACCGATTTGGGCCATAATATAAAAATTGTATATTATTTTTAAATTAATTCGGTTTTCGGTTCTGTTAACCGAGAGGCAAAACCGAAACCGAAACCGAAACCGAAATTCCAAAAAATTAAAAACCGAACTGAAATGACTCGGTTCGGTTTCGGTTCCAACAGAATTTTTCAGTTCCGGTTTGGTTCGGTCGGTTAACCAAACCGTGCACACCCCTACTTGGGAATATATAATTCAAAATGTTGAACAAATCTTGCAATTCGTTTCATTATTTTGTGTTGCTGAGTAATTTGCAGCTACAATATTGACTTACTTGTATGATTGTCGTTGGAATTGTTAATGAAGCAATTATAATTGTGTATGCAGTTCTATAACTACTCAAAACTGATTGGCGACTTGCTGCCAGTGAAACAAGTAGACAAGGTTGTTCGGTGAGGAGCTGATACTATGAATGTAAATTATGCCCAATAGTCTATCTCGGTTCTTTTCTGAACTACATTGTGTTAATGTATCCCAGGTGAAGCCTACGCTTAATGAAATGCATGCGTATGTCTAATGCGGTTTATCTTGTTGAGTCTTTTAAGTGTCGTTGCAGCACGATTAAAACTGACTACTTGATATATATTATGTGGTATATAATTACTTCTCCCTCATCCCACATAAGAATGGTTGTACATCCTTTGTACTTGACCTATTGTAGCCCCAGTTATGTAGTCTGGCTTTTTGTGGGAATTTTTGTTTTACTATTTTTTTATTTTTTTTTTGGTAATTAAAAAATTCGGGTAGGATCGGCTCCGGTCCCCTAGTCGGGCCAGGGCATACCACACTAGACCAATCAAAGGCAAAGGCCAACCAGTCTAGCTGAGAATTACAGATAGCCCACCAATACTGTCCTTACGTCGGCAGAGAGAATCGAACACACAACCTTTTGAGGTGAAGTGGCCCGTCCTTACCAACCGAGCCAATGGGTGTTGGTTTGTTTGTTTTACTATTTACACCTAAAAAAATCACTTGTCTTATATTGGATACATAAGGATCCAAAATGTGTTTTGACACAATATACTTTACTGTGTTTTGATAGTTCGAGTCTGTATTTTGTGTCTATATTTTTCATAAAATTGGGGGGGAGGGGGATCGTACACAATATACTTTACTGTGTGTCAAAAATAAATACTAAAATTATTGAATTTGGTCTGACATAAATTTTTCGATATCCATGTATGAAGTATATTAAAAATTCGATATGGTGAATTGTTGTCGAACATTTTTTGGACATAGTTAATTTTCACTTTTCCTAATTTTAGAAGTTAGGAGTTATTAAAATTTTGAAAAAAAAAAAAAGAAGCTAAACACGCCTAAATATTAATATTAATATTAAATATGTTAAAACCTCAATTAGATTCACAATTGCTGTCTTTACGTGGATTCGTTTTCCCTTGGGAAAACTATATTCTACAAATAATACTATAGAACTTTTTCTTTATATTCCTATTAATGCTTTATGAGTTTGCAATCATCTACACATATATTAGAAAGTTGGATCAAATCCCTGTACATCATAATTATACCTCAGTGTAACTTGTATTAACGGGTCTAATAATTGTATGGGGGAAATGATGCGAGCATAAGTCCTTCTTACGAAATTAATTCAATACCAATCATTACTATACGACAATCTAAACTTAAAATTAACATAAACAAACCCAAAAAAGCAGCTGATTAGCTCCTTGCGATTCTAGATCATCCGAATGTCCTCTAGTTGATTTTTTCTTCTTCTTTTAAAACGGTCACATTATTATCGTATATTATCTATTACACGTAAACATCTAATATAAATAAATATTATCAAACTATTATTTAAATAGAGAAAATAACGTGCATACACCATTAAAATTCAACCTGATCAACATCTAATATAAATAAATATTACTCACTCCGTCCCAAAAAGGAATGTTCCATTTGATTTTTTTGAAGAATTATCAAATTTTCATTATTTCCCAATAGTATCCTTTCCATAAAACAAAAGACAACTAATAACGTTACCTTCTAAAACATGTCATGCTTTTAGTTTGATTTATTGTTATTGTTTTCTATCCATGTATAAAATTATCTTCCTTAAATATAATTGTAGTTTTACAGTAAAAATAGATTAATTATATATTTTTCAATTAAAATAGAGGATAATATAATCATATTAGACAATTAATACATATATAAATAGTAAGAGACAAATATTTTAAGACAGACAAAAGTAGAATAATATGCATTCTTTTCAGGACGAATGAAGTATCAAACTATTATATAAATAGAGAAAACAACGTGCATACGCCACTAAAATTCAACCTCATAATTTCTTGATTACGGGTCCTCAACCTAACCAACTGTGCCAGGTGATTAGATTTGTTAACGAGACATAGGACCTTCCAGTGCCATTTTCTCAATTTCACATTCTCAATTCCAACTCCCCTTTTAAAAACTTTAACCACAAAAAGCATTAAATAGGAAAAAGCATAGGAAATCAAGCATTAAAGCAACTCCACTCTAAGTGGCACACCCCCCACCCCACACCACCCACCACCGCCACCCGCCGCAGTTGAAAAATGCAAACGCGCCGCCGCCTTCTCCTCACCCTCACATTCTCTCTATCAACACTCCTAGCCCACTCCCACTACTTCCCCTCCACCCCCTCCGCCGCCGCCCAATCCGACTGGAAATCCGCCCGCGCCACCTACTACGCCACCGCCGACCCCATCGACGCCGTCGGAGGCGCCTGCGGCTACGGCGACCTAGAAAAAACCGGGTACGGCAAAGCCACCGCCGCCCTCAGCACCGTCCTCTTCGACAAAGGCCAGATCTGCGGCGCCTGCTTCGAACTCCGCTGCGTCGACGACCTCCGGTGGTGCATCCCCGGCACCTCCATCATCGTCACCGCCACCAACTTCTGCGCCCCCAACTACGGATTCGAATCCGACGGCGGCGGCCGCTGCAATCCGCCGAACTCGCATTTCGTCCTCCCGATCGAAGCCTTCGAGAAGATCGCCATCTGGAAGGCCTCCAATATGCCGGTCCAGTACCGGAGAATAAGGTGCAGGAAGGAAGGAGGCGTCCGGTTCACGATCGGCGGCGCCGGAATATTCGTGTCGGTGCTGATAAGTAACGTCGCCGGAGCGGGAGATGTGGCGGCGGTGAAGATAAAGGGGGAGAGGACGGGGTGGCTGGCGATGGGGCGGAATTGGGGGCAGAATTGGCATTTGAATGCTGATTTGAAGAAGCAGGCGCTGTCGTTTGAGGTTAGGAGTAGTGACGGGGTTACGGTTACGTCTTACAATGTTGCTCCCAAGAGTTGGGGGTTTGGACAGTCGTTTGAAGGTAAGCAGTTCGATTCGTAGAATGTTTTTCGTTTGTTTAATTTGTAGATTTTAATTTTGGGTCTTTGATGGAGAGTGTTGTTGGTAGTGTATTTTGTGTTTTTAATTTTATTTTATTCTAATTTCTCTAACATTCATGTTTTTGAGAAAAAAAAATTGTGGGAAATCTAGCTTATTCTAGTTGTAAGTCAATTTCTCAGAGATGCATCATAATAGTAGTGAAAATAAGTTATTGAGCTAAGCTCTTAGTTGTAATCATAGTTCAAACTTCAAAGTATCATCGATATTCGATATAAAGTATCTGTGAATGTCCGATAATATCAGTTGATATGTATTCGGATAATATCGAATTATATTTAATTTTATTTGAGATTATCTGTATCGCTGATAATATCGAATGATTTCATTGAGATAAATACATTACTAATAATAAAAAAGTTATTTATTTTTTGTAAATATGTTTTGGGATATAATTTAATGGATGTATTTATTATTACATGTATATTGAAAAGTTACATATAATTAGTTATCGGCCATATTGGGATAATATCGGTGATACTATTGGGATAATATCGGTGATACTATTGAGCATATCCAATATTATTTCCAATAATAAAAAAATTTATTTATTTTTTGTAAATATGTTTTGGGATATAATTTAATTGATATATTATTTAAAAAAACATTGAAAAGCTACATATAATTAGTAATAAACTCATTTTGAATTTTAAAATTGGTTCGATGATAACATTATATTTAACTTTATATATATGTAATGGAATATTTTTCTTTTATAATGTACCAATTAGTGGAAAGTCTTTTTTATATATATTTCCACATTATTGCAATTGTTTTAGATTTTTTCTAGCCTCCTTTTATTCATTATTTCTTTTCGCTCGATAAGATCTTGATATGCCGCAACCGTAATGAAACAATGTCTGCCGATATTATTTCCCCACAAAATTTGTAATGCTTTTCTCATAAATGAATATCTCTTACAAAAAGAAAATGGCAAGAAAATGACAACATCAAAAGATTACAAAACGTACATTAGTCTATTATTACTCTTATTACAAGTTACAACTGGGCCTTTGTCGGACTTGTAGTTCAACTTAGATATCTCAATACGGTCTTACCGCCTTAGTTGCCACGAAAATTACACGGCTTAGAATTGTCCCGATGAGAAAGATGCCTCTGCGCTTCTTCTTCCGTTGGACGCCACGACGATCACAATGGAAATGAGATCCTGCTCCTTCTCAACGAACTTCTCTCCCCAGGAACAAAGCAAGAATTGGAGTTCAGAGGTGCGAATGTTAAAAAAAAAAAAAAACAAAAAAAAAAACAAAACAAAAAAGGCAAAACTTGATTTATTTATTTTTTTATTTGGGGCGAAAGTTTGAAAATCAAATTTTTTTTGGGTAAAAATAATTCTTTCTCAAAGTGGAGGGGCAGAATGTCCAATGGCATTTGGACGGGTAACATCTTTACATTTCTATAAAGGCACACATCTCACCCTCTTTTTTTTTGGTTAAAACACATTTCACTTTTAGTCATGTACGTTAGAGGGGTTGGACAAAAAACGTTATTTTTGGTCATGCAAGTTTACCTAATTCAGCATATTTCAGTCTTTTATGTATGGTTCAATTTCAACACATCTGGTCTGGTCATGTACCAAGTGTTTCACTCGATATAGAATTCACGGGAAAATTTAGGGAGGTTTTGATATTGGGATCGAAATGTTTAATGTAGACGAAAAACTAAACGTCTATATAGGAAGAATCTCGGATTCAATGTTGAAGAGTTGATTCGGAACAAGATAAATTAGGAACCATTCAGTTTGGGGACATCGGAAGTGTGAAGTGATCCTATTTTCCCCCTTTTCTTAAGTTCAAATTGTAGGAGCGCTAGGACAAGCACGTGATTTGATTTTGACAAGGGGGGTATTTGACGTGTGGACCAAATTGTAATATCCCTTGCATGACTAAATTTAACCAACCAAATTTGTTGAGTTTGGCGTCACTCACATGAATATGTGTGTGCTTGCTGCTTGGCAAACATAATACACACCGGTCGTTGTGACACACTCGTTGTATATGTTTAATTATTTAAATATTATAAATAAAAATATTTATTTACTATTTTATAAAACAAAAAAAATCATTATATTATATGTTACTTGAAATCAGTTGAGCATAAATTTTATTCATAATTATCTCAATTATTATAGGTGGTATAGAAATTAGCGCAAGAGATAGATAAGAGAGAGAAACTTTTATAGAGAAATAAACAGAAAAGGAAAGAAGTGTAAAAAGAAACATGGGCAAGTGTTTGAATATAGCACATATGACAATTAAGATGAGAGTGGGTAGTTATGCCATACCAAAATATTTCCGTCCAAAACACATTTGATGCTCTTAAACAATTAAGTAGTATTCTACAAATCTCATCTAAATATACAAATTATGTAAATCTTATATATTTGCATGCATATAAATATTTGGAATAGAAAGAGGGAACACATGAAAAAATTTATGTTAGATCAATTACAATTATCCTAGTATCGTTCTTTATGTAAACTGTATTGTGTGCAATCCCCACATATATTTGTGTAAAAGAGATAGACATAAAATACACCCTTGGGCCATTGGACTCAATCTGTAATAAAATTACTCGTGACACATTTTAAAAAAAGGAATAGATGTGCTCGAACTTACATGAATAAAAATGAAGTTTTACCTTCTATAAACATTACAAAAGAAATCGTAATTAAAATCAAGGGATAATTACACTAACTACCTATAGTCAAGTCCGCTTATTTTGAGCATATAACAAATATCTCTTCCCCAACCCCCACAAAATAAAATCTTACAATAACCCCCTTCTGTTAGAAAACAAATTAAATTTGTTGACATCATTAAAAAATCTTTTCTAGATTTTCTACTTTGTCCTTGAGGTGGTGAATGCAATTTTTCAAACTAAAAAAGATGTAATTGTAACTTTCAATTTAGTTTAAATAAATGATTCGTTAAATATTTGTTAACATCTTGATAATGAAGTGCAAATTCAATTTATGCCAATTTGAATATTTTTAGAAACTAAGATCAATTTTTCATATTAAAAAAGATTGAATTGTAACTTTCAATTTAGTTTTAAATAAATGAGTTGTTAAAAATTTATTAACATCTTGATAATGAAGTGCAAATTCGATTTATGCCAATTTGAATATTTTTTAGAAATTGAGATCAAATACCGAATTTTGATTTATTTTAAGAGCAATATCATAATTCAATACTGATAAATTCAAATTGGTAAGTTGCCAAAAATATCAAACCATTTAGTAAATTAAAATATGTTGAAAGAAAACAAATATACATATATATATATATATAAGCTTATAATAAAAAAGAAAATTTTTAAAAGTATACTGAGGAAATATATAATAAGTTATTCATGGTTGAAAATAAGGTTTTATTATAAGACCATCTCCAATGTGAAGAGCTAATTAAATGGTGCAACTTTTGTACCATTTTTATGCAACTACAGTAATTTCACTCCAGTGTACTGCACTATCTTTTGCACCAAATCAATATTCTATATATATATATATATATATATATATATATATTTATATTTATATATTTACACCTCATTTATACTCTTTCCCATATTTCACAAATACAACCAACTTTAAGTTTTATATTTCATATTCATCCAAGTAAATATTTTTGTGTAAATTTTGCATTTTATGTAATACTAATCTATGTTGGAATTAATTTTTAAATGTTTTAAATTTATATAAAATATGCATTTTGTACTAATTTTAATAAATATCTATTATTCATAATTAAATTTAAACCATATATACTTAAGTGGGGAAAAAATTAACATATTATAGGACCTAATTATAACTTTTCAAAGTTTAGAGACCAAATTACGTATAATCTAATTGTAACTATTACAAAATTATGGACTAAATAATATATATATATATATATATATATATATATATATAACACCAGCACCCAGCACTGTTCACCAGCGCTATTTTAGCACTGGTGAATAGCACTCCATTGGAGATGTTCTAAGACAGGATTATGATATATGAGTCAATAAAACAGACTTCATAAGGAGGGTGTTAATGTAATTAACTATTTTTAATTTTTTTTAAAAGGATAATATTGACATTTTATACATTCTGACTAACGACCGTTAGTCAAAGGGGGTTCAATATAATGTAATTTTTTATTCTAAGAGGGGATGTTTGTTATGGATGAAAAATAAGTTGAGTGGAATATAATTAAGTAAAAAAGAGGGAAAGGTAGTTAGTGTATTTAACGACAAAATTCTAATTTTAGTCTTATAGGATTTCCTCATTCTAGTTTAGTTTCACGCTTTGCAGAATTCTAAAAAACGTCTCAATAATTTGAAAAGGTTGTAATGTTAGTTCTTTTGTTAAACATCATTAGTCCCATATTTTTTTTGTATTTTAAAAATTGCATTTTGCCTCCTGAACTATACAAGATGTATTAAACAACCCGAAACAAATATTAATATGCACCCCTGGAAAATTAAGTGAAATAAATATATGTATAGTGGGGTAAGTGAAAAAAAATATGTTTAGGGGGGTATTTTAATACATCTTATATAGTTTAGGGGGCAAAATGCAAAATAAAACATGAGGCTAGTGTTGTTTAAAGAAAAAGACTAACATTACCACTTTTTCAAATTATTAAGACGCTTTTTAGAATCTCATAAAGTATGAGATTAAAACTAGAATGACAAAATCCTATTAGATTAAAATTGAAATTTTGCCAGTATTTAACCCTAAAGTCAAAACATACACAGTGCTCCACTTACACATAAAGCTGAAAAGATGAATCAAATTATTTGATACTTAATTGAAACTCAATTACTAAAAACTCATCTAAGATCAGTTCATCAATGTATCAAACCAAACTAAAAAAACTTTTCTATTTAATAAGTTTTGAAATTTGACTGAATTAGTAAAAATTAATAAAAAAAACATTTACAAAAATATCAAATTACTATAGGTCGTGTTCAAGTAGACTAAAATTCATTAGAGCTCGACGCGGATTCACAATCAAATAATTTCATACTCAACTTTGAAACTAGATCATAATTCAAAGAAATTCGAATAACAAATCATTCGAATCGACTCCGCTGGTATGGACAACGGACGTGCATTATCTTCGTTTTCATTCACTCTCTCTCTCCCTCTGTTCCATTTTCTTGAAAAACTTTTGTCCCGCCATCTTCTCTCAAACACATCATTGGCCTTCATTTTCCTCTCCTCCACTCCTCCTTTCATCACACAAACCCTCTCAAACTGACACACTCTGAATTCTCCATGAAATGGGACCTCCAATCAGCTCCAAAACCAACAATCACCACCCTTCTACAACCCTTCTTCAAATCACCCCAAACTCCAATCCAACCCTCCTCATACGCCGCCGTTTTCCAGTCATTCACAGGCAAAACCCTTTTCAAACAAGGCCAACAGCTGCACGCACATTCGCTCCTCCGCGGCCTCCGCCCCACCGCCTTCCTCGCAGCCAAAATGGTCGCCATGTACGCCAGCTCCGGTGACATCCCCTCCGCCACCCGCATTTTCTACTCCACCCCAAACCCTACCCCCCTTCTGTTCAATTCCATCATTCGCGCCTTCAGTCTGTACAAATTTTCCGAAGAGACGTTAAATGTCTTCGCACAAATGCATTCTTTGAGTTTCCGTGGGGATTATTTCACGTACCCTTTTGTTTTGAAGTCTGTTGCGGACTTATATTTTATTCATTTCGGAAGATGTGTTCATGGGTTGAGTGTGAAAGATGGGTTGGTGTTTGATGTGTATATTGGGACTTCATTGATTGATATGTATGTGAAAAATGGCGAATTGGGCGATGCCCGTAGAGTGTTTGATGAAATGCCTGTGAGAGATGTGTCGTCTTGGAACGCGTTGATTTCGGGTTACATGAGAGATGGGGCTGTTGGTCTAGCGAAAGAGGTGTTCGACGAAATGCCACAGAAGAATATAGTGTCATGGACAAGTATGATTTCTGGGTACGCACAGAATGGATTCGCGAGCGATGCTTTGCAGTTGTTTGATGAAATGTGTACGAAAGACTCTGAGGTGAAGCCCAATTGGGTGACGATTATGAGTGTTTTGCCCGCGTGCGGGATTTCATCCGCTCTACATCGAGGGAAGAAAATCCATAATTATGCCCGAGAAAGAGGTTTAGACTCTCATCCTTCAGTCCAAACAGCGCTCGTTGGAATGTATGCAAAATGTGGTAGTTTAGCCGATGCTAAATGGTGCTTTGAGAGAATGAAACCAAACTTAAGAAATTTAGTTGCTTGGAATACTATGATCACTGCTTATGCTTCTCATGGGCTTGGAATGGAGGCTGTTCAAACATTTGAGTCTATGATACAATTCGGTGTTCATCCTGATGGCATAACATTTACGGGATTATTATCAGGATGTAGCCATTCGGTCTTGTTGATATTGGATTAAGATACTTTGACTCGATGAATTCGATATATTCTGTGGAGAAGAAACATGAGCATTATGCTTGCGTTGTGGATCTTTTGGGCCGGGCCGGGAGATTGGTTGAAGCCTATGATATTATTTCTTCTATGCCAATGCACGCCGGGGCGAGTGTTTGGGGTTCTTTACTGGCTGCTGGTAGATGTTATAGAAATTTGGAGATATCTGAATTAGCTGCTAGAAAGTTGTTCATTTTAGAACCCGAGAATAGTGGGAACTTTGTTATATTGTCAAATATGTATGCTGAAGCTGGAATGTGGGAGGAAGTGAATTATTTGAGAGATTTACTGAAATTACAGAGAGTTAAGAAGAATCCTGGATGCAGTTGGATTGAAATTAATGGGAAAGCCCATTTGTTTCTGGGAGGAGATGCGTCTCATGAACAAACGAAGGAAATTTACTTGCTTTTGGAGGAGCTTCCAGAGAAGATGAAGGCGGTTGGTTATGTACCGGATACTAGTTTTGCGTTGCATGATGTGAGTGAAGAGGAAAAAGAATATTCTTTATCAACACATAGCGAGAAGTTGGCAATTGCGTTTGGGCTCCTAAACACGAGCCCTGGCACGGTTCTTCGGGTGACCAAGAACCTTAGAATTTGTGGGGATTGTCACACGGCAATCAAATTCATTTCTAAGATATATGAAAGGGAGATTGTTGTGAGGGATGTGAATCGTTTTCATCATTTTAAAGACGGGTCTTGTTCTTGTGGCGATTACTGGTGAGAGAGAGTGGGGGGCTCCATTGGAGGATTTTGCTTCAGTTTGAAGTTATGAACTGCCAATGAATCGTACTTTACTAGCTAAGTTGAGGTCTTAATCTTTCTCTACCTTCTTAGTAGTTGATAGATGCATAGAAAATGAATCTCCGTGTTTGCATGATCCAATACTGAAGTACCCCAAATGCGTGAACAAGGAAGGAGAAGGTCATGCTACACGTACAAAAACGCAAACTTCACGACAGACAGCATTGACTGATGGTGAAATAGTTAAGCTCCATTTTAGCATTCTTAGCTTTCGTTTGAGGAAGAAATTAGGTCATCTATCTAGGGCGAAAACGAATTGTGCTTAGTTATAGTTTTGAGTTTCCCTCTATTATACTTGATATTAGGTGCAATTCTTGAGGAAGCAATGAAGGTCCATACTTGGACATTGAGACTTCTTACATAAATATTCCAAGACAAACTTGTGAGGTTCCATCCAATTATATCCTAATGTTGTTCGTTTATGAAATACGGGTAACTTAAGATGTTTTTTCGTCGAATATGAACTCTTTGTACTAATCATGACATTATTTATTAAAGATGTTTATATGATTATGCATGTTACTATGTAATTTTCTTTATCATATATATACACATTATTCATACTAGAAGAAGCTCAATTTTTATTAATCATGACATGAATTATAAATGATGTTTATATGATTATACATGTTAGTATGTAATTTTTATTATCATGTATATATATATAATCTAATTTAATTTAACCTAACCTCTATATAAATGTGTGAATATCCATGTGTTTGTTCCATTGTAAAAAAAACTTCCACACCTTTACTTAAATTTGAAATCGTTTTAAATGTATGAAATTAATTAATTAGTTATTAATTAAAAAAATAGTTAGTAATCTCTCATCATTTAAACTTGTTCTTCAGATGAATATCTATACTATTTATAAAGTGAGAAGGGCTTAGAGCAACTGACTTTGGTCTGCTCATTTTTTGGTATTGCATTTTCATTCTTTAAATGTTTGATAAGTGTCAAAAAGAGTTTCTCTCACCATGCCATTTTTATTCCTTAAATGTTTGACAAGTGTCAAAGAGAATTTCTCTCATCATCCCATTAATTTTTACACGTGTTTTTTCCTTTCACTTTCTCTATCCTCTCCCAAATTTTTATCCTTATTTCTCTCCATGCATTCTTTTTCATTTTGTTATTTTCTATCTCTTTTCCTTGCAGTAACTTCTAAGTTCTAACTACCTATAATAATTAACATTAAATCATAGGTATCCATAATTTCAAGCAAAATATATGTTATTGAGATAAGTTTATATTATAAAATGAAAATAAATTAATTTTGTATAATTTTTATATAATAAAGCACACGCATCGAGTGTGCCACCACGACTAGTGAACATTTTGTTACTTTTCTCGTGAAGCAGCCACGCAAACTCTCTAATTTCTAGCTGATTGTGCTTCTATGATTTATTTTAGATGATGCAGTACTGTTTAATTGACACGAATGTTCTTGTTTGTTATGAGCTTGTATTGTATGATTTCATTTTCATCTCTAAAATATGATCTCCGTTTCAGTTGGTCCAGTTATTGGCGTGGGAGAGGTTACCTTCATTGGGACCTATCTCTAATGCCCTAAAATGTGAAGAACCAAGAGCAGCCAGGTGGCTTAGATTGACAAAATCGAAAGTTTGTAATATTACGAAAGGATTAGACTGTTCGGGGAAAACTTTTTAATGGTGCCCTTATACCACATTTTTGAGAAATTGGGATTTCAGTAAGTTCTATTGGGAAAATGAAGAGTATATATGTTGTTTTTGTTGAATCCAATGTGGATATGAAAATTGATTTGTTTGCTCGATGCTTGAGAGGTAGTGAGCTAGTTGGAATGGATTGTGTAACTGTTTACACTAAAAATAAAATAGGTTGAAAAACCTGAGAAAGACCCAAAGTGAAAGACCTAAAACAGGCCCAATAACGATTAATGGGTCCAAAAGTTTAAAAGGGTAAGCCCATCGAAGAAAACAATAAACCAGGTCTGATAAAATTAGAATCAAAAACCCGACAATAATATCCCGCTAAAACAAAAGGATTTTTAAAAGAGAAGTTGGAAGCAGTTCTCGACGGTTGAAGAGAGAAGCGGTTCCCGACGGTTGAAGAAGCAAACCCACGACACAGAAGTATAAAAGCGGGAAAGAAGAGAGAGAAGAGGACAACAAAAAACACAGAACAACTTATTTTTCTCTCTTATCATAGGAGTAGGCGTAAATATAATTAGGAGTAGTTTGTAGTGTAGATTTGTTCAAGAATTGCTGGATCCAATCCCGGAGTTATACCAGTGTTTCTCTGTAGCACGAATTGAAGACTTTTATGGAGGTATAGATTACATGTTTTCAGATTTCATTATTTGACAGTAATTTGTATCTTGACCTGAGTTTTCTATTCATCTTCATCGTTTTAAGAAAAGAAGATTCTCACGTAGGTATAGAATTATTTTGTGTCAGATTTAAGTATCAGAGAAATAATTCTTACCTGTACTTGAATTGTTCTTTTAGTATTATTGTATCATTCGAAGAAGATACATATTTTCATCAATTGCGGTCCGAACAACTAATTTAAACAACACATCGAAGTGTTAAATTCTGAACCACCGTCTAGCGTATCTAACTCGAGTGCGGGGGTTGAAAGATAATTCTAAGTGGAGAATTATCACGGGCTTGGAACGACTATTCGAAATCCTTCCCTAGTCTAGATTGTTTTTTTTTACGAAACAAGTTTTGGCGACCACAGTGGGAGTCGGTTTTTCTTAAAAGACTGACGTTTTGATATTTTCTAAAGATAAGATTCTTGTGTGATGTCGGAGGATTCGTTTAGAGACGATTTGGTTGATGATTGTGATACTCAACCAATTTCGAAACGTAAAGTCAGAGCGGACAAAATGTATGAAAAATTTGTCCGAATTATGAAACAGACCCTCGCGAGTGCTCGCGAAGATCAAAGAAGAGAATTCATGATCAATACCGAGCATTAGCACAGGAGTCAGCCCGAATATTTACTGCAATTGTGCAGGATATCGCAATAAATGCTTAGATGGTTTGGCCCGAGAGGTTACTAGAGTAATTACAGAATTAGGAGAAATTTTTAATCAGACATGCGATGTTTTTTCGAGCATGATAAATACCCAAATAGCTTCAGCGCTCGAACCCTTAATTAACAGACATAACATTCTGGTCGAAAAAGTGTCTCAATTAATATCAGTAGAACCTGGGATTCGAACCAGAACAGTTAATCTAGATGAAGTTCCTCTCGGATATCCTCGAGATACTCGAGCTCAGGAAGGAAGATTCGAGTTTGGCCAGTGCTCGAATCAGATCCCTCCTACTTCAAGTTAAGTACCATTCGAGGGACAGTATTTCTCGAATCCTTGGGGTGCTGAGAGGCATCCACGTGCGAGTCAGGTGAATGCTTATACAACCCAGCCTATTCGAACTCAGGAAGGGAGGTTCGAGATTGGTCAAGGCTCGAATCGAACCCCTCCTGTTTCGAGTCAAGTGCCTTTCGAGGAACAACACTTCTCGAATCATCACAATGCTGGGGGGCATCCGCGTGTGAGTCAGGGGAATGTTTATACAACTCAAACTATTCCTCAGCCAACAACTCAAGCTATTCCTCAACCACCAAGACCGAATATCCCTATACCACCGAACATTTCAGAATCAATGCCCTCTGGGTATCCACCTAATACCAATTTTGGAAATCTTGGGTCAATAATGTTTATAGTCAGGGATATTACAATGGGCCGCAGAATGCGCCTCAGAGTTACCCATATATGGGGTCTTTGAACACCCCTTTTATAGGAAGTCAAGGTTTGCCTGCAAACCAAAACTTCCCTTTTATGAATAACAATGTGCAAATCCCATATGCTGGGGGGCACTATACGCCTAATAATTGCTTGGGGGGCAATTTTGGACCACAAGCACTAGTTCAAGATCCTCTTCAAAATCAAGTGGAAATGGCCATCGAAAGAATATATGGGCCTGGTTTTCGAAGGAACCACCGTTTGATTCCTGGGAAACCTTACCCCGATTGGGTAGACAGGAATTTTCCTTTCCCAAGAACATATAAAATTCCTAACTTCACTTTGTTTTCTGGAGAAGACCATGTGTCGGCTCTCGAACATTTGTCTCGATTCACTTGCCAATGCCGAGAGGCAGCTGATCAGGATTATCTCAAATTAAGGTTATTCCCTAGTTCTTTAACCGGGTCAGCGTTTAACTGGTACACGAATTTATCACCTAATTCGATACATACTTGGGATGAGATGCAATTTCAGTTCCAAAATCATTTTGCTCGAACTGAACCGAGCATGACCATGAGTGACTTAGCCAAAATAAGACAGAATCCTGGAGAGTCAATAGAAGAATTCTTGGCTCGATTTAAGAAAGCTAGGATTAAATGTCATTTGAACATCCCCGAATCTGAGTTTGTTCAATTGGCTCAACAAAACATGGTTTTTGATTATAGGGTAAAATTCGACGGAATGATGTTTTCTGATTTTAGAGCTTTGGCAGAGAGTGCGGTGAGATACGAAAATATGTTAAGAGAGGAAAGCCAAAGAAAACACCAGGGTTTCAATGCCTTCGAGGTGGGGATTCCATGGGCATTCGAAGATGCCTATGAAATCGATCTGGCAGAATTTGTCAAAGGGCCACCGTTTCAATGCGGAGCTCTCGAGAGAAAAGACTGTGTAGCTACAGGATCTTTACAGACAAAGAAAGAAAAGGAATATAGTTTCGATGTGACTAAAACCGAGCGAATATTTGACTGGCTTCTTGCGAATAAAAAACTTAGGTTAAAAGGGAGACATAGAATACCTTCGAAATCAGAAATTAAAGGAAAACCATATTGCAAATGGCACAATGCTTTTTCGCATGAAACGAATGAATGCATTATGTTTAGGAATTTGATACAAGAAAAATTGGATTCGAAAGATATAATTTTTCCTGATAATCAAAAACAGATATAGATGAGAATCCATTCCAGTTCTAAATTTCGAAATTAATACTGTGGAAATTAACCAGTTCGAAAATCTTAATGTGCAGGTACGAAAAGAGGCCAAGTTGGCAAACCAATTATTCAACAGGCTGATTGATGAAGGTGTACTAACGTTCCCGAAGGTGAAAGACGAGGGTCTGGAAGGTATGTGCAGATGGCATATGAGTTAGCCGAAATCAAATTAGAGTTAGTTTAGATATTATGAAAGATATGAAGAATGTCGATGTAATGAAAGATGATGTTGTTTCTAATATTTTTCGAAGGTTAAGTGTTCAACGAATGGAATCGAAATTGTGTGCTTACGATTGTGATCATGTTAGTTATGATAAGTTTAATTCTGAATATTGTCACAATGAATACGTGGATCAAATTCTCGAAAAGAATTCTCTCGAGATCTAGTGTATGCGACGGGTCCCAAAACGAATAATTCTTCCAATGAAATATATATGGCAAGAGCTATTCATAATGAAGGTTCTCGAGATAATAACATAGAATAAATAATCATAATGGAGAGGATACAGTTAATTTTCCAGTCGGAATATCGAACATGGTATTATAGAACCAGACGAAGAGACTAGGAAAAATAGTCAGGACCAGTTGGAAGAAGTTAATCTAGGGACAATCGACAACCCTCGAGTAACTTACATAAGTTCGAAGATGACTCAAATGGAGAAAAATGACCTAATCGAAATTTTGCAACAATTCAAGGACTGCTTTGCTTGGGCACATCATGAAATGCCCGGATTAATACTAATATAGCTCGACATGAACTACCTATTAACCAGGCTTCAAACCTGTGATACAAACCCAGGCGTTTGTCCCGATATAATGGGAGCAATTAAGGAAGAAATAGAAAAGTTGCTCGAAGCCAAATTCATTAGGCCAACTCGATACGTCGAATGGTTAGCTAACATCGTACCAGTGATAAAAAAGAATGGTAAGGTACGAATATGCATCGATTTTAGAGATTTGAATAAAGCTACTCCAAAAGATGAATATCCGATGCCAATGGCTGACGTACTGATAGATGCAGCTGCTAGACATAAAGTAATGTCCTTTATGGATGGCTATTTCGGGTATTATTAGTTGAAAATAGCTGAAGCGGATCGGCATAAAACGGCTTTCAGGTGTCCCAGGATCCATAGGGAATTTCGAATGGAGGGTTATGCCGTTTGGTTTAAAAAATGCCAGAGCCATTACCAGAGTACTATGAATTATATTTTCCATGATGTAATCGGGAAGTATTTGAGATATACATCGATGATATAGTGGTTAAAGCTCAAAATTACGAAGAGCATAAACAGTTTTTGATCGAGTCATTTAAACGAATGAGACTCTTTAATTTAAAAATGAATCCTTTGAAGTGTGCTTTCGGAGTAGAAGCTGGGAATTTTCTGGGATTTTTGATACATCATCGAGGCATTGAAGTAGATCGAAATAAAGCTAAAGCGATTATCGAAGCTAAGCCTCCAAGAAACAAAAAGGAACTTCAGAGTTTTTAGGGCAAGTAATTTTGTACGAAGGTTTATAGCCAACTTAGCCGGAAAGACAGAAGCTTTTTCCCCTCTATTACGATTAAAAGATGAAAATGAATTTGTATGGGGAGATGAACAAAATAAAGCATTCGACGCTATCAAAAGATACTTAATTCAGCCTCCCGTGCTGATTCCTCCTCGAAAAGGAAAAAATTTAAGATTATATATATCAGCAGCGAAAATGTCAATAGGATGCCTTTTAGTGCAGGAAAATGACAGAGGCTATGAACAAGCAGTATTCTATTTGAGTAGATTCTTGAATGACGCAGAGAAAGGTACACCACGATGGAAAAATGGTGCCTCAGCCTATATTTTGCCTCTACCAAACTAAGACATTATTTTGCTGCATACTCAATCGAAGTGGTATCCCCTACCGATATCATCAAATTCATGATAAATCAACCTTTGGTTAAGGGTCGATTAAGTAAGTGGAGTCTTAGCTTACTCCAGTTCGATTTAATCTATGTACCGCAAAAAGCAGTAAAAGGTCAAGTTTTAGCTGATTTTTTTAGCGGAACATCCATCTATAGATAAGGAGACCAAGTTCGAAATTGATATCATAAGTACTGCTCCGTGGAGCCTCTATTTCGACGGGTCAAGCACTCGAGATAGTGCAGGAGCCGGGATATATATAATATCTCCGTCTAAAATAATTACTAAAATGTGTGCGAAGATCGAAGGTGATTGTACTAACAACCGAGCAGAATACGAAGCTCTTATTTAGGATTAGAAGTACTACGAGACATGAAGTAAAGAATGTGAAATAAAAGGGGATTCCCAGTTGATAATAAATCAAGTGAAGGGGATATTTTTAATGCGTGAGTCCCGTAGCCATAGCTTCTTTTGCTCGAATAAACGAGTTGTTCAAAAGTTTCGAGACAGTTGAAATCTCGTATGTGCCACGGGAAGAGAATCAAATATCTAATGATTTAGCCCAGTTAGCGTCAGGATATAAGGTCGATTCAAATATGTTTGAGTCAGTTATACAACTCAAACCAAGGGTGGTCCTACCCTTTGAGCAGAGGATAGCTCGAGTACACAAAGTAGATATTCTTAAGGGGAACAAGATTGGCGTTCTGAGATCATCGAATATCTCCAAGACCCGGCTAGGGGAACATTTTCGAATAAGCTAAAGTTGATGGCACATCATTATTTTTATGATGGGCAAGAATTATATAGGAAGGATCCTCAAGGGGTTTGTTAAAATGTCTCGATTTAGAGGATGCATTAGTTATAATGGCAGAAACCCACGAAGGGGTATGTGGAGCCCATCAATCAGGACAAAAATGAGATGGTTGATACAAAGATATGGTTTTTACTGGCCAACTATCTTACGAGATTGTATAAATTATGCGAAGGGATGTAAGCAATGTCAGAAATATGAAAATTTAACGCGAACCGACCGTAGGTTTAAATTCCATAATAAAACCCTGGCCATTTCGAGGGTGGGCCATGGACATAATCGGAGAAATTAAACCAGCTTCATCAAAAAAGCATAAATACATATTAGTAGCTACCGATTACTTTACCAGTGGATTGAGGCTAACCTTTCGAAAGTATAAGTTCAAAACAGTGTCGAGTTCATTAAGGAATATTATTACCAGATTTGGTATTCCAGAAACCATAACTTTCGATCAGGCTAGAGTATTAATAGTACAGAAATACTCGAATTTCTGGAACAATTCGGAATAAGATTAATCAATTCGACACCTTATTATGCTCAGGCAAATGGCCAAGCTGAATCGTCAAATAAATTAATAAAAAATTGCGTCTCGAAAATGATAAGCCAGAATCCAAGAAATTGGCACGAATTGTTAATCGATGCAATTTTGGGCGTTAAGGACGATCAAGAAGGACAGCCTAGGAATGTCCTTTTCAATTAGTATATGACATGAAGCAGTAATTCCTTTGGAGATCATATAAGTCTAGACGAATACTCGAACAAGCAAGACTTTCAGCCGAGAATATACCGAAAACATGAATATCGAAAAATTAGACATGAAATCTTGCAAATACAAGCATTGCAACAATAGAATTTCAAAAGAGTAGAATTGAAAGAAGTTATAATAAGAAAGTAACGCAAGATCTTTCGAAGTAGGAGATCTAGTTTGGAAAATGATTTTACCAGAAGGGTCAAAAGACAATTTTATGGGAAATGGTCAGCTAAGTGGGAAGGACCATTTCTAATATCAAATAAATTATCTGGGAATGCTTTTGAACTCCAATGGACGAATGAGATAAATATGGAAAAGCATTAAACGCGAGATATTTAAAAAAATATACACCAAGTATATGGAAAGAAAACGAAACCATGATATTTAAAAGATTACCCGAAACGGTAAGAATTTTTACAATAACAAAATTTAAAAAGTAGCATCATTCGAAATGTACTAAGATTGAAGAAAAACAACGAATTTGACAAAACATCTAACGATGAATCGAAGGCATCCCTTTCGAGGACGGCGGGTTTGGCTATTTCTTCAGTTCAAATGATAGAGCTGCAATCTGGTCGTTCAGAGTTGAAATATCTCATTGACTTGGTTGGCGGATTGAACTAAGCGGTCCCGTTCGAGTTGAAGATCAGCAATTTGAGCGTCGAGAGCAGCAACTCGAGCCATGTAACTGTCACGGGAACCTTCTAAGATGGTGACCTGGCCACGAAGTTGATCTAGAGTTGGGTGTGACTCGAGGAAACGGCTTCGGTAAAAGGGTTTATGCCTTGATCCGCTAAGAGTGAAGGCGAGCAAGGCTATTTCGAAGACTTCACGAGCGGCTTGGAACAGAGGCAGCCAAGTACTAGCCATTCTCGAAGCCGCTTCGTCAAGAAGGAAACGAAGTTCCGACAATAAGTGAGGATCATTGAGATTATGCCTTATGTCCTATAGGGCTTCGTTTAGAGCGACTTGAGAAAATACGGTCGGTACTGCATTGTCGAAAGAAAGAAAATTACGAAGTTAGTATGTCAAACACCAGAATGAAATAGAACATTGTGCATTTCAACGAAATAAATTTATACCTTCAGTCGGGATAACAAGGGCCATGGTAGAGCTTGAAGTCCAGGGTCCATGACCGGACTAGGTGAGATGGTCAACGGAGAGATATTAGCAACCTCTTCTATTCGTACTGAAGAGGAACGAGAGAATCTAGGATAGGCCGAAATGGCGATCCGAGAGCAAGGTTCGGGCCAATTCTGTGAAAAATAGCATAGTCCAAGACAATGGTGGATATTCCGCTGTAGTACCAATTGAGAATTGCACCGAAGAAGGTAAACTAGGCATGCCTAGAGGATCGAGGCAACAAGGTTATTCAGGAAGATAAAAAATTATGTTGGTAAAAAATCTGCCTAAATATAAGTATGGACAATTATAAGTTGTCTACCCCTGACGAAAGAGCATCTCGATACGG